>CM038222.1:149822566-151209699 GCA_021442155.1 Cymbidium sinense
GTCTATCGGCCTCCATAGGAGTGGGTTGGGGGACTGGTGTTTGATTTTGTAATGCTAATGCTACTGCCATCAACTCCTCTACCCTCCTCTCCACTCTATCGATCTAATCATCCTTGATTTTAATTTGTTGGAGAATGCATTGAGTTGAGTTAGATGTCTTGGCTTCCTTAACTATAATGCCTTGAGCTTCATGGCTAGATTGCTCTCTATGCAAGGATCCCCGGGTATCAATCATGTAAACCTCTACTACATCATCTAGGAGGTCATCCTCATCGACATTGAAATCTACCATGTCCTTCTCTTGATCGGAGTGGTCATCTCCAACTATTTGTATCATCACATCATAATAGTCCTCCAATATCTCCTCCAAAGATCAGTCATCTACTTTACCCAAGACAATTAGGACATTTGTTGGGTGATGACTCATTGCTGGACTATGCTCCAAAGACGTGATGCACTAAATGTATTGGATGGGAGGGGTGCTATCTATGATTTGTTTAACAATCATATGAGCTAACTTGGAACTCCCTTCTTCCTCCTTCTTTTACTAAGATGGTGGAGCAACTAGGGCACTCTTGGGCTGCCACTTCTTCCTCTCCACTATTGAGGCAGGAGGTCGTGCAGGAGAGCTTAGCCTAGCATCAACTGGCAAGATGGATGGAGTGTGGTCCTTGGGACATAGTCATATCACCAAAGGGGATTTCTTCTCTCTAGATGTTGACTTATGATACTTGGTATGAACCTTATATGGTGAGACATGAATTGGTGATGGTGGTTAGTGAGTAGAGCGGTGTGGTGATGATGACATTGACTATCTCTTCACTGAAGGTCTCCTCATACGATATAATCAATAATGACTATTTGATCTGGCCTGAATAATCGGCTCTATCAGCTCGCCGATCAGGGTGGTCAATCAATGTTGAGGCTGCTGACTACCTAGCAAACATTCTCTTATCTCTTTTGTCTGTTTGGGCAGCAATATTTGCCATTATGGCCCTCTCTCTTTCGATCTGAACCCTAACACTCCTAGGGATGACCCATCTCAAATCATGCAAAGTGGCAGACTCAGATCATCTATGTTCCCTCTCAACTTGCTTGAGCATGGACCTAAGGCTAGCATAGGGTCTTCTCCTATCCCTATCTACTATCTCATACTTGGCAGGGTGTGGAGGTGATGTAGCTATATTTCTCGCATCCTCCTCTCCCTCTACAATTGAGAGGGGGTGAAACCAACTACCACTAACAAAGGGAGAGGTCTCACAAATGGATCCCTCTTTAGCTACATGGGAGGCTTCCTCAACCTATTTGGATATGCGCTCATAATACTTATTAATCTTTTTATTTTTTTTAGAGCGCTGAGTCTTAGTCAAAGGTACATGGCGAGAGCTAGTACCAACCTCGAAGGTGGATAAGATAACCTCAGATGCTAGAACAGACTTCCCCTTGAAGGCTGGGGTTGCGGTCGAGGCGATACTAGTCCTAGCAGAGGTTGTGGCAGGAACAAGTGGTGCTCATGGCGTGAGAACCTCTATGGCTTTTCTCTTTAGCAATAGGAACTCAGTATCTGATTACAAATCAAACTATAGAAGTGGCTTCTTGTCGGCCACCTCCTCCCTACTAACTATACTATGGGTTGGACCATCACAAGTAATCTTGAAGTGTTCAAATCAAAGGCCAAACTTGATTATTGGGGCATAGGTGAGTATAGCCTGGTCCATGGCCAAATTCACACTAGAAGTAAAGAAAAATATGAGCTTTCCAGAAGACATGATGATTGACTGCTTGAAAGGAAGAATGGTTAGGGCTTTCTCTTCGCTATTGGAGAAAAAAAGGCATAAGATTAAACTTTGTTTTAGCTATTATTTTCTTTGACTTGACTTTAAATTGAAACCCTCATCTAACAAACTTGGTTATATTAGATGGGCTTCATATATTTTGGAGAGATTTATAATTTTGAGGGGAGATGCTTTGTTTAATTTGAACTTCACTAAGGGTGAGCTCAAATGAGTTTTGAGATGGTGAATGAACCTTACTTCTTCATATTTACGGCAAGAGGATCTTGAATGTTTTGAATTGAGTTTGTTTAGTTTATTTGAGCAATTTATTTTTGCCTATTGGAAATTCAGTAGGGGTTTTGAACTTACTAGAGTGAGGTCCTAAAACCTAAAGAAAGTTGGCCACACTTGCCTAAGGATGAAATAGCATGGTTCCCAACAAAAAAATGATAGTCTTGTACTTACATAAAAATATAAGTCCACTATTGATACTTGGAGATAATGATTGACTACTAAAGATGGAGAGAGGAACTATCCCCAGTGAAGTCACCAGAAAAATCTATGGTGTTTTAACTTGGAGTCGTAGGGACACCACATAGATCTCAACAAGAACTTATCGAAATGATCAAGTGTGACATTAAGGTATGATGTAGTAACTCAAAATATAGAAACATCACCCTATAATGGATCTAATCACCTAATAAGAACTCCTAAGGTAGATGGTTCTACATATATACCAAAGATATTTCCCTTACCTTATATAGATAAGCAAAGTAAGGTTTATTTTATGCCAAGTTCTTTAGTTCCCTGTGGAAGAAGCTTCTATAGTTAATTACATTTTAAAAAATTAGAATTTCCAAAGAGAACTCTTGATTAGAGTAGTCAATAAATGTCTCCAAAGATTTTGAGGCTTGACTATCAAAGGATTAGTTATTTTTGGAAATCAAGTGGGAAGAGTTCAAATATGAAGACTTATTTATGGATTCCATAGAAAAATGAGTAGGAAGCATCCAAGATACTAGGAAGCATAGTGAATACTCCAATCCACCATATAATGAGGCTTTATATTTCTAAAAGAGGAAAACTTATTTTTATTTAAATTGAAATTTTATTAGAGTGGTAGGACTTATAACACAATGACACAAGGTTGTGGGAATGCCTAAGAGATAAGGACTTATACTCATAGCAAAAGAGGAACAAGATGCCTCAAAACTTAAATCTAGGATGCTCTAGCACAAGCTAAGAGCTTGACCTGATTCTACCCGAGAAAAATGGTATATAATGGTCCACCTCCATAATAGAGAGTGAACACATCCTGACTCTTCTAGACTAACAACTGCCTAGAGAGGCCTCCAGTTAACACCTCCTATGCTTTGAAACCATCTAGGCCAGTCTCATGTAGATGCAAGATAGTTAGGTTGTTGTTCAATTAGAAAGAAAGCTAGAATCCTAAACTCACTCCCTAAGAGACTAGGTGATATTTCATATGCAAAAATGGCTTTGACAAATGTTAAAATTTTAAAAGTTTTTGAGATCATTTTGACACAATTATTTTGGACCAAAGCTTAGAACAATTATGCCTACATGCATGATGAAATTAAGTTGTGGCTTAATCAGTGGGAAGAGGTGTTCTACACTACAAGGGACCCCTCTCAAAGGTCAAGCATATCTCCTATCACGTAAGAGTGGAGATCCTCTTTTGAACATATACTAATGTGTGTCATGTTAACCAAAACTTAGAACATATATACCACACTAAGCTTCAGCATACACATTAGAATACTATATGGAGATATGTTTAAGTATTCATAGTAAGCATTGATTTAAGTTCTAGACTATATACTTGCTAATTCAAATGCATGTAAACATATACATAGAACATAAGAATACAATAATCAATTGTAATCTTTTAATTACAAATAAATGAGCATTTCATTAAGTATTTATAGTAAGCATTGATTTAAGTTCCAAACAATTTGATTCAAAATTAACTTATACTTTTGAAATAGTTTGAGATTTATTAGTGATAATAGCCTCACCATATAATAGCATTTATCCAACTCATGCAATTTTAGTACAATCGTATTCTCTTAATTTTTTTTTAAAAAAATGAATACATGAAGAAAATGACATACACATTTATTATAATTGAAAAGAAGTAATTAAATATCACCACATAACATATTTAATTTCATGAAACCCTAAGAAAAACCAAGTTAAATAAACATCCATTAAGTCTATCAAAGCTTCTTTAAGATTTAATTTTAATGTTCAAGTTATTAAAACTTAAAGAGGAGAAATAGTACTTAGGATCCACTCCATCCTATATTGGTTATTTAATATGTTGAGGAAGGAAACTAAATATGTTTTATAAAATAATTAGGTTCAATCCATTAATTAAATCAATTTTATTATCTTTCCCAAGCTTCTTTAATTTAATTAACCACTCACTCATAAGCCTTCAATGTTATGCTTTGGGGAAATAAATCAACATTGCACCTTAAGAGTTAACTCAATTAAAGAAAGAAAATATTTAAGCTAAAAACTCTTATGATTTCCCCACACAATGGGAAAATCATAATTTATTTAATGACTTTATGTTACTAAGCTCATAAAGGGATTAATGGGTTGGCACTTGAATTATTTAAGTTGATTTCAATTGAATTTAATTATTAATTTCCTTAATTTGTCCTTAATTATATAACATGTTAATTAAATTCATTAAGGGAATGCATTTGGAATTAATTAAGAGAGGGTCCTAATTAATTTCCATGTTATCCTTATTATTTTCATTGATTAATTATCCCTAATTACTTAATTTTACTATTCATTAATTTTAATAATTATTACATCACTTAAAAGGGGTAGTTAGGATTAAGCATTTGTAATTTCCCAAATTACATGGCAAATGATTCTAAGAAAAATATGAGAGGTAGAGAACATCCCATAGAATCAACATGCCAAATTTGGAATTAATTAGCTAAGTAATTTGGCCATAATTAAGGTAATTAGCTTAAACTTGAAACCCTAATTAAGCATTATTCATTAGACATTAATTAGAGGTATTATTTTTATTAAGTTCTCCTCTGTCTAACCTTTCCAAGCTGGGTTTATTTATAATTTTGTATTTTTCTACAGTTAGTTATGATTTTTTGTAGTTCTGGCTACTTAAATTAGATTTTTAAGCCTGATTACTCATTTTTAACCACCGGTGTCATGTGGATGCTAACGCACAGTGCTTTTCACATGGCACCATAACATTGGCTATTTAAGATGTCTAACACAGTTGTTGACTCAATAGTGGTGGATGCGGTTTCATCCCGGCCATCTGATCTAAAAGGATAAATCCCTTGATTATAAACCTTAAGATTAATCCCGTGATTATAAAAAAATTAAATCAAGATTTTTAGTGCAATGAATCATGGTCGTCCATTATAATCACGTGAAACTAATGACCGGTGATCCGTCGTCCCATGAATGCTGGAAGACGGACACCGTCTGCCTTCTGCTACTTCGATTTGAGCTCGTTTGATTATGAAATTGACTCCAAAATGATCACGGGAGAGATCTAAGAAAAACTTATGATGAAAATATCATTAAAACATAATTTGTTTCACAAAAGACTAACACATAAAGGCTGAATCTATGGTCAACATATTTTTAGCTCGCCAGAGCTAAAGACTGGCGGTCCATTGAGAAAGGTAGCTTTGTCTTGAAGAGATGAGGCCCTATTAAGAATATCTCAAGCTACCTCCTTATCGATCAGTCTGTGGACCAATCTTCGCTATGAAAGTCACCAAAGTTGATCAAGGGAAGCATTCTAGTGGTTGAATTGATCAAGAATCAATTCATTTTGGGTCATTAGAGTGTGGTGAATGTGTGGGAAAAGTTAATTTGGGTTGGTGGAAGTTTGGTGAGGTTGGACAGACAAAGCTCTTTGTCTTGAAGGGAGCTTGGTCTCACTGATGATGGGGTGCACAGGGAGCTTGGGAAATTTTATAGGACTGAGAAAGGTGTCTAATGAGTTTGAATGGATGGGGAGGAGTATACTCTCCTCCCCAATTAAACCAAGGACTGAGATTGGGTCATCCATTGGTAGTCGTCCGACCGAAGTGGGTAGCCAGAGGTAGTAGGGGACTGCTGAGTTGGATGTTTGTGACAGGCTGAGGAAGTATAGTGGGTCTCCATGGAGTGTACACTCCTCCTTAGGTTGCCATGGAGCTCACCTCTCTTGGCCCAAGGCTGAACCCAATAGCCTTGGGTTAGGTTGGTCAATGGTCCTCTATCTAGGAAAGTCCAAAGGTGGCTGCCAAGGGGTGGAGAGTTAGAGAACCCATCCAAATATGGATTTTGTTCTCTTTGGAGGGCTTGGTTCAATGGTCCCAACCTGGGTTCACCATGGGTTGGGTCCATGGTGACCCAAGGATGAGTCAAGCCAAGTTTGGTTGGGTTTAGCTCAATTTGACTCATGTAGGTTAAATGGCTCATGTTGGGCTAAGTTAACCATTTTGTCCAAATTGGGTCAAAGTGATAGTTTGGTTAAGAGTAATTGGTCATTTGGAATGAATTAGTGTAATTGTTTGGTTCAATTTGAGTTAGATTTGAATTTGGTTCATATGATTTAATTTAGGTCAAATGGGTCATGTTGACCAATTTGACCAAATTGGCCAAATTAACTTGTGCATGGTTAGGTCTATTTTCAATTGGTCATTTGTAATTGATTGGAAGAGTTGGTTTGAATTGATTTGAATTATGGAGTGATATAGTTCAACTTGACCCTTTAGGCCAAATTAGGCTAAGTAGGCCAATTGGGTTGGGTTGACAAAATTGGGTCCAATTAAAGGTTGGATCATGTTCAATCTTCAATTGGTGATTGGTTAGAACCATTTGTTTCAACTAATTTGCTTTAGGATTTAATTTGGCTCACTTTAGCCCTTTAGGTCAAATTGGGTCTACTTGGTTCAAGAGGCCAAATTGGCTTGGTTAGTTTCAATTAGTGGTTGAGTCATGTTTAATACTCAATTTGTGGTTTATAAGAGTCATTGATTTCAATTAATTTGTCTTAAAACATGATTTGGTCCAATTTGGCCTTTTAGGTCACTTTGGGTCAACTTGAGTTTACGGGCCAAATTGGCTTGGATGTGACTATTTTAATATCAAATCCCGTCACGCAACGTGGAAAGCGCATGTCGCGTCAGCGACTCACGTGGCACTGACGAGATTAAACATTTTAATTAGGCTATTTAATCACTAATTAATTATGGAAACTTCCTAAATTCATATCTAAGTCTAGACAAATAAAAAAAATGAAATAAATTGCATTAGATAGATAATTGAACATAGAATATTCTAAAAATGATTTGAATGTATTTTAAATAGTGATTTTCCCTAGATTTGGGTTTTATTAAGAATGTTATTTTGCTAATTACCCTCTAATTACTTCATTGATTAATCCCAAACTTCTTGTGCACAATTAGTGGAATGACCCCTGCCTCATCTAATTTTCTTGGGATTTATTGGTGGCTTAATTAGAGGAATTGCTAGTTCATTCCTTAATCGCTCCCTTAATGTAATTAAGATTAAGTAAGGGTAAAATTAGTGGTTTAACCCTCTGATTGAGTCAATTAAGTTTTTTTTTAAGTTAATATAAAATTTAGGGAATAATTTTGGGATACTTTTCTTAAGATATTCCTTAAACCCTTTTCTTCCTTAATCCAACCTTAATTAAAGGTTAATTCACTAGTTACCCCCTTAATTAATTTCATAAAATTCTAAAACTTTCTAGAACTCAATTAATCTATTTTGGGTAGATGCTTAGCTGTTCAAGAGCCTAAATATAATTAAGGAAATCAAAACTCAACTCACATGTGTGAGAGGTGTTATGAAATTAATTAAAATAAATCCCTTAGCTTAATTAATCCTTAATCATGAGCCAAGTGCATTAGGTACCTTTCTTTCTTAGGTGCATTATTGATTTAATTTCCTTGTGTGGTTTTATGTAATATCATTGGCTCATAATTATTTGATTAACTATGCTAAGGTGGTGTAGGTAAGGGGAAATTAACACACTTAATTCATACCTTAACCTAAGCAACCTATAAAAATCATCTAATAATCCTAAGAACAAACTAAATTAACAAACATATGTGGGAATGGGTTAGGAGCAAAAAACTCACCTCATGTTTCTCAAATCAAATCAAACTCCAAAACAAAATCAAACCTTCTTTAAAAACAACTTGATTTGCTTTAAGCTTTCTTATTTCATAAGATTATCTTTAGGAATTCATTAGGGTGAAGGTGTTTACATGCTTGCATCACTTTAATTCTTTCTTAACATGCTAAATGTGTATGTCATATAAATTTTATACATTCATGCTTTTCAAAAATCAAATTAAAAGTGAAATGTTTTCTTTATGTCAAATTGCATGTTTTGGCTAAAGTAAACATATGGATGGCTATTATCACTATTAAATTAAAAACTATTTTAAAAATTTTTAAATCAAATATCTAAAACTAAAAGTGTGCTACTTATAATTATTTATAAGCTTGCATGTGGATATAAATATGAAGATGTGCATAGTGTAGTTTTCTTTCTCTTTCCTTTTAACATAGTTTTGAATAGGATTTGGAAAAGTGTATAGTTCATTTGAAAAGAGCATAATACTTTCCTAAACCTATTCCTATTCATTCTTATGCTATCACCAAAGAAGGATATCCACACTTGTACATATAATTTGTATAAACAAAATAAATCAACCAACACAAACTTTTCGCATCTTTCTTTTTCCATTCATTTATTTTATACATGTGTTTGTAGTTAAGGAAAGTAGTATATTAGTGTGGACAACTCCGTGGCTACGAGGCTTTAAGTAGCCCTAAGCAGCTTTTGTACCTGACGCCCCTGGTGCTAACAATGGTGCCATACTCACTTGTGCCTTTTATACATATGCTTGTGCATGTGAATAATGGATCTTTTCTACTTAATGAAAATCATGCATCATAAAGCATTCAAATTTTCTTAAGTAACATTTCTTAGCATTCATCATAAAATATGCTAAACCTTTTCATTTGTATGTATAGATGTGCTTAGGATGCATTCATATGCATGTTATACATGTTGAGGAAGAAATGAAGTGATGTGTGTTTTGTGATATTAATTCACTTTACTTAATCTTAAAACGCCTTTCTTTTTGAATAGGTTTGTTTAGGAAAAATCTAAACTTTGGATTAATTAAAACATATATAAAACATTCACTTAATAGAATTAAATATGAATCCACTTTAGAAATTACTTAAGGTAGGGAAGGAAAGAGAAGTCCTCTTCTGTTTTCCCTTCCTTTAAAACCTAGTAATTAACTGTAAGATTCTCTTAAACCAAACACAAAATATAAAATAAAATTAACCCAAATTAAATAAACACTTAATGAAACCACCCATCTATGTTGGGCATCTTCACACTTAGAAAATCTAAACCTTAAAGCCATAGCTAAACATACCACACAAACCTTTTTAAAGCACACATTAGGATAAGTCACCACTTCTAGCTTTAGGTTAGGGAAGTACATGGCTTGATGTTTGCTTTTGTTTTGTGATGTAATGTTTTAGTCTAGATGTTAGGGTGAATGTGTGTAGAATGAATGTTAGGATGATTTAATCTAACCATTGATTTATGCAGGGGATTGTACTTAAGGGGTGTTGTAATAAAAATATAAATGCTTTTTTTGTCCAGGTGCTTATACTCCTAATCATAATCTAATAGGCTAGGTGGACTTGGTTACCCATGTGTGGGGTCCTAAGTCCAATATACATGCTTGGGATTTGTATGGTTTGTTTAGATAATCTCTATTTTGTAGGTGTTAGTTAGATTTACTTTCCCTTTGCATGTATCTTTTGTAATTAGGATTTTGGAATGAATGTTATAGGGAATTAGAATGAGCATTGGTCATAAGATTACATCTTATATACCATGTGAAGCCTTTGTAGCAACCACCTTCCAACCATCCAAAAGAAGGAACTAATAGAAGGAACCAAAAGAAGAAAGAAGAAAGAAGAAAGAAGAAAAGAAGAAATGAAGACCCCCATAACTTGAATTTCCTTACTTGATTGTAAACTAATTCATTTGTAATCTGAGTTGTATAAGGGTAGAGCTCGGCTACCCAATTCATTTGTGGGTTTGTACGGTGGTGCCCGACCAGAAATGACCTTTTATTCTTTTGCGTTAGCTTTATAAAATGTTTGATGTTTTGTTTAACTTGTGCATTAATACGACATGTTTCCTAATTTTTTCCTTGCTTGATGTATGACCTGGATGACAATTAGGCTCTTAGGGAAAAAAAAATCTTTTACTAAATTAATCAACTCAAAATAAAAAATAAAAAACTCATAACCTCATTTAAAGCCTAAGTTAAAAATTAAGATAAAAGAATTAGCAACCCCTTAGCTGGAGAAGTATTTATTTTATAACATCATGCATAAAAAAACATATTATTTCATTCTTGATTGGCGAGTTTTCACCTTTGTCAGAGAACTTGGCTTGATTTTTGAGAGCCATGGTGGAAACACACCTTCTCCCTTCTCACTAACTTTGGCCAATAATCTTACTTCTCATGGATTAGAAATATGAATCCTATAAGCCTTAGTCAAATGATTGTCCAAAAATAAAAATAACATGTAATATGTTTTACATTAGATCTAGGTCATTTCTCATGCCCTTACATGATCTAGTCTCTTAGGGACTAAGTTTAAGGACTTAATCTCTTTCTAAAATAAATAAGAGCCTAGCGATCTTGCATAAAGCGTATGACTTGCCTATATGAATTTAAAATCGTAGGAGGAGTTAGTTGGCGGCCACCCCCAGGCAGTTATAAGTCCAAGCAGTTGGGTGGTTTGTCCTCTCTTGTGGAGGCAAACCAAATACTCATTTTTCTCCTTAGATTTAGGTCATGCATTTGGCCCTCGCCAAAGCTCCCTAGATTTGGGTTCTAAGATTACTTCTCCCTTCTATGGGCCATAGGCATAAATCCTTACCTTTATGCAATTTCATAACCTTGTATTATGAAATTAAAATGCCTAAACTTCTAATTAAAATTCAACTCAAATAAAAATTCAATTTTAAAAATATAAAGCTCAACCATAAGATAGTTTGAGATGCTCGCTAGGTTTCCTAGCATCGTGAGCATCTCCTACTTATGTTCCTTTGGCTTTGATAATAACTCCCTCTCTTTGATCAATCCCATTTGATCTTCCAAAATAAACTAATTGATTGATAGTCCTACCTATTGAAATCTTTGGAGGAAATGATCATTTACCTTAATCGAGAGTATTCCTAAAGAATCTCATTCCTTAGGTTGTAATTAACTATGGGGGCTTTCCCCTGTAGGGTACTTAACGAACCCGATTTAAAATGAACTCTATTTTACTTTGCCATGTAAAAAACCTCTAGTACATATGCAGACCCATTATCTTTAGGAGTCCTTATTGAGGTGATTAGGTCCATTGTAGGGTGGCAGCTTCTATCTTTCGAGATAGTACACCTCTCCTTAATGTCGTACCCGATCACCACAATAAGAATATCTGAGGATCTATGTGGTGTCAAATTGCATAAAAAGAAGTATATTTCTATCTTAATTTTATTCCGCATAGATTGAAGATGGAAGTATACATTCTTTAGAAATATAAAAATTTCATCACAGATTTTTTTGGCCACTCCGCTGGGGATGGTTTCTCTCTCCATCTTTGGTAAATGATCGTTGTCTCCAAGTATCGATAATTGGTTTGTACTTTGGTATGAATCCAAGACTATCTTTCTTTCCATTGGCACTTAGCTTATTTCATCTTTAAGTTAAGCTAGCCAATATCTTTAGGTTTTAGGACCTCACCCCGTGCTGGTCTTAAAACCCCTATTAGGTTCCCCAATGGGTGAAAATAAAAGTCTAATAAAAAAGAATTAATTAAAGACTTCTTCCTTACCATTTTATGGTAAGGAAAGGTTCATTCTAACATAATAAAGATAAAATAAATCCTTCATGAAACTCTTGCTTTTCAAAAAGCACTCTTTCAAAAATGCACATAATAAAATGTTTTGCACAAAAAAAAATAAAATTCTAGTAATCACAATTTCTAAACAGCACAAATAAGTTTCTCCACCCAATTCATTTTTGGTGAAGGCCTCATTTTCAAAAATAAAATTCTAACAATCACATTATCTAAAAAGAACAAATGAGTTTCTCCACTCAATTCATTTTTGGTGAAGGCCTCATTTTCAAAAATAAAATTCTAACAATCACATTTTCTAAAAAGCACAAATGAGTTTCTCCACCCAATTCATTTTTGGTGAAGGCCTCATTTTCAAAAATAATATTCCAACAAGCACATTTTCTAAAAAGCAAAAACGAGTTTCTCCACCCAATTCATTTTTGGTGAAGGCCTCATTTTCAAAAATAAAATTCCAACAATCATATTTTCAAAAGCATAAAATTTGAAGATGGGAATTTCCATTCAATACATCCAAATGTGTTGAATGGATATTACATCTTCAAGCAAAATCATAACTTTGAAATTCCACCTAACACATTCCACATGTTTTAGGTTGGAACTTTCACACTTTCAAGAAAAAAAAGCACATATGTATATCTCCATTCAACAACAACAACAACAACAACAACAAGCCTTAATCCCACTAGGTGGGGTCGGCTACATGAATCCTTCATCTCCATTATTTCCAATTATGTGTCAAATTCTCATTTAAATCAAGTATACTAAGATCATTTTTTATACATCTTAACCAAGTCCTTTTAGGTCTACCTCTACCTTTCTTAACATAAAGCAAATCTAATGCATCTACTCTCCTAATTGGGTCTTCGGATGGCCGACGCTTTATGTGGCCAAACCATCTAAGGAGACTCTCCCTAATCCTATCTACCACTGGAGCTACTCCAAATTTTTCCCGAATATACTAATTTTGCATTCTATCTCTAAGAGTAAAGCCACTCATCCACCTAATCATCCTCATCTCTGCTTCTCTTTTATTGGCCAACATTCTGCACCATAAGTCATTGCAGGTCTTACCACCATCTTATAAAATTTTCCCTTAAGTTTAAGTGGAACTTTTCTATCACATAATAGGCCAAATGCATTCCTCTACTTCAACCATCCAACTTAAATTCTACTAATAACATCTCCATCTATTTCACCATCATTTTGAACAATAGAGCCTAAATATCTCAAACGCTCACTCTTATTAGTGACTTGTTCACCTAATTTAAAAACACTACCACTAGAATTTCTACAAATAAAATTACACTCCATATATTCAGTTTTAGATCTACTTAAACGAAAACCTTTAGACTCTAGAGTTGACCTCCATAATTCAAGTTTCTATTGGACTCCCTCTCTAGTCTTATCAACAAGAAGAATGTCATCAATAAAAAGAATACACCAAGGTACATCTTCTTGTAAATGCCTAGTAAGAACATCCATAACTAAACTAAAAAAGATAAGGGCTTAAAGCTGATCCTTGATGTAATCCAACTAAAATAGAAAAATATTTTGTCAATCCTCCTATGCTCAATTACTCTCTCCCATAATTTTAATGTATGGAACATTAACTTAATTCCTCTATAATTTGCACACTCTTGTGCATCACCTTTATTCTTAAATATAGGAACCAACATACTCTTTCTCCACTCATCTGACATCTTTTTAGTCTTTAAAATGACATTAAAAATATTTGTAAGCCAAGAAATTCCTTGATATCCTAAACATTTCCACATTTCTATTGGAATATTATCGGTCTACGCTTTTCACATTTCATTTTCTTTAAAGCTTCACTAACTTGATTTACTAATATGATAAAATGAAATTCTCTATTTTTGTTTAGGGTATTAAGGTTGCTAAAATCAATCATACTTTCAGATCCTTCATTGAAAAGTTTATCAAAATACCTCTTCATTGAAAAGTTTATCAAAATACCTCATCCACCTATTTTCAATATCCTTTTCTAAAAAAAAGCATTTTATTATTTTCATCTTTAATACACCTCACTTGAACTATGTCTTTACTTCTCCTATCTCTTTGGTTGGCTAACTTATACATACATCTTTCACCTTCTTTGGTATCTAATCA
This sequence comes from Cymbidium sinense, assembly GCA_021442155.1. Lineage (NCBI taxonomy): Eukaryota > Viridiplantae > Streptophyta > Magnoliopsida > Asparagales > Orchidaceae > Cymbidium > Cymbidium sinense. Next base: position 149,836,465 of record CM038222.1, read on the forward strand.
ATTGTATAAATCACTAAAAGCTAAATTTTTTGCATCATATACAGCTTTCTTAGAATCTCTACAGGCCACTTTATATCTTTCCCAATTCTCCGAGTTTTTACATCTAAACCAAGTTTTATAACAATACTTATTATTTTTTATCTTTTCTTGCAAACTCTGACTCCACCACCAACTATTCTTATTAAAAGAAGCTTTTCCTTTTGATTCTCCAAGCATATCTTTAGCAACTTGCTTAATTTCACTTGCTATTTTTTCACACATAATGTTAGCTTCCTCATGAACATCCCAAATTCTAATCTCTTGTAGCTTGCTCTTGAAAATATTTTTATTTGTGTTCTTTAAGTGTCCCCATCTAATTCTAGGATAATAATTTCATTTTTTTTCTCTTACAACCTTTCATCTTAAAATCTAAAACTAACAATCGATGTTGGGTACTTAGATTTTCACTTGAAATGACCTTACAATCTTTACAATCTAAACGATCTATTTTTCTCATCAGAAAATAATCAATCTGTGTTTTACTAGATCCATTTTTATAAGTAATAATATGTTCATTTCTTTTCTTAAATAAAGTATTAGCAACTACAAAATCATAAGCTAAATCAAAATCTAATATAGTCCTACCTTCTTCATTAGTCACTCCAAATCCATAACCACCATAAATACTTTTAAAATCTTCTACCACTCTACCAACATGTCCATTTAAATCTCCTCCAATAAATAACTTTTTCTTCAAGAGGTATCTTTTGTATTAATCCCTCTAATTCATTCCAAAATTTTTCTTTTGCGCTTACCTCTAAACCTACTTGAGGAGCATAGCACTAATAACATTGATAATCTTAATATCAACAATAATCTTTAAAGTTATAATTCTATCTCCACATCTATTAATATTATAACATTATCCTTCAAACTTTTATCTATAATCACACCTACACCATTTCTAGTTCGACTTTTACTTGAATACTAAAGTTTAAAACCTAAACTATCAATCTTCTTGGCCTTCTCCCCAACCCATTTAGTTTCTTGAACACATAAAATATTTATCTTTCTATGAACCATAATATCTATTAATTCCATTAATTTACCTGTAAGAGTACCTATATTCCAAGATCCTAACCTAATTCTAGTTTCATGGACTAAACTTTTTGCCCGCATCCATCCATAATGTGGGAACCCTTGCTTATTTAACACTGCACCCAGGTGCCGATGCAGCGACTCTAGTACATTTTTCACTGTATTCAAGCCATACAGTGCATCACTTCCAGGGGATTCCCTAGCTTTAACACAATGATTTAAATGATTCATGTCATGATTATTTCGACAAGTTTTACACTGGCTGTCGACTACCTAACACAACCCTCCACTTTTCACATCCGAACTTGGGATCAGCAACAATATACCTAAATTTATTGAATGGAAATTTCATTTTCAAAATAGAATAGCATTATTTTGAAATGCCACTAAACATATTCCATATATGATTAAGTTGGGATTTCCTCTTTCAAAAAGCAATAATCACACACAAAATATACATCTTTGGAAAATGAAACATAATTGATTTCTATCTTACATACCCAAATTTGTTAAGTGGAAATCTCCCTTTTTAAAAATCAACAAAAACAAAAATTTTCAAAACATATTTGGAACTTTATTCTAGCATACCCCATTTGCTAAAATGAAGACTCCCTTTCCTAAAAACAAAATTTGAAACATACTTTTGGAGTTTCATTTAGCATACTCAAATTTGCTAAATGTAATCTCCCTTTCATAAAAATTTTTCAAAACATATTTGGAACTTCAATTTAGCATACCCCATTTGCTAAAGTGAAGTCTCCCCTTTCCAAAATCTAAAACAAAAATTTAAAACACACTTTTGAAATTTCATGTATCATACTCAAATTTGCTAAGTGAAATTTCCATTTCACAAAATTTTCAAAACACTTTTGGAACTTCATTCTTTAGCATACCATATTTGCTAAAGTGAAGTATCCATTTTCAAAATAAAATAAAACATAAAAATTTTTAAACACAACTTTTGGAATTTCATTTAGCATACTCAAATTTGCAAAAGATAAATTTTCATTTCACAAAACAAAAAGAAACACATTTGAAACTTCATTCAAGCATACCAAATTTGCTAAAGTGAAGTCTGCACTTTCAACCAAAAATCAAAATCAAAATGAAAAGAAACACATTAGGTTTCCTTAAGCATACTTAAATTTGCTAAGGATCCTACTTTTCAAAAAATAAATCAAAATAAAAAGAGAAACACATTAGGATTCCCTTAGCATACTTAAATTTGCTAACGATCCTACTTTTTAAAATAAAATTAAAATCAGAAGAAACACATTAGGATTTTCTTAGCATACTTAAATTTGCTAATAATCCTATTTTCAAAAATTTCCAAAAATAAAACACACTTGGAATTCCTCATTTAGCATACCCAAATTTGATAAATGGGAAATTCCATTTCTCTTTTCAAAAATCACAAAATGATTCACAAAATAAAGCAAAGAAAGAAACCAAATGAAGAAATCATTTTCAAACATCTCACTTAGCATACCCAAATTTTATAAGTGAATAAATTCCAAAAATCTCAAATCCAAAACAAAAACAAAATTGACCCTTTACTTTAACACACCTAAATTTGTTAAATAAAGGGTCTTCAAAATCAAAATCAAAATTTAAATATGAACTTATGGAAACATCTCTTCAAAAAAAAATATTTGAACCCATTTTTCAACATATCCAAATTTGTTGAAAATGGATTATATATCCAAACAATTCCTCTTTCTAGTCAAAATCTTGAAATCTATTCTAAATCATTTGAACTCGACTTAATATTTTCAAAATGTTGAGTATGAGTTCAAATTCTAAATTCAAAATTTAAAGTCAACAGGAATCTGATTCAAGTTTATTTTCAACATTGTAGACTTTCGTTCAACATCAATTTTAGTTACAGTTTAGTTTTAGTTTCAGTTGATAGGGATGACTGCATAGAAGTATGTGTTTACCTTTCTCCATGGGATGGGCTTGGCCCTAGATCAGGCCAGCCTTCTTTATTATGATTATGCCCACCTCATTTATTTTGGACAAGGTTTTGAGGGGGCGAGGATCACCTATGAGGGCACTTCCCTCACCCTTGTTAGTAGGACCACAGTGACTGGGCAGAAGCCGATCATTCAAATTGATTTGCCCTCAGACTCTAACATTCCCTCACTGAGGAGGAAGGCAGTGGTAGTTCCTAGTGTCGCGATCGCATACACTGTGATAGCCCGCTCTTCCGGTTGTTTCTGTCGCCCTAATGAGGGCCAGCACCCACTCATTAGCACTTTCCACGGGGAAGGCTCCTCTGATCCCAGTGATAGTCTCTTCTACTTTTGAGATCAAGTCTAGCTCTTATTCTATCTGCCCCACCAAGACTCAGAGGAGGAATAAAAATTATATGATAAAGCGATACCATACATGCATTGCCAGGGAGATGGAAGCAGCTACATGGTTAGTTGTGGAGGAGTTTCCCACTTTGATTTCCCCACTGGTTACAGTGAGCCCATTTCATCCTCTCTCTAGGTCTGATAGAGAGGATGCTAGGAGGATCCCTACTTCACCTCCACCAACGGTTCTATTTCAGCTCACAGTTAGTTAGAGTAGGAGGTCGTATGCTAGCCTCAATTCAATCCTATGCTAGGTTGGCAAAGCTTATAGACATTCTGAGTCTGAGACTCAATTTAACTTGAGATCTATTATCCCTTGCAGTATGGGGAAACATCTATGACAGAAGAGGACCAGGGAGGCCCATACTATAGCTCATATCACTAGCTGAGAGAGGCGGAGGTTTGGTCGGCAGTCAGCTGCCTCTTCACTCATTGATTTTTCCAATCGGCGTGCTACCCTCATCGATCACATAGATAGTATTCTTCTTACAGGGACTACTCATCATAAGAGGATAGTCCCTATTCTGAGAGAGTCAGTGGTGTCTCCACCATACTATTCTACCCCCCATCCACCATCACCCGTTCATGTATCAGCATCTCCGCCAAATGCCATGAAGGCCACATCCGGGGAGAAGAGGACCCCATTGGTGATCCGACTATGGCCAAGGGATCCCATTCCATCTACACCACCTACTGGGATGAGGCCGAGCTCTCCTGCTCGACCTTCTGCCCCAGTTGTGGTGCAGAAGAAATGGCAACCCTGAAGCATAGTGGTCATCCCTTTACCATCACCACCATAATAGGATTTAGAGATGATTATAGTAGTTATAGAGGGAGAGGGCAGAAACCCTATTGCACCCATGATCATAGAAACTCCTAGGAGTGTCACCCCATACAGAGTCAGTGATAGCCAGGAGTGTATATCTTCTAGCGAGTACAACCCTCACAGGGTTGATTCTCTAGTAGCACGAGAGCTCTGATGCCTCACAGTACACGATGTTGATCCCACCACCGGTCAGCCAAAAACTTTTGTGCCAATCTCGATAGATTGTTCTTTAGATGACATAGTAGCTCACTATTTTATGGAAAAGAAGGAGATCCTAGGATATGATTGCTATGATGAGGAGAAGATCAGCTTTGATCCCAATGAAGATGATTTGTTGGGAGACTCAGTCGGGGTTTCCATGGTAGATACCAGGGGATCCCTTCTAAGAGAGCATCGGGCTATGGAAGTTGTTGAGGATGAGCAAGAAGACATAGCCCATTCGGCCCAACACTTCCTAGCACAAATAAAGCAAAAGGACGAGAAGATAGATAGGATGGAGAAGAGGCTCAAGGATCTGAAGTTATCCTAGCATTGAACAAGCCTCACAATTCATCCTACCACAAACAGACTACTAGAGTTGGTGCATGTCTTGGACCCAGCCAAGACTTTACCTCCATTAGAGTAAGGTAGCACCAGTATGTATAGGAATGTAGTGGAAAGTACCTCCATATAGGAGAAAGATATCAAGTCTATAGTTGAGCAGCAGGTGAAGGAAGTGTTGGTTCAAGCCCAAGGAGGATCATCAGTTCCAAAGGGTAAACCCTACCCGGAGGAATTTGATGCTATCTAATATTGCAAGGGTTTCGTGCCACCTTCCTTCAAGAGTTTTGATCGTAGTGGCAACCCGAGTTAGCACATTGCCTATTTTAGATTTAGTTATTGCAACGCTGGTGGCAATGATGCTTTTATTTTTCATCTCTTCATCAGTAGACTAGTAGGATAACTTTTGATTGGTATACTGAACTTCCCAATAGTTCAGTAAATACTTTTGCTAAGTTAGAGCAACTCTTTATCAAGAGGTTTGATTGAGCTCAACAAAGGGTTACTATTGGCGACCTCGTTGTAGCACAACAACACCCAGATGAGTCCCTTATTGACTACATTCTCAGATGGCATAACCTGAGTATGAAATATGAATCACAGCTTTCTGAATAGCATGCCATTGAGATTCTTCTAAAGAATATCCATGGCCCAATCGCCTTCATGCTTAAGGGCTTCACCATCAAGATCTTTGGGAAATTAATCAACAAGGCGGCTAGCTTGCAAGGAGAAGCCAAACAGTTACCTTCTCCAGATGTACCAATAATGCCAAAGCTACAAAAGGTATACGAGAAGAATCCCAGGGCAGTGACATCAGTGGATAAGAGAAAACAGCCAGCTATAGAGCAATTTGAAAGACCTCGTGCTCAGTAGTCATTGCTTCCACCTTCTCGGCCACCACTGAGGTAGCCCTACCGGCCACCACAGTAGCCTCCACAGCCTACTCCACCTCCTCCTCAGCCATATCATCAGTAGCAGTAGTACACATGCCCGCTGTCAGGTAGTTATGGTCCACCTACTCTTTTGGATAAACTCAACAAGCCTTATTCATTTAAGAGGGAGGTAAACAAGAACATCTTTAAGAATCTTTTATAGAAGCCTAATTTTTTGCTACTCGAGCCTAAGAGACCAGAGGAAGTGGGCAAAAGCCATGATTCTAACTTTTTTCCCTACCACCATATGCTAGATCATGTTTTGGCGGATTGATTCACATTTAAGGACTGGCTTGAACATAGCCTCAAGACCGGTGTTGTAGTTATCCTGAAGGAATATCTTGTGGAACAACCATACATTTCTAATAGGGTAATCCTTTGGGATACTTATGTTCCTTCCAAAACTAAAGAAGGTAGGGATATCTCCTTATCCAAAACCTCTAAAAAGATTGTTTATAAGATCAAGAAACTTTCTTTGCAGGTGCCTGAGTCAGCTCAAACCTCCAACATCAAGGAAGGTTTGCAAGTTGCCAAAGCCAACTAAAGGAAAGTTGGAGCTCAGCAGTAGCAACATCAGCATGTGCCAGCCTGAGATAGTCCAGTAGTGCAACCACTGACCGAGTCCACCCTCCAGTCTACTATTGTAGCTACCACATCAGCATCTACCACTATTTTAGCTAGTTCTTCTTCTTCTAGTAGACATTTTGTATTGGCGGATGAGGGTATCAAATCCCTCACCCCTCTTACTTTACTTGATTTCTACTTTGTACCTCCTATCAAATCTAAGAAATTGAAGAATAAAGATAGCTTGAATTACATCTATGTCACTTTTGATGGGTTGTCTAAATCTATTCCTAATAACTCTTCAAGTCTAAACAATAACTATAACAATTTCGATCTTCATTTTTTTGATTCAAAGTTGGATTTTCCTACTATGAATAGTATGGGTTCATCTATTGAGATAGACTTGAAATCATCTAATTTCAAGGGTCCCATAGGAGAAGCTGTAGTTGAGCCTGATGTGCAAGTAAAACCTTCCATTACCCTACCACAAGAGATCACTGAAGTCAACCTCCATAGTGGCAAGGTTCTACCTCTTAAGACAGCACCTCAAGATAGAGGGACATAAGTCAATAGTTTAGAAGATCGAGAAGCCCCTCCATAGGATGCTCCATCCTTGGATATGCTTGTGGATGATCAGCCCAAGGTGGACTACAATGTTCTCTCTCATCTAAGAAAGTTACCATCTAAACTAAGTATATACGATGCCCTTATCTTATCCAAATAGATGAGGGAATCATTAATCAAGGATCTCCTTGATCCTGAGATATTCTTAGCTTAGCTGATCGCTATTGGTAAGGAGGCACATTATTCCAGAGAGGCCCAAGGGATCACTTTCACAGATGAAGACTTTCTTCTAGGGGATATGGAGCACAATCATCCCCTCTACATTATAGTTGACATGGGCAGCTTTAGACTAGCTAGAGTTCTCATCTATCTAGGTGCATTGGTGAACATTATGAGTCTAAAGACCCTTTGCTATTCGAGGATCAACATCTCCACACTCTGAGAAGATCGGATGATGTTGAGAAGATTCAATGAACAAGGTGAGCAGGCTTTAGGTTCTTTAGTGTTACCTTTGGAGATAGGTGACTAGAAGATTGAAGCCAAGTTTTACATCATTGATTCAAATACTTCATTCACCACTTTGCTCAATAGGCCCTGAATACATTAGAACAAATTAATTCCATCCTCCCTCCATCAGTGCATCAAGTTCAGGAAGGATGGGATTTAGTACTATGTCAAAGAAGATGAAAAGCCATTTTCAGTTAGAGAGGTTGAGATATATGAGGATTTGACCTACTATCTTCCTCAAAATACCCTTTATCATGAACTTGGACAAAACTCAGATTCAAAAGAAAAATAAAATTAAGAAAAAGAAAAAGAAAAGAAAAAATGAAAATCCAAGTAAACAAGAAAGGGGAATTGAAGAAGAAATAGAACCGCATATCAGATTTCGCCCACAGTTCATTCCTTTATATGGACATGTGGGTAGGATGACTCAACCTCCACTAGGCAGAGGTAGAGGTAGAAATAGAGGCAGTTCTAGAGGTGGAAGACCTCCTGGTTAGCCATCAACCAATAGGGGTTATGTTCCAGTTCATAAGAGTACCCCTACTATTCACACAGACTTGGAATCCAATTTGGAGGATGAGTCTAATGTGATTATCATACCAGCTGACCCCTCTCAATGGGTTTCATTGGAGATGACACTCGAGCCGGACAACGATGAAGACCGGGCCTCCAAATAAAGCAATGTATTCGAATGAGATGCATGTAAAACTACCATGTAGTAGTTGAGAACCTTAGCTCTAATCTCACTTTCACCCTAAAAAGTTGAAGGTTTAGTAGTTAAAGAAGCCCCTAAGTCTTCTAGTGATTTGAAACTGAAGAGATTCTTTTTAGGATCATTCTCCTCAAGTCCTGAAGTTGATGTAGAACTTGAGGAGAATTCATATAAAGAATTAATGGATTTACCATTTGACTTTTACTTGCCTTGTGTTCATAATCTTATACAGAAAGGTTTAGTTCCCCTTACATGGTCCATGCATAAGTCAGAGTATTTTGAGAAGCTATGAAACAATACAGGCAGGGAAGCACAATCAAGAGTAGGACTAGGATTCAGTACATTGGGTTGAATCTTGGCTAAATCCACTTGAAATTTGGTTAAATCCTCTCCATAACAACTTGGCACTCCCTTAAGGGATCAAGTGAACACTAGGGAGTGTGGTGCACCCAACCCAATGGCACCGATGAGACAAAACATTTTAATCAGGCTATTTTTTCACTAATTAATCAAGGAAACTTCCTAAATTCATATTTAAGCCGAAAAAAATTTAAAAAAATATGAAATAAATTGTATTGGATAGATAATTGAACATAAAATATTCTAAAATTGATTTGAATGGATTTTGAATATTGCTTTTCTCTAGATTTAGGTTTTATTATGAATGTTATTTTGCTAATTACCATCTAATTACTACACTGATTAATTCCAAACTTCTTGCACATAATTATTGGGATGACCCCTGCCTCCCCTAATTTTCTTGGGATTTATTACTGGCTTAATTAGAGGAATTTCTAGTTCATTCAATAATCACTCCCTTAATGTAATTAAGCTTAATTAAGGGTATAATTGGTGGTTTAACCCTCTGATTGAGTCAATTAAGTTTTGCTTAAGTGAATATGAGATTTAGGGAATAATTTTGGGATACTTTCCTTAAGATATTTCTTAAACCCCTTTCTTCCTTAATCCAACCTTAATTAAGGGTTAATTCACTAATTGCCCCCTTAATTAATTTCATAAAATTTTAAAACTTTCCAAAACTCAATTAATCTCTCTTGGGTAGACACTTAGGTGTTCAAGAGCCTAAGTACAATTAAGGAAATCAAAACTCAATGTACATGTGTGAGAGGTGTTATGAAATTACTTAAAATAAACCCCTTAGCTTAATTAATGCTTAATCATGAGCCAATTGCATTAGGTACCTTTCTTTCTTAGGTGCATTACTGGTTTGAATTCTTTGTGTGGTTTTATGTCATATCATTGGCTCATAATTATTTGATTAACTATGCTAAGGTGGTGTAGGTAAGGGGTAATTAACACACTTAATTCATACCATAACCTAAGAAACCTATAAAAATCATCTAATAATCCTATGAACAAACTAAATCAAAAAACATATGTGGGATGAGTTAGGAGCGGCAAACTCACCTCATGTTTCTCAAATCAAATCAAACTTCAAAACAAAATCAAACCTTCTTTAAAAATAACTTGATTTGCTTTAAGCTTTCTTATTTCATAAGATTAGCTTTAAGAATTAATTAGGGTGAATGTGTTTACATGCTTTCATCACTTTAGTTCTTTCCTAACATGCTAAATATGTATGTCATATGAATTTTATACATTCATGCTTTTCAAAAATCAAATTGAAAGTGAAATGTTTTCTTTATGTCAAATTGCATGGTTTGGCTAAAGTAAAAATATGTATGGCTATTATCTCTATTAAATTCAAAATTGTTTTCAAAATATATAAATCAAATACCTAAAATTGAAAGTGTGCTACTTATAATTATTTATATGCTTGCATGTGGATATAAATATGAAGATGTGCATAGTGTTGTTTTCCTTCTCTTTCCTTTTAGCATAGTTTTGAATAGGACTTGGTAAACTGTATAATTAATTTGAAAAGAACATAATACTTGCCTAAACCTATTCCTATTCATTCCTATGCTGTCACCTAAGACAGATATCCACAGTTGTTCATCTAAATTGCATAAACAAAATAAATCAGCCAACACAAACTTTTTGCATCTTTCTTTTTCTATTCATTTTTTTAAACATGTGTTTGTATTTAAGGAAAGTGGTATATTAGTCTAGACAACCCGAGGATTGCGAGGCTTTAAGTAGCCCTAAGTAGGTCTTGTACTTGACACTACTAGTGTTAATAATGGCACCGTACCCACTTATGCCTTTTATACATATACATGCGCATGTGAATAATGGATAAAAGAAACCCCTCTTTTCTACTTAATGAAAATCATGCATCATAAAGCATTCTAATTTTTTTAAGTAACATTTCTTATCATTCATCATAAAGTATGCTAAAAATTTCCATTTGTATGTATAGATGTGCTTAGGATGCATTCATATGCATGTTATATATGTTGAGGAAGAAATGAAGTGATGTATGTTTTGTGATATTAGTTTACTTTACTTAATCTTAAAATGCCTTTCTTTTTTGAATAGGTTTGTTTAGGGAAAATCTAAACTTTGGATTAATTAAAACATATAATAAAACAATCACTAAATAAAATTAAATATGAATCTACTTTAGAAATTACTTAAGGTAGGGAAGGAAAGAGAAGTCCTCTTCTCTTTTCCCTCTCTTTAAAACTTAGTAATTAATTGTAGGATTCACTTAAACCAAACCAAAAATATAAAATAAAATCAACCCAAATCAACTAAACACTTAAATAAAACCACCCATCTAAGTTGGACATCGTCACACTTAGAAAATCTAAACCTTAAAGCCATAGTTAAGCCTACCATACAAACCTTTTTAAAGCACACACATTAGGTTAAGTCATCACTTCTAGCTTTAGGTTAGGGTGGTGCTTAGCTTGATGTTTGCTTTTATTTTGTGATGTAATGTTTTATTATGGATGTTGGGGTGAATGTGCGTAGAATGCATGTTAGGATGATTTAGTCTAACCATTATTTTATGCATGGGATTGTTCTTAAGGGGCAATTTAATAAAAATATAAATGCTTTTGTTGTACAGGTGCTTATACCCCTAAGCATAATCTAATAGGCTAGGCGGACTTGGTTACCCATGCGTGGGGTGCTAAGTCCAATATACATGCTTGGAATATGTATGGTTTGTTCAACTAATCTCTATGGGCCATAAGTGTAAATTCTCACATCTTAAGCATTTTCATAACCTTGTATTATGGAATTATAAGCCCTAAAGTTCAAATAAAAATTCAACTAAAAAAATAATTCAATTTCAAAAACATAAAGCCCAACCATAGGATAGTTTGAGATGCTCGCTAAGTTTCCTAACATCATGAGCATCTCCTACTTATCTTCCTTTGGCTTCGATAATAACTCCCTCTCTTTGATCAATACCATTTGATCTTCCAAAATAAACTAATCGATTGATAGTCCTACCTATTGAAATCTTTGGAGACAACGATCATTTACCTTAATAGAGAGTATTCCCAAGGAATCTCATTCCTTAGGATGTAATTAACTATGCGGGCTTGCTCCTATTGGGAACTTAATGAACCCGGTTTAAAATAAACCATATTTTACTTTTCCATGTAAAGTGGAGGAAGATTCTCTGGTACATATGCATACCCATTGTCCTTAGGAGTCCTTGTTGAAGTGATTAGGTCCAATATAGGGTGGTGACTTCTATCTTTCAAGATTGTACACCTCTCCTAAATGGCGTACCCAATCACCCTCAATAAGAACATCTGAGAATCTACGTGGTGTCAAAATGCATAAAAAGAAGTATATTTCTATCTTATTTTTATTCCGCATAGATTGAAGATGGAAGTATACATTCTTTAGAAATATAAAAATGTCACCATAGTTACTACATTGATTATGTGCTGTTTGTTTTATTTGATTTTGATTTTATTTAATTTTTCTTTGTGCTAGGTGATTTTGAGCTTAAATGGGTCAATTGAGTTAACCATCCTAATTACCTAAATCTTTGCTCAATTGAATTTAGATTTAAATTTAAATATGTCTCAATCTATGCTCAGTTGAATTTAGATTTAAATTTAAATATGTTTAATTTTGATTTTTGTTGAATTCTATTAAGTTTTGGCTTGATTTAGTTCACCTGATCAGGTTATGTCCTATTAAAGTCCACTAGGCTAAACTAGGTTCTCATCCTAAGGTTTTGAGTTTAATTTTGGATTTAAATTTTAGTTCAATTTAACTTGTTATTTTATTTTGGTTTGGAGATAAACCTAGCCACTATTTGTAGTGTCATAAGCGTTTGATTAGGAAGCTCCTAATCTAGGATTAGAGATCTTAATTACTATGATTGGGATGATGTTAATCTCATCCAAAAATGAGGTCAACAGAGTTAAGAACACATCTCTATCAATAATAATAACAACAACTAAAGGTAACTCATCCCTTCATTTCAAATATGTATATCTTTCTCAATTTTCTTGAAGCTCTTGCTAAAGAAACTATTAACTTGAAGCTCAAAAAATGTCACCACAGTTACTACATTGATTATGTGATGTTTGTTTTAATTGGTTTTGATTTTATTTAATTTTTCTTTGTGCTAGGTGATTTTGAGCTTAAATGGGACAATTGAGTTAACCATCTTATTTACCTAAATCTTTGCTCAATTGAATTTAGATTTAAATTTAAATATGCCTCAATCTATGCTCAGTTGAATTTAGATTTAAATTTAAATATGTTTAATTTTTATTTTTGTTGAATTCTATTAAGTTTTGGCTTGATTCAATTCACCTGATCAGGTTATGTCCTATTAAAGTCCACTAGACTAAACTAGGTTCTCATCCTAAGGTTTTGAGTTTAATTTTGGATTTAAATTTTAGTTCAATTTAACTTGTTGTTTTATTTTGGTTTGGAGATAAACCTAGCCACTATGTGTAGTGTCATAAGTGTTTGATTAGGAAGCTCCTAATCTTGGATTAGAGATCTTAATTACTATGATTGGGATGATGTTAACCTCATCCAAAAATGAGGTCAACAGAGTTAAGAACACATCTCTATCAATAATAATAACAACAACTAAAGGTAACTCCTCCCTTCATTTCAAATATGTATATCTTTCTCAATTAACTTGAAGCTCTTGCTAAATAAACTACTGATTTATCTTTGTATATTGGAAATTTTAATTACATGTTTAATACTTTTATATTATTTTTTAAGTATGTATGTTTGTATGGGAGCGGTGGGGAGGGAGGGGATCATCATATATTATTGAAGGGGTAGCATATTAATACATATTTCTATGATTAAAATCATATTACATATTATCAACTATTTTAGATACTATAGAATTGTCATCATCAATTATTGACTTGATACTTTTAATGATAACAAAGAAATGATTGATAGGTCTAATACTTTATATTTATGATTCAAGATTAATTAATTATTTGAATCAAAAAATTCTATTATTATTTATGGTTTACATGGGGAACTCATGATGGTAGAATAAGACAAGCTCTATGATTGTAAAACTCAATTTTGCAAGGAGCTTATATATAAGAATAAATTTAGATTTAAATTATTATTTTGATAATATTATTTACAAAACTTAATAAAAACTTGTAAGTCATTTATATGATTTGAGAGTATTGATATTACTTTTATGGAATATATATATATATATATATATATATATATGTATGTATGTATGTATGTATATATATCATTCTTAAGCATTTATATATCTAACACCTAAACTTTGATATTTACAAAAAGAACACCTTTCTTACTCGTGAAAAAGTGCATTTTGATTTTAAAAATTAATAAAAGTATTCTTTTTTTTTGTAAATATTAAAGTTTAGGAGTTAGATATGTAGAAATATAAAAATTGTATGGTTTGTATGTAATGCCCCTATTTTTATTTAATTGGCATAATTATGTAATTTATATCCTAAAATATGTACTCATTATATATCTACAAATTTCCTTTCCAATTCCAATTCTATTAGATTTAGATCATCACATAAAAATAAATCATTTACTGCAGCACTTTGTATGATTAGATAAATGTAAATATTATTGATTAAACTTATATGCATGTAATTCTAAAATATTTGATCATACCTATGATTTCTTATCATCAAAAAAGCTTAATTAAAATAAGGTAAATTTCTTGTAAATCTATTTTAATTCATTTCAATTAATGTTATTGTATTTTAATGTTATGCACAATCTTTTTTAAAATTAGTTTTAAATTTTATTACACATTTTGTGTTGTTCAAAGATTTTTATGTAAATTCAAAAATAGTTTACATTGCATAAGGTTTTCAGATAAAAAGGACAGTGTGTGCAGTAAGACATGTGACGAAATGGAATTTTTACTATGGGATCAAATGTGTGAATATTTTATGTACGAGCATTCACCCGTGCATGTTTTTTTTTTTTTTTGAGTTGGAGATTGTTTTGTGAGATGGTGTTGGTCATTGTTGAATTCAAATCTATCAATAGATTGAAGTAGAGCCTTCTAAGATACCTAGGAAATATATTTAAATACAATATGGAAAATAATAAAAAGGAAAAGTGTAAAAGATAATAAATTTTATGTCTTCTTTGAATCTGAGAGCAAAGGTTGTGAGTAAAAAAGGAGAAGAGGAAAAAAGCCCACCCCCTCAAGAAAAGGTGCACCTTTTATATTTTTTGGAGTGTTTTTACATTTGGTAAGTATATATAAGGCAAGTAGAGCATAAATAAGTGATTACTTTGGCTTGAGGTGAGTATGGGCAAGCAAAGTGACAACTTGATGGATATTAAAAGAGAGTAACCCATTACTCATGTAGATGCACGAGTTGAGGTCAACTTATTGAATTCAAGTTGCTGCAACCATCCACCTCCTTTTGTTGTTAGCTTGCTATGGATAAGTCATGGTTGATTCACTTAGTCCATTTCCTGAGTTCTTTTTGGCTTGCCCAGCATAAGGCAATCCTTCATTATTGAGAAGTCTTCTCTTATGAGAAAACCTACACTACTAGTCCCACTTATAGATTGTTACTCGCTTATTTTTTTTAGATGTACATTTAGCATCCTAATTCTTCTACCCCTTGTAGAGCATAAAAAGGATAGAAGAATAAAAAGAATGATGAGCTTTGAGCATTTAATGAAAAGAAATTTTACATAATTATGAAGAGTCACATCATCTTTTGGCTCGATTCTTCTTTTAACATGTTCGGGTCTTCAGTGGCTATAAAAAGAACCCATCCTTTTGAAATACTCTATGATATATTGCATCGCTCACTTGAATAGAAATCCTTGGTTCTCTCCATCAAGTATATAAAAGACACATTTAACTATCATGGATGCTAAGAGACCATGTGGTGACATCAACTCTATTGTATCTTGGGATGGCTTTGAAAAAAGGTGAAGTAGACTAGGAAGTCCAAGGAAGTCACCAGTTCTTCAATGATTGAGATGAGTATGACAGCTCCTCCTACTGGCGAGATCACTATCACCCCAATTTAAGACATGGCTAAGAACTTGTAGGAGGAACCAGACACTCTCCTGGAGGCATAGGGTGTATCAGGGTAGCTACTCTTTGTAATACCTGTAAGTGCTAAAAGATAGAGGAAGAAGGTGAAGTTGCCTTGATTTACATAAAAATTTTAAGGTGAGCTGATTGATTAGAATCTCCTTTTCAAGGGTGATTATGAGCTATATTTTGGTTCCCATTGTTTGCATAAACTATGTGTAGGCATCAGGTGCGGGAGATGAAGGGTACTTGCTAGCCTTTCAAGTTATCTTTTTGATAGTCCAAGTAATCCTAAGAGACTAATGCACCTTTATATAAGTGATTTGCTAAGTCATGATCTAAATGAGGAGGAATTCTATTTTCTTGAGTGACAGCTTCCACTCCCAAGGGCAGAACCTTTAGCAAATCCTCTCATTGAAATTTCCTTTCAAATTTTTAACAAATTCCATTATCTCCAGCGGTGACTCCAGCTTGACCACTGGCCAACCTGGTAATACCAAGTACGATATAAATATAGGGCTCACATTCACAAGGAATAATCATTGAGACACTTATTTTATCCTTCATCGCAATGACCAGCTTCACCTCGATGGATATTAGGGAGATGGTGGAAATTTTTCTCCTTCTACCCATCAACAAAGTGGTAAGTCTGCAAGAGGCGAGTGATGGGGATGGGATGCAAAGGGTAGAATGTCATAGTGGATGTAGAGAAAGAGATGTTATACTAATCTTCCACTCACCAAAGTGGAAGAGAAATGAAGAAGTTCTACTCGCTTAAATAGAACTACAAAGAGAGATCACCAAATCACTAGGATGGCTAGCCACCAAGCACCAACTAGAAGAGTTTTCACTCTAATTTCACACAAAAGGTAAAAAATTCTTCATTAGTTTAGAAATTGTGTTTAAGTTAATACAATACTCAGGGATGTGTCCCTGTGGTGTTTATTTTTGGACGTGCATATGGGGGACAACACGCAGATATGAGGGTGTACTTATTGAAGTGATCGGATATGACATTGAGGTATGATGTACTATCACAAAAGATAGAGACATCACCATTCAATGGACCAACTCACCTAATAAGGACTCCTAAGGCACGATAGCTCTTCGAATATACCAGAGATTTTTTTCCTACTTTACATGGATTAATAAAGTAGGGTTTATTTGGACCGGGTTCTAAATTTTTGTATGGGGGAAAACACCCATAGTTAATTATATCCTAAGGATGGTGAGTTCTTTAGTAATACTCTATATTAAAGAAGGCAATTATTATCTTCAAAGATTTCAATGATAAGACTATCAATAAATTGGCTATGTTAGAAAATCAAATGGGTCAGGTTAAAAAGGAGAGACTTATTATTAAAGCCAAATGGAGATGAGTAGGGAATGCTCATGATACTAGGAAATGTACTAAGAATTCCAATCTATTGTATAGTTAGGCTTTATATGTTTGAAATTGAGGAGGATTATTTGTATGAGTTGAATTTTTTTAGATTGTTAGGGCTTATAATCCCACAATACAAGATTGTGAAAATGTCTATGAGGTGAGGATTTATGCTTGTAGCCCAAAGAAAATGGCCACCTCAGATCCTAAATCTAGGGGGCTTTAGCATAAACTAAAGCGCAACCTAAATCTAAGCAAAAATGGATATATGGTTTACCTCCACAAAAGAGAGTAAACCACCAAACTGCAGGACTTATAATCGCCTAGAGTGGTAGCCAGCTAACTCCTCCTATGCTTTAAAACCATATAGGAAAGTTAGATGATTTTGTAAGATGGTTAGGTTATTATTACTTAGAAAGAAACTAAGGTCCTTAAACCCACTCCCTAAGAGATTATAGCATGAGTGGTATGAGTAATGACATAGTCTAATGCAATTCTTATCAAATTTTATTTGACTTTTGACTCTTCATTTTGACAAAGGCCATATGTTTTTTATATGTCTAAGTGCATATTGAAATGAAGTTATTGGCTAAATTGGAGAGAAAGTGGTGTTTTCCACCATAAAGGAGACCCTCAAAGGTCAAGTCTTCCCCTATCGTGCAAGGATGAAAATCCTCTCTTAGCAAGAGTGAAGTAATATGGATGCATGATATTAAGCATACAACATTCAGCTAAGGGATTACTAAATCTTTTAATTATCTTGGTCTAATGCCTATGCTTTGTGTGAGGTTATGAGTTGTTTCAAAACCTTAGTTATGAGTTGTAGTTGGGGTAGAAAGTTTATTTTTCCCTAAGAGCCTAATCAGATCCAGACCACACATTAAGTCACCATTCATAAAGAAACTATAAAAATGCATGCCATTTCTATTGTACAATTGTAAACAAAACATCAAACAATTTTATAAATCTAACGCAAAAGAATAATAGACTGGTGTGGTTGAGTACCGCCATACAACCCGAAAAAAAGAAATGGGTAGTCAGGCTCTACCCTTATATAACCTGGTATATGAAATTATAATTTATATAAATGAATAAATGCTATAGAGGGTCTTCTTATCTTCATATCTCATTCATTTCTTCATTTAGATTTTCCTGCTTCAAAGGCATCACAGGGCCTCCGAGGATAAAACCTTCTAGCCACTTCTCATCCTGATCCCCATAACATTAATCCTAATTCCTAATGAAAAATTGCATTAAAAATAGGAAAAGTAAATCTAATTACACCTGTAAAATAAGTGTTAACTAAGAACACCATTCAACTCAAGCAATTATGTGAATAATTTAGATTTAGCACCCTGCACATGGGTAACCAAGCCCACCTAGCTTAATTTGGATTATGCTTAGGGGTTAAGCAACCTATCAAAGAGAGAATTTAAATTTATTTCAAGCAGCCCTTAAGCATAATCTCCTACATAAAATATGATTAGGCTAATCATGGCCTAACATCTAATCTATGAAGCATACACCCTAACATCCAGTCTAAAATAATACATCATAAAATAAAATATATATCACACCATGCGCCGCCCAAACATAAAACTAAATGTGGTGACTTAATCTAATGTGTGTGTATTAAGGCTTGTGTGGTTTGCTGTAACTGGACTCTGCTATAATTTTCAAAGTATGAAATGGTGTTTTATCATAAGAGGTTGATTTCACTTTAAGTGATTTAGTTGATTTGAGAAATTTTACTTAGTGTTTTCTTTTGTTCCACTTGACTTACTCTTTCCAACTAAGTGTTATAAACATAAGAAAAGAGAGGATTACTCTCTTTTATCTCTACCTTAAGTCACTTCTAAGGAATATTAATTAAATGAATTCTCTTTGGTGAATGGCTTATTACATATTTTTAATTAATCTTAGGTTTAGGTTCACTTTAAATAATCTCATTCAATAAGAAAGGCATCTTTAGATTAATTGGAATTAATTAGTATCACATAACACATGTTTATTCATTTCTTTCCATCATATGTAGCATGCATATGACTAAGTCCTAAGCATATTTATACATGCAATTTGTGTTGGCACACTTAAATGATGAATATGAATAAGTATAGTTAAAGTTTATATTTTCCCTTTTGATTGAATTATTTTATCATATAAATTTAAAGCTCTATATAGATTCTTATACAAAATTACATAAGAATAAAATTAAACAGGTACATGTTATTGTTAACCAGGGAAGTGAGGTAATCAAATAACCTCCTTGGGGCTACTTAAAGTCGTGTATTCCCGGGATATCCAGACTAAATACCATTAGTATTCAAACACATGTAAGTTTGCATACATGAAAGTAAGAAAGAGAACTTCTAATCACATGATTAATTATCACTTAAACATTGCAAATGCATGTGTTTTGGTAAAAGAAAGAGGGGTTTTAACTCCATAATTAAGTACACACACATGTATAAGAGACATAAGCTAGTATATGCCATTATTAACCAGGGAAGTGAGGTAATCAAATGGCCTCATTGGGGCTACTTAAAGCCTCATATTCCTGGGATGTCCAGACTAAATATTTGCTTTTCTTAAATACATATGGATGTATACATAAATAAAGAAGAGAAAACCACACAAAAGTTGTATTTTTATTTGATTGAAAAGATTTATACATATGGAGTAAAGTCTTATTTAAATTCTAATATTGAAATATTTAAGAATGAAATCAAATGGAGTATGTGTTGTTGTTAAACCAGGGAAGTGAGGTAATCAAATGACCTCCTTGGGGCTACTTAAAGCCTCATATCTCGGGATGTCCAGATTAAATACCCATTAATATTCTTACTTACACAAATCAATATATGAATGAAAGAAAAGAATTTAACCTCATACACTTAAGCTATAATCATTTACATTTCCTATGTATTTATAACTAGCATTTATAGAATATGTAATCAATCATTCATAAGATTTTGAAAATAGATTTGGATTTAATAGTGATAATAGCCACAAATATAGTAATTTAAATCAACAAATGCAAGCTTGAAATAAAGAAAATCATTTATTTAAATTAATTTTTGAAGAAATGAATGCATGAATAAAGTGGCATACAACATTTTAATATGATTGGAGAGAAATAAAGAAACATAAGCACATAATTTCATTCAATCCAACTAATTCATAAGGACAATCATACTAAATAAGCTTATTTAAAATAAAAACCAAAGTTCTTAATGTCACTTTTGATATCACATTTGATTTGATTTAAGAGATGTGAGAAAGATTTATTAATCTAATCCCATTCCCAATATGTGAGCTAATTTGATTTAAGGAAAGCAATTGATTGATTTTATGAATTTATTAAGTTAAGCATGGATTAAATTAATTGAGTAAACCCTTACCTATGTTACCTTAAAGTAATTAATTAAATGATTATGAGCTAATATGATATGCAAATAAATTGAAAAGTAAATAGCAATGCTCTTATAAAATGAAAGGGGCCTAATGGAATTTGCTCATAATTATTTATTAATTAGGCTTAAAACTCACTTAATTATTTTCATGATTTTCTCACACATGTGAGCTAATCAAGATTTCATTAAACCTCTTTAGGTTATTTAACACCTAAAGCTCTACCCATGGATCAATCAAGGGAAATTATATTTAATTAGATCTTTAATTTAATTAATCAGTTGATTAATCCATTAATTCTTTTGTCCTTAATTAATTGCCAAAGTTAATTGATTAACTTTTGAAATGAAACGGGCTTAAGGGAAAAGGTTGGGAAAGAGGTCCCAACCTAATTCCATAAGCCATTCATTTGATCAAGCATGATTTAATGTGATTTAAATTTTAATTTAGCTAATTAAGTCATTAATTAATTAATTAATCATTAATTAGCATTTTGATTGAAAAGAGAAGGAAACTTAGGGAAAAGATTAGGAGGGAGTCCCCAATCCAATTCCCTAAGCCCCTTACTATTCAACAATGATTAGGGAGTCTAAATAATTAATTAATCATTATTCATATGCTTAATTATTCCTTAATTAAGTTAAAAAGGTAATTAGGGCTTAATTAATTAGTTCTCCTAATTTTGCATGTAATAAATCCCAATAAAATTAGAGGTGGCAAAGGTCATCCTCTAAAATAATATCAAAAATTTTGGGATCAATCACTTAAATGATTAGAGAGTAATTAAGTTAATTAAGTTTTTAATTAAACCTTAATTAAGCTATGTTTACTATTCAAAGCCAATTGAAAATATTTTTATTAAATTTTCCTTTAAAATACCTTTAGAATGAGCATTTATTTACATTTGTTAGATTTTTCTATGATTTGTTATGATTTTTAGAAATTTTCAGCCATTAAGATGATTTTCATAAAGTCTATTAATTTATTTTATTAAAAAAAACTATTTGAGCTTCAAAATTCAATATCTTCCACTCTAGAAGTCATTTTAACTTGAAATTTTTATGGTAGGTGTATTTTAAGTTCAGTTTTAGTTCTTAAAAGTTTTAACTCAATCCAATTCATATTTTTAGGGTAATTAATAAAATTTAATTTTCACTAAAACTCAAATTAAGCTCAAAGTATTCAGTGAAATTTGGGGATTTTAGGTTTGTTGGATTTTTCCCAAAAGATGAATGCAACGAGCCCTTATTTAAATTTTTTTGCTAAGTATTTTCTTTTCTATGAAGTTTTGAAGCTTCACGTAATTTAAATAATTTCTATAAAAAGAAAATAAATGATTTTCCCATTTAAACGAGTTAGCGCCAAGCAGCGCTAACTCAGTGATGTGGTGCGACATGGTGCCATGTTATTAGACCACATAGTTCCATGTTACACGTGGTGCCATGCAGCACCATGCTATTAGCTGGCACGCTGCCACGTCAGTGAATGAGCAGGAAAATGAAGGGACCAGGGATCACGACGTGTGGATCATTTCAGACCATCCAATTATGGATTGGACGGTCTAGATCGATCTGCTTGTCCAGCACGATCCGCCAATCGGAACTGTGTGATCCACACGATCTGAGTCGTCCATCTCCCTGATTGAGAGATCGGACGGCTGGCGGGCGATCTAGTGGAAGGGACGGACGAAAATACTATTATGATAGGATTTTTGCAATTTTGCAAAAAAAATTGAATGGAAAACTTCATTTGGTTTGATTTTTGGCGATCTTCGCCGAAAATCACTCCAAAATGCATGGGGATGATGTAAAATAAAAAAAATTCAAGGATAATCTATGGAAAATTCCTAAAATTTGGTAAAAATTATCACAAATAAAAGCTCCTAAGGCCGATTACGATTTGTCAAAATTACCTTGCCAGGGATGGTTTCCAGTGGCGGTGAAGGTTTGAGCAAGCTCTTGGGTGTGAGAGGAAGTCTTTTAATATGTTTCAACCTTTGCTTTGATTTAGAACATCATGATCACAAACCTTCACCGTACCCTCGCCAGAATCCACTTAACTTTGATATTTTTTCAGTCCAAATGGCTCAATGGAAGTGGGAAAGGATGTACTTTTCTTGGGGAAGCTCTTGGAAATTGAAGGAATGCAGAATCCCAAGTTTTAAACCCTTTTTTTCTTTATTTCAAGTAGATGGCCGAAATTTCACATCAAATGATGGGATTTGAGCAGCCCTAGCCTCCTTAGAGTGGGCTAAGAAGCTAGGTAGGTCCCTATTTGGGTGATGGGTGGCTGGCAAAGGTGATAAGAGAATGGACTTTTCTCTCTTTTGGGTAAGAACACATGTGGGATGGAATTTCCAAGAGGGATTACCTTAGGTTTGACTCCAATTGGGTTTAGGTTGGGTTTGATCAAGTCCCAATAGGTCATTGCTTGATTTCAAGGGATTTGGCTCAATTTGGGTCATATAGGTCACATTGGGTCATGTTGAGTTAGGTTGATCAATTGATAAAATTGTGTAAAACTAAGGCTTATGTTAGATTCAAATGATGATTTGAAGTGTTTGTATAATTTGATTTATTTGATTTATTTTGGTTCATTTGGAATCAAATTGGGTTGGGTCAAGTTGACCAATTTGACCAATTGACCAAATTGGTTTGATTTATTTCATTGGCTAGTGAAGATGAATATAGTCTTTGTTTTGAATCAATTTGGATTTGGATTTTGGCCAATTTAAATTTGGACTAGGTTGGGTCAAGTTGACCAATTGGTCAAATTGGGCTCAATTATGGCTTTGGTCAAGTTCAATAATCAATTTGGAATGAACTTGATCCATTTGTTGCAATCAATTTGGGTTAGATTGTGATTTGACCCATTTTGACCCTTTAGGCCAATTTGGGTTAACTTGGGTCAAATGGCCAATTGGACTTGGTTTGGCTCAATTGAGGGTTTGGTCATGTCCAATCATTGATTATGAGTTGGTTTGGATCAATGGTTTCAATCAATTTGGTGTTTGGTGGGTTTTGGCTAGTTTAGGTTTCATTTGGGCTAAAGGTTGACTTGGTCAAAGGACCAAGTTGGCATTGTTTGACCCAATTGAGGTGATTGATCATCTTTGGGCAATTGTTGATCATGATATGAGGCTTGGATAGCCTTGGTTCAATCCAGTTTATGTTGGATTAGAACTTGGCTCAAAAGGATTCTTTAGGCCACTTTGGGTCAAATGGACCTAAATGGGCCAATTGGTTTGATTTTGGCTTGATTCAAGTTTAGTTGACCTTATAAATGAGCCTAGGATTCAAATATCAATCCAACTACAATCAATTTGGAGTCTAATGGATTTTGGCTCATTTGAAAATTTCAATTTCAATGAGTAAACTTGGGCTTGATTTGGGTTGACTTGAGTTTGGTTTGATAGTTATAGTTTTCATTTATATTTGGCTAAATGATTGAAGGAATGATTGATTCAAGAGAAAATCCAATGATTTTAACTTAGTTTAGGTGGATTTTGGTTAAGTCCAAGAAAATGGCTTAAAGGGTATAAATTTGGGTTTGGTTTAATTTTGGATTTGGTTTTTGATATTTAAATTTATATTTCATTTATATTTATGAATATAAATGAAGATATAAATTTTTCATGAGAAAATCACTTGAGGTTGGAGTGATTTGGAAGCCAATTTGACCAAGCTTATGGATGTAGGTCAAAAGGGCTAAGAAGGGGCAACCAATTTAGTTTGATTTATTTTTTTTCATTGGAAGATGGATTACATTTATATTTTTGAATATAAATGAAGGAGTAATTGATTTATAAAGAAATCAATTGATTTTGGGTTGATTTGGGTTAAGATCAGGTTAAGGTTATGAAGGTAGGTCCATATGGCTTAAAAAGGGTCTTGGTTTGGTTCGATTAGTTTGATTTGGTTTTGGTCATTTGAGTATGGATTTCATTTATATTTGTGAATATAAATAGAGGATTAAGTGATTTATAAGGAAATCAATTGATTTTGAGATAATTTAGGTGGATATTTTGCTAAGGCTATGAACGTAGGTCATATGGCTTAAGAGGAAAATTTGGACTTGGATTTGATTTTGGGTTCCAATCATTTGGAATTGAGTTTGATTTAAATTTGATAAATAATTCAGTGATTGATTTGACCTTTGAAAGAATCAATTGAATTATATTTGGCTAAGGTTAAAGTTATGGAATTCAATCATGAGATTTTATGGAGAAATTTTAAGCTTGGATTTAATTATGAAATTGATTATGAACTTAAAGGATTTGGTTTGGATTTAACATGAATATGAGGTTTGGTTTGAGAATGAAAGCATAGGTTAGGTTTATGCCAAAGGGTAGGCAAGTTTCCCTAAATCCATAAGGCATAACCTATCCTTATGGCTAACCTTTCTAAGTCTCTAGGCTTAGGCTAAGTGTTCACCTAATCACTTGAAGTGTCTTAGGACTAAGGAGATCTTAGTATCTATAAGAGTCATAGATCTATGATGAAGAAGTCGAGAACTCACTCCAAAAGTGAGGTCAACAAAAGGACCCCCAATAAGTGTGGTGTAACTGACAAGGCACATCGCACATATTGGCTTTGATCAAGACGATCAACACCGTCCAAAGGATTGCAAGTGTTAATAGAAATGATCTATCTTTAAACCCGAGATGCGATAGAATCATGATCTTAGTGCAATGCAACTCAACTTATTCCAGGGCATAAAAAAAGAAGAATGAATCCACTAAAGGATTTAGTATACAAACCTTCCACTAAGGAAGCAGGCTTGGGTTATCCGCAGGGGATAAGGATTTCAGCTTGACTATAGATAGGATTTCGGGAAAGAATATCTATTGTATAATTAGGATTCATAATTTGATGGGGATAGGTGCATGAACCTTCTACTAGGAAAGCATGTTTGAATTTGTTTGGAGGTGATAAGAATTTGATTTGATTTTGTTTGGGGCTCCATTAGGGATGGTAGTTTTGATTTAAGGGTGTATTTTCTGGAGAATAAGGTGGATTTGACTTATGGATTTATTTGGTTTGCTTGAGGGCATATCCACTGGGGATAAGAGTAGATTTGATCTTAAAGATTCATCGGGAAGTATCCATTGGTGATGACATCCGGGTTTAAATTTATGGACCTTATCGGTGTGCGATGGATCCACTAAGAAGGGGTTTTATCGGCCTTGGCCTATGTCAGATTTACAAATCCAAAGGTAAAGTCTACTAGACACATGGTAGGACTAACCAACCTAAGAGTTGCCTTTCGGTGTGCAATGGTCAAGTCATGAAGAAAGCTTGTAAACTTACATCCTTTTAAACAAAGAACCACTGGGGTGATCGGTTGATAAAGTAATAATTCATACGACCTAGGGTGACTCTTGAGTGAATGATGTTGTGGACTTACATCAACTCAAAAATATTCAAGATTTATTTCATTTTAATTTAGATGGACCCTGTCGATATGTGATAGATCCACTAAAAAGGGGTTAATATCAACCTAGTTCTATCTTAGATTTATAAATCCAAAGGGAAAGTCTACTGGCTATGGGGTAGAGAAAACTAACCTAAGGGGTGCCTTTCGGTGTGCAATGGTCAAGTATGGAAGAAAGTTTGTAGACCTACATCCTCCTAAACAAGGAACCACTAGGGTGATTGGTTGATAGCACAACAAATTGAACCCAACCTAGGGCTGCCCGTCGGTGTGCAATGGTCATGCTGGAGAGAATGCGTAATATACTTACATCTTCCAAAGCAAGGGTGATCTTCAGGGTGACCCATTGGTGGCACAACAAGTTGAACCTGACTTAAGGGTGACTACTAAGAGAGTGCCACCTAGGGACTTATCTCAACTCAAAGTAGTCAAGCGATTCCTATAGGGAGTTTTGCTGAAACTGCCCTAAATTTAGGATGCTTGCTTGGGAAAAGGTACCACTAGGGTGTCCTCCTTATCCACAAGCGAATATCTTTATTTTGTTTATTTATATTTTTATGTGGACCCTGTTGGTGTGTGAGGGACCACACTGAAAGGAGCTTTTATCAGCCTAGTCCTATCTCAGACTTACTAGACCAAGAGAGATTATGCATATCTGCAAGATGGACTCTCCAACCACAGGGGTGGTTAGTAGGAAAGGGGGACTATCCAATCCAAGAGTAACTCGAGTAGTGTCTAAATGGGGTCGTTAAAGATGTGATCCAAATAGAGTGCCCACAGGGGAGGTGCTACTCGGGGCTTTATCCTGTACCCTATAAAAGAAAGCCTATAGGAATATAGCGACCGACATA
Source organism: Cymbidium sinense (assembly GCA_021442155.1). Taxonomy (NCBI): domain Eukaryota; kingdom Viridiplantae; phylum Streptophyta; class Magnoliopsida; order Asparagales; family Orchidaceae; genus Cymbidium; species Cymbidium sinense. The sequence goes on from CM038222.1 coordinate 149,863,073, forward strand.
AGGAGAAAGCTTGTAGACTTACATTTGCCATGAGTGTTGTATCCACTGGGTGGGTCGCTATCAGCATTGCAAGGACCAACCAACCTAAGGTGCTCATCAGTGTGTGACTATCAATCTAAGAAGAAGGCTTGCAGACTTACATCTACCCAAATGAAAATGATTATCAAGATAGTCTGTCGTCGATGGGACAGGTGCTATCCGACTTAAGGCGGCTACTAAGCAGGGAGTCCCGTGTAAGGACTGGACCCAAACTTGAAGTAGTCAGGAGGAAAAGAGCCACTAGGGGACTTAACCTAAATATCAAATATACTCAACCCAGTCAGTGTATGATGGCTAGTTCAAGAAGAAGGCATGTATACTTATATCCTCTTAAACAAAGTTAACATGAGTTAGCTTATCAGCCGCATAGTAAGGCCTACCAAACTAACAAGGTACTCGTCAATTTGCAATGGTTGAGTTAAGAAGAAAGCTTGTAGACTTACATCCTCCAAATAAAGAACCACTAGGATGACACACTAGCAAGGTAACACATCAGCCCAACTTAGAGAAACTAATGAGTGAGTGTCACTGGGGGATTTATTCAACATCAAAGTAGCCTGAGAGAAAATATATGTGTTTATTTTATATGTATTTGTGTGTAATTTGTGTTGGTGTTGTGTTGACAAAGGGTAGGACACCACTCAGGTTTCTTACATCTACCATAAACACATCTGTGGCAGATTCGTAAACCAAGATATTCTCGAATGAAAGAGATGGTATTTGAGATGAAAATTTTCATTAATAATTATTTCTAAACAAGATTTATAGATAATATTTCATTAGATAGAGCCTATTGATTGGAAGCATTGGGCAATCTCCTTTACAATTTATGAGCTAATATGATCCTCCTTGGTAGGCCTTCTCTATGGCAAAAGAGCCTTCCCAAGCGGGTTCAAACTTCCCTCTCATCTTTGGGCAATAATTTGTCTCCTTATGACTAAAATAAGCTCTCCTACTTGAAAAGCTCTAGGAAGGACCAACTTATTATGAGCTTGAATCATTCTGGCTTTGTACAATGAGGTTCTGGCATGCCCGGAGGCGTCTCTCCTCCAAACCTATGAGCTCTTATAACCTAAACTTGGCATTCTACTCTATTGTGATCTTGCTACCCACTACTATCCTTAGTGATGGGAGTTGGACTTCTAATGGTGGAACAGCTTTGTACCCATACACTAAGGAGAAAGGGGTAGACTGAGCCGGGGTTATGTATATGGTGCAATAAGCCCACAAGGCTTAAACTAACTGCTCATGCCACTATTTCTTATTGTAGTCGAGTATCTTCTTTAATATATGGATGAGAGTTTTGTTGAAGGCTTCTGCTAAGCCATTTACCCTTGGGTAGTAGATGGTAGAATATCTCCAATCTATGCTATGTCTTCGAGCAAAATTGTTGATTTTGGTGCTCTTGAATACAGTACCATTATCGAATATAATTCATCAAGGCACCTTGAACCTATATATGATATGATTTCTAAAAAACTAGAGCACATGCTGAGCTGTGACCTCTCTAAGTGGGATTACCTCCGCCCACTTTGAAAAGTAGTTAATGGCAGCTAGAATGAACTGGTGACTCCTAGAAGAAGAAGGATTGAACGGATCCACTATGTCATTACCCCCAACACTCAAATGGCCATGAAGCTAAGGTAGGGTGTAGAATGTTGAGTAGTTGATGTAAGAACACACTATGCACCTGACATTGGTGGCATCTCTTAGCTACATCCATGCAGTCTATAATCATTAATGGCCAGTAGTATCCTTATCTCTTGATCTTGGCTTTCATCTTCATACCAGATTGGTGAGCTTTGGGTCATGATCTTATGGGCTTGGTGTTTGTCCAAACAACATAATCACATATGATTAAAGGATCATCGATATAAGGTGCCATCCATGAGAGCATAGGAAAGTGCTCTCTACTTCACCTGATGTGCTAAAGACTTCTCTTGAGGTAGTTTGACTCTACTTAGATAATCCAAGAATGGTAGCCTCCACTCTAACTCATTATCCTTTTTGGCAATGGTAACCTCCCCTTCAAGAGAGAGTCCCTCGATGAGTTCAACGTCAATAAGGGATAAGACTTGTCTATTTTGGACCTTTATTAGTATGGAATCATCTTCCGATGCCAACTCCTTAGCGGGTTTGGCTAATACATATGCTATAGAATTTTCTCCTCAAGGAATCTTATAAATGGTAATCTTTGGGATTTGGGCTAATAACTTCATGGTGTACTTATGATAATGATAGAGCTTAGGCTTTAGAACCTTGTAGGACCCATCAATTTGGTTGATGACTAACTGAGATTCCCCGAAGATGTTGATATTCTGAATGCATAGCATAACAACTAACTCTAGACCGATAATAAGAGCCTCATATTCACTTCATTGTTGGTGCATGGATTTGATAGATGATATGAGAATCTCATCACATCGCAGTCCAGAGTTAGGAGAACTACTCCTACCCCTGTCTTTCCTGGGATAGTAGATTGTGATTCTTCTCCCCTATGAGAGGAAGCCACACCATCAAAATACATCTCCCAGTGGTGAATGCTAGTGTCCTCTAAGTTCATGATTTGTTAATCAGGGAAGTCATTACTAAGTAGAGAATCAGCAAGAAATGGGTGTACTGCTAAAAAATCTGCTAGTGCTTGTCCTTTCACCTCACAGAGGAGTACGAAAGTAATATCAAAATGTGACAAAATCATGGACCAATGTGTTAACCATTTGGATAGCATCGGTCGAGTCATGAGATATTGCATTGGATTGATCCTAGAGATTAAGTTCACCTTATGAGAGAGCATATATTATTGTAGCTTTTGGGATGTAAAGATTAAGCTAGGAAGTGCTTTTCAATAGGCGAGTAGTTTTCCTCAGTAGGGATTAGATGATGGCTAAGATAGTAGAGTGTGTTATCTTTACCTTCATCATTGGCTTGGGACAATAAAGCACCAAAGGATTCATCTAATGCAGTATATAGTATCAATGGCTTGCCCGGGATAGGGGCTGCTAAAACTAGCGACGTCATTAGGTAGCACTTGATATCTTTAAAGGCATGCTAACACTTGTCATCCCACTTGAATTTAGCATCCTTTTTGACAAGTGTTGAGAATGCCTGACATCTTTCTGATAGGTTGGAAATGAAGCAGCTTAGATACATCAATCACTCTTAGAATGATCTGAGTTGAGTTAGACTTTTAGGAGATGACATTTCTAATATCACCTTGATCTTCTCTGGATCGATTTGAATTCCTCGATGTCGGACAACAAACCCAAAGAATGTTTCTGAAGCTACTCCGAATGCGCACTTTAGGGGATTCATTTTAAGGTTAAATTATCTTAACCGTTCAAAAACTACTCTCAAGTCAAAGATGTCGTCTTCCTTTTCTTTACTTTTAACTACTAGGTCATTAACGTTGCATTCTACTTGATGATGAATGAGTTCGTTGAAGATTTATGGCATGGCTTGTTGGTATGTAGCACCGGCATTTTTAAGGTTGAAAGGCATGACCTTATAACAAAAGATTTCGATCAAGGTTGAAACATAGTGTTCCTTTCATCTTCAGGGTCCATCTTTATTTGCCTATATCTAGATGAGCCATCCATGAAAAAGAAGACTACATGAGATGAGGCAATGTCCACCATCAATTCTGGTATGGGTAGTGGAAATTCATCTTTTGGACGTGCCTTATTTAGATCCCTAAAATCGACGCAGATGCGAGTTTGGCCATTCTATTTCTTAACTAGAATGACACTTGTTAACTAGGTAGGGTATTAATCTTCCCTGATAAAGCCAGCATCAATTAGTTTCTTGACTTCAGAAATGACCTAATGTTCGATGTCTAATTGCATTCATCTAGGAGCTTGCTTGATAGGGTTAGTGCTAGGCTCTATTGCTAGTTTGTGGATTGTTATGTCATGAGATAAATTGTGCATCTCTTTGTAACTCCATGTGAAGCAGTCCTTAAACTCAGTCAATAGCCTAACTAAGTCATTGGTTTCAGTATCATTTAATAAAGAACTGATATATGTCGGATGTGGATTGTCTTTAGTTCTTAAGTTGATTTCTTTAAGCTTGTCGATGGTTGACCTGATCTCCTCTTCAAACTATGATGGTGCATCTCTAACTTCAAGATCATCTGGAGTATCTAAAGTTTCTAAACACATCTCTTCATATGAGTTAGCATGTTTTGAAAAGAACCTGTCAGATTCTAAATGATTTGTGATGACTTACCAGAAATTATCATCATTGACTGGACCCACTATACCGAATCCTAGTCCTGATCTTGATTGAGAGCTCTTGCATTCATTCTTCCATATTCTTTCAAAATAGTCTACTTTGTGCTTTGACCAAGTATGTGGGATTAATCCCTTCTTTGCTAAGTTTAGAACACATGGAGAGTACCAATCAAAAGTAATTCTATTAAATCTTTATATGAATCATCCTCAAGTTCTACATTAGCTTCTTGACTTGAGGATGATGCTCTTAGAAAGAACCACTGAGTCTTCACATTTGTAGATGATTTAGGGGCTTCCTTAACTACTAAACCCTCAACTTTTTGAGAGAAAAGTGAGGTTATAGCTAAGGTTCCCAACTGACTCCTGACTATTTTATATGTAGACTTGGATACATTTATGCTTCACCTTGAAGCCTAATCTTCATCACTGTCTTGCTCAAGTATCACATCTAAAGAGACCTACTATTGAGAAGAGCTGGCTGGTGTGCTAACTACATAAGACTCATCCTCTGAACTAGATTCTAAGTCTATGTGGATAGCAGGTGTACTCTTGATGGCTGAGACATACCTCTTATTAGGTGGCCAATAGGGATGCTTTCTACCTCAGGGGCTACCTCTGAACTATCCTCTGTCTCTCCCTTATGGAGGTTGGGTCATCTTACTGATATGTTTGAAAGGATTAATGAACTATGGGTGAAATCTAATGCCAGGCTCTATATTTTCCCCTGAGTCCATGTCTTGCTCTCTTTTATTTTCTTTTTTTAATTCTTTTTCTTTTTCTTTTTTTTCCTTTTGTCCTTCATGGGGATCTTGAATAAGCTCACAAGAATGGACTTATTGGTTTTGGGGAAGGAAATAGGCTGCATCTTCATATATCTTGATCTCACAAACTATGAATGGTTTGAGATCTCCTTTGACACAATACGTAATCCCATCTCTCATGAACTTCATGCACTGATATAGAGAGGATGGAAGTGTGCTATTTTTATATATCCATGGTCTCCCAAGCAAATCATTGAAAGATGTATCTAAGTCTTTGTTATGAAACTTGGCTTCAGTCCTCTAATCATCTATCTCTAGTGGCAACACAATAGAACCTAAGGCCCTCTCGCCTTGTTCATTGAATCCTCTCAACATCATTCTCTCTTTTTAGATTTTGGAGATGTCAATCCTCAAGCAGGTAAGGGTTCTTAGACTCATAATGTTTACTGATGCACCATGATCAACTAGAACTCTAGATAGCCTGTATCTACCAACATGCATTGTAATATAAAAAGGGTGATTATGCTCAATTTTCCATAGAAGTAGGTCTTCATCACTAAATGTAACTCATGGGCTGTTCTAGAGTGATGTGCCTCCTCTTCAATAGTTGTTAGCTAACCTATGCATATCTCTTGATCAAGTAGAGCCTTGATTAGAGATTCCCTTATCTCCTTGAATAAGATAAGGGTGTCATATATGCTTAATTTAGCTAGAAACTTTCTAAGGTGTGCTAGTACATTGTAATCAATTCTGACATGGCCCTCCATAAGCATATCCATAAGTGGACCAGCTTGTGGAGGGGCTATTTGCTCACTGAAACTAATGACTTATTTTCCCTTATCTTGAGGTGCTGCCTTAGGAGGTAGAACTTTGCCACTATGTAGGTTGACTTTAGTGACTTCATGGAATGATGAGCTTGTGGAATGTTCTACCTTCTCATCAGGCGTACCTACAGCTTCTCCTATGGGATCCTCGAAGTCGGTCGGCTCTAAGTCAATCTCAAGAGGTGAACCCGATTGATTCAAAAAAGGAAAGTTTGATTATGAATCAAAAGAGAGTGGATCGGAATGACTAGAGCTACTATTTTTATTTTCTAGACTTGGAGAGTTTTCAACAGGAATAAAATCTAGAGTATCAAAAGTGGACAAGATGCAAGTAAAATTTGCATTCTTTATTAATTTATTTTTGGGTGGAGGTACATGATAGGAATCCAATAAAGTAAGTGGATTAAGGGATTTAATGCCCTTGTATGTTGATACAATGCTCCTAACAGTAGAAGCAGAGCTGGCAGAGGAAGAAGTAGCTACAACGATGGATGAAGTGCTAGACTCAGATGGTGGTTGAGCTACTGAACTATCCTGGGCAAGTATGGTGAGCTGTTACTGCTGCTGCTGGGTTGTCACCTTCTTCCAATCATCTTTGGCAGCTTGCAAAGCTTCCTTGATATTGGAGGTTTGAGTTTCCTCAGGCACTTGTAGAGAGAGTTTCTTGATTTTAGAAACTACCTTTTTAGAGGTTCGGGATAAGGCAATATCCCAACCTTCTTTTATTTTAAGATCATAGGTATCCCAAGAATTATTCTAATATAAGTGGATGGTTATTCTAGTAAGTATTCCTTGGGGATAACTATAGCACATGACTTCTACTTGTGCTCAAGCCAGTTCTTAAAAGTAATACAATCCTCTAAGATTTGACTAGCCATATGGCGGTAGAGGTAATAGTTAGGATCATCACTATTGCTCACTTCCTCCAGCCTCTTAGGCTCTGGTAACCGAAAGTTAGGTATCTTTAAGAGATTCTTAAATATTTTCCTAACTACCACCCTCTTAAATGAATATGGCTTATTCAATCTATCAACAAGAGTAGGTGGGTAATAGCTACCTAGCGGGGATAGGAGTATCGCTGCTGGGTAGGCTGCTGAGGTGGCGGGAATGGTCATTATGGTGGGTGAGGTGTCCTATATCATGACCAAGGTGGTGGCAGAGGAGGCAGCAAAGGAGGTTGGTCAGCTCCGGGTCTCTCATACTAGACTCTGGCTAGCTACTTCCCTTTATCCACTTACATAATTGTCCCTAGCTTCTTCTCAATCACCTTTTGTGGCTTGGGCCGAGACGATTGGTCAGGAAAGGGCAACTATTTGGCTTCCTCTTATAGGCTAGCTGCCTTGTTGATTAGTTTCTCAAATATTTGGATGGTAAATCCTTTAAGCATGAAGGTTACCGGGCCATGAAGTTTCTTGAGAAGAATCTTAATGGCATGTTATTCGAACAACTGTGAACATTTCATGCTCAGGTTGCACCGCCTGAGAATATAATCAACAAGGGACTCATTGAAAATTTGTGTCACTATAACGAGATCACCTACAGTCACTCTTTGCTGAGCTCCAGCAAACCTTTTGACAAAGAGGTACTCTAACTCAACAAATGTCCTGACCGAACTGTTGGGAAGTTTGGCATACCAATCAAATTCAACCTCTACTAGGTTGCTGATAAAGAGTCTGAACAGGAGTGCATCACTGTCGCCAGCGTTGCAACAACCTACTCTGAAATGTGTAATATGCTAACACTGGTTCCCACTATCATAAAACATCTTGAAGGAAGACAGCACAAAACCCTTGGGGTATTAAACTACATCAAATTCCTCTGGGTATGGTCTACTCTTTGGAATGGATGACCTCCCCGTGGCCTGCACCATCTCTTCCCTCACTTGTTGTTCTACCATATTCTTTATATCCTTCTCATGCATGCAACCGCCATCTGTGATCTTCCTACGCAAGCTACCAGCATCATCCTCTATGGGAGTGCACCTAGGATGCTCTAAGGTATGTACTAACTGGGTCGCTATCAAAGGAGGCGTGGCAGGTGAGTTCGCAACACTAAGACCACTGTCACCAACTCCTCAAATCTCTTCTCCATCTTGTCAATGTGATCATCCCTCTGTCTGAGCTGGTGAATGAGGTGCTGAGCTGAGTGAGAAGTGTCACCTTCCTCGAGCATGTCACCTTCTTGATTAAGCTAATCCCACTATAAGGATCCCTGTGTATCAACCATGTGGACCTTTGCTGTGTCATCCAACATGTCATCCTTGTCAAGATCAAAGTGGACCCTATCCTCTTCCTGATCTGAATGGTCACTCCTGAGAATTTGTCTTTTCTCAGAAAAGTAATCTACTAATATGTCATCTATCGATCGGTCTACTATGCCTGGCTAGATAGGAATAAACACCCACTGACTACTAGCCGTAGGATTGTGCTCCTCTATTTCTTTGTAATGGATATTTCCTACTTTCAAGACTTCCTCACTAGGAGGATCAACTGTCATGGGGACTATGTCTATGTCCACTCCCCTCTCTTCCTCTATCTATGGTGGTGGTGATGTGATGATGATGCTCTTAGGTCGCCACTCCTTCCTGACCACAGCTGAGGTAGAGAGTCGAGTAGGGGAGCTTGACTTCACCTCAATAAGTGTAGTGGATGGAGCGGGATCCTTGGACCATAGTCAGATCACCAGTGGGGATGGTCTCTCCCCAGACCAGGGATTTTGAATCTTGGTGGGGGTGGTAGATGATGTAAGCTAAATGGGTGATGGTGGATGGCGGGGGAGTGGTGTGATGACCTTAAGGTAATTAATTAAAGGAAATCAATTAGATTGATTTTATGAATTTATTAAGTTAAGCATGGCCCTTACCTATGTTACCTTAAGGTAATTAATTAAATGATTATGAGCTAATATGATATGCAAATAAATTGAAAACTAAATAACAATGCTCCTATGAAATGAAAGGGACCTAATGCAATTAGCTCATAATCATTTATTAATTAGGCTTAAGAAACTCACTTAATTACTTTCATGATTTTCTCACACATGTGAGCTAATTAAGATTTCATTAAACCTCTTTAGGTTATTGAAGACCTAAAGATCTAGCCATGGATTAATCAAGAGAAATAAGATTTAATTAGATCTTTAATTTAATTAATCAAATGAATAATCCATTAATTCTTTTCTCCTTAATTAATTGCCAAAGTTAATTGATTATCATTTGAAATGAGATGTGCTTAAGGGAAAAGGTTGGGAAAGAGGTCCCAATCTAATTCCATAAGCCATCCATTTGATCAAGCATGATTTAATGTGATTTAAATTATAATTTAGCTAATTAAGTCATTAATTAATTAATTAATCATTAATTAGTATTTTGGTTTAAAAGAGATGAAAACTTAGGAAAAGATTAGGAGGGAGGCCCCAATCTAATTCCTTAAGCCTCCTTACTATTCAACAGTGATTAAGGAGTCCAAATAATTAATTAATCACTATTCATATGCTTAATTATCTCTTAATCTTAAGAAGGTAATTAAGGCTTAATTAAGTAATTCTCCTAATGTAGCAAGTAATAAATCCCACAAAAATTAGAGGAGGTAGACGTCATCTTCTCAAATATTCTCAAAAAATTTGTGATCAATCACTTGAATGTTTAGAGAGTAATTAAGTTAATTAAATTTTTAATTAAACCCTAATTAAGCTTTATTTACTATTTAAAGCCAATTAAAAATATTTTTATTAAATTCTCTTCTAAAATACCTTCAAAATGAGCTTTTATTTGCATTTTTTTAGATTTGTTATGATTTTTAGAAATTTTCAATCATTAAGATGATTTTCATAAAGTCCATTAATTTATTTTATTAAAATAAACTATTTGAGCTTCAAAATTTAATATCCTCCACTCTAGAAGTAGTTTTAACTTGAAATTTTTATGGTAGGTGTATTTTAAGTTCAATTGAAATTCTTGAAAGTTTAAACTCAATCCAATTCAAATTTTTAGAGTAATTGATAAAATTTAATTTTCACTAAAACTCAAATTAAGCTCAAAGTATTTAGTAAAATTTGGGGATTTTGGGTCTGTTGAATTTTTCTCGAAAAGAAGAATCCAATGAGCATTTGTAATTTCTTGCTAAGTATTTTATTTTCTATGAATTATTGAAGCTTCAGGCAATTTAAATAATTTCTAAAATTAGAAAATAGGTGATTTTTCCACTTAAACCAGTTAGCACCATGTGGTGCTCATGCGGTGCTACACGATTAGACCACGTGGCATGCGGAACCATGTGGCGCCGCACGATTAGCTGATGCAGTGCCGTGTCAGCGGACAAGTGAAAAAATGAAGGGAACATGGATCGTGATGCACGGATCATTTCTGACTGTCTGATCACGGATCAGATGGTTCAAATCGATCTGAACCGCACAATTTAAGCCATCTATTTCCTTGAATGGGAGATCGGACGACTGGCGAGTGATCTGGTGGAAGGGACGGATGGAAATACTATTTCAAAGGAATTTTTGCATTTTTTGTGAAAAAAACTAAACGAAAAACTTCATTTTAGGCTCGATTTTTTGACGATCTTCACCGGAAACCACTCCAAAATGCATGGGGATGGTGTAAAATAATAAATCAAGGGTAATCAAACAAAAATTCCTAAAATTGCATAAAAATCATCACAAATAAAGGCTCCTAAGGTTGGTTATGATTTTACGAAATTACCTCGCCGAGGATGTATTCCGACGGCGGTGAAGGTCTGAGCGAGCTCCTGGGTGTGAGAGGAAGCCTTGAAATAAGTTCAAACCTTTGCTTTGCTTTATAATGTCGTGATCACCAAGCTTCACCGCACCCTCATCAAAATCCACTTAGCTTTGATATTTTTCAGTCCAAATGGGTCAAAGGAAGTGGGGAAGGGATGTTCTTTTCTTGGGGAAGCTCTTGGAAACTGAATGAATGCAAAATCCCAAGTTTTAAACCCCTTTTTTCTTTCTTTCAAGTGGATGGGCGAAATTTCCCATCAAATGATGGGATTTCAACAGCCCTAGCCTCTTTATAGTGGGCTAAGAAGCTAGGTGGGTCCCTATTTGGGTGATGGGTGGATGCCAAAGGTGATGGGAGAATGGACTTTTATCTCTTTTGGGTAAGATCACATGTGGGATGGCATTTCCAAGAGGGATTACCTTGGGTTTGACTCCAATTGGGTTTGGGTCGGGTTTGATTAGGTCTCAATGGGTCATGGCTTGATTTCAAAGGATTTGGCTCAATTTGGGTCATATAGGTCACATTGGGTCATGTTAAGTTAGGTTGACCAATTGATCAAATTGTGTCAAAACAAGGCTTAAGTTAGGTTCAAATGATGATTTGAAGTGTTTTGGTATGATCAATTTGATTTAATTTTGGCTTAGAATTGATTTTGGTTCATTTGGAATCAAATGGGTCAAATGGGTCAAGTTGACCAATTTGACAAAAATTTCCCAAATTGGTTTGGGTTATGGGTTGATTTATGTTCAATTGGCTAATTGAAGATGAATGTAGTCTTTGGTTTGAATCAATTTGGATTTAATTTGGATTTTGGCCAATTTAACCCTTTAGGTCAATTTGGGCTAGGTTGGGTCAAGTTGACTAATTGGTCAAATTAGACTCAATTATGGCTTTGGTCAAGTTCAATAATCAATTTGAAATGAACTTGAGCCATTGGTTGCAATCAATTTGGGTTAGATTATGATTTGACCCATCTTGACCCTTTAGGCCAATTTGGGTTAACTTGGGTCAAATGACCAATTGGACTTGGTTTGGCTCATTTGAGGGTTTGGTCATGTTCAATCACTGATTATGAGTTTGTTTGGATCAATGGTTTCAATAAATTTGGTGTATGGTGGGTTTTGGCTAGTTTAGGTTTCATTTGGGCTAAAGGTTGACTTGGTCAAAGGACCAAGTTGGCTTGGTTTGACCCAATTTGGGTGACTGATCATCTTAGCGCAATTATTGATCTTGATATGAGACTTGGATAGCCTTGGTTCAATCCAATTTGGTTGGATTAGAACTTGGCTCAAAAGGATTCTTTAGGCCACTTTGGGTCAAATGGAAATGGACCAATTGGTTTGGTTTTGGCTTGATTCAAGTTTAGTTGAACTTATATATGAGCCTAGGATTAAAATATAAATCCCAATGCAATTAATTTGGAGTCTAATGAATTTTGGCTCATTTGAAAATTTTGAAGTTCAAAGGGTTAACTTGGGCTTAACTTGGGTTGACTTGAGTTTGGTTTGATAGTTGTAGTTTTCATTTATATTTGGCTAAATGGTTGAAGGAATGATTGATTTAAGAGAAAATTCATTGATTTTAACTTGGAGTAGGTGGATTTTGGTTAAGTCCAAGAAAATGGCTTACAGGAAATAAATTGGGTTTTGTTTTTGGTTATTTTAATTAGTATTTCATTTATATTTATGAATGTAAATGAAGATATAAATCATTCAATAGAAAATGACTTGAGTTTGGAGTGATTTGTAAGCCAATTTGACCAAGCTTATGGATGTAGGTCAAAATGGCTAAGAAGGGGAAACCAATTTAGTTTGATTTATTTTTGATCATTGAAAGCTAGGTTTCATTTATATTTGTGAATATAAATGAACGAGTAATTGATTTATAAAGAAATCAATTGATTTTTGGTTGATTTGGGTTATAATCTAGTTAAGTTTATGAAGGTAGGTCCATTTGGCATAAGAAGGGTCTTGGTTTGGTTCGATTTACTTTGATTTAGTTTTGGTCATTTGAGTATGGATTTTATTTATATTTGTGAATATAAATGGAGGAGTAATTGATTTATATGGAAATCAATTAATTTTGAGATAATTTAGGTGTAGATATGGCTTAGGTTATGAAGGCAAATCATATGGCTTAAGAGGGAAATTTGGACTTGGATTTGATTTTGGGTTCCAATCATTTGGAATTGAGTTTGGATTTGGATTTGATAAATAATTGAGTGATTGATTTGATCTTCGGGAAAATGAATTGAATTGGATTTGAATTAGATTTGGCTAAGGTTAAGGTTATGGAATTTAATCAAGAGGTTTTATGGAGAAATTTTGAGCTTGGATTTAATTATGAAATTGATTGTGAACTTGTGGGATTTGGTTTGGATTTGGCATGAATTTGAGGTTTGGTTTAAGAATGAAATCATAGGTTAGGTTTAGGCCATAGGGTAGGCTAGTTTCCCTAAATGCCTAAGGCATAACCTATCCTTATGGCTAACCTTTCTAAGTCTCTAGGCTTAGGATAAGTGTTCACCTAATCATGAGAAGTGTCTTAGGACTAAGGAGCCCTTAGTATCTATAAGAGTCCTAGATTTATGATGAGAAAGTTGAGAACTCACTCCAAAAGTGAGGTCAACAAAAGGACCCCCAATAGGTGTGGTGAAATTGACAAGGCACACCGCACATATTGGCTTTGATCGAGACGACCAACAACATCCAAAGGATTACAAGTGCTAATAGAAATGATCTATCCCTAAACCTGAGATGTAGATAGAATCACAATCTTAGTGCAATGCAACTCAACTTATGCCAGAGGAATAAGAAAATAAGAAGGAATCCACTAAGGGATTGAGTATACGAACCTTCCATTAGGGAAGCAGGTTCAGGTTATCCACAAGGGATAGGGATTTGAGCTTGACTATAGATAGGATTTGGGGAAAGAAGATTCATTGGGGAGTTAGGATTTATAATCCGATGGGGATAGGTGCATGAACCTTCTACTAGGGATGCATGTTCGAATTTGTTTGTAGGGGATAAGAATTTGATTTGATTTGGTTTAGGGCTCCATTGGGGATGGTAGTTTTGATTTAAGGGCATATTTGTTGGAGAATAAGGTGGATTTGACTTATGAATTTCTTTGGTTTGCTTGGGGGAGTATCCGTTGAGGATAAGAGTAGAATTGATCTCAAAGATTCATCAGGGAAGTATCAGCTGGGGATGACATTCGGGGTTTAAATTTAGGGACTTTATCGATGTGCGATGTATCCACTAAGAAGAGGCTTTATCAACCTTGGCCTATCTCAGATTTACAAATCCAAAAGGAAAGTCTACCAGCCACATGGTTGAGAAAGTTGAGAATTCACTCTAAAAGTGAAGTCAACAGTCCCCTAGGGAGAAAATAACCAAAAAATTAGAAAAAAGTTAGAACCTTCATTTCGCAGTGTCGAGGCCCTACAAACTAGCATGACAGCGCCACATTCTAGCACTGAGGCACAATAAAAAACACCAAGGCACTAGATTTTTTGTCCCCCAAAACTAAAACTATAGAATGCAACACCAAGGTGCTACGATGACACCTATGCAATTTAACAAATTAACTCACTTGTTATCAACCATAACTTCTATACAACACTTAAACATGATCAAATGCAACCATGGGTACATAATACAATATATGTAACATAAATCCACAACACATAAAGTCTACTAATAGTCCTCTTAAGTTCAAACTTTGGTTTGGGACCTTGTGACAAGTCCTTTTCTCGTTTATGCTACATCAACTCCCTCAAGCCTCCAAGAACTCTTCTCTAAAGAGTTAAGATTTTAAAGGCCTTCAAAAAGTTTTGGGGTGAAGCTCAATAGTTCTTCTAAAGTCATTTATATATCCTCACTTGGTGGTTTGTTTTTCACCAGACTGAGATTCTCCGACTAGTACTATCATTTGTTGGTGTCTCAATTGTGATGATGTTCTCTACCTTAAAGAATATTGGTTGGATCAGTGTTGTAAATAATTTATATCTCCTCTTGTAAAGGTATCATCCTACAAATTTGGAGATTGGGTACTCTTTTAAAAGATATTAGTTTTTCCACAACCCATAAATTCTATAGTTTTGGTTATGTCAAAGAGGATATCCATTCCTAATGGTCGACTGCCTTATGTTGCCATGAGCACTCATGCTTGGTATAACAGTCAACCTGGGAGATCTACTAGAAACTTTTTATCAAGAGGAAAGATGCCTTCACCACAAATACTTGAATGGCGACTGTAAAAATAGAGCTTCAATCCTTTAAGACCGAATTGAAAGTTCTTCAAGCGAAGGTGGCTCAACAAGAGTAAGAGAAGAATAAGGCCACTTAGAGCTCACTCCCTTGGCAGAGATAAATAAAGAGATGGAAGAAGAGCTCTCTCATTACACTATGGATTTTAAAGAAAAGAAGCCAAGTTTGCTAGGCTTCTTGACTTTGAAGAATACCAAGACTTATTGCAAAAGAAATTGAAGGTTGGCACTGACTTCATTATCGCCAAGCTTATGAGACATAGTAGATGGCCAGGTTCATGTTTGTCTCCAATGTACCCACTTTTTAGAATTTGATGAAGATTAATTATTTTTTGTGAGTTGAGAAAGGATATGTACCTAACACTAACAAAATTTATAATGATTTTACTTTTAAATGAAAGTAATAATTTTTCTTCTTTCTATCGATTACCTTTTAAAGTGCAAATGTTTTTATTTAAATGACTATGGGAGTTATGTTTTTTATGTAGACTCACTGGAATTTCTTGGTTGAAATTTACTTGTATTACTTGTAAGAATACTTTATTTTAGACTTAAGAAAATTATAGATGTTGACTTTAGGCTATGCTTGATTGTCGATTGTAAGAGATCACATATTTTTAGTTGTGAATTTTAGCAAGTTTGATGATTTCTTGTTATCAATGTTGCTTTGCCGATTGTAGTGAGTCAAACTCTCTCTTCTTTATCTCAATTCTCTTTTGGTGAGTTGGTCTTTTAGTTAATAGTTGTTGACATCTTGGGGTGTTAGTTTTACACTTGAGTCACCAAGTGCATGGAGTGTTGGACTTTTGGTTGCCAACTATGACAAGTTGGTCTCTTAAGTAATAGTCATCGACCTCTTGAGGTGTTGGTGTTACACTATAGTTTTATAAAATAAGTTTAGGCAAGTATTTAATGATTTCAACTCAAGAGTCATCTATCCAACTTCAATTTTTTGGGGCAAAGAATGGCACACTATGTACTCGGATCTCTTACTCAAATTTGGTAGTTTGTCAAGTGGGACCTTTTCCTTAGACTAAAAATGGCACACCAAGCATCTTGATACATCACAAAACTCCCTCAGTGTAGTCATTGGATTTTCAGGGTTTGAGTCTCTACTTGGCTCCTGGGTATGTTTCTTGATAATCATTATTATTCTACATGTTAGCTCGACAAGAAATCAAAATACTAAGAATTTTATTATCCAAAGTAGGAAGATACATAACATTTAAGTTTTAAGAAGCAAGTACAAGATGGGAATCATACCATTATGGGTAAAACTTCTTCAAATACCTTGTATTTCATATTCTTGGTATGTCTTCACCTAAATAGGATTGTGACCGGTATGCACTAGGGTTGACTTATTCTTTGATTATGAATGGTTCATACTACATATGGGTGAGCATTTCCAAGGCATTTAGTCAAGCATCACATCAACTTTCTTCAATACTAGGTTGCCATTTTTAAAGTGTTTCTCTTTTACATGGTGATTTTAGTATCTTTCCATTCCTTTTTTTTATTTCCTCTTACCTTAATGATGCCTCAATTCTAAATTCTTTGAACATGTCAAGTGTATCTTCCATAGCTTCAAAATTTATCTTTTCCCACTTGCCAACATCACCTCTTAGTGATTCTATTGTTAGGACACTCTGACTATTAAGCTTGTACTCAACTGACAAGACTACTTCTATTCCATGTGATATCACGAATGGAGAATGCCCTCTTGCATTATTGGGTGTAGTCTTGAGAGCCCATAGTATGACGTAGCTTGTCAACCCACTTAATTTTGGTGACTTCCACCTTCTTCTTAAGTATGTTGAAAATCTTCTTCTTGGCGACCTCTACTTGGTCGTTGCTCTATAGATGATGTATTTAAGTAAATTTTAGTTCAATCACCTGAAACTTATAGAAATCTCTTAATCCATGATCGAAAAATTATGGTTCATTGTATATGATGATCATCATAAGTAATCCATATCTATAAATAATGTCAGTCTAAATAAAATTTCTTACTAGCTGAAGGTGATCAAGGTAAGAGGCAATAGATTATGTTGAGAATAAACTTTCTTTATTCAAAGGCTATTGACACCATTCCCCAAATGGCAAAGGGCCACGTGCTTAAGATAGGTTGTAGAGGTTGTAGTGGCTGCTGCTAGAGTGTTGCAAATTTCTAACATTGTACACATTTCTTTGTGAAGTCCTCCACATTCTTTCTAAGGGCCAAAAAATATCTTTGCTTTAGGGTTCTATGGGTGAGTGTTCTTCCCCTAGAGTGACTACCACATTTGCTTGTGTATCTCCTTGAGGACCTTTCTTTGTTCAAACTCTCTTACACATTTGAGGTTAAGTGAGGTTGTTGATCTTTAAAATAGCTCATCTATAATTAGTAAGTACTAGGCTTCTTTGATTATGATTCTTATCAAATCTTTGGTTGCTTCCTCAACTTTTCCAATCTACAAGTATTTTTAGATCAGATCGATTCAGCTCAATGAGTGTTTGTACTTGACTTGCATCAATTTCTTTGTACTTGCTTAGATAATTGTATGACTAAATATTCTTTATGTGCTAGCCATACAAAAGGTTGATGAGTTGGTTTTATTCTTTAGGTATATACTCAATCTTGAAATACTCTAACTACCCAATTTCTACTTTTACCTTGAATAAATATTTCTTTAGTGACTCATCCCTAATTTCATAATCTATGTTGACTTGTCTAAGTAGCCACATGTTAAAATAATCTACAACCTAAGATGTCTCAAGTTACTTTGAGTTGAGATAACACCCCAGTGTCCCTCACTCATGCTCTAGGTCGGGTTGATTCGCTATCTGGCTAGTGTGTCGCCCTAGTGGGCTTTTTTCTCTGGATGATGTAAGGCTCCCATAATTTCTTCTTGGCTTAACAATTGCACACTGATGAGCAGTCTGTTAGTATGGTAGGCCTTACTGCGTGTCCGATAAGCTACCTCATATTGGCTCTATTTAAAAACATGTAAGTCTCCTACACTTTCTTCTTGAACTAGCCATCTTGTACCGACTGGGTCAAGTATATTTAAGGATTAGGGTAAGTCCCCCAGTAGCTCCTTTCCTCCTGACTACTTCAAGTTTGGGTCCAGTCCTTCCTCAGGACTCCTCTCTTAGTAGTCATCCTAGGTCAGATAGTAGCTATCTAGCCGATGATAGATTGTCTCGATGATCATTTCCATCTATGAAGATGTAAGTCTCTTATGCCTTCTTCCTAGATTGATTGTAGCAAACTGATGGGCACCTTAGGTTGGTTGGTATTTGTTATGCTGACAACAACCCACCTGGTGAATGACACCACTCATGGCAGATGTAAGTCCCTATGTTTTCTCCTTGAGTAGGCTTTCTTTTTTAGGGATGTGGATAATGCCCCTAGCGACACCTCCCCTGAGGGCACTCTATTTGGATCATATCCTTACAATCATATCTAGTCACTACATGGGTTACTTTTAGATTGGATAGTCCCCCCTAATAACCCTTATGGTTGGAAGGTTTTACTACATATGTGTAGACTCTCCCTTTGGATTGGTAAATCTGAGACAAATTCAGGCTGACATAGCCCCATCTCAGTGTGGTCCATCGTACACCAACAGGTCCACACAAACACATAAATAAACAAAAAATATATATTCTCTTGTGGATTAGAAGAACACCCCCAGCGGTAATTGGGTCAAACCAAGTCAAGTTAGCCATTTTGATCAAATCAATTCATTTAACCTACATGAGCCAAAGTAGCCAAATCTCATCCTAAGTCAAATTAATTGAAACCAATGATTCAAACCAACCTAAAATCAATCCTTGAGCATGACTTGATCATCAATTGAGTCAAACCAAACCCAATTGGCCTTTTGACCTAGGTTGACCCAATTTGACTTAAAAGGCTAAATTAGGTCAAATCACAATCAAATCCAAATTAATTGTAACCAATAACTCAAGTTCATTTCAAATTGACTATTGAACATGGTTAAAGCCTTGATTCAACCTAATTTGACCAATTAAACCCAATTGACTCATTTAGCTCAAATTGACCTAAAGGGTCAATTTGACCAAAATCATTCCTAAATCCAAATTGATTGAAATCAAAGCCTATAATCACCTTCAAGTGACCAATCAAACATGAACCAATGCCTAACCCAAGCCAATTTGGCCAATTTGGCCAATTTGGCCAAATTGGTCATCTTGACCCATTTGAACCTAAATGAGCCAAAATCAAATCTAAGCCAAACCAATTACAACAAAACACTCCAAATACTCATTTGAACTTGACACAAGTCTTGGTTTGACCCAATTTGGCCAATTGGTTAACTTGACCAAACCTTGCCCAATTTGACCTACATGGGTCAAATTGAGCCAAACCCATTCAAACCAAGCTCAACTCATTGAAACTTGGCATGACCCATACTTGGCTCACCTTAGGTTAGGCCAAATCCAAACCAACCCATACTTGATCCAATTGACCCAAACCCAATGGGTAAAGCTTGCCAAATGGGACAAATACCCCCATTTGAATAGTCAAATCTACTTCCCCTCTACATGGCTGCCTCCTAGACCTCCACCTAAGCAAGAGGGACACTAGCTAGCTTGACCCAAAGGTGGTTGGGTCAGCCATGAGCCAAGTGGAGGTGAATTCACCACTCTTTCTCCATTAGCACACTTGGAAACCCAAGGACACCCACTCTCTTCCCATGGCAACCACCTTCCCTCACTCACCCACACAAACTGAGCCAACTCAGCATCTCCCTGCCACCCATGACCATCTAGTTTGATGGCCACTAGAAGACAAACTGATCAAGGTTGTCTGATCCAAGGGAGGAGGGGGTATAATCCCCTCATTTTGATTGAAATTGAAGAGACACACCTCAATGAGAACCCTTTGGTCATTTGAAGCCCTCAAAGAGTTTCCTGAGATCCCTAAGCCTTCTTATTGAAAAGATCAAACTGAGCTCACCCGAGATAAGACAACCTCCATCTCTATCCAACTACACTGAAACTCAAACCCATTCAAATTAACTTCACCCAAATGTCCACTGAACTTTGGTGAGTCAAAATGAGTCTTCCCTCGAGCATTTTGAGCACTGAAGTACCTCCTAGACCAACTCCAGTGAGCATTATGATGATGTTTGGTCCATAAAGCAACCAGCGGGGAGGCAGTGCACCATCTTCTCAATGGGCTTTGCTTGTTAAGGTGAAGCTACGTCGGTCGGTTCACCACCAGTCTTGAGCTCGAATGAGGTACTATTCCATTAAATCAAGATCTCTTAAAACATTTTGAACCTTTTTGAAGAGAATGTTGATGTTGGGTGAACCAAACCATTAGATCCCCTAGGATTCCCCTTGTGATGGTGTGGGATCAATCCCAAGCCAATCCGAGCACCGGCGAGCTTGAATTGGGAGGAGGAAGGCAAATGGTGTTCATCTTTCATCGTGCATGAGATGATAGATAATCCGCCATCCATTCCGCATGATCGTAATAGACGACCATGATCTTTCGATTAGATTTAATCTGATTTATCACGTAGGAACCACAGGATTAATCTCCGTCATTCGCGTCTATCGCCACCATATTGGTGCTGACTCGAATAATTTTGAATAACCAATCCCACAATGCTACGTGGAAAGCATGCCACATCAGCGATCCATGTGGCGATGGGATTTAGCTTAATTAAGGGTTAATTACTTATTTTAATGGCTGAAATGTTGAAAAATCATAACTAATTGTAGAGAATCCAAAAAAAATAAATAAATACTCATTTTGAAAGTAAAGTAGAGGATATTTAATTAAAAATATTTCCATTTGGTTTTGAACAGTAATTAAGGCTTAATTAGGGTTTGAATGTCCACTTAATTAGCTTAATTAAGCTCTAATTACTTGGGCATTTGATTTCAAAATTTATGTGTTCATTCAATGGGGTGACCTCTACCTCATGATTTTCTTGGAATTTATTGCTATGTAATTAGGAAAATTAATATTTCATTCTTTAATTACCCCTTTTAATTAAATTAATTAATTAACATTCAAAATAATCAAAATTTGTTGATTAAGGCTTATTGATTACTATTTAATAGTGAATGGATGAGGGAATGGGATTAGGACCTCTTTCCTAAATCCATTTCATTTTAGGAGGATTAATTAAGATAATAATTAATTAAGTGCTTAATTAGTTAATTAAGTTGTTAAATTAAATCAAATTGAAATGAAAATCACATCATATAATTAATAATGAAATTAAGGGTTCCTCTTTATGTGTTTTATAACATAAAGGCCCTTTAAGAAAATTATGATTAACCCATAAGAGGAAAGTCATAAAAGTACTTAATTAGATTCTTTAACTTAATTAATCTTTAATTATGAGCCAATTGCATTAGGTCCTTTAGGAGCATTGCAATGTTATTTTCTCACATGTTCATCATTTATGGCTCATGATTAATTAAATTAAAGAAGTATTGGGAAGGATAATTAAATGATTTGCTTGATGATTTAACTTAATTAATTCATAAAATCTACTTAATTATCTTTCCTTAAATCAATTAAGATTACCAACATGGGAATGGGGTTAAAATAGCAAATAATCTCCCTCCTCATTAAATCAAATCTAAATCCAAAAATCAAATTAATAAGAAGCTTTGGTTTTTTTTAAAATAATTTTATTTGATGTGATTGTCCATAGGAATTAATTTAATTGAATGAACCATGTGTTTATATTTAGTTATTTATTTTCAATCACTTTTAGATGATTGTATGCCATATGATTCCATGCATTCATTCTTTCAAATTTAAGTGAATCAAATGAAAGTTATTTACGTAAGCTTTCATGTGTTGACTTAACTTAATTATATGTCTGGCTATTATCACTAATAAATTCAAATATATTTTCTAAAGTTTATAAATTGATAATAACGTGTGGAGTGTGATAGTTATGAATACATATAGGATATTCATGTGGTTATAGCTTATTCATATGAATGTGAAGTTTTCTTTCTTGGATTCATATATAGATTTACATAAGTTTGAATGCTTATAAGTATATTATTTGGACATATTGGGAAAACGAGACTTTAAGTAGCCCCAAGGAGGTCATTTGATTATCTTAATTCCCTGATTAACAATGACACGTACTTATTTTATTTCATTCATATGTATTTTGGTATTAAATTTTAGATGGAGCTTTAATTCATATGCATAAATAATTCAACTAAAGAAAATACAACTTTGCATGGTTTTCATCTTTATGATTGTGTATACATTTATATGTATTTAAGATAGCAAGTGTTTATTCTAGACATCCTGAATATGAGACTTTAAGTAGCCCCAAGGAGGTCAATTGATTATCTCACTTCCTTAGTTAACAATGGCATGTACTTGCTTACATCTTTTATACATGTGCATGTGTGCTTAATTATAAGATGAAAATCCCATTTTTTTAATAAAAATACATACATCCATAATCATCTAAGTCATTGACATATATTACATGTAAGATAGTGCTCTCATTCTTTTGATTCATATATAGATTTACATAAGTTTGAATGTTAAAAAGTATATAGTTTGGACATCTCGGGAATACGAGACTTTAAGTAGCCTCAAGGAGGTAATTTGATTATCTCACTTTCCTGGTTAACAATGACACATATTTATTTGATTTAATTCTTATGTATTTTGGTATTAAAATTTAGATAAAGCTTTAATCTGCATGTATAAATAATTTAATTAACTAAAATATAAATTCCAAACATATGCATTCATCATCATTTAAGTGTGCCAAAATACATTGTATGTATAGATATGCTAAGTGTTAAAGTCATATGCATGTTACATGTGATGGGAAGGAGTGATTTGATATATGTCATGTGATAGTAATTCAATTATATTAATCCTAAGATGCCTTTCACATTTAATTGGATTATCTAAACTTAGGATCAATAAAACAAATATTCGATAAGCCATTCACTAAAGAGAACTAAGTCATAAAAATATGCTTTAAAAAATGACTTAAGGTAGGGATGAAAGAGGGTAATCCTCTTTCTTCTCTTTATAACACTTAGATGTTAAGTGTAAACTAAATGAAATAAAATAAAAATATAAATTAAAACTTGAAAATCAACTAAACCACTTGAAATGAAACCAACCATCATGGTTAACTTAAACAATTTCTAAAACTTAGACAAATCATAACTCTAATACTTAGTAAGACACACCACACAAAGCCTAACACACACATTGAAATAAACCACAACATCTAGCCCTAAGTTAGGATGGTGTATGTGCGATGTATATTTTATTTTGTGTTGTAATATTTTAGATTGGATGTTAGGGTGTATGCTTCATAGACTGGATGTTAGGTCATTATTAGCCTAATCATATTTTATATAGGGATTGTGCTTAAGGGGCTGCTTAAAAATAAATAAAAATGGTTTGCTTGCAGGTTGATTAAACCCCTAAGCATAATCCAACTTAGGACAAGTGGGCTTGGTTACCCATGTGCAGGGTTGTTGACCTCATTTTTAGAATGAACTCTCAACCTTTCCATCTTAGACATAGGACTCCTCTTAGACACTAAGAGTTCCTTAGTCTTAAGACACTTCTAGTGAGTAGGTGAACACTCAACCTAACCTTAGAGACTAAGAAGAGTTAGCCATAGGAATAGGTCATGCCTTAGGGGTGTTAGAAAAATTTTCCTACCCTATAGCTTGAACCAAATCCTTACTTCCCTTTCAAGTCAAACTTCAAACTCAAATCAAACTCAAATCCAAACCAACTTCAAACTCAAATCAATTCCAACTTAATTGATCAAATCCAAATCAACTTCAAACACAAATCAACTTCAACTCTAAACCAACTTCAAGCTCAAATCAATTCCAACTTAATTAATTTACTCAAATTTAAATCAATTTCAATGGATTTTCTTAAATCATGAATCAATTCCAAATGATTGAAACCCATCATTGAATTCTAAATCCCAAAAAAAATCTTTCCTAAGCCCTTTGATTTCATCTTATGGACTTAGCTCAAATTAAATCCAAATCATCTCAAAAGATTTTCTCATAACCGATTTATATTCTCATTTATATTCACAAATATAAATGAAATATAAATTTAAATAACCAAAACCAAATTCAAAACTCAAACCCAAATCTAACCTAAAACTAACCTATACCCTTTCAAGTCAAATTCTTGAACTTAACCAAATCAAACTCAAATAAATTCAAACCATTGGATTTTCTCTTCAAATAATCAATCCTTCAATCTCAAACCAAATTCAATCATAAACTTCAATCATCAAACCAAAACTAAATTCAAAACTCAAACCCAAGTCAAACCCATGTTCATCCTTTGAACTTGAAATTGTCAAATGAATCAAAACCCATTTGACTCCAAACCACTTGCAAATGGATTTATATTTCAATCATAAGCCCATTTGTGAGTTCAACCAAACTTGAATCAAGCCTTAATCAAGTCAATTGATCTACTTAGGCTTACTTGACCCAAAGAGACCTAAAAGTACCTTTTTGAGCCAAATTATAATCCTACCCAAATTGGATTGAACTAAGCCCATCAAAGCCTCACATTATGAGCAACAATCATCTTAGGATGATCAACCACCCAAATTGGGATAAATAAAGTTAAACTTAGCCTTTGACCAAGTCAACATTTATCCCAAATGAAACTTAAACTAGCCAAAATTCACCATAGGCCAAATTGAATGAAACCATCGATCAAAACCAATTCATGATCAATTATTAGACTCGACCAAGTCATTATTTGAGCCAAACCTAGCCCAATTGGCCGCTTGACCCAAGTTGACCCAAGTTGACCTAAAAGTCAAAATATGTCAAATCTTAATCTAAGCCAAATTGATTGCAACCAATGGGTCAAATTCATTCTAAACCACTTGTTGAACTTGACCAAAGCCTCAATTGGCCAACTAGACCCAACATAGCCCAATTGACCGTAAACCCAACTTGACCTAAAAAGTCAAACCAACTTGAAACTTAACCAAACCAAAATTGATTGAAACCAAAGCTAGCAAAACATTTCAAATGACCAACCAAACCTAAACCAACCCATGACCTAACCCAATTGGGTTAAATGGGTCAAATTGGTCAACTTGACCCATTTGACCTAAGTGAACTCAAATAAACCAAATTCAAATATAAATCAAATTGAACCAAACCAAAGATACCAAACCACTCCAAATGGCCATATGAATTTGACCCAACCCTTGGTTTGACCCAATTTGACTAAGTAGCCAAGTTGACCCATTTTGACCTAAATGGGTCAACATGAGCCAATCACATCAAATAAACTCTAAATTAATTGAAAATTAGCACAACCGATTTTTCAAACATTCTAAATCTGCCTAAATTAAAATAAAAGACAAATGACTATTTTACCCCTAGGTCAAAGGGTAACTTATGGCCAATTCCACATGGATTTTGGTCAAATCCTTTTCATGGCCACTTAGCATCCTCTTAGTGGTCCATTTGGACACCAAGGGATGTGGCGCACATGACCCAATGGGCTTGGGTCAGCCAAACCAAACCCAAGGCCAAAACTGACCACCCAATGGAAAATGAGCACGTGGAATCACTCCATACTCTTATTTAACATATGGGAAACTCCTCCACTGCACTCCCATGCTAAAACTGAACCATGTGAAGCTCCTAACAACCTAACAAACCCATTCAATCGGAGCAATTTGATCAAAATGGCAAAGGAGCTAGCAACCGTCCAATTCATGTAGGGTTCCATACACTCCCCCTCATTCCATTCTAATTGAGGACTCTTATACTTGATTGAGCTCTAGGAACCCAAATAGAGCTTCCCCAAGCTTCCCCAAGGTTTCCCAAGCTCAATTGAAATTCTCCATTCTCAATTTTGCCTAAGCCGAAAATAAGGGAGGTGAATGAGAGTGCCAACTTACTCAATTTTCCATAGAAGTTGAATTCCTCTTGCAAGCACCATCAGGGAGGCAAGTCAACCTCACCTAAGATCTTTTCCAAGCAACCAAGCCATGGGAAGGAGGAGTTCGATCAAAGCCGCAAGCCATTGAAGGGAGCTTTAGCCAATTAGAAGATCCACTTCATCTGAAGCCTTCAAACCTTCAATAGGGCTTCATCTCCACTAGATGAAGCTACCTCAATAGTTGGGAGCACCGGATAGCCTCGGTGAGATATGCTTCAAAATTGAGCTTAGGGAGAAATTTCTTTGGGCCTTTGTGAAGGGAATTATCATCTCAATTGAATTTGATCGTTGGATGTTCTTCCCCACACCTCTTCATGATGTGGGTTGAATCTTAGCTCAATCCAAGCTCAAGTGAGCTCGGATCATGCCATGGAGGATGGACGATCTTCGTCTCCCACAGGTAAGGGTAGGGATGAATCATAGACCATCCATCCCATGTGTTTTGGATGGATGGTCCTGATTAAAACACATTATATCTAGTGATTTTATTCTTTGAAACCATAGCTTTAATCCTGACCGTCCGATCTTTGATCGGATGATCCAAGGAGAAAATGCATAACACTGCCAGTTGATGTGATATTTGATTTGATAACTTAAATAATCAATCCCATTGGTGCCACATGGAAAGCACACCGTGTCAGCAACCCAAGTGGTGCCAATGGGATTAGTTATATAATTATGTTATTTAATGACCTATTAATCACTGAAACTTCAAAAATACATAAATAAATGTAGAAAAATCAAAAAATTATAAATTAGTGCTCATTTTAAAGATAATTTAGTGATAAATAATATAAAATTATTTCTAATTGATTTTGAACAGTGAATTTTCTTAATTAGAGTTTATTTGAGATCTTCATAACCCTAATTACTCCCTAATCATTTCATTAATTAATCTTAGTCTAACCATATCTTCTATAGGGGATTGTGCTTAAGGGGCGCTATAATAAAAATATAAATGCTTTTGGTGTGCAGGTTGCTTATACTCCTAAGCATAATCCAAAAATAGGGCAGGTGGACTTGATTACCCATGTGTGGGGTGCTAAGTCCAATTTATATATAGATGCTTGGGATTGTGTGATTTATTTAGCTAATCTCTATTTTGCAGGTTTTAGTTAGATTTACTTTTCCCATTTTCATGTAATTTTCAAATAGGATTTGGAATGAATGTTATGAGAGATTAGTATGAATATTGGTAATAGGACTGTGTCTTAGGCACCATGTGAAGCCTTTGGAGCAACCACATTCCAACCAATCAAAAGAAGAATGAAGAATGAAGAATGAAGAATGAAGAAAGAAGAAAGAAGAAAGAAGAAAGAAAAGAAGAAAGAAGAAAGAAGAAAGAAAAGAAAAATTAACACCACAAAGGCCTTTTATTTGTAATTAATTTATTTGTAATTTGGTTGTATAAGGGTAGAGCTCGGCTACCCAATTTTTTTTCAAGTCTGTGCGGTGGCTTTATAAACACCACAAAGGCCTTTTATTTTTTTGCTAGCTTTATAAATTGTTTGATATTTTTTTAGCTTGTGCATTAAGATGACATGATTTTCTAGTTTATTCCTTGCTTTGATTAATGGCTTGGATGCAATTAGGTTCTGAGAAAAATAATTTTTCTATCAATTAATCAAAATAAAATTAAAAATTAACAACTCATAACCCCACCTAAAGCCTAGGTTATAAAATAAGATAAAAGATTTAGCAACCCCTTAGCTGGATGTTGTATGTTTGACATCATGCATAAAAAGCATCTTGCTTCTGTCTTACTTATGGAGGGCTTTCACCTTTGCTAGGGAACTTGGCTTGACATTTGGGAGCCATGGTGGAAATACACCTCCTTCTTGCTAATTTTGGCCCATAATCAAATTTATTATGCATTAGGCATATGAATCCCATAGCCTGTGTCAAATCAATTATCCAGAAATAAAAATAAAACATAACAAAAATTTGCATCCGATTTAAGTCATTAATCATGCTCTACATGATCTAGTCTTTTAGGGAGTGTGTTTAAGGACTTAATCTCTTTCTAAATAAACAACAACCTAGCTATCTTGCAAAATCATATGACTTGTCTACAAGTATTTAAAATCATAGGAGGAGTTAGTTGATGACCACCCCCAAGCAATTGTAAGTCTAACAATTGGGTGATTTATCCTCTCTTGTGGAGGTAAACTAAATACACATTTTTGCCTTAGATTTAGGTCATGCTTCGGCCCTCGCCAAAGCTCCCTAGATTTAGGTTCAGAGGTTGCTACTTCTCTTTGTGGGCTAGAAGCATAAATTCCCACCTCTTAGGCATTTCCATGATCTTGTGTCATGGAATTGTAAGTCCTAGATTTCTAACAAAAATTCCACTCAAACAAATAAATCTAGGGACGCTTACTAAGCATCCTAGTATCATAGTATCATAAGCATCCCCTACTTATCTTCTCTTGGTCTCAATAATAACTTTCTCCTCTTGATCAATCCCACTTGATCCTTTAAAAATAAACCAATTGATTGATAGTCCTGTCTTTGAAATCTTTGGAGACAACGATAATTTACCTTAACGAGAGTATTCTTAAGAAAACTCATTCCTTAGGAAGTAATTAACCTTAAATCCTTGCCTCCATAGAGAACTTAATGAACCAGGTTTAAAATAAACCCTACTTTACTTTTCCATGTAATGTAGGGGGAGAATCTTTGGTCATTACGAAGACCCATAGTCCTTAGGAGTCCTTATTAAGTTGATTAGGTCCATTGTTGGATGGTGACTTCCATCTCTCAAGATAGTACATCATTCCTCAATGTCATACCCGATCACCCTAATAAGAACATCTATGGATCTACGTGGTGTCCAACACAAGAAGTGTTATTATTATTCTTCATTTATTTTCTCTCAAAAGATAGATAAAGAATAAAAAACAAATTCACCACAAATTTTTTTGGCGACTCCGTTGGGGATGGTTCCTCTCTCCATCTTTGCTAAATGATCATTGTCTCCAAGTATCAATAGTCAGTTTGTATTTTATATGGATCCAAGACTATCTTTCTTTTCCATTGGCACTTAGTTTATTTCATTATTAAGCAAAGCTATCCAACATCCTTTAGGTTTTAGGACCTCACTCCGAGTGGGTCTTAAAATCCCTGTTGGGTTCCCCAATAGGTGAAAATAAAAATTTAATAAAAAGAAATAACAAAAGACTTCTTTCTTACCATTTTCATGGTAAGGAAAGGTTCATTCCAAAAATAAAGAAAAATAAATCCTTTATAAAAACATCAATTTCCAAAAAGCACTTTTTCAAAATGCACATAATAAAATGTTTGCACAAAATTTTCATAAATCAACAATCATCTTTTCAAAAATAAAAACCTAAATCATATTTTCAAAAAGAACAAATGAACATCTTCATTCAATTTATTAAATTAAGATTTCATTTTTAAAACAAAATTAATAATCATCTTTTCAAAATTAACAATCATCTTTTCAAAAACAAAATCAATAATAATCTTTTCAAAAATAAAATCAACAATCATCTTTTCAAAAACAAAATCCAAAATCATATTTTCAAAAAAAAAAAAGCACAAATGAACATCCTCATTCAATTTATTGAATGAAAATTTCATTTCAAAACAAAATCAATAATCAGCTTTTCAAAAATAACAAAACATTTGAATCACTCATTTAGCATACCCAAATTTGCTAAATGAAGATCCTCTTTTCAAAATCAAAAATCAAACCACAGTTGGATCTTTCATTTAGCATACCTAAATTTTCTAAGTAAAGATCCTCTTTTCAAAATAAAAAATCA
Source organism: Cymbidium sinense (assembly GCA_021442155.1). Classification (NCBI taxonomy): domain Eukaryota; kingdom Viridiplantae; phylum Streptophyta; class Magnoliopsida; order Asparagales; family Orchidaceae; genus Cymbidium; species Cymbidium sinense. Next base: position 149,892,712 of record CM038222.1, read on the forward strand.
AATAACATTTGGATCTTTCATTTAGCATACCTAAATTTGCTAAGTGAAGATCCTCTTTTCAAAATCAAAAAATATTTGGATCTTTTATTTAGCATACCCAAATTTGCTAAGTGAAGATCCTCTTTTCAAAAATCAAAACATCAAAACATGAAATACATTTGGATCCTTCATTTAACATACCCAAAATTGCTAAGTGAATATCCTCTTTTCAAAAATCAAAATCAAAAATGAAAAATCAAAAGCACATTTGGGTCTTTCATTTAGCATACCGACATTTGCTAAGTGAAGATCCTCTTTTCAAAAATCAAAATATCAGAAAAAAAATATTTGGATCTTTCATTTAGCATATCCAAATTTGCTAAGTGAAGATCCTCTTTTTCAAAAAACAAATAATAATAAAAATAAAAAATAAAAAAAAATCGAAACACATTTTGGATTTTATTTAGCATACTCAAATTTGCTAAGTGAAATCCTCTTTTCAAAAATCAAAACATCAAAATTAAAAATACATTTTGAACCTTATTTAGCATACCCAAATTTGCTAAGTTAACTTCTCATTTTCAAAAGTTCAGAATCAAAAAAATCAAAACACACATGGATCCTTTATTTAGCATACCTAAATTTGCTAAGTAAAGAATACTCTTTTCAAAAATTAAAACAAAAAACATTTGGACTTCTTTACCATACCTAAATTTGCTAAGAATCCTCTTTTCAAAATCATCAAAATAAAACACATTTGTATTTCTTTAGCATACCTATAATTTGCTAAGAATCCTCTTTTCAAAATCATCAAAACAAAAACACATTTGAATTTCTTTAGCATACCTAAATTTGTCAAGAATCCTCTTTTCAAAATCATCAAAACAAAACACATTTGGATTTCTTTATCATACATAAATTTGCTAAGAATCCTCTTTTCAAAATCATCAAAACAAAACACATTTGGATCCTTTATTTAGCATACCCAAATTTGCTAAGTAAAGATCCTCTTTTCAAAAATAACAAAACATTTGGATTCTTCATTTAGCATACCCAAATTTGCTCAGTATAGATTCTATTTTTAAATTCACATGTTTCACAAATAAGCAAAAGAAGAAGAAAATTATTTTCAAACACCACACCTAGCATACCCAAATTTGCTAAGTGAGTAAATTCCAAAAAAAAAATCACAAATAAAAAAAAAATTAATTAGCCCTTTATTTCAACATACTCAAATTTGTTAAATTAAGGGTCCCCAATCAATAAAAAAAAAATCAAATTCAAACATGAACCTATGGAAGAATCAATCCCTCTAAAAAATATTTGAACCCACTTTCAACATACACAAATTTATTGAAAATGGTTTCAAAATTGAAAAAAATCCCCTCTTCAATTTTAAACTCAAAATCTCTCTCTAAATTCAAAGAGCCCCACTTAAATTATCCAAATTATTGAGTGTGGGTTCAAATTCTAAAAACAAATTAAAGTAGAAATATGATTCGGGTTTGTTTTCCAAAGTTGCAGAAGTTCAACTCAATTTTTAGTCAATTTCAATTCAGTTTAGTTCAGTTTAAATGGCAGCTCAGAAGTACATATTTACTTTTCCTGTCGGGATGAATTTGGCCTTGGATCGGGCCAATCTCCTGTAGACTGACTTTGCCCACCTCATTCATTTTGGCTGAGATTTTGAGGGGGCTAAGATCACTTATGAGGGGACCACCCTCACAACTGTCCGCAGGAGTGTGGTGATCAGGCAGAAGCGTGTCATCTAGGTTGAGATGTCGTCTAACTCAGAGTTTCCCTCACTGTAGAGGAAGGCAGTGGCATTTCCCATAGCATCTGTAGTTCCAGTGCCAGTGCACTCAGAGATGATGCAATTTGAGTATGAAATGCAAACCACAACTGTCTAAACAACACACCATTGAAATTCTACTAAAGAATATTCATGGCCGGTCACCTTCATACTCAAAGGTTTTACCATCAAGACATTTGAGAACTAATCAACAAAGAGGCTAGCTTACAAGGAGAAGCCAAACAATTGCCTTTTGAATCAATCAATAAAGCCAAAGCCATAGAAAGCTTATGAGAAGATGCCAGGGATAGTAACATCAGTAGATAAAAGAAAGCAGCTGGCCAGAGAGCAATATGAGAGACCTCGAGCTCCACACCCATCACTTCCACCTCCTCTACCACCACCTAGGCCATCCTACCAGCCATCACAGCTACCTCCACAGCCTTCGCCACCTCCTCCTTAGCCATATTCACAATAGTATTGGTACACATACTCACCGCGGTAGCTACCATCCACCTACTCTTTTGGATAAACTAAACAAACCTTATTTATTTAAGAGGAGGTAATCAAGATAATATTTAAGAATCTCTTAAACAAACCTAATTTTTAGCTACCCGAGCATAGAAGGCCGGAGGAAATGGGCAAGAGCAATGATCCTAACATTTTCCCCTACTACTGTATGCTAGGCCATGTTTTGGAGGATTGCTTTACATTCAAGGATTGGCTTGAGCATAACTACAAGACAGGCACCATAGTTATCCCAAAAGAATACCTTGTGGAACAACCATCCAATTCCATTAGGGTAATCCTTGGGGATACCTGCGATCCTCTCAAAACCAAAGAATGTTGGGATATCTCCTTATCCGAACCTCTAAGAAAATTATGTCAAAAATCAAGAAACTTTCCTTGCAAGTGCTTGAGGTTGCTAGAACATTCAACATCAAGGAAGATTTGCAAGTTGCTAAAGACAACTTAGTAAAAGTCGGAGCTCAGCAGCAGCAGAAACCCACACCAGCCAGGGATAGCCATGTAGCGCAACCACCGACAGAGCCCAACCTCCATTCCATCATTGCAGCTACTACATCAACCAACACCTCTACTTAAGCTAGCTCTTCTTCTAGTAGACATCTTGTATTATTGGATGAGGCCATCAAATCCCTCACCCCTCTTACTTTACTAGATTTCTACTATGTACCTCCTTCAAAATCTAAAAAATCGAGGAATAAAGCTAGTTTGAATTACATCTGTGTCACTTCTGATGGGTTGTCTAATTCTACTCTTATAGAAAACTCTCCAAGTCTAAATAATAATTATAATAACTCTGATCTTCCTCTTTTTGATTCAAAGTTGGACTTTCCTTCTCTGAATACTATAGATTCACCTCTTGAGATAGACTTGGAGTCATCTAATTTCGAGGGTCCCATAGGAGAAGCTGTAGGTGAGCCTGACGAGCAGGTATAATCTTTTACTAACCTGCCACTAGAGATCACTGAAGTCATCCTCCGTAGTGGCAAGGTTCTACCTCCTAGGGCAACACCTCAAGATAAGGGGAAACGAGTCATTGGTTTAGATGATCGAGAATCCCCTCTACATGATGCTCCACCCATGGATATGCTTGTGGAGGATCAACCCAAAGTGGATTAAAATGTCCTCTCTCACCTAAGAAAGTTGCCATCTAAGTTAAGCATATATGATGCTCTTATCTTATCCAAAGAGATGAGGGAATCATTAATCAAGGCTCTTATTGATCTAGAGATATGCTTAGCTCTACTGATCGCTATTGGAGAGGAGGCACATTACTCAAGAGAATCCCAAGGAATCACTTTCATAGATGAAGACCTTCTTCTTGGGGACATGAAGCACAACCATCCCCTCTACATTATAGTGGACATGGGTAGATTCAGACTTTCCAGGGCTCTTGTCGATCCAGGTGCATCAGTGAACATTATGGGTCTAAAGACCCTTGCCTATTTGAGGATCGACATCTCCACACTCTGAGGAGATCAGGTGATGTTGAGAGGATTCAATGAACAAGATGAGAGGGCTTTAGGTTCCATAGTATTACCTTTGGAAATAGGTGACTAGAAGATTGAAGCCAAGTTTTATATCATTGATTTGAATACTTTATTCAATGCTTTGGTAGGCCTTGGATACATCAGAATAAGATGATTCCATCTTCCCTTCATCAGTGCATCAAGTTCAAAAAGGATGGAATCGAATACTACGTCAAAGGTGATGAAAAGCCATTTTTAGTCAGAGAGGTTGAGATATATGAGGATGTGACCTACCATCTTCCTCAAAATACCTTTTCTCGTGAACTCGGTCAAAATTCAAATACAAAAGAAAAGAAAAAAAGAAAAGAAAAGAAAAATGAAAATACAAGTGAATGAGAAAAGGATATCAAGGAAAAAGTAGATCCGTATGTCACATTCCACACATAATTCATTCCATCATTTGGACATATGGGTAGGATGACTCAACCTTCATCAGAAAAAGGTAGAGGCAGACATAGAGGAAGTTCCAGAGGTGGAAGACCCCCTGGTTGGCCACCAGCCAATAGGGGTTATGTTCCAGTTCATAGGAGTACCCCTACTATTCACATAGACTTAGAATCCAGCTCAGAGGATGAGTCTAATGTGATTAGCATACCAGCCAATCCCTCTCAGTTGATTTCATTGGAGGTGAAACTCAAGCTGAATAGCGATGAAGACAAGGCCTCCAAGCAAAGCATGAATGTATTCGAATCAAGTTTATGTGATACTATCAAGTAGCAGTTAGGATCCTTAGCTCTAACATCACTTTCCTCTCAAAAAGTTGAAGGTTTAGTAGTTAAGGAAGCCCATCAGTCTTCCAAGGATGTCAAGCCGAAGATATTCCTATTGGGATCATCATCCTCAAGTCCAGAGACTGATGTAGGACTTGAGGATAATTCATATAAAAAATTAATGTAATTATCTTTTGATTTGTACTCGCCTTGTGTTCATAATCTTGCAAAGAAGGGTTTTATTCCTTATACATGGTCTAAGAATAGGTCAAAGTACTTCAAAAAGTTATGGAACAACAAAGGGAGAGATGCAAAATCAAGATCAGGATTAGGATTTGGTACATTGGGTCTAGTCAATGACAATGATTACTACTTAGTTGTCACCAATCATATGGAGTCTGATTGGTTTGTTTCACACCACACTAGCTCTTATGAGGATGTGTGTTTAGAAACTTCAGATGATCCAATTGATCTCCAAATCAAAGATGCACCGCTAAAATTTGAAGAGGAGATCCATTCAATAATTGAGAAGCTTCAATAAATCTACCTCAAGATAGAAGAAAATCCACGCCCAACATACATCAGTTCGTTGCTGAATGAAGAACTAACCAATGACTTAGTTAGGCTATTGATTGAGTTTAAGGGCTGGTTTTCATGGAGCTATGAAGAGATGCCCAGATTATCTCTTGATGTAGCAGTCCACAAACTAGCAATAGACCCTAATGCCAACCCTATCAGGCAAGCTCTTAGACACGTGCGATTAGAAATCAAACAACAGATCATTTTTAAAGTTAAGAAATTGATCGATGCTGGTTTCATCAGGGTAGAAAAATACCCTACTTGGTTACCCAGTGTCATCCCGGTTAAGAAGAAGAATAGACAAATTCGCATATGCTTTGATTTCAGGGCAAGGCATGTCCTAAGGATGAGTTTTCTCTTCCTATACTAGAATTAATGGTGGACATCGCCTCATCGCATGCAATTTTCAACATCATGGATGGGTCATCTAGCTACAACCAAATCAAGATGGCCCCCTAGAATGAAAAAAACACTACTTTTTGAACCCCAATAAGAATTTATTGTTATCTGGTCATGCCTTTCAGCCTTAAAAATGTTGGTGCCACATACTAACGAGCCATGACTCAGACCTTCAACAAACTCATTCATCATCAGGTTGAGTGCTATGTTGATGACCTAGTAGTCAAAAGCAAAGAAAAGGAAGACCATCTCTTTGACTTGATAGTAGTTTTCAAACAGTTAAGATAATATAACCTCAAAATGAATCCCCTGAAGTGTGCATTCAGAGTAGCTTCAATGAAGTTCCTTGAGTTTGTTGTCCGACACTAGGGAATATAAATAGATCCAGAAAAGATCAAAGCTATCTTAGAAATGCCACCACCTAAAAGTTTAACTCAACTCAGATCTTTCCAAGGGTGGTTGGGGTATCTAAGACACTTTATCTTCAACCTATCGAGAAGATGGAAGCCATTTTTAGTACTTATCAAAAAGGACATCAAGTTCAAGTGGGATAACAAGTACCAGCATACTTTTGAAGATATCAAGCAGTATTTGGTGAAGCCGCCAGTTCTAGCCCATCCCTAGGCCACTCATCCTCTACACTACTACATTAGATGACTCCCTTGGTGCCTTGTTGGCCCAAGCTAATGATGAAGGGAAGGAGGGTGCTCTCTACTACCTCAGCCATCATCTAATCTCTGTTGAAGTGAACTACCCACCTATTGAGAGACATTGCTTAGCTTTAATCTTTGCATCCCAAAAGCTACGACACTATATGCTTTCTCATAAGGTGAACTTGATTTCCAGAACCAATCCACTGTAGTATCTCATAACACATCCAACACTATCTGGATGTTTAGCACGTTGGTCCATAATTTTCTGATAATTTGATATCACATTCGTACCCCTTCGTGTAGTGAAAGGTCAAGCACTAGCAGATTTCTTATGGACTTAGCTCAAATCAAATCAAAATCATTCTAAATTCAAAAGATTTTCTCATAACCCATTTATATTCTCACTTATATTCATAAATATAAATGAAATATAAATTCAAATAACCAAAACTAAATTCAAAACTCAAACCCAAATCTAACCTAAAACCAACCTATACTCTTTCAAGTCAAATTCTTGAACTTAACCAAATCAAACTTAGATTACTTCAAACCTTTGGATTTTCTCTTCAAACTATCAATCCTTCAATCCAAACCAAATTCAATCATAAACTTCAATCATAAAACCAAAATTAAATTCAAAACTCAAAGCCAAGTCAAACCCATGTTCATCCTTTGAACTTGAAATTGTTAAATGAATCAAAAACCATTTGACTCCAAACCACTTGCGAATGGATTTATATTTCAATCATAAGTCCATATGTGAGTACAATCAAACTTGAATCAAGCCTTGAACAAGTCAATTGACCCAAAGTGACCTAAAAGTCCCTTTCCTACCCAAATTGGATTGAACTAAGTGCATCTAAGCCTCACATTGTGAGCAACAATCATCTTAGGATGATCAATCACTCAAATTGGGTCAAACCAAGTCAAACCTAGCCTTTAACCAAGTCAAAATTTGACCCAAATGAAACCTAAACTACCCAAAATCCAACATAGTCCAAATTGATTGAAAACATTGATCAAAACCAATTCATGATCAATGATTGGACTTTACCAAGTCATCATTTGAGCCAAACCTAGCCCAATTGGCCACTTGACCCAAGTTGACCTAAATAGTCAAAATGTGTCAAATCTTGGTCTAAGCCAAATTAATTTCAACATCATCTTTTAGATTGAAGTTTAGAAACTCAATCCTCAAGTAGGTAAGGGTTCTTAGACTAATAATGTTCATTGATGCATCTGGATCAACCAACACTCTAGACAACCTAAACTTGACAACATCTACTATAATGTAGAGGGACAGGTTTTGCTCTATTGTCCATAGTAGTAAGTCTTCATCTAAGAAGGTAACTCCTAAGACTTCTTTCGAAAAACATGCCTCCTCTTAAGCTAGATCAGTAGAAACCAACTTATCTAAGCATATCTTATGGTTAATCAATGCTTTGATTAGTGACTCCCTCATTTCTTTGGATAAAATAAGAGCATCATATATGATTACCTTAGATGACAACTTTCTAAGATGCACTAGAATGTTGTAGTCAAATTTAGGTTAGTCTTCCACAAGCTATCCAAAGGTGGAGCATCTTGTGGAGGGGGAATTTGCTCACTAAAATTAATGATATGTTTACCCTTATGTTGAGGTACTATCCTAGGAGGTAGAACTATGCCACTACAAAGGTTAAATTCAATGAATTCTTATGATGAAGATCATGTGGAAAGTTCTACCTACTCATTGGGTATACTTACAATTTCTCCTAAAGGATCATCAGAGTTAGATAATTCCAAATCTATCTTAAGTGGTGACCTGAAGATTTAGAAAAGGGTAATCTATTTCTAAATTCAATGAAATTGATCGAAATCATTTAAATTATTATTGTTGTGACTTGGAGAGCTATCAATAGGAATGAAATCACTGAGGTCATCAAAAGTAGACAAGATATAAGTGGAATTAATCTTCCTCATTGATTTCTTTAATTTGGGAGGTACATAATAAAAGTCAAGCAAAGCAAGCAGCTTGAGTGTCTTAGTGCCCTCATCCGCGGATACAATACTCTTGCTAGTGGTGGTGGAGCTAGTAGATATGATAGATACAATGGTGGAAGACAGAGTGTTGGACTCGGATGGTACTGGTGTTATAGAACTATCCCTGGTATATGGTGTCTGCTATTGCTGTTGAGCTTCTACCCTCCCTGAGATATCCCTCACAACTAGAAAACTTTCTTTGGTGTCAGAGGTCCGAGCGAGTCAAGCACCTGAAGAGAAAGTTTTTGATTTTAGAGATAATCTTTTTAGAGGTATGGGGTAAGAAGATATCCCAACTTTTTTTGTCTTAAGAGGATCAGATGTCTCCCCAAAGATTACTTTATTGGAACTAGAAGGTTATTCCACTAGATATTCTTTGGTGATCACTATAGCTCCCAACTTGTACTGCACTCAATTCAATATTTGAATATAAAGAAATCCTCTAAGACATGACTTAGCATGCAGTGGTAGGGGCAGTAGTTAGGATCATCATCTATCTTATTGATTTTGTCAGTAAGAGTAGGTGGGTAGTAGCTACCTTGTGGTGATACTAGTACTGCAGCTGTGTAGGCTATTAAGGTGGCCTTTATGGTGACCGAGGTAGTGAAAGAGGAGGTAGAAGTGGTGGGTGCTGAGCTATGAGGCTCTTAAATTGTGCTCTCACTAGCTGCTTCCCCTTATCTAATATAGCTACAACCCTTGACTTCTTCTCAAATACCTTCTGAAGCTTGGACTTGCATGATTGGTCTGATAAAGATAACTAATTCGCTTCTTCTTGTAGATTGGAAGCCTTGATGATTAGCTTCTCAAATATCTTGATGGTGAAGTCCTTAAGCATGAAAGCAACCAAGATAAATATTCTTAAGGAGAATATCAATGGCATGCTATTCTTGTAGTTTTGGTTCACATTTTATAGTCAAATTTCACCACTTGAGAATATAATCAACAAGGGACATTTTGGATTTTTATTTTTCTACAACAAGGCCCCTTATAATTACACTCTACTGAGCTCCTATGATGCTCTTAATGAAAAACTATTCTAACTCCATAAAATACTTCACCGAACTATTGGGTATCGACATACCAATCAAAAGCAACTTTATAAAGGCTACTAATAAATTGCTTGAAGAGTAGAGCATCATTGCCCCATTGTTGCAACAACTGGCCTTGAAGTGTGTTATATGATACTTAGGGTTCCTGCTACCATCAAATACCTTGAAGGATGGTGGAATAAAACCCTTGGGGTACTGAACTACATCAAATTCCTCCAAGTAAGGTCTATTATTTAGAACTGATGAGCTCCCTTGGGCATGCTCCAATGCTTCCTTCACTTGTAGCTCTGCCATATGCTTGCTATCCTTCTTATGAATGGAGGTGCTATCAGTTATCTTCTTATGCAGGCTACGATATCCTCATCCATTAGAGTGGCACTCTTAGGACAATCTAGGATGTGTACCAACTCAAGTCTATCGGCCTCCATAGGAGTGGGTTGGGGGACTGGTGTTTGATTTTGTAATGTTAATGCTACTGCCATCAACTCCTCTACTCTCCTCTCCACTCTATCGATCTAATCATCCTTGAGTTTAATTTGTTGGAGAAGGCATTGAGTTGAGTCAGATGCCTTATCTTCCTCAACTATAATGCCTTGAGCTTCATGGCTAGACTGCTCTCTATGCAAGGATCCCCGGGTATCAATCATGTGAACCTCTGCTACATCATCTAGGAGGTCATCCTCATCAACATTGAAATATACCATGTCCTCCTCTTGATCAGGGTGATCATCTCCAACTATTTGTATCATCACAGCATAATAGTCCTCCAATATCTCCTCCAAAGATCAGTCATCTACTTTACCGGAGACTATTAGGACATTTATTGGGTGATGACTCACTGCTGCACTGTGCTCCAAAGATGTGATGCACTAAATGTCTTGGATGGGAGGGGTGCTATATATGATTTGTTTAACAATCATATGAGCTAACTTGGAATACCCTTCTTCCTCCTTCTTTTACTAGGATGGTGGAGAAACTAGGACGCTCTTGGGCTACCACTTCTTTCTCTCCACTGTTGAGGCAGGAGGTCGAGCAGGAGAGCTTAGCCTAGCATCAACTGGCAAGATGGATGGAGTGTGGTCCTTGGGACATAGTCATATCACCAAGGGGGATGTCTTCTCTTTAGATGTTGACTTATGATACTTGGTATGAACCTTAGATGGTGAGACATGAATTGGTGATGGTGGTTAGTGAGTAGAGTGGTGTGGTGATGATGATATTGACTATCTCTTCGCTGAAGGTCTACTCATATGGCTATAATCAATAATGACTATCTGATCTGGCCTGAATAATCGGCTCTATCAGTTCACCGATCAGGGTGGTCAATCAATGTTGAGGCCGCTGACTTCCTAGTGAACATTCTCTTATCTCTTTTGTCTGCATGGGCAGCAATCTTTGCCATTATGGCCCTCTCTCTTTGGATCTGACCCCTAACACTCCTAGGGATGACCCATCTCAAATCATGCAAAGTGGTAGACTCAGATCATCTATGTGCCCTCCCAACGTGCTTGAGCATGGACCTAAGGCCAAAATAGGGTCTTCTCCTATCCCTATCTAATATCTCATACTTGGTAGGGTGTGGAGGTGATGTAGCTATTTTTCTCACATCCTTCTCTCCCTCTACAATTGAGAGGGGATGAAACCTACTACCACTAACAAAGGGAGAAGTCTCACAAATGGATCCCTCTTCAGATACATGGGAGGCTTCCTCAACCTCTTTGGATATGCGCATATAATACTTATTAATCTTTTTATTTTTTTTACAGCACTGAGTCTTAGTCAAAGGTATATGGCAGGAGCTAGTACCAACCTCGAAGGTGGATAATACAACCTCAGATTCTAGAACAGACTTCCCCTTGAAGGCTGGGGTTGCGGTCAAAGCGGTACTAGTCCTAGCAGAGGTTGTGGCAGGCACAAGTGGTGCTCGTGGAGTGGGAACCTCTAAGGCTTTTCTCTTCAGCAACAGGAACTCAGTATCTGATTACAAATCAAACTATAGAAGTGGCTTCTTATTGGCCACCTCCTCCCTACTAATTATACTATGGTTTGGACCATCACAAGTAATCTTGAAGTGTTCAAATCCAAGGGCAAACTTGATTATTGGGGTAGAGGTGAGTATAGCCTGGTCCATGGCCAAATTCACACTAGAAGCAAAGAAAAATATGAGCTTTCTAGAAGACATGATGACTGATTGCTTGAAAGGAAGAAGAGCTAGGGCTTTCTCTTTGTTGTTGGAGAAGAAAAAGGCATAAGATTAAACTTTGCTTTAGCTGTTATTTTCTTTGACTTGAGTTTGAATTGAAACCCTCATCTAACAAACTTGGTTATGTTAGATGGGCTTCATATATTTTGGAGAGATTTATAGTTTTGAGGGGAGATGTTTTGTTTAATTTGAACTTCACTAAGGGTGAGCTCAAATGAGTTTTGAGATGGTGAATGAACCTTACTTCTGCATATTTATGGAGGGTCTTGAAGGTTTTGAATTGAGTTTGTTTAGTTTATTTGAGCAATTTATTTTTGCGTATTGGAAATTCAGTAGGGGTTTTGGAACTTACTAGAGTGAGGTCCTAAAACCTAAAGGAAGTTGGCCACACTTGCCTAAGGATGAAATAGCAAGGTGCCCAACAAAAAAAATGATAGTCTTGTACTTACATAAAAATATAAGTCCACTATTGATGCTTGGAGATAATGATTGACTACTAAAGATGGAGAAAGGAACTATCCCTAGCGGAGTCGCCAGAAAAATCTATGGTGTTTTAACTTGGAGTCATAGGGACACCACACGGATCTCAGGGGGAACTTATTGAAGTTATCAAGTGTGAAATTAAGGTATGATGTACTACCTCAGAAGATAGAAACATCACCCTATAATAGATCTAATCACCTAATAAGGACTCCTAAGGTAGATGGTTCTACATATATATACCAAAGATCTTTCCCTACCTTATATAGATAAGTAAAGTAAGGTTTATTTTATGCCATGTTCTTTAGTTCCCTATGGAAGAAGCTTCTGTAGTTACTTACATTTTAGAAAATTAGAATTTCCAAAGAGCACTCTTGATTAGAGTAGTCAATAAATGTCTCCAACGATTTTGAGGCTAGACTATCAAAGGATTAGTTATTTTTGGAAATCAAGTGGGAAGAGTTCAAATATGAAGACTTATTTATGGATTCCATAGGAAATTGAGTAGCGAGCATCCAAGATACTAGGAAGCATAGTGAATGCTCCAATCCACCATATAATGAGGCTTTATATTTTTGAAAGAGGAAAACTTATTTTTATTTAAATTGAAATTTTATTAGAGTGGTAGGACTTATAACACAACAATACAAGGTTGTGGGATTACCTAAGAGATAAGAAATTATACTCATAGCAAAAGAGAAACAAGATGCCTCAAAACTTAAATCTAGGATGCTCTAGCATAAGCTAAGAGCTTGACCTGATTCTACCCGAGGAAAATAGGATATAATGGTCCACCTCCATAAGAGAGAGTGAACACATCCTGACTCTTCTAGACTAACAATTGGCTAGAGAGGCCTCCAGCTAACACCTCCTATGCTTTGAAACCATCTAGGCCAGTCTCATGTAGATGCAAGATAGTTAGGCTATTGTTCAATTAGAAAGGAAGCTAGAATCCTAAACTCACTCCCTAAGAGACTAGGTGATGTTTCGTATGCAAAAATGGCTTTGACTAATGTTCAAATTTTAAAAGTTTTTGAGATCATTTTGACACATTTATTTTGGACCAAAGCTTAGGACAATTATGCCTACATGCATGATGAAATTAAGTTGTGGCTTAATCAGTGGGAAGAGGTGTTCTACATTATAAGGGACCGCTCTCAAAGGTCAAGCATATCTCCTATCATGTAAGAGTGGAGATCCTCTTTTGAACATATACTAATGTGTCATGTTAACCAAAACATAGAACATATATACCACACTAAGCTATAGCATACTCATTAGAATACTATATAGGAGATATGCTTAAGTATTTATAGTAAGCATTTATTTAAGTTCCAGATTATATACTTGCAAATTCAAATGCATGTAAACATATACATAGAACATAAGAATAAAATAATAAATTGTAATCTTTTAATTATAAATAAATGAGCATTTCATTAAGTATTTATAGTAAGCATTGATTTAAGTTCTAAATAATTTGATTCAAAATTAACTTATACTTTTGAAATAGTTTGAGATTTATTAGTGATAATAGCCTCACCATATAATAGCATTTATCCAACTCATGCAATTTTAATACAATCATATTCTCTTTATTATTTTAAAAATATGAATACATGAAGCAAATGACATATACATTTATGATAATTGAAAAGAAGTAATTAAATATCACCACATAACATATTTGATTTCATGAAACCCTAAGAACAACCAAGTTAACTAAACATCATTAAGCCTAATCAAAGCTTCTTTAAGATTTAATTTTAATGTTCAAGTTATTAAAACTTAAAGAGGAGGAATAGTACTTAGGATCCACTCCATCCTATATTGGTTATTTAATATGTTGAAGGAAAGAAACTAAATATGTTTTATAAAATAATTAGGTTCAATCCATTAATTACATCAATTTTATTATCTTTCCCAAGCTTCTTTAATTTAATTAACCACTCACTCATAAGCCTTCAATGTTATGCTTTGGGGAAATAAATCAACATTGCACCTTAAGAGTTAACTCAATTAAAGAAAGAAAATATTTAAGCTAAATACTCTTATGATTTCCCCACACAATGGGAAAATCATAATTTCTTTAATGACTTTATGTTATTAAGCTCATAAAGGGATTAATGGGTTGGCACTTGAATTATTTAAGTTGATTTCAATTGAATTTAATTATTAATTTCCTTAATCTGTCCTTAGTTATATAACATGTTAATTAAAATCATTAAGGGAATGCATTTGGAATTAATTAAGAGAGAGGGCCCTAATTAATTTGCATGTTATCCTTACTATTTTCATTGATTAATTATCTATAATTACTTAATTTTACTGTTCATTAATTTTAATAATTATTAAATCACTTAAAAGGGGTAATTAGGATTAAGAATTTGGAATTTCCCAAATTACATGGCAAATAATTCTAAGAAAAATATGAGTGGCAAAGAACATCCCATAGAATCAACATGCCAAATTTGAAATTAATTAGCTAAGTAATTTGGCCATAATTAAGGTAATTAGCTTAAACTTGAAACCTTAATTAAGCACTGTTCATTAGACATTAATTGGAGGTATTATTTTAATTAACTTCTCCTCTATCTAACCTTTCCAAAATGGGTTTATTTATAATTTTGGATTTTTCTATAGTTAGTTATGATATTTTGTAGTTTTGGCTACTTAAATTAGATTTTTAAGCCTAATTACTCATTTTAAACCACCAGTGTCATGTGGATGCTAACACAACAGTGCTTTTCACATGGCACCACAACATTGGCTATTTAAGATGTCAATGTAGTTGTTGACTCAACAGTGGTGGATGCAGTTTTGTCCCGACGATCTGATCTAAAAGGATAAATCCCGTGATTATAAACCTTACGGTTAATCCTGTGATTATAAAAAAATTAAATCAAGATTTTTAGCGCAATTAATCATGGTCGTCCATTATAATCACACAAAACTAATGGCCGGTGATCCGTCGTCCCATGAATGCCAGAAGATGGACACCATATGCCTTCTGCTACTTCGATTTGAGCTCGTATAAAGATGAAATTGACTCCAAAATGATCAAGGAGAGATCTAAGAAAAACTTACGATGAAGATAGAATAAAAACATAATCTGTTTCACAAAAGACTAACACATAAAGGTCAAATCTATGGTCGACATATTTTTAGCTCGCCGAAGATGCTCAATCTGGCAGTCCATCGACAAAGGTAGCTTTGTCTTGAAGAGATGAGGCCTTTTTAAGAATATCTCAAGCTACCTCCTTATCGATCAGTCTGTGGACTAATTGTCGCTATGAAAGTCACCAAAGTTGATCAAGGGAAGCATTCTACTAGTCGAATCGATCAAGAATCGATTCATTTTGGGTCATCAGAGTGTGGTGAAGGTGTGGGAAAAGTTAATTTGGGTTCGATGGAAGTTTGCTGAGGTTGGACAGAAAAACCTCTTTGTCTTGAAGGGAGCTTGGTCTCACCAATGATGGGGTGCACAGGGAGCTCAAGGAATGCTATAGGACTGAGAAAGGTGTCTAATGAGTTTGAATGGATGGGGAGGAGTATACTCTCCTCTCCAATTGAACTAAGGGCTGAGATTGGGTCATCCATTGGTAGTCGTTCGATCGAAGTGGGCGGCCAGAGGTGGTAGGGGACTACTGAGTTGGATGTTTGTGAGAGGCTGAGGAAGTATAGTGGGCTTCCATGGAGTGTACACTCCTCCTTAGGCTGCCATGGAGCTTACCTCTCTTGGTCCAAGGCTAAACCCAATAGCCTTGGGTTAGGTTAGGTCAATGCTCCTCTATCTAGGAAAGTCCAAAGGTGGCTGCCAAGGGGTGGAGAGTTGGAGAACCCATCCAAATATGGATTTTGTCCCATTTGTAGGGCTTGGTTCAATGGTCCCAACTTGGGTTCACCGTGGGTTGAGTCCATGGTGACCCAAGGATGAGTCAAGCCAAGTTTGGTTGGGTTTAGCTCAATTTGACTCATGTAGGTTAAATGACTCATTATGGGCTAAGTTAACCATTTTGTCCAAATTGGGTCAAAGTGAGAGTTTGGTTAAGAGTAATTGGTCATTTGGAATGAATTAGTGCAATTGTTTGGTTCAATTTGAGTTAGATTTCAATTTGGTTCATATGATTTAATTTGGGTCAAATGGGTCATGTTGACCAATTTGACCAAATTGGCCAAATTAACTTGTGCATGGTTAGGTCTATTTTCAATTAGTCATTTGTAATTGATTGGAAGAGTTGGTTTGAATTGATTTGAATTATGGAGTGATATAGTTCAACTACACCTTTTAGGTAAAATTGGGCTAAGTAGGCCAATTGGGTTGGGTTGATCAAATTGGGTCCAATTGAAGGTTGGATCATGTTCAATCTTCAGTTGGTGATTAGTTAGAAGCATTTGTTTCAACTAATTTGCTTTAGGATTTAATTTGGCTCACTTTAGCCCTTTAGGTCAAATTGGGTCTACTTGGTTCAAGAGGTCAAATTGGCTTGGTTAGTTTCAATTGGTGGTTGAGTCATGTTTATTACTCAATTTGTGGTTTATAAGAGTTATTGATTAGAATTAATTTGGCTTAGAACATGATTTGGTCCAATTTGGCCTTTTAGGTCACTTTGGGTCAACTTAAGTTTAGGGGCCAAATTGGCTTGGTTAGGTCCAATTGATTGTAGTGGAGTGTCTAATAATGCCCTACAATCATCAATGAATATATTGCATAACTTGATTTTATTCAGTGGGGGTTTGATTGAGTTTGGTCTAATTGGACATTATAGGTCACTTTGGGTTAAGTTGTTTTAGTCAAGTTAATTTGGACCAATTGAGGCTATAGATGGTCGGAGTATATTCAATGATGAATTTGAAGTTGATTGGTGTCTTTGGTTACAATTGATTTGAGTTTCATTGGGTTTTGACTCATTTGAACCTTTTAGGTCAATTGTGTTAATGTGGGTCACTTTAGTATAATTTGTTTAGTTGGCTTGATTACAAGTGTTGGAATAGTTTGATTTGATCCATTGGATGATTAGGACAATTGAGAGAGCTAAATTGAGCTTGGTTTGCATGGGTTGGTTTGAATGGAGTTATAGGATTGAAGTTGGTTAACTTGAGTTAAGAAGCCAAATTGGCTTGGAGCTTTGATTCAAAATCAAATTCAATTATGGTAAATTGATTGGCTTGAGGTTGAGGTTTCAATCTTTTGGTTTAGGTTTGAAGTGATTGATGGGCATGAGTGTCAGTTTAGGCCTTATGGTAAGAAGAGTCTACTCATCCTAAGGTGAGTTGTAGGCCTAAGGTTATGCCCTACAAGTCTCTAGGTCTGGGTTTAGTGTTCCCATAGTAACTAGAAGTGTCCTAGTACTAAAGAAACCTAAGTGTCTAGAAGAATCCTAGTTCTAGGATTAAAATGAGCAATCCTCACTCCAAAAGTTATTTTTAATCAATCAATAGATATAATGAAATCTAAAGAAGATGACTTCATGTTGACAAAAAGTATTTTTTATGGTTTATAAATAATTTTGCTACTTTTAAATTTGTTAGGATCATTCTTAAATTTGTATAAGAAACTATATGTGACAAAAGATCACTCCAAAAGAATTTTTTATGATAAAAGTAATTTTTATGTGACTTCTCATTTGAGTTATAAATAGAAAAATGATTAAAATAAACTACAAATAATTGACCAATAAAATATTTCATTACAGTGTTCATTAGTCTCATGAATGTAGTTGGTGCATTTAAAAGGCCAAATGGCATAACTAAGCATTTATAAAGACCATCGAGGGTTTTGAGTATTATCTTTCCATTCATCACCTGGTCTAATTCTTATATAATGGTATATACTTCTCAAATTAATTTTAGAGAATAATAAGAAACAAAAAATAAGATCTGACAGTTATCCAACCTAGGTATATGAAATTTATATTTAATTATAATCTTATTTACTGCTCTGCTATCAATACACATCCTCCAAGTTTCATCTATCTTAAGAGTTAAAACAGTAGGTACAAAAAAAAGATTAAGACTTTCTTAGATATAACTTTCTTTTAGGAGTTCATCTACATATCATTTTAACTCTTCATGCATAGTTGGAATTATCTTATAATAAAGTAAGTTGGGTATTTGTGAGCCAGGAATAAGGTCTATAGCATGTTGTATATCCCTTAATGATGGTAGTTCAATAGGCAAGTCATTGGGGATTAAATAAGTAATTTTAGATAAAAGATCTAAGACCACAGTAGGTATGTGATGATCCTTAACATCGATGGAGATTTCTCAAAGGTGCATGATAAATAGAAAAATAGGGTTATTGAAGTCTCTATCTAAGCATCTAAACCCTAAGGTTGTGATTTGAATTTTAAGAGATTTGAATGTATTGAAATGTATATCAAAAGTATCCTCCCCACTATTGGATGGCGATATTACTATCAATTGGAGTTTTGCATTTCTCTTTTGATTGGGTTTGAGTTGTAGTCTAGAATTGGTTTTGTGATTAGCTGTAAAAAAAATTGGATGTGGAGGTGTAATTAACCCTTTTTGTTAGTATTTATGAGGAATAATTTGATTATTTTCTCATTATATTTGAATACATAAGTGTTTTCAAGCCGACAATAGAGTACATTCAAATCATAAAGTCTTCTTAATAAGATATGAGTTATTTCCATTAGAAGAACATCACACCAAATTTAATTATTATATTTACCAATCTTAATTGGAATAAGACATCTGTTAGTGATAGGTTGGAATGTGTGATTTACCCAACTAAATTGGAATGGTTCTGGGTGAGGTTTAGAAATTAGATTGGCTATAGTGATAGTATGGGTTGATACAACATTCATAGTACTCCCTCTATCTATTACTAGCTTACACCTCTTTTTCTTACACAAGATTTCATTAAGAAAATATTCCTCCTTCTTCAGTATTCTCCTTCTCTAGAAGTAATGATATATCTCATAACTGACATTAGATTATCTACATTTGGATCCACTTCTTCATCTGATAGTGGTATATCATCATGTATCTTATTGATATTCTCTTCTTCTCCTAAATCTTCCAATTCATCTAAGATCATGATTTTTTTTAATTTTTATTGATTTTGCATATGACGCTTCTTTTGACATTAAATTAAACTATAACTTTCATATTTTTAGAAGTAGATTCAGTGGGGATCATTTTAAAGGGGTTGTTTGATGTAAAAAGATTATGTCCAATGATAGACTTTTAAGGTTGGAAAGCAGATAAATTTTTAAAAGACATTTGAGCTTTCATCTTGGATGTGGATGCAGCCTTCTTATGTTTTTCTAAAAGTAAAGCATAGTGAAAGGCATCCTCTAAAGTCTAGGGATCATGAAGCTCTAACCCATTTCAAAACCAATGACAAATTTATTAACTACTTGTCACTCTTGATCAGTGCATTGAGTTCTAGCTATTTAAGAGTAGTCAATTATTCATGAAGCCTTTTATTATGATTTTTAGGACAATACTTAGCCCTTAAATTTTTTCTAATTTCTACCCATGCCATGAGGTTTCTACCAAATCTCTCTATTTTTAGCTAAAATATTATTCCAATTTTAGCTAAGATTTCATTTTAACAAATGTAGTTCATTGATAATCATCCATATGATACTGATCAAAGAAGTTGTCATTTAGGTTAACCAATCTAAAAATTTATTGGGTTCATGAACATTGCATATGTTAGGGCTTCTATTTTAACTTGTTTCGTAGGTTCATGTTATATGTCATTGATCCTAAGATGTTCCTATCTAATGGTGTTCCTTAGGTTTGACCTTCTCATAAAATAATCATCAATAAGAAGTTCAATATTTCCCCTCCTATGAGTTCTAAGTCATCCAGACATGGGATTGTCGATGGGGTTTGAAGCCTAATACTCAAGATTTGAATTCATGTGGTTAGGTACATGAGCAAGCCTTCTACCGTAATAAAATTTTCTTCATTGGGTTGAGTCCCAAGAAGCACTTAATTTATAGTCCTCAGGCTAACTCAATCATATCTCAATCATCTTCACTTTAGATGAAACTAGTTGACTCTTTATGTCTATTTACTTCACCCCCAAAATAATGCTTAAGTCTTTGACCAATTTCCTTATAAATATTCTAAGTTTTCAATTCCTAAATGTCTACAACACTCTATGGATATACTTTAATAACTAAGAATGGTCCCCACCATCTAGACTTTAATTTCTCTAAAAATAATTTTAATTTAGAATTTAATAATAAGCATATTACCCAAGTTCAAATTATTTCATAAGGAGCTATTTATCATGTAATCATTTAATTTTGGTCTTTATAAATTTTAGCATTATCATATGCTCCCAATCTTGTCACATATAATTCATTTAGTGTTAAGAGCCTTTTCTCTTCTACTTCCTTCATATAAGAGTTTAACTTTTTAATCACCCAAAATGCTTTATATTTTGATTCTAAAGGTAAGTAACAAGCATTAACAAATAATAATCTATAGGGATGCATTCCTACAAGCCTATAATGCATCATCTAATCTATTAGACCAATCTTTCCTAGTTGGACCTATAGCCTTTTCTAGAATCCTTTAATATCCCTATTTAAAATTTCTACTTGATCAATAGACTGAGGATGATATGTTGTAGCTACCCTATGCTTCAATTCATACTTTGCCAAAAATAGTTTAACATTTCTATTACAAAAATTGGTTCATCATTAGTAATAATGAAACTAGTTGTTCCAAATCTAGTTAAAATAATTTCCTTTAGAAATTTTAAACATTCCTAAGAGTAGTTATAGCTTTTATCCATTTAGAAATATAATCTACCCCAACCAGTGTGTACTCACTTTCAAATGGAGTAAAAGGTCCCATAAAGTCAATTCCTTATACATCAAAAATCTTCACCTTAAGTGTATAATTCAAAAGCATTTCCTGACATTTTAAAATATTCCATAACCTTTGGCACCTATCATAATTATTTACAAGAATCTTTAAATATGGTAGTCCAATAAAATCAACTTTATAATAGTTTAGCTGATATTTCATTTTCTCCAAAATTCACCCCATGCTCAGAATCTTGATATGACTTTAAAAAATCATTATCTCATTATCAAGGACACACTTCCTCTTAATTTGGTTTGAATATTTCTTATGTGGAAATGGCTCGCCATAAAAATAAAATTTAACCTCTTGTAAAATCCTTTTCTTTCGATGATATGTTAGCCCATAAGATATGATATCTCACACTAAATAATTCATTGTGTTTGCATAGTAAGGAATCACTTTATGTTCAAATGCAAACAAGTGTTCTTTAAGGAATCTTCACTAATTTCCCCCACTACACATAAATTCTTCTCCCTCTTCTATCTAAACAAATGGCTAGCTATTTGATTTTCTATACCCTTCCTATTCTTAATCTCATAATTAAACTCTTGTTAAAGAAGAACCCATCTAATTAATCAAGATTTTGCATTTTTATTCCATTCAAGATATTACATTGCTACATATTCAATATGTACAATGACTTTAATACCAACAAGGTATGATCTAAACATATCAATGATAAATACTACTACTAATAACTTTTTTTCAATTGTGGAGTAATTCAATTGATTTCCATTAAGAGTTTTACTAGCATAGTAAATAACATGAAAAATTCTTTCTTTGCCAAAGTATTACACATATTGCATAATCACTAGCATTACACATAAGTTCAAAATTATAATTCCAACTACATGTTAGATTGATAAGTGTAGAAATAAGTTTAGTTTTCATAAGAAGCTTCTAAATTATCAGGATTAAATATAAATGAAGTATCTTTTTGTAACAGGTTATATAGGGTTTCCTAGAAAACTCTTAATTTCTTTTACATTTACTGGAGATGGCATTTTTTCTATAATTTGCATTTTGGGCTTATCAATTTCTATTTCTGACTTAGATATCATATGTCCAAAAACTATTCCTTCTCTCAACATAAAATAATAATTTTCCTAGTTCAACATTAAGTTTTCTCCTTGCATTTCTTTAAGACCATTTCATTTAGAACAATTTTCAAATAATACTCCAAATATAAAAAAATATCCATAAATACTTCAATATAGATTTCAATCATACCAAAAAATATAGCTATCATACAACATTGAAATATAGTAGGTACATTACATAACATAAAATGAATTCTCTTAATGGAAAAAGTACCATATGTGCAAGTGAAAATGGTTTTCTTATGATGCACAAGTGCTATGGCTACTTGATTATAACTTGAGTATGCATCTAAAAAAGTAATAAAATGGATGCCGTGCTAATCTATTTGACATATGATTAATGAATGATAAAGAAAAATGATCTTTTCTAGTCATCTTATTTAGTTTTTTATAATCTATACAAAATTTTCAATCAGTAACTATTCTAATGGATATAAGTTTATTATTTTTATTTGTTAAAATAGTCACCTCACCCTTTTTAGGCACACAATGAACTAAACTAACTCATGATCTATCTAAGATAGGATAAATGATACATGCATCCAACTACTTCAATATCTCTTCTTTCACCACTTCTTTCATAATTGGGTTAAATCTTCTTTGATTATCCATAAATGGTTTACAAATTTCTTTGATGAAATTTTATGCATATATACAGATTAGTTGATTCTAACATCCATTATAGTCCAACCAAAAAGCCTCTTATATTTGCTAAGCACACACAACAACTTATTATCTTCCTAAAAATACAAAATGTCTTCTCTCGTGAACTTAGTTAAAATTAAAAAGAAAAAGAAAATAGAGAAAAAGAAAGGAAAGAGAAAGAAAATGAAAAAGAAAAATAAAAGAAAAGGGAGCGAAAAGAAGACATTAGCGAGGAAAAAGAGCTTGAGATTAGTTCCACCCACAATTCATCATTTCATTCGAACAAGTGGATAAGATGACTTGACTTCTACCAGGATTAGGAAGAGGCAAGTCCATAGAAAGTCCTAGAGGTGGTAGAGTTCCAAACTTACCATGTATCAAGAGATTTGTTCCAACAACTAGGAGTACACCTGCCATCTACGTAGAATTGGAATCTAGTTGAGAGGATGAATCCTACGTAGTGAGCACACTAGCTACCTCTTTATGTCAGCAGACCCCATTAGAGGTGACACTTGAGCTCAACAGTGATGAAGAATAAGTCCCCAAGCAAAACATGAGTGTATTTGAGCCCTCTTTATGTGAAACTGTTAGACATCATGTGAGCATCTTAGCTCTAACTAACTTTCCTCACAAAAATTTAAGGGTTTGGTAGTTAAGGAATCACCCAAAAAATATGTCGATGCTAAGCCTCAAAGTTGTTATCTAGGAGCAACATCCTCAGGTCAGGAAGTTGATGTTGGGCTTGAGGATGATTCATTCAAAAAATTAATAGAATTATCGTCTGATTGGTACTCGCCTTGTATTTTAAATTTAGCAAAGAAAAGTTTAATTCCACATGCATGGTCTAAGCATAGATCAGGGTACTTTGAAAAGCTATGGGACAACAAATGCAAGAACTCTCAATCAATACTAGGACTAGGGTTCGACATAACAGGCCTAATAGACGATGATAATTATTGCTTAGTCATCACCAATCATCAATAATCTGATAGGTTCTTCTCAACCCACACTAATTCATATGAAGAGGTGTGTTTAAAAACTTTAGATGATCCAGATGATCTTCAAGTCAAAAATTCACCCTGTGAATTCAAAGAGGAAATCAAATCAACTATCAATGAGCTTAAAGAAATTAACTTAGTCATTGAAGATGATCCACACCCAATATACATTAGTTACTTATTGAATAAATCTGAAACCAATGACTTAGTTAAGCTACTCACTAAGTTTAAAGGGTACTTTGCATGGAGCTATGAAAAAAATGCTTAGATTAGCTCTTGAAGTTATAGTTTATAAACTAGCAATACAGTCTGACATTAACCCCATCCAGCAAGCTCCTAGACACGTGATTGGACATTGAACAATAAGTTATTTCTGAAGTCAAGAAGTTGATCATTGTTGGATTCATTCAAGAAGAACTATATTCCACCTGGTTGATTAGTGTCATCCCAGTTAAAAAGAAGAATTGCCAAATTTGCATATGCATCATTTTAAAGGACCTAAATAAGGTATGCCCAAAAGATGAATTTCCACTACCAATACTAGAATTGATGGTAGACATTTTCTCGTCTCATGTGGTCTTCTATTTCATGGATTGTTCATATGAATGTAATTAAATCAAGATGGCACCTAAAGATAAAAATAACATTGCCTTTAGAACCCAGAGCAAAATCTATTGTTATAAGGTCATGCCTTTTAGCCTCAAAAATGCAGGTGCCACACATCATTGGGTCAAGACTCTAATTTTTGATGAACTCATTCACAACCAAGTCGAGTGATACATCAATGATCTCATGGTCAAAAGCAAAAAAAAGAAAGACCATCACTTTGACTTGAGAGTAGTTTTTGAGTGGTTGAGGCAATACAACTATAAAATGAACCCTCCGAAGTGTGCATTTGGGGTAACTTTAGAAAAGTTTCTGGGATTCATTGTCCAACACCACAAGATTGAGATTGATTCAGAGAATATCAAAGAATCTAAAAGCCTAACTGATCAGTCTAAAGGAGGTTGGCATATCTAAGATGCTTTATATCCAACCTATGAGGCAGATGTCAACCATTCTCAACACTTGTCAAGAAAGACATCAAATTCAAGTGGGATGACAAAAGCCAACATGCATTTGAAAGTTTCAAGCAACACCTCATGATGCAGCCAGTCCTAGCTGCCCCTATCCTCGGCAAACCCTCATACTTTACACTCATGTATTGGTTGACTCCCTTGGTTCTTTGTTGGCCCAAGCCAATGACGAGGGGAAAGAGAATGTGCCCTACTATCATAGTCATTATCAACTATCCACCCATTGGGAAGTATGGCCTAGCTTTGATTTTCATATCCCAAAAGCTACGACATTATATGCTTTCTCATAAAGTAAACATGATTTTTAGAGTTAATCCACTACAATATCTTATGACATGACTGATGATATCCAGTTGGCATAGTGGTCTATGATTTTATTATAGTTTTTCATTATGTTCGTACCCCTCCATGTAGTGAAAAAGCAAGAGCTTGTAGACTTCTTGGCGGTGTACCCTCTTCTTCCAGATTCCCTTCTCAGTGATGATATTCTCGATGAATAGATCATGATTCAAAGGGATGCAAACACTCGCCATTAGGAGATGTATTTTGATGGTGCAGCTTTCTCTCTGAGAGGAGAAAAACTGTAATCTACTCTTCCAAGCAAGGCAGGGGTAGGGATAATCATCCTAACACCAAACTGCAATATGATGAGATTCTTATATCATATGTATGAACCCTCACTGATAATGAAGCTGAATATGAGGTTTTGATCAATCTAGAGTTAGCCATCTCCTTAAGCAATCAAAGCATCCATATATTTGGGGATTCACAACTAGTGGTCAACCAAATTATTGGGTGCTACAAGGTTCTAAAGCCCAAATTCCATCGCTACCATAAGTACATCATGGAGTTAGTAGCCCAGATCCAAGAGTTCATAATCTAAAAGATCCCTTAAGGAGAAATGTCATAGAGGATGCCTTATCTAAGCTCGCCAAAGAGTTGGCATGTTTGAAAGATGTGTCCATATCAATAGAGATTCACAATAGACAGATCCTACCTCCTATTGAAGTTGAATTTATAAAAAGAAATACACTCTTGAAGGGGCGGTTGTCATTGCAAAAAAGGATTAAGAGCAGGAATGGAGGCAACCTTCCATTGATTACCTAAACAAAGGCAACTACCTCAAGAGAAATCTGAAACCCACCAAATCAAACAGAGAGAACTCTTCAAAGCTCTCGTCAATGATGTCTTATATTGATGGTCCTTCGATCATATGTGGTTTCACAATTTAGGAAAACATGAAGCCCATAAAATTGTTATCGAGGTGCATTGAGGATTATGTGGATCTCACTAGTCTGGTCACAAGATAAAGGCCAAGATTTAGAGGCTTGGGTACTACTGGCTAATGATGATCACAAATTTCATAGATGTAGCCAAGCGTTGCCACCAATGTTAAGTGCATGTAGTAGTTTTACATCAATCACCCAACATTCTACACCCAACTATAGCTTCATGTCCATTCGAGTGTTGGAGTATTGATAGAGTGGGTCTGATTGATCCTACATCATCCAAGATCAATAATTTTGCCCAAAGACACAATATAGATTGGAAGTATTCTACCATCTACTATCCACAGGAAAATGATTTAAAAGAAAACTTCAATTGAACTCTCATTCAAACACTCAAGAAGGTGCTCGATGATAACAAGAGGCAGTGGTATGAGTAATTAGTTGAAGCTTTCTAGGCTTACCACACCACCTTTAGAACTCTAAGATAATTCACCCCATTCTCCTTAACATATGGGTTTGAAGCCATTCTCCCCTTAGATGTCCAACTCTCATCATTAAGGATAGTTATGGGTCATAAAATTACAACCAAGCAAAACACTAAGCTATAGTTGGAAGAGCTCGAAGGTCTAGAGGATAGATGCTTGCAGGCATGCCGAAACCTCTTACTTTATAAGGCAATAATGGTTCAAGCTCAAAACAAGCTAGTCCACCCTAAAGCTTTTCAAGTTGGAGAGCTTATTTTAATTCTAAGGAGACTAATTGTAGCCCATCATAAGATGAGAGGTAAGTTTGAACCTACTTGGGAAGGGCCTTTCACCATAGAAATGGTCTACCAAGGTGGCTCCTACCAACTAATCAACCATAAAGGTGAATGTTCGATACTACCAATTAATGGGTTTATCTAAAAAAAATATTATGCATAAACAATATTTCAAATAATATCCTTATCAATGAGAATCTCATTTGACCTATTTTTTTTTGAATTGGAATTTCTTCGATTAATAAACTCTCTATGTGTCTAGGGCAAGTATAAGAGAACCCAAGTGACATCCTATTCTAATAAGCACAACACAAACATAAAATTACACACAAACATGAATCATAAACATAAATCCAATTATTTCAGGCTACTTTAAATTAAGATAAGTCCTCCAGCAGGCCTCACTTAGTAGCTGCTCTAGGTCGGGTTCGATTCACTACTTGACTAGTGGCTCACTCTAATGGTTTCCCTTGCTTTAGGAGAAGTGTGTCCCCGCACCTTCTTCCTAGCTTACCCATTCCAAATTGATGAGCCCCTTTGGTAGCTTGATGCATTTTATTGTGCAACTAGTAGACCACCCTAATGGTTGATCATGTTTTTAAAGATGTGAGTCCCCAAGCTTTCACCTTGGGCTGACTATTGTATGCTGACTAGGTATGAATATGTATCTGAGGGTTAAGGTAAGACCTGAAGTGGCTCCTCTTCCTCTTGACTATTTCAGGCTTGGGTTCAATCCTCAGTTATGACTCTCCACTTGGTAGTCACCCTAGGTTGGATAGTAGTTGTCTAGCCGAGGACAGACTATCCCGATGATCAGATCCACTCAAAAAGATGTGAGTCCTCAATGCTTTCTTCCTATGTTGATCATCACAAACCGACGGGCACCTTAGGTTAGCTGGTGTTTGCTTTACTAATAGTAACCCACTCAGTGGATAACACCACTCTAGGGCTAGTAAATCTGAGATAGGTCAAAGTCCCCATGGTAATACACAAAGAATACCTCACCAGCATTGATCTTTAGTGGTGTTCTCATTATGAAAAGATTCAGTGGTTTGTGATGAAGCTACGTGAAGAATTTGAAGGCTAGCCTCCTTCTAGGTTCATGTGGATACCATTGTGCATTGCTGCTTGCTAAAATTTGATTGAATGGTGGGTCAAAGGGGTCAAGAAAAGGAGGAAATGATTCATTTAAGTTTAATTTTGCTTGGGATAATTTTCGGAAATGTCAAAGGTAGAAATCTAGATTTATCCTCTCCTCTTTATAAATGGTCAAAGCCTCTCCTTATTGGAGAAGTTGGGAGGTGGATAGCTTTAGGAATTAGAGCCTAGGTCAGTCATGGGAAGCGATGTAAAGGTTAGAGGAGTTTGAATAGGTTAATGAAGGTGATAGGGAAACATTGGGTGAGATTTGTTCGATGTTGAGGTGGATAGGTTTTGAGCTATCCATGGACTCTATCTCATCCCCTTGAGCAATTTAATGGCTTCTTAGATCATGTATAAGAAGATGTTATGGTTAAACTCAAGTTCCATTTGCTTCAGTTTAAATTTAAGTGGTTTAGGTTAAATACATTTGAATTGGAATTGGGTTGGGTTTAAGCTAGTTCAATTGCTTTCAATTATTTTACATTAATGTTCACAATCATGGTGATTCTTCACCAGATAATTTATGAGTGAATTGGCCTAAGCTATGTTTGGGTTTAGAGTAATTTTGGCTAGTTTGACCTACTTGACTCAAAGTCGTCAAGTTGAATCTTCTAAATTATTTAGTCATTTTGGAGTTTAAATTTAGGTTTAGTTGTAATTTATTGATCATTTGTAATGATTTTGATTAATTAATTTCAATTTAGGTGAGTTAAATTTTAATTTTAACTAAGATTAACCTACTTGACTTATATGAGTTAAGTTGGGCTTAATTGAGTCTAAGTGGCCAATTTGACTCAATTGAAGTGTGTTTGAACATCAATCATATTTAACTAAGTGTTTGAGACGATTTGGATCAATTAATTTTATTTGATTTAAAGTTAATTTTGAGTTTAGCCCATTTTGACCCAAATTAGACATAATGGGTTACTTTGGGTTCACTTGGGCTTAGTGATTAAATTGATCAAATTAGAACCAATAAGAGTTTAAATTATGCTCAATTAAGATTTTTAAGTGTTTTGGAGTATTTTATTTGAATTTATTTTGATTTAATTTGGATTTGGGCTCAATAGGATTCATTTGGGTTCACTTGAACTAAGTGACACAATTAACCTATTTGAGTCTTCATTAGAATCATTTTTATTTAGATCGGTGTTTACATTTTCTTATGATTTTAAGCCTCTTAAATGGCTTAATTTGATCAAATTTTAATTGATTAACTTTTGTGTTAACTTAAGTCAAATGACCTAGTCAGCCTTTTGTGCCCCATCTGAATTCAATTTAGATTCATTTATGTTACTGTTGACCTCTTTTTTAGGATGTGCTCTCAACCCCTCCATCATAGACATAGGACTCCTCTTAGACTTTAACAGATTCTTAGTCTTAATACACATTTATTGATTAGTTAGACACTCAACCTAGCCCTAGAGACTTAGAAGAGTTAGCCATAAGAACAGGCCATGCCTTTGTGGTGTTAGGAAAATTTGTCTATCCTATAGCTTGAACCACATTCCATACTTCCTTCTTTTAAGTCAAACTCCAAATCAAATCAACATCAAACCTAAATCAATTCCAGCTTAATTGATTTTCTCCAAACTCAAATCAATGCCAAATGAATGAAACCCATAATTGAAACTTATGATTGAAGCCATGTTTGAAATTCCAAAACTTTCCTAAGTCCTTAATTCCCTCTTAAGGACTTAGCCTAATTCAAATCACTTCAAATCCTTAAAATTTTTCTCATAACTCATTTATATTCTCATTTATATTTACATATATAAATGAAATATAAATTCAAATCAATCAAACTAAATCCAAAATTCAAATCCAAATCACAAATCTTTCCTAAGTCCTTTAATCCCCCCTTTAGGACTTAGCCTAAATCAATTCAAACCACCTTAAATTCATGAAATTTTTCACAACTCATTTATATTCACATATATAAATGAAATATAAATTCAAATCAATCAAACTAAATCCAAAATTCAAATCAATCAAACTAAATCCAAAATTCAAATCCAAATCACAAATCTTTCCCAAGTGTCTTTAATCTCCCCTTTAGGACATAGCCTAAATCAAATTCAAAAGACCTTAAATTCATGAAATTTTTCTCACAACCCATTTATATTATCATTTATATTCACATATATAAATGAAATACAAATTCAAATCAATCAAACTAAATCCAAAAATCCAAGTCAAATTCAATCAAAATCCAACCTAGGCCTTTTAAGTCAAAATTTGAACTTAGCCAAATCAATTTCAAATCAAGCCAAACCCTTAATTTTTCTTAATAATTCAATCAATCCTTCAATCATGAATCCAAATATAAACATAAACTTCAATCAGTAAATCAAAACTCAATTCAAAAATCAAACCTAAGTCAAACTCATGCTCACCCTTGAACTTGAAATTATTAGGTGAATCAAAACCCATTTAACTTCAAACCACTTTCAAATGGATTTATATTTCAATCATAAGTCCATATGTGTGTTCAATCAAACTCAAATCAAGCTTTGACCAAGCCATTTGACCTACTTAGACTCACTTTACCCAAAGTGACCTAAAGTACCCCTATGAGCCAAATTCTAATCCTAACCAAATTGGATTGAACTAAGCCCACCTAAGCCTCCCATCATGATTAACAATCATCATGAGATGATCAATCACTCAAATTGAGCCAAACCAAGTCAAACCTAAGGGTTGACCAAGTCAACACTTAGCCAAAATGAAACCTAACATAGCCAAAATCTACCATAGGCCAAATTGATCTAAACTAATGATCTAAATTCATTCATGATTAATGTTTGAACTTGACTAAGTCAACATTTGAGCCTAACCTAGCCCAATTGACCAATTGACCTAAGTTGACCCAACTTGACCTAAATGGTCAAAATGTGTCAAAACTTGATATAAGCCAAATTGATTGAAACCAATGGGTCAAGTTCATTCCAAAATGATTGTTGAACTTGACCAAAGCCTCAATTGGCCAACTAGACCTAACGTAGCCCAATTGACCAGGAACCCAACTTGACCTAAAGGGTCATATTGAGCCAAACTCAAACATAAATCAAATTGATTGAAAACAAAGATATCAATCCATTTCATAAGACTAACCAAACATGAACCAACCCATGACCTAACCCAAATAGGTCAAATGGGTCAATTTGGTCAACTTGACCCATTTGACCTAAATGAAATCAATTGAACTAAAACCAAATATAAACCAAATTGAATCAAACCAAAGCCACTAAAATATTTCAAATAGTCATATAAACTTGAGCCAACCCTTGATTTGACCCAATTTGACCAACTGGTTAACTTGACCCAAGTTGACCCATTTTAACCTAAATGGGTCAACATGAGCCAAATCACATCAAACCAATTCCAAATTCACTAAAACTTGGCCTAACCCATTTTTCAAACATATCAAACATATTCAAATTGAAACCTAAGCCAAATGACCAATTTACCTCTAGGTCAAAGGGTAAATTTTGGCCAAATCTACTTGAAATTTGGTTAAACCCTCTCCATAACAACTTAGCACTCTCTTAGTGGATCAAGTGAACACTAGGGAGTGTGGTGCACCCAACCCAATGGGTTTGGGTCAGCCTAACCTAGCCTAAGGTCAAAATTGACCACCTCCTTCAAATTACGAACATGGAAATCCTTCCTCCACTCAATTAAACACATGACAACTTCCCCACTACTCTAGCCAGAATGATCCATGTACAAGCCCTAAATGGCCTAACAACCCATTGCATGAGCTTAATTGGATCAAAATGAAAGGGAGAGGCACGACCATCCGATCCTTCAAGGGGGAGAAATACTCCCCCTAATTTGAATTTATTTCATGAGTCCCCAATTCGATTGAGTAAGAGGAAGCCAGAGGAGTCATTTCCCAACCTCCCCAAGCTCTCTCAAGCATTTCGCAAACTCCATCTTCTCGATTTTCATAGTTTGAAAATAGGGGAGCTCCACTAAAAATTCAACTTACTCCACACTTCAAAACCCAATTCCCTTTGCAAGCTCTATCAGTGAGCTTAATCTTACTTTCCTAAGCTCTTTCCTAAGTTCCAAAGGCAAGGGAAGACCATTCTTGATCAAGATCGACCTCAAGTCAAGTAGGAGTTGGTCCATAGGACGATCCACCCAATCCCAAGACCTCCAACCTTTAACAAAGCTTCGTCTCCACTAGACGAAGCTTCTCCAAGGGAACCGAGTGTCGGTGAGGTTAGCCATTAAACCAAGCTTATGTTCAATGTGGTTTGGTCCTTGGTGAAGTAAAGTTTAATCCCATGAAAATCTAGCCGTTAGATGGTATGGGTAAGTTTTGGGACCAATCCGAGCTCAATCGAGTTCGGATAGTCCCCTAGAAGATGGACGGTGTCCATTCTTCATCGAGAAATGTAGGGATAGATTATGGGCTATCCATCCGCACATTTTAGATGGATGGTCGTGATTAAGATACGTAGGATCCCACATTTAATCCCTTAGATCCGTGACTTTAACCTTAGCCATCGATCCTGGCCATCACGATCGCGTCGGATGGGTGAGAAAGCGCATAACGGCTTGTGGATGTGACTTCTTTAATGATGTGATCTGTCACACAACATGCAAAGCGCATGCCGCGTCAGTGGCCCATGTGGCACCGACGAGATTAAACATTTTAATTAGGCTATTTAATTACTAATTAATTATGGAAACTTCCTAAATTCAAATATAAGTCTAGAAAAAAAATGAAATAAATTGCATTAGATAGATAATTGAACATAGAATATTCTAAAAATGATTTGAATCGATTTTGAATAGTGCTTTTCCCTAGATTTGGGTTTTATTCATAATGTTATTTTGCTAATTGCCCTCTAATTACTGCACTGATTAATCTGAAACTTCTTGTGCTTAATTAGTGGGATGACCCCTGCCTCCTCTAATTTTCTTGGGATTTATTGATGGCTTAATTAGAGAAATTGCTAGTTCATTCCTTAATCACTCCCTTAATATAATTAAGCTTAAGTAAGGGTATAATTAGTGGTTTAACCCTCTGATTGAGTCAATTAAATTTTTTTAAGTGAATATGAGAGTTAGGAAATAATTTTGGAATACTTTCCTTAAGATATTTCTTAAATCCCTTTCTTCCTTAATCCAACCTTAATTAAGGGTTTATTCACTAATTACCCCCTTAATTAATTTTATAAAATTCTAAAACTTTCTAGAACTAAATTAATCTATCTTGGGTAGATGCTTAGGACTTCAAGAGCCTAAATACAATTAAGGAAATCAAAACTCAACTCACATGTGTGAGAGGTGTTATGAAATTAATTAAAATAAACCCCTTAGCTTAATTAATCCTTAATCATGAGCCAAGTGCATTAGGTACCTTTATTTCTTAGGTACATTATTGATTTAATTTCCTTGTGTGGTTTTATGTCAAATCATTGGCTCATAATTATTTGATTAACTATGCTAAGGTGGTGTAGGTAAGGGGAAATTAACACACTTAATTCATACCTTAACCTAAGCAACCTATAAAAATTATCTAATAATCTTAAGAACAAACTAAATTAACAAACATATGTGGGAATGGGTTAGGAGCAGCAAACTCACCACATGTTTCTCAAATCAAATCAAACTCCAAAAAAAAATCAAACCTTCTTTAAAAACAACTTGATTTGCTTTAAGCATTCTTATTTCATAAGATTGTCTTCAGGAATTAATTAGGGTAAATGTGTTTACATGCTTGCATCACTTTAGTTCTTTCCTAACATGCTAAATTTGTATGTCATATGAATTTCATAAATTCATGCTTTTCAAAAATCAAATTGAAAGTGAAATTTTTTCTTTATGTCAAATTGAATGTTTTGGCTAAAGTAAACATATGGATGGCTATTATCACTATTAAATTAAAAACTATTTTAAAAATCTGTAAATCAAATACCTAAAACTGAAAGTGTGCTACTTAAATTTTTTTATAAGCTTGCATGTGGATATAAATATGAAGATGTGCATAGTATAGTTTTCTTTCTCTTTCCTTTTAGCATAGTTTTGAAATGGATTTGACAAAGTGTATAGTTCATTTGAAAAGAACATAATACTTGCCTAAACCTATTCCTATTCATTCTTATGCTATCACCTAAGAAGGATATCCACACTTGTGCATATAATTTGTATAAACAAAACAAATCAACCAACACAAACTTTTTGCATCTCTCTTTTTCCATTCATTTCTTTTACACATGTGTTTGTATTTAAGGAAAGTGGTATATTAGTGTGGAAAATCTTGTGGCTATGAGGCTTTAAGTAGCCCTAAGTAGGTCTTGTACCTTACACCCCTGGTGCTAATAATGGCATCGTACTCACTTGTGCCTTTTATACATATACATGTGCATGTGAATATTGGATCTTTTATACTTAATGAAAATCATGCATCATAAAGCATTCCAATTTTCTTAAGCAACATTTCTTAGCATTCATCATAAAATATGCTAAACATTTCCATTTGTATGTATAGATGTGCTTAGGATGCATTCATATGCATGTTATACATGTTGAGGAAGAAATGAAGTGATGTGTGTTTTGTGATATTAATTCACTTTACTTAATCTTAAAATGCCTTTCTTTTTAAATAGGTTTGTTTAGGAAAAATCTAAACTTTGGATTAATTAAAACATATAATAAAATATCCACTTAATAGAATTAAATATGAATCCACTTTTGAAATTACTTAAGGTAAGGAAGGAAAGAGAAGTCCTCTTCTGTTTTCCCTTCCTTTAAAACTTAGTAATTAATTGTAGGATTCACTTAAACCAAACACAAAATATAAAATAAAATTAACCCAAATTAACTAAAACTTAAATGAAACCACCCATCTATGTTAGACATCTTCACACTTAGAAAATCTAAACCTTAAAGCCATAGCTAAACATACCACACAAACCTTTTTAAAGCACACACATTAGGTTAAGTCACCACTTCTAGCTTTAGGTTAGGGCGGTGCATGGCTTGATGTTTACTTTTATTTTGTGATGTAATATTTTAATATATATGTTAGGGTGAATGTGTGTAGAATTAATGTTAGGATGATTTAGTCTAACCATTGATTTATGCAGGGGATTGGGCTTAAGGGGCACTGTAATTAAAATATAAATGCTTTTGTTGTGCAAGTGGTTATACTCCTAAGCATAATCCAATAAGCCAGGTGGACTTGGTTACCCATTTGTGGGGTGCTAAGTCCAATATACATGCTTGAGATTTGTATGGTTTGTTTAGATAATCTCTATTTCATAGGTGTTAGTTAAATTTACTTTCCTTTTTCATGTATCTTTTGCAATTAGGATTTTGGAATGAATGTTTAGGGAATTAGAATGAACATTGGTCATAAGATTACATCTTATGTACCATGTGAAACATTTGGAGCAACCACCTTCTAACCATCCAAAAGAAGGAACCAAAAGAAGGAACCAAGAAGAAGAAGAAAGAAGAAAGAAGAAAGAAGAAAGAAGAAAGAAGAAAAGAAGAAATGAAGACCCCCATAACATGAATTTCCTTACTTGATTGTAAATTAATTCATTTGTAATCCGAGTTGTATGAGGGTTAAGCTCGGCTACCCAATTCTTTTTTGGGTTTGTGCGGTGGTGCCTGACCACAAATGGCCTTTTATTCTTTTGTGCAAGCTTTATAAAATGTTTGATATTTTATTTAACTTCTGCATTAAGATGGCATGTTTCCTAATTTTTTTCTTGCTTGATGCATGGCCTGGATGATGATTAGGCTCTTAGAGAAAAAGAAATCTTCTACTAAATTAATTAACTCAAAATAAAAAATAAAAAACTCATAACCTCATTTAAAGCCTAAGTTAAAAATCAAGATAAAAGAATTAGCAACCCCTTAGCTGGATGAGTATTTATTTTATAACATCATGCATAAAAAACATATTGTTTCATTATTGATTGGCGGTTTCCACCTTTATCAGAGAACTTGGCTTGATCTTTGAGAGCCATGGTGAAAACACACCTTCTCCCTTCTCACTCATTTTGGCCAATAATCTTACTTCTCATGCATTAGACATACGAATCCTATAAGCCTTAATCAAATGATTGTCCAAAAATAAATATAACATGGGTCATTTCTCATGCCCTTACATAATCTAGTCTCTTAGGGAGTGAGTTTAAGGACTTAATCTCTTTCTAAAATAAATAAGAGCCTAGCTATCTTGCATAAAGCATATGACTTGCCTACATAAATTTAAAATCATAGGAGGAGTTAGTTGGCGACCACCGCCAGGCAATTATAAGTCCAAGCAGTCGGGTGGTTTGTCCTCTCTTGTGGAGGCAAACCAAATACTCATTTTTCTCATTAGATTTAGGTCATTCTTTTGGCCCTCGCCAAAGCTCTCTAAATTTAGGTTCTAAGATTGCTTCTCCCTTCTATGGGCCATACGCATAAATCCTCACCTTTATGCATTTTCATAACCTTGTATTATAAAATTAAAATGTTTAAACTTCTAATAAAAATTCAACTCAAATAAAAAATTCAATTTCAAAAATATAAAGCCCAACCATAAGATAATTTGAGATGCTCGCTAGGTTTCCTAGCATCATGAGTATCTCCTACTTATCTTCCTTTAGCTTTGATAATAACTTCCTCTCTTTGATCAATCACATTCGATCTTCCAAAATAAATTAATAGGTTGATAGTCCTACCTATTAAAAGCTTTGGAGACAATAATCATTTACCTTAATTGAGAGTACTCCTAAAGAATCTCATTCCTTAGGATGTAATTAACTATGGGGACTTGCCCTTGTAGGGAACTTAACGAATCCGGTTTAAAATGAACTATATTTTACTCTACCATGTAAAGAATCTCTGGTACATATGCAGATCCATTGTCCTTAAGAGTCCTTGTTGAGGTGATTAGGTCCATTGTAGGGTGGTAACTTCTATCTTTTGAGATAGTACACCTCTCCTTAATGTCATACCCGATCACCCTCAATAAGAACATCTACGGATCTATGTGGTGTCAAATTGTATTAAAAGAAGTATATTTCTATCTTAATTTTATTCCGCATAGATTGAAGATGGAAGTATACATTCTTTAGAAATATAAAAATTTCACCACTGCTTTTTCTAGCCACTTCGCTCGGGATGGTTCCACTCTCCATCTTTGGTAAATGATCGTTGTCTCCAAGTATTGATAATGGGTTTGTACTTTGGTATGAATCCAAGACTATCTTTCTTTCCATTGGCACTTAGCTTATTTCATCATTAAGTTAAGCTAGCCAACATCTTTAGGTTTTAGGACCTCATCCCATGTTGGTCTTAAAACCCCTATTAAGTTCCCCAATGGGTGAAAATAAAAGTCTAATAAAAAAGAATTAATTAAAGAATTCTTTCAAAAATAAAGATAAAATAAATCCTTCATGAAAATCTTGCTTTTCAAAAAGCACTCTTTCTAAAATGCACATAATAAAATATTTTGCACAAAAATTATTCTAAATCATCTTCATCTAACAATCTTTATGATTGTTATATGTAGGATCACCTTTACAAAAATAAAATTCTAGCAATCACAGTTTCTAAAAAGCATAAATGAGTTTCTCCACCTAAATCATTTTTCGTGAAGGCCTCATTTTCAAAAATAAAATTATAACAATCACATTTTTCTAAAAAGCAAAAATGAGTTTCTCCAACCAATTCATTTTTGGTGAAAGCCTCATTTTCAAAAATAAAATTCTAACAATCACATTTTTTAAAAAGCACAAATGAGTTTCTCCACCCAATTCATTTTTGGTGAAGGCCTCATTTTCAAAAATAATATTCCAATAAGCAAATTTTCTAAAAAGCAAAAATGAGTTTCTCCACCCAATTCATTTTTGGTGAAGGCCTCATTTTCAAAAATAAAATTCCAACAATCATATTTTCAAAAGCATAAAATTTGAAGATGGGCATTTCCATTCAATACATCCAAATGTGTTGAATGGATATTACATCTTCAAGCAAAATCATAACTTTGAAATTCCACTTAACACATTCCACATGTTTTAGGTTGGAACTTTCACACTTTCAAAAAAAAGCACATATGTACATCTCCATTCAATATACCCAAATTTATTGAATGGAAATTTCATTTTCAAAATAGAACAACATTATTTTGAAATGCCACTTAATATATTCCATATATGACTAAGTTGGGATTTTCTCTTTCAAAAAAGCAATAATCACGTACAAAATATACATCTTTGGAAAATGAAACATAACTGATTTCTATCTTACATACCCAAATTTGTTAAGTGGAAATCTCCCTTTTTAAAATCAACAAAAACAAAAATTTTCAAAACATATTTGGAACTTCATTCTAGCATACCTCATTTGCTAAAATGAAGTCTCCCTTTCCTAAAAACAAAATTTGAAACATACTTTTTGAATTTCATTTAGCATACTCAAATTTTCTAAATGTAATCTCCCTTCCATAAAAATTTTTCAAAACATATTTGGAACTTCAATTTAGCATACCCCATTTGCTAAAGTGAAGTCTCCCCTTTTCAAAATCTAAAACAAAAATTTGAAACACACTTTTGAAATTTCATGTACCATACTCAAATTTGCTAAGTGAAATTTCCATTTCACAAAAATTTCAAAACACTTTTGGAACTTCATTCTTTAGCATACCATATTTGCTAAAGTGAAGTATCTATTTTCAAAATAAAATAAAACATACAAAATTTTTAAACACATCTTTTGGAATTTCATTTAGCATACTCAAATTTGATAAAGTGAAATTTTCATTTCACAAAACAAAAAGAAACACATTTCGAACTTCATTCTAGCATACCAAATTTGCTAAAGTGAAGTCTCCACTTTCAACCAAAAAACAAAATCAAAACCAAAAGAAACACATTAGGTTTCCTTAAGCATATGTAAATTTGCTAAGGATCCTACTTTTCAAAAAATAAATCAAAATCAAAAGAGAAACACATTAGGATTCCCTTAGCATAATTAAATTTGCTAAGGATCCTACTTTTCAAAATCAAATTAAAATTGAAAGAAACAAATTATGATTTTCTTAAGATATTTAAATTTGCTAAGAATCCTATTTTCAAAAATTTCCAAAAATAAAACACACTTGGAATTCCTCACCTATGAGGGCACTTCCCTCACCACTGTTAGCAGGACCACAGTGACCGGGCAGAAGCTGATCATTCAGATTGATTTGCCCTCAGACTCTAACATTCCCTCACTGAAGAGGAAGGCAGTGGTAGTTCTATGTGTTAGCATCGGTACGATGCAGTGATCTTTTGTTCTTCGTTGTTTCTTCGCACCACTCATTAGCACCTTCCAAGGAGAAGGCTCCCCTGATCCCAAGGGTAGTCTCTTCTACTTTTGAGATCAGGTCTAGCTCTTATTCTATCCTTCCCACCAAGACTCAGAGGAGTAATAAAAATTGCATGATGAAGCAATGCCATACACGCATCGCCAGGGAGATGGAGGCAACTACATGGTCAATTGTGGAGGAGTTGCCCACATTGATTTTCCCGCTGGTTACAGCAAACCCATTTCATCCTCTCTCTAGGTATGATAGAGAGGATGCTAAAAGGATCCCTACTTCACCTCCACCAATGGTTCAATTTCATCCCAGTTAAGAGTAGGAGGTATCTGGCCTGGTTTAGTTCTGTTGGCAAAGCATCTGATGTTAGTCAGGCTCAATTTGACTTGAGATCTATTATCCCTTGCAG
Organism: Cymbidium sinense; assembly: GCA_021442155.1. Classification (NCBI taxonomy): domain Eukaryota; kingdom Viridiplantae; phylum Streptophyta; class Magnoliopsida; order Asparagales; family Orchidaceae; genus Cymbidium; species Cymbidium sinense. The sequence continues at coordinate 149,932,171 of CM038222.1, forward strand.
CATGGGTAAACATCTACGATAGAAGAGGGTCCAGGGAGGCCCATACTATAGCTCATATCACTAGCTGAGAGAGGTGGAGGTTTGGTCAGCAGTCAGCGGCCTCTGCACTCATTGATTTTCCTAATCGGTGTGCTACCCTCATCAATCACATAGAAAATATTCTACTTACATGCATCACAGGAGGATAGCACCTATTCTGAGAGAGTCAGTGGTGTCTCCACCATGCTCTCATCCATGTCGCCCATTCATGTATCAGCATCTCCAGTTTTGTCAAAGGCCATGAAGGCCACATCCGGGGAGAAGAGGACCTCATTGGTGATCTGGCTATGGCAAAGCGATCCCATTCCTTCTACACCGCCTGTTGGGATGAGGTCGAGCTCTCCTACTCGATCTTCTGCCCTAGTTGTGGTGCAGAAGGAATGGCAACCCTGAAGCATAGTGGTGGTCCCTTCACCATCACCACCGTAATAGGATTTGGAGATGATTACAGTCATTGCAGAGGGAGAGGGTGGCAACCCTATTTCACCCATGATCATAGAACCTCCTAGGAGTGTCAACCCATACAGTCAGCGAGGAGTGTATATCTTCTAGCGAGTACAACCCTCACATGGTCGATTCTCCAGCAACAAGGGAGGTCCGATGCCTCACAATACGATGTTAATCCCACCACCGGTCAGCCAAAAGCATTTATGCCAGTCCCGATAGATTATTCTTTAGATGACATAGTAGCTCACTATTTTATGAAAAAGAAGGAGATCCTAGGATATCATTGGTCCGGTGAGGAGAAGATCAGTTTTGATCCCAATGAAGATGATTTATTGGGAGACTCAGTCAGGGTTTGCATGGTAGATACCAGGGGATCCCTTCTCAGAGAGCATCAAGCAATGGAAGGTGTTGAGGATGAGCAAGACACTGACCCATTGGTCTCAAGCACAAATAAAGCGAAGGAAGAAGATAGATGGGATGGAGAAGAGGCTAAGGATCTTGGCTATCCTAGCATTGCGGTCACAGTAGTTCATCCTACCACAGCTGAGACTAGTCAGCCAGAGTTGGTGCATGTCTTAGACCCAGCCAAGACTTTATCTCCATTAGAGCAAGGTAGCACCAGCATGTATAGGAAAGTAGTGGAAAGTGCCTCCATATAAGAGAAAGATATCAAGTCTATAGTTGAGTAGAAGGTGAAGGAAGCATTGGCTCAAGCCTGAGGAGGATCATCAGTTCCAAAGGGCAAACCCTACCTGGAGGAATTTGATGCAATCTAATATCCCAAGGGTTTTATGCCACCTTCCTTCAAGAGTTTTGATGGCAATGGAAACCCGAGGTAGTACATCACCCATTTTAGAGCTAGTTCTTGCAACACTGGTGGCAGTGATGCTTTTCTTTTTCATCTGTTCATTAGTAGCCTAGTAGGGATAGCTTTTGATTGGTATGCTGAACTTCCTAATAGTTCAATAAAAACTTTTGCTGAGTTGGAGCAACTTTTTATCAAGAGATTTGCTGGAGCTCAACAAAGGGTTACTGTTAGCAATCTTGTTATATCACAATAATACCCAGATGAGTCTCTTATTGACTACATTCTTAGATGGCATAACCTGAGTATGAAATGTGAACCACAGCTTTCTGAATAGCATGCCATTGAGATTCTTCTAAAGAATATCCATAGCCCGGTTGCCTTCATTCTTAAGGGCTTCACCGTCAAGACCTTTGAGAAATTAATCAACAAGGTGGCTAGCTTGCAAGGAGAAGCCAAACAATTAACCATCCCCAAATGTACCAACAAAGCCAAAGCTGCAGAAGGTATATGAGAAGAAGCCCGGGACAGAGATAGCATTGGATAAGGGGAAACAGCTGGCTAGAGAGTAGCTTGAGAGACCTCGTGCTAAATAGTCGTCGCTTCCACCTCCTCACGAGATAGCCTCTGACACCATAGTAGCCTCATGGCTACTCGCCTCCTCCTCACCATATCATTAGCGTGTACACACGCCACCGGGGCTATGGTCCACCTACTCTTTTGAATAAACTCAATAAGCCTTATTCATTTAAGAGGGAAGTAATCAAGAACATATTTAAGAATCTCTTAAAGAAGCCTGATTTTCTACTACTCGAGCCTAGGAGACCGGAGGAAGTGGGCAAAAGCCATGATCCTAACTTTTCCCCCTACCACCATATGCTAGGTCATGTTTTGGAGGATTGCTTCACATTTAAGGACTGGCTTGAACATAGCTTCAAGACTGGTGTTGCAGTTTTCCTGAAGCAATATCTTGTGGAACAACCATACGGTTCCAATAGGGTAATCCTTGGGGATATTTGTGTTCCTTCCAAAACTAAAGAAGGTTGGGATATCTCCTTATCCAAAACCTCTAAAAAGATTGTTCAGAAGATCAAGAAACTTTCTTTGCAGGTGCCTCACTCAGCTCAAACATCCAACATCAAGGAAGGTTTGCAAGTTGCCAAAGCCAACTTAAAGAAAGGGGAAGCTCAGTAGTAGCAACATCAGCATGTGCCAGCCTGAGATAGTCTAGTAGTGCAACCATCGACCGAGTCCAACCTCCAGTCTATCATTGTAGCTATCACATCAGCATCTACCACTACTTCAGCTAGTTCTTCTTCTTCTAGTAGACATCTTGTATCAGCGGATGAGGGAATCAAATCCCTCACCCCTCTTACTTTACTTGATTTCTACTTTGTACCTCTTATCAAATCCAAGAAATTGAAGAATAAAGATAGCTTGAATTACATCTATGTCACTTTTGATGGGTTGTCTAAATCTATTCCTAATAACTCTTCAAGTTGAAATAATAACTATAATAATTCCAATCTTCCTCTTTCTGATTCAAAGTTGGATTTTCCTACTATGAATAGTACTGGTTCATCTCTTGAGATAGACTTGGAATCATCCAATTTCAAGGGTCCCATAGGAGAAGATGTAGTTAAGCCTAATATGCAGGTAGAACCTTCTATTACCCTACCACAAGAGATCATCGAAGTCAACCTCTGTAGTGGCAAAGTTGTACCTCCTAGGGCAGCACCTCAAGATAGAGGGACATAAGTCATTAGTTTAGAAGATTGAGAAGCACCTCCATAGGATGCTCCACCCTTGGATATGCTTTTGGATGATCAGCCCAAGGTGGACTACAATGTTCTCTCTCATCTAAGAAAGTTGCCATCTAAACTAAGCATATACGATGCCCTTGTCTTATCCAAAGAATGAGGAAATTATTAATCAAGACTCTCCTTGATCTTGAGATATGCTTATCTTAGCTTACCACTATTGGTAAGGAGGCACATTATTCCAGAGAAGCCTAGGGGATCACTTTCACAGATAAAGACCTTCTTATAGGGGGATATGGTGCACAATCATCCCTTCTACATTATAGTTGACAAGGGTAGATTCAGACTAGCCAGAGTTCTCATTGATCTAGGTGCATTGGTGAACATTATGAGTCTAAAGACCCTTTGCTATTTGAGGATCAACATCTCCACACTCTGAGGAGATCAGATGATGTTGACAAGATTCAATGAACAAGGTGAGCAGGCTTTAGGTTCCATAGTGTTACCTTTGGAGATAGGTGACTAGAAGACTGAAGCCAAGTTTTACATCATTGATTTGAATACTTCATTCAACACTTTGCTTGGTAGGCCCTGGATACATTAGAATAAGATAATTCTATCCTCCCTCCATCAGTGCATCAAGTTTAGGAATGATGGGATTTAGTACTATGTCAAAGGAGATGAAAAGTCATTTTCAGTTAGAGAGGTTGAGATATATGAGGATGTGACCTACTATCTTCCTCAAAACACCCTTTCTCATGAACTTGGACAAAACTTAGATTCAAAAGAAAAAGAAAATGAAGAAAAAGAAAAAGTAAAAGAAAAATGAAAATCCAAGTGAACAAGAAAGGGGAATTGAAGAAGAAATAGTACCGCATATCACATTCCACCCACAGTTCATTCCTTTATATGGACATGTGGGTAGGATGACTCAACCTCCGTTAGGCTGAGGTGGAGGTAGAAATAGAGGCAGTTCTAGAGGTGGAAGACCTCCTGGTTGGCCATCAGCCAATAGAGTTTATGTTCCAGTTCATAAGAGTACCCCTACTATTCACATAGACTTGGAATCCAATTCGGAGGATGAGTCTATTGTGATTATCATACCAGCCAACCCCTCTCAACAGGCTTCATTGGAGGTGACACTCAAGCCGGACATCGATGAAGACTGGGCCTCTAGATAAAGCAAAGTATTCGAATCAGATGGCATTTAAAACTATCAGGTAGCAGTTAGGAACCTTAGCTCTAACCTCACTTTCACCCTAAAAAGTTGAAGGTTTAGTTGTTAAAGAAGCCCCTAAGTCTTCCAGTGATATGAAGCCGAAGAGATTCTTTTTAGGATCATCCTCCTCAAGTCTTGAAGTTGATGTAGAACTTGAGGAGAATTCATATAAAGAATTAATGGAATTACCATTTGACTTTTACTTACCTTGTGTTCATAATCTTATACAGAAAGGTTTGGTTCCCCTTACATGGTCCAGGCATAGGTTAGAGTATTTTGAGAAGCTATGGAACAATACAGGTAGGGAAGCACAATCAAGAGCAGGACTAAGATTCAGTACAGTGGGTTAAATTTTTGCCAAATCCACTTGAAATTTGGTTATATCCTCTCCATAACAACTTGGCACTCCCTTAATGGATCAAGTAAACACTAGGGAGTGTGGTGCTCCCAAACCAATGGCGCTGACGGACTAAACATTTTAATTAGACTATCTTTTCACTAATTAATCAAGGAAAATTTCTAAATTCATTTCTAAGCCTAAAAAAATTTAAAAATATGAAATGAATTTCATTGGATAGATAATTAAACATAGAATATCCTAAAATTTATTTGAATGGATTTTGAATATTGCTTTTCTCTAGATTTGGGTTTTATTGGGAATGTTATTTTGATACTTACCCTCTAATTACTCTGATTAATTCCAAACTTCTTGTACATAATTAGTGGGATGACCCCTGCCTCCCCTAATTTTCTTGAGATTTATTGGTGGCTTAATTAGAGGAATTGCTAGTTCATTCCTTAATCACTTCCTTAATGTAACTAAGCTTAATTAAGGGTATAATTAGTGGTTTAACCCTCTGATTGAGTCAACTAAGTTTTTCTTAAGTGAATATGAGATTTAGGGAATACTTTTGGGATAATTTCCTTAAGATATTTCTGAGATATGAGAGGTAATTTTGACCCTACTTGGGAAGGGCTTTTCACCATAAAAAAATCCTACCAAAGGGTGGCTCTTACCAACAAATCAACCATAAAGGCGAATGTTCAATGGTTCTAATCAATGGGCTTTATCTAAAGAAATATTACACATAAATAATGTTTCAAATAATCTCTTTATAAATGAGAATTTTATTTGACCAAATTGTTCTTCGAATTGGAATTTCTTTGATTAATAAACTCTCGATGTGTCTAGGGTATGTGTAAGAGAACCCAAATAACATCCTATTTTGATAGGTACAACACAAATATAAAACTACACACAAACATGAATCACAAACACAAATCCAATTATTTCAAGCTACTTTAAACTAAGATAAGTCCCCTAGCGGCCCTCACTTAGCAGCTGCTCTAGGTCGAGTTCGATTTACTACTTGACTAGTGGCTCACCCTAATGGTTGCCATTACTTTTGGAGATGTGAGTCCCTATGTCTTCTTCCTAGCTTGCCTGTTGCAAATTGATGAGCCCCTTTGGTAGCTTGATGCATTTTATTGTGCAACTAGTAGACTGCCCCAATGGTTGATCATGTTTTTGAAGATGTGAGTCCTAAAACTTTCTTCTTGGGCTAATTATTATATGTTAACTGGGTTTGAATATATATATCTGAGGGTTAGGGTAAGACCCCAAGTGGCTCCTCTTCCTCTTGACTATTTCAAGCTTGGGTTCAATCCTCTTTTGTGACTCCCCACTTGGTAGTCACCCTAGGTCAGATAGTAGCTGTCTAGCTAATGATAAACTATTTTGATGATCAGATCCACTTAGAAAAATATGAGTCCCCAATGCTATCATCCTATATTGATCATAGCAAACCGATGGGCACCTTAAGTCGGCTGGTGTTCACTTTGCTGATAGCAACCCACCCGGTGGATAACACCATTCAAGCGTATGTGAGTCTCCGTGCTTTCTCTCTGAGTTGGCCACCATATACTTATAGGCTTTATATTTCAAGGACTAGAATAAAACCCCTAAAGGCACCTTCCATGTGGGCATTCATTTGGATTACATCTTCATGACCCATCTAGACATAACCCAGGTTACTACTGGATTAGATAGTTCCCTTTTCCTAGTAGCCACCCCTTTGGTTGGATAACATCATTATGCAGATGCACAAACTATCCCTGGGGACAGTAAATCTGACATAGGCCAAATGCCCATGGTAATCCACAAAGAATACCTAACCGGCATTGATCTTCAGTAGTGTTCTCATTACAAAAAGCTTCAATTATTCATGATGAAGCTCCAGGAATAATTTGGAGGCTAGCCTCCTTCTGGGTTCATGTGGATACCATTGTGCATTATTCCTTGCTAGAATTTGATTGAATGGTGGATTAGAGGGGTTGAGAAAAGGCAGAAATGATTTATTTGAGTTCATTTTTGTTGGGAAATTTTTTGGATATGTCGAAGGTGGAAATCCAAGTTTCTCCTCACCTCTTTATATATGGTCAAAGCCTCTCCTTATTAGAGAAGGTGGGAGATGGCTAGCTTTAGGAATTAGAACCTAGGTCAGTCATGGGAAGCATTGTGAAGGTTGGAGGAGTTTGAATAGGTTAATGAAGGTGATAGGGAGAGCATTGGTGAGATTTGTTTGATGTTAAGGTGGCTAGGTTTTGAGCTCTCCATAAACTCCACCTCACCCCATGGCACCAATTCACCTCCCCTTGGGCTAGTTAATAGCTACTTAGATCAAGTCTAAGAGGATGTTATGGTTAAACTAAAGTTCCATTAGCTTAGGTTAAATTTAAGTGGTTTAAGTTAGATTCATTTGAATTGGAATCGGGTTGGGTTCAGTTGGCTTAAGCTAGTTAAATTGTTTTTAATTATTTTACATTAATGTTCACAATCATGGTGATTCTTCACTGGATAATTTATGAGTGAATTGGCCTAGGCTATGTTTGGGTTTAGAGTAATTTAGGCTAGTTTGACCTACTTGACTCAAATTGGTCAAGTTGAATCTTCTAAATTATTTAGCCATTTTGGAGTTTAAATTTAGGTTTAGTTATGATTTATTGATCATTTGTGATGATTTTGATTAATTAATTTCATTTTAGTTGAGTTAAATTTTAATTTGAAGTAAGATTAACCTATTTGACCTATATGAGTTATGTTGGTCGTAATTGAGCCTAAGTGGCTAATTTGACTCAATTGAAGTGTGTTTAAACATCAATCATATTTAATTAAGTTTTTTAGATGATTTGGATCAATTGATTTTATTTGATTTAAAGTAAATTTTGAGTTTAGCCAATTTTGACCCAAATTATACGTAATGGGTTACTTTGGGTTCACTTGGGATTAAATTGATTATATTAGACCCAATAAGAGGTTAAATTGTGCTCAATTAAGTTTTTGAATTATTTTGGAGTATTTAATTTGAGTTTATTTTGATCTAATTTTGATTTAGGCTTAATAGGATTCATTTGGGTTCACTTGAACTAAGTGACCCAATTAACCCATTTGAGTCTTCATTATAATCATGTTTGGATTTTTCTTTATTTTTTTTTATGATTTTAAGCCATTGAAATGGCTTAATTCGATAAAATTTTAATTGAATAACTTTTTCCTTGGTGGGGCCATATGAGTTAACTTAAGTCAAATGACCTAGTCAGCCCTTTATACCCCATCTAAATTTAGTTTAGATTCATTTATGTTACTATATTGATTATGTGTTTATGTTTTATTTGATTTTGATTGATTTTAATTTTATTTAACTTTTCTTATGTTAGATGACTTTGAGCTTAAATGGGTCAATTGATCAACCATTCTAATTACCTCAATCTATGCTCAATTGAATTTAGAATTAAATTTAAATATGTTTACTTCTGATTTTTTTTGAATTTTATTAAGTTTGGATAGATTTAGTTCACCTGATCAAGTTATGTCCTATTAAAGTCCATTAAGCTAAACTAGGTTCTCATCCTAAGGTTTTGAATTTGATTTTGGATTTAAATTTTACCTCATCCAAAAATGAGGTCAACAGTGTTAAGAACACATCTCTATGAATAACAATAACAACAACTACAGGTAACTCCTCCCTTTATTTTAAATATGTATATATTTCTCAATTAACTTGAAGATCTTGTTGAAGAAACTATTGATTTATCTTTGTATATTGAAAATTTTAATTACAAGTTTAATAGTTTTATATTATTTTTCTAAGTATGTATGTATACACACACACAAATTTAAGTTGGGCGGGGGGGGGGGATCATCATATATTATTGAAATGGTAGCAAATTATTACATTTCTCTATGATCAAAATCACATTACATACTATCATCTATTTTAGCTACTATAGAAGTGTCATCATCAAAAAGGTAGAGATTATTGACTTGATACTTTTAATGATAACAAACAAATGATTGATAGGCCTAATAATTTATATTTATGATTCAAGATTAGTTAATTATTTTAATCAATAAATTCTATAATTATTTATGGATTACATGTGGAACTCAATTTAGCAAGTATTTTATTTATAAGATTAAATTTAGATTTGAAATTATTTTTTTGAAAATGATATCTACAAAATTTAATAAAAAATTATAAGTCATTTATATGATTTAAGAGTATTGATATTACTTTTATGGATATATATATATACATATATACACACATAGCACATAATTCTTAAGCATTTATATATCTGACACCAAAAGTTTGATATTTACAAAAAGGACACATTTCCTACTCGTGAAAAGGTGCATTTCACTTTTAAAGATTAATAAAAGTATTTTTTTTGTAAAAATTAAAGTTTAGGAGTTATATATGTAGAAATATAAAAATTGTATACTATGTATGTAATGCCCCTATTTTTGTTTAATTGGCATAATTATGTAATTTATATCCTAAAATATGTACTCATTATATATCTACAAATTTCCTTCCCAATTCTAATTCCATTAGATTTAGATCATCACATAAAAATAAATCATTTAGTGCATCACTTTGTATGATTAGAGAATTGTAAATATTATTGATTAAACTTATATGCATGTAATTCTAAAATATTTGATTATACCCATGATTTCTTATCATTAAAAAAGCTTAATTAAAATAAGTTAAATTGCTTCTAAATCTTTTTTAATTCATTTCAATTAAATTTATTGTATTTTAATGCTATGCGCAATCTTTTTTAAAATTAGTTTTAAATTTTATTACACATTTTGTGTTGTTCAAAGATTTTTATGTAAATTCAGGAATAGTTTACATTACATAAGGTTTTTACACAAAAAGGATAGTTTGTGTAGTAAGAGATGTGCTGAAATGGAATTTTTAGCATGGGATCAAGTGTGTGAATATTTCATGTATGCTCACCCGTGCATTTTTTTTTTTTTTTTTTGAGTAGGAGATTGTTTTATGAGATGGAGTTGGTCATTGTTGAATTCAAATCTATCCATGGACTGAAGTAGAGCCTTCTGAGATACCTAAGAAATAGAGTTAAATATAATATGAAAAACAATAAAAAGAAAGTGTAAAAGTCGAAAAATTTTATTTCTTCTGTGAATCTGAGAGCAAAGGTTGTGAGAAAAAAGGAGAAGAGGAAAAAGTCCACCCCCCCTTAAGAAAAGGTGCCCCCTTTTATATTTTTTTGGAGTTTTTTTTTTACATTATGTAAGTATATATAGGGAAAGTCGAGCATAAATAGGTGATTACTTTGGCTTGAGGTGAGTATGTGAAAGCAAGTGACAACTTGATGGATATGAAAGGAGAGCAACACATTAGTCATGCAAATGCACAAGTGAAGGTCAATTTATTGAATTCAAGTTGATGCAACCATCCTCCTCCCTTAGTTGTTAGCCTATTATGGATGAATCATGGTTGATTCCCCTGGTCCATTTCTTGAGTCCGTTTTGGGTTGCCCTACATAGGGCAAGCCTTCATTATTGAGTACTCTTCTCTTACGAGCAAACTGCACTGCTAGTCCCACTTCTAGAATATTACTCGCTTATTTTTTTTAAATGTACATTTATCATCCCATTTCTTCTACTCCTTGAAGAATAAGAAGAATGATGAGCCGTGAGCATTTAATGGAAATAAATTTTACACAATCATAAAGAGTCACATCACCTTTTGGCTTGATTCTTCTTCTAACATGTTAGGGTCTTCAGTGGCTATAAAAGGAATCCATCCTTTTGAAATAGTCTATGATATATTGCATTGCTCATTTGAATAGATCTCCTTCGTTCTCTCCATCAAGTATATGAAAGACACATTTAACTATCATGGTTGCTAAGAGATTTTGTGGTGACATCGACTCTATTGTATCTTGGGTTGGCTTTGAAAAAGGTGAAGTAGACTAGGAAGTCCAAGGAAGTCGCTAGTTCTTCGATTATTGAGATGAGTATGACAGCTCCTCCTACTGACGAGATCACTATTACCCCAATTTAAGACGTCGCTAAGAACTTGTAGAAAAAACCAAGCACTCTCATTGTGGAGGCATAGGGTGCATCAGGGTAACTACTCTTTATGACGCTTGAAAGTGCTAAAAGAGAGAGGAAGAGGGTGAGGTTCCCTTGATTTGGTGTAAAAAGGTTGAGGTGAGCCGATTAATTAGAATCTCCTCTTCAAGGGTGATTATAGAGGATTGCTTGATTGAGGTGAGCTTGTCTCCATCATATATTTTTGGTTCCTTTATTTTCAATGCTAAACATCCTTATTAATCATAGCTAAACATGACCAATGTGTTGACATTGGGTGCAGGAGATGAAGGGTACTTGATAGCCTTTCAAGTTATTTTTATGATAGTCCAAGTAATCCTGGGAGACTAATGCACCATTCTATTAGTGATTTGCTAAGTCATGATCTAAATGAGGAGGAATTATATTTGTTTGAGTGATAGCTTCCACTCCCAAGGGAAGACCCTTTAGCTAATCATCTCATTGAATTTCCCTTTTAAAGTTTTAATAAATTTCATTATCTCCATCGGTGACTCCAACTTTACCATCATCTAACTTGGTAATACTAAGTACGATCTAAATATAGGGCTTACACTTTCAAGGGATAGTCATTGAACACTTAGTTTATCCTTCATCATAATGACCAGCTTCACCTTAATGGACATTAGGGAGATTGATGTAGAACATCATGTGGATCTAGAAATTAGAGCTCAAGGTCCATTTACAAGATCTCAAGCTAAAGCTCAAGAAAATTCAAGAAAGAAGAAGGCTTAGCCCATTAGCCTACTAAGGCCCATTTTATGATCTCATCTTTTTCTATTTATATAATTTTTAATTTTCTTCTAGAAACTCCAAGTTTGAAATTTTGAATTTAAAAATTCAAAGCATGACATGTGAGGTGGTTGAATCTACATAAAATAATAGCATGTGAAATTGGTGGATGACATAAAATAATAAGGCAACTTAATGCTTCACATTAATGTGGCCACCCACCTTTCCCTCCATGTTTTGAATTTTTTTCTTTTGAAAGATGTTTGTAATGGCTATAAATAGCCCCCCTTGCTATAATGAAAAGAGATCTTTTGGAAATTATAAATTATTTGAGTTTTTTTTTTTTTTTTTTTTTTTTTGGTTTGAGAGCTTGGTGGCTAAACCTTAGCAATCCTTGGTGGGAATTCTAGTTATCCAACATATCTTCTTTCCTCACATCCAATACCCAATTTCTCTCAATCTCACCAAAAGAAAGAATGCCACCTCCATCAGAGATGGCAGAGATTTTTCTCCTTCTACCCATCAACAAAGTGGCAAGTCTACAAGTGGCGAGTGATGGGGATGGGATGCGAAGGGTAGGATGTCATAGTGGATGTAGAGAAAGTGACACTCCACTAATCTTCAACTCACCAAAGTGGACGAGATATGAAGAAGTTCTACTCATGGAAGAGATATGAAGAAGTTTTGGTCACTTAAATAGAACTACAAAGAGAGATCACTGAATCCCTAAGACGGCCATCCACCAAGCTCCAACTAGAAGAGTTTTCACTCTAATTTCACACACAAAGGTTAAAAATTCTTTATTAGTTCAGAAATGGTGTTTAAATAAATACAACACTCCAAAGGATGTGTCCCTTAGGGAGAAAATAACCAAAAATTTGAAAAAACAAAAGTTTGAACCTTCATTTCATAGTTTCGAGGCGCTACAAACCAGCAAGACAGTGCCATAGTCTAGCACCGAGGTGCCATATTTTTTATCCTCAAACACTAAAAACTATAGAATCAACACCAAGGTGCTACGATGACACCTATGCAATTTAACAAATGAACTCACTTATTATCAATCATAACTCCTATACAGCACTTAAACATGATCAAATGCAACCATGACTGCATAATACAATATATAAAACATAAATCTGCAACACATAAAGTCTACTAAAAGTATTCTTGAGTTCAAGCTTTAGTTTGGGACCTTGTGACAAGTATCTCCTTTATGCTACATCAATTCCCTCATGCCTCCAAGAACTCTTCTCCAAAGAGTTAAGATTTTGAAGGCCTTCAAAAAGTTTAGGGGTGAAGCTCTATAGTTCTTCTAAAGTCATTTATATATCCTCACTTGGTGGTTTTCTTTTCCACCTAACTAAGATTCTCTGACTGGTACTATCATTTATTGGTTTCTCAATCATGATGATGTTCTCTTCCTCAAACAATGTTGGTTGAATAAGTGTCTGTAAATTATTTATAGCTCCTCCTGTAAAAGTATCATTCTGCAAATTTGGAGGTTGGTTAACTCTTTTAAAAGATATTAGTTTTTCTACAGCACATAAATTTTCTTATTTTTATTATGTCAAAGAGGATATCCATTCCTAATGGTCGACTGCCTTATGTTGCCATGACCACTCATGCCTAGTATGGTAGTCGACCTGGGAGATTTGCTAAAATTTTTTTGTCAAGAGTAAAGATGCCTTCACCATAAAGACTAGAATGGCGACTATAAAATAGAGCTTCAATCCTTTAAGGAAGAATTTAAAGTTCTTCAAGCAAAGGTGGCTCAACAAGAGTAGGAGAAGAATAAGGCCACATAAGAGCTCACTCCCCTAGCAGAGATAAATAAAGAGATGGAAGAAGAGCTCTCTCATTGCACCATGGATTTTCAGAGAAAGGAAGCCAAGTTTGCTCGGATTCTTAACTTTGACAAATACCAAGACTTATTGCAAAAGAAATTGAAGGAGGGCACTAACTTCCTTATCGCCAAGCTGGTGAGACATGGCCAGTTGGCCAAGTTCATGGTTGTCTCCAATGTACTCACTCTTTCAGAATTCGATGAAAATGATAATGAAGGTAGCACAAGTTAATTATTTATGGTGAGTTAAGAAAGGATATGTACCTAACACTAACATATTTTGTAATGATTTTACTTGTAAATGAAAGTAATATTTTTTCTTCTTTCTATTGAGTACCTTTTAAATTGCAAATGTTTTTATTTGAATGTTTATGGGAGTTATGTTTTTTACGTAGACTCACTAGAATTTCTTGGCTGAAATTCACTTGTATTTCTTATAAGAATACATTATTTGACACTTAAGAAAATTATAGATGTTGACTTTAGGATATCCTTTATTGTCGATTGTAGAAGATTACTTATTTTTAGTTGTGAATTTTAGCAAGTTTGATGATTTCTTGTTGTCAATGTTGCTTTGCTGATTGTGGTGAGTCAAACTCTCTATTCTTTATTTCAATTCTTTTTTGGTGAGTTGATCTTTTAGTTAATAGTTGTCAACATCTCAAGGTGTCAGTTTTACACTTGATCCACCAAGTGCATGGAGTGTTGGACTTTTGGTTGCCAACTTTGACAAGTTGGTCTTTTAAGTAATAGTCATCGACCTCTCGGGATGTTGGTGTTACACTATAGTTTTATAAAATAAGTTTAGGCAAGCATTTAATCATTTCAACTCAAGAGTTGTCTATCCAACTTCAATTTTTTGGGGCAAAAAATGGCACGCTAAGTACTCGGATCTCTTACTCAGATTTTTTGTAGTTTGTTGAGTGGAATCTTTTCCTTAGACTAAAAATGGCACACCAAGCATCTTGAGTCATCACACAACTCCTTGAGCATAGTCTTTGCATTTTCAAGGTTTGAGTCACCACTTGGCTTCTGGGTATGTTTCTTCAATAATCATTATTATTCTACGTGTTAGCTCGACCAGAAAGCAAAATATTAAGAATTTTATTATCCAAAGTAGGAAGATACATAACATTTAAGTTTTAAGAAGAAATTATAAGATGGGAAACTTCCCATTATGGGTAAAACTTCTTCAAATCTCTTGTATTCCATATTCTTGGTATGTCTTCACCTAAATAGGATTGTAACCTATATGCACTAGGGTCGACTTATTCACTGATTATGAATGGTTCATACTACATATTGGTGAGCTTTCCCAAGGCATTTAGTCGAGCTGTGGCATCCACTTTCTTCAATACTAGGTTATCATTTTTAAAGTGTTTCTCTTTTACATGGTGATTTTATTATCTCAACATTCCTTTTTTATTTCCTTTTACCTTAATGATGCTTCAATTCTCAATTCCTTTAACATGTCAAGTGTATCTTCCATAGCTTTAAAATTCATCTTTTCCCACTTACCAACATCACCTCTTAGTGATTCTATTATTAGGACCCTCTGATTATTGAACTTGTACTTGACTAGCAAGACTGCTTTTATTCCATGTGATAGCATTATGGTGAAAATTTTCAATATGAAATTTTCTAAAGAATAAGATATATACTACCATCTTCAGTCTATGTAGGATAAAATGAGGATGGAAATATACATCTCTTTCTTTTTCTATATTTTTGACACCACGTAGATCTGCAGATGTTCTTATTCAGGGTGATCGGGTACAACATTGAGGATAGATGTACTATCTCAAAAGATAGAAGTAACCACCCTAAAATGAACCTAATCACCTCAACAAGGACTCCTGAGGACAATGGGTATGCATATGTACCAAAGATTCTTCTCCTACTTTGCATGGAAAAGTAAAGTAAGGTTTATTTTAAATCGGGTTCATTAAGTTTCCTACAGGGGCAAGCCCGCATAGTTAATTACATCCTAAAAAATGAGATCTCTTAGTAATACTCTTGATTAAAGTAAATGATCAGTGTCTCCAAAGATTCAATATGTAAGACTATCAATCGATTAGTTTATTTTGGAAGATCAAATGGGATTGATCAAAGAGAGGGAGTTATTATTGAAGTCAAACGAAGATAAGTAGGAGATGCCCATGATGCTAGGAAACCTAGCGAGCATCTCAAACTATCCTATGGTTGGGCTTTTCATTTTTGAAATTGATTTAATTTATTTGAGTTGAATTTCTCATTAGAAATTTAGGGCTTATGATTCCATAACATAGGATTAAGGAAATGCCTAAGAGGTGAGGATTTATGCTTATGACCCACAAAGGGGAGAAGTAAACTCATAACCTAAATTTAGGGAGCTTTGGTGAGGGCCGAAAGCACAACCTAAATCTAAGGCAAAAATGGGTATTTGGTTTGCCTCCACAAGAGAGAACAAATCACCCGACTATTTGAACTTACAACTGCTTTGGGATGGCTATCAACTAACTCCTACTATGATTTTAAATTCATGTAGGCAATTCATATGCTTCATGCAGGATAGCTAGGCTATTATATATTTAGAAAGAGACTAAGTTCTTAAACTCACTCCCTAAAGAGACTAGATCATGTAAGGGTATGCTTCAAATGACCTAAATCTAATACAATTCAAATTTCATTTTATTTTTATTTTTGGACAATCATTTGACTCAGGCTTTTAGGATTCATATGCCTAATGCATGAGAAGTAAGATTATTGGCCAAAATCAATGAGAAGGGAGGAGGTGTGTTTCTACCATGGTTCTTAAAGGTCAAGCCAAGTTTCTCTGGAAAAGGTGGAAGCCCTCTAACCAAGAATGAAAAAAATATGCATTTGTGCATGATGTTACAAAAGAAGTACTCGTCCAGCTAAAGGGTTGTTAATTCTTTTATCTTGATTTTTAGCCTAAGCTTTAGGTGAGGTTATAATTTCTTTATTTTTAGTTTTGAATTGTTAAATTTGGTAAAAGATTTATTTTTCTCTGAGAGCCTAATCCACATCCAGGCCATACATAAAGCAAGGATGAAACTATGAAAAGGATGCCACTTGATGCACAAGCTAAACAAATCATCAATCAATTTATAAAGCTAAAGAATAAGAGGCCATTGTGGTCGGGTACCACCACACTTGGGTAGTCAGGCTCTACCCTTATACAACCTAGATTACAAATGAATCAAATACAATTAAGCAAGGAACTCATTATTATGGGGGCCTTCAAGCTTCATTTCTCCATTCTTCTTTTCTTCTTTCTTCTTTGGTTCCTTCTTTTGGATGATTGGAAGGTGGATGCTCCAAATGCTTCACATGGTGCATAAGATGAGATCTTATGATCAATGTTCATCCTAATCCCCATAACAATCATTCCAAAATCCTAATTGAAAAAATTACATGAAAAGGGAAAAGTAAATCTAACTAACACCTGCAAAATGAAGATTAGCTAAATAAACTACACGAAAGCCCAAGCATGTATATTGGACTTATCACCCCACACATGGGTGACTAAGTCTACTTGGCCTATTGGATTATGCTTAGGGGTATAAGCATCCGCACAGTAAAAGAATTTATATTTTTATTTATCACAGCACCCCTTATGCACAATCCCCTATAGAAAATAATGATTAGACTAAATCATCCTACCATTCATTCTATGCACATACATCCTAACATCCAGACTAAAATATATATCATAAAATAAAAGTAAGAATTAAACCATGCACTGCCCTAACCTAAAACTAGAAGTTGTGACTTAGCCTAATGTGTGTGCTTTAGAGGTTTGTGTGGTATGCTTAGTTATAGCTTTAAGTTAGAATTTTCTAAGTTTGAAGAATGTTCAAATTAGAGGAGGGTTTTATTTAAGTGATTTAATTGTTTTTGGTTGATTTTATTTTATTCTTTGATTGAGTTCAAGTGAATCCTACAATTAATTACTAAGTTGTAAAAAGAGGAAAAGAGAAGGGAACTTCTCTTTCCTTCCCTAACATAAGTAATTTCTAAAGTAGATTCATGTTTTAGTTTTATTTAGTGAATGTTTTATTATATGTTTTAATTGATCCTAAGTTTAGATAAACTCTAAACAAACCCACTCAAAGAAAGATATTTTAAGATTAATTGAAATGAACTAAATTCATAAAACATACATCACTTCATTTCTTTCCCAACATGTATAACATGCATAAGAATGAGTCCTAAACATATCTATACATACAAATGGTAATGTTTAGCACACTTTATGTTGCATGCTAAGTAATTTATTTAAGAAAATTTGGATGTTTATGATGCATGATTTTTATTAAGTAGCAAAGGGGTTTCTTATCCAATTTTCACATGCACATACGAATGTATGAAAGGCATAAGTGAGTATGATGCCATTATTAACCAGGGGTTTAAGGTATAATACCTACTTAGGGCTACTTAAAGCCTTGCAACCCCATGGTTGTCCAGACTAATATACCACTTTCCTTAAATACAAGCATGTATTCAAAAGAAATGAATGGAAAAGAAAGAATGCAAAAGTTTATGTTGGTTGATTTAATTTTGTTTATGAAATTTATATGTACAAGTATAGGTATCCTTTTTAAGTAGTAGAATAGGAATGAATAGGATATATAATTAGGCAAGTGTTATGTTCTTTTCAAATGAACCATACACTTTGCCAAATCCTACTCAAAATTATACTAAAAGAGAGGAGAAGGAAAACCTACATTAAGCACATCCTTATATTTTCTCACATGCAAACTTATAAGTAAAATATAAGTAACACACTTTCAATTTTGATAATTGATTAATATATTTTGAAAATAATTTGAATTTAATAGTGAAAATAGCCACTCATATTCTTACTTTAGTCAACTCATGCAATTTTACATAAAAGAAACATTTTCATTTTAAATTTAATTTTTGAAAAGCATGAATGCATGAAATCATATGACACACATATTTAGCATGTTGGAGAAGAATAAAGAAATGAAAGCATGTAAACACATTCACTTTAATTTATTTCTAAAGACAATCTTATGAAATAAGAAAGCTTAAAGTAAATCAAAATTTATTTAATATGAATTTTGTTTGATTTTAAATTTGATTTAATTTTAGAAATGACAAGTGAGTTTTCTATTCCAAACCCATTCTCACATGTTTTTGATATTTTTGTTCAATTTTTTTATGATTAGATTCATTTTACATTTTAATTATGTTAAGGTATGAATTAAGCATGTTAATTACCCCTTACCTACACCACCTTAGCTTAGTTAATCAAATAATTATGAGCAAATGAGATGACATAAAAACTCATATGGAATTTAAATTTGCAATGCACCTAGGAAGAAAGTTGCGTATTGCAATTTGGCTCATGATTAATGATTAATTAAGCTAAGAGGTTTAACTTAAGTAATTTCAAAATACCCCTCACACATATGAGTTGAATTTTGATTTCCTTCATTGAACTTAGGCTCTTAAACACCTAAGCATCTACCCCAAGTAGAATAATTGAGTTCTAGAAAGTTTTAGAATTTTAAAAAATTAATTAAGAGGGTAATTAGTGAATTAACCCTTAATTAAGAGAGGATTAAGAAAGAAAAGGAGGTTTAAGGAATAGCTTAGGAGAAATACCCCAAAATTATTGCCTAAACCTCTTATTCACTAAAACAGGCCTTAATCAACTTCAACAAAGCATTAAACCACTAATCAAACCCTTAATCATCCTTAATTACATTAAGGGGTAATTAGGAAATGAATTAGTAATTTTCCTAATTAAGCCACCAATAAATCCTAAGAAAATTAGGGGAGGCAGAAGTCATCCCCAAAAATACACTCAAGAAGTTTGAGATTAATCAGTGAATTAATTAGGGATTAATTAACATATTAAGATTTCCAATAAAACCCAAATTCAAAAGAAGTATTCTAAGTTCAATTATCTTTCTAATGCAATTAATTTCATATATTTTTTTATTTTTCTAGGTTGAGATATGAATTTTAGAAGTTTAGGTAATTAATTAGAATTATTTAAACCCTAATTAATACTTTAATCCTATGGCGTGCCACGTCTGCGCTGACGCAGCTTCCCTTTACACATGGCATGCTCTGATTGGCCACTTAAATGTCCCATCATAGCACCGCATGGTGGCGGCGCTATGCGCTTTTGCCTTTGTCGTTCGATCAAGGATCAGATGGTTGAGATTAAAGCCACCATTCATAGGGGATTAAAGTAAATCTAAAGCGTGTTTTAATCTCAGCAGTCTATCAAAAATGCATGGATGGATGGCCAAAGATCCTCCCTATTCTTTATTGTAAAAAATGGGGACCGTCCACTTTCAAAGAGAAGATCTGAGCTCGATCGAACTCAGACTGGATTGAAAATCAACCCACACCATCTAAACCTAATAGCAAGCACATCTAACGGTCAAAATTCCATGGGATCAAAATTTCTTTCACAAAGCTCCACACCACATTGAGTTTAATGGTCAAAAAATGGCATACCTCATCAGAGGTGATCACCGGTGCTTGATTCCCTTGGAGAACCTTCGACTGGTTGAGACGAAGCTTTGGTGAAAGGTTTAGCTCTTGAGGTTGAGTGGATGGCTCTATGGACCAACTCCTCCTCCAAATGAGCTCAGCTTTGATTGAATTGGATCCTCCCTTGCCATTGGAGCTTGGGAAAGATCTTGGGCAAGTTTGACTTCATCCTCTGATGGAGCTTTCCAAGGGAATTTGGTTGATATTGAGTATTGGTTAAGTTCAAAATCTTATTGAGCTCCCCTATTTTCACCTTGTGAAAATCGAGAAGATGAAGTTAGCAAGTGCTTGAGGGAGCTTGAGATCACTGGCAAAAGACTCCTCTAGCTTCCTCACATTCAATAAACAATGGGTAAATAAAGATTCAAATGAATTAGGGGGAGTATATCTCCCCCTTTGGCAATCAAATGGTCGAGAAGGGAGGAACCATTTCGATCTAATTGAGCTTAGGTAGTGGGTTTGTTAGGCCATTTAGGCTATCCTTGAGTTCATTTTAGGCTAGGGAGTGGATTAGTGGAGTCTCCATGTGCTCCGTTTGAGTGGAGACATGATTCCCATGTGCCCATTTCCAAGCACATGGTCGGTTTGGCCCTTGGGTCAAGTGGGGCTGATCCAAACCCATTGGGTTGGGTGCACCCCCTCCATAGTGTTCACTTGATCCGTTAGAAGAGTATCAAGTAGGTATGAAGAGGGTTTGACCAAATTCCAAGTGGAATTGGCCAAAATTTTTTCTATGGCCTAGGGGCAAAATGGTCATTTGGCTAACTTTTGAAATTGGATATGTTGGGTATGTTGAGAAAATAGGTTTGGCCAAGTTTCATTAGATTTGGAGTCATTTGGTATGGTTTGGCTCATGTTGACCCATTTAGGTTAAAATGGGTCAACTTGGGTCAAGTTGACCAATTGGTCAAATTGGGTCAAACCAAGGGTTGGGTCAAGTTCATGTGACCATTTGAAATTTTTTGGTGGGTTTATTTTGAATCAATTTGGTTTAGGTTTGAATTTGGTTCATATGACTTCATTTAGGTCAAATGGGTCAAGTTGACCAATTTGACCCATTTGACCTATTTGAGTTAGGTCATGGGTTGGTTTAGGTTTGGTTAGTCATATGAAGTGGATTGGTATCTTCGTTTCCAATAAATTTTGGTTAAGTTTGAATTTGGCTCAACATGACCCTTTAGGTCAAGTTGGGTTCAAGGTCTATTAGGCTAGGTTAGGTCTAGTTGGCTAATTAAGGCTTTGGTCAAGTTCAACAAATGATTTAGAATGAACTTCACCCATTAGTTTCAATCAATTTTTTCTTAGATCAGGTTTTGACACATTTTGACTTTTTAGGTCAAGTTGGGTTAACTTGGGTCAAGTGGCCAATTGGGCTAGGTTAGGCTCAAATGTTGACTTAGTCAAGTTCAAACATAGGTCATGAATGAACTTAGATCAATGGTTTCAATCAATTTGGCTTATGGTGGATTGGTCAACCCTTAAGTTTGACTTAGTTTGACCTAATTTGATTGATTGATCATCTCATGATGATTGTTAATCATGATGAGAGGCATAGATGGGCTTAATTCAATCCAATTTGGTTAGGATTAGAATTTGGCTCAAAAGGGGTACTTTAGGTCACTTTTGGTCAAGTGACCCTAAGTGGGTCAAATGGCTTGGTCAAAGGTTGATTTGAGTTTGATTGAACTTGTATATGGACTTATGATTGAAATATAAATCCATTTGCACGTGGTTTGAAGTCAAATGGGTTTTGATTCATATTTCAAGTTCAAAAGGTGAACATGAAATGGATTTTTGCTTGATTTTTGAATTGAGTTTTGGTTAAGTGATTGAAGTTTGTATTTATATTTGGATTCATGATTGTAGGATTGATTGAATCATGAAGGAAAATCAAGATTTTGGCTTGATTTGAAGTTGATTTGGCTAAGTTCAAGATTTTGACTTGAAAGGCTTAGGTTGGATTTTGAATGAATTTGAGTTTGAGTTTTGGATTTAGTTTGATTTTTTGAGTTTATATTTCATTTACATATGTGAATATAAATGAGAATATAAATGGGTTATGAGAAAATTTCATGAATTTGAAGAGATTTGATCATGATCTAGGCTAAGTCCTTAAGAGAGGATTAAAGGACTTAGGAAAGATTTGGAATTTTTTATTTGAATTTTTGAATTTAGTTTGATTGATTTGAATTTATATTTAATTTATATATGTGAATATAAATGAGAATATAAATAAATTATGAGAAAATCTCAAGAGTTTGAATTGATTTGAACATGATTTAGGTTAAGTCCTTAAGAGGGGATTAAGGACTTAAGAAAGACTTTAAATTTGGATTTTGAATTTGGATTTTGACTTGATCGATTTGAATTTATATTTTATTTATATATGTGGATATAAATGAGAATATAAATGATTTATTAGAAAATTTCATGAATTTTAATTCATTTAAAGATGATTTTGGCTAAGTCCTTAAGAGAGGATTAAGGACTTAGGAAAAATTTGGAATTTGAAATTTCATTCATGTGTTTCAATCATGGATTTCAATCATGTGGCATTGATTTGAGTTTGTAGAAAATCAAATAAGATTGATTTGGAGTTTGACTTAAAGGAAGGAAGGTGAGGAGTGGTTCACGCTAAGGGTAGGAAAATTTTTCTAACAACCCTAAGGAATGACCAATTCCTTTGGCTAACTCTTCTAAGTCTCTAAGGCTTGGTTGAGTGTCCACCTAATCACTAGATGTGTCTTAAGACTAAAGAACTCTTAAAGTCTAAGAGAAATCCTATGTCTAAGATGGAGGAGTTGAGAGCTCATCTTAAAAATGAGGTCAACAAGCACGAATGGAGAATGCCCTCTTGCATTGGTGCGAGTAGTCTTGAGAGCCCAGAGTATGGTGGGTTTCTTGTCAACCCACTTAATTTTTGTGACTTCCACCTTCTTCTTAAGTATGCTGAGAATCTTCGTGTTTGTGGCCTCTACTTAGTCGTTGCTCTATAAATGATTTATTTATATAAATTTTAGTTTGATCACCTAAGACTTGTAGAAATCTCTTAATCCACTATCAAAAAATTATGGCCCATTGGATATGATGATCGTCATAAGTAATCTATATATACAAATAATGTCAGTCCAAATAAAATTTCTTACTACCTGAAGGTGATCAAGGTAAGAGGCAGTCGATTATGTTAAGAATAAACTTTCTTTGTTCAGAGGCTATTGGCACCATTCCCCAAATGGAAAAGAGCCACATGCTTGAGATAGGTTGTACAGGTTATAATGGTTACTGCTAGAGTGTTTCAAATTTCTAAGATTGTACACATTTGTTCTGGGAAGTCCTCCACATTCTTTCTAAGTCTGGGCCAAAAATATCGTTGCCTTAGGGTTCTATGGGTGAGTGTTCTTCTCCTTGAGTGACTACCACATTTTCCAGAGTGTATCTCCCTAAGGACCTTTCTTTGTTCAAACTCTCTTACACATATGAGGTTAAGTGAGGTTGTCGATCTTTAAAATAGTTCATCTATAATTAGTAAGTACTAGGCTGCTTTGATTTTGAATCTTCTCAAATCTTTGGCTACTTGCTCAACTTTTCTATTCTACATGTATTTTTAGATCATATTGATTCAGCTTAGTGAGTGTTTTTACTTGACTTGCACTAATTTTTCTTTCTTTGTACTTGGTTAGGTAACTATATGACTGAATATTTTTTATGTCTGCTAGCCCTATACAAAAAGTCGATGAGCTAGTTTTATTCTTTTGGTATATACTCAATCTTGAAATACTCTAACTACCCAATTTCTGCTTTCACCTTGAATAAATATTTCTCTAGTGACTCGCCCCTTACTTCATAATCTATGTTGACTTGTCTCATTACCAGCTTCTTGTCAAAATAATCTACAACCTAAGATGTCTCGAGTCCTCTAGAAAATCTCAGTCCTACAAGTAGAGCTTCATACTCATTTTAATTATTTGTCACTTTGAAATTGAATTTGACTGACTATATTTTAGTTATTCTTGATAAGCTTCTTCACATAATGCTAGTTCCCATGGCTAGCTCACTTAATGATTCATTCACATATAATCACCATAAAAAGTTCTAGGTTGACTAGGGTGTCATGTGAATTACTAAAATTTATGAAAAAAATTTGCAAGCGCCTTGCCATTAATCATCATTCTAGGCAAATAAGATATATCAATCTCACTTAATTCCATTGACCATTTTAATAATCTCTCAGACTAATCAAGATCGATAAGTATATATTCGAGTGGGTTATCTACGATGACTTGGATTGAGTGTGCCTAGAAATAAAGTCTCGATCGTCGAGCAGAAATAATAAGTGTGAGTTTTTTATAAGTGGGTAGTTCAACTCAGCACCTCTCAAAGATTTGTTAACATATTAGATAGGCCATTACTTTTTGCTTTCTTCTTTGGTAATAACAAAAGTGATCAAGTCATCTCCAACTCCTAGGTATAGCAATAGCATCTCTCTCTCTCTCCTTTGGGCTCTACAACATAAGGGATGATGCAAGTAGAGTCTTCAAGTCATAAAAAGCTTTCTCATATTCTAGAGTCCACTCAAATCTTTTAGCTCTCATGTGAATCTTTAAGAATGGTGAACAGTGCTCCCCAACTTTGAAAATAAATTTTTTAGGCCAAACTACTTGCCTTATTCGCCATTGCACTTTGTTTACGGTCTTAAGTGAAGACGTTTTGAGTATTTCCTTTACTTTACTGAGATTTACCTTTATTCCTTTGGGAGAGATGAGAAATCCTAAATATTCACCTAACCTTACACTAAAAAAATATTTTAGGAGGTTAAGGTGCATATTATACCTTTTCAAAGTGGTGAACATTTTGTTGAGGTTTTGACTATGTTCTAAGGGCGATTTGCTTTTAACCAACAAGTCATCCATGTAAACCTCTGCATTCCTCCATTTTTGTAACTTGAACACTTAATCCACCAATCTTAGGTAAGTTGCCCTTGCATTTTTTAGCCCAAAGGACATAACTTTGTAATAATAGAGTTCCTCTCTAGAGATAAAGGTTGTGCTCTCTGAGTTGGTCAAATGCATTTGTAATTGATGGTACCCAGAGAATATGTTAAGGAAACTAATTAAAGAGTAACCATCTGTCTAGTCGATGAGAGCATCTATTCGTTGAAGGGGAAATCCATCCTTCAGACATGTTCAGTTAAAATTGGTGAAGCTGGCACACATTTTTCACTTTCTATGTGACTTTTGCATCATAACCACAATCAACACCCACTCTGTGTATTAAACTTTCTTAATAAAATAACTTCAAGTAGCTTGGTGACTTCTTCTTTGATGGGATCAGTAAGGAATCCTCATCTTTTACTTGAAGGTTTGGGTGTCTTTGCTAACATTAAGGCAATGACTATGGAGAAAATTTATGACACCAGGTAGATTTCAAAAATTTCTCATTTAGGTAACCAAATACATCATTAAAGGATAATATATCATCTTACGAGATAAAAATATCACCTTTAAATGGATTTTATTACTTTAATAAAAGACTTATGTTGTTCTAAAGATCCTTCCCCTAAACTATATAGTAAGATAGAGCAGGGTTTATTTTATTACAGGGTTCTTAATTCCATATAAGGGCTTTCCCTTATAGTTAATTACATCTTAAGAAAGAGATACTTTCTTAAAAAAAATCTCAATTAAAGGAATTAATTTTTACCTTTATATAGATTATTAAGCATGTCTTAAAAGGATAATTTGGAAATTCAAAAGGGAGTACTTCAAAGAGGAAGAGTTTTTTTAGAAGAAAATAGAGAATATGTAGAAAATGCTTTTAGAGATTGGGAAGCCTAGTAAGCATTTCAATCATCCTATCATTAGGCTTTACATTTTTTTAAATTAAAATTATTGATATTGAGTTGATATGTTATTAGAAATCTAGGAGTTAGATTATGATAGCACAAAATTATAGAAATTCCAAGAGGTTGAAGACTTATTCAAGATGCTTCAAACCTAATTCTAAAGTGCTTCTAACATAAGTTAAAATCTTGACCTAGTTTAATTCTTGGAATTATGGGTCTTCATCTCACTTGAGAATAAAAATCTATCCTTAACTCTTTTGGACTTACTTCCAGCCTTGAAGGGTTGCTAGCTAACATCATCTAAATAATTTTAAAACTAAAATTTTAGACTTATGCTATGCAAGATGGTTGGGCTATATATTTAAGAAAGAAAGCTAAGAGCCTAAACTCACTCTCTAATCTTAAGATAATGGCTGGTAAGTTATACATCCAATTAATGCAATACTTTTTTATTGTTATGTATTTTTCTCTCATAAATTCACTTAAAGTATTAGTTATACAATTCATGATTAAGATGAGATAAATTAAAAATAAGTCATGTATCAAATCAATAAAAGAAGGCATACTTCTCCAAAAGTGACGATCATCCTCACAAGTCACATGTTCCTTATGTGCAATGGGTGAAGCACCCAATTTAAGAAATCTGAGGTAATATGCTAGCCTGTTTCACAAATTTTAGTTATTTCTTGTTGCTTTTAGTTGTTTATTCCTAGAGCTTTAATTAAATGATATAATGAGTTATTTATTTATATTTAAGTTAAATTAATTTAATAGGGTAGAAAAATTAGTTTTCTTAAGCCTAACATTTCCAGGCTTCATCACAACACATCAAAGCACCAAAAAAAAATATATAAAAAGCATATTATGTTTATTACGCACTAAAAAATAAATCAAACTAAATAAATTATATAAAATAGGCTATGTGATCTGGTACTGTTGTATACCTCAAAAGAAAAAAAGCTGTAGTTAAGATCTGCCCATATACAATTTGACATAGAATTATAAGTTTGATCTATGGGAGTGTTCATACATGATTGTCACCTTCTTCAAGGACCTCCTCAGGCTCCACAAGGGACCAATAATAGGTGTAGTCAGTTCCTACTAATCCTGAACCCCATAAATCTTAACCTAATTCTAGGCTCAAATTATATTTTAAAATTCCAAAAGAAAATCTTAATTCATGTAAAATAGAAGTCACAAAAAACACACAGCACACCAATAATTATAATACAAACATACGAGCTTAACACTAATGGTTACTAAGCCCACTTATTATATTAAGTCATGCTTAAGGACTAAAGTAACACCTACAAGAAAAAAAAAATTTTATACTTTATTATAGAAGTCCTTTTAAGCCGAGACCCTGACAAAAAAATAGTGTTTGCCTAAAAAAAATATCCTAACATCTAAACTAACGAGCAAATAATTTCTATCCATCTAGTCTAAAATTTTACATAATAAAATAATAAAACATCAGATCATATCATAAATCATCATAGACCATCAACCTAACCTAAGTCTAGAGTCAATGACCTAGAAATCTAGTGTGAAAAGAGGGGTTTGCATGGTATGACTACAATAGTCTTTTTAGGTTCAAGTTATAATTTGAGTTTAGAGTTTATTTAATTTTATTATCGAATGGTTTCAATTTAATTTATTTAACTGATTTTGAATTTTATTTCAATTTTAGTTATTATTAATTTTTTTTATTAAAGTTAAATTTAGGATTTAAAGAATAGAGAATAAAATAAATTCTACTTAAAGCAAAAACCCATTCTATTCAACATCCTAATCATAGTAGAATAGAATTTCCACCCTAAGATGAAAATACAATCTAGGGATCAAACTAAAACCTACATCTTAATTAACTTTTTTGATTTGTTTAAATGATTTAATTGAAATAGCTTGGTTATTATTTAATTTAGTTAAAGATTAAGTTTATTAGAGTTTTTAGTTTTATAGATTAAATATTAGGTTTTAGTTGGATTGAATTTGTCATCATTTTTTTATTTTTCAATTAAGATTTCATTCTCTTCTTTAAATTTCATTTTATAAATTTCTTTACGTTTTATTGATTTAAGTGATTTATGTTGATTAAGCTTATTTTGCCATCATTTTCGTTTAGAGGTTTTACATTTTTCATTATATTCAAGTTGATTAATGCATTTTGATTAGCTTATTATTTGAATGATTTTAAATTTGAATTTCAATCAAAGTATTGATGATTTATTAAATTTATTAAATTTGGTTATTTGAGTTTGTATGATTATTTAATTTAATTTAATTAGTCTTTTGATTGAATTTAATTTGATTTTTTTTATTTTATTAAAATTTAAATTCAATTTATAATTTTAATTTAGAATTCAATTGATTTGTTTTCTTATTATTTGTGTAGCTAGTTTCAATAAATTTAATTTGATTAATTAATCTCTATTCAACATTAATTTTATATTTAATGTTTTAATTAAGTAAAATTGAGATTTGTTACTTTAATGAAGTTAAATAATTTATTTTATTTAAATTTGTATGACTTTATGTTTTATTAAATTCAATTGATATGCTTAAGTTGATTTAAAGAGGCATTTTTGTAATTTATTATTTAATTAAGCTCTTTATTATTAAGATTTTATTTATACTGTATTTGAACACTAATCCTAGTCTAAATAGTTTAAAAAAATTAAACTCCTAGGATCCAGTACCTAAGCTAGGACACAATAAGTTCTTAAGACTTTTAAATACTTTTTATGGTTATGAATAACTTAATTAAATTACTCACCTTTAATTGCACTTTAATTATTTATTCATTACTAAGTAAGTATAGAAGATTTTAATTTGAATATATTCTTATTGAATGTTGAATTCAAAAATAAAGCAACTCAAAATTTTCACTTAATAATTTGATTTATTGTAATTTTTCTAATTTTGGGCTTAGGATTTGATTAATTTCATTTCTTTAAACCATAAGTATGTGATTTTTATAATTCCTTAACTTTAAAGGGATGAGAAAATTTTCTAAAGTCCTCTAATGTTATTAAAAATGATTTTAATTGATTTTGTAAATTTTATAATTTCTATAAATTTTTATATTTTTTATTTAATTTAAATGACCTTAAGACTTAAAATTTCATAACTTCTAATCAAGAGATATATTTTTAAGACTAATTAAGGTATTATTATTTTCAATAAAAGTCAAATTAGACCTATAGTGTTAAGAATTAATTAGGATTTTAATTTCTTTCATTGTGCTATGAAAGATCAATCCAAAGAGGGTTCCAATAGAATTTTTGGATTTTTACCCAATTTATTATGAGTTTTCAAATATCAGCCTAATTAATTAAATTATTTAATTCAATTATTCGATTAATTAGATCATTCTTAGGGTTTAATGAGTTTCAATGAGGTTTTATATTTTCACTGAGTTCACTAATGTTCGTTAAGATTTTTTAAGTCATTTCCATAATTTCTCTTAATTTTCTTGGGTTAATATTAATTTATTTTATTAAATTAGGATTTTGAAATTACAAAATTCATATCTTTTAATTTAATCACTAATAATTTTTCAAATTTTTATTAGATGTGTGTTTTAGCCTTAATTTCATATCACTAAAGTTTTAAATTGACTAAATTAATATTTAAGAGTCTAATTAGGGTTTAATTAATTTTAATTAAGCTCAAATTATCCCAAAAATATCCAATAAAAATAGTAATTTTAGGTTTAATCAATTTTTCTCATTGAGATGAATCCATAAAGCCCTTATTTACATTTTTTGGTTGAGTATTTTATTTTTTTATAAATTTTTTATGTTTAGGGCTAGTTTCTATAATTTTTAAATTCAGGAAAATTGAATTTTCGACCGATAGAGCACCATTTAAGTGTGGTGCCACGCTATTTGGCACATAGATCTACATGGATTTTGTGTTAGATGGCGATTGGGATGTGAAATCAATTAAGACCATTCAATCAAAATATTGGATGATCCAGGATTACCCTGTGATTTCTTTAAGGAATTAAATTAGATTCATGCTTCTAAATCATAGTCGCCTATTCTAATTAAAAGGAGTGGACAACGGGGTTTTTGTCCCTAACCTCTTGCTAGAGACCGTGAACCTAGGGTTGATTTTGTATGATCTGGATGGTAGAGTAATTCAATTTAGGTTGTAAAATGACCAAGGGATAATTTGAGAAGGATTTATATGGCTTGATCTCATCAAAGATCAAGTTGACATCACAAAAGACCAACTAAAATTTAAGGGGAGGTTAGTGAGAATGCATACCTCACCGGCATTAATCTTCGATGGTTTTCTCATTTTGAAAAGCTTTGAGGAGTTGAAATGAAGCTTTGAGAATGAATTTAAGCTATGCTTCCCTTGGTTTGATATGGAGATCATGCATAAATGTCGCTCGCCAGAGTTTAGTGTGGGGAGTGATCGGAGAGGTTAAGAAGGAGTAAGGTTCATTTGAGTTTGTTGTGTAGTGGGGAAGGTGTAGGAATGCTATAAGGGTAGAATTGAAGCTTCTATCCTATTTTTTTATACTTTGGTTGAGAGTCCCCTTATTGGTTTGATGTGGAGGTGGCTAGCCATGGGAATTGGTAGCTCATCATGATAGCGAAGGCAGTGAGATTGTTAGACAGGGAATTTGGATAGATTAGAAGGTGGGGAATTAGGCTTGGGTATGGCTTGAAATGATTTAGGTGGGTTGTCCATGCTTTCTCCCCATGAGTTTCACCTCATCCTCCATTGCCACATCAACACCATTTTGGGTTGCTACCTACTGCCCAAGTCAAGCATAAAGTGAGCCATAAGTTGAGCTCAAGTCAAATGGATTGTGAGATGGGGTTGTTTGGCTTCATGTGCATAGGATTTAGTTTCTTCTTCTCTTCCATGACTTCCGCATCATTCTTTAATTCTACCACCTCACCATCTTATGGCTTGCTACCATCTACTTAGGTTAAGCCTAAGATGGATTAGAGGCTATATTATGTTTATTTGATTAAATTTTAAATTGCTTTGAGTTTGATTTATGTCACTTGAACTTAACTTGTTTTGGATTGAATTAGGTTAGTTTGTATTAAGTTTATTTTCTTAATTGAAATTTATATTTTAATTTATAATTTGATGATTGTCCTTTGAATGATTAGTGCACAATTTTGACCAAAGCTTCATATAGCTTTGGCATTGTTTAAGTCCTTTGGACACATTTGACCCAAATGATCCAAATTGACTTAAACAACCTAGGTAATTACATTAAGATTATCCAAGAGGGTGTAAATGAGATCTTTCTTATGTTCAGGATAAAAGATCAAGTTAATCTTTAGGACTCACTTGTAATATTGCATGGTAGGGACTTCCTCGATCTCTTTAAGGACTTCGATCTCAGTTCATGTGAAATCTAACTGTAGGACTTTGTCTTCTTTATCAGACCCATGTGCAGGAATGACTCTTATGATATGGACACTATGTGTTGGAATGAGCTCATTAATGATTTTGTTGATTTCATTGTCCTTCCATCTAGTGATTTCTATAAGTTCTCTTGCTTTGATAAACTCGTTAATTAGACTCCTTAGATGGTGACATTCTTTAGTATTATACCTTAAGTAGCAAACAAGGCCCCAACGACCTATCAAGTCTATTCATCAAGGCAAGCATACTCACATAAAGGGTACTCGACAACCAAGAATAAGCATAGTCATAGTTCGATAAGAGAAGATCAACTTGATCATGTGAGCCAAGAACTTACAGAATAATGACCTTGAGAATAAGGCTTGAATCAACTCACCAGCAGTAGGTGACTACTCAAAGGAATGAGGCAATTGCTCTCCTCAGCCCCATCCTTACTCGCATAATTATTCAATGACGGTCTACTCACCCCCATCAACTGACAGATCTATACTTGCTCACATGCATACCGCCATGAATTTAGACTAGAATTCACTTGTACTAGATTTACCTTATGTGTACTTTTCATATTTGGTCACCCTTTATATTATAAAAGGGGAACTCCTTTCTTATGGCAGGACCTTTTTTCTGTCACTCTAAACCTCTACTCAGACTTTTAGCAATAAAGATTATTAGTTTTCTTACATGTTTCTCTACATTTCTGTCTTCCTGCTTGCATCTTTCTATCTAACTTTATTCCTCAGGTATCTCAAAAGGTTTTTCCTCCATCGATGAATAAATTTGGATTCAACATCAGAAGTTGTATACAAAGCAAAGCAGAACCTTTAATGTGAGATCACTCGATAGACAAGCAGCAAAATGTTTAGTAATTTTCTACTTAGCAAGATTTGTGAGACATGGAGGACAAGATCACTCACCTGGTGTAAGTGGACATCAGGAAGTAACACCATGAAGAACCCATAGAATGAAGGATCCACAAAATCAACTACTCATCAAGCTCGATGAGAAAGAAGACACTCATTTATGGTCCCCAGTTCTCATCCATTCGAGATCTCCAACTCTGATGATGAACCTAAACACTAGTAAAGAAGAGAGTATGTCAAAGAAGCAGTCGCAGCCAAACAATGTTTTCTCTATGCAGATTATAGAAGCTCACCCTCCTCACAGGTTTAAGATCATGCATCTTAAATCATACAAATGTCAAATGGACCCCTTCAACCATATAGCATATGCATATCACTGTTGGACTTAGTTCACATGATGAAATGTTGACTCTTCTTCACTACTTTTAAATAGTCGACCTTCAAGCGGTTATCAAACTTTTCTTAAGGATTTATAACATCATTTGCTAAATTCAAAAAGATATTTGGCATGCAATTTTCTAGTGCTTAGAAGTTGCTAAAGAGCTCTTTTATAGATGAGGTAGAAACTTGGCTAGTCGCTAAGGAAGTTCATTACTCTCTTCCAACGAGAGATGTTAGAAGTCAAAGATCTGATACTCATAGTCGCTCAAGTAGCACTCTCACAAAGCTTGAAAGAGGGGCCTTTCAAGTATGTCTTGAGGCTCCAATAACCCAAGACACCCATCAAACTATTGGAACTGGTGAATAATCATGTAAATGCTAAAGAGTATAATGAAGTGGTCCAACTAGTATCACTGGCTATGACTAAGGACGTGTTGAAGAGACCTTGGGGACAACTGTGTGATGGGGATGGGTTGTAGAGAGTAGAATGACACAGAGGAGTGGAAAAAGAGATGTTCCAATAATCTTTCACTCGCCAAAGTGGAAGTGATACAAAGGTCTTCCACTCACTAAAGAGGAAGCAATATGAAAAAATCCTACTCACCAAAGTAGAAATGTAGAGAAGGATCACCAAATCCCTTGAACAGCCAGATACCATGCTCCAATCGAAGAAGTTTTCACTCAAATTTTACACACAAATTCAAGAGTATCTTCATTAAGAAAAATAGGCATTAAACTAGTACAATACCCAAAGAGATGTGCCCCATAGAATTAAAATTACCAAAAACTAAAAAAAAAAGTCAGAACCTTCATTTCACATCATCAAGGCACCACAAACCAACATCGCAACTCCATAGTCTATCCTAAGGCACCATAGACCAACTCCAAGGTGCTAGCTTCTCTATCCACAAATAATAAAATCACAAAATGCAAAGCCAAGATGCTAAGATGACAACTATGTAATTTAGCACATGAACTCACATATTTTCAACTATAACTATTATACAACAGTTAAACATGGTCAAATACAACCATGAATATATAATATAATATATGAAACATAAATTCACAACACATAAAGTCTACTAAAAGTCCTCTTAAGTTTAATCTTAGGTTTGGGATCTTGTGACAAGTCCTTTCTTCCATTGATGTGTTATATCAACTCCCTCAATCATCATAGAACTCTTCTCTAAAATGTTAAGATTTTAGAGGTCTTCAAGAAGTTTAGGGGCAGAGCATTGTAGTTCTTCCAAGGTCATCTAAGTATCCACACTTAGAGGCTTGTCTTTTCATCTGACTAAGAATTTCTAATTAGTACTATTATCTATGGGTATCTCAACTGTGATGATGCTCTCCACCTCAAATAATGTTTACTAGATAGCTACCTATAAATAATTTTTGTCTTCTCCTATAAAAGTATCATCCTATAAATTTGGAGGTTGTATTACTCCTTCAAAAGATATTAAATCTTTCACATTGAAAATAAGGCTATGAACATGTGAGGGGGTAATTCAAGAATATAAGCATTAGTACTAAGTTTCCTAATAATTTCAAATAGCCCACATGTTCTCACTTATAAATTTTAATATTTAGTTGAAGAAATTCTCTCAGGATAGATACAAACTAATGCATAATCACCTACCTCATATTTTTTAAAAGATTTTATCTTTATTCTTTTATTCAATGTACTTAGTATTTGTATTTTTAATTAGCTATTTATGTCTTCATGAAGGCTATAAAAATACATGCAAATGTATATGTTGAATCAAAAAATATATGAGTACGTGTAAGCTAGCTCAATAGGCATCTTAGGGTTATATCCATAAACAATTTTGAAAGGTAATTTATGGGTTGTTCTAGATATGGAACTAATGTATGCAAATTCAGATGTAGGTAATATTAAATCCAAGTTTTCTAAATTTTTTCCAACTAAACAACATAGTAGATTTCCTAATATCCTATTGACTACTTCCATCTATCCATCTATTTATGGATGAAATGAAGATGAAAATTTTCTTTTTGTTCCCATTAGTTTCCCAAAGGGTTTCCAAAAATAAGATATAAATTTAACATCTCTATTAGAAACTATAATGGATGGGACTCCATGCAACTTGATAATATCTTTAAAAATCTTATTATATGAGATGCATCATTTAATTTTGAGCAAAGTATGAAATGTGTCATCTTAGAAAATTTATCTACAATGACAAATATACTATCATGTCCATGAAGTGTTTTAGGTAAACTTAACATAAAATTTATAGATAGGTCTTCCCATGATCTAGAAGGAATAGGTTATGAAGTGTAATGACTTACCTTTTGTTTGACATTTTTAGCTTGATAAAAAGTGAGACATTGGGCTACTATATGCTCAACATTTTTCATGAGGATGACCAATAAAGCCATTGCTCAACTAATGTTTGGGTCATTAATTTACTAAAATGTCTTGATATACATTATGAATGTAATTCAAAGATAAGGAACTCCCTGTGAGATGTTTTAGGAAAACATAATTGCTTACCTTTATAAAGATATCCATCTAGAATGATAAAGGAGCTATCCAAAGTCAATGGTTTACATTCATGTTCTAAGTATATTATATGAAAATCAGGGCAAGGTTTGTAATCGTCCTTTCAAGTTTAAAATCTAGAGATTTGAAATTCAAAAGATGAAAGCATTAGAGATAGTCTGGGTAGAGCATCCATTGATTTGTTTTTTATTCCTGGATTATGTTTAAGCACAAAGGGAAAGTCTTGAAGGTATTCTACCCACTTAGTCTGTCAATGATTTAGTTTCTTTTGGGAGTTAATAAACTTTAGAGCTTTATGATCAAACTCTTTATGTAATAAATAATGTCTCCAAGGCTTGAGAGTTTCGCATAAAACTCATAATTATATGTAAAATATTTTATCTAGCATCATTTAATTTCTCATTAAAGAAAGAAATTGGATGGTTTTCTTGACTTCATATTCCACCAATTCATATACCTAATGCATCACAAGTCACTTCAAATACTTTATTGAAGTTAGAAAGTTTTAATATATGTGAGAAATTCATAAGAGTTTTAATTCATTGCATGGTTTTTTCAGCATCTGTGGTCCACATAAACTTTTTTTTTTAAATGTCAATTATAAGTGCTACAACAATGCTGAATTTTTTTATGAACCTCCAATAAAATGTTATTAATCCTTCTAACATCTTTTAAAGATTTCATGTTGGTCAATATATAATAGACTTATTTTTTTGATGGGTTTTAATCCCTCTACAAATACAATGAAACCTAAGAAAATGACTTCACTTTGACAAAAAGAAAATTTTTTTGAAAGGTTTATATATAATTTTCATAATCTTAATTTCTCTAAAATCATTTTTCAGTGATATAGATGCAACTTTTCATTTATCCTATACATAAGAATGTCATCAAAATAGACTATAAGAAATTGACCAATAAAAGCTTTTAGTGTAGTAGTGTTCATTAGTCTCATGAATTCATTATATGTATTTGAAAGATCAAATGACATGACTAACCTTTCATAAAGACCGTCAAGAGTTTTAAATGTTATCTTCCATTCATCACCTGGTCTAATCCTTATCTGATGGTATCCACTTCTAAAATCAATTTTATAGAATAAAGATGAATCTGAAATAAGATTTAACATGTCACCCAACATTGGTATAAGAAACTTATATTTTATTATGATCTTATTTACTACATAGTTATCAATAAACATCCTCCAAGTTCCATGTTTCTTAAGAGTTAAAAGAGTAAGGACTAAGACTTTCTTAGATAAAACCCTTCTTTAGAAGTTCATCTACTTATTATTTTAACTCTACATGATCTATTGGATTCATCCTGTTATGGAATAAATTAGGTATTTGTGAACCAAGAATTAGATCTATAGCATGTTATATACTCTTTAATGTTGCAGCTCATTAGATAAGTCATCAGAGATTAAATTAGTAAATTTAGATAATAGATCTAAGACTACAATAGGTATATCATGTTCCTTAGTATCAATGAAGATTTCTTAAAGGTTCAAGATAAATAGGGTATTAGGATCATTAAAGTATCTAACTAAGCATCTCAACTCTAAGATTGTGATTTGAATTCTAGGCAATTCGCACATTTTATCATGTATATCAAAAGTAGTCTCCCTATCATTAGATGGTGATATCACTATCAATTGGAGTTTCACATTCCTCCCTTGATTAGGGTTTGAGTTTTAATTCAAAATTAGATTTATGAGAAGGTGCAGGAAGAATTCTACATGGCAGTGTAATTGATCTTTTTTGTTAGGCTTTATAGAAAATAATTTGATTATTTTAACATTATGTTTGAATACAAAGGTTTTTTCATGCCCATAGTGGATCACATTTAAATCAGAAAGCCATGGTCATCCTAATATGATATGAATTACTCCATAGGAAAAACACCACACCAAATTTGATCATATAGCTACCTATTTTAATTGGAAAAAGACATCTATTTATTATAGGTAAGGATGTGTCATTTACCTAACTAAATTGGAATGATTCTGGGTGAGGTTCAGTTGTAATATTGGCTCTATTGATAGCATGGGTTAATAAAACATTCATAACCCTATCCCCATCTATTACTAGTTTACACCTCTTTTCCTTAGGATATACAATGAAAAAATATTCCTCCTCCTCCAATCTGCTTCTTCTCTAGAAGCAATCATATACCTTATAATTGATATTGGATTATCTATATTTGGATCCACTTCTTCATCAAATAGTGGTGTATCATCGTGTATCTCTTCAATATCCTCTTCTTCTCTTAAATCTTCTAATTCATCTAGAAACATGATTTTTACTCTACAATGATTTTACATATGACCATGTTTATGACATTTAAAGAAAACTATCTCTTTCCCATTTTTAGTAGTAATTTTATTAGGGTTCATTTTAAAGGGTTGTTCGATGTAGAAAGATTAGGTTAAATGATAAAATTTTGAGATTGAGATGTAGGTGGGTATTTAGAAGATATTAGAGCTTTCATCTTGGATATGGATGCAACTTTATTATGATTTTCTAAGAGTAAAGCATAGTGAAAAGTATCTTTTAAAGCCTAGGGATCATGAAGCTCTACTTCATTCCTTATATCTTCTCTTATTCCAATGGAAAATTTATTAACTATTTTCCACTCCTGATCAGTGCATTGAATTATAGCAATTAATTCCTCCTATGTGTTCATATATTCCATTACTAAAATAATCCCATATTTAAGAGTGGTTAATTCTTCATGGTATCTTTTATCAAGATTTCTAGAACAATACTTAGCCCTTAGGATTACTTTCATATCTACCCATGTCATGAAGTTTCTATTGAATCTCTCTACTTTAGCAAAATATTATTTCAATAGATTTTTGCATGACCTATTAGATTCATTTTAGGAAATGTTGTTCATTGGCAATCATTTATATGATATCAATCAAAGAAATCATCCATTTGGGTTAACCAATCTAAAAATTTATTAGGATCATGAATATTGTCATACGTTGGGGCTTCTATCTTAACTTATTTCATAAGTTCATGTAATGTTTCATGGATCCTAAGATGTTCTTTTCTAAGTGTGGTCCTTAGATTTGGCTTTATTATAGAATATTCATCTCTAGAAAGTTTAAGGTTCCCCCCCCCCCCCCTGTGAGTTCTAAGTCATCTAGATGTGGAATAGTCAATTGAGTCTGAAGCCTAGTACTCAAGGGTTGAATTTGTGTGGTGAGGCTCTTGAGTAGGCTTATTGATCTACTAATCAACTCTTATGAATTTGTGTGGTGAGATTTCATAGTACTCATATACTATTCTAGTTAAGTCCTCTAGTTGGTCCAAACTAACAGTCTTGGGTGGAATGATGTAAATAAAAAGGATGCAATATGACACTCCAAATGAAGATTTTAAATATGCAATAAGTGAACTATAATTAACACAAATAAGATGCACAAATTTTGAGAATATTTAGCCTTCAATAAACAAAAATTAAATTATGAATATTACAAAACATTAAGCAAACTTGAAAAAAAAAATACATAAGATTTTTAAGGATATGATTCTAATTTTGATATAGGGTTTGTATACTAGGTTCAGCTATTAAGTGAGCTCTCTCCTACTCGAGTTATCATTCAAGTATGATGGCTTATAGTTGGGTTAAGTAGGGAAAGGCTAGCCTTTAAAAGTGGAGATAACTAGTTGGTAGTAACACAAATATTCATAGAATTACTTACCACATGAATTTAGCATGCATTTCCAAGAAAAATCAGTAATTCTATAAGGAAAATTACACAAAATCTAAAAATAGAATTGGACTTGCTTAGATCTGATATGGATTATTTGTGAGAACTTTCTCCATGCCTTGAAACCTTGGGCTCTGATACCAAAATTGATGGGGATGGGTTGCAAAGAGTAGAATGTCACAGCAGATGGTGGAGAAATAAATGTTCCACTAATCTTCCACTCACCAAAGTAGAAGGGATACAAAGATCTTTCATTCAATGAAACGGAAGTGATATGAAGAAGCCCTACTCACCCAAGTAGAAGTAAAGTAAAGGATCACCAAATCTCTTAGGTGATGGACCACCAAGCTCCATTCAAAAGAGTTATCATTGAAATTTCACACACAAAAACCAAAAGTCTCTTCATTACATAGAATAGGCATTTAAATAGTGCAATACTCCAAAAGATGTGTCCTTTGGGGAGAAAACTACCAAAAAATTTAAAAAAGAAGTTAAAACCTTCATTTCACATCATCAAGGCACCACAATCAAACATTGAGGCACCATAAACCAATGCCAAGGCACTAGCTTCTCTGTCCCCAAAAATTAAAAACTATGAAATCCAACTCTAAGGTGCCAGAAAGGCAGTGCATAGGTGCCAAGATGACACCTATGAAATTTTACACAAGAACTCACATATTTTTAACAATGACTTCTATACAACACTTAAACATGATCAAATATAATTATGAGTACATAATACAACTTGTGAAACATAAATCCACAACACATATAGTAAACTAAATTTTCTCTTGAATTCAAGCTTTAGTTTGGGGCATTGTAATAAGTCATTTCCTCCTTTGATGTACTACATCATTTCCCATCGAAGAGTATCAAAGGTGGAGAATAGATAAGAGAAAGTGATCAGAAGTACTTGAGTGAGAATTCTGAAATTCAACTACTCACTCTCAAGGAGCCAACTATCCATAACTTGCTCGGGTGTCAATGGCTGAGCTAGTAGAGGCAATTGAAAAATAAGATTGTTTCAAATGCCCACCACTAATGAAGTTTGATAGAGTACGTGATCGATCAAGGTATTGTGCTTGTCATCGTGATAATGGCCATTGAAGAGCTTAGTGGACAAGTAGATAAAGGCGGGAAAGCTTAAGGAGTTCATTAGAAAGAAAGACAAAAAAAAGTCAACAAAGCTAGGAATGAAGCCCTACCCATGCACATAATTCATATTGCTAGAGTTGTACCCGCTATCTTTGAGAGTGATGGTGAGTTATCCAAGAAAGAAAATATGAAAAGGTTATGACCTAGAGAAGTAAACTCAACAGCTATGATGCGACTACCATCCATGACCATCGTACCAGTGAATTTTTTAGAATGGGATAAACTTGCTATTGGGAATCCCTACAATGATATGATCGTAGGGATAGCTTTGATCACAAATTACCAAGTTATAAGCATTTTGATTGACATGGAGAGCTCAATCAATATCATTTTTAAATCAATATTTGATAAGATGGGAGTAGTTAATTTTAAACTCACACCCACAAGAGAACTATTGTATAGTTTTTTAGGAGAGCATAATGAAACTGAAGGGATGATACTCTCCCCATCACCCAGGGAGAGGGCAAGAAATAGTTTACATAAATGGCTGACTTCATTGTGGAAGAGACCCCTACTACTTACAATATTATCTTTGGCAACCTCTACTCAACACATTTAGAGTGGTGGTGTCAATGAATCATATTATCCTAAAATTTTCCACTAGAGGCGAAGAAATTAGTATAAGAGAAAACATCATCCAATTCTGTGCATGTTATTTGAGAGCCATTGGTAAGTCGAATAAACAAGATGAGGTATTACAGCTGGATGTTGTGCGCACAGGGATTGAAGATAAAGAAGATTCTTACCACACATGGTAATTGGAGAGCATTAATGGTCGGCTCAACTTTTGTCCCGAACATAATGAAGCCCTCATTCAAACTTTGTTGAAGAATATTAGAAGTATTCACTTGGAAGTAGTAGAGATGTTGATCATAGATCAACATTACTTAGACCTTTGCATGTGGAACTTTATTCAAACTCACAACTTATGGTAAGACAAGTAAATAAAGACTACAAGTTCAAGAAGAGTCCTAGATAAAATGCTTGCTTAAAGTAATATCGTAGATTGGGCAACTGGAATATTTCAAGATCAAGCAAATTTCTAGAGAATAAAATCAACTTGTTGATTTACTATCCCAAGCTAGTGGACTCATGGAGCAAGAAATCATTCAACTCTCCTATCCAAGCATAGAAGAATAAGAAGAAGAAGAAGAAGAAGAAGAATAAGAGATAATGCAAGTCGATCAAGAAAACTCATCAAGCTAGATCGACCTCATCAAGAATCAAAGAAATGACAAAATATTTTAGGAGATTCAAAATTAGGGTGGCCTGATAGCTATAGATTAGAGGTGAGTTATTTCAAAGGCTGGTGACCTCACTCAACCTCAGATGTGTGAAAGAGGCTGAACAAAAGAAGGTCCTTGAGAAAATATATTTTGATAAGTGTGGTAGCCACTAAAGAGGATGGATACTCACCCATAGAATCTTAAGGAAAGGGTATTTCTAGCACATGATCAGAAAGGATGCTGAAGAGTTTGTGAGTTGTATACTATGCCAAAAATTTATAGTACTCTAGCAATAGCAGTCACAACCTTTACAACCCATCACCAGTTCTTAGCCATACCCAATTTGGGGGATGGACCTGATAGGTCCATTATTGGTCACTAGCAGACAAAGAAAGTTCTTCTTAGTCATGATTAACTATTTTAGCAAGTGGATCAAAGCAAAGCCACTCTCAAAAATTTCTTCTTAAGTAATAAGAAATTTTATTTGGACTGACATTATTTGCAAGAATGGGTTACCATTGGTGATCATCACTGATAATGGGCATCTATTCATTGAGAGAGGCCTAAAGAAGTTCTGTGAGTATCAAGGAATAAAATTTAATTGCACATTAGTGCATCACCCACACAGTAACGAATAAGTGAAAGCTACTAACAGGAAGATTCTCAACTTGCTCAAGAATTGGTTGAAGGCACCAAAGCTAAATGCATGGATACACTACCTGTGGTACTCTGAGCACTCAGAATGACTCCTACTAATGGAACAAAACACTTGCCCTTCAAATTATCACATGACACAAAAGCGATCCTACCAGTCGAGTATAAAGTCCAGAGTTAAAGAATCTTAATGATGGAAAGAATGGGAGATGGAGAAGATGAGTGGAGTCAAGAAAACTTGGTGGCTATGAAAAACACACTTGACATGCTTAAAGAACTTATGGAATCACTAAGACAAGAGGACACAAAAAGGTGAATGGCCAAGTACTACAATCATTACATAAAGGAGAAGCATTTCAAAAGTAGTGACTTGATACTGAAGAAAGTAGATGCCCTGCTTGATAGAATGTTCTGTGCAAATTTGCCCATAATAGGAATGGACCCTTCATAATCAAATAATGAGTCAGTCCCAAAACATACCTACTATAATCTCATTCTAGCGAAGACATAATGATAACATGGAATGACAAATATCTCTAATTTGTACTTTACTAGTTTTGAGAACCATGTATCTTCATATTTTCAATAATAAAGTTTTATATTTTGCTCATTAAATATGTTAAGTCATAGAATAATGATAGCTACCAAAGGAGTATACTTGAATGCTAAAAGGTGAAACCTATATTAAGGAACCTGTTTGATGACTCAGGATACTCAATGCACCATTTGTGCCCCAGAAAATAATCACACCCAATGAGCAATGAAAGCTTGAGTAGAAAATCTGAATACTTGGCGCGCCACTTTTAACCAGAGAAATATTGATGTTGAGCAAAGAAAAACCTTAATGCAAGCACACTTGTGGAGTTATGTGATGACTTGGACACTCCGTGTGCCATTTTTTGCCTAAAAAAAGGTCACACTTAGTGAGTGGTGAAAGCCCAAGTAGGAGATCCAAATAATTACTGTGCCACTCTATGCTCGAGAAAATTAAAGTCAGATAAGTAATCCTCCAGTTGAATTTACTCTACAAAACTAATAGTGTGTAAGACCAACACCTTGTGAAGTCAACAACTAAACTCAAAAAGACTACCTCTCCTAGTTGGTAACTCATTACTCTGTGCAGTTTCCAACTATAGTATCTGATTGACACCTCATGAGGTCAACAACTAAATTTAAAATTCCTAACTCTCTTTATTGATAACTCAAAAGACTAACACTCAGTGTGATTGGCGACTATAGTGCAAAATTGACACCCATGAGGTCGGTGATAAAAAAAGACCAATTATCCTAATTAGCAAGTCAAGGTTAACTATCTTAAAGGGTATCTAATGCATAATGTGACTATGTCTAAGACAAACTAAGACTAGTGAATTCTAAAGTCGCACCTAAAGGTGGACAATTGTACAGTTTCTTAGGAGAGTGTAGAGAAACTGAAGGGATGATTACTTTCCCCGTCACCTAGGGAGAAGGTAAG
This sequence comes from Cymbidium sinense, assembly GCA_021442155.1. NCBI lineage: Eukaryota > Viridiplantae > Streptophyta > Magnoliopsida > Asparagales > Orchidaceae > Cymbidium > Cymbidium sinense. Next base: position 149,975,235 of record CM038222.1, read on the forward strand.
AAACAATTTATAGCAATGGTGGACTTCATCATAGTAATGGCCTCTTCTACTTACAATGTTATCTTTGATCTACCTCTACTCAACACATTCAGAGTGGTGGTGTTGATGTATCATGTAGTTATTAAATTTCCTACTTGAGGAGATGAGATTACTGTAAGAGAGGAAACCTCAACCAGTCTTAAGCAAGCTATTTAAGAGCCATTGGCAGGTCGAGTAAAGAAGATGAGGTATTACAGCTGGATATAGATAAGGATTAAAGTACTTGAGGAGATAAATATAATTTTGACCACGTAAGGCAATGGGTGAGTATTAAGGGTCAGCTCAGCTTTCTACCCCAAACATAAAGAATCCCTCATTTAAACTCTATTAAAGAATATAGATATATTTGAATGGACAGCAGCGGAGATGTCGATCATAAACATCAACATTTCTTGGAATCGTAGATGTGGCAGCTTATTTAGACTCACAAGTTATGGAAAGACAAGTAAATAGAGAGTATGAAGTCCGAGATGAGTCCTCGATAAAATATTTGCTTGATGAAAAGTCAAAAACTAGGCAATTGGAATATTTCAAGATCTATCAAATTCTAAAAGAAGAAAATCAACTCATTGATTTCCTATCCAGAGCTAGTGGGCTCAGGGAGCAAGTGGTCATTCAACTCTCACATCCGAGTACAGAAGAAAAAGAAGTGATAATGCTAGTCAATCATGAATACTCACCAAGTTGGATTGACTCCATCAAAAATTACTTACAAATTGGTGAAATCGAAGAAATGACAAAATATTTGAGGGCATTCAAAAGCAGGGCAACCCAATACCTATTAATAGGAGGTATGATACTTTAATGGTCAGAGAACCTCGTTCAAACTTAGTTGCGTGAAAGAAGCTGAACAAAATAAGATCCTTGAGGAAATATTTTGCGATGAGTGTGGTAGTCACTTAGGAGAAAGGATACTCAGCCATAGAATCTTAAGGAAATGTTATTTCTAGCCCACACTCAAAAAGGATGCTAAAGAGTTGAGAGGAGATGTATACAATGCCAAAAATTTACAACACTTTAGCAGGAGCCATCACCAGTCCTTATTCAATCGCTATTTGGGGGATGGACTTGCTAGGTCCATCATCAGCAGCCAGCAGACAAAGAAGTTCATGTGGATCAAAGCAAAGCCACTTGTAAAAGCCCCTTAATAGGTAATAAGAAACTTTATTTGGACTAATATTATTTGCATGTATGGGTTGCCATTAGTAATCATCATTAATAATCGACCACAATTCATCGAGAGAGGCCTATAAGAGTTTTGTTAGTCTTAAGGAATTAAGCTAAAATTCACATCAAGGCATCACCTATAGAGTAACAGATAAGTGGAAGCTGCTAACAAGAAGATCCTCAACTTGCTCAAGAAAAAGGTTGAAGGCACCAAAGTTAAATGGGTGGACACACTATCAGTGGTACTTTGGGTTTTTTGGATGAGGTTAACATCATCTCCAATCCTAGTAATTAAGACACCTACTCTTAGATTAGGAGTTTTCTACTTAGGTACTTAAGATACTACACTTAGTGACCAAGTGTATAAACAAATCAAATTGAACATAAGTCTAAAACTAAAATCAAACTTGAAATTAAAACAAAATTTAAAAGCAAATCAAACTCAATACCCTAAGGCTTAGGCTATTCTAGTGAACCTCTCTAAGATCTGACTTAACCCCATTTGATTAGGTGACCTAATGTATACCCAAATCTAATAAAATTCAACATAGATCTAAATCAAATATCAAATACATCTGAATTGAAATCTAAATCCAATTGAGCTTAGATTGAGATAGTTGGGGTGGTTAACCCAATTAACCCATTTAAGTCCAAAATTAACAAAAGTCCAAAGAAATTCAAAGAAAATCGAAACAATTTGAGATAAAGCCAAAAAAAATGCATAGAATTAATGCATGACCATAAATGAACAAAAAAATAAATCTAATTGAGGTTCAAGATAGTCAATTATGTCAAATTTGACCTATAATTAACCTACACAGGACCCACTAAATCAAAGGTAAATTCACCAAAATTTGACTAATTTAAGTCATTCTTTGAATTTAGAATCATCAAATAAACATGTTTAAAACATAAATCTAAATCCAGTGAGGTCTCAAATGGGATAATTAGCTCACTTAATCCAAATAGATCCAAATGAATCTAATTGGATTAATTCAAATCAAATATCCAAATTAAATTAAGATTAATTCAAATCAAATATCAAAAAATTATTTTAAAGTCATAATTAAGCATAATTAAACTAATTATTGAGTTTAATTTGACAGATTTGGTCATTTAACCCAATTGAACTCAACTTAACTCATTTATGCCAAAATCAGTTAAATTGAGTTTAAAATCAACTTTTAACAAATTAGAATTAATTGCTCCAAACCATCTTAACCACTTAATCAAATATGATTGGAATTTAATTTAACCCACTAGAATCCAAATGGGCCGCTTTGGGTTAAAATTGAAATCAAACTTCAAATTAAATAAAACCAATTATCCAAATTTATCATAAATAATCAATTAAACATAATTAAGTTTAAATTAAAAACCTAAAATGGCCTAATAGCCTAGGAGATCCAATTAGACCTTTTTAGGTCAAATGGATCAAACTAGCCTAAATCACATCAAACCTTCATGTGATATGAATCAATTTATCTATAAATAATTTAGTGAACAATTATTAATAATTGAAACCCATGACTAAAGCCAATCAAGCAATAAAATTATTTCATATCAATTTAACCAAAGATAAATCCAAATGGCATGAATTCAAACACTTAAACTAAATCCAATCCAAATGGACTTAACCAACCCTTAGTCGACCTTAGATGGTTTGACTTGGGCAGTCCATTTTAAGAAGGCCATATGAGGTGGAATCACAACTGGTGAGGTGGATCCATGGGAGAAGATATTTGGAAACCCATGCAAAGATTTCAAATCTCACTTCCCCTCCTCCATACCTTACCCACCTCTTCACTTTAACTGATTTGGACTCTCTCCAATCAGTTAACCACCCATTGTAGGAAGCCTCTAAGGTTTCCAATCCCTATGGCTAGCCAACAACCTCACTTTCCTCCATGAGGAGCAATCGACTAGGCCCCAACAAGAAGAGAGAAGAGGTCCACTCTTCATTCCAACCATTCCAACACACTCCAGAAGGGAAGAAAAGCTCAAATGAGCTCTTCCTAGGCTTTCCCATTTTAGGCATGCTAGAATTTGGCCATGGTCGATGGCTAAAGACCAACCAAATATGAAATTAGGGGAAGAGTGATCCTCCCTCATAATTGATCCTCCTCACACACTCAAAGGGTAAAGGCAAACTCAATTGAACCTTTACCCAAGTCTCTCACCACCAACGAGCCAAAAAATAATCAAACTTAACAAAGGAACGATGAAGCTTGGCCTCCAGGATGACTGTCAAATAGTCAAGGCATGAAATTCCTTCCAGAGGTCATCTCAATCCATGGAATATTTTTTGAATCGGTAAATCTATCAATGATAGATGTCGATGAGGTATAGATTCACGGCAACCACCTCTCTCTCGGCTTTGGCCTTTTATGAAGAGAAATTGATCTCTATCGAGATTAAGTTATTTTGATTGATTATAAATCAACTCTTGATTGATTGCAATCAAAATCAAGCACTTCAACCACCAAGATCATTAGTGATCAAGCCAAAAGAGCCAATGGTTCTCGGTTCTCTAGCAGGAGGTAGGGAATGAAATCTCCACCATTCATTCCTTCTATTAGGAATGAACACCTGAGATCTAGTTGGACATTTTATTAAAATCCCTTAAATAAAGATTTAATCTAGATTGATCGATCAATGATGCCCTTAGAATGACTCCAATAATGCAACAAGACACTTGCCCTTCACATTATCACATCACACAAAAGCCGTCCTACAAATCGAGTATGAAATTCAGAGTTAAAGAGTCCTAATAGTGGAAAGAATGGGAAATGGAGTTGACGGGTGGAGTCAAGCAATCCCAGAGACTATGGAAAACACAATTAACATGCTAAAGGAACTAAAAATTGAGACATCATTAAGATAAGAGAAAACCAAAAGGAAAATGGCCAAGTACTACAAACATTATGTGGAGAAAAATTATTTCAAAAGAGGTGAACTAGTACTGAAGAAAGTATATGTCACTTCTTAACATAATAATTTAGGCAAAATTTCCCACAATAAGGATGGATCTTTTATCAAAGAACAAGTACATCTCAGCGCATATCGACTACAATCTTTTTCTAGTGAAAACATATCGAGAACATGGAATTCCAGAGCAGTGAAGAGATTTTATCTCTAAGAGAAAATTCCCTTAATTTATATTGTCTTTATTAGTTTCAAGTATCATGTATCCTCCTATTTTTAACAATAAAGTTTTATATTTTGCTCCTTAAATAACTTAAGTTGTAGGATAGTGATAATTACTAAAGGAGACTCAAATGTTGAAAGGTCAAACCTATATTAACGAAGCTGTTTGATGACTCAGGATACTTGATGCGCCATTTATGGCTCCATTTGATTAGCAGCAAAATCCATGTGGTGTTTACATTTGGAGTTTATAAGGAAATCTCACAGATCTTAGGGGGGACTTATTGAAGAGATCAAGTATGGCATTAAGGAATAATGTACTACCTCTAGAGGTAGAAACATCATCTTATAATGGACTCATTCATCTAATAAAGACTCCTAAGGTTGATGGGTCTACATGTACCAGAGATCTTTCCCCTTCTTCACATAAATGATGTAAAGCAAGATTTATTTTATATTTGGTTCTTAAGTTCTCTTCAAAGGCAAGCCCCGTTAGTTAATTACATTCTAAGAATTGGGATTTTCTAAGAATACTCTCAATTAAAGTAGTCAATCAATGTCTCCAAAGATTTATAAGTTTTGATATCAAAGGAATTAGTGATCTTTGAGAATCAAATAGGAAAGTTCAAATAGTTAGTAGATTCTAAAAGAGAATAAGTAAGAAATGCTCATGATACTAGGAAGCCTAGTGAGAATTTCAATCTATCCTATAGTGAGCCTTTATAAATTTGAAGGAGAAAAGTATGTTTATTTGAGTTGACATTTTATTAGAAGGCTAGGACTTACTTTGAACAACATAAGATTGTGGAGATGCCTAAGAGGTGAAGACTTACACCTATAGCAAAGAAAAAATGGGCTACCTCTAAAATTCTCTTGCACAAGCTAAGAGCTCAACCTAATTTTACTCAAGATAAGGGGGATATATTAATTCACTTCCACTAGAGAGAGTGAAATAATCCCAACTCTTCTAAACTTACAACCGCCTAAAATTGCTTCCAGCTAACACCTCCTACAATTCAAACCCATGTGGGATAGTCTTATGTAAATGCAAGATAGCTAGATTATTATTTATTAGGAATGGATCTAGAATCCTAAACTCAATCACTAAGAGACTATATCATGACTAGTATGAAAATTCATCACTTAAAATAATGCAACAAAATTTATAATTTTTATTCTATTTTGACTCAATATTTTAGACCCTAGCTTGGGAAGGTTTTATTCCTACATGTATATGAAATATGATTATGGACTAAATCAGAAGAAGAGGTGTTCTCCATTAAAAAAGAATTACTCTCACAGGTCAAGCTTTATCCCTTATCGTGCGAGAGTGGAGATCCCTCCCTTCTTTACAAGGAAGAAGATAAGATCTATGCATGGTGTTATAAGATACAACCATAGTTAAGGAGTTACTAAATCTTTTTTTTTTCTTTTGATTAAATTCCTAAGCTTCAAGGTGAGGTTATGAGTTATTAGGATTTGATTAAAGTTGATTAATTGGAGTAAAAAATTTAAGTTTCTAAAGAGCCTACTGCATCTAGGCCATACATCAGATAATTAAAATTAAAGGAACCTATAAAAACTATGTCATTTATATTATGCAATAAATATAAACAAATAAAATAAACATCATCAATTAAAAGAATAAGATGGGAGTGCAGCCAGGTACTACCATTTACCCACAAAAAGAAAAAAAGGTTGATAGCAAAGCTCTACCCATATACAGCCTAGATTACAATTACTTTATAATGAAAATAAAGCTATGGGTTGGAACTCCATGTATCACAAGGCCTCATAAGTCTAATCCTTCTAGCCACTGCTCATCTTAAATCTCATAGCTCAAATCCTAAGCCCATTATAGAAATTATGCTTTATGAAAAACTTAACTACACCTATAAATAGAGATTAGATCAACATACATACACACCAAGCAGTTATATTTTATATATTAGGGCTTAACACCCTACCTTTAGTCACCAAGCCCACCTATTCTAATAGATTATGCTAAGAGATTTAAACAACACTTCCAAGCAAAAGAATTTATAATTTTTAGTATTACAATGGTCCCTTAAACACAATCCTTAATAGAAGACATCATTAGTCTAGTGTTTCTATAACATCCAGACTATGCACAAATAATCCTAACATCTAGTCTAAAAAACTACATTGCAAAATTAAATATAAATCCATAATGAAGCACCATCCTAACCTAACACTAAGGTCAGTGACTTATCATTCTAAGTGTGTGCTAGGGCCTAGTGTAGTATAACATACTAGGTTTTCATGTTTGAATTATTCTAAAGATGAGTAGTTAAATTTACCATTAAGGATGGTTATGGTTTAAGTGGTTAATAATTTCTTAAAGTGAGTTTTAAATTTTAATTTATTTTGCTTTTGATTTCATTTGAATTTAGAAATTTAAAGAGAGAGAGGAAGAGTGGAATCCATCTCAATCCCTAACCTTAAGTTGAATCTAAAGATGAATTTTATGATTCTTAATCATCTTAATAAATTTATATGAATTCTTCTATTAAATCACATGTTTAGATTTAACTTAAGTATTTTTATCTAAATATAAAAGAACACCTTAAGAGTAATAAAATTAAACCATAATTAACTTAGTATTTTCTTAGCCATGCTTCAATCATCTCTTAATATCAATTTGATGGGATAGCATACTTAGGGTCTTTTGGAATAGTTGCAGCCGTATGAAGAAGCAATTGTGAGGTTGCTATAGGGAAAAATACTATTAGAAAGGTGATTTTGATGAAGCAGTTTAACTGTTTGGATAATTGAGCTGTGCAGGTGTTGTGTTGTAGCTATTTCTAGAAAAAAAATATAATTCTACCCTTATAGTCATATGTACTCATAAGATAACATCAATAGAATAAATAAAATAAAATTTTCAAAAGTTTATACATGCTCATAAGTCTAGTATTTGACATAAGAATTTAACATATCACATTAACATGAAAATTATTAACATAACATTTAATGTCAACATAATATTAAGCTTTATATGCAAATGATCAAGTATTTTAAAAAATTTATTTTCCAAAGCTCTTCTCCAAACATGATCACTATTTACAGTTGTCTCTTCATAATCGTCAACTCTTTTAAAAAATACAGTCATCTAGTGTTCGATTTCGAGGACACTTGTAAAATCTTCATCCATAGTTGCCTTCTCGGCGTGAAGTGAATACGCAACATTGTAAACTACTGTTGTAGTTCATAATTCTAGAGGCACAAAAAATTCTTGAGTTCATATTTTCTAAGCCAAGTTTATGTAAGCAAAGAAAAGGTATTAGCATATACAGATTAACATTTGTGTACATAAAAAATTTAAAACATTTAAATGCGAGTACTTTTTGTCTTATGCCATTAGCATATTTAAAAGTTTAGCAAAAACATATCAATCATGACAAGATATTGAAACATGATATATCTTAAAATAGCATATTGCTCTTAACTCAGATGGTTTCATAGTGAATGTCAAAGACATTCAAGCCAATGTATCTTTCTTCGTTATGCTGGTGATACTATACTTTCTACTCATTTGGGCTTGTTGAAGAATTTTTTTCTAACAAAAGGAAAGGAATTTTATTTCCATAATAAAGAAGTAAAAAGTCCTTAAAGGGGATAAATCTCTAAACTAATGCTCAAAGAGCTACATTAAACCAAAAGTGAGAAATCCCCTAACTAATATAATAACATATTAAAAAAATATGAAAAAGACCAACTCAACAACAACACTAGATCCATGTGCGAAAAGCTAAAACCATCTACAAGATCCGAAAACCTGTATAAGAACCTGCAAGATACTAAAAAAAGGATAACCATAAAAAATGGAAAATAAAGATTAAAAGTAAGGATAAAAAATAAAGGAAGAACAGGCTCGGGCTCAATTAATATCATCTCCACGAGCAACAGTATATATGAGCATCCAAACTTGATTAAAAAGGGTTACAATCACATATAAAGCTACCAGCAAAAGAGAAGATATAATGAAACATCAAAGCCATCACAGCCAACAAACCTCGCCTTTAGCTATCACCCAAAGACTAATAGCCAAAAAAAGAACCAGGCCCACTAGGAACTGAAAGACCAACAAAGCAATCCAGCCAACCAAAGGTGTACCATCCACCAACATCAGTGGCAATAATGGAAAATAAAAGACAAGCAATAAAGCCATTACCACATAGGACCACAAAAAAAAGGCAAGCAGTAGCACCAAAGACAGCAAAATCAACCCAGAAGGAGACCAAATCCACATCCCACAAAAAACACCCTTATTTAAAAACCAATCCACCAAGCAACCTCTACCAAACTAACCAAAATAGAAGAAAAGCCAAAGAAAAAATAGCCAACAGAACTCCAGAACTAGACACCAACATCTTAGAACTAGGCAGCCAACAAAAGAGACAAACCCAGCCAACAAAGCCACCTAGCCAACCAACCAACAAAGCCATCCACCAAACCAACCAAAATAGTAGAGTAGACAGAGAAAAATAACCAACAGAACTCCAGGACCAGCCACGAACATCCCAGAACTAGGCAGCCAACAAAAGAGATAAACCCAGGAAACCAACCAACAAAGCCATCCACCAACCAACCTCAACCAAACCAACCAAAATAGTAGATATGACAAAGAAAAGTAGCCAACATAACTCATGAACCAGCCACCAAAATCTGAGAACCAGACAGCCAAAACCCAGCCAAAAAATGCCATCCAGCCAACCATCCAGCAAAGCCATTCACCAAGCAACCTCCACCAAACCAACCAAATAACAAAGAAGATAAAGAAAAATAGCCAACAAAACTCCAGAACCAGCCACCAACATCCTAGAACCAAGGAACCAACAAAAAAGAGATAAACCCAAAAAAAAATCCATCCATCCAACCATCCAACAAAGCCATCCACCAAGCAACCTCCACCAAATCAACCAAAATAGCATAGAAGATATAGAAAAATAGTGAATAGAACTCCAGAACTAGCCACCAATATTCCAGAACTAGGCAGCCAACAAAGCCATCCATCCAACCAGCCAACAAAGCCATCCACCAAGCAACCTCCACCAAACCAACCAAAATAGCAAAGAAGACAAAGAGAAATAGCCAACAGAACTCCAAAACTAGCCACCAACATCCTAGGACCAGGAAGCCAATAAAATACACAAACCCAGCCAATAAAGCCATCCAGCCAACCAAAGACATACAATCCACCACCATCAGTGGCAGCTATGAGAAATATAAAACTAGCAGCAAAACCATCACCACATAGGACAATAGCAAAAGGCAAGCAGCAACACTAGAGGCAACAAAATCAACCTGATAAGAGGCCAAATCCACATCCCAAAAAAACACCCTCGCTTAAAAACTAGTCCACTAAACAACCTCCACCAAACAAACCAAAATAGTAGAGAAGCCAAAGAAAAATAGCCAACAAAAAAGATAATGCCAATCAACCACATCCCAAAAATAACAAACTGAAACATCTTAGCCTTGACCATAATACAAGGCCCTTTCAGATTGAATTATAGCCATACTCATTATAATAAATAAAATATAGCTATTTTGATGTATCAATAACTCCCTTCTCATTGAATTAGTACAACTATAGTGAATTCTTTTCTAGCCAAACCCATATATGCATGGCAAAATCACAAATAACAAGCAATCAAAACATTCGCAACTAGCCACCCAAAGGCCAAAAAAATAAACTTCATAAATCAACTAGGCCACCAGCTAGAAGAACCATCCAACCAACACCAAAACCAGAAAACAAAACTAGCAAAAGGATAACAGCACTAGCAATAGCCACAGGGATAGAGAACCAAATCCAAAGGCACCAGCTTAGAGAAAACCTAAAAAGAAGAAATCAAAAAGAGAGAAGGTTTACTGAAGGAGTTAATTTCATATTTTTTGCTTCATCTAACATAATGTCTATGTCATAAAAGTCCTACATTGTAAACTATATAATGTACTGAGATACATAATGTGTCTCACTATCATAAACATTAACTAAAAAATATAGACATGGTAGCACATGTTGTGTGCAGTCATCAGCTTTAATAACTTTATATCCCTACTTCCTTCTACATATTCATTAGAGCATTAGGAATTTGTTCTCTCATTTGCTTCATCTCTTCAACCCCTTCCCCATATTATGTCTCTATGTCATTCACAGTCGAATCACTCTCAACAAATGATTGGCCCATTTGATATTGATATGCTTCAGGATGTACAAATGTTATATCAGCATCTACGACATTAAAATCAATATCTTCTCGAGATGAATGTCATCGTATATTATTATGTAAAGTCATTGCTGCCCCTACTATTTTTACTTGCTTTTGGAATGAATATATTGGCATGTCATGTAGAAAGCCAACTTCTTCTTCCAAACTCTAAAAGTCCTCTTGATAACACCCTGTAATGAAGAGTGACGTTTGTTTAACATTTCTCTTTGCCCTCATACTACTTGGTTGCTCCTCTCAAAATTATGGATATGATATTTCGTATCTGGAAATGGCTTAAGAAATCCTAGTTGCATTGGATATCCAGCATCAACGAGGTAATATTTTCCTAACGATGATAAAAATATGATTAATTCATATGAATTGCTATAAACAATGCTTTCTTGCTCAATAACCAACCTAGGGGTGGCATTGGAAAATTACATTCTCGCCTACGTGTTGCATATTTGAATATACGAGTGTCATGTGCAGTGCTCTCCCATCCAGCCATGATGAAAGTAAAACACATGTTGAAGTTGCATACGACCTATATATTTTATGTCAGTGATCTACAACATTCGATATATGTGACTTTCTCATTGTTAGGAACAGGCGCATCAACATGTGTTCCATCGAGTGCTCTAACACAATTCTGTCATATGCTTTACTCTATTTAGAAAATAATATAAAAGAAATGGCATAATAAGAAAAAAAGGCATAACAAGAAAAAAAAATCCATAAGATGTGTACCTTAAAGAATGGTATGTATCTAACAATGTTATATATTTCTGGTGGAGTACTTTCAAAAGATGTATCAATTGGCTTCTCAACATTTCTATCCAAGCTTACTAATACATCTAAACCCACAGAGAAATACCTACTAATAGTTTCTGACGAATGGTAAAAATGTTCACATGTTACTTATATTGATTCATTGTGTGATAGAATATATAAAGTTATGGCCAACACATCTCTTGAGCTTGTCTTGGATGAACCATGAAGTCCATGAGAAGCTTCAAGTTCATACAGAAGGTCTACAAAAATTGGTTTTGACATCCAAAATACATTGTGAAACCTAGTAGGGTGACCTCCTAATAGTTCCCCAATCCATTTATCTCCAATGTGAGATGAGGTCATACATGAATTCTTGCATATATATATGTTTCATATAATTCATTTATGAAGTATGTCATCATCGCTATTACAGATATGTGTTGAGCTCTTTCTAGTAACTCATCAGTCTCTATTGTCTCCATCAATTCTTAGCCTACTACATTATAAGACAACATAACTAAATAATATGATGATTAACAATAAAGAGATATGAAGTATAGAGATATTAATGTTTTACAAGCATAGATATATCATCAGATATGATGACTAGCAATGTAGAAAGGTAATCAAAATAGAAAACTGGAATTAAGGTTCAAACATATAATGTCTCATGAGCATTGATATGTAAATAAAAATAGACAGTCAAAGGTAGTTATAAATTTTTAGACATCATTATTGTTCAAAAAATAGCAAAGGTAATGAACTCTTCACTCAGGAACCATTGTTAAAAAAGCCTCTCGCTTAGTGGGGTCTTCAAGGAGTTTCTCTGAAAATAGATATAATGGCATATCGTCAAAAATTCCAAAAGTGTTATCGAGCATCTTAACAGCTTTTGACATTGGTGGACAAACATGCACGATTCTAGCACTCGAAGTCATGCTTGCACATGTTGAAACCAATTATGATATTTGGTTTGTAATAAATGCAGTATTACTTTTTTCTTCTCTTCTATATTTGCTGACCAAGCCCTGATGTGCATTTTGAATGACTACCTTCACCTCGTTCACCAATATCATGCATTAATCCCTCATCAAGTTCATTGGAATGTTCTTCTTCAGGCTCAGTTAAATTCTGTGCAATTTCTTGACTTGGACCCCAAGCATGAGCACCGGTAACTACAACGCCACTAAACATCATGTTAAGCTTCTCTTCTAACTTTGTATATATGCCACATATGAACTGCAATGGTATTCCCAAAAAAAAAGGAGTTGGATAAAGTGTTAGTTCACTTGTAGTTTTTCTTTCCACCTATCATCTAAAGCCTCTATTATTTTCCTTATAGGATCCCACTCTAATCCAGTAGATCCACGTTTTAGCTCCGTCCAGAGCTTCCATTTTTTCTTAAGTTGGTCTCATTTGTTCTTCAGCTGTGTTTTTTTGTATTGTCTTTCTATTTTCTCTTGGAAATTTAGTAAGATGTTCTACCAGCCTTCTTTATTTAAGTGAGTTGTTGGTTTGTTCCCCAATTTCACCTCTTTTAAACATACATCACAAATATTATCTTGATTTCCCTCTCCCATGTGGCAAATACACCATCTCTCAGTTTTCCCATTTGGCAAGCTATAATATTCACAGAGCAATAATATGTAATATAGAATTTAACATTAATTTAAATTCAACCGTCTCAAATAAAATGTTGATACTTATAGCTCACAAACTATCGAACAGTTGTTCCTTCTTATGTAACGACATAAATAATACTTAAGTAAAAATGAAGTGAAGAGCTAAAATAATTATATTATGTGTAAACCTTTGGAAGATTTCACGGTCACGAATAATAAGCCACCAAAGAGAAATGCATCCACCTCAACAAGAATAAGATTACTTAATTTACATGGCACAATAAAAGAACCACATTGCATCAAAGCCTCAAAGGTGTACTTAATATTAACTCTAAGATTTACAACCTATCAATTTCTCAAAGAAATAATCATACTAACCAAATATATAGAATATTTATGTTTATTTGGTTTGTTCAGGGCTCGTTTGGCAAAGTGTTACCACTGTACAGAAGCCCTAACTGCAGATATCTATAAAAAAAGCCCAACAATACAGCATAATAAATGATAAAATAGATGTATCACAGAGAAGTAGTAAACCACCCATAATAAGGGTTCACTAATGTCACATATGTAACAACTCGAACTTGTTTCAAACCTTAATTTCTAGTACAATTCAATATCATATATTTGAACATAAAAGAACATATTAGCAGGGGAAACTGAGAGAATGTAAACAAGTCGGGAACACTTTTTCAAAAAAGAGTTGCACATCAAGGGAAATTGAGAAAAATATGTATTATAACTGGTAAAATAAATAAGCAACACTTTCTCACTTCATTCTCATTAATGGACCGATTACTAAAGAAACTAAGAGATGCATTTAATGGCTCATTAGAAAGACATACCTTTGGTTCACTGTTGGAGTCATGATCAATAGGAAAAATTGAGAGAGAGTGCCCATCAGCACAACGAGGATTTTGGAGTAGCTGGTGGATGATTCAAAGCTCCTCCCTTAGTTCAGTGAAGCCCTAGCTCCATGCCCTTCAAGGTTCACAGGTTATGGAATAGTTTATGCAAATGCAAAAATGTCGAACACAAGAGATGGGATTATCATGGCTTTCGTTCCGTATACTCAACTAATAATAGGGATAAATTTGGAATATATTTATTTATGAAAGGCAGTATGAGATTTTGGAGCCTGACTGGAGTTCCACTCCCGAGTTACGAAAACAACAGTAGCAACCAGAATTTCATATGAAACAGAATTTACAAAGCTGCTCCCAAATGCTTCAGCCTATTTTTTTGAAATAGGAAGAAGCTAAAAAGTTATGTCAAACGAGCCCTTAGTAAAAAGTGATTAAATTTAATAAGTATTTATATACATCATTTGAATATTTTGCACATTAATGCATGAATGAATTAATAAATTTGGTTTACTATTATTCAATTTAAGATTTGAGATAAATATATATATGATGTATGAATTTTATAGAAAATGTGATTTAATAATTCATTATATATACATACACATTAGTATATTAAAGTTACACAAGTACGTGCCATTATTGAACTAGAGAAGTGAAGTAATCAGAGACCCCCTTGAAACTACTTAGAGTCTCGTGTTCTAGAGATGTCCAAACTATATACTTATTAATTCATATACACATGCACATGTATATAAGTATAAGAATGAATTGTAAAAACTTTAAGATGCTTAAATATATATGTTAAATATAATTTAACTTTACTATGTACTTCATTATGTATGTGTCATTATTAGACCAGGGAAGTGAGGTAACCAAAGACCTCATCGAGATTACTTAAAGTCTCACATCCTCAAGATGTCCAAATTATATACCTTTCAAGTATGTAGATCTTACATATAGAATTAGATTCAAATTTTTAAATATTTAGATTAATTTAGAGTTATACTAAAATATATATTTTAAGCTTATTAAAGAAAATAATTTGAGATTTACTAGTGATAATAGTTATATTATTAATCCAAAGCATGCAATTAAATAAAATTCTTTATTTATTTTGAAACATGGATATATGAAGCAAATGAAACTATTGAACTCACTTTTAGAGTGAGCTTTCAACTTCTCCATCTTAGACATAGGACTCCTTTAGACACTAAGAGTTCCTTAGTCTTAAGACACTTCATGTGATTACTTGAACACATAACCTAACCCTAAAGACTTAGATGAGTTAACCATAGGAATAGGTTATGCATCAGGGGTATTAGGAGGACTTGCCTACCCTATAGCTTGAACCCAATCCTTGCTTCCCTACTTCAAACCAATCCAAATCAAATCTTAAATCAATTCCAACTCAATTGGTTTTCTCAAATCATAAATCAAATCTCAAATCAATTCCAACTCAATTTATGTTCTCAAATTATAAACCAATCCAAATCAAATCTTAAATCAATTCCAACTCAATTGATTTTTTCAAATCATAAATCAATTCAAAAATCCCAATCCTAAATCAATTCCAAATCAAATGATTGAAACCCATGATTGAATTCAAATCCCAAAATCTTTCTAAGCCCATTTGATTTCATCTTATGGACTTAGCTCAAACCAAATCCAAATCACTCCAAACTCAAAAGATTTCCTCATAACTCATTTATATTCTCATTTATATTCACAAATATAAATGAAATATAAAGTCAAATAACCAAAACTAAATTCAAAACTCAAAATCAAAATCCAACTTATATCCTTTAAGCTAATTTCTTGGATTTAGCCAAATCATTCTTAAATAAATCCAAACCCTTGGATTTTCTCTTCAAGCAATTACTTCTTCAATCACATGCTCAAATATAAACATAAACTACAATCATCAAACCAAAATCAAACTAACCCAAGTCAAACCCATGTTCATCCTTTTGACTTGAAATTATTGAATGAATCAAAACCCATTTGACTCCAAACCACTTGTAATTGGATTTATATTTCCATCATAAGTCCATTTTTGAGTTCAACCAAACTTAAATCAGGCCTTGATCAAACCAATTGACTCATTTAGGCTCACTTGAGCCAAAGTGACCTAAAGGACCTTTTTTAGCCAAATTCTAATCCAACACAAATTGAATTGAACTAAGCCCATCCAAGCCCCACATTATGATCAACAATCATACTAGAATGATCAATCACTCAAATTGGGTCAAACAAAGTCAAACTTAGCCTTTGACCAAGTCAACATTTAACCCAAATGAAACCCAAACTAGCTAAAATCTACCATATGCCAAATTGATTGAAACCATTAATCTAAACCAATTCATAATCAATGATTGAACATGACCAAGCCATCAATTGAGCCAAACCAAGCCTATTGGCCACTTGACCTAAGTTGACATAATTTGACCTAAAAGGCCAAAATGGGTCAAATCTTGATCTAAGCCAAATTGATTGTAACCAATGGGTCAAATTCATTTTAAATTGATTGTTGAACTTGACCAAAGCTTCAATTGACCAATTAGACCCTAGCCCAATTGACCATGAACCCAACTTGACCTAAAAGGTCAAATCAGCATGAAATCAAACCAAACCAAAATTGATTGAAACCAAAGCTTGCATTATATTTCAAATGATCAACCAAGCCTAAACCAACCCATGACCTAACCCAATTGGGTCAAATGGTTCAAATTGGTCAACTTGGCCCATTTGACCCAAATGAACCTAAATGAACCAAAACCAAATCTAAACCAAATTGAACCAAACCAATGACACCCATAGGCTCTAAATGATCATTTGAACTTGACCTAACCCATGGTTTGATCCAATTTAACCCAATTTGACCCAACTTGACCTAAATGGGTCAAATTGAACCAATTCAAATAAAATAAACTCCAAATCACTTGAAATTTGGCCCAATCCATTTTTGAATCATTTCAAATCTACCCAAATCAAACTCAAGGCTAAATTACCATTTTTCTTTTAGTTCAAAGGGTATCCTATTTCCAAATTCACTTGGAATTTGGTTATTTCTTTCTCAATGCCACTTGGCATCCTTCTAGACACCAAGGAGGGTGGTCAACATGACCCAACTAAGGCCAAGCTGACCTCTCCAATGAAAATTGAACACTTGGTTCACCAAATTCACTCACCTAGCACATGGACATCCACTCTCCTTCACTCCACTTCCCAAAACGACCCACATGGGGTGTTTGTCAGCTCAAATCATGATTTCAAACCATGCCATTGATCAAAAATGATAAAACATCCCATCACCATCTGATCAAAGGAGGGGGAGATATACTCCCTCTCATTCCCACTCAAACCACAGGAATTCATTTCCACAGAGTTTGATAGATTGAGTCGAAGCTTCTACAAGCCTTTGCAAGCCATTCCCAAGCTCCCCCATTTCCCCCCATGTGTGAAATCAAAATTTAGACTAAACCAATGCATGATTTCATATGACAAAACCCTTTTCATATTTCCTAAGTCAAATCAAATTCAAAAATAAAAATCTCCTTAAAGAATTTTGATTCATTTTAAATAATCTTATTTTATATGACTGTCCTTAGGGATTAATTAGAGTGAATGAAGTCATGTGCTTACATCCCTTTATTTCTTTCCAAGCATGCTAAATATTGTTTGCCATATGAAATCATGCATTAATTTCTTTCAAAAATCAATTAAATAAAATACTTCCTTTTATGTCAAATTTCATATTTTGGCAAAAGTTAAGAATATGAGTTGCTATTATCACAATTAAACCAAAAATTATTTTCAAAACCTATAAATCAAAGATTATGAATGAAGTGATGCTACTTATAAATATTTATAAGCTTGCATGTGATTATAGCATGAGATGTGTATTATGAAGTTCTCTTTTCTTCTCTTAACATGGATTTACATAGGGTTAACAAGTGTATAGTTCACTTGAAAAGAACACAACACTTGCTTACATCTATTCCTATGCATTTCTATGTTATGACTTAAGAAGGATCTTCATATTACATATGTAAATTATACAACCAAATCAAACATAATCTTTTGCATGATTCTTTATCCATCTGGTTTTTTTTTTTTTGTACATCAACATGTATTTAAGAAAAGTTGTATATTAGTCTGGACATCCCTGGGCTACGAGGCTTTAAGTAGTCATAAGTAGGCCTTGTACCTTATGCCCCTAGTGTACAAAACAATGGCGCCGTACTCACTTATAACTTTTATACACATGGATGTGCATGTAGTTAATGGATGAGAAATCCCCCTTTTTTACATAATAAAGACATGCACCAATGGAATATCCAAATTTTCAAATCATATCTCTTAGCATTTATCATCAAAGTGTGCTAAATATTTGCATTGCATGTATAAGTATGCTTAGGATTATTCATATGCATGGTATACATGGTGGAAAGAAATAAATGGGTGTGTGTTATGTGGTAGTAATCCACCCTAACTAATTCTAAAATGCCTTCTTATTGAATAGGGTTATTTATAGCAAATATAAACTTAGGGTTAATTAAAACACATAATAAAATATTCACTAAAGAAGAATCATTAATGAATCTACCTTAGAAATGTTTTAAGGTAGAGATGAAAGAGAATTTCTCTTCTCTTTTCTTCTCTTCACAACATTTAGTAACTAAGTGTAGGTTAATTCAAACCAAATCAAATCATCAACTAAATTTGACAAATTAACTAAATCACTTGAAATGAAATCACCCTCTAAATTGAACCTTTCACACTTAAAAAATTTTAACCTTAAAACCTAGTAAGATATGCCACACAAGCCTTAAATGGAACACACATTAGACTAAGTCACCATTTCTAGCTTTAGGTTAGGGAAGTGCATGGTTTGATAAATGTTTATTATGTGACATATTATTTTAGACTGGATGTTAGGGTGTATGTGCATAGACTGGATGATAGGGTGATCTTAGCTTATCATGTTTTCTACAGAGGGTTGTGCTTAAGGGGTGCTGTAATAAAAATATAAATGCTTTTACTGTGCAGGTTGCTTATACCCCTAAGCATAACCCAAATTAGGACACGTGGACTTGGTTACCCATGTGTGGGACGTAAAGTCTAAATTATCCATATAACTGCTTGGGCTGTGTGGTATGTTTAGCTAATCTCTATTTTGTAGGTTTAGTTAGATTTATCTTTCCCATTTTGATATAAATTTTGCAATTAATATTTGGAATGAATGTTATGGTATATTTAAGGTGAACATTGGTTATAAGACATTTAAGGTAAACATGTCTTATATACCATATGAATCCTTGGAGCAAACTACATCCAAAGTCAAAAGAAAGAAAGAAATGAAGAAAGAAGAGAAGCTAATCAAAAAGAAGAAAATCAAAAATAAAGAATGAAGAATGAAGACCCATATAACATGAATTGCTTCTAATTATAATTATTCATTTGTAATACGGGTTGTATAAGGGTAGAGCTCGACTACCCACATTTCTTTTTGGGTTGTACGGCGTACCCGACCGCACCGACCTCTTATTCTTTTTGTACTAATTTTATAAATTTATTAATGTTATGTTTATGATTGCGCAATTAGGTTGCATGATTTTCCTAGTTTCTTACTTATTTGATGGTTGTTGAATGGCCTGGATGTGATTAGGCTCTTAGAGAAAAATAAATTTTCTATCCAATTAATTAACTCAAAATTAAACTAAATAATTCATAACCTCACTTAAAGCCTTCGACATAAATCAAGATAATAAAAGATTTAGCAACCCCTTATTTGGATGTTGTATGTCTCATATACATAAATCATATTATCTCACTCTTGCTAATGGAAGGCTTCCAACTTTACCAAAGAAAATAACTTGACCTTTGAGAGCCATGGTGGAAACACACCTCCTTCTTTCTGATTTTGGTCCATAACCAATTTTCTCATGCATTAGGCATATGAAATCCCATAGCACGTCAAATAAAATGTCCAAAAATAAAATAAAACTTGACAAAATTTGCATTAGATTAAGTCATTATTCATGCCCTTCATGATCTAGTCTCTTAGGGGGTGTGTTTAAGGACTTTAGTCTCTTTCTAAATAAATAATAGCCAGCCATCTTGCAAAACATAAGACTTTGCCTACATGTATTTAAAATCATAGGAGGAGTTAGTTGGCACCCACAGGCGGTTGTAAGTCCAACAGTCAGGTGGATTACTCTCTCTTGTGGAGGTAAACCATATACCCATTTTTTGCCTTAGATTTAGGTCATGCTTTGGCCCTTGCTAAAGCTCCCTAGATTTAGGATATGAGGTTGTTATTTCCCTTTGCGGCCTACAAGCATAAATCCTCACCTCTTAGGCATTTCTACAATCTTATGTTGTGGAATTGTAAGCCCTAGATTTTTAATAAAAATTCAACTCAAACATATAATTCTCCTCAATTTTAAAAATATAAAGCCCAACCATAGGATAGTTTGGGATGCTCACTAGGCTTCCTAGTATCATGAGCATCCCCTACTCATCTCTCTTTGGTTTCGATAATAGCTCTCTCCTTTTGATCAATCCCACTTGATTTTCTAAAATAATCAATTTTATTGACCTATCTTTGAAATCAATGATCATTTACCTTAATCAGTATTCTTAAGGAATCTCATTCCTTAGATGTAATTAACTATGGGGCTTGCCTCCATAGGAACTTAACAAACCGATTTAAAAAAAACCTACTTTACTTTTCCATGTAAGTAGGGAAAGATCTCTAGTACATTCAAGACCCATCATGCCTTAGGAGTCCTTATTAGGTGATTAGGTCCATTGTAGGATGGTGACTTCTATCTCTTGAGATAGTACACACTATCCTTAATGTGCCTAATAGAATTCATCTGGATCTGTGGTGTCCCAACACACTTAATTAATCTCAATTAATAAAATACCCATTTTCTAGTGACTCCATTGGGGATGGTTCTTCTCTCCATCTTTGGTAAATGATCATTGTCTCCAAGTATCGATAGTGGATTTATACTTCATATGAATCTGAGACTATCCTTCTTTTTCGTTGGCACTTAGCTCATTTCATTCTGAGGCTAAGCTAGCCAACATCCTTTAGGTTTTAGGACCTCGCTCCATGTAGGTCTTAAAACTGCTATTGGTTCCCCCAATAGGTGAAAATAAAATTTAACCAAAAGAGATGACTAAAAAACCTTGTTGAACCTCCTTACCATTTCTACGGTAAGGTAAGGAAAATAAATCATTCATAAAAATATCACTTTCCAAAAAGTACTTTAAAATTTCACATAATGAAACACTTGCACAAAACATTTCACAAAATATATAACTCAACCCCATCTAACAATCCTCAGGATTGTTATATGTAGGTTCTTTTCAAAAATAAAAATCTTCTTTCAAAAATCACATATTTGAAAATGAACATCCTCATTCAATATACCCAAATTTATTGAATGAAGATTTCATTTCCAAATAAAATCAAAATCCTCTTTCAAAAAGCACATATTTGAAAATGAACATTCTCATTCAATATACCAAAATTTATTGAATGAAGATTTCATTTTCATATAAAATCAAAATCCTCTTTCAAAAAGCATATATTTGAAAATGAACATCCTCATTAAATATACCCAAATTTATTGAATGAATATTTCATTTTCAAATAAAGTCAAAATCAACTTTCAAAAAGCACATATTCGAGAATGAACATCCTCTTTCAATATACCCAAATTTATTGAATGAATATTTCATTTTTAAACTAAAATTATAATCATCTTTCAAAAAGCACATATTCAAGAATGAACATCCTCATTCAATATACCCAAATTTATTGAATGAAGATTTCATTTCCAAATAAAATCATAATCATCTTTCAAAAAGTACATATTTGAAGATGAACATCCTCATTCAATATACCCAAATATATTGAATGAATATTTCATTTCTAAATCAAATTGTGTCATAAAAAATTGAAACTCTATTCAATATATATCTCACATATGTTGAAGTTGGAGTTTCTTCCTTTTAAAAAAAAGCACATATTTGAAAATGAACATCCTCATTCAATATACCCAAATTTGTTAAATGAAGATTTCATTTCCAAATAAAACCATATCATAAAATTGAAACTCCATTCCAATATATCTCACATATGTTGAAATTGGAGTCTCTTCCTTTTCAAAAAGTACAAATTTGAAAATAAGCATATTCATTCAATATATCCAAATTTGTTAAATGGAGGTTTTGTCTTCAAATAAAATCACACTATTTGAAACTCCACTCAACACATTCCACATGTGTTAAGTTAGAATTTCCTTCTTTTTAAAAAGAAATAATCACACACACACACAAAAAAAATCATCTTTGAAAAATAAAACATGATTGACTTTCATTTTACATACCTAAATTTGTTAAATGGAAATCTCCTTTGCAAAAATCATAAAAATCAAAATACATTGGAATTCCATTTGACATACCCAAATTTGTCAAATGAGAATTTCATTTTTCAAAAAGAAGATTGAAAATAAATTCGATTCTATTTAACATACCATATGCTAAATAAATTTGGACTTTATTTAGCATACACAAATTTACTAAGTAAAGATCCCATTTTCAAAAATCAAAACAAAAATCAAATACATTTGAACTTTATTTAGCATACACAAATTTTCTAAGTAAAGATCCCATTTTGAAAAATCAAAACAAAAATTAAACACATTTGAATGTTATTTAGCATACACAAATTTTCTAAGTAAAGATCCCATTTTCAAAAATCAAAACAAAAATCAAACTCATTTGAACTTTATTTAGCATACACAAATTTTCTAAGTAAATACCTCATTTTCAAAAAATCAAAATAAAAATCAAACACATTTGGACTTTATTTAACATACCCAAATTTGCTAAGTAAAGATCACATTTTCAAAAATCGAAACAAAAATCAAATGCATCTGAACTTTATTTAGCATACACTAATTTTCTAAGAAAAGATCCCACTTTCAAAAATCAAAACAAAAATCAAACACATTTGAACTTTATTTAGCATAGACAAATTTTCTAAATAAAGATCCAATTTTTAAAAATCAAAATGAAAATCAAACACATTTGAACTTTATTTAGCATACCCAAATTTGCTAACTAAAGACCTCATTTTCAAAAATCAAAACAAAAATCAAATATATTTGGACTTTATTTAGCATGCACAAATTTTCTAAGTAAAGATTCTATTTCTAAATTCACACATGATACACATCATGGGCAAATAAGAAAAAAGAAAAAATTTTTCAGAACATCTCATTTAGCATACCCAAATTTGCTAAATGAGTAATCTCAAACAAAATCAATTGACCCTCTATTTAATATAATCAATTTTGTTAAATAAAGGGTCCCCAAACATAAAATAAAATTCAAATATGAACAAATGGAAGCATCAAAAATCTCTTCAAAATATTTGAACCCATTTTCAACAAACACAAATATGTTGAAAGTGGATTTTAAAGTCAAAATCTCTTCTCCAAATTATTTAAAATTGCTCCTAAATTCAATGAGCCCCACTTAACACATTCAAATAGTTGAGTGTGGGTTCAAACTCTAAATCGAATTTTAAAAAAAAGTCAATAGAATACCAAAAATCGATTTGAGTGTTTTTCCAATTCTGATCGGCCGATGGCATCCCCCAAACTGATTTTGCTCATTTTTTTCACTTTGGTGAGGATTTGAGGAGGCGGGATTACTTGTGAGGGCAACCCTCACTTGTGAAGAATGTGTGGTGGTGAAGCAGTCATCCATGAGATGCCCTTCTAAATTTCCCTCAGAAGAGGAAGGCGAGGTTCCATAGCGACCATAATTCGAGTGCCCTGCAGGTTGTTCCCATATCTTGTAGTGCAAGCTACCCACTCAGGCTTCCTCTAAGGGAAGGCTACCAGGGGAATAGTCTCCCTTTGATGTAGGTTCCATTGCTCCACTAGTAGAACTCAGCATTGTAATAGGAGAGCCGCAAGATCAAGAGGCATCACGTGCGCATTGCCAAGGAGATGGAGGCATTCTCTCACATTGTAGAAGAGGGGTCACCAAGGGTAGTCTCTCCTTTGCTTACTCAGAATAAGTTCCATCCTCTTTGGTTGAAGGAGGAAGATGTCGGGAGGATTGATATCACCCCACCTCGTTCATTATGAGACACACAGAGATAGGAGAGGAGGTCATATGTTGGCCTTAGGATGCCAGGTTGGCGGGGCTTATGGATGGTCAGAGTCCGGTGCCTAGTTTGATTTATGATCAGTTATCACTCATAATGTAGGCAAGCATATCCATTAGGAGAGGGCCAGAGAGGCTCGTGTATCGGTTCATATTACTAGCAGAGAGAGGTGAAGATATGCTAGGCAGTCAATAGCCTTCGGCCTCATAGATTTTCTTGATCAGTGTGCTACCCACATCGGTCACATTGATAGTATTCTATTGACTGGTACCACCCATCACGGGTGGAGAGCTCTTGAATAAAGACATTCGGTGTTGTCTCCACCACATCGCTCCACTCCACATTCGCTATCGCCAGTTTAGGTTCCATCTTCCACATTTCCACCCAAAGCCATGAAAGCGACATCGGGGAAAAGCCCCTTGGTGATCGGCTACGACAAGGATCCCATCTACTCCTGGCGAGGTGAGGCGTTCTCGACCTCCTACTTGATTGAAGTGAGAGTGACTCAGTAGTTGTGCCATCACCACCAACACCTCAACCGATCATGGATATTGCAGTGGTAGAAGGAGAAGGAGATAGTTTTATTGTCCCCATGATGATAGATCCCCCCAAGGATACCGATCATGGATATTGGTAGGGAGAAGGAGATAGTCCCCATGATAGAGTAGCACTCCACCCTTAGCAGTTGACAGTCATGAGCACGTGTCTTCCAGTGAGCGTAGCCCTCACAGGGTTAGCTCTCTAGTAGTAGGGGAGGTCAGATGTATCTCCATTCATGAGCATGATCCTATCACCGGTCAGCCGGGAGCATTTGTGCCTACATAATTAGATCATTCCTTGGATGATATCTTATCACAGTATTTTACTAAAAAGAATGAAATCATAGGGTATGACTGGTCTAATCTTGAAGAGGAGAAGGTTAATTTTGATTCCAACGAAGATGATTTGTTGGAAGACTCAGCAGAGGTGCATATGGTTGATACCAAAGGTTCCCTCCTTTGAGATTAGCATAGTTCATAAGGTGTTGCGGCCGAACAGGACAATACATCCCATTCAATCCAACACCTCCTTCAACAACTCAAACAGAAGGATGAGTAGACTGATAGGATGGGAAAGAGACTTGAAGATTTGTTAGCAATAATTTTAGCACTTCAAAATCAAGCTCCACCAGCACATCCTATCGTTGTGGAGACTGGTCAGCCTAAGTTATTGCATGTCATGGATCAACCCAAGAATTCACCTCTAGTAGAGGAGGGTAGTACTAGCTTGAATAAGAAGGTAGTGGACAATATCTACATATAAGAAAATGATATCAAACTCATGGTTAAACAACAAGTGAAGGAAGAGCTAGTGCAAGCCCGAGGTGGTGCATCAATTCCAAAGGGTAGACCCTACCCAGAGGAATTTGATCCTATCTAATATTCTAAGGATATTGTGTTTCCTTCTTTCAAAAGTTTTGATGGTGGCGGGAACCCTCACCAACATATAGCACACTTTAGGGATAGCTATTGTAACATTGGTGGCAACAATGCATTATTGTTCCATCTCTTCGTCACCAGCCTAGTGGGTATAGCTTTTGATTGGTATGTTAAACTCCCCAATGATTCAGTGAAGACTTTTGTTGAGTTGGAGCAACTCTTTGTTAAGAGGTTTGTTGAAGCTCAATAAAGGGTAACTATGGGCGACCTCATTATGGCTCAATATAACTTCAATTAGTCCCTCATTGATTATATTCTTAGATGGTATAATTTAAGCATGAAATGTGAACCACAGTTGTCTGAACAGCATGCTATTGAAATTCTATTAAAGAATATACTTGGCTCGGTCACCTTCATTCATAAAGGTTTCACCATTAAGATATTTGAGAAACTAATCAACAAGGCGGCTAGGCTACAAGGAGAGGCCAAATCCCTTTCAAGATGAGTCATTAAAGCCACAGAAAGCCTATGAAAAGAAGCTAGGGGCAGTAGCAGCATTAGACAAGGGGAAGCAACCAGCCATGGATTAGCATGAGAGACCTCGAGCTCCATAGCCTTCGCTTCTACCTCATTTACCTTGGACATCTTGTCGCAACCAGGCCTCCATGGCCTTGTTTGCCTCCTCTGACCATAATTCTTAGCACGGTTCATACTCCCCATGTAGCTATCATCCACCTACTCTTTTGGATAAATTAAACAAAACTTATTCATTTAAGAGGGAGGTAGTCAGGAAAATCTTTAAGAACCTCTTAAAGAAACCTGATTTTCAGCTACCCAAACCTACCAAGCTGGAAGAACTGGACAGGAGTAATGATCCTAACTTTTGCCCTTACCACCGCATGTTAGGCCATGTTTTGGAGGATTGCTTTACATTTAAGGATTGTCTTGAGCATAGCTATAAGTCAGGAACCATAGTTATTCCAAAGAAATATCTAGTAGAATAACCATCCAGTTCTCTTAAGGTAATCCTTGGAGATACATGTGACCCTATCAAAATAAAATAAGGTTGGGATATCTCTTTATCTCGAACCTCTAAAAAGATAATTTCTAAAATCAAGAAACTATCCTTACAAGTGCCTAAGGTAGCTCAAACCTCTAATATTAAGGAAAGTTCATAAGTTTCCCAAGATAACCTGGGGAAAGTGGGAGCTCAATAGTAGCAACAACAACCCATACTTGCCCTAGATAGCCAAGTAGTGAAACCATCGATCAAGTCCAGCCTCCATTCCACCGTTGCAGCTACTACTTCAGCCGGCACTCCTACTTCAGCTAGTTCTTCTTCTAGTATACATCTTGTATTGACAGATGAGGGCATCAAATCCCTCACCCCATTTACTTTACTAGATTTCTACTATGTACCTCCTTTTAAATCTAAGAAATTAAGGAATAAAGCTAGTTTGATTTACATCTATGCTAATTCTAATGGGTTATCTGATTCTACTCCTTTAGAAAACTCTTCAAGTCTTAATAATTATAATAACTCTGATCATCCTCTTTGATTGAGATGGACTTTCTTCTCGAATATATGGGTTCACCTCTTGAGATAGACTTGGAATCATCGATTGAGGGTCCTATAGGATAGGTATATGAGAGTAGTAGAAATTTCACTAAACCATCTCATGAAGTCACCGAAGTCAACCTTCATAGTGGAAAAGTTCTACCTCCTAGGGTAGCACCTCAAGATAAGGGAAAGCAAATCATTGGTTCTAGCGATCAAGAAGCCCCTCCACATATTACTCCACCCATGGATATGCTTTTGGAGGATTAGCCCAAAGTTGACTACAATGTCCTCACTCACCTAAGAGAGTTGCTAGCTAAACTAAGCATATATGATGCCCTTGTCTTATCCAAAGATATGAGGGAATCACTAATAAAGACCCTTCTTCATCCAAAAGTATGCTTAGCTCAGCTGACCGCTATTGGAGAGGAGGCACATTATTCAAGAGAAGCCCAGGGAGTCACATTCATCGATGAAGACCTTCTTTTGGGGGATATGGAGCACAACTGTCCCCTTTACATCATAGTGGATATGGGCAGATTCAGACTTTCTAGAGTTTTAATTGATCCAGGAGCATTAGTGAACATTATGATCCTTAAAACTCTTGCCTATTTGAGGATTGACATCTCTAAGCTTCAAGGAGATCGGATGATGTTGAGGGGATTCAATGAACAGGGAAAGAGGCTTTAGGCTCCATAATGTTACCTTTGGAAATAGGTGACTGGAAGACTGAAGCCAAGTTCTACATAATTGATTTGAATACATCATTTACTACTTTGCTCGGTAAGCCTTGGATACACTAGAACAAGATGGTTTCATCCTCTCTTTATTAATGCATCAAGTTTCAAAGAGATGGAATCAAATACTATATCAAAGGAGATGAAAAGCCATTCTCAGTTAAAGAGGTCGAGATATATGAAGATGCAACCTACTATCTTCCTCAAAATCAAAATGTCTATTCTCATGAATTTGGCCAAAATTCAAATACAAAAGAAAAAAGAAAAAGAAAAAGAAAAAGAAAAATAAGAAAGAAAATACAAATGATCGAGAAAGGGACATCGAGGAAGAGGTAGAGTTGCATGTTACATTCCACCCACAGTTCGTTCCACCATACGGACATATGGGTATGACCTCCACCGGTAGAGGTAGAGGTAAAATCTGAGGTTTAGGGTGGAAGACACGTTGGTAGCCAGTCAACAAGGGCCATGTTCTAGTTCATAGGAGTACCCCTGCTATTCACATAGACTTAGAATCTAGCTCGGAGGATGGGTCTAATGTGATTAGCATACCAGCCAACCCCTCTCAATGGGCTTCATTAGAGGTGACACTCAAGCTAGGCAGTGATGAAGATCAGGCCTCCAAGCAAAGCATGAATATATTTGAATCAGGAATATGTAAAATCATTGGTAGCAGTTGGGAACCTTAGTTCTAACCTCACTTTCTTCTTAAAAAGTTGAGGGTTTTGTAGTTAAGGAAGCCCCTAGATCTTCCATAGGTGTCAAGCCAAAAAGATTCCTATTACGATCATCATTCTCAAGTCCAGAAGTAGATGTAGAACTTGAGTATAATTCATATAAAAATTTAATGGAATTACCTTTTGATTGGTACTCGCCTTGTATTCATAATAATGTAAAGAAAGGTTTGACTCCTTACACTTGGTCCAGGTACAGGTCAGATTATTTTGAGAAGTTGTGGACAACAAAGGAAGAAATGCACAATCAAGACCAGGATTAGGATTTGGTTTAGTGGGTCCAGTCAACGATGATGATTACTACTTAGTTGTCACCAATCATCTGGATCCTGATAGATTCTTCTCAAACCACACTAAGTCTTATAAGGAGGTGTGTTTAAAAACTTCAGATGATCCTAATGATCTTCAAATCAAAGATGCACCTCCATAATTTGAAGAAGAAATCCATTCAACCATCGATAAGCTCAAAGAAATCAACCTCGGGATAGAAAAAGATCCACGCCCCACATACATCAGTTCTCTATTGAATGAACAAGAAACTAATGACTTAGTTAGGCTATTGACTAAGTTTAAGGAATACTTTGCATGGAGCTATGAAGAGATGCTCGGATTAGCTCTTAACATAGCAGTCCACAAACTAGCAATAGACCCTAACGCTAACCCTATCAAGTATGCTCCTAGATGCATGCGAATAAAAATTGAACAAGTCATTTCTGAAGTCAAGAAACTGATCGATGATGACTTTATCAGGGAAGAAAAATACCCTACCTAGTTAGCCAATGTCATGCCAATTAAAAAAAAGAATGGCCAAATTTGCATGTGTTGATTTCAGGGACTTAAATAAAACATGTCCTAAGGATGAATTTTCATTTTCTATACCAGAATTAATGGTGAAAATCGCCTCATCTCACATAGTATTCTCTTTTATGGATGGGTCATCTGGCTACATCCGAGGATGAAAGAAACTACTTTTGAACCCTCAGAATCTATTGTATAAAGTCATGCCTTTCGTAAAATTTGGTCTTACATACCGGTATGACTCAAATGAACTTATTCAACATCAAGTTTAATGCTATGTTGATGATCTAGTAGTCAAAAGCAAAGAAAAGGAAGACCATCTCTTTGACTTGAGAGTAGTTTTCGAATGGTTAAAATAATTTAATCTCAAAATGAATCCCCTGAAGTGTGCATTTAGAGTAGCTTTAGGAAAGTTCCTTAGGTTTGTTGTCCAGCACAGTGGAATAGAGATAGACTTAGATAAGATCAAAGCTATCTTAGAAATGCCACCCCCTGAAAGTTTAACTCAACTTAGATCATTCCAAGGGCAGTTGGTGTATCTAAGGCACTTTATCTCCAATCTATTGAGAAGATGCAAGCCATTTTCAGCAATTATCAAAAAGGATGCTAAGTTCAAGTGGGATGATAAGTGTCAGTATGCTTTTGAAGACATCAAGTAGTATTTGGTGAAGCCACCAGTTCTAGCAGCCTTTATCCCGGGGAAGCGACTTATCCTCTACACTATTGCATTGGATGACTCCCTTGGCACTTTGTTGGCCCAAACTAATGATGAAGAGAACGACAATGCTCTCTACTACCTTAGTCATCATCTGATCCCTATTAAAGCAAACTACCCACCTATTGGGAAACATTACCTAGCTTTAATCTTCGTATCCCAAAAGCTATGACACTATATGCTTTCTCATAAGGTGAACTTAATCTCCAGGATCAATCCCTTTGATATCTCATGACAGTCAACGTTATTATGGTTGATTTGTCCGATTTGACATCACATTCATACCCCTCTGTGAGGTAAAAGATAGGCACTAGCAGATTTTTTAGCAACACATTCACTTCCTACTGATTCTCCGCTTAGTGATGACCTCCCCGACAAAAAAATCATGAACTTAGGGGACACTAGCATCTATCATTAGGAGATGTATTTTGATGGTGCGACTTCCTTTCAAAAAGGAGAAGAACAATGATATACTCTTCCAGGAAAGGCAGGGATAGGAATCATCCTTTTAACTCTAGACCGTGATGTGATGAGATTCTCGTACTATCTCTCTAATCCATGCACCAATAATGAAGCTAAATATGAGGCTCATATTATCGATCTAGAGTTAGTTGTTATAGTTTGTGTCAAAAGCATCAACATCTATGGGGATCTTAACTGGTCATCAACCAGTTTGTTGGGTCTAATAGCTTTGTCCTACATGAGTACACCATGAAGCTGTTGGCCCAATTCCCTGAGGTCACCATCTATAAGGTTCCTTGAGGAGAGAACACAGTAGTAGATGCTTTGGCAAAACTCGCCAAGGAATTGGCATGTTTGAAAGATGAGTCCATTCCAATAAGTGTCCAAAATAGACAAGTCTTATCCCTTATTAATGTTGAACTCATCAAGAAACTCTCTCTTGAAGGGGAGATTATCATTACCGATAAAGAGGAGGAGCTGGATAGGAGATAACCATTCATAGATTACTTGAACACAGGCAAACTATCTCAAGAGAAATCACAAGCCCATCAGATGAAGTAGAGAGCTCTCTCCTATGCTGTCATGGATGGCACCTTATATCGATGGTCTTTTGATCAAATGTGGTTATGGTGATTAGACAAACATGAAGCCTGTAAGATCATCACTGAGGTACATTCAAGTCTATGTGGAGCGCATCAATCCAATCCGAAGATGAAAGCCAAGATCAAGATACTAGGATACTATTGGCCCTTGATGATTACAGACTACATGGATGTAACTAGGAGATGTCATTAGTGTCAAGTACATAGTGTAGTCTTGCACCAACCACCCAACATTCTACATCCTACATTGGCCTCATGGCCATTCGAGTGTTGGGGTACTGACATAGTGGGTTTGATTGATCCTCCCTCTTCTAAGGGTGATTGATTCATTCTAGCTGCCACCGACTACTTTTCCAAGTTGGCGGAGGCAATCCCACTTAGAGAGATCACAGCTCAGCATGTGCTCTAGTTTTTAGGAACCATATCATATATAGGTTCGGGGTGCCTCAACGAATTATATCCAATAATGGTACTGCATTCAAGAACACTAAGATCAATAGCTTCACCAGGAGACATAGTATAGATTGGAGATACTCCACCATCTACTATCCCAAGGAAAATGTCCTAGCATAAGTATTCAATAAAACTCTCATTCAGATACTAAAGAAGACACTCAACGATAATAAGCAACAGTGGCTTAGCAATTAGTTGAATGCTTGTGGTCATACCGCACCTCATACAAGACTCCAACCCAATCTACCCTGTTCTCCTTAGTGTATGGGTCCGAAGCTAGTCTACCATTTGAAGTTCAGCATCCATCACTAAAGATAGCAATGGGTAGTAAAATCACTACAAAGAAGAATGTCAAGTTATAGTTAGAGTAGCTCAAAGGTTTGGAGGAGAGATGCCTACGGGCATGCCAAAACCTCAAGGTATACAAAGCCAAAATGATTCAAGCTCACAACAAGCTGGTCTGCCCTAGAACTTTTCGAGTAAGAGAGCTTGTTTTAGTTCTAAGGAGACCAATTGTTGCCCGTCGAAAGATGGGAGACAAGTTTGAACTCACTTGGGAAGGCCCTTTTGTTATACAAAAGGCCTACCAAGGAGGATCTTACCAACTTATTAATTGTAAAGGGGAACACTAGATGCTTCCAATCAATGGGCTCTATTTGAAGAAATATTACCCATAAAATCATGTTTGAAACCAATTATCTTCAAAAAATTCTATTCCAATTCATCAAAATATTCTCTTCATTCGAAGCATTGTTTGCTTGTTTGCAAATCTACCACAACATGTTTAAGGTAAGTGTAAGAGAACCAAAGAGGCATCCTATTTTGACTAGCATGGCTAAGTTAAGTGTGAGAGAACCCAAGCGGCATCCTTTCTTGGTGGGATCACAACTGCCATTTGTGGCACCATTTCATCTACTTTTAAGCGTGTTTTATGATAGGTGTGAGAGAACCCAAGCGGCATCCTGTCCTCCTTTAACACAAACACAAACATGAGTACATATCTTTTATCTCAGGCTATTTTTGATGTGGGAGCAAGCCCCCTGTGGCACTAACTCATTAGTTGCTCTAGGTCGGTCTGACATGCTACCTTGCTAGTGTGTCACCCTAGTGGTCACTTATTTGGAAGATATGGGTCCCCACACTTTCTTCCTGACTTGATCATTACAAATTGATGAGCGCCTTGTTAGTTTGGTAGGCCTCACTGCATAGCTAGTAAGCTACCTTCTGTTGACTTAGTTTAAGAGGATGTAAGCCTACACACTTTCTTCTTAAACTAACCATCATGCACTGACTCGGTCGAGTATATTTGAGGTTTAGTATAAGTCTCCAGTGGCTCCTTTGCTCTCGAATACTTTTGAGATGATATAAGTCCCCAAGTGGCATTCACTCAGTAGTCACCCTAGGTCAGATATCACCTGATGAGTCAAAGACAGACTATCCCTACAATTAGTTTCACTATAGGAGGATGAAAGTCCCAGATACTTTCTTCCTAGGTTGATTGTTGCAAATTAATGGGCACCTTAGGTTAGTTGATGTTCGCTATGCTGACAACGACTCACCTGGTGGATACACTACTCTTGACAGATGTGAGTCCCCGTGCTTTCTCCTTGAGTTGGCCACTGAATACCTATAGACATTATCTTCTTCAGGGTTCTTCGATAAAGCCCTTAGTGGCCACTCCCCTGTGGACACTCTACTTGGATCACGTCCTTAGAAACCCCATTTAGACACTACCCAGCCTACTCTTGGATTGGACAATCCCCTTTTCCTAGTAGCCACCCTTGTAGTTAGAGAATTTGTTCAGCGGATGTACAGATTCTCCCTTATACCAGTAAATCTGAGATAGGTTTAGACTGATATATGCTCCTTTTTAGTACGATCCCTCGCAAACCAACAGGGTCCATGATAAACAAATAAACAAATAAATAAACAAAATAAATAAATTTATTTGCTTGTGGATTAGAAATTCAAGCCCCCAGTGGCCCTTTTCCCAAGCAGGCATCTTATCTTTAGGACAATGTCAGCAAAACTCCCTATAGGAATTACCTGACTATACTTGAGTTGAGATAAGTCTTTGGGTCAGCACTCTCTCGGTAGTCACCCTTAGGTTAAGTTTAATCTATTTTTCCACAAATAGGTTGCCCCAGTAGTCATTTCGCTCTGAAAATGTAAGTCTACTATGCATCCTTTCTAGCATGGCTGTCGCAAATTGACGGGTAGCCCTAGGTCAGGTTGACATGTTACCTTGCTACTAATGCGTCACCTCAGTGGTCTTTTCTTTGGAAGATGTGAATCCACGTGCTTTCTTCCTTGAATTGGCCGCTACAAACCAAAAGGCACCCCTTTGGTTAGATAGTTCTCCCCTTCGGCTTAGAAATTACTCCCTTTAAATTGGTAATTCTGAGGTAGGCTAAGGACACCCTACTCTGTCCATCCAATAGGATCCAAAATATTAAAATGAAATTAATTTTGACTATCTTTGAGTTGATTTAAGTCCCCTAGATGCATTCACTCAATAGTCAGCCTAAGATTGCGTTCAATTCATTGTCTCTCCAATTGATAATCCCGATGACTAAACACCACTTTGGAAGATATAAGTCTACTACGCTTTCTTCCTAGTACAGCCGTTATACACCGAAAGGCAACCCCTCTAGTTGGATAGTCTTACTATGTGGTTGGTAGACTACCCCTTTGGATTGGTAAATTTGAAGTAGGCCAAGGCCAACATGGCCCCTACTCAGTGCGGTCCATCGCAAACTGATAGGGTTCATCTTAAAATTCAAAATTAAGTCTGAAATAAAACTAACCCTCCTCCCAGTGGAGCCAAATTAAACAATCAAATCAATCAACTTCTCTTCACTGAGATGCAAATCTTTGCAATCTCCTAGTGGAGTCAATTCAATCAAACCCAAACTTGTTCCCCTAGTGCAAGGTTCACATCTTTTATCCCTAGTGGATTCCAAATTCTAATCCCTGATGGATTTCACAACCTCTTGTCTCTAGTGAATAACTTGGGCCTTTTTCCCCTAGTGGAAGGCTCACATACTCAATCCCTAGTGGATTCCTCCTTCTCCCTCTTATGTTTCTAACATAAAAAGGCATGCATTGCACTAAGATTTTGATTCTTTCTACGCCTCAGGTTTAAGAGTATATCATTTATGTTAGGGCTTGTGATCATTCGGACGTTATTGATCATCTCAGTCGAACCAATACGTGCGGTGTGCCTTGTCAGTCACACCACACCTATTGGGCGCCTTTTATTGACTTTACTTTTGGAGTGAACTTTCAACTTCTCCATCTTAGACATAGGACTCTTTTAGACACTAAGAGTTCATTAGTCTTAAGACACTTCTAGTGATTAGGTGAACACATAACCTAACCCTAGAGACTTAAACGAGTTAGCCATAGGAATAGGTTATTTCTTAGGAGTATTAGGAGGACTTGCCACCTTTAGCCAATCCTTCCCTCCTTCAAACCAATCCAAATCAAATCTTAAATCAATTCTAACTCAATTGATTTTCTCAAATCATAAACCAATCCAAATCAAATCTCAAATCAATTCCAACTCAATTGATTTTCTCAAATCATAAACCAATCCAAATCAAATCTTAAATCAATTCCAACCCAATTGACTTTCTAAAATCATAAATCAATTCTAAAATACCAATCATAAATCGATTCCAAATCAAATGATTGAAACCCATGATTAAATTCAAATCTCAAAATCTTTCTTAAGCCCTTTTGATTTCATCTTATGGACTTAACTCAATCCAAATCCAAATCACTCCAAACTCATAAGATTTTCACATAACCCTTATATTCTCATTTATATTCACAAATATAAATGAAATATAAATTCAAATAACCAAAACTAAACTCAAAACTCAAAATCAAAATCCAACTTATATTCTTTAAGTCAATTTCTTAGATCTAGCCAAATCATTCTCAAATCAATCCAAACCCTTGGATTTTCTCTTTAAACAATTACTTCTTCAATCACATGCCCAAATATAAACATAAACTATAATCATCAAACCAAAATCAAACAAACCCAAGTCAAACCCATGTTCATCCTTTTGACTTAAAATTGTTGAATGAACCCAAACCCATTTGACTCCAAACCACTTGCAATTGGATTTATATTTCCATCATAAGTCCATATGTGAGTTCAACCAAACTTGAATCAAAGCTTGATCAAGCCAATTGACCCATTTAGGCTCACTTAACCCAAAGTGACCTAAAGGATCTTTCAGAGCCAAATTCTAATCCAACCCAAATTAGATTGAACTAAGCTCATCCAAGCCCCACATTGTGATCAACAATCATCCTAGAAAGATCAATCACTCAAATTGGGTCAAACCAAGTCAAGCCTAGCCTTTAACCAAGTCAACATTTAACCCAAATGAAACCCAAACTAGCCAAAATCCACCATATGCCAAATTGATTGAAACCATCGATCTAAACTAATTCATAATCAATGATTGAACATGACTAAGTCATCAATTGAGCCAAACCAAGCCTAATTGGCCACTTGACCTAAGTTGACCTAATTTGACCTAAAAGGCCAAAATGGTTCAAATCTTGATCTAAGCTAAATTGATTGCAACCAATGGGTCAAATTCATTCTAAATTGATTGTTGAACTTGACCAAAGCTTCAATTGACCAATTAGTAGCCCAATTGACCATGAACCTTGACTAAAAGGTCAAATCAAGTTGAAATCAAATCAAATTAAAATTGATTGAAACTAAAGCTTGCAATACATTTCAAATGATCAACCAAATCTAAACCAACCCATGACTAAACCCAATTGGGTCAAATGGGTCAAATTGGTCAACTTGACCCATTTGACCCAAATGAACCTAAATGAACCAAAACCAAGTCTAAACCAAATTGAACCAAACCAATGACACCCATACACTCTAAATAATCATTTGAACTTGACCTAACCCATGGTTTGACCCAATTTGACTAATTGGTCAACCAAACCCAATTTGACCCAACTTGACCTAAATGGGTCAAATTGAATCAATTCAAATCAAATGAACTCCAAATCACTTGAAATTTGGCCCAACCCATTTTTGAATCATTTCAAATCTACCCAAATAAAACTCATGGCCAAATGATACTTTTTCTCTTAGGTCAAAGGGTATCCTATGACCAAATTCACTTGGAATTTTATCATTTCTTTCTCAAGGACACTTGGCATCCTTCCACTAGTCCACATGGACACCAAGGAGGGTGGTGAACATGACCCAACAAGCTTGGGTTATCCTTGACCCATGCGAAGGACAAACTGACCTCTCTAATGGAAATTGAACACTTGGATCATCAAATGCACTCACCTAGCACATGAGCATCCACTCTCCTTCACTCCACTACCCAAAATGACCCACATGGGGTGTTTGGCATCTCAAACCATCCCTCCTATCCATGCCATTAATAAAAAATAACAAAACAACTCATCACCATCTGATCCAAAGAATAGGAGATATACTCCCTCTCATTCCTACTCAAACCACAAGAATTTATTTCCATAGAGTTAGAGAGGTTGAGTCGAAGCTTCTCCAAGCCTTTGCAAGCCATTCCCGAGCTCCCCCATTTTCCATTCTCGATTTTTCTGAAAGTCAAAATAGGGGAGGTGAATTAAAAATCCAACTCACTGAATTCTCCATCAAAATGAAATTAACCTTGCACACACCATTAGTGGACTTCGCCATGCTTAACCAAGTCATTTCCCAAGTCTCCAAGCCACGGGAAGCACCACTTCGATCAAAGCTGATCACCATTGAAGGGGAGCTTGGTCAAGCAATCTACTTCAAATCAAGACCTAATTCCTTCAATAGGATGTCGTCTCTACTAGACGAAGTTTCCTCCTCCATTGGAAGCGTCGGTGATAGCCTCTGGTGAGGTAATTGCTCAAAACCATAGCCATAGGAAAATTTGGTTGGTCCTTTTTGAAGGAAATTGTCACCCCTTGAAATATTGACCATTGGATGTGCATCCCCCCTCTTTCTGAAGGTGTGGGATCATTTTGATCCTAATCCGAGCTCAGGTGAGCTCGAATTAAACGAAGAGAGACGAACGGTGTTCATCTCTCAACACTCGCGAAGGAGAAGGATCGCACGCCGTCCATTCCACTTGATTGGAATGGATGACTGTGATTAGTCATGCTAGATCCCATCTGATTCTAAGCCTAAACTGCTGGATTAATCCCGATCGTCTGATCTTAAATCGAACGGCCCATAGAGAAGACGTGCCTGCCGTCGGCTGACACAGCCAACAGATGTCACAACTTAAATAACCTACCCGTCATGCCACATGGAAAGTGCGTCGTGTCAGCCGCCATGTGGATGGACGGGATTATAAGTTTAATTAGCTTTAATTAATCTAATTTTAATGATGAAACTTTCTAAAATCAAAACTAATTATAGAAAAATCCAAAAAATGTAAACTTAAGTTTATTTTGAAGATAATTTACAGGTGAATAATATAAAATTAAAATCAATTGATTTTGGATAGTAATTTTACTCAATTTGAGTTTTATTTGAAATGTAATTAGGCTAATTATTTCATAATTACTTTAGTAATTAATTTCAAACTCCTGAGGTTGATTAATGGGATGACCTCTGCCTCCCATAATTTTCTTGGAATTTATTGTTGTATTAATTAGGAGAATTACTTATTTCATCCTTAATCCCCCTCATAACTAATTAAATGATTAATTAACATATTAAATAGTGATAAATTCATTAATTAAA
Organism: Cymbidium sinense; assembly: GCA_021442155.1. Taxonomy (NCBI): domain Eukaryota; kingdom Viridiplantae; phylum Streptophyta; class Magnoliopsida; order Asparagales; family Orchidaceae; genus Cymbidium; species Cymbidium sinense. The sequence continues at coordinate 150,013,521 of CM038222.1, forward strand.
CTTGGTAATCATTATGAAATAGTGAATGGACATAGGGACTGAGATGAGGACCTCTTTTCTAATCTTTCCCCTAAGTTTATTTCATTTTGATAAACACTTAACTAATTTGTAATTAATTAATGGCTTAATCACTTCATTAAATAGCTTAACTAATCAAACTCAAAACAAAATCATTCTAGAACTTAATCATTCAATTTTTGGGTAGATTCTTAGGTGTTCAATAACCTAAGAGATTTTCTAAGGGAAATTATAATCAAACTACATGGGTAGGATGGTTATGAAAGTACTTAATTAAACCCTTTAGCTTATTTAGCTGATAATTGTGAGCCAATTGCATTAGACCCCTTCATTTCTTAGGAGCATTGGTGATTTAATTTCCATGTGGTTGCATATCATATGTTGGCTCATAATTACTTAGATAATTATGTTAAAGTGGTGTAGTTAAGGGATAATTAATTGATTTAATTCATACCTTAACCTAAATAAAACATAAAATCAACCTAATTGTTCTAAAATTAAATTAAACCAATTCACACATGGGGAAAATGGGTTAAGACCAGCAAACCCTTTTCATATTTCCTAAGTAAAATCAAATTCAAAATAAAAATCTCCTTAAAGAATTTTGAAAATAATCCTATTTTATATGATTGTCCTTAGGGATTAATTAGGGTGAACGAAGTCATGTGCTTACTTCTTTTTATTTCTTTCCAAGCATGCTAAATATTATTTTCCATATAAAATCATGCATTCATTTCTTTCAAAAATCAATTAAATAAAATACTTCCATTTTTTTTCAAATTGCATGTTTTGGCTAAAGTTAAGAATATGAGTGGCTATTATCACAATTAAACCAAAAATTATTTTCAAAAACCTATAATTCAAAGATTATGAATGAAGTGATGCTACTTATAAATATGTATAAGCTTTCATATGATTATATCATAAGATGTGTATTATGAAGTTCTCTTTTCTTCTCTTAACATGGATTTACATAGGGTTGGCAAGTGTGTAGTTCATTTGAAAAGAACACAACACTTGCTTACATCTATTCCTATGCATTTCTATGTTATGACTTAGAAGGATCTTCATATTACATATGTAAATTATATAACCAAATAAAACATAATCTTTTGCATGATTCTTTATCCATTTGGTTCTTTTTGTACATCTACATGTATTTACGAAAATTGGTATACTATTCTGGACATCCTGGGGTTGCGAGGCTTTAAGTAGCCCTAAGTAGGTCTTGTACCTTACGCTCCTGGTGTAGAAAACAATGGCACCATACTCACTTATGACTTTTATACATGTGGATGTTTATTTAGTTAATGGATGAGAAATCCCCCTATTCTACATAATAAAGGCATACATCAATGGAATATCCAAATTTTCAAATCATATCTCTTAGCATTCATCATCAAAGTGTGCTAAAAATTTGCATTGCATGTATAGGTATGCTTAGGATCAATCATATGCATGGTATACATGGTGAAAAGAAATAAATGGGTGTGTATTATGTGGTAGTAATCCACCCTAACTAATCCTAACATGCCTTTCTTATTGAATAAGGCTAATTAGATCAAATATAAACTTAGGATTAATTAAAATATATAATAAATATTCACTAAAAAATCATTAATGAATCTATCTTAGATATGCTTTAAGGTAGGGATGAAAGAGAAGTTCTCTTCTCTTTTCTTCTGTTCACAACATTTAGTAACTAAGTGTAAGTTCATTCAAACCAAATCAAATCACCAACTAAAATTAAAAAATTAACTAAATCACTTGAAATGAAACCACCCTCTAAATTGAACCTTTTATACTTAGAAAATTTCAACCTTAAAGCCTACCAAAGACATGCCACACAAGCCTTAATGGCACACACATTAGCCTAAGTCACTATTTCTAGCTTTAGGTTAGGGCAGTGCATGGTTTGATGAATGTTTATTTTATGACGTAGTATTTTAGGCTGGATGTTAGGGTATATATGCGTAGACTGTATGATATGGCGTTATTAGCCTAATCGTATTTTTTGTAAGGGGTTGTGCTTAAGGGGCGTCGTAGTAAAAATATAAATGTTTTTTCTATGCAGGTTGCTTATACCCCTAAGCATAACCCAAATTAGGATAGGTGGACTTGGTTACCAATGTGTGGGGTGCTAAGTCTAAATTATTCATATAACTACTTAGGTTGTGTGGTATATTTAGTTAATCATTATTTTGTAGGTTTAGTTAGATTTATTTTTCCCATTTTGATGTAAATTTTGTAATTAAGATTTGGAATGAATGTTATGGGGGATTTAAAGTGAACATTGGTTATAAGACCATATCTTATATACCATGTGAAAGACTTGGAGCAAACTACATCCCAAGTCAAAAGAAAGAAAGAAATGAAGAAAGAAGAGAAACAAATCGAAAAGAAGCAAATCAAAGATGAAGAATGAAGAATGAAGACCCCTATAATACGAATTCCATCTAATTGTAATTATTCATTTGTAATCCGAGTTGTATATGGGTAGAGTTCGATTACCCACATTTCTTTTTGGGTTGTACGACGGTACCCGATCACACCGGCCTCTTATCCTTTCTACACTAATTTTATAAATTGATTGATGTTATGTTTATGATTATGCAATTAGGAATGCATGATTTTCCTAGTTTGTTAATTAGTTGATGGTTGTTGAATGGCCTGGATGCATTAGGCTCTTAGGAAAAAATAAATTTTCTATCCAATTAATCAACTCAAAATTAAACTAAACAATTCATAACCTTACTTAAATCCTAAGACATAAATCAAGATAATAAAAGATTTAGCAATCCCTTATTTGGATGTTGTATGTCTCATATCATACATAAATCAATTGTCTCACTCTTGCTAATGGAGGGCTTCCAACTTTGCTAGAGAAAATGGCTTGACTTTTGAGAGCCACGGTGGAAACACACCTCCTTCTTTCTAATGTTGGCTCATAACCAATTTTCTTATGCATTAGGCATATGAAATCCCATAGCCTGTGTCAAATAAAAATATCCAAAAATAAAAAATAAAACTTTACAAAATTTGCATTAGATTAAGTCATTTATTCATGCCCTTCATGATCTAGTCTCTTAGGTAGTGTGTTTAAAGATTTAGTCTCCTTTATAAATAAACAACATCCTAGCCATCTTACAAAGTATAAGAATTTCCTACATATATTTAAAATCATAGGAGGAGTTAGTTGGCAGCCACTCCAGGCAGTTGTAAGTCCAACTGTAGGGTGGATTACTCTCTCTTATGGAGGTAAATAATATACCCACTTTTTGCCTTAGATTTAGGTCATTCTTTGGCCCTTGTCAAAGCTCCCTAGATTTAGGATATGAGATTATTGTTTCTCTTTGCGGGCTGCAAGCAAAAATCCTCACCTCTTAGGTATTTCTACAATCTTATATTGTGGAATTGTAATCCCTAAATTTCTAATAAAAATTTAACTCAAACATATAATTCTCCTTAATTTCAAAAATATAAAGCCTAACCATATGATAGTTTGGGATGCTCACGAGGCTTCTTAGTATCATGAGCATCCCCTACTCATCTCTCTTTGGTTTCAATAATAACTCTCTCCTTTTGATCAATCACACTTGATTTTCTAAAAATAATCAATTGATTGATAGTCATATCTTTAAAATATTTGAAGACAATGATCATTTACCTTAATCGAGAGTATTCTTAAGGAATATCATTTCTTAGGATGTAATTAACTATGGGGTCTTGCTTCCATAGGGAACTTAATGAACCCAGTTTAAATAAACCCTACTTTACTGTTCCATGTAAAGTAGGGGAAAGATATCTGGTACATTTGAAGACCCATCATGCCTTAGGAGTCCTCATAAGTTGACTAGGTCCATTGTATAGTAGTGACTTCTATCTTTTAAGATAGTATACTATTTCTTAACGTCATACCCGATCATCCTAATTAATACATCTGCGGATCTTCTTGCTGTCCCTAACACACTTAATAATAATCTCAACTCTTACTAAATTTAAAACACCACAGAAACATAAATTTAGAATAAGTGATTAAACCAAAGCAATTAAAACATCACTAAGTGACATATCTAAACCCATTAGCTCTTAATGTCATTCATATTAAGATAATTATTGTTAAGCCTAATCAAATTCATTAAGTGTTGATTTTTATTTTTTTTTGTTATTTAATCCTAATGAGAAGATGAAATATTTATAATTAACCCGTAACACTTCTGTATTCAATAAGTGGTTCAAAAGTGATTTAATTATTTTTTATGAATTAATTAAGATTAATTAATTAGTTTAGCCAATTAAGCTAAAAAATCAAAATTTTAATATTCTCTAAATATAATCCCAAAAATTATGAGAAAATTATTGAACATAAATAAACATAAAATAAATATGTCTTAAAAGTTCTAATTCAGTTAGCCTTATAATTAGAAGTTAATTTAAGAAATGGGGAAATTCTAAAATCATCAATTACACTCAAAATACTCTAAACTAATTAGGTATTTTGAGCAAAAGATGGTAGAATTGACTCCAAAATTATCAAAGAATGAATTTAATAAGGATCATACAACTTGATTCATGTTAAATATAAAACCTCTTCGCAAACAACCAACAATCATATGGTTTTCTATGATTTGCTAAAAATTATCTCATCAAAGCTCAAGATCAAGGGTCCAACGACTGAGGTAGTTTCACCTTGAAGAGGCAAAGTCTTGTTAAAGAAATCATGAGCTACCTCCTTATTAATCACTCTATAGACCAAGAATCTCTATGAACCTCACCGAAGTTGGTTTTAGAGTGCCTTATGGTGCTCAAATTGAATGAATTTTTATTCATTTCAATTCGCCTGAGTTACTGGAAGGTGTGGCAGAAGTAAATTTGGATTTGGTGGATTTTAAGTGAAGTTGGATAGGGAAGGTGCTCGAGCTAAGGGAGAGCTTGATCTCATCAACGATGGGGTGCATGAGGAGCTTTAGGGACTTGGGGGATTGAGACTGGGCTTGGGAGGATCTCGTCTACTCCATTTGAATGGGAGAGGAGGTGTATAACCTCATCCCCAAGTGAACCAACCAAAAGGGTGGTTCAGGCCATGGAAACCGGACGAGCAGTGCGGGTGGCTGGAAATGGCATGGGATCGATGTGGTGGATGTCCCCTATTGGCTGGTGATGTTTTGTGGCCAATGGTAAGGGACAACCCATGGGGGTTAGACCATGGATCAGCCAAAGTGAGGGTAACCTCTTCTTGGTCAATGGTTGAGCCAATATCTTTGGGTTAGGTCTAGTTAGCAAGGGTGAGATCAAAGCATGTTAAAGTGGCTACCAATGATAAAGGAAGAGGTTAGGCCTTCCTATTTTAGATTTTTGTTTCATATGTGTGGCTTGGTTCACTTGGTTTAGGCTAAACAAGATTCACCATGGTCAAGGGGGGCATAAGGATGAGTCATTCAAAGTTTCATTGGGTTTGGACTTAGTTTGATTGTCTTTGGCCCAATTAGACCAATATAGGTCAATTTGGGTTCAAATGAGTTAGGTTGACCAATTAATCAAATTGGATCAAGAAGGCTATTGGATTAGGTTCAAATGATGATTTGGAGCTCATCAGTATAATTGGTTTGATTTAATTTTGATTAGATTTGAATTTGGCTTATATAGGTCAAATGGGATAAATTGACCAATTTGATCAAATTATCTAAATTTGGTTAGATGGGAGGTTGAGTCATGTTTGATTGATCTTTTGGAGATGATTGAAAATTTTGATATGAATTAATTTTGTTTAGAATAAGTTTTGGTTCAATATGATTCTTTAGGTCCAATTGGGCTGGGTTAATTGAGTTAGGTTAACCAAATTGGCCTCAATCAATGATTGAAAAATGTTCAATAATCAATTTATGGATGATTGTAGGCATTGGTTTAATTCAATTTAGCTTGAATCAAGTTTTGGCTCAATTTAACCCTTTAGGTCAAATTGGCTCAACTTGGGTCAAAAGGTCAAATTTTCGTAATTGGGTTCAATTGTTAGCAATTAGGTGATTGGTCATGATCAATAATTATTGTAATTAGTTTGATGAATTAATTTGGTTCAATTTCTATTGGATTAAGATATGACTCAATTTTGTCTTTTAGGTCAAATTCGATCAAGTGAGTCAATTGGCTTGACTAGGTCAATTGAAATCAATTGAAGTTTAGATTATGTTCAATGATTAAATTGAAAGTGATTAGTAGCTTTAATTGAATCAAATTTGGATTGAATTGGGTTCTGACTCAATTTGGACCTTTTCAGGCTATATTTGTTCGTGATATCAAATATGCTTATAAGTAATTCAATGATTGGCTCATCTTGATTACACTTCCAAGGAAGTGTTTCATATGACTATTTAGGGGAATAGTTCTACCTCTTCCAAAGGAGTTGATGCATTATGCATCAAATATTATTCTATCATTTTCTAAAGTATTGTAGTGTTTTTTTTCTTATTTGTGATCATTTTGTTTCATTTTAATGTATTTAATTTTAGGTTCATTTTCTTTTGAATTTGTAGATAAAAAATGCTAAAAGTTGGGTTAGGTGGATCAATTGGTCAAATTGGATTGATTGGTGTTAATTATAATGTTCAACCAAGTGATTAGAAAGGTCATGAGGCTTAGATTGATTCAATTTGACTTAAATCAAGTTGGATTGAATTTTGGCCCGATTGGATTGGGTCAGGGGCCAAATTAGTTCAATTTGGTTCAATTGGCTCCCAATCAAGCTTCAATCAAGTTTAATTGAGTTTAGGAGATCTTATGTGAGTTTAATTCCAAATGGATTGAATTGATTTTGGATTTAGCACTTTAAGCCCAAATGGGTCATATTAGGTCAACTTAACCATTTGGTCAAATTGAGCCTCTAATGGGTTAAGTTATTTGGCCAAATGGTTAAGTTAGGTTTGAAATCATTTGTTCTTAATTAAGGTTTGATTTATAGTCTATGGGTTTGGTTTGAAGAATTGGTTTAAGTATAAGAGTTAGCTTGGGTTTGGGATAGGTAAGTCTTGCCTAACCTAAGTCAAGGTCTAACCCTAGGGTTGAGTCCCTATCAGTCATTTAATCGTAGGGTTAGTATTCACCTAGCCATTAGAAGTGTCTTGGCCCTAAGAACCTTAGTGCCTAGATTAAATCTTAAGTATATGGAGATGATTGTCAACATCACTCAAAAGTGAGGTCAACAAAAATACCCCAATAGGTGTGGTGTAAATGATAAGGCACACCGCACATATTGGTGTTGACCGAGCTGGCCAACATGTCCACAAGGTAGTAAACAACAATGTTTGCACTTAGATTGGAAGGGCAAGGGGATTCGGTGGGAGCCACTAAACGAATTTGTTGAGGGGATTAAAATTTCCAAATGTCTAGAATTTTGAAGCAAGTATCTAGGATACTTAAAGTAAGTTGAGGGTTTGAAAAAATTCATGATCTGAATTCGCCAAAGCCCAAATGAGGGGGAAGATCCCTTGTAGAAGAAGGTTAACATTTGATCTAATCAATTAATTTTGTTTCATGCCAAGAGCATGAGAGGAGAGATTAAGTTGGTTTTCTTTAATTTGTTAAATATTTGTTTCATGCAAAAGGCATGAGTAGGAATTTGTTTGGGATTAAATGCATTTGACAAGATAATAGGTTGATTCATGCCAAGGGAATGAATGAGAACTTATTAGGGATTGATATGATTTGATTGAATTTAATTTGATTATATTTAATTTTGTTAATTAGTTTTGATTTTGTTAATTGGTTTTGGTTTGTTGGATGAATGTGGACCATGTCGATTTGCGATGGGCCGCACTAAGGAGGGGCTACGGGAGTATTGACCTGCCTTAGATTTACTAGCCCAAAGGGGTAAATCACTTATCTATTGAACATCACTACCCAACTTAAAAGGGAAACTACTAGGAGAGAGGTCACTGTGACTTGATCCAAATTCAAAGTAGTCAGATGGGAAAAGGGCCTCAAGGGCATGATCTTGACTATAAACAGATGAAAATAGACTCAGTCGATTTGCGATGAGTCATACTAAGGAGCTTAAACTTGCCTCAGATTCACCGATTCAAAGGAATAGTCCATCATCCATATAGTAGGGAATATTCAACCTAAGGGTTGCCCATCTGTTTACGATAGAGGTGTCAAAAATTGTCCTGACATGACAACTCGACATGAACCCAACTAAAAAAATCTGAGTTCAGGTTGACCCAAATAATTTTTGAGTCGAGTTTGGGTTGAAGAAATTAACCCGTTTGATATTTCAGGTCAGATTCGGGTTGACCCACCAACCTAAAATTGTCTCAATTTTGGCACGTCAACTTGAATTTGACTCGAAATGGACCCACGAACTTGAAACTGACCTGATTTGTACCCATAATTCTGAATTTGAATGAATTTTAATGCAATTTTGACTTTAAATAGATATATAAATTGATCATCTGGGTCATGTCGAGTCAATTGGGTTGAAGTTGGGTCGAGTTTAGGTTAAAGTTTTTGACTCATTTAATAAACAAATTGGGTTCGGGTCGATCAAATTCAGGTCAGACCTGAACTCAACCTGTCGACCCAAATTGACACCCCTAGTTTGTGATGGCTGAACTAGGAAGAAAGATTGGGGAGTCACATCTTCCTAAGTAAAACCAACCTTAAAAGTGGCCAACCAATTATGTAGTAAGCCGAACTTAACTTAGGGAAACTACCAAGTGAGGTCCGCTAGGGGGTCATATCTAAGCTTGAAGTAGAATATGTCAATCTAATAGGGAGTTTTGCTGACACTGCCTAAAAGTGATAGGATGCCTATTTGAGAAAAAGTTATCATTACGGGTCTTATCCTAATCCTCAATATATTTTGTTTTGTCAGTTTGTTCATTTGTTTGGTGGGCCCTATTAGTTTGTAATGAGCCACGGAGGCTTTGACCTACCTTAGATTTACAAGTCCAAAGGGATAATTCTTACATCTGTAAAATGACATTGTCCAACCAAAGGGGTGGAAAGTGGAACTATCCAATCTAGTAGTAACCTAAGTCATGTCTAAATTGGGTCATAAAGATGTCATCCAAATAGCATGTCCACAGGAAAAATTGCCTATTTGGGTCTTATCCTAATCTCTAAAATATGTAAGTCTTGTCGATGTGCAGTGGCCAATTCAAGAAGAAAGTGTGGGGACTCACATCTTGCTTGAATTGTGTCATCCACTGAATGGGTTATTGTTAGCAAACTAAACACAGCGAGCTTAGAGTGACCATCGATTTGTGATGATTAATTTAGAAAGAAATCATCAAAGACTAGCACCTTTCTAAGTAAAACTGATCATTGAGACAATCTATCATCGACTAGACAACTATTATCTGACCTAGGGTGACTACCAAGTAGGAGGCCACAATAAAGGACTAATCCCAAGCTTGGAATAGTCAAAAGAGAAAGGAGCCACTAAGGGTCTTACCTTGAACCCTGAGCATATATTTGGACCTAATTAGTATATAATAACTAGCTCGAGAAGGAAGCTCATGGACTCACACCTTTTTAAACAAGGTCAGACGTCGTGGTAGCCTATTAACTACACAATATGTTGTACCCAACTAACAAGGTGCCCATCAATCTGCGATGATTAAGCCAGAAAGAAAGCATAATGACTCACATCCTTCCAAGCAAGGGCAATTGCTAGAGTGATTCACTAGCTCAGTAGCAAATTGAACCCTACTTAGGGAAACTACTAAGTGAGGGCCACTTGAAGTAGTCTAAAGTGATTATGTTTGTGCTTAATTTTTGTGTTTGTATTGTGCTAATTAGAATAAAATGTCCCTTGGGTTCTCTTACACCTATTCTAGTAATACCAAGAACAAACTTTGGAGATGACTCCAAGATTTAAATTTGAAAAGCAATGGTTTTAAGAAAGAGAAATAATTTGATTAATAAAGATGTATTTTATTGATAAAAAGTTGCAAATATTTCTTCAGGTAAAGCCCATTAATTGGAAGCATTTGGTGTTCATCTTTATGGTTGATCAATTGGTATGATCCACCTTAGTAAGCCTTATCAAGGATAAAAGGGGTATTCTTATGTTGGTTCAAACTTGCCTCTCATCTTTCGATGGACAAAAATTGGTCTCCTAAAACCTAAAATGAGCTCTCCAACCCAAATAAATTCTTGTGCGAACCAACTTGTTATGAGCTTTGTTGACCTCATTTTTGGATGAGATTAACATCATTTCTGAAATTAGTAATTATGACACCTAATCCTAGATTAGGAGACTCCTAATTAAGCACTTAGAACATTATACCTAGTGACAAAGTGCATCCTCCTTGAGTTTGATCTAAGAAAATGGGCTTAGGTGAACTCAACCCAAATCTCAAACATAAATTAAATCAAACATATTACACATGAAACTTGAATTTTAAAGCAAGGTGATTAAGGTGATTAAACTAATTACCCACTTAAGCTCAAATTTAATTAAATCCAAAAAAAATTCAAATAAAATCCAAATAAATCAAATCAAACCAAAGAAAGTCAAATTCAAATCCAGTTCAAAAATGGTCAACCCTTTTGATATGGGTTTGATTTATGTGGTTCCTACCAAGTCAAAAATCGACCCACCAAAAACTGGCCAAATAAAATTATTCCAAATGATTTAAATGATAGAATAATCATGTTTAAACATAAATTTAAAGAAATTTAAATATATGTATGCCTTATTTAGGATAATTAAATCATTTGATCTAAATGGGCCTAAATGAGCCTTATTCAGTTCAAACCCAAATCAAATTGAAATCAACTCAATTTGATTGTCTAAAATCATTTGTAAATAGTCATTAAACATAATTCTATCAATCATTGGGTCCAATTTGACTAATTTGGTCATTTGACCCAAATAATTCCAACTTATCCCATTATGCCCAATTTGGGTCAAATGGATCGAAAATGAAATCAATTCCAAATCAAATGAAAATAATCACTCCAAATCATCTCACACATGTGTTTAAACATGATTAGGGTTAAACATACTTTGATTGAGTCAATTTGGTCACTTGACTCAATTAGACTTAATTTAACCCATTTAATTCAAAATGAATCAAATTAGAATAAAATTAAATTAGACTCTCATGTGGCATGGGCTAATTGAATTCTCAATTATCCATTAGAAAATCAATAATTATTTAAAGCTAAACCTAAAACTACTCAATAAAAAGAAATATAGTTAAATCACTTTAAATCCAATTGACATTGAATGAGGTTCAATCTCCAAATCCAATTTAAATGGACTTGAGTTTGAGCCATATTTCAACTTATTTTGACTTGGCCAACCCACCACAAATTCGAAAGAATGTCATAGTGGTGAAAAAAGTCAAGGAAGGCCATGTGAGGTGAAGTCATAAGGAGATGAGGCGTAGTCATGGCAAGGAAGTGAGGAATCCGTGCAAAGAAGCCAATTCCCATTTCTCTCCTATATACCTCATCCTCTACTCATCCTTGCTGATTTGGAGGCTAATCCTAATCAATTGACCACCTCTTGGAGCTAGCCTCCAAGGGTGTCCATCAATATAGAAAAAAGAAAACTTAGCTTCCTTTATGGATTCCATGAGCTAGCTCACGACCAAGGTGATAAAAGAGAGGAAAAGGCTTCCTCCCCTCAAGATAATCATCCAAGTGCACTCACAAAGTCAAGAGGTGCCAAAACCACCTCTTGGCCAAGCCTCTCACCGGCAATAGGTAGATCCTGGCCACCTAAATCTTTGGATACATGGTTCTCGGCCATGTATGGAAAGAGGGAAGAGAGGCCCTCTTCTCCCAAGATTTTCACTCCAATACATTCACAAGAAGAAGGGAAACCAAGTCGAAGTCCTTCCCGAGCCTCTTACCACCGGTATGCTAGAGATTTGCTAAAGCTGATGTCATAGAAGAAGAAAACTCTTGGCCATCAATAGCAAAAGAACAAAGAAATCATCTTATGCACAATTGAGCATTCCTCCATCTTCCTTGAACAAAACGAAGACGAGCACACACACACCCCGATCCCCTCATTGTCGGAAGGCCGAAGAATAGGTCGAGCTTGGTCCATAGGTTGATCCATGAGGAGAGAATTCAAATCCTCCTTCCCACAACCTCGCTAAGACACCACGAAGCTAATCGAATCAACCCCACCACCGGAGATCACCATCGATGAGATATGCCATTAAATTGACCTCTTAAGCTTTTAGTTTTGGAGCTTTTAAAAATAGATTTGATCTTAAGGGAGATCAAACCATTAGGAGATTTCACTGGTCGGATTGCCCAAAATCACCATGAATCGATGACTCACTACGACCATTTAAGGAGAAACAAACTCAGCCCATTTCGTTAGGAATAGAGCCGATTCGGCCACATATTATATTTTTTATCTCTATAGGAATTCACGGGACAATTCGAGCCATCCAATCTAAATTGAAACCGCATGTGTCGTCAAAATGACACGGGATCCACATGGATCCCATGTGGCTAAATCGAGTGTCGCCACACATAAAGCAACGCCATGTAGCACTGCTCATTTAAAATGAAAAAACTGATTTTATTTTTAAAAAAAATTAAATAAAATTAAAAGAAAATTTAAAAAAATAATATAAATAAAATACTCTACTAAAAATGCAATTTAAGGCTCATGGACTCTTAGTGAGAGTATCCATTCAACCCAAAATCCTCAATATTTATTGGGTAATTTTGGGTTAATTTGGGTTTGAATGAAAATAATCAAACTCAAATTAATCATAAACCATTAATTCAATCAATATGAAATTTTGGGGAACTGAAATTGGGGTTAAAATACAACTTACGAAAATGTTCATGATTTATTGCAAAGTAAATCAAAAGATATTAAATTTTCAATCTCAAATCCTAATTTTAATGAAATATATTAATATTAAATTAAGAAAATCATGGAAAATGATAAAGTCACCTTAAATCATCATAATAAACTTTAATGTACCTAAAAATACCACTAAAACTCACTAAAACATAATAAATCATAAAATAGTCTAATTTGGCATTTAATTGATTTAATTAATCCAATTAATCAACCAAAACTTAGGAAAATCATAAAAAAATAAATCAAAATTTCAAAAATTCCAAATGAACCATTTTTAGATGCATCTTCTAGAGAGGGATCTAAGAAAAATAAAATCCCTAAGTAATTCCTTCTAAATTAAGTTTAACTTAGTTTTTAATGAAATAATTAAGACCTTAATTAATCCAAAATCATGCATTTGATTAAAACAAAATTTTAAAAAACTTAAATTGGCAAGGAACCCCACTTGCTAAAAAACTTTCAAGGTTAATTTAAATCTAGATTGGAAGCTATTGAATTTCTAATCTCTAGGTTGATTTATATGAAATAATAAATAAAAAATTTACAACAAATTATAAAATTTCATAAATTATTTTGAAACATATTCATCAACATCAAAAAAACATAAGGACAATTTTCCAACACTCTAAGTCAAAGAATTTAATTAATTACAAACTTAGGGTTTAATGGAAACCATTAAAAAATGCAAAATCAAATAAACCTCAAAGTTAATAAATTATTAAATTCCTGATAAACCATTAATGGAATCTTAACACATAATCAATTCAAATTAAGATTAAATTATAACATTAACCAGATGTATTAGGTTAACATAATTTAAATTAAATAAACAAAAATTAAATGGACATAAACATTAATAAAACAAATAATAAGATCACTTTAAATCAAATAAGTCAAAATCAAATTGAAAATAAATCAAACTCAGAAACATTTATTCAAATAAAAAAAAGTCTGAAAGAAGAGTGAAATTTTAATTCCAAAATAAAATTAAAATTTTGATCTAAACTAAACTCAAACCAAATAATTTAAATGAATCTAAAGAAGGTTAATTAAGATACTTAGGATCTTAGTGAAACCTTTGGAATGAACCTTGATCTTAGGATGAAGGCTTCATTATATTAGAATTTAGCATGTTAAATAGAATGGGTTCCACCCAAACTGGAATTTATTTTACTCTTCATTCTTGAAATTTTAGAATTTATTTTAACATAAAAATGAATTTAAAAATGAAACAAGAATCATAAATCATTTAATCATTTGAATTGAAACCAACCAAAGGTAAATCAAACAAACCTCAAAACTTAAATTGAAACTTGAATCTAAAAAGGCCTAGCAAAGTCTTTCCACACAAGGCCATTTCCTTCCCACACTAGATTATTAGGTTACAGACCCTAGACTTAGGTTAGGTCGATCTGTGATGTGATGTTTATCTTATTTTATGATGTACTATTTTGGATTGGATGCCTAGGATTGTTTGCTTGTTAGATTGGATGGTAGGACCTTCTTTTAGAATTAATATTGTCTTCTGCAGGGGACTATGCTAAAGGGTCTCTTATAATAAATTATAAAATTGTCATTTACTTGCAAGTGTTGAATAATCCCTTAACATAGCCCAATATGATACGTGGTCTTAGCAAGCAACTAATGTTAAGCCCTTATGTTTGCAAATATAATTATTGGTATGTTATTTACATTTCCTAATGTTTGTTTTGTTGGACTCAAGAATTTTTTTTTAATTTTAAATGTAATTTGAGCCTAGAATTAAGTTAGGATCTATGGTGTCTAGGAATAGCAGGAGTTGAACCTACCAATAGATGGGTGCAGAGATCCCCTATGAAGCCCAATGGAGGTCACTGTGGAAGAAGATAATCCTAAAGGAAGACCCATAGATCTAGACATGTAATTCTTAGCCAAGCTATATAAAGGCTGAGCTCAACTGCCCATTTTTCCCCTTTTTTCATGGTGTAAAATAGTATCTGGCCACGATGATCTATTCTTTAATTTAAATTAGCTTGATTTACTTTGGGTATGTAATAGAATCAACTTATTTTTTAGGATTTTTTCTATGTTGTTCTTTCTATGATGAATGCCTGGACGTTAGGCTCTTAGAAAAACTAAATTTTTTACCCAACTTAAATCTAATCAACTTTAAAAAAAGAAAAAAAATTGAAACTTCTCACATAAATTAAAACCCTAGAAAAACCTTAAAAGAAACTAGACATAACTAACTTTTTCCAACCATGGTAGCATATTATTCTAACTCTATGAATTGGGCACTTCACCCATTACACATAAAGGCATCTGACCTTTGAGTATAACTACATTCCTGGGGAAGTCTGTCTTCTCTTATTTATTTGGCTCATGGCTATTTCTAATTGCATGTCATTTAGGCATAAAATGCATATCCTAAAGCCTTAAATGAATTATGAGACAAAAATATTTAAAAGTTGAAATATGTTACATTAGTTTGGTGCATATCATACCTTATATGATCTTAGTGACTAGGGAGTGAGTCTAGGTTCTTAAATTCCTTTCTAAAAATATAATATCCCAATCATCTTGCATATATGAGACTTAACATCATGGATTTAAAGATCGTTTAGGTGATGTTAGCTGGCAGCCCTTCTAGGAAGGTTATAAGTTCAGAAGAGTTAGGGATAGGTTTATTCTCTCAAATGAGAGGAATGGTCGATAATTCCTAAAAGTTGAACTAGGTCCAGGCTCTGATTTGTATCAAAAGCACATATAGACTTAGATTTTAAAGCATCCTCCTCAAAGTAAGTCTTAATCTCTAGGAATTTTTGCAATCTTATGTTATTAGAATCTAAGTCCTAGATTTCTAATAAAATGTTAACTCAAAATTCTATTAAAATCAAAATTTAAAGTCCAATGATAAGATAGTCGAAATGTCTACTTGGCATCCCAGTATATATAAGCATTTCCTACTTAATCCCGATTGACCTTCAAAAGAACTCTTTCCACTTTAGATTGTTCCCTTTTGAAATTCCAAATTATCATTTGCCTTTGAAAACCAGCTTAGAAATCTATAGAAATAATAAGTTATTTTTTTAATCAAGAGTATTCTTACAAAGAGATCTTTCATTCCTAAGATGTAATTAACTATAGGGGCTTACCCTTATAGGGAACCATAAACCTAGTTTAAAATATACTTTGCTCTACCTCCTCATTTAGTTCATGGCAAAACTCTCTCGTATATTAATCACCCATTAACCTTAGGAGTCCTTTATTAAATGATCAAATATATTATAGGATAACATGTTTATCTTTTGGGATAATATATTTATTCCTTAATGTAGCATTTGATCATCCAAAACAAATTTCCTAAATTCTATGTGGTGTCATAAATTTTTCAGACAAGCTTGAACCATATGTGTCTTATACAATTCAAGGTTTTGACATGCTTGGAGGCGTCTCTCTTCAAGACCTTCAAATTCTTCCGATAATAGTTTAGCATTCTGCTCAGTTGTGATTTTATTACTTACAGCTATCCATAGTGATAGAAGTTGAACTTCTAGGGAAAGAACAGTTTTGGACCATACACTAAAGAAAAAGGAGTGAACTATGCTAAAGTCCTATGCATGGTACGATAAGCTCGAAGGGTTTTAAATAACTACTTGTGTCATTATCACTTATTGTCATCAAGTGTCTTCTTTAGGATTTGAATGAGAGTTTTGTTTAAAGCCTCAACTAACCCATTTGCCTGAGGATAGTAGATGATAAAATATCTCTAATCTATGTTGTCATCTGACAAAGCTATTGATCTTTGTACTCTTGAATGTGGCGCCATTATCGGATATGATTAGTCAGGGTACTTTTAATCTATATATGATATGGTTCTTGAATTATTGAAGAACATGGTGAGATTTGACTTCTCTTGAAGAAGAAGTCTATAGCAACTATGATGAACTAATGACCCTTGGATGAGGGAGGGTCGATCAAACCTACTATATCGGTACCCTAACACTCGAATGACCAAGAAGCTATAATCATATGAAGAATATTGAGTGGTTGATGTAGGGCCACTCTGTGTACCAAACATTGGTGGCTATGACATGGCACGCCCATGTAATCTATAATCATCATGGGCCAATAGTACTCACTTTTTTCATTTTGGCCTTAATCTTCAGACCAGATTGGTGAGCTCCACATAGTCTTGAATGTACCTCGATCATATTTTTTGGGCTTCATGTTTGCCTAAATAATGTAACCACACATTATCAAAGGACTATTGGTATAGGGTGCCTTCAATCATAATGTAGGATAATGCCCTTTATTTAAATTGATAGGCTTTACATTTCCCTTAAGGTAATTTAGTTCTATCCAAATAATTGATGAAGGGTTATCTCTAGTCTAACTCATCTTTTTTAGTGGTGGAAACCTCCCCCTCAAGAGTTTATTTATTGATGAGTTTAGCATCGCTAAGAGAGAGGACTTGATGATTACTTACCTTTATCGATATGAACTCATCATCTGAATAATCGCTCAAAAAAACATCTTTTCAAAAACTCTCCACCATCTTTATTGAGATGGGTAGGAGTATGTTCTTCAAGAGGAAAATTGATATATATTCAACCCAATTTTCCCCTAACATAATGTTTGAATTTATTTTTATATGTGTTATACTTCCTATGAATGCAATCATTCATAATTAATTACCCCTCTTACGATAGTAAGAGAGAACTCTCGATTAAGGTTTGAAATAAGATCAGTTTCTAATATAAATCAGAGTCTAGTGGTGTGGTGGCATGGCATAGATGATTGTATAAATGAAAAATGGAGATAGTCTCGATCAAGATCCCATGATTCCATTATCTCGAGACTATGCTGTTCTAGTCTGCCAACATCAGAGGGCTGTTAGTCGTAATGTTCAGGGAAACTGATTAGCAACCATGGGTTGCCTCAACTTAAATATCCTAAGTAGACTAGAGTTTTAGTATAGGGGTTGTGGTGTAGAGGTGTTCATATGGCAAACAGGTAAATAGACTGGGCTTATACTTATAAGAAAGCCAGAATATAGGGGTGTTCGTATGGAAAACACTTGGGAAATGTCAAGTAGGAATGTTCGCATGGATAATAGATAGATTGTGCTTACATCCCTTTGGAATGCCAGTAAGGTGTTCGCATGGTAAACACATAGATTGGACTTACATCCCTTTAAAATTCTAGTGAGGTGTTTGCATGGCGAGCACATATATTGGACTTACATCCCTTTGGAATGCCATATGGATATAGATTGTTTGCATGGAGAACTTATAGATTGAGCATACATCCCTTTAGAATGACATATGGATATAGATTGTTCACATGGTGAATGTATAGATTGAAGAATGTATAGATTGGACTTGCATCTCTTTGAAATGACATTATTATAGGGTTGTGTTCGCATGGAAAACAAATAGTTTGGACTTACCTCCCTTTAGAATGCTATTATTATTGGGTTGTTTACACAACAAACAAGTAAATGACTAATGCATGGCATATAATGATAGTGAGTGGAGTCATCATTTAACCTAAAGCATATGTTGGGGGAATGATGACATGCCCGATCAAGATCCCATGGTTCAATCATCCCAGACTGTCATGGTTAATCTACTTAGTCAGATGTGTAGTCGACACAACCTAACCAAAGAATCATTATTAGTAGCCATGGGTTGCATCTTCCAAGGTTTTCTTATAGACCTAGGCTAGTTTTTCTCCAAGGGGATAAATTTAAGTCAACCTAGCTAATAGAGGGTTTTTTGCCTAATCAAATATATTTCATAGCTCAAGGAGCAAAGCCATTAGGTAACATACGGACTGCAATCGTGATCATAATTAAATGGTTCCATTTAATGACAAACCATTCATTTAGAGGGTTCTAGTCGTAACTGTAATTTATGTGGTGTCATTTGGTGGCAAAATCACAAAAAAGTACCTGGGTCACATCCTTACTAGTGTGAGATTATTTGAGTGTGAACAAAGCAATATATTTGATTTAACATTAACTCTTTATGAGCAAAAAAATTTTCTTAATTTATCACCCCCAAATAATAGTTATGGATCGGTGGATGAATTTAGCCTTGAATTTAAATAATCAATTTCATTCTATTAATTTTTTTTCAATTTAGGCATATATCACTTCATAATTGATTTAGATTTGAATATGCAAGAATGTCACATTAAATTTTAAAGAAATTTTAATGTGAAAACTCTTTCAATTGAAATATTCAGTTAACACGACTATCATCGAGGAAGACTTTGTCAACTCTACCAGTTTGCTTGCAGATGATCGGGTCTATGATTTTTATTTATGAATTTGAAACTACTTAACATCAATATTTTGAAATAAGAACAATGATGATCTGCTCTAGTTAAACTCTATAATAAACACAATCATAACTGGGAAGAATACATAGCCTCTCAGAGATTTATCAACTTGAGAATATTATAATAATATTATTAGATTTTGTTAACCCAGACCCAATCTTATGACCCAACAGAGAAATCAACCAGCACAATATTCTAATGCATTTGTAGAGGCACATGCGGGTGATTCAGAATTATTATACTATGAAGCATATTCAGATACTTAGTCTGGGTATTTGTTACTATGTCGAGGCCTATGCGGGACACATTCTTTATTAAAAAATTTATCATCATTTGGCTAATCCATGAGTTAAAATTTAGATTGAATTAAATAATAATTTTCAACTCAAAATTTATAATGTTGAGAGTATAGCGCCTCGACGTTGGGACAACAACGTTGTGGCACTAAGAGGCTAGCATTATGGCACCACAGGATAAGAACTTTTGATTTTTTTTTAAAAACTCAATAAGGTAGCATTGTGATGCTAGATATGCAGCATTATGGTGTTATAAGATAGAGATTTTTGGCTTATCGCCTGAGAGGATAGCGTTTCGGTGCCTAATGGGTAGCATTGTGGTGCTATAAGTTAGATATTTTTAACTTGTAATCTTAGAAGATGGTGCTGGGACGCCTAATGGGCAACTCCTTGTCGAGTAGAAAGGAGTTAGACTTTAGATTTGAAAAATTCAATGTTTTAGAGCCAAAAATAGGGTTACAAAATTAGAGCAATGCCTTAGTGCTTCAAAGACAGTGTTGTGGTGCTATAGATGTTTTGATTTTACAAAACCCTAGAGGGCAGCACTCAAGCGCTAAGGATGTGATGTTGTAACACTATTTTTAGCGCCATGGTGCATATTAGGTGTTGTAGTGTTGTGACATGGGACATCATGTGCTTAAACTCCTGAGAGCTTAGCGCTACAGCGCTATCTCCTAGCATTGAAGTGCTACAAGTTGGGAACTCTATTTTTCAGTTGTTTTCTGGTAGGAATTTAGTGATTTTTCTTAAAATTATGGCATGGTAACAACTTAGCAGTGCTATGTTTACAAAATTTAGTGTGATGCACACTCTTCTCCCTTACTCCAAATCCAAGATCAATGGAGAGAGACTTTTCATCTCATGCCGAAACTAAGTTCAACAACGGAGGCCTTTAGATTTCAATATTTTTGAGAATTTGGTACAATTTAAGTATTGGTAATGCCTATGATATAATCAATGTGATATTTTTCTTCTCCCTAGCTCTGCATCCAAGATCGATGGAGGGAAGACAGTCATCTTACACTGTATCCAAGATCAACGGTGGAGGCCTTCAAAAGTCGGCAACATTTGCAATGATTCTCTCCCTTTTACTTCAATCATTTCACATTAGAAAAGAGTGGAAAGAGTGTAAGAGAGTGTAAGAAGGATCTGTAGTGAAGAGAGTAAAGGGGAAGAGTGCAGAAGGATGCAACATCTTGAGTGGGGAGTGATAGTCCAAAAAGATAGTAGTGGAAGAGAGGTGAAGATGAAGAACCTAGAGTGGGCAGTCTCGCCTATTTTTATAGAGGTTTCAGGTAATCGTTCTTACTCCTTGGGTAGTTCTTTTAATCCCCTAACAATACCCTCGCTCCCCTTCTAAGCAGTTATCACTACTGAGGAAGCAGTTGGCAGGAAGGGTTAGTTTTCTTACTTTTAAAACTGATGGCCATCATGACAACACCTAGGCGCTAGCATTATAACACCATGATGATGTGTTTCTTAAATAAACAACTAGCGGGGGTGGTTTGTATTTTTAGATTCTATAAGGCGACGACAGCACTGCGACACCCCAAGTTGAGATGTTCCATTTATTTATTTTTTTAGAGCAAATAAATTTCCCCCTAACAAATGTGTCATATTCATTGGACATGATGCATTCATTGCTTTCTCATTTATTAGTTATTCTAATTAAGAATGAGAAAGATGGATATTTTTTTTTAGATTCAATCCTTTTTTTATGTGTTGAATCAAGATTTATATTTAGATCTAACCATTTTAGGTATGTTAAGTATGTTTGGACTTAGATTCGGTCCCTTTGAACATAATAGATCTCCTTTGGGTATGATGGATCTGATCTTAGATTTAGACCCATCCATTTTGAGCATGTTGGAATCTAAATATAGATTTCATTTTTAGCTCCTTTGGGCATGATGGAATCTAAATTTGGATTAAGATCTAGCCCCTTTGGGCATGATGAAATCTAAATTTGGATTTAGATCTAGCCCCTTTGGGCATGTAGATCTATTTTAGATTTAGATCTAGTCCATTTGGGACATAATAGATATATGTTTAGATTATATGTTGGATGGAGTTTCTCTTTGATGGAGAATTTTCCTTGCATTGCTAAATGTATAAAATTGCCCTATGTTAGGAAAATTTCCTTTCAGGAAGAAAATCTTTTAGCACTCTTTTGAACTTGAATATTAATAATAACTTAGTTAAATTGTAAGTGGATCATATATTCCTTTAATTTAATAGTAATTTGAAGAAGTTGTTTGTACTCCTCCAAAGAGTCAATCAATTTTTGTGTTTCAAACTTTAGTTTTTAGGGTTTCTCTTTTTCCTTGATTTATGAGGCTTTGATGATGAAGGCTAATTTATTTCTATCTGCTTCTTTGAGTTATATAAAAATTGTTCCTTGTTGGGTTGAAGTATTCTTAGATTAGTTTCAAGTTCTATAGAGTTCTTCCAACGAATTCCTTCTTATGGCCAGAATAATGTTGATTATTCTTTTAGTCTTCTTTGAGAAGAAGATCTCCTATCCACCTTCTTCTTCTTCTCCCAACCAATGGAACAACCTCGACTTCCATGTAATTAATATGTTTTTTTTTTATTTAGGAGATTAGGAGCTTATTGTTCTGTATCAATTAGGAAATCTTCATCTTCCCAAAAGAGCTGATTGTCTACATCATCATCCATTGGCTGACTCTTTTTAGACCGATGTTTCCAAATGATGATAGGTGATTTGGCTTTTTTGTCATCTGGCAGAGCTTGCTCTAGTTGATTTATTTTATCTTTGATGACTTGGGATTCTTTAGGAATCCAAATTGATCTGGACCTACTAATGGTGGATCTCTAGGAATGCATCCTATATGTCACACATTAGTGTTCACCGAATGAATTTAATTGCTATTTTTCATTATGGTTGTTGGAACCTTCCAACAATTGGATACCTAGTACTTTCATATTGAAGGGCTCATTGTCGGTGTTCACTAAATATTAAACCCCTAGGTCATGAGTTATGCTCAAGGCGAGCATGATATTTTTCAATATTCCCACCTATCTTAGCATAGGAATTTTTTGGGTTGGCGACCTGGCTCACCAACTTCTTAATTCTTCTTTGAAGATTTTTATTTTTGACAAGCTTTAAAACTATATAGATTTTGGAGGAGATGGTCTCCTCTTTTCATGCTTGATCTATGACATGGGATGTGTATTCTCATCTCAGAACCCTTTTTTGAGGTTAAGTCTTTAGGCTTGAGCTCATTAGAAATGATCACATCTGGGCTCCTTCCTTTATTGAATGTCTTTGGCATTCCAATGCCCTTAATGATAGGCTCAATTATAAGTCCAGTAGGTAGAAATTAGATGACCTCATAAATCATTTCAAACTAAAGAGTAGCTCCAGCATAACCAGGATTGATTATAGCCTGAGGGAATTTAATAGTGGGTTGCTCTCCTATCTTGAGTGTCATCATGTTTGTGAAATTTTCCATTGAGGTTTCAAAACCTAATCATAGATCTAAAGTTTTAAAAAAATATAACCTAATATTTAAGTCTGTGACAACACCGTATATTTTAATTTTTCCAACTTGAGATTGGGACATGCCTTATTAAGAATCCTAAAATTGATGCATATGTGAATTTGGCTATTCTTCTTCTTGACTGGGATAACGCTAGCCAACCATGTGGGATATTTTTTTTCTCGGATGAAACCAACAACGATTAACTTCTTAACTTATAAAATGATCGAATTTTTGATGTCTAATCACATGTGTCTAGGGGCTTTCTTGATAAGGATTACGTTATACTAGATTGTTATTTTATGAACTATGACTTCAGAAGCTAATCTAGGCATCTCTTCATAGCTCTATGTGAAGCAATCTTTAAACTATGAGAGTAGCCTAACTAAGTCATTGGTTTTAGATTAATTTAACAATGAATTCATGTATGTCGGGCAATGGATTATCTTCAGTGTCTAAGTTGATCTCCTTCAACTCATTAATCATTTATTTGATTTCTTCCTCTAGTTCTGGGAGTGCATCTCTAACTTGGAGGTAATCTAGATCATCTGAAGTTTCTAAGTACACATCCTCATATGATTTGGTGTTATTAAGAAAGAATATATCAAACTCTATGTGGTCGGTGATAACTAAGCAATACTCATCATCATCTATTGGACTCGTTGTGCCAAAGTTTAATCCTAGTCTTGATTGAGAATTCTTGCATTTGTTGATCCATAGTTTTTCGAAGTACTTTGACCTATGATTATACTATGTATGTGGTATTAAACCTTTCTTTGCTAAATTTAAAACATAAGGTGAGTACTAATCAAAGGGAGTTTTATTAATTCTTTGAATGAATTATCATCAAGCTCTACATCAACTTATGAGCTTGAAGATGCTGCTCCTAGATAAAATCTCTAAGGCTTAGCATCTTTATATAGTTAAGGAGCATCCTTAACTACCAAACCCCCAATATTTTATGGAGAAAGTGGGGATAGAGCTAAGGTGTTCGAGCCAATCTTTGAAAGTGAAATAATCCTCTAAGACATAACCTAACATGTGGTGGTAATGGCAGAAGTTAGGATCATCATTCATGTAGACTTCATCTGGCTTTTTAAGCTTATGTAATTGAAAGTTAGGTTTCTTGAGAAAATTCTTAAAAATTTTCATGACTACCTCCTTGAAAGAATAAGGTTTGTTAAGCTTATCTGCAAGAGTATGTGAGAAATAACTACCTAGTAATGGATACTGATGTTTATGCTAAGGGGGGCTGTTGCTGCAACCATGGAAGTGGAAGAGGTGGTGGGAGTGAAGGCTGCTAGGATTTGGGCTTCTCAGAGTGAACTCTCACTAGTTGTTTTCCCTTATCCACAACTAACACAACCCCAAGCTTCTTCTCAAATACTTTTTGCGATTTAGGCTTGCATGACTGGTCTTGAAGAGCTAACACGACAAATATTAGTCCTTCCATCCTCCTCTCTATATGATCAATCTGATTAACTTGAGTTGGTGTAAAAGTCATTGAATTTAGTCTGATGTCTCACATTCTTCAACTACAACTCTCTAAACATCAATACTATGATGTTGTTCTCTATGGGAGGAGGTTCTAGTATCTATCATATGGACCTCTGCTGCATCATACATGTCATGCTCCTCCATACAGAAGCTGACTTTTTCCTCTTCACACCCATTCCTTTTCATGTCTTTGACGGTTGTTTGGTATTATGCTAAGATTTTCTTCAAAAAAAACCATTTATATTTTTTTGGATATACAAGAACGTATCCAAGATGATGATCCTCTATAGAAGGGGTGCACTCATTTTTTTTATTTAATCCATATTCTCTCACCGGTCCCAAGTTTGGATGTAAAAAGTGGATGGTTGTGATAGGCAGTCGACAGCCAGTGTAAAATTTGTCGAAATAATCATGACATGAATCCTTTAAAATATTGTGTTAATTCTAGGGCGTCCCATGGAAGCGATGCATTGTATGGCTTGAATATGGTGAAAAGTGTGCAAGGGCCACTGCATCGACATCCGGGTACAGTGTTAAATAAGCAAGGGTTCCCATATTATGGACGGATGTGGGCAAAGAAGTTAGTCCATGAAACTAAAATTAGGTTAAGAACTTGGAATATATGTACTCTTCCATGTAAACTAATGGAATTAATAGATATTACGGTTCATAGGAAGATAAATATTTTATGTGTTCAAGAAACTAAATGGGTTGGGGAGAAAGCCAAGAAGATTGATAGTTTAGGTTTTAAACTTTGGTACTCGGATAGAAGTCAAATTAGAAATGGTGTAGGTGTGATTATAGATAAAAGTTTGAAGGATAATGTTATAAATATTAATAGATGCGGTGATAGAATTATAGATTTAAAGATTATTGTTCATACTAAGATTATCAATGTTATAAGTGTTTATGCTCCTCAAGTAGGTTTGGATGTAGGCTCAAAAGATAAATTTTGGAATGAATTAAAGGGATTAATATAAAAGATACCTCTTGAAGAAAAAGTATTTATTAGAGGAGATTTAAATAGACATGTTAGTAGAGTGGTAGAAGATTTTAAATATATTCATGGTGGTTATAGATTTGGAGTGACTAATGAAGAAAATAGGATTATATTAGATTTTTCTTTAGCCTATGATTTTGTAATTTCTAATACTTTATTTAAGAAAAGATATGAACATATTATTACTTATAAAAATAGATCTAGTAAAACACAAATTGATTATTTTCTGATTAGAAAAATAGATCATTTAGATTGTAAAGATTGTAAGGTCATTCCATGTGAAAGTTTAAATACCCAAAATCGATTATTAGTCTTAGATTTTAAGATGAAAGATTAGAAGATAAAAAATAAATCAAATTATTATCCTAGGATTAGATGGGTGCACTTAAAGAACACTAATAAAAATATTTTTAAGAGCAAGCTACAAGAGCTTAGAATTTGGAATGTTCATAAGGAAGTTAATGTTATGTGAGAAAAGAAAAGTAAAATTAAGTTGCTAAAAAAAAAAAAAAAAAAAAAAAAAAAAAAAAAAAAAAAAAAAAAAAAAATAAGTGTGTTAATATAAAACTTGGTTTAGATGTAAAATGAGAATGGGAAAAAATATAAAGTAGCAAAAGATTCTAAGAAAATAATATATCTGAAATTTTAGTGATTTATATAATAGATTAGCCAAAGAAGGTGAAAGATGTATGTATAAGTTAGCTAACTAAATAGATGATAGGAGAAAAGACTAGCTCATATAGGATGAAAATCATAAAGTGCTTTTCTTAGAAAAGGATATTGAAAATAGGTGGATGAGGTATTTTGATAAACTTTTATTGAAGGATCTGAAAATACAGTTGATTTTAGCAACCTTAATACCTATACAAAAATAGAGAAATTTGTTTTTATCTTCGTGTTAGTAACTCTGAAGTTAGTGAAGCTTTAAAGAAAATGAAATGTAAAAAATAGTAGGACCTAATGATATTCCAATAGAAGTGTGGAAATGTTTAGGAGCTTGCAAATCTTTTTATTATTATTTTAAAGACTAAAAAGATGTGAGATGAGTGGAGATAGAGTTTGTTGGTTCCTATATTTAAGAATAAAGGTGATGCGCAAAGTGTGCAAATTATAGAGGAATTAAGTTAATGTTTCATACATTAAAATTATGGGAGAGAGTAATTGAGCATAGGTTACGATACAAAAGTTTCTCATAATCAGTTTGGTTTTCATGCCAGGTAGATCTACTATGGATGCTATATATTTGTTAAGAGGTTTGATGGAGAAGTATAGAGAAAGCAAGGAGGATCTACATATGATATTTATTGATTTAGAGAAAGCTTATAATAAAGTTTTAAGAGATGTTCTTTGGAGAGTTC
This sequence comes from Cymbidium sinense, assembly GCA_021442155.1. Lineage (NCBI taxonomy): Eukaryota > Viridiplantae > Streptophyta > Magnoliopsida > Asparagales > Orchidaceae > Cymbidium > Cymbidium sinense. The sequence continues at coordinate 150,040,361 of CM038222.1, forward strand.
AAGAAAAGAAAGGAGTTAATATTGATTATATTCAAGTCATTAAGGATATGTATATTAGAGTTGTCACTTGTGTCCAAACACAAGGAGGATCTACAAAATATTTTCCTATTTCAATTAGATTACATCAAGGATCAGCTTTAAGCCCTTATCTTTTTCTTTGCTTTAGTTATAGATGTTCTTACTAGGCATTTATAGGAAGATGTACCTTGGTGTATGCTTTTTGCTGATGGCATTCTTCTTATTGATAAGACTAGAGAGGGACTCCAAGAGAAACTTGAATTATGAAGGTCAACCTTATAGTCTAAAGGTTTTCATTTAAGTAGATCTAAAACTGAATATATGGAGTGTAATTTTAGTTATAGAAGTTTTAGTGATAGTGTTGTGATATTAGGTGAACAAGTCATTAAAAAGAGTGAGCGATTCAGATATTTAAGCTCTATTGTTCAAAATGATGGTGAAATAGATGGAGATGTTATTAATAGAATTCAAATTGGATGGTTGAAGTGGAGGAATGCATCTAGCTTGTTGTGTGATAGAAAAGTACCGCTTAAACTTAAGGAAAATTTTTATAAGATGGTGGTAAGACCTACAATGATTTATGGTGTAAAATGTTGGCCAGTAAAAGAGAAGCATGAGACTAAGTAAGAGTTGCAGAGATGAGGATGCTCAAGTGGATGAGAGGCTTTACTCTTAGAGATAACATGCAAAATGAGTATGTTCGAGAAAAAGTTGGAGTAGCTCTAATGATAGATGAGATTAGAGAGAGTCGCTTTAGATGATTAGGCCACATAAAGCGTCGGCCATCTAATGACTCGGTTAGGAGAGTAGATACATTATATTTGCCTTATGTTAAGAAAGGTAGAGGCAAACCTAAAAAGACATTATTAAAATGTATAAAAATGACCTTAATATACTTAAATTAAATGAAAATTTGACATTATCACAATAGAGACGAAAGATTCATGTAACCAACCCCACTTAGTAAGATAAAGGCTTATTGTTGTTGTTATTATTGTAATTCATAATCTCTCAAAAAGGAGCCAAATCTCCCACCACAAAAATCTAAATGATTGCTTATTATCATCAACAAGCTTCTTCCCTTAAAGCTATAACTTCAATGATCTATAAATTTCAAAAGATTACATACATAGAATTCAATTTGTATACATTTACATATCTAACACTTAAAAGTGATATTTACGGATATAATATTTTTCTTATGTTTAAAAAGATAAATTTCATTTTAGAAAATAAATAAATAATATTAAAATTGAAGTACCATTTATATAAATATTAAAGTTTAATATTAATTATATAAAAATATAAAAATTGTCTCTATATAAATACCGCATAAATTTTTCATGTACACCTTACATCTCAACGACTATAGTCATTGGGAAATGATTTGTTGTCTCATTTCCATAAGGAAAAATCAACAAAGCCATTTGGATGCATGCACAGTAAGTAGCATTTATATATCACATGCTAACCTATAGACCATTCTACATTCTATTTTTAGCACCGTGGCATAACTTGACAAATAGTAATGCAATTACAATAAATAAACGGGCTTAAGCATACAAAAAAATTCCATTCTAGAATTTAACAATAAACCTTAATATTTGTTAATATTGACAATAATTTAGGAAATGGAAATAAATCCTCAAAATTGAAAATTTTGAATTGTATACCTCCACAAGTAAATACATACACGGAGCAAACATACAACATTAAGCATAATAATACAAGTTAACATGCCAATCTCGACATTCACCACAAGCAGAACATAACAACATTCAAATAAATTTAAGCAAGCAGGATCATAATCATACTTAAAAATTTTCATTGATATTCAAACATAGAGTAGTTCTCAAGACCAGAATCTAAGCTTTCTGCGATGTCAGCATGGCAGCTTAAGCTTTCTGCGATGTCGGCATGGCCAGTGAAACGCCCTGAACTGGCAGCTTAAGCTTTCTGCGATGTCGGCATGGCCAGTGAAACACCCTGAACTGGCAAATCTTTCCATTGCTGTGTCACAGTTTTTATTTGAGTGTAGAATTGTACGCCAGCCTTACCTGCCATTCAAAAGAACTCAAATGGGTTAGAAAAGGTTTAAGAATGATTAAAAAAATTAGGCGAGTATTTTGATCAATATTTAATCTGAATGGGTTTTAAAACTTCTGAATTTCATTTGAAATGAACAAAATATATAAGCAATTAATCAATTCTTATAATGGAATCTCATAGAAAACCAAAGGCTTTTAAAATTCATCCTAATCAAATTTGATCAAAATATCTTCCCACAACTTCTTTCCCAATGAAGTACAAAAATGCATCAAAGAAAAAGAAAAAAAAATATTGGTGAAAGATCTCAAGACCATTGAATGTCCTTTAAGTATAATATGTAGCAAATCAGTTGCAACTTATTTTGTACTCAACTAAAAGATGTCCCAATAAATTTGAAACCCGTCCTAACATAAAATTTAGTCAAAATATTCTAACCAATTTTTTCCAAGAAAAATAGTATCTAAAAATTATAATAAAATTGACGTACCATAAAAGTTAAGATCTCCCGCAAAAGAAGCCTTGGAGCCGGTGAATGAGAAGAATGGGAGAGGAACTGGAATAGGCACGTTAATGCCAACCTAAGCATTAAAAAAAAGTCAGATAATCTTCACCAGAAGCACAAGACTGAAAATTATACACGTACAAATCATTTTTTAAACCAATAAAATATCTTGGCAATCTTGCATTATTTTCATGAATTTCACATTTTCCGAGGATTTGGCTACAATGCTACAGATATCATGCATTCAAAATTCCGGTGATTTCAGAGACAGATCATTTAAGAGTTTAGTAATAGCTTGTTTAGAATTGGTACCTGACCAGCTTCTATATCATTCTGAAACTTCCTTGCAGCTATGCCTGATGATGTGAAGATGGATGCTCCGTTACCATACCTAGTAAAAAGGAAAAAGTAATTTCGACCAGTTAAGTGACAAAAATATAGATAATCAAAAGTTAAAATCTGTTTTGGAAGGAGGAAAAAAGTACTTGTTATTGTTCACAATGCTGATAGCTTCTTCAAGACTTTCAGCCTGTTAATGTTTAAATGCAGTCAGTATCACACAAGTGTAGACATTTACCATAAATTTTTTTGCAAAATAAAAAAAATGACGGTTATACACAAATAGCAAGTTTATGACACCTATATACAAAAGGTGGCAAAAAAGCAAACAATTTAGGTGCGTACCTGCATACAAAGAAGAACCGGGCCGAAAATCTCCTCCTGTTGGATTTAACAGAGAATTCCATTAAAAAGTGTGCAAAATTATGTAAATGCACCATTGAAGGTGAAATGTTTGCAATTTACAAAAAAGGTTTTCAACAATTAATTATTTCTATCTTTTTGAACCTTCATCAATAGATCGATGATTGGGGTGGTTGCTGTGGCAATAAAGAGGATAATTATGATAACCGGTGTCAAGGCTTGCTAGAACTTCAGCACGTATGATGAAAAATAGCTAGGGTTAAATGCTTGAATACCTTATAACATTCCATGTCAGATGTGACATTAGCTAAGATTGTAGGTCCCACAAAGTTGCCTGCTTCATAACCAGGAACCTAAAAAAGAACAGACGAACAAGGCAAGGTGATATCAAATAGTGTGATTATAAAAGGAACAAAATTTTAAATTAGTTATGAAATTGAATCATATTCAAGTTGTAAGGATAGTAAGAAGACTTAGGAAAACAAAAAAAACAAAAATAGAAGAGCAAACACATGACACACAAGTTTGCATGACTCGGCGTAATCCACATACATCTTTAGCCATAAAAAAAATCAAATCAAATCAAATGCTCCACTGAACTTCAAAAGAGGGATATATCAAGGATTTCCCTTCATACAAAGTCAAAGATAAAATTTGAGAATCCACATGGTCTATATCAATGATGGGAGAGAGTGTTGTGCCTTCTGTAAAGATGAGGCTAGATGAGGAGAAAAGAACGTACGACTTTCTTCCCATCTCTATTGCATTAATCCAACTAAGAGCTATCCGTGTCATGGCCAGAAGTTTCTCCCTTTAATAAAATCTAAACTAGCAGAAACATCCATTATTAACAGCTATTAACCTTACCTGAAAGTAATAACTAGATGCTTTTAGGTTATGCCAGATTATAGGAGGCACGCGTAGGGAGAATGAGCAAATATCAGTTAGAGAGGCATGCGTGTGAAGAGTAAAATAAGGGGATATTTGGTATCACAAAACGCTAAGATGTTGAAATTTGAAATATAAAATTGGATAGCACAAAAATAAATGCAACTAATTGGATAGGACAAAGTTTTTCCTTTTAATAAAATCTAACTAGCAGCTCCATCCATTATTATCAGCATTTATAGTAGCAACCTCGTCTGAAAGTAATAACTAGATACTTCTACGCTATGCCAGATTATAAGAGGCACGTGCAGGGAGAATGGGAAAAAATTAATTAGAGCTCTTGGTATGCGTGTGGAGAGTAAGATAAGGGGATATTTGGTATCACAAAAAAGCTAAGATGTTGAAATTTGAAATTAAAATTGGATGGGACAAAAAAGTAATGCAAATTAATCTTAATTATGTTAACAATAAGTTTGGCTATGTGCTAATTGCTGTAAGACATAATGAACTTTGGCTATGTGGTTTTCAATTTGGTTTTAGGCATTTGTTCTTTAGACAATTTAAAGAGGGTGATGATTAGTGCACTTCCATTTTTTTTTTATCATATTGAACCTGTCCGAGACTTTATTTAATATATTTTGATTATGATAGACTTAAGGTGGATGTTGCATTATTTTAATCTATTACCATCTATAGAGTCTTTTCAGCTTTCCTTAGATCATTAATGTTAAACACCTTGGATGGCTAACTTTGAAGTTATTGATTTAAGCTTATAGAAAGTACAAAAACACCTTTTCAAGTTGGTGATCTTTTGAATGTCAACTCATGAAAATTACCACCCCTCTTAAGAGAGTAAGAAATTAAATATCGGTGAAATTTTCAAGGTAAATGGAATAGTAGATAAGACACTACCTCATTTAGATCTAGTTCCTATAAACACAAATACACTCTCCTCAATTTGAGAGAAATGATGTCGTTAGATCACGAATGTATATAAAGATGTGGAGTTTTGAAATTTGGGATTTAGAATTTATGAAATTCATCATTATTTAACTTAAAGAGGATAGTTGGGGGAATGATGACGCGCCGGATCTAGATCCCATGGTTCCATCATCCGTCCATGGTCCCTACCACAATGAAGAATTCCAACTCGATAAGGATCCGCCAAAGAATGGGCGCCCAAGAAATCCAGAATTGCAGGGTGATGTTTATCTAAAAGCATACGCCAAGTCCACCTTAACTAGGAGCTTTTCTATCGCACTGGTTCACATCTCAGCGAGCCATCATATCTGATGATCGAATATAATGATGTTCTGAACCACCGATCGTAAGACTCTACAACCGCATATGTGGAACCTTCTCAAACCACGGGACACGGATCACGCCCCACTGGCATGAGATTGAGTGTGAATATACGCGACTTGACGGCTCCTTTGTGAAGCTTAATTTATCACCTCCAACAAACAATTGTAAGAAGGATTGAATTTAAGCTTAAAGTTTTTATATTGATAAATTTCACTTAACCACTTATAATTTAGTGACTCTCGATTTTATATTTCAGATACTTGAGTTTGATTAATTCAATTTGAGATTACAAGCACATTTTTATGGTAAATACTCCCTCCGGTTGAAATCTTCATTCAATAAAGTCATCATCGGGGTAGTTTATTATTTCGTTGTTTCTGATCCTGTCGACTCTATTAATTTAATAATAAAAGATCAGATCTATTGTTATATTATGGAATTAGCTTCTCAGATTTCTTATTAGGTTGTAATAGATCATGACTTTTAGGTTTTGTTAACCGGGCCCATGCGGGTCGTTTAATTTCAAATTGATTTAACTTTAGAAGTTTAAATAATGTTGCTTATTTTGATTGAGTTTTATTGCAAGTTTCTAATTTTAGATGACAAGATTTCACAGCCTCCCGACGCCGCCCCACATGTGGCTACAACTCGAAATTTACCCAATGCCAAAGAAGTAAAGGATGTAAACACCACTACTAACGTCATCCTACCAAGAAAAGCATATATGGCCTCAAACACCCATGTAACATAGATTTTCACGACGAGAAAGTGTGACTTATATACTTGCAATGTCAAGTTAAAACATTAATTTTAACTTTATAGTTGAATTTTTATTAAGCAATTTATGCCTCCCGTTAGTGTAAAAGTTTGGCAGCATTTCGTCAACATCCCAAATCGATAGGCTACGGTATCCGTTCAATGACAAAAATGATAAAGCAGATAAATCACAACCTGAATGCGTTATCCCACCATGCCAAGAAAGGTATGTATGGGGCTCTAAAATACCTGCTGAAATAGATTTTCCCGCCATGCCAAGAAAGGCGTGTACGGGTACTTATGGCCTGCAATTTTAGTTTAAATAACAATTTTATATTACAACATGGCTTTATGTCGCCGGTAGGTCCCCGATGGTGAAGGCGAAGATTTCAAGAAGATCCGGCCATCCCCAGGTGATTTCTGCATACACGCTTAAAGAAAGGCGTGTATGGGTGGTATAAACCACGACCTGAATGCGTCTTCCTACCATATCAAGAAAAACATATATGGGACTCTAAGGTCCTGCTGAAACAGATTTTCCCGCCACGCCAAGAAAGGCCTGTACAGATACTTATCTATATGCAAGCAAATACAAATTTTTCCGCCACGCCAAGAAAGGCGTTTACGTATACCAACAAGCAAGTAGTGATTTCCCCACCACACCAAGAAAGGCGCAGTGCACTTATAGTCAACATAGACTTGCAAGCACGGAGTTGGGGCACGGCGCCAGGCGAGACGACGCGCACAGACGACGCAGTAACGCGGGTGCTAACAGCGCGTGGGCGATCGAGGCGGCTGGCTAGACGCCGCCGGCGCAGCTGTGCTGGCGGCGCCGCGACGGCGCCGAGCGATCACTGCGGCGCAATGCGAATAGTGTCGCTACCGCTTACGATGTTTTGTGTCAATGTCTGGTTTCATGAGAAACTTCAACCACATCAGAAGACGCAAACAGTGAGAGAGAGAGAGAGAGAGACATGGACTGGGGAGGAGGGATGCAAGTTGCACGAGAGGGAGTTTGGGAGAGGTCGGCTATGGGAGAGTTTTTTGGGGAGGATTGGTTAGGGTTAGGGTTATAAGGGGGGTATTTATAGGATTTTTTTTTTTTTTTTTTTAATTAGGCATAATTTGGATTTTCCGACATATATAAACAATATATATATATCGATTTTAGGTTATGTAACGAACGGCAGACCGTTTCGATTGGAGGCCGCTTTGGTTTAAGCCGACGAATTGGTCAGTCAAATTCATTCGCTTCGACGCCGATATTCGCGACTCGTCAATCGGCACACCAGTCTCATTTAATAGATTTCTACATTTCGACACTAACGACACGATCAATTTCACGAACGCTCATTTGGGCATCATCGCGACCTCGATATGCGCGTAGGCCGACGCACTCTTTTGACCCGAATTGCGATGCATATTCGACCAATTTCGATGAACGCTGATGGCGAAGTCGATTGATCGAGATCATTTCGATCGTATCGTTGATTTATTTTCATTTGGCCGCTCACAAATTCACGTGAGCTCGACTGACAAGCAAAGCATGAAGGTCAACAAACTCCTGAAATTAACATGCCATGATGTCACCTAGATACAATTGTTGATATTACATCTACAAAATTCAATCAAGTGCATGAACCCATCAAATTTTTCGTAGCATTAGGAGATGTTTATTTCAAACATAAAGACTTCTCTTTATCCTTTTTTTTTCTAAGCTCTACAAAACCTATTGAATGTATTATGCAGATATGTCTTTCAACTGGTCAAGATAGATAGACAAAAGATATCTTGCAATCTATTTATTTAAGGTATAGATCTACTATTACAATACTAAGCACTAGATGATAATCACTAGTTAAACCACAAGAGAACATATGTAAAGACCCTATTTTTTAAAAAAAAATGAACTAACTAATTCAATCAAAATAGAGCATTAATCGATTTTGCTTTAAAATCGCAAGATGACAAGACAGAGGAAAACCGAAGTCAAGCAAGAATGAGGAAGATCAAAAATAAAAAATGAGAGTAAAATAAAGTGAGCGATACAAAAAGAGCGAATGGGCATGCAACCAAACAAGGGAAAAAGAGTGAGATGGAGGGTGGAAGACAAGAAAAAAAAAGCAAAAGACAAAGTGGAAGAGAGAGAGGCAAAGTGAGAAAGAAAGAAAGAGAGGGAGGTCAGAAGATATATAAGAAACCAATATCTTGAAAATATGCATTTGTATTAATATATCAAAAATTTACAAAATTTGTTACAAAAAGATGCCAAGTATTAGCAAAATAGATCCTCCAACAAAAAGGGAAAAAGAGTATGATGCTCATTTACATGTCTCAAAACAAACTCTCCCTAGAGCTAACTAAGCACAACAGTGTGCGGCCTTATTCCCATGCTGGAAGATAACTTATTTAAATTGGAGGAAAAAGGTAAATTCTTGCATGTTATGTTGTTCCTTCCTAGCATAAAATCTCTAAAATGGCTAATGACACTTATGTTGTCACCTTCAGTAATGATGTCTTTCAATGCAATCATCCACGAGTCAATAAATCTATGAAGGGAGAGGATTGCCTGGATTTCCACCCAAGTGCTATCCTAATGAGTTAAACCGCCAACTCATTGAACAATGAGCTTGCCACATTCATCTTTGATGATCATGTCAATGCTAGCATATAAAATCAATACCGAGGAAAGGAGTTCAGGGTTTGAACTTAGAAAGTAAAAGTAACTAAAATATTTTCTTCTTTCTCAAATTTTAGGATGTGAACAAAAAATTAAGTTAGATTATTTTCTTCAAAATGGGAAAGCATAGATTTTTATGGTAAGTATTTAAATAAAAAAAGTATTTTCTTTTAAATTAATTAAATCTGAAAATTTTAAGAATGATAATTAAAGATTTTATAAATGCTATGATATGATAATGTGTATGCATATAAAATCGGTGTCGGGGAAGGTCTAAGTAAAAAGAAGTCAAAATAGATAAATAAGAATTTTATTTAGAATATTATAGAAATATGTCATATATGAATGAATATATGTGCATGGTGATAGATAAACCCTCATATAGTACTAAGGATGCCAATGTACCCACACCTTAATGACACTGTCTTTCACCTTAGACAAAAGTAAAATCATGACCTACACCCCGCTATGCTTAAAGGGGATGTATTGGCTAAGAGTGAGTTGATGTCTTTCCACCTTAAATAATAATGGGCATGGCCTACACCTTGTGCTAACAAGGGACATATTAGCCAAAGGTGAGTTAGGTTTATGAATAAAAGGTATTTCTAAAATGAATAGATAAGCATATATTAAAGTAAAAGTGTAGAAATGATAAATAGTATATGTTTAGAATCTTAATGGTTGAATTATTAGTATAATTCTTATATCCTCTAATAGTACATCACTTTAATTATTATGTAATGTTTCTGATCACATGGAAATGATAAGCACACGTAATTACATTCTTATATTTTAATTATGATTACTAGCATGCATGTTATTTCTTTCTCTTTCAAGTTGTCATTTAAAATTTTAAATATACCCACTGAATTAGATATATAAATCACAATTTAATAACTATTCATAGGAAAGAATTTTATATTATAAATTAGAGAAGATAAAAAAAAATGGAGCAACAAGTAATAGAGATTTAATGTTGAAATAATTTTAGTAGATATGCTATTATTTTTAGAATAAAATGAATTGTCATTTAGTGGCTTTTTATGTATTGAAAATTGTTATTAAAAGAAAATTATTTTTAATATTATTAATGTTAGTAGATGTATTTGAATACTCCATCTGGCTATATGTTCCTACCTTAATATTCCAATAGGTTGATCATGATAATACCTTCGTAAAGTTTGTATACCATCTTTCCACTAAAAAAAGTTTTACTTTGCACATTTTGGTTCCTATATGCTCTTTCATCACTTAGCATATCCATTTATGTTGTTATGCCTTCTTGTCTTTAGGTAGTCTGGTTAATATTTCAATGTTGTTCTTATAAAGAGATTTCATTACTTCTTTAATAGCAAGCTCCCACTTAACAAAATCTTTTTTCCTATATGGCTTTGTTATGCAACAAGCAATAAAGAGAGTGGGAATAATAGTTAATCAACTTGAGTTTTTTGTGCTGAAAGGTGCATATTGCATTTAATACCAAAATAGCGTTACAAAATAAGAGCACAACAAAGGCAAAGCTAAGAAAGACTAGCTGCGTGGCTTACATGCACACTGCCTTGCTCTAAAATACTAGAAAATGCAGTAGGAAATGTACAAGCATCAACAGGATGCCACACAAAGTCGACATGAGGTCCGTTTCTGTCCCCAGATGTGGGAGAAGATCACCGTGGAAAAAGGAAGCCAATATCGGTGCTGTGGGGGAGGGAGGTCCAATAAAAGGTCGCTGAGTGACCACCCCGTGGTATCGCTTCCTGATCAGATTCATACATCCATTCCGGATGTGCCAAGTGCAAGCATACCGCAACTCCACCCGGCTGTCCAATGAAGATGAATACAGCCTTGATGAGTGCCGGTATCATCTCGATGGCGACTCGATGCCGACCAAGCGGAGGAGAAGAGAGCACCATCAACATTGGCCTTAAGCCATCAGGAGGAGTGTGAGAATCGACCGAGGCTGCTGGAGCTCCCATTGCTCTCGAAATGGAAAGGCGGGGGTGTTGGTGAATGCTTTCAAGATGCTAGCAGCAAGCACCTTGGGGGTTCCATGAGGGCGGCCGTGAGTCTTGGCGTTCCTAGTCCGCCAGACCTGGTAGATGACATAGCAGTATGTCTTTCCCCAAGCTAGGTCAGCCTTGGGGATGCTTTGTCGAATGCGAAAGAGATCACGAGCAAGTAAAGGGAGAAGACAAAACCCCAAGTAGAAAGAACACGGAAAAGCGAGTCATGAGAGAACAGGGATCAGAATATGCTCCAAGTCCTCCTCCTCGGTGCAGCCCCAAGGGCAAAGGACCTCGTCAGTCAGCCCCCTCCGATGAAGCCAAGTGAAAGTTGGCAGTGCCCCTTCGGGACCGCCACCAAAAGCTTCTCCGTGGATGCATTTGGAACTTCGAACCAGTAGTGAGTGTCGGCGGGGAGGGAGAGAGAGCCTCATAGGCAAGTCGTGAGGGACTTGCTTAGAGGATGTGTATAAGCTCGGCTCGTCAGTCTCTAAGTCAGTGCACCATCACCTTCACGATCAGTCCAGTCGGGACTAAAGTGTCGCTCGACGAGTATCCCAGTCGATCCGACGGTAGAAGGAGCGGCCGTGGGTCCTCAAGGGCGGCCGTGTCGACAAAGGTAGGTCTCTTGAGAAGAGGGGTATCAGACCAAGTCGAGAAAGGACATGTACCTTTTCCCATCGTGAGTTTCCATGGGATGAGAGGGTAGAAGGCTCAGGCTCCAGGGATGTGACCCAAGACTTGGAGTCCCAGCCTCGAGGCTTCGGATATCATCCCCATAGCTCAGAAGACAACGGTGTAGGAGAGAATCTGGCTTCTGCAAGAAGTCCCAAGCTAAGCGAGCCCTTAAAGGCCCCATACACAAAGCAGAAGCATGGAACCCAAGTCCACCAAGTCTCCTAGGGTGTGCAAATGGTGTCCCATTTCACGTAATGGATGCTCCGCTGAGTAGGGCTCTTGTCCCAAAGGAAGGACATGCACATCTTCTCGATCTCCTGTAACACATTCATAGGCAAGATAGTATGTGTCACCTGGTAGATGGATCCGGGTAACAAGGCTGAGGAAATGAGGGTAGCACGTCCAGCCAATGAAAGGTGCCTCGAGCCCCAAGCCCTGATCTTCTCCCTAGCCCTCTGGATCATCTGGGAATGATCCTTCATGTACAGCCTCCGCATGGCCAGCTTAAGGCCCAAATAGTCCATCTCCTGGACTCTCCTGAACCCAATGGATCGAGCAATGCGGTTAGTCCTCCATCTCTTAGCTGCTCTGCTAAAAAGGATGGAGGTCTTCGCACAGTTGATGCGCTGCCCCGTCCAAGCACAGTAATCATCAAGGATGTCCTTGATTTGCTTGCCATGAGCCACCAAAGCCTGGGAGACGATCAGAATGTCATCTGCATAAAGAAGATTGGAGATACAAGTACCTCCAGCCGCCACGGACATGCCAAGGTTGGCTCCCCTTTGTCTGAATGCCAAGGATAGGAGCTCAGAGCACAGGATGAAGAGGTAAGGTGAGAGGGCAACACGGCGAAAGCCGAGCGATCCACTCGGTCCCGACCATTCATGGAGTACACAGGGTGGGTGACACCAAGTATCAGTCTTGAACTTGGCGGAAACCAAAGAGACGATCACGCTCTAGAGTTTTCCAACTCATCCTGTCGTAAGCCTGCTCCATGTCCACCTTGATGGCCATAAAGCCAACCTGAGAGGTGGAGTGCTGAAATTTGTTGAAGATCTCCTGTGCTAGAAGGCAGTGATGAGAGATATTCCGCTGCGGGACAAAAGCTCCCTGCTCTTCAGAAATGAGGACCGGTAGGAGATGCTTCAGCCGGTTCACTAGTATCTTCGCAACCAGCTTATAAATGGTCTGACATAAGCTGATTGGTCGATACTTGGAAGGGGAGTCTGCTCCAGCCACCTTAGGTATCAGAACAATCAGGGTTTCCTTCCATGAATCATCCATATGGGAGGAACAAAAGAACTCCTGGACAGCAGCGATGACATCGGTCTTCACACAAGTCCAAAAATGTCTGTAAAAGGATGAGGTGATCCCATCAGGACACGGGGCGATTGGCCCCATAGAATCTGCACTTCCCGGACCTGCATGTCGAAGCAGAGCATCAAGAAGAGGAGAAGCATGAGAGGGGTGCGCTCGAAGGTAAAGAAGGCCAGTTCTCGAGGGAGACATCCGCCTCAGCCCACTTCTGCTGAAAGAAAGTGGTAAAGGCTGCAGTGATGTCCTCCGGGCCGTCCAGTAGTCTACCATCACCCGTCGTGACGCCACTAACCCTGTTAGTCCGATGGCGGGAGGAAGCAACGGTGTGGAAGAAATGGGTGTTCCCATCTCCCTGCTACAGCCATCTAGCTTTTGCCCTCTGTTCCCACCAAGTGTTGAGCCTAGCTAATGTGGAGTTAAGCTCAACAACCTTGGAACGAAGCTCACCATCCTGTGCTGAAGTAAGTCCCTCATCAGTACACTCTGTATCCTGAAGAGTGGCAATATCCTTCTCCAACTTCTCCTTGAGCAAGTGGAGGTTCTTCAACATGCTTCTACTCCAGTAGAATAGTGCCACGAGAGTCGCTGCTCTTCCTCGAAACCGCTTTGGTGAAAGTCCTCCTTGGTCCACTTTTTCCACACAATCTTCCATGTGCGGCCAAGTGTCCTCAGCGAACCACGTTGCGGTGGTGAGTAAGAGCAGGGACAGAAAATAGCGATTAGGCGTGATCGAGCAATCGAGGTAAGTGAAGTACCTTGGTGTCTGAGGATGTTGGAAGCCAGTTGACCAAACCCGATCAAGTCGAACCCAGATCTTGCTCCTTCCCTCCTTGTTAGTCGAGTAAACTTTGGGCGGTGAACTCCTCATGCAAGTCGGCCTCCTCATGCGATCTTCCATCTCACGGCCAGTAGGTGAATCCCTTACCCCCCTTCTTGTCCTTCTGAGTCAGAATGCAGTTGAAGTCACCTCCAATGATGGTTGGAACTTGCAGTTCCACATTGTCCCCGATGTGCTGCCAAAGTATCCTCCTGCAGTGGTAAGCTTTGTTGGCATACACCCAACCCAAAGTCCGGAATTGACCATCTTGACCACTGCCTGTGATCACGAAAGTAGAATAGGGAGGAAACTCAAAAGATCCTGTCGCCATAGAATAATCATACCTCCAGAGTTCCCCACCGAAGGATGACAGAGGAAATGCCAGTTGCTCCCAGCTAGCTTGTCCACTTCCCGCCTAGTGAAGTGCTCAATCTTGGTCTCAACCAGGCCAATGATGCAAATGTCATGACCACCTATGAGGTGGCGTAGGTAGTTGCCCGTAGTCTTCTTTCGGGCACCCCTACAGTTCCAAAAAAGGATGGAAGACATCAATCCTCCATAGGGGAATCGTCCCCGCCGATAGTGGGTGAAAGGGGGGCTTTCTTCCTTTTCTTAGAACTAGCCTCAGCCTTCTCTTCCTCCTGCAGATCCTTGCTATAAGGGGTTTTTGGTGCTTTCCCTTTTCCACTAGTGATTTTTCCACCCCGATCCTTAGGTGGTTTAGCCATCTTTCCCAAGCCTGCAGGTGCTTGGAAGGTAGGAGGAACAGAGATATCCACTTCAGGAAGGATATGAAGTAAAGGAGGAACCCTAGGAGGGGGGACCTTTGGTGGCCGAACCCTTGGTGTGGCAAGGGCATGCTGTTGTGCTACCCTCCCTCCCTCTTTGATCTTTCCAGACACCGGTGGTCTTGGCTTCTTCTTTCTGGTAACCAACACCCATGCACCATACAGTCGGCTCGGGGTGGGGGAGGTCGCTCTCCATGGGGGAGGGGGGTCTTGAACCTGGTTCCTTTCCTTTCTCTGTCACGTAAGCATTTGTAGGTAAAGTGCTACTGCTCTCCCCCTTCTCCACTCTCTGTTGGGCAGGAGGCCCTGTGGCTGCAGCAGAATGAGTAGCTGACATAGAGGGAGGTTTGGTAGTCTTACCAGGAGTGCAGAGGAGTGGGACTGTGGTTGGACAAGAATCGACTTTGTAACCTCCACAAGAGAAGCATAATTGAGAGATCCCTTCATATTCCACTGGCTGAAAGAAACGGCCATGTCTTCCATGAATCCAGACACCTGTTGGAAGCTTGGTAGAGAGGTCTAACCTGATACATACTCTGGCATAGAGGCTCTGCCCCCAGGAGTTGGTCTGATGGTCCATCCAGAGTGGCTCTCCAAAAAAGGAGGCAATTCTAGCAAGATTGCTAGTATCCCAGTATAAGAGAGGTAGATGAGGGAGCCGGACCCAAATAGGGGAGGAGAGTCCATGAAGGGATTTGGGGTTGAATGAGGGAGTCCACTTGTCCAAACCAATTACATTCATGGCATTCATGACCCAATCAGAACGCATCAAACAAACACAGCGTCGTGGATTACTTTGAAAGCTCCCCATTGTCCCCATTTCTTACGTAGTCGGCATTGAGGAAGAAAAAGAAGGCATTCTCCCAATATCTTTCCCACAGCCTTCTCCAACTTGGCTTGATTAGTATCAACAGCATGATCATCAATTTTGATTGTCACTCCATCCTCCATAAATGAAGAAGCTCTGTCAACCGGCCCAAACTTAACAAACTCTTTCTTTCTCCAAGGGTTAGGTTGGGTGGACATACCTTTGCCATTAAGAGGCTTATTAGAAGGGTGCACTTGATGGTCGGCTAAGTCCTTCATTTGCTGCTCTTGATGTTCAAATAAAGGGTTAGAGGTAGAGTGGTGCCCACCCTTAGGTATTTCATGAGAAACTCCCCATGAAAATGCTCTCGGGTTGGTTGAGGCATTTCCACAGTCACCTTGTGTGCATGATCCTGTAGGGATTTGATCAGCCATGTGGGCGTCTGTTTCGGCCGCCCCACCTCCAGGTGGGTGTCCGGCAAGTAGCTCCCCTGTAGAGTCATCCATGGCAGCCAAACAATCGGCCCTATCATCTTCACCACAAGTCATAGGATCAAAGAGACTAACCCGGCTAAGTATTCTGCTTGTCCGGCTGTTCGCGGTCGCCTTTGTCCCGGCTGGCGGTGAGCAGCGGGCTAGAGTTCCCTTGCAAGCCCGTTTTCACCAATGCCACGTCCTCGGCCTGACGGATCTTGCGCCGCCGCCATGGCTCCCGTGCTTGCGCATGCGAGCGGCTTCCGTGCTTCGCGATAGTCCTGCGGCGCCAGCAGCCGCGCGCTGGCGCCCAGGCGCTTCGCATGTCCAAGTCCGCAGCGCCGCGCCGTTGTGGTCCGCAGCCGCGCAAAACAGCGCCCGTCCAAAGCAGCGGTTACTGCTCGCTTTCCTCGCGTGGCTACGATCTGGTCATCCGCCGCTAAGCCGGGCTCGTTGTCGGCTGGTGATTACCGCGACGCGCCAGGCAGATCAAGATCCGAGTGAAAGATAAATTCTGCGGGACAAACTGCGAGTCTATAGGAATCGGGATCTTACCCCGGATCAAGAGCCGTTTGCGGTCTGCGCCCGATGGCACCACTAGCGTGTTTGTCCTCCGCCGACTCTACAGGTAGAGTCTGACCAAGATGGTTCTTGAAAGAATCAAGAACCTCTCGGCCTTTGATTCCGGCGCCACCGCCGGCCAATCCGAGCACAATTCCCTGCTCGGGGAGGTGATGAGATGTCATGGAGGAGCCATCGTCGTCCAATTGCATGTTCCGGCCAGGATCCGAAGGATTCCGGTTGTCCGTCCCAAGCGATTCCTTATCCGACCCGAGCACCACCCCTTTGCCATGGCCTCGTACATAATGAACAGTGCCCACAGGATGAACAGTACCCGTGAGCCTTCCTTCCCTTCTTGATCCCTTGTCCCGGTGAGGAGGTGACCGGCGGCCACCCCCCGCCATAGAGAGAGAGAGAGCTGGTTCCCGTGCTCGAGAGAGAGAGAGAGAGAGAGAGAGAGAGAGCCAAGAAAAATATCAAAAAGGTGATATACATGGTATGTTCGGATTAAGTTGTTATTTCCTGCTGCACAAGTAGCTCCAACAATTCAATATTCTCTAGAGTGAGAGTTTCTTTGGATGCATTACTTATATGATACAATTCATTGAATATAACGTTTATACTCATGGAAAATCTTTTAACTTCATTATCCTAAAATTTGTATCCAAACACATCTCAACCATACCAAATAAAATAGCAATTATTGAATTTTGCATAAAACTTATCTCTAACAATCTGATATCATAAGTCGAGTCGAGCTCACAAAAACAAATTCGACGGACTTCGGATGCAATATCACGCAAATCAAAACTGAGATACCCTGGTCGACACCGAAATTGGTCGAGATGACCTCCGATTGACGAACAGACTTCGTCATCGTGTTTAGATGTCGAAATTGATCAAAATATACATATTGTACAATATGACAGTCGAACGATCAAGAGATCGAGTCGTCAACGCAACTACGCGCATGCCGGAGTCGGGAGGCAGCGACAATGCCTAGAAGGAAGTCCTCCGTTCGTGAAATTGATCGCGCTGTTAGCGTCAAAATGTCAAAACCTGTCAAATAAACCGTCAACGCTCAATTCGGACGAGTCTGCACGAATGTCGAGCGGTTAGAAGTGACGATGCGCGTTTTGAACTGCAATTGATTTGACTCAATCCCGAATTGAACCAAACAACCTCTGATCGTGAAACGGACTGTATCATTGTATCCGAAACATCGAAATAACCAAAAATTGACATTATTAACTATATGATGATGTCGTTGCAAAAATCAAAATTATGGTTGAATTTCACTTAAATAAGCATAGGCTTTTATAAATACCACTTTATATCTAACCCTAATATCTCATAACACTCCCAACAGCCCGATACTCCCATTCGAGTGCCGCATACCCTCGGTTTCTTGTTGGAAGCATGAACGACCTATCCAAGCGGCTCATGTCTATTGTTTGTCTGTCAAGTAATCAAACCCACTAACTTCGTCTCTTCTTCCCAACCGAGCGATCAAGCTTTCCTCCCCCTCTTGCGGTAGTCACACCATCAATCCTGATTGGAAGCATAGCCGAGACCCCATTCGGTTCATTTGTCCTCTCGTTCCTCCCATTACAAACCAAAAATCCTGCTTCATCCCATCACACGAGCAGGCCATCCCATCATCCTTCTCCCAAGCAGTCGAAACCTCGTCACCAACCCCTATTCCCATCCAAAGTCGAACCCATCTGCTCGATTCTTAGATAGCAAACCCGATCTCCCATCTCAGTGCCCCTTCCTCCCGTTGGTTCCCCTTCGCTCATCTCTGGTTCACACACAACCAAAGCCGTACGTCTTGCCCGTTACTCCGCTTGGAGCTACAGTCGGCCCTACTCCCTCTTCTCCCAATCCCGTTCTCCCATTCTCAACCTAACCACCAGCATCTCTACCATCTCCCATACTTCTTCCTCCGTTTCCAACAGTTGAAGGGAAGTCACAAAGGTAACCTACGTCTGTCCTCATGCCTATACAACACATGCTTCAGCTTGTCTAAATCCCATGAACCTGCTTGCAAGTTAGACTCCATAAATCTGGTTTTTAACCATGTAAAATAAACTTTAGAGCATGTTGTTTGGTTCAAGTTAGAGGTGGCCTAAATCCTACAGCCGAATTTCCCGTCTCCAATCCTCTCTTTAGTTCCAGTTGTTAAACCCTCTTCTAATTATGCTGATTTAGCAGCTAACTTATTATTAGTTTAGAATAGACTAGAGAAGATACCAGATTTCAGATTTCATGGGATTTGGCATTATCATTCTTGCAGTCCCATAATCCGAATCAAATCATATTCAAAGCATGATATCAGATCAACAGTTTAGGGTAGATTGTTAAGTTTTAATGTTGCCAATTTTCCTGCCTAACTGACTTAGATTAAATTTTTATTACCCGGTTGTTCTCTTTCTTTGTTTAAAATCAGCAAATATAAAATTTTCATCCCCTTTCAAAACTAACAGCCTCGCCAACTCCAATCTTGTTGCATGGTAGCCACAAGTGCAACAATAAATTGCTAAGCTATTACGAATAAGTACCATTCATGTCTTTCTTGACATGGTGTGATGGCGCATTCGATCGTAGTTTACACCACACATACATGCCTTTCTTGGTATGGTGGGTAGGCCTAGCATACTCGTTGTAGTCCCCTATACGGGAACGATGCCGGGATGCTGCTGGATTTTGCATCGACTGGAGGCCTAAATAAATTAATATAATATGAGCTACAAATCTTAAAATTGATATTTAAGCTAACATTGCATGTATATGAGGTACACATCTTTCTTGGCATAGCGGGGAAATCTGTGTTTTATGCAGGTACTTTAAAAACTCATACATGCCTTTCTTGGCATGGTGGAATGGAGTATTCAGCCGTGATATTTACACCACCCATTCTTGGCATGGTGGGAAGGCCCAACATACCCGAAGTAGCCACCCATACGGGAACGATATCAGGATACTGATAAAATGCTACCAAAATTTTAGCTAAAATTCATACTTGTAATAAAACAAAAGCTAAGCAAATAGCATTGCTTAAATTGCCTAAAATAAAATTAATATCAAATTGAATTTTAAATTACAAATGAGAATGAATTTAAAGATTATATTTCAAATATAGAAAGGACTAAACTCAAATGGATCTATGAAACTTGAATTGAATTTGAATTACATGAATTTAACCTTGCAATGTTCCATTTCAAATTATTTTGAAAGAAAAATTTGATTGAATAATTGAAGACTCGTAGTGAGATTGAAGCATAGCTTCCAATCATATTGTAATACCCGGAAAATAGAAAAAATAAATAAATAAATAAAATGAAAAATCCAACCGCCGCGACGGTTGACCGCGGATTAGAAAAGTCAAAAAGGGAGGAAAACTCGATTTCAGTTTTACTGAAACCAAACCCCCAAAATCAACGAAAAAGGGAACGAGAGAGGGAGAAAAGAGGGAAGACGACTTCCTTATCGCGTCGTGCGTCTAAGCAAAGCAGAAGAGGAAGAAGAAGGAGGAGGAGACCTATGTCGTGCCAGCAAGTATTCCGGTGTGTTGAGGAAGAAGGAGGGCTGTCACGTCGTAGAGGAAGAAGGAGGGAGTGAGCAAGGAGTGCGTCGACGGAGGAAAAGAGCGACAAAGAGCATCGTGACATAGATGATGCAGACGCAGGTCCTAGGAGCCGATTGAAAAAAAAACAAAAAAGGAGGTATGTATATATATATGTATATTTAATTAAAATGAATTTTGATTTTATTGTTATTGCGATCATGATTTAGGATGTTATAAGTTTAACAAGAAAAGTTAATTGAAAATATTGTTATTTTAATATATATATATATATATATATATATATTTGGAATGTGTAGGATGAATCAAAGTCAAGTAATTAAGTATTAAACCTTTACATATAAAATATAATTGAAAATTTAATAAAACCTTAAACTTATGCTAAGTTATATTATCGTTAATTAATTTAGAATCATTTTAAGGATTATGATAAATATTAAATGAAAATCAAATTTATCTATATTATGTTAATTAATTTAGAATCATTTTAAGAGGTATGATAACATTAAATAAAATATATTAAGTACACTTAATATTTTACATTAAAAAAATAATAAGATTAATAGGATTTAGAAGTATTATATGGCAAATTAGGCATATCGTTATATTAAATGAATTAAAGGTTAATTTAACTTGATTTAGAAAATAGATAATGAATATTGATGAATATGAAGCGTCGTATAATAAAAGTTATATGTAATCATATGAATAAAATAAAATAAATTACTTTAATATTGATCCAATCAATATTTTACTTTATAGGAATTTGATTAAGGAAAAGCGATTAAAGGAAAGGAGATTGAGAGAAGCTGCAAATTAAATTGAGTAATTATCTTCTTACAATTATGGTAAAAATATTTTTAATTTCTTGTGATGAAATACATGTTTATATGATTATGACTTTTTTCTGTACTGCAAATTGTTATTATTTTCCTGTTTCTTTATAAATTGTGATGTAGTTTATTATATCTTCATGTTGGATAATAACGAATCTTTCGTATTACCATCATTTTATAAAGTTAATTGATTCTTGTTAGTTATGAATTAATATCGTAGTTGTATAATTGTATCTTTATGAATGTGTATGTTGAAAGTAGAGTTCTTATGCTTGGGCGTGATATGCCGTGCGAAAAAGGGCCAATAAAATTGGCAAATGGTAATGGCTACTTGTCCTTTGGATTAGTATTGGTAAAGATTTTGTTTTGGTAAGGGTTTAGACAGTGACTCCTAAAATGGATGATAAATATAAAAGTAAAATTTCATACGAAATGTTTATTTGTACATATCTCTCATATGTTTGATTGTTTGAGCAATTTCATTTATGTACATGTTATAAAAAAAGCCGCAATATCTTAGATTCTACTTGCTTTTATAGTATAACAAAGATAATTAATTCAATCATAATTGTTTAATTTTTTCGCAACCATCCTAACTAAAATCCGATGTAAGAGAAGCATGCTTAACGCCGTAGGTAGACTATAAGAGATGTGTAATTATATCAATTTTGTCAATTATATTTAAATCAGATTTCATACGAATTTTGTTACCTATATACGCTGGATAAATTGTTAAATAATTGGATTATACCTTTTATATACGACGGAGATTTTGTTTAATATCAAAATGTTGTGAATGTTCTTTTATCCGCCGACTGCCTGCCCCGCCAGATTCCAAGCTTCTGCCGAAATGCGACACATATAAACCTAATTCAAATGAGACCTATAAAGGATGCTTACATTGTATTTGATAACTCACTAGATGAGTATGAATATAAAATTCTACGATCAAATAAGCTGTGTTTTAACTTACCTTGGATAAATTGAGAAGAATTAAAAGAATCTAAATGAAATTTACAAGGGATTTTATAATATGTTGATGAGTAAATATAATTCCCTGCAACACATCATGCTAAATGAATTGAAAAAAGATCATTCTATATACATGGGGATTTATGATAAAGCTTACAAACTAGTCTTTAAACATCAATGAAATATGATCAATAACTACATTGAACTTGTCAATTTACTAAGAAGCACGAAGGCTTACGTAATGTTCAAGTGTTTGTATGCAAACAAATAAATTGCTCGCTACTAAATATAAATTACACTCATCAATGATTCAATTGCATTATGATTAACACAGAATAATTGCAAGTGATCAAATAAACTTGAACAAGAGCTGCAATGGATTTGAAAACTCAATAAAATTTTATTGGAGTTTAAAGAATTTGATGAATCATTCTTTAAATGTAAATAAATCAATATTATTTTGGATGACTAAATGAAACTTGAAACAACAATTGTCTAACACCACCGAATTCGCAACGCATCGTACAAGCGAATAGGAGACGTTATAAAGTATTTTAATGTGACCTCATATTTGAATTCATCTCTCAAAATACATTCAAATGATCATGAATTTTAAATGAGATAATACATGCATCACGATACAATCACACTAAAATTCATGTAAGTGTGTTATAGATGCAATGAATACTATACAAATTTGCAACATCAGTGCACTAAAATTTGTGCAACTATATATTATAAATATACTAAAAATCATATATGAAAACTCGGACACCCGCATGGGCGTTGACACTATGCTGAACGCAAGAATTTAGCTTTCTGACGCGGTTGATTCTCGTCATGGACCTGGAAGTTAACAAAACCTAATGATATTATTATAGCTTTCTCCACTTGATAGTATGACGAGAATCTCCTAATACCCCAATGATGGTTGTGTTGATTGTGAATTTCAATATCCATTAAAATATAAATATCAAATATTAATATCCAATTATTCTTAAATTAAAATTTCGAATATAAATCCCATAATGATGGTCAGAATGTAGATTTTAACTGAATGGGACATCATCATTAAGTCACATTCAAAATTCATTGTCAAATTAATATGAATTCAAATTTCATGAAAATTCAAAAAAAAAGATACAATAAAAGCTAAATTCAAATAATTAAATGAAATCCAACATCTAAAACATAAAACTAAAATCCAATCTATCAATCCATCCGCAACTATTTGTCGGAGGTGATAAATTAAAAAGACTCTAACTCACAAAAAGAGTCAATGTCAAATCAAGTATATTACTATATTTACACTCAAATAATCTCATGCCGATAAGGACGTGACATGTCTTCTGTCCACGTATTTGGCCAAGAGCTCGATATATAGTTGCCAGTAGCTTTAATCGAGTCATGCAACGACACCATTATATTACTGATCAGATTGTGATGTTTCAATGGCTTAACCACTTTGAGAATGAATGATTTAGCATAAAGCCATCTATTAACTAAGGTAAACTTAAGATTGTCTCCCTAGACAAATACCACCCCAGGTCTATAAGAATTACTTGAACGATGTAACCCAAGATTGCTAATAGAGATCCTTCGATCAAGTTGAGTTGACTACCTCCTCTGATTAAGCAGACTAGGGACCACGATAGTCCGAGATGACAAAACTATGGGATCTTGATCAGGCGCATCACCATTCCCCCAACCATCTGTTTTAAGTTAAATAATGATGAATTTCATAAACCTAAATTCCAAAACTTTACATGATGCTACTGTACGCTAAGCAATTAGCGCCTAACGACTAGCCTTAATCGAAAGTTCTCTCTCAGCATTGGGAGGGGTAATTAACTATAGGTGTTTCGCCTATAAGAAACCTAAAACTAGATCTAAAGTTTTCACAAAATGAGGGTAAAATCTCTGGGTAGTGTCTTATCCATTGTTTCATCTTCCTTTTGAAAATTTGACCGGCATTAATCCAACTCTCTTCATCGAGAAGTCATGAATTTTGAAACCCACAATGATGTGATAATAAAATAATTATTAAATATGAGAAACATGCTCCTTTGATATTCGTGCTTATTTAGAACCTCAAAGTTAAGTGCAACTAATTCTTAGTTGATTAGATATGTTGTACTTATGGCATCCACCAAGAAAGCTTTAGGAAGACCTACATGCAATCTTGTGTTATGACATCCACCCAGAAAGCTTTGGAAAGACCTACATGCAATCTTGTGCTCCTTGTATATTCATTAATAGTTTTATTTATTCTATAAATTACTTTATTTTTTTGTGGTGTTAATGAGATCATTCTCCCCATATGGATCCTCCAAGTGAAGCAAAAACTTTTGAATTCTATAAAGTCATTCCTTATTATTTTTAGATCATAGCTTGATTTTATCTTCAGTTTCTTTTTTCTGCTGAGCTCGTTTACTTCCCAAAATAGTAAGTATGTTAGATTTATTTTTAATACAATAAATCCATATCTTTCTAGTGTAGCGATCCTGACGGTAACATAATACTAGGACATTTTAAGGAAGTGAAGAGAAAGACCTCCATATATTTATGTGCACTAGCACAAACCCTTTTAGATCTGTGCTCTCTCTTAGACTTTAAGAAATTGACAATCTTTATTTCTGTAAATAATTTTCATATAAGTTGGAGTCAACAAATCTCAATCATGGAATTTTATCTTTTATAGTGAAGAATCTTTTTTTTTTTTGCTCATAAAACCTTACCTTTGGTACCATATAATCAAATCTAATATTGCACTAATCATGGCTGATAGTATTCATGTATTAGTGGCTGGCGTAGAGAGTAAATGTCTTGTATCACCAAGCAATCTCCAATAACTTTTCATCACTTTTCATGCATTAGCACTGAAATTGATAGGGTATCTTCTATAGTTAGTTGCACAAAAGAGATTAAGTTTCTCCTCAAACCAGAAATAAGTTTTACTTTGTGAGTTTCCATGTATTTCATTTGTTATCTTACTCATTGCCATCTCTAATACCCATACTTCCCGAGGACTCACATTAGCAAGTAACACTTTCCATAACTACTTATGCAAAAATTTATCATTAAATTTTTATTTAAAGATGAATAGAAAAATGACTTGAGTTGAATGTCCATGTATCTGTTAGGCTATTGGAAATAAGTAATAATGTATCCTGAATGTTAAATATTCAAAAGGTTCAATTGCCTCCTCAAGATTGAGTTTAAATTCATTGAGGTGTTTGATAGCCAAAACTCTTGACCTCCTGAGATTGAAAATTTTGTGCATTGTGTACATTATTTGATTGTGAAGGATTTTAACACTCACTATAATGGTCTTGTTGAGGATGTTGAAGCCAACATTATATTGAGGAATAGTTGAATGAACTTCAAAAAATTCTTGATCATTAACTCTCAATGTCTATGGCATTAGTCTCATCAACAGTGATGGCACTTTATCTAATATAAATAGTCTTTAATTTGCATCTTCCAAAACATGTATTTCATCTATCAAACTTGTTGATTTTGATCTTCATCTTGCAGACTTGAATCTGAAAACTCTAATACCAATTCTTAGGATAGTAAAATAATTTTGAGCAGAAATTAAATGAAGATAAAACAAATAGAATATTGATCACAATAAGACACAAGTTTATGTAGTTTGTTGAAATCCACTTATGTCCATGACTATAAAAAGAGCTAATATTTCATTATACATCCAAAGAGATAATTTATCTTTATAAAGTTAAATATAATGATAGAGATACAACTTTATTTATGTTAATGACTGAAAGGGAATGCAACCAGCTACTACAAATGTGGATTGGAATTAGAGAAGATATTATTATTGCTACTATTACTCTCTTTCTTTCTCCATTGCAACAATTGAAATGAATTTTGATAGAACTGAAATTAGTAGCATGTTCTTGAAGAAATAAAAGACATTCCTCTTGCAAGAATCTAAAAAACCCCTCTCTCAATTGGCAACCTCCTCTCCTCTTTCTCTCTTCTCTCTGTTGTGGTTATATGATGCAAAGCCCCTATCCCCCAAATTCTCATTAATAATGGTAACAAAGAAACCAAAAACTAAATATAAGATCTCTCTGTTGACCTACAACTATGTGTCATTTAAAATTAAGCAAATGACAAAGAGGTTAAATGCCCTAATCACAATCGAAATTAATTAAATTCGATTTGATTTGAAAATTCGGCTTCATAATGCGTCGAAAGCATCAAAAATAATTAAATAGAAAATATCGAATCAATTAAGGATCAATCAAATAATTAAAATCAATTTTTAATGAAATTATCGCATCAGTCGAAGCGACAGCGTCGAAACGACCGTTCGCGAAATTGATCGCGCCGTTGTCGCCGAAACGTCGAATTCTATCAAACAACGCCTTCCGAGACCGATTCGGCAAAGTGTGCGTAAATGTCGATCGGTCGCGACGTCGCATATTTAGACCTAACTTCACGCCCGACGTTATGCGACGACCTCGATCCACGAAATTGATCCTTGCATTGCGTTCAAGCAAAACACCTAAAATTGACACCCATATTGTTAGGGTTTAGCGCATAAATTAATATCACATAAAATAATATTAAATTATAATTAAAGGGACTAATGGCTGCTTAATCCCTTAACCCCTTTAATCCCTAGAACCGCTCGTTCACCAAGAGGAGGTCTCTAAAGGCTGAAAGCGAGGGTTATCCCCGTTGACCCTCATTTTCACGATCCTTCCTCTCATTTTCGACCTTTTCTCTCTCTGCTCGTTTCTGCTCTCGGCTCTCTCTCGGCGATCTCTTCTTGCTTCGCTCCGTCGAAGCTCAGGGCACGACATACTCCCCTGCGCTCCTTCCTCTCGACATTTCCCTCGTTCTTTGCTCTCGGTTTCCTGCTTGCTTCTCGTTTCCCGGCATTTCTCTTTTCTGCTCCCGGTGAAGACTTCTTGAGCGGTTCTTTAGTCCTCTCTTCGTCAGATCCGCCGCGGTGAACGAAACGGAATCAGCCGACCAGGTCCCTTTGCATAAGCCGGTAGAAACCCCTTTCCTCCTTTCCTCTTAGCATTGAAACCTCCACGTCGTTTCTCTCGACCTAGCTTGTTCTTATGCATTTGAGTTTCTTTGGAAGTTAGGGTTTTTTTGCTAAATATGCTATATCTTATGCTTGGGATTATCTTAAGAGTTTCCTTTATTTGGGATGATGTATGGCCCAAATCTCATTTTTTTTTGGATTTTATGGTATTCATGCTTGCTGAAAAATGCTTTGGGATAATGTATTTAACTTTTTTCTTCTTCTTTGTTTTCTCTTGTCAGTGGATACATTTTCTTTAGGTGCTTTCCTGAAATTGGTTTTTACCTAAGGGAGGTTGAATCAAAATTTTTTTAAGGGAATTGTGTGCTTTCTGAAAGCGGTTTTACCTAAGGGAGGTTGAATCAAATTTTTTTTTTTTTGTAAGGAGTATGGGTAGCTACTTGCTATTTCCTATGAGTTTCATTTGCTTTGCCTCTTGCACATAAAATCTAAAATCAAGGAGAGATGGAGTTAAGATAGAAGTATGGGGATATGACAAGTTTAGATGTGCAGCCTAAATGTCATACTACTTGTTGTTCTTCTACGGGTTACATGTCTCAATTGGCTTCAATTAGCTTCCTCTCGTTATGATACATGCTGAAATTCTTTTATTTAGTATGGGAATGATGCAATACTTGCTGAAATTATTTTATCTAAGGGGAAATCCATTGATTGGCTTTTTTAAAGGGATAATGCATGCTGAAAATATTTTTACTAGAGAGAAATTAAATCGATTTGCTTCTAATGTGTATGATACATGCTGAAAGTATTTTTATGAAAGGGGAAAACTATTAGCTTGTTGTTTAGAGGCATAAAGCATGCTGAAATTTATTTTATGCAAGGGGAAATCAATTAGTTTGCTATCTAAAGATGTGATGCTTGCTGAAAATTTCTTTTATTTGAGCCGGAAGTTTGAAAATCTGATAAGGAAGGATGTATGGCTTAAATATCATAATATTTGCTGTTCTCCTATGAATTTCATGCTTCTACTTTGCTTCAATTGATTTCCTATGAAGGGAATATATATATATCGCATCTTTCATACAAACTTGAAATTTGTGATATATACCTACCATGTTCTCCAACATGGTAGGGAAATCTTATTATCAAAATTTCTAGTGTGTCACTATACATGTCTTCTTGACATGGTGGGCGATCTATAGAACCCACGTGTGGGGGGAGTAAGTTGTAAATTTTGATTATTTTGCTCTTAACTAAATGCATGCAGCTTTAAATTTATTACTATAATCAGATCGTGTTTCTCCAACATGGTAGGAACTTGTTCTATATCTTACTCATCTCGCTTTCTTGGCGTGGTGGGTAATAATTGGTCGCGTGTCTCGACACTACCATACGCCTTTCTTGGCGTGGTGGGAAGACCTAGTCAAATAGCCACTATGCGGGGGATGCAGAATTTTCAAATCAAAATAAAGAAGATGAAATATGTCATATATAAATGCTTTACTTTAATTTCATATACATGTGAATGCAAATTTATTATATCTTTATAAGTACCGGTTACATTATTCCAATCACGGCGAAACATGATAAGTCGCATTCGCGTTGTTCCGGCGTGGCGGAAATCTGTTCTATAAGATTGCTCGTTGTTCCAGCGTGGCAAGGAAATCTTGTGTTGTGCAACCCATACCTTTCTTTGCGTGGTGGGAATAAATTTGGTCAGCGGTCTCACGACACCCATACGCCTTTCTTGGCGTGGTGGGAAGACCTAATCCTAGTAGCATCGCGGGGATGGCCGGAGGTCCAAATTTTAAAAAAAGGTAGATAGAAAAGAAAGGATGAAATGCTTGGTTAACATGTTGGCTTAAAATGCTCTTTGGTCATATATGAATACTAAATGCTTCAATCTACATATAATGAAAGCTATCTTATTTGTGACAGTATACATAAAGTAGATTATCTGAAACATGTTATGGAATCTGCATTAACGTATACTCAACTTAAATGAACTTTCTTGTCATTCACAATATTTGTGACATAGTGAAGACTTAAAAGCAACACATATGAAATAAATTAAATCTACCATATAACATACATATATCGAAGATATCAAAAAATGGTTAAGTTAGAAAAGAAACTCACAAGTATATGTGTGACTTAACCCTTTACGAGATTGAAAGAACTTAAACTTGTGGTATAAGGGAGAAAAGGAGAGTAGAAAATGTAAGTCTGTGAAGGAAATCCCTCTTATTTATAGCTTCTAGCCTTTCCTTTTCATCTATTCATGGCGTCGACAATACCGTCATAAATGCGTCTGAGAACTATCTAATGTAATACCATTTGTCATTATGCATTACGTGACATAATGGCATGCCTTGCATCCTTATCTCTCTTCAAGAGGAAAATAAAGTCTTTGTCATATCTTCTTAATAAATTTAATGAGTATTTATCCCCCCACTTGCCATGAGCTTGTATGTGAGGGAGGTGGATTTTAATTAATCCACTGCTCTTTTAAATAAAATATGATCTACTCGTATTTTTATATTCCCCTCTCTATCTTGAAATAAATGCTATGGGTGATTGATCATATGCTTTCAAAAATGGTTTATTTTAGCCCTCTACTTTCTTGATTTGTTACATAAAGAGAATTTTAGCAAATCAGTCTAAATTCATTCTGCATCACTTTATATTTGATCATAGCTTCCAAAATGATTATTTCATTTTTTTTCTGATTTGTCACATAAAGAAAGGGTTTTAGCAAATCAAGTCTAAATTCATTCTATCACTTTATATTTGATCATATGGCAAAATGATTATTTCATCTTTATGTTTGATTCACATAAAGAAAGGGTTTTTAGCAAACAAACTCATTCTAAATCGTCATATATTTGATCAAATAGGCTTCCAAAATAATTTATTTCACTCATACCCGTTGATTTGTGACATAAAGGGGAGCTTTTGGCCAAAATAATATCATATCATATTTTCCAAAAGAGATCTTTTCTTCCGGTTTGGTCTTGGTGGTCGTTAACAAAACCTAAAATCAATTATCAAAACTTCGTCATTGCATTCTGATCATGTCAAAACAAAACAAATGCTACATAATCCCGGTTTAGTCTTGGACCGGTCAAGTTAACAAAAAATATCATATGAAACTTAAACTTGCAGAATTGAACCTACATTTCAACTAGACATTTAATGTCATACAACATTTTAAAAAGAATCTGTATGTATGTTGAAGTGTTCAAATAATAGGACGTCAAGTTAGGTACAAAAGAACAGATGCTACATCTTCCGGTTTGGTCTTGGGTTTAATAACAAAACTCAAAAATCAAAATTCGACATATAAACTCCAACTTAGACATTCTAATGTCCATACAACTCTTAAAGAACGAATATCCGTATGCATGTTGGAGTAATTACTGAGTCAAATACAAAAGAACAGATGCTACATCTTCCCGGTTTGGTCTTCGGACTAGGTCCGGGTTAACAAAACCTAAAAATATAATATTATAAGAATTTCAAAATTAATATATCGAGTTTAATTGTCATATAATACAAGATATGAATCAACTCATGTAAAATTCAAATCCTCGAGAAGAAAAGTCTCGATCCATGTTCAAGTGAGCAAGGTTTTGAAAGATTATACTTCGAGATAATGAATTTAGACCGATCCTCAGAAAATAGTAGGCAATTGATCAATTGATATTAACTCTAATCGGTAAGGTAATTATACTAAGATTTCAAATGAAAAATTCATCATATATTCAAATCTAAAATCAATCATAAAAATGATCAAAATTCAAAGAAAATACAAAAATATAAATAAAAACGAAATGAATTATTTAAATTAAAACTTAAAAATAAAAAAAATAAAAAAAATAAAAATCAATCCACCCTCCAGAATGTTTGTCTTCTGCAAATTAAGAAAACTTTGCTCACAAAGAGCTAACGTCAAATTAAATACATAACTACCTTCACACTCAAATATTCCTAAAGTTCGTAGTGACGCGGTCTGTCCTCTATGGAGCCGCGCTGAGCACCACATAAATCATGCATTTACGAGCCCTCGACCGGTGGTTCGCCGGATATATACACCACTAAATTACGCACACTCAGATGTTCCCAATCCGCTTTCTTTTCGAAATGTAAATGAATGTATTTGGTTAAGAAAGCCCCTATAAATTTTGACTTATATTTGTCCCCTACAAACTCCACCTCAAGTGACACCTTGGACGACGTGAACCCATGTATCATTGACAAGGATCCTTCTACGTCCAATCGACTACCTCCTCTGACTGACCGGGGATCGACAGTCCGGATGATCTAACCATAGATCTTGATCCGCATTCCCCACAAAAGTTTAAAGTTAAAATAATAAATTTCATAAGTTAAGTTCACTCCGCAATTATATACTTTCGTTATTTAATGATTATTTTGTAATAAAGTCTTCTCGGTATTGAGAGGATAATTAACTATAGAAACTGCCTTTTATACTGATATATAAAGTTCTCACCAAATGAGAGCGAAATCTCAGGTAGTGTCTACTATTACCATTCTTCCGAAATTATCGACACTTAAACTTCTTTCCTTTTTTTCCGAAGAGGTGGGTTGATACAGGATCCCACACTCTGCAATTAGATCTTCTTGAGATTTTATATTAATACAAAATCTTCAAACTATTCTCATATCCCACAAATAAAATAGTAAAAGCTTTGCAACTAGATAGAAAATTCATCCACATCTTATAAATAGTTTTTCAAGGAGAAATTTTAGCTCCACATCATTAAAATAAGTTATCAATGTTTTGAGATCAATGCACAAAAAATCAAAAATCAATGTTTAACCTAATATTGCCCACAGATTTTGCTAGTTATGATTACTAAAATTAATGAACGATAGGATAAATATAAAATACCAATTATTGGGATGTTATGGAAGTTTACAAATAAAAGCTAAATGGAAAAACACATAACGAGCAAGCTAAATTCCATTCACACCTCAAGTGAAGCTAGTGTGGGCTGTGAAGCTAGTGTGGGCATCACACCTCAAGTGATGCTAGTGTGGGCTGTGAAGAGGCTACTTGGGGTGACCCAATTGATAGATGGGGGACGCTCTAGTAGGGTTTGATTTGGAGTGGTAATATAGATGTGCAAGTGATAGAATTACCTTAAATATGAATTTTACCATTTGAATTTGCAATGAAAGATAAAATATCATAAAAAATAAATTAGCAAGTCCAAGTAAAGAGAATCACCCCTTTAGAAAACAACTCCACATTCTGTAAGCAATTTTCCAAGCACTCTAATCCTCTTGATGATCACCTTTCAAATATGACCACCAAACCTAGCTCTGATACCAAACTTGGTGTGGGTTGTGGAAGGGCCACTTGGGGTGATACAATTGGTGAATGAGAACTCTCCTAAGATGCTTAGGAGAGTAGGGAAAACTTTGGTATGGTTTAATTTGGAGGGATAATATGGATATGCAACTGATTAGGACCAACCAACACAAGATATAAAGCAAACTCATTTCTGGACCCCAACTTCAAATACTTAATACTCCTTTTACAAAAGTCCAAATTATATGTAATCAAATTTGTAGATGGGAATGTCTATTTATAATCTAAAATTTTTAATGAATTTTCATGAGATTTAGATTTTTTTGAGAATTTCTCTGAAAACTAGTCATAGAGAAATCTATCTGGTTGATAGACTGGATTCACAATTAAGGTTGATTAAAGTTTAGAAAATAGTGAAATTAAACACAAATCAACACTTGAAAGTTAAAGACAACGGTGTTAAAAATTCTAGAGATTTTCACACATTTTCAAGTAGTTTAAGTACACAAAATAAATACCACAACAAAACTAGTTCAATTAGCCATAAGCATGGCCGACCACTCCTAAAATTTAGAAAACAGCTTTTTCATGGAAGGAAATTATGGGAAACAATTTTCTAACATATAAAAGATCATCAACAATAACCTACAACAAGAGTTTCACAAAAAACACAAGTGCATAAAATAGAACTTTTCACCAAAGTAGCCTAGCAAGTAAACCACCAATTTTTTTCTTAACGTTGGCAAGCCACCAAGTCCCAATGCTTAGAGATTTCTCTTTCAATTTTGGTTCAAAATGTCATTAACTTCATTCCATAGTAGTAATCAAGGGTTTAATATACACAAATTCAAAATTACAAGTGAAGTGAGAAGTTAGGATAGAGTGTGGTGGGGGCCGGCCACATGGGAGTAACCATTCCCTCATTCCTAACTAGTAGATCCATGCAAATTTTAATTGTAATTAATTTGTTTCAATGAATAAACTATAATTCTCATTCAAACTCCCCTCCCTTAATACATTACACCATACACAACAACTTAACATAGATTACATGAGACAATGCAATAATTTCATGATACACAATAGAAATAAAGTACAAAAACAACAAGTCTTCCATGGTCTTCAAGGTTTCAAGCTATGTTTTTTCTTATAAACTTCTTGCATCTTGTGATTGTTCCATCATAATTAACCTTCATTTTCCATACTTTAACTATTGTGATTGGACCTCTTTATACTTGTGATCCTTGTGATACACTATTTTCCATGGACTCCAAAGAACTCTTATTTGAAGAATTAAAATCCAAGTAATTTATTACAAGCTCAAGTGCTAACTTCTCAAAATCATATCTAGTTAATCAGGTGTCTTCTATGGGTGACTTGTCTCTCCATCTCATTAAAAACCTATTATCTCCACTTTGATTTGTCTCATCTTTGATGATATGATTCACCTCAAAGAATAAATATTGATTTGACACCTGTAATAAATAATTTTATTTTTAAAAGGTTCATCACATGTGGAAGATGGCTCCTTTAAATGATATTAGATCTTCCACATTAAAAACCAGGCTGATAAACATGTCTTTTGGCAATTCAAAAGAATATGCATTTGTGCTAATTTTTTAACAATCTCAAATAGCTCACATGCCCTAAATTGCAGTTTTCTAAATTGTGTTAATGGATACCTCACAAGACGGAAGTTTTAAATTTGTTCTTTATTTCAACATATTTTATATTAGTGAGTTTCAATTATTGTTTGACACTTTCATGAAAGCTTTAGATGTCATTTACAAATATAAATGCAAGGTCAAAAAATCTATATGAAGGAATGTT
The DNA here is from genome assembly GCA_021442155.1 of Cymbidium sinense. Classification (NCBI taxonomy): domain Eukaryota; kingdom Viridiplantae; phylum Streptophyta; class Magnoliopsida; order Asparagales; family Orchidaceae; genus Cymbidium; species Cymbidium sinense. The sequence continues at coordinate 150,074,294 of CM038222.1, forward strand.
AAAATGGTCAAAGAGTTTCTTATAATTGTAGCCATAGATAATCTCAAAGATGTTTTACTTGTGGACCTACAGACAGTATTATCATATGCCGATTCATTTGTAACAATATGTAAGTCCTAATTTCCTGATCTTCTACCCACCAAACTTCTTAAAAGGTTTCATAAACTCATGTTCACTACTTTAGTTTGACCATCAGTTTGGAGGTAAAAAGCGAAAAGAACTTTAGTGTTATGCCCATAAACTTTCAACATGTTTTTCAAAAAATAAGATATGAACTATACATCTAGGTCAAAAACAATTATGAAAGAGAATCCATATATTCTAACAATCTCCTTAAAAAATAACCTTTTTATATGAGATGCATCATTGGATTTTGGCCGATATAGGAAGTGAGTCATCTTCAAGAAATAGTCTACCATAATAAATATACTGGCACATCTTCTTGATGTCCTAAGAATCATAAGTACATAATCCATGAAAATATTCTCTCAAGGTCTAAATAGAATAGGTGAAGCACAATATTTTCCTACTATTGCTTGATACTTTTGGCTTTCTTATAGGTATAACATTGGGTTACAACTCTTTCAACATCTCTCTTCAATGATGACCAATAAAATTTATGATCTAGTAGGTGTATTATTTTAGCCTTTTAAAATGTCTTACTACACCTCCTAAATGCAACTCAATGATAAGAAATATTCGCAATGAAGACCTAGGGATGCACAATCTCTTCTTCTTTATAAAGATATCCATCTATCACTACATAACCACCACTTATACTGATAAATGATAAATCCTTTTGGGTATGCTCTAAATATATTAAATGAAAATCTAGGTATACCTGATAATCATCCTTTAGCCTCTCAAATCCTAAAATTTGAAATTCTAAAGAACTGATTATTTAAGTAACTCTAAAAAGTGCATTTGCAAGCATGTTCTCTACCATAGATTTATGTTTAAAACAAATGTCAAATCTTAAAGGTATTTTACTCATTTTGCAAGTCTACAGTTCAACTTCTTTTGGGTATTAATAAATTTTTGATCATGATGACTAGTGTCAAGAATGAACTCTCTATGCAGTAGATAATATCTTTAATATTTCAAAGTATGAACAATAGCATAAAATTTGCTATCATATATAGAGTATATTTAGTTTGCATCATTCAGCTTTTCAATATAAACAATTATAGAATAATTCCCTTGATTAAGTATACCTCTTATTTCAACACCAAAAGTATCATAAATGATCTCAAATATTTTATTAAAATTTTAAAGTTTAAGCACTAGAGATCAGATCATAAAACTCTTATTTTATAGCTTTTACAAATAAAGTCCAAATAAATTTATCCTTCTTCAAAATATATGTGATTGGAGCTACAATCATACTGAAATTTATAATAAACCTCATATAAATATATCTAAGCTATGAAAACTATGGGCATCGGAAAATTCTTGAGTTGATCAATCTAATAATATGGCTTAAATTTTTGTAAGGTCTGTCTTCAAGTCATCTGCAGTCAATTATAAATCCATGGAAGGTAACCTCTGACTGACAAAAAAAATTTTCTTAAAATTGATATAAAACGTAGCTTCTTTTACTTTGATCAAACTTAGCTTAAGTGATCGATGCACCTTCTCTCTATGATTAAATATAAGAATATCATCAAAATAGACCACTAAAAATAATTTAATATATGGCTTCAAAACTATATTCATCAATCTCATGAATGTCTTAGGTGCATTAAATAATCCAAAATGAATAAATAACCATTCATATAGTACATCAAGGGTATTTTATTAGTTTTTCTAAAATAATACTATTGCAAAATGATGTGAAGTAAAAAAAAAACTCTCTAAATATAATATTGAATCATACCTTTTCTACTCTAATATCTTAGGACAAATATGATAGAATAGAATTCACAAAGTCTAGATCAAACACAATCACCCTAGTAGTAGGAAATGATAATATAATTAACAAAAGCTTTACACTCTTTTTCTACCTAAGCTTTAGTTGGATCTCAGAACTAGACTTGTGTGAAGAAATGAGTACATGTTTATATATTGGCATTATAGAAAATAGTTTTATAATCTTTTTATTATATTTAAAGACAAATATGTTCTTTAGACCAAAATGAATTACATTTAGATCATAAAGTCAATGTCTGTTTAACAAGATATGTACTATGTCCATGAGTAATCACACCAAATACAATCTTCGTAGCTAGCTATCTTAATAGGCACAAGACATCTAATTACGATGGGTAAAATAAGTGATTATATAGAAAGTATATAGAAATAACACAACCCCTATCTATCACTAACTTGCATCTCTTCTCTTTATGAATCACATACATCTACAACAATAATAAACCCTTATCCTTACATGACTCTTTTTTTTTCTCCATTGTCATATTAACTATCATATTCTTCTTTAATTCTAATAAAATAATATCATTTTTTATACTTCCCAACTAAGTATTTTTATGTCTATCTCTACCTTTCTTAATATAGATCGAATCTAATACATCTACTCTCCTCACTAGTGCTGGAGGTGGGTGTTCTTTCTTTTGGTGAGATCGAGAGAAGTTGGGTATTGAAAGTGAGGAAAGAAAATATGTTGGATAACTAACGCTCCCACCAAGGACTGTCAAAGTTTGGCCACCAAGCTCTCAAATCACAAAAACAACTCAAATAATTTGTAATTGCTAAAAAGATCTATTTTCATTCTAGCAATGTGGTCCATTTATAGTCATTACAAACATCTTGTAAAAGAAAAGAATTCAAAATATGGAGGGAAAGGTGGGTGGCTATATTAATGTGAAGCATTAAGATGTCTTATTATTTTATGTCATCCACTCATGTCACATGCTATTATATGTGGATTCAACCATCTCATATGTCATGCTTTGAATTTTTAAATTCAAAATTTCAAACTTAGAGTTTCTAGAAGAAAATTAAAAATTATATAAATAAAAAAAGATGAAATCATAAAATGAGTCTTAGCAAACTAATGGGCTAAGTCTTCTTCTTTCTTAAATTTTCTTAGGCTTTAGCTTGAAATCTTATAAATAGACCTTGAGCTCTAATTTCTAGATTCATATGATGTTCTACATCAACTCCATTTGGCTAAATTGAACTCTGCTCTGTAGAATTGAAATCTAAGAAGTCTTCTACTAATTGTAGGGCTAAAGTCTCCAAATCAATACAAGTCAACCATGTGTCTTCAGTTGGTGGCTTATTCTTCCAATGAACTAGAAAAGCGATGTTGAAGTTTGGATTAATGGTTGTTTCTCGGTGATGATATCAATTTCAAAGAAAGAGGGCTTGTAAGACGGTCTATATCTTCTACTAAAGAGTTAGACTGAACAAGTGGAGATTGTTAATTCCTTCATATGATATAATATCTTCAATATTAATAACTGGTTGAATGAGCATATCAGCAGGTAAATCAAGGTGATAAGCATCAGTTACAATTTTCTTAAGAATTTTAAACGGACCACAAGCTCGTGCATGTAATTTCTTATATTTTGTTGTTTGATAATGTTTAGGCCGAATGTGAATCAATACATAATCACCTTCTTTATATTCTTTCATTGAATGATTATTTTTCCTTATAGTTTCATTATAGTAATTTGTTTTCTTATATCTTTATGGAGGCTTTGAAAATCTTTAAAATGAAATGTATCAGACGAAAATACATGGTAAGTTTTGTTATATCTATTGATCGTGAGTTTGACCATGAGACTATCTCAAATGGTGATTTTTGTAGTTCTAAACGAGTATTATAGGTAAATTCTGAGGTTGGTAAATATAAATCTCAATTTCTTAAACTTTTACCTACAAAGCATCTAAGCAAATTTCCTAAGGTACGATCGACTATTTTAGTTTGTCCATCAGTTTATGGGTGAAAGGCAGAAGAAAATTTTAATTTGGCATCTAATAATTTTCATAATATTTTCCAAAAATATTAGACAAATTTAACATCTCTATCAGAAATAATGGTTAAAGGGAGACTATCAAGTCACAATTCTTAAAAAATAATTTGGCTATATAAAAGTAATATTTATTTGAAAAGGCAAAAGTGCATCATTTTGAGAACTTATATCATTATTGAGTCTTATAATCCTAGAATAAAATTCATTGATAAGTCTTCCCAAGGCCAACAAGGAACAAGTAAAGCAGTATATTATCCAGACTTTTGTTTGATAGTTTTAGCTTATTTAGAAATTAAGCATTAAGCCACTAATTTTTGAACATCTCGTTTTAATGAAGACCAGTAAAATCTATTTTCTAATAATATATGATGTTATTTTTTCCAAAATGACCAACTGCACCTCCAACATATAGCTCGGTGATAATGAATTCTCTAAGAAAAGATCGAAGAATGCATAGTTGTTTTACTTTATATAAATATTCATTTGTTATCAAAAATATTCCTTGTAAAATTATTGATTTATCTAGGTGTTCAAAATAAATTAGGTGAAAGTCAAGACACATAATATAATCTTCTTTAATTCTATCAAATCCTGAGATTTTCAATTCTAAAGAGGAAATTATTAGATTTACCCTGGATAAAGCATCAGCAGGTTTATTCTCAATTTCAAACTTATGCTTTAGAACAAAAGAGTAATCTTGTAAAAATTCAACCCATTTTGCATGCCTATGATTTAATTTTCGTTGAGTATTAATGAATTTTAAGATATGATGATCAGAATTAAGTATAAATTCTTTATGTAAGAGATAGTGTCGCCAATGCCTTAAGGATTGAATTACAACATAAAACTCTCTATCATAAGTGGAATATTATTGTTTGGCTTCATTTAACTTCTCACTGATGATTCTCTTGACTTAAAATTTCACATATCCCAATTCTTGAAGCATCACATGTCACTTCAAAAACTTTAGAAAATCGAAAAGCCTAAGATTAGTGTAGAGATAAGAACTTTAATTTGCTCTAAGGCCTTTTGTGCATTTGGAGTCCAACAAAATTTATCTAATTTTAGTATATCAATTATCGAAGCAACAATGATACTAAAATTCTTGATAATCTCCGATAAAAAGTGGCTAAACTATGAACAGTAAAACTTTTAGGTGACAGTCAATCTAAGATTGCTTTTACTTTAGAAGGATCAAGTTTAAGTCCAGTGGTGGATATAATAAAGCCTAAAAAGATCATCTCAGCTTGCACTTTTTTAAATTAATATATAATTTCTTTTGTCTAAGTATTTCAAAGACTTTTTGTAAGTGTTGTAGATGCTCATTTTCACTTGGACTAAAATTCAGAATATTATCAAAATACACCACCAAAAACTTACTTATATATGGTTTAAGAACAGTAGTCATTAACCCTCATAAATGTGCTAGCAACATTTGAAAGTCCAAAGGGGATGACAAATCATTCATAAAATCCATCAGGGGTCTTAAAAGCAGTCTTCCACTCATCAGGTCCAAAATTGCCACCGACCTCTCAATGAAGAGAGTGATTTAAGGTGTTGTAATTTTCATAAGGTAGATGGAATGGTAGATAAGACACTACCTGTGAGATTTCCCCTCATTTTTTAGGACTTTAGACTGTTCCAATTTTTTCCTATAAGCACCTATAGTTAATTACCTCTCAATGCCGAGAGAACTTTCGATTAAGGATAGTATTAGATTGCTAAATAATAGATATAAGAAGACATTGAGTTTAAAATTGTGAATTTACGGAATTTATCATTTTTAACTTAAAGCGGATAGTTGGGAGAATGATGGCGAGCTCGATCTATATCTCATGGTTCCACATCTCTCCGTGCCTTGGCCTACTTAAGAGAAGTCAACCCAACCCGACCGGGGATCCTTCTGCATTACACGCCATTCAAGGGAACTTGTACAGGGTGATGTTGTCTAAGAAGATAAGTTTAAGTCCACCTATAACGTAAGACTTTTGCCCTATCAAGTATACCCTATGGTTCACAACTCAAAGGCGAGCCATCGGAGAGCATACCTGCCACAAATAGAACTGCATTATGGGGTCATTTACGACAACCACCCACAAGACTTCGTAACATGTTTTACCGCCAAGCAACGTAATTCGAGGACACGGTCCACGTCCTTGCTAGCATGAGATTGTTTGAGAGTGAATATAATTGTGTACTTGATTTGACATTGGCTCCTTTGTGAACTAGAATTTTCTTAATTTGTCACTTCCGATAAACAATTGTAGAAGGTGGGTTGGATTTTTAGCTTTAAGTTTTTTTCTAACTTGATGATTTTCATTTAGTCATTTTGAGCTTAATAATTCATCAGAATTCTCATTTAGATTGATATTTACTTATATTAATTTGATTTGAAACAACAATCACGTTTTGATAAAAGTATCCCCTCCGATTGAAATCTTCATTCAACACAGTCATCATCAGGGTCTATATATTATTTGATCATTTAATTTATTATTTCATCCTCACAACTCTATTAATTTAGTAATAGATCATATCTATTGTCATATGATAGAATTAGCTTCTCAGATATCTTATTTAGTTGAAATTTTTATAAAATTATTATTGAATTTTTAAATTTTGTTAACCTGACCCGATCCTAAGATCCCAACCAGGAATTAACCCGCGCAGCATTCTCAGACACTAAGTTTAAGCATTCAACAGAAGTGTTAGCCCATGTGTGTATTTAATTCATCATTACTTAAGCTTAAGGGATTTGTATAATGTACTTATTTTGACTAATTTCATTCCGTGTATATAATTTTAGATAAAATTTTGACAAAGATTCGACCTCCCAAGATCGTCCCCACATGAGGGGCTACAAGGATTGGGCATGCCCACCATGCCAAGAAAGATATGTATGGGTGGTGTAAACACCACAGCTGACTATGTCATCCCACCATGCCAAGAAAGGCATATATGGGTCTATGAAACATATGCATGTAACACAGATTTCCAAACTACATCAAGAAAGACGTGTACAGGTACTTATATACTTGCAATGTCAAGTTAAAATATTAATTTTAGCTTTATAGTTAAAATTTTTATTAAGCAGTCTATGCCTCCTATCAGTGTAAAAATTTGGCAACATTTCGACATCATCCCGGCATCGTCCCCATATAGATATGGCTTGCCGGGTATCTTTGGTTTGTCCACCGCCGAGAAAGGCGTAATCGTCATCCCACCATGCCAAGGCATGCTAAGCTCTAAAATCCTGAAGCATTTCCGCCAAGAAAGATGTACGGTACTTGTACTGCAATGTTAGTTTAATAACAATTTTATATTCGCATGGCTTTATGTTAAGTTACAGTCCCCTGGAAGTTTGGCAACATTTTAGATCCGGCGTCTCGTGGAGGCTACCGGTATCTTTGTGCCCCGCCATGCCAAGAAAGACGTGTATGGGTGGTATAAATCACGGTCTAAATGTGCCTTCTCACCATGCCAAGAAAGGCATGTATGGGGCTCTAAGATCTGCCGAACAGATTTCCTCCACACCAAGCGTGTCTGGTACTTTTCACATTCAAAGTAATTCTTCGCCAGAATGGTGTAAACGGATACTTATAGTCAACACAAGCCGGCGAAACAGGCGTGCTTGGGTGCTCCGAGCGCCACATGTGAACAATCTTCTGATGATTTCTTACAATAAATCGCTTCATGTTTTACATTCTGATCGTGGGATGATTTACGGCCACGGCGACAGACAAAACGGCGAGGGGAGAGAGAGAGAGAGGGAGAGATGGTGAAAGAAAGAGACAAGAGCTTACGGGACAGAGGGAGACGGCCAACAGTGGGTTTTGGAGAATAGGAAAAATTAGAGTTAGGATAATAAGAGGAGGTATTTATAGAAATTATTATTTAATTATTTTATTAGTCCTAATCTGGATTTTCGCATCGATATTATTACATATGCATTATATATGTCAATTGTAGGTTACTCTAATGTGACGATAGCGTAATCCGTTTCATCGAGAGCCGTTTGGTTTGTCGTGAATCGGGTCAATTTCAGTTTAAATTTGCGCATCATCGCTTCTGTCGCTCGATATTCGCACAGACTCGTCCGAATTTAGCGTGGACAGTCTCATTTGAAAGGTTTCGACATTTCAACGCTAATGGCGCAATCAATTTCACGAACGGAAGTCGTTTGGGCAACGTCGCAGCTTCCCGATCTTGATATGCACGTAGGCGCTTCAATGGCTCTCCTTCTTGATCGGTCGATCGTCGAATAATGTAAGATGCATATTCTGATCAATTTCGACGTTCTGAACGCAATGGCGGAGTCCGTTGGTCGATCAAAGATTATTTCGACTAATTTTCGGCACCGTCGAGTGTATTTTTATTTCCGTTGCGCGTCAGCTGTCGAATTTACCTTGTGAGTTCGACTTGACTTATATGCGCATGCATGGAATTGACAAATGCCCCCTAACAAATATGATTCGCGCATAGAGCGAGTCATATTTGTTGAAAAATGGTTGACCCTTTGGGCTGGCTATGGGTCTTGGATCACTTCAGCTTTCAACTTCCATGGGTTTACTAAAAAACCTCTTCCACCATCTACTCTCTGCTTCGATGGATTCGCTAAAAGTCTCTTTCTTTTGTGTCTTCACAGATTTGGATTTCATCCGACCCTAGCTTCATGCTTGACCGGGTTGGATGAAGAATCAATTTATTTGCTTTGAAATTTGAAGTTTCATCTGTCCTAGCTTTAAGCTTGACGGGCTTGATGAAGGACCGACCTGATTTGTTTATATTGACTTGTCAGGAAGTGTATGTAAGTCCCTATGATTCTTTGCTTTGGGGATTAGTTGATAGGTGCATCTGATTGACCACCGGCTCATGTCAATCATGTTAAGTTATCGATCCCAGCAATGTGTGCTTTAACAGACTGAATAATCACGAAAACCCTTTAGTTCGGTCATTGCCTTTGTGTGAACTATGAAATCGCTTCCTCGGTCCTATGCTTTCTGCTTTTGCAGACTTGATGAGGGAATTGGTTTTGATCTGTGCTTCTTGTTGATCAGATCATTTGAAAAGAGATTGAAATATCACCTTGCAGACAATATATGATTTTGACTCTAAATTGAGTTTTCTCAGTTGTCTTGGTCGATCAGTAAAGATCTCTTAAATTTTAGTTGCTTGTAGCTGGATCGTTTGAGATTGAGCATATCATCATTGGGTGACGAGCAGGTCTCTCTTTGCCTTTTCTTGCGCTTGTTGTTGAGTGAGGAAGCGTAACAACTCGCCATTTGTGGGCTTGTTGAGTCCGATATTTAGAACCCACTCGAGTCTTCGACTTAAACTGTGATGGCTTGGCTGTCTTGTCATCAGACTAACGAACGGGGGCTCTTTCACTACGGTATTTTCTTATGACTTTTTGAGTGAGGAGAGCGTCAGCAACTGGGCCATTTATAAGCTTTGTTAAATTCGACCTTTAGAACACATCGTGTCCTAAACTTAAAGACGTAGGGGTTGATGTTTTTCAAACTTAATTGATTGAAGCTTTTGAAATTGGGAGTTCTTCTGACTTGATCTTAGATATTTGAAGAATCTAGGAGAGAAACTTTTGACATTTAAGACTGTCTTTTTGTGCATTTAGTAGATTCTTTTTGTTCTTATAAGACCTACAACTTTAACAATAATAATTATAGATATATTTAGGGATCTCGGCATAAAGCTCGATGTCAACTTGAATGCATATACAAGATCTCATGTTTCACAGGGAAGGATTGAACAGCTTTGATTTATAAAAACTAAAAAATGTCTCCTGTCTAATAGGGGGATTGCAAACTAGTTCAAAATGTATTACATAGTTTGAACTTCTTTAATACAAATAAATGGAGCTCATTCTGATTATTATATATATTTATCTAAGGATCTCGACTTGAAGCACGATGTCAACTTAGCTAAATATATAAAAATACCCCCTCTCTAACAGGGGAGGCTTTTCGCAGTAACTTGAAAATGCTTTCTCGTTTTACAAGAGAATCTTCAAGTGACTTTACATGTGTATTTGGCATTAAAGCCTTACTAGTGCAAGATTTATTTAAGTATTTATATACTTATCCACAATCAGTTGTGATATTTCTTGAAATATCGACCATTGATTGGTGACATCAGTCGTTGACCATTCTTGTCAATAAGCTGGCAGACTCCTCCTTCATACATCTTCTCTATGATGTAAAGACCTTTTCAGTTAGCTTCAAATTTACCATCGATCTTACGATGAGGGATGATTGACCTTCTCAGTACCAGAACCAATTCACCTTTCTGGAATGTCCAAGGGGCATCTTAACTATTGAATGCTTTAGACATCCTCACTCGGTAGACTTTTAAACTTTGTTGAGCTTGGAGTCTAACTCTGTCAAGCGCATCCAACTCTTCCATTCACATGCGAGCGTTCTCGTCTTGAGTAAGATTGAATTGGACAGCTACTCGAAGTGATGGTAGCTCAACTTATAGTGGCATAACAGCTTCAACTCCAAATGTTAGAGCATGAGTGGCCTTGATTTTCGTTTTGTAAGTTGTTCTATATGCTCAGAGTGCTTCCATCATTTTAATGTGCCGCTCTCTTTTATTCTTCGTGAGAATCTTTTTGAGCAACTTTACTAAGATTTTATTGAAAGCCTTTGCCAAAACATTGGCCCTTGGATTGTAGATTGATGAGTACCGCCAATCGATTTTGTATAGATCAGCAAATTTGTATATCTTTGCACTCTTGAAAGTCAAGTCGTTGTCTGAAATGATTCGTAGTCATTGGTGAAGAAGTCAACGACTCAATCAGCAGTGACTTCTTTAAATGGAGTGACTTTAACCACTTGGAGAAGCAGTCAGTAGCTGCTAGAATGAACCGATGTCCGGCTAATGATGGAGGGTCAATTTATATATCTGCCCCAACTTTGAGCGTGGGGCTATTGTTGGGTGTAGAGGATTCGGAGGTTGATGAATGAGATCACCGTGAACTTGGCATTCACGACATCTATTGGCATGATCTATGCAGTCTTTCATCATTGAAGGTCAATAGTAACCTATCCTTTTAATTTTTGTTATCATTTTGGGACTTGACTGATGTGCCCCACAAAGTCCTCATGAATGTCAGACATAACTATATTGACTTCATCCGTCCCTAAGCATCGCAGCCACATTTGTTCAAAAGATCTACGGTACAATGTATCATTAACATAGGCATATCGTTGGATTCTTTTTGTAATCTGCGTGGCTAATGATTTATTGCTCGGCAATTTGCTTTCTTTGAAATAATTGATGAAGGGTTGTCTCCAATCATCAAGCTCTTCCACTATGAAAGCTTCGCATGATTTGTTTGTAGTAATTTTAAGATTTTTCTCTCTCTTGTACTTGTCGTTCTTTGGGAGAGTGAGAAGCAATTTGAATTGCTTCCTGTTGGCTTAAGTTTGATATCCCCTCTACCTACGAGAAGTATGGAATTACTAGTAGTAGAACTCGACGAGTGGACACTTCAATCAACACATCGCCGTCGTCCGTGTTCGTCTTCTCTTTTACTAGCTTGGCCAGACAATCTGCTTTACTATTATTTGATCGAGAAACTCGAGCTAGTTTAATGTTTGGAATTTGCTTCATGAGCTTAAGCACTCGCCAATGATAGTACGCCAATTCAAGCTTTTTAATCTTATAGAGACCCAACACTTTGTTGATTACCAATTGAGAGTCTCCAAAGATTCTTAAATTTTGGATGTCGATAACAACAGCTTCTTCGAGACCTGCCACCAATACCTCCTATTCAGCTTCATTATTGGTTCTTGGCTCAGTCCACAGAGTATGAGCTCATTATGCCACCTTCCGGTGTTATGAAGAAGGCAGGTCAATGTACTCTTACTTTTAGCGAGGTTTAGGTCGGCACTTAATAGATGATGCATCGAAATATATTTCCCAAATAGCCTTTCTCTTTCATGAATAAGCATCATGTCGTAAATCATCATTCGAATCTGGCGAGATATGATGTGCAGCAAAAAAATCTGCTAATATTTACCCCTTAATAACTTTTTGAGATACATATATAATATCAAATTGCAGAGTCGCGTGCGGCGCATCTTTGATCTTGTTATCAAGAACTTCAACGGATCTTTGAGATGAGTGTTATCTTATGTGACAACATGTAATGTCGAAGCTTACGGCGAAGATCGATTGCAAAGTTTCTCGATCGGAGAGTACTTTGCCTCGGCTCCTATCAATCTTCGACTGACATAGTACAGCGCGTTTTCTTTGTCTTCTTCATTGTGTTGTGCAAGCAATGCTCCGAGGAATTCTTCTAGTGCAACTGTATATAGAATAAGAGGCTTTCCATTGGCGCGGTGTGGATTTAGTATCTCTTGATGCTATCGAATGCTTCTTGACATTCGTCGTCCCACTTAAATGGTGCATTCTTTTTCATCAATTTAGCAAATGGTTGACACCTGCCCGACATATTTGATATGAAACGCCGGATGAATGCCAAATGTCCCTGCACAGAACGAAGTTGATGAAGATTCTTCGGTGGTGGCATATCCACTATCGCTTCGATTTTATTATGATTGATCTCAATTCCTCTATGCCGCACCACATAGCCAATGAACTTTCCAGAGGAAACCCCAAATGCACATTTAAGAGGGTTCATCTTGAGATCGATCGCCTAATTCTTTCAAGACCATCCTCATGTCATCAAAATGATCTTCTCGATATGCTCTTCGGCGAAGTCATCCACATAGCATTCTACTTTCTGATGAATCAACTCGTCGAAGATGCGTCATGGCCCTCTAATATGTAGCTCCAGCATTCTTCAATCTGAAGGGCATGACTGTGTAGCAGTATATACTAATTGGTGTCCTAAATGATGTGTGTTTCTCGTCTTCAGAAGTCATCTTGATTTGATTGTATCCCGATGATCCATCCATAAATGAGAATATATCGTAGTTGGAAGTATAGTCTACTAGTAGTTCTGATATTGGAAGCGAAAAGTCATCTTTTAGGCACATCTTATTTAGGTCCCGAAAGTCAATGCAGACAAGGATTTGGCCGTTCTTCTTCCTAATTGGGATAATGTTGGCTATCCAATGTGCATACTTCTCCCGGATGAAGCCTGCTTCGATCAGCTTCTTAGTTTTTGCAATTACCTGTTATTCAATCTCTAATCTCATTCGTCTAAGAGTTTGTTTAACAAGCATTCCATCTGGTTTAATGGCAAGTTTATGAACTGTCATCTCAGAAGATAAGCCTGACATTTCAGAGTATGTCTAAGCAAAGCAGTCCTTGAATTCACATAGCAGAACTTTCATTTCTTCAACCTTTTCATCAGGCAAAATGGCACTGACGAAAGTTGGGAAAGGATCATCCTCTGTTCCCAAGTTGATTTCCTTTAACTCATCCAGGATAGTTGATTGTCCACCATCTTCAAGCTCTTCAGGCGTTGGCTTGGCTTTTACCTCATCATCATTTGTAAGATTGACTTCATAAGGATTATCTTCATATTCAATCTCAGTATCAATCTCTTCTTCTGTTACCGCATAACAGGTTTTTCTTCGACGGTGTTTACGTCGGATGTATCCAAGACCTTTAGATGTATGATTATCACACTTTCGCGAGATCTGTGGACTTTTTAAATCCTAGAGGGTATCAAAGAAGTGGGATCGCCATTTGTCTGTTCCAATATCGACTCTCAATTTATGCATCATCTTGCGAATCCTTAGAGGATAATTTTTTGGCATTCTTATGAGAACCATATCATCAGATTCATCAAATTGCACGAGTCAATCAGAATCCAAGTGATAGCACTCCTCAGATTTGTAAAATGAAATTCCATGTTCATTACTTCCAGGCAAAGGAGGCACATAGAAGGTCTTTCTTTAACTCTTCAACAATGTGGATTTCACGTGGAGTGATTTCTTTGAAGTGTTGAAAAGGAACCGGCACGATCACTAATGATTCTTCTGATATCAACAGGTCTATCATCCTTCTTAAAGAGATACACTGAACTTCACTTTCATAGTTGGTTCAGAATCATACTCAGGATCTAAGTATTCCATAATTTTCTTTCCTTTCACTAGAGACTTGTTGCCTTAGCCCAACGGAGGATCATCCTCTTCTTCTTCTGTGTCACTACCCAGATGAGAGACTAGCATTTTCAACTTATGTGATGCACTAGCTGCTTTAGGAAGAATCGACGTCGCATTCTTTCTTTCTTTTTCTTTCTTCACTTCTTTGTGTTGTTTTGCAACCTTTGAGGTAGAAGCTTGGGCTCCTTCAACAAATAGTATTTTGCATCTTCATAAATTTTAACTTCATGGATTGCAAATAGCTGAAGATTGCCAGAAAATATGTGTTCTTCCTCGTCTCTTATGTATTTCATGCATTGGTGCAAAGTAGATAGGACTATTCCGTCATGCACCAAGGGCAACAAGGCCTTGAACGAGGTGTCAGCATCAATGACGTGGAATTTGACTTCTGTGTAAAATTTCCCGAATCTTAATGGCAAGATAAACGATCCGAGAGTCTTTTGCCCTTTTTCATTAAAGCCGTGGATCATTAATTTATCTCTTCCTAGATGTTGAATGTCGAGAGACAATCCCTTCAATGCTTTCAGACTCATGAGATTGACAGATGAATCTAGATCAATTAGAATTCGATTGATTATGACACCATCGCTCTCTGTAGAGACATATAGCGGGCAATTGTGTTCTGATATTCCGAGTATAAGATCCTCCTCAGAGAAGGTGATTGTCAGAAAGTCTTGAGATTGTAATACTTCAGTCATACACCGCTCGGTGAAGTACGCTTCATTATTCTCCGGATTTTTAAGAGCCTGAATTAAGGTTTCACGGAGATCCTGCGACATCAAAAGTGTCTCATACACACTCAATTGTGCAGAGATCTTCCTCAAGTGCGACAGGATGTTGTAATCGATCCCTTTATCTATGTTAGACTTCTTCTTTGGATCTTTGAGAATAATATTTTCATTAACATCTATGTTCTTGTCATTGTCTTTATTTAACGTTCCTTTCTTACGATGATGGTAGCTTGCCACTTCTTAGTAATGAGGTCGCTCTCGGCTCAAATTCTTCTGAATAAGTTTCCCCTTCAGAATCACTGTTTATGCCTGAGAATCGGATGGAGCCTTCAGAATCACTTCCAAGTTTTATGCCCTTCATCAATGGCGATATTGAAGACTCTGGCTCATCTTCCTCAGGAAAGCACAAGTCTTCTTCCGAGCTATCATCTATTTGCTTCACCATCAGGCAAGGCTTGAATGACACATCATTGGTGGTTCTTTTTCTTGGATTATCTTGAAGAAATGGATTCCATCGAGGAGTATCCAAGGACGTTGAGATAACCCGACAAACTTCTCCAGAAAGAGATTCTTCGACATCATCTCCTTCATCATTTGTTTCAATGATTTGGAGTCCTGACATGAAATCAGCAAGCTTAATTGATTGTCTTACTGGTCATTGATATTCTTCAAGATTATTAATAATCTTTTAGGTAGTAGATTTCTTCTTCATTTTCTTTTGTTTGGTTGGTCTTTTAAGAGTTTTTGGCGAGTTCTGGATAGGCTGCTTCTCAGAGCGAGAAACACCAATCACCCTGGACTGCTTCTGAAGAGCAGAACCTTTTGATGTAGATTCTACCTTGGTTCGGCCGGTTCAAGTAGATTTCCATCCGACACCAGCTTCCTTACTTGACATCTTCATAGTTTTCTTTGAGATCGTAGTCTCCCATTTGTCATTCTCAACTGTCTTTTCTTTTGCTTTATCTTTCTGTGGGAGCACGGAAGAGGACGTAACCACCCTTGTTGATTCTTTCTTTGGGTGAATAAGAACGTTGTTGGATAGCATGAATTCACCTCTCCTGTATTTACTTTCCAGACAGTCTTTGAATACATAGCAATCTTCTATAGGGTGGCTAACAACCCGATGATATGGATAATAATTTAGACAATAATTTGGACTACCAATTCATCCCGACTCTTCAGGTCTTTTACATTCTAGCAACTTCAACCCTGCCTTGAGTGCTTGCCAGAATAGTTTGGCCACACTTTCCCTTTTGAATGAGTATTCCTTATTCATCTTCTCCTTAAGAGATTGACGCACTCAATCATCATCTCCTAATGATTGTCTTGGGTGGTCACCATACCTGAAAATTTTGGGTTTATCATATTACCCCCGAGAACTAATTTCAGTTGAGAATTGAAGGATTGTTTAACTTTCTCTTCAAAATAGATAGGTTGTTTCCCCTTATCTACATTGTAAGTTGCTCTGCTTCCTCTATTTGAATCACATAAAGCAGTGTGAGATTCACTCCTTGATTCTGAGAACTTCCCTTTCTTTGTTCTGTCTAGATGACTTTCGAGCCTAGAAAGATTAAGCTTTTCGAATTTTGCCACTCGATCCAGTAGTTCTTGGAAGGTGGTGATGGAAGTCATGCATAAATAGGGTGTTATTTTATCATCAATGTTGCCCATTAGCAGTTGAATACTGAATTGCATGATCTTCTTCCAACTGTTGCTCATACTTCATACTCATGTTTCGCCAGCGAGTTATGTACTTTGTAACTGAGTCATTCTTCTTTCTCTTCTCCAGGGCGAGATCAGCTATTGTAATCTTTCTGACTACACAAGCAAATCTTTTGATGAACATTGCCTCCAGCTCAATGAATGTCTTAACTGAGTCATTTGGCAACTCTGCGTATCACTCGAAAGCAGTTGAAGTTAAACTGCTAACGAACTGGAGGAACAACAGTGCGTCGTTACCCCCAGTATTACCACAAGTTGCTTTGAATTGTGCTAAGTACTGCCTGGGGTTACCGTTGTCATCAAATGAATGAAATTTCGGCACTGAGTAACCTTTAGGATACGACACCTGGTCATACTCTGCAGGATATGAGCGACCTATATTCACCGTTTCTCCACCGCATGCGGCGGCTTTGATTTTTCGACTTATGATGATTTCGAGTTGTATAGCTGTCACTGGCTCAGATGTGCTCAATATTTGCTGGAGAATGGATGGAGCATTCAGTTTATTAACTTTGTTTCTACCATTATGAGTACTTTGTGCTCCAGAAGTTTGTGGCGCTTGCTCAACAGGTGGATTGATGGGCGCAGTATTAGTTGTTTGATGATTGGCTGGAGAAACTAGTGTCGACGTTGCGGCAACGTTCCTTTGCATCATTTGCATCATGAGATTCATCTGCATCATCATCTAATTCATCTTTCAATTTAGCTGAGAGATCTCTTTATCCTTCGCTTTCATCTGCCGTCACATTTGCCTATGCACCTGAGCAAGTGTAGCAGTGTCGGCGAATAGCACGTTATCTTCTTCTTCTTGTTCCTCTTCTAGCTCGTCACTTGAGGAGGAACTAAAAGGTTCTGCTTTCGTTTGACCTGGTGCTGGTTCTTCGATGTGGATAGGAGGTGCGGCTCCATGACGCCTGGATCGATATTGTCGTACACCAGATGGTTCTCCAATGTGTTGTACAATATACACCACATCTACCCCCATGATATCTTCTTCATCTTCCTCTTCTTGTTGCAGCCTTATCTCTGATCGATGTCTCCATTTGATTTCAGGCTCAGACTGTGGGACGAACGTCTCCTCGATCGGAGAGCTACTGTCAAAATCAAGAGAAGATCGTTTAGGTTGATGATAGGATTCCCTGGAGGATTCTCCAGGGTATCGACTACCACGAGTCTCATTAACTATAACATTCTTTTTAGGAACCCATTCCTGTTGGGCCCTGTCATCAACGGATCTCCAAATATGCAAACCGGATGTCACGCCTTTTTGCCTTTCTGTGACAACAACTTCTTGAAGCTTCGGCTTCCATACTTGTTTTCCTTGAGGACCTTTCGGTGATTCTGAGCATGGTTCGGTGTCATCGATGTTCACCGGAGGCTTGTTTATAACGCTCCTGAATTCTTATTATCTTTGATAATAGCTTTTGCAGTGGAGCATTGTTGGCTTCTCTAATAATTGATCTTTGATATCTCTTCTTCAAAAGGCCTTATTCTTTTACAACTTTCAACACCTTGTACACTCTAAAGGATAAAGTCTCAGGATGCCTCCTTTGTAAGGTTGGAGCTTAGTACCGTTGCTCCCAGAATGATTGCTTAATATCACCAGTAAAGCTATTCATTTTCACCCACTTGAGAATTTCAAATTTGTTGTGAGTGAGAACACTCGCTTTTTGTTGTAAAGTTGGTTGTGTAACAGAGGGTCGTGAGAGTGATGGGCTCGCGGCTCTTCCTTCTACGCGCACTTTCCACCAAAAGAGGAGGCTTCGGCATCATGTTAGCCTTGTGCAAAGGGCAATGTCGATAGAGAAGTAGCGCTCGGATGCACTACTGAAATTATTTGCCCAGTTATCATTCTCTTCATGGCTGGAGCTTCAGTGTGTCCCAACCTTTCAAATACAAAGGCTCTCTTTCGAGAAACCTTAACAACAATAGCGTCTGAGCTTTGGTGGCCACTCTTGCGGGTTGATGTGCAGTATGCACCATGACTAGCGGCTTCAAGTGATTCTTTAATCGCTACCAAATTGTATAGTAGCTCAACATCCCGGTGTTGATGGCGAGAGACGGATGTTGGCTCAGGTGCCCACGAGAAGCGGTGTGTTAAAAATCCATCTACGAAATGAAAGATGGAGATTAATAATCAGTAATTGATATATCATCCCACACTTTCATGATGCAGAGATTTAACAGAATAAATATGTTAGAATATTAAAGTAAGTTATATATAAATAAAATCTTGAAAATTTCAGAATTATGTTCTTCATAAAAATGATTTTAAATTTCAACCGATTTTATTTTATAAATAACTTTAAATTTTGATTTTATTATACTCCACAGCTCAAATTCGACTAGCTAAAGATGAAAAGAGAAACCAATCCTGGAGTCGAAATCTGTGGCCTTGAAAATTGCCACCTCTCCTGAAGAGAGTGATTTAAGGTGTAAGTGTAATTTTCAAAAGGCAAATGGAATAGTAGATAAGACACTACCCAGAGATTTCGTCCTCATTTTATGAGGACTTTAGATCTGTTCCGTTTCTATAGCATGGCTATAGTAATTACTCTCAATCTTGAGAGAACTTTAGATTAAAATTTGGTCGTTAGATTCTAAATCATGTATAAGTAGCAACATGGAATTTAAAATTGTGAATTTACGAAATTTATCATTTTTAACTTAAAGCGGATGTTTAGGAGAACGTTAGCCGTCCGTCGATCATGATTATGTCGTCCATCGTGATCAGTCTACTTAGTAAGAGGAGGTGGTCACCACGGCCGAATGATCATTGTTAGTAGTCATGGGTTGCGTCGTTCAAGACCATGTACGCAGGGTGGTGTTTCTAAAGACAAGTTTAAGTCAACAAAAAACTTTTGTCTATCAAGTATATACTATGGTTCACAATTCAAAGGCGAGCATTGGGGAGCATCTGATCGTGGCAATATAGTGAGGTCATTTAGCGGCTCACCCAAAGGTGAATCGTCGTATAGGCCTCTTGGCCAGCAAGCCTCGGAGGACATGTCGCTTCGGCATGAGATTATTTGAGAGAATATAATTGTATCTTGATTTTCATTGCTCCTTTGAAATTTAGAGTTTTAATTTGTCACCCGATAAATTGTAGAAGGTGGGTTGAATTTTTAGCTTTAAGTTTTTTTTCTAACTTGATAATTTTCATTTAGTTATTTTGAGCTTAATAATTCATCAAAATTCTCATTTAGATTGATATTTAACTTATATTAATTTGATTTGAAATAACAATCACGTTTTGATGAAAGTATCCCCTCTGGTTGAAATCTTGCTCAACACGTATCATCGGTATATATATTATTTGATCATTTAATTTATTGTTTGAGATCCTATCCATTAGTTTAATAATAGTGGATCGGATCTACGTCGTATATAATTCTGGATATTTTATTTATTTGAAATTCTTATAAAATTATTATTAAATTTTAGGTTTTGTTAACCCGCACGGTCTGGCCCGGCAGAATCTCAATAAGCATCCTCGGATTTAAGTTTAAGTATTCAGATCGGCATGTAGGTGTATTTAATTCATCATTAATTTAAGCATAAGGTATTTGTATAATATTAGTTGTTTTGATTGAATTTCATTTCAAGTATAGAATTTTAAATAAAATTTTGACAATATTTCGATAGTCTTCCATTGTCCTACAATGAGTTGGGTCGCACCTTCAAAAAAAGTGTATGGGTGGTATAAACACGATCGAATGTCACCATGCCAAGAAAGGCATGTCTGGGTCTCTGAAACACCTGCATGTAACACAGATTTCCTCACCACGCCAAAAAAGGCGTGTACAAATACTTATATACTTGCAATGTCAGTTAAAACATTAATTTTAGCTTTGTAATTGAATTTTTATTAAGTAGTTTATGCCTCTGCGTGTAAAATTTGGCAATATTTGACATCCAGTATCGCTCCGGTATGTTGGGTCACACTTATCAGAAAAGCGTATAGTGGTATAAACCACGACTAAATCATCGCCATGCTATAAAAGATATATATGGGGCTCTAAAGTACCTGCTAAAATAGATTTTCTCACCACGCCAAGAAAGGCGTGAACGGGTACTTACATACCTACAATGTTAGTTTAAATGACAATTTTATATTACGGCATTGCTTTATGTCAAGCTGCATAGGTCCCCCTGTCGGTGTGAAGTTTGCGACTCGATGTTGTCCCCGATAGGGGCTCTACCTTATCTAGCCGCCACCTCGCCCGTTATGCAGTGGTATAAACCACGACTGTATCGTCTTCCACCATCTTAAGAAAGGCATGTATGGTATAAGATTATCTGCTAAAGAGATTTCCACATCAAGAAAGGCGTGTACTGCTGCTGCTGGCAATCTGATTATAAGCAAAGAAAAGGCGATGTCTGGGCACTTATACCCAACAACAGTAATTTCTACGCCAAGAAATCGTGTGGTCTTATAGTCAACACAGACTTGCGAAACCGGCGTCTGTGACCTCTGATGCACCGGAGAGCGGCGGCGCACCGCGAGTGAGCGGGCGGCGATGGTATGTGGCGCAGTGGGCATCTGAGTCTGTGCGATCGGCGTAGCCTTGAACAGCCACGCAATCTTCTTCAGCGGGCTAACACACGGGTGTATGGTGAAACAGGTCGTCTTCTGATGATTTACAGATGACCCCGTGTTTTTCTACAATGTCGTGGGATTATTTCACAGAAGCCTCGGCACTATAACCTGAGAGAGAGCGGAGGCGGAGAGGAGAGAGAGAGAGAGAGAGACGGTGAAAGAGAGACTAGAGCTTATGGGAGAGAGGGAGTCGGCTGGCTGTGGGTTTTGGAGAATAGAAAAAATTAGGGTTAGGATAATAAGAGTGGGTATTTATAGAAATTATTATTTAATTATTTTATTAATCCTAATGCGGATTTTCGCGTCGATATTATTACATATGCATTATATATGTCAATTTTAGGTTGCTCGATGTTCGGACATTACATACCATTTTTGATGGGGTAGTTTAGTTCAAGTCGTCATCGGGGTCAATTTGATTGATTTGTGTCATCGCTTTATTTCGTTCGATATTCGGCGTGGAATTGGCGTGGATAGTCTCATTTGAAAGGTTTCGACATTTCGACGCTAATGGCGCGATCAATTTCACAAACGGAGGTCGTTTGGGCAACATCGCGGCTTCCCAACCTCGATATGCACGTAGGCGCTTCGACGGCTCTCTTTCTTAATCGGTCGACTGTCGAATTATGCAAGATGCATATTCTGATCAATTTCGACGTTCTGAATGCGATGGTGAAGTTTGTTGGTCGATCAGAGAGCATTTCGACTAATTTTCAGCGTCGTCGAGTGCATTTCAACTCCGATTTGCACTAAAGCTAGTCGAATTCACCTTGTGAGCTCGACTTGACTTATGGCGCATACATGGAGGTCAACAATCTTCTGATCTAATCTGAATTTGATTATATCCATTTTTTAGATCAATCTTCGAAAAAAAAATTTACTCCTGAGATTAAATCTAACATATCATCTAATCGGGGAATAGAAAACTTATACTTGATAGTAATTTTATTTATTGTTCGACTATCAACACACATTCTCCATGTTTCATCTTTCTTTGGAGTTCATAAAGTTGGAACTGATAAGGGCTAAGACTCTCTTGAATAAAATCATTTTTTAATAATTTCTCAACTTGTCTTTTAATCTCAACATGCTCGATAGGGTTCATCCTATTAATATGGAAGATTAGGAAGTTAAGAATCGGGTAAGAACTCAATAGCATGTTGAATATCTCTTAGAGGATGTAACTCATCAAGAAGCTCATTGGGTATAATATCTTTAAAATTAGAAAGAAGGGAAGAGACATCAGCAGGTATATGAGTCTCATTAGAGTCTAGTTTGACTTCTTTTACATGTAATAAGTGAAGGAGAAATATATCAAAAAAAAATTTCATAAGGCTCCAAAACCTATTGTTTCTATCTTTGGAATTAAGGAATGAAGAATAGATGTTTTAAAGCAAGAATCAAAAATGGTAGTATTAACCGTAATAGTAGGATTTTCTATGATAATTAATTTAAGTCTGACATTTTTCTTCAATAGAGGCTTAGGTTGCAAGTCAGAAGTTATTTTGTGCGATGCTATGGAGGATGTCTTTCTACTGACTTTATTGGTGGGAGTTTAATAGTCTTATTATTATGTTTAAAAATATAAGTATTTTTCCTACCATAGTGAATAACATTCTTATCATACAGCCAAAGTTGTCCTAAGAGAATTTGAGCAATGTTCATAGGGAGAACATCACACCAAATTTGATTCTCATAACTTCCTATTTTAATTGGAACTAAACATCGATTGGTGATGGGAAGAGATATGTGATTTACCCAGCTAATACGAAATGGTTCAGGGTGAAGTTCAGATTTTAGGTTGACTCGAGTTAAAATGTGTGTTGAAATGATATTCATAGCACTTCCTCCATCTATAACTAACCTACATCACTTTTCATTGCACAAAACATACATGCTAAAAATATTATTTCTCCTCCAATCTTCAGCCTCATTTTTAATTACAGTAAGACATCTCATCACATTAAACTGAGGGTCATCAGTTAATTCAAATTCTTCATCAGAAAATGGAGTGTCATCATAAACTTCTTCTAGATTATCATCTATTGAGTTTTCAACTTCTAAAAATAAGATTTGAGCTTTACATTGATTTTGCATATGACTATTTTTATGACATTTAAAACATATCACTTCCCTAGTGCTCTTAGAGCTCTCTTCAATTGAAGTTTTAGGCAAAAAGGTAGGACCATTTAGATGGGTCTAGCAATAGATCTATGTGATGAAATGGAATGTACTTGACTTTTAGTTTTAGATATGGAAACAGATTTCTTTTGTTGTACAACCAATAAGGTATAATGAAATGCTTCCTCTAAAGATTGTGAGTCAAATAATTCAACTTCATTTTTAATGTCAATCCTAAGTCCAATAACAAATTTATTGACTAATTGTCAATCAATATCAGCACAAACAGTTCTAAAAATTAGATCTTCAAAAGTCTTCAAGTATTCAGTTAGAAGAAGATTACTTTATCTTATAGTTAATAATTGACTATATAGCTTCTTATCATGATGCCTAGAACAATACTTTGCTCTTAATATTTCTTTTATTTCTATCCAAGTGAGATTTGTCCTTCCTAATGTTTGTTCTTTAGCTAAAATATTTGTCTTAAAAGTCTTCAAGTATTCAGTTACAAGAAGATTACTATCTTAAAGTTAATAATTGACTATATAGCTTCTTATCATGATGCTTAGAGCGATCTCTTCTTTATTTCTTTTATTTCTATCCAAGTGAGATTTATCCTTCCTAATATTTGTTCTTTAGCTAAAATATTTGTCCAATAAATTTTAACATGTCATATCAATTTCATTTTAGCAAAAATAACCATTTGATAATCATTCATTTTATATCAATCAAAGAAGTCATCCATTTGAACTAACCAATCGAGAAATTTATTTGGGTCATGTATACCATCATAAATTAAGGCTTCTACTTTAACTCTTCGAAATGGATCATTAGAGTCCTCTATAGTTTTAAAATAATTTTCTCTCCTTCCACCATTTCTAGTAATTAGTGGTCTTCTAAGTGATTGATTTTTTTCTATGGTTTGAATATGAATCTTCTTCGTCTATCCCTTTAGGCACAGTCTGAGTAGATATTAGATAAGAAGTCGGTACTCTATTATTTTGTAGATAAGCTATAAGAGTTTGCATTTGTTTTTTAAGTTCTTGTATTTGATTCTTACTTTCTTCTAATATTTGTCGAGTTTTTAATGCATTGTCATGGATCCTAACATCTAAGGCATCAACTAATCTAGTCAAATTTTCCACTTGGCCTTGAGAGAGATTTTAATACCATGAAATTTTTTTTTAAAGAAAAAAATATATATTAAAAGGGATCAAAGAAAAAAATAAAATAAAATAAACATAATATAATTGTGCAATCAAAGTAAAATTTTAGATTAAAAGAACTTCCAGGTGAAGAGTGGGATACAAGACCACTTAAATCCCAAGCAGTTTAGATCTTTTAGACAAAGTTCTATTTAGCTTCCAAAATCATCAAATTTAACACACTTATATTGTTATGCATGCAATTTTTTTTTAATGCAATGGGAAAAAATGCTCAAATTTATCAAGCCTCTTTTATAAAAGAAAACAAGTTATCATAAATTAATTAGAGAAACTTCTAAAATTAACCATAAACAATAACAAAGATTATAAAGGAAGTAATTAGATTTTAATTCACACTAATGGCTAAGTTATTTTTAAGGTGAAACACTATCTCACAAAGGTTTTCTCTTTTTTTTTTTTGTGGGGGAGATGGGGGCGGCAAGTTCAGACAATCAGAAAATGACTAAATTATATATATAATGGAGCTTACTAATTAAAATTTTTTGCTATCACCATAAACTTTGCATATATATCTTTCCAATTCTTAATATGTATTTAAACTATCAAATAAAAGAAAATTAATTAACCTCACAAGTCTAGGAAAAACTCATAAGTTTGAAGAAAAGACTTTTGACCGAATTTGCTTCTTCTAGGCTTCGCTCTGATACCATATTTGATAGAGATGGGTGTTTTTTCTTTTGATGAGATTGAGAGAACTTGGGTATTGGAAGTGCGGAAAGAATATATATTGGATAATTAACGCTCCCATCAAGGATCGTCAAGGTTTGGTCACTAAGCTCTCAAATCACAAGAATAACTCAAATAATTTGTAATTGCCAAAAAAATCTCTTTTCATTCTAGCAAGGGAGGCTTATTTATAGCCATTACAAACATCTTTCAAAAGAAAAGAATTCAAAACATAGAGGGAAAGGTGGGTGACCACATTAATGTGAAGCATTAAGTTCCTTATTATTTTATGTCGTACACCCATTTCACATGATATTATTTTATGTAGATTCAACCACCTAACATGCCATGCTTTGAATTTTTAAATTTAAAATTTCAAACCTGGAGTTTCTAGAAGAAAATTAAAAATTACATAAATAAAAAAAAGATAAAATCATAAAATAGGTCTTAACAAGTTAAATGGACTAAGTCTTCTTCTTTCTTAAATTTTCTTAGGCTTTAGATCTTGTAAATGAACCTTGAGCTCTAATTTCTGGATCCACATGATATTCTACATCAACTAGCTCATTGGGCAACGAACATTTCATGTGACCAAATCATATGCTGTAACTCTCTCTAATCTTATCTACAACTGGAGCTACTTCAACATTTTCATGTATATATTCATTTTGCATTTTATCTCTAAGTGTAAAGCCACTCATCCACCTGAGCATCCTTATCTCTATAACACTTAATTTTATGTTTTTCGTTTACTAGCCAACATATTGCACCATACAACATTGTAAGTCTCACCACCATCTTATAAAATTTTCCCTTAAGTCTACGAGGTACTTTTCTATCACATGATAGGCCTGATGAATTCCTCCACTTTAACCATCCAACTTGAATTCTACTAATGACATCCCCATCTATTCCACCATCACTTTGAACAATAGATCCGAGATATCTAAAACATTCACTCTTTTTAATGACTTGATCACCCATTATCACCACTAGATCTACTACTACTAAAATTACAGTCCATGCACTCGGTTTTAAAGCTGCTCAAACAAAAGCATTTAGACTCTAAGATTAACCTCCATAATTCAAGGTTTTCATAAACTCTCTCGTCTTATCAATAAGAAGAATATCATCAACAAAAATATATGGGCTTAAGCCGATCCTTGATGTAATCTAACTGAAATAAGAAAATTTTTGATCAATCCTCCTTTTGTTTGAATACAAGTGACAGCTTCGGTATATATATCCTTAGGGATTTGAATATAAGTAATATTAACTACCTTCTTCTAGAACTCTCCAAAGTACTTCTCTGGAAACTTTATCATATGATTTCTCTAAATTCATAAATATCATATGTAGATCCTCCTTTCTCTATACTTTTCCATCAAACCTCTCAACAAATGTTTAGCATCCAATGTAGACCTACCACGCATAAATCCAAATTGATTTTGAGGAACTTTAGTATCACGTCATAATCTATGCTCAATGACTCTGTCCCAAAATTTTAATGTATGGTATATTAACTTAATTCTTCTATAATTTGCATAACTTAATTCTTCTATAATTTGCATAGTCTTGTACATCACTTTTATTCATAAAAATAAGAACCAACAAACTCTTTCTCTACTTACCTAACATCTTTTTTGTTTTAAAAATAATATTAAAAGATAAGCCAAGAAATTTCTTGATCTCCTAAGCATTTTCACACTTCTATTGAAATATCATGAAGCCCTACTGCTTTTCCACATTTCATTTTCTTTAAGGTCTCTTCAAACTCAGTTTTACTAATACGATAAGAAAAACAAAAAATTTTCTTTTGATTATCAAAAAAGTCAATCATATTCTCATAATATTCATAAAAAGTCTATCAAAATATCTCATCCATCTATGTTAAATATTCTCTTCTAAGAAAAGCACTTCATAATTTGTATTCTTAATATATTTCACTTAAACTAAATTTTTATTTCTCCTAACACTTTGTTTGGCTAATTTATCCATACATCTTTCACCCTCTTTAACATATAATCTATTATATAAATCACTAAATACTAAATTCTTTATATCACATATTATTTTCTTAGAATCCCTATGAGTTACTCTATATCATTCCCAATTATTTAAACTTTTACATTTAAACCATTTTTATAACAAAACTTTTTATTTTTAATCTTTTCTTGCCTATTTTGACTCTAACAATAACAATTTTTATTAATAAAAATTTTTCCTTTTAATTCTTCATGCATATTTTTTATAACTTACTTAATCTCACTTGCAACTTTTTTTCCACAAACATTAGCTTCCTCATGAATATTCCAAATCTTAAAATCTTATAAGATACTCTTAAAATATGTTTAGTAGTATTCTTTAAATACCCCTATTTAATCTTAGGGCAATGCTTCAATTTATTTTTCATTTTTCAATCTTTTGTTTTAAAATTCAAAACCAATAATCGATACTTGGTGCTCAAACATTCACCAAGAATGACCTTATAATTTTTATAATGTAAATAATCTATTTTTCTTATAAGAAAAAAATCAATTTGTATGTTACTAAGTCCATTCTTATAAATAATAATATACTCATCTCTTTTCTTAAATAAAGTATTAGAAATTACAAATCATAAGCTGAAGCAAAATTTAATAAAGTCATATTTTCTTCATTAGTCACTCCTTACTCATATCCACTATGAATGTTTTTAAAATCTTTTACCACTCTATAACATGTTCATTTAAATCTTCTCCAATAAATACTATTCAAGAGGTACACTTTGTATTAACTCTTCTAGATCATTCTAAACTTTTTCTTTTGTGCATACATCCCAACCTCTTGAGGGGTATAAACACTTATAATATTAATAATCTTAGCATCAACAACAATTTTTAAAGCTATAATTCTATCTCTAATTTTATTAATTTTTACAACATTATCCCTCAAACTCTTATCTATTATTACACCTACAGCATTTTCAATACGACTCCTATCAGAATACCGTAGTTTAAAACTTAAACTACCACTCTCCTTTGTCTTCGTCTCAGCCCATTTAGTTTCTTGAACACAAGATATTTATTTTCCTAAAAATCACAATATCTATTAATTCCATTAATTTACCTGTAAGAGTACCTATCTTCTAAGTTTTTATCCTAATATTGTTTTCATTGACTAATTTCTTTGCACACATCCATCCATAATGTAGAAACTCTTGCTTATTTAAACACTACACCCACGGGCTGGTGCAGTGACCTTTGCACACATTTCACTGTATTTTGGTCATACAACATATTTCAAAGGAACGCCTTAACATTAACACAATATGTTATATGATTCATCATGATTTTCGATAAGTTTTACACTGGCTATCGACTACCTAACATAACTTTTCTCATCTAAGACTTGAGCCGACAATGATAATATTGATTACTAGAAATCAGAATGAGAAATATTTTCTAAACTTTTGCTTTATAATTATTTTATTTTATTTTTAAATTAATAAGTATGAAATATTATATGCTTATTTTATTGGTTTATTTTACTCAATACATCATCCGCAAAGCAACAACCAAATAGAGGCCGCCAAGAAGAAGATCCTCAACCTATTCAAAAGGAAGGTGGAAGGCGACAAAGCTAAGTTGGTTGACATGCTACACATTGTCTCTTGGGACTACCACCAATGCAACAGGGCATTCTCCATTCGCGTTATCACATGTAATGGAAATTGTCTTGCCGGTTGAGTACAAACTCCACAACCAGAAGATCATAACAATGAAAACACTAAGAGGCGATAATGGTAAGTTGGAAAAGACAAATTCTAAAGCCATGGAAGACACACTTGACATACTCAAAGAACTGAGAATTGAACCGTCATTAAGGCAAGACGAATCAAAGAGGAGAATAGTGAAATACTATAATCTCCATATATAAGAAAAGCAATTTAAGAACAACAATCTAATATTAAAGAAAGCAGATGCCACAGCTTGACAATAAGGCAAGAGGAATCAAAGAGAAGAATGGTGAAATACTATAATCTCTATATAAAAGAGAAGCACTTTAAGAACAACAATTTAATATTGAAGAAAGTGGATGTCATAGCTCGACAAAATGCCTTAGAATAGTTCACCCATAACTGGGATGAACTATTCATAATCAAAGAACAAGTTGACCCTAGCGCATATTGACTACAATCCTATTCAAGCAAAGACATCCCACTATGCGAAGGAAGGCGTATATGGGTCTTTGTACTTACACAAAAATACAGGTTTTCCCACCACGTCAAGAAAGATATGTACAATATTTATGTACTTACAAACAAACACAAATTTCTCTCGACCACATCAAAAAAGATTTGTATGGATAATTATTTTAGTGGCCGATCACTCTCCTCTACATCACAACTAGAAAGGTGCATATGAGATTTTCATCTACACAAAAACACAAATTTCTCCGCCACATTGGAACAATGCGCATGAATACTTAATTTATAAATTTTTCCACCACGTTGGAACAGCATGCGCAGGCACTTAAATGATTTTTAGGAATTTTTATGTTTTATACCTTCAGTATGCAAAATGGAGTGAATGCAGTGGCACGATTTAGGTAAAGTGCGTGGGTTTCAAGGCAAAGCAAGGTGGAGAATGGGAGAAATTTTTCCTCTCCTTACCTTTTTTTTGGCTATTTAGGTTTTAAAGAGAGAATGCTAGAGAGAGAGAGAGATAGCTAGAGAGGGAGATAGAGAGAGGATTGAGGGATGAATGTGAATCTCTCTTTCTCTGCTTAAATAGAAAAAAAAAATCTCTCTATGATTTTAGAGAGAGAGAGAAATCTCTATCTGTTTAGAGCTAGAAAAAAGAAAAGAGGGAAAGGTAGAGAGAGCCGGGTTAGGGAGAAAAAGACAGTGAGAAAGAGGGAGAGGATGCGAAAGGGTCAACCTTAGAGGTCGGCAAGTTCAGCACAATGGGAGGGAAGGGAGACGGTAAGTTTGGAGTTAGGAAATCAAACACAGAATTGTGCGGCTCTATCGCTTGCACAAGGAATTGGGATGAGAGGGGGGATCATCGAGCAATGTAGGAATAGGAGAAGCAGAGCGAGAGTTGACTGTGACTTCAGGTGGAGCAATCTATTTTGGGATGTGAGGTCGAGCGATCGGCCTGCTTCAGTAGGCAGGTCAAGTCAGATATATGAAGGGTGGAGATCGAAAAGAGACTGCGGCCTCAGCTTACTTGTGTGGGCTAAGGAATAGCGATGAAGAGGGAAAGACTGAGCTTGTGCATGAGTTCGGATGACAAGATCGAGAAGAAAAGGTGTGTGCAAGAAGTGGGAGATCGGGTGCCATCAGGGCGATGGGTAGAGTGGGGAGAAGGCAAGTTCTCACATGCTTCGTAAAGAGTGTAAGGTCATGCGTAGGAGTGACCTCACAAGTCGGATGGGATAGGACCTCGACTGAGGGTGATTGATGGCTAAGGGGATTAGCTACACGATTAGGTGGAATTTATGCAAATTTTCTCAAAACTTGTGTCGAACTCAATGAAATCTCTCGTACGACGTCCCCATACACTATGAGTGTCAATTTTAGGTAATTTTGACGTTTTGGGCGCAATAGCACAATCCATTTCCTGATCGGACGTCATTTGGATGATTTCGGCATCAATCAAATCAATTTCGACTTAAATTGTATGATCTCATATCGATCTACTCAGTGCTCACACATACTAGTCTGAAGACAAGTCTCATGTGATAGAATTCGATGTTTTGGTGACGTCGGAACGATCAATATCACAAATAAAGGTCGTTTGGACATTATTGTGGCCTCCCGACTCCGATATGCTTGCAAGAGCATCAACGGCTCGTCTTCTCCATCAATCAATCATCGAATAGTGTGAAATAAATATATATTTCAATCAAATTTGATGTTTTGGACGCATTGGTGTAATCTGTTTTATGATCGGAGATCGTTTCAATCAGTTTCACTAACAATCGAAGTATTTTAACTTCGATCTGCACAACATTGTGTTTGTAGTCTGTCAAACTTGTTATATTTACCTGTTTCGACTTGTGGACAAATGTGGACGTCGACAGGATTGTTCCACACTGCCACTAGATCTCCTACAACTAAATTACACTCATATATTCGATTTTAGATCCTCAATGAAAGCCTTTAGACTCATGGTTGTAATTCAAGTTATTTTGAACTCCTCTCAGTCTTATCAACTTGAAGAATATCATCATCAAAAGTATACACCAAGGTACATCCTCTTGTAAATGACTAGTAAGAACATTCATAACTAAAGAAAAAAATATGACCTTAAAGTAGATCTTTGATGAAATCCAACTGAAATAAAAAAAATACTTAGAGAAAGCATATGATAAAATTTCAAGAAATGTTCTTTGGAGAGTTCTAGAACAGAAAGGAGTAAATATTGGTTATATTCAAGTCATAAGGATATGTATACTAGAGCTATTACTTGTGTCCAAACACAAGGAGGATTGACAAGATATTTTCCTATTTCAGTTGGATTACATCAAGGATCAGCTTTAAGCCCTTATCGTTTTGCTTTAGTTATGGATGTTCTTACTGTATTTACGGAAGATGTACCTTGGTGTATGCTTTTTAATGACATTCTTCTTGTTGATAAGACTAGAAAGGGAGTCCAAGAGAAACTTGAATTATGGAGGTCAACATTAGAAAAGGTTTTCGCTTAAGTAGATCTAAAACTAATATATGGAGTGTAATTTTAGTCGAAGTTATAGTGGTAGTGTTGTGACATTAGGTAAACAAGTCATTAATAAGAGTGAACGATACAGATATTTAGGCTCTATTGTTCAAAATGATGGTGAAATAGATGGAGATGTTATTAGTAAAATTCAAGTTGGATGGTTGAAGTGGAGGAATGCATCTAGTTGTGTGATAGAAAAGTTCCACTTAAACTTAAGGAAAATTTTATAAGATGGTGGTAAGACCTCGAATGACTTATGGTGCGAGAATGTTGGCCAATAAAGAGAAGTATAAGACTAAGTTAAGTATTACAGAGATGAGGATGCTCAGGTGGATGAGTGGCTTTACTCTTAGAAATAAAATGTGAAATGAGTATGTTCGAGAAGAAGTTGGAGTAGCTCCAGTGGCAAATAAGATTAGAAAAGTGATGGTTTGGCCACATAAAGCGTCGAAGTCAGATGACTAGAAGAGTAGATGCATTAGATTTTTTATGTTAAGAAAGGTAGAAGACCTAAAAAGGCTTGGTTAAGATGTATAAAATGACCTTAGTATACTTGAATTAAATGAGAATTTGACACATAATAGGACACAATGGAGACGAAGGATTCATGTAGCCGACCCCACTTAGTGGGATAAAGGCTTGTTGTTGTTGTTTTTGCAAATATGAAACCATCTTTAAACTTAACAACTGGTCAGGAAGTGGAATTTCCCTGTATGCACCTAGGGTCAAACATGTGACTCCCATCAAATGGCAGCCAAAAGATTTTGATTTTTTTTTTTTTTTTTGTATTCTTTCTAGACTATGTTTACTTTCATTTTCTGAGGTTTGATTTTTCACAATTGTTTTTGTTGAGCAAGTTGTGCATAACACTATTAAGAATGCTAACTGAGAAAGAGATTAACTTAACCTCACATACTAAATTAAGAGAAATGTAAGGAACAAATACTTGGTTATAAATATAATATATTAGGACCCAAAAGCGAAATTCTAAGTGATCACATACAAAAGAAATGCCATTTAATTCTAGTAGAGTGATTGGTAATTTGAAAATAAATGTCATTTGCCCCCCTTTTTAGCCAATCCTCTCTTCTTATTGACCCTCATCTCTCTCAAACTGACAGGTTAGTTTCCTATTTCCCTCATATCTTATGTTAGTCATTCTTTGACTTTTTCTTTTTTCTAATATTCTCAAACCTCTCTTCTCTCTCCCTTGTTCTTCCACTATATTGGATTTCTCCTTTCCTCATTACAATTAAAGCATCAAGTAGACCACAATTTTCATTCCACATATCAATCTAATTTATTTGTTTGGATCAAAAAGACTTTCTCACAAATTGAGTATATTGAAAGGGAGGATATAAAGGCGTGTGAGAATGGCATAATGGTTCAGAGTTAAACTAGAATAGGTTAATAACATTAGAATATGGTTTGGTTCAGAGAAATTAACTGGGGAAGAGTGTGTATGAAGTTGCATCCATTGATGTAAACCAAATGAATAAATAATAGGATCACTTCACTCATTCTCTTAGTTCAGGGATTGTTTAGTTCAGACTTTGATTGGATATATGGGAGTTTGAACAAGTCTAAAGTTTGAAATCTAAATGAGGCGGTTAAGCATTTTGTGAAGTGGCTGTGGAAGGAAGCTCAAGATTGCCTTCAGGAATTTTGGAGATGGATTTCCTACAGAATAATTTCTTGAGTTAGAAACACAACTGACAATAAACAGATATCAAATTGACTTCAGACTTGTTTGAATCTTCTCAAAATTGAAAAACTTAGTTGCTCCTCAATTCAAACGTGACTCAAAACTGACATTAATTTTGATTGATTTAGTGCAGGTAACATTACATTATACATAAATAATTATGTATTTGCGTTGCACATTGACTCACATTATATTTGCAGGAGTCAAGTAAAACTTGAAATCGGACTAAAATTGATTTTAAGTTAATATTGGACATAAAACTTGATTTGAATTGACTTGAATTGAAGTAAAATTTAGTCCTCCAGTAACATTTCAACCCTCCAAACTACGGTATTTTTTTTTCCAGCTCCAGGCAGTAATGAAGCATGGGATGCTTACTTCAAGATATGAGTGATCATGAGAATGTTTATCTGTCATTATATCATGATTATGTCTTTTATTTATGTTATTTGCATGTTACATCATTGTTCGTATTTGTCACATCAATTTTCGGGTGAAAAATTATAATGTCACGTGGAAATGGTGGTAATGTTTTCATTAGTAAAGCATATTATTGTATAGTAATGCCATACTCTTACAATGATGGTTGACTGTTGAATGAGGAAATGACAATTAAATGACATAAATTTGTATTGGGTTATGATGTTGGGTCACCCCTAAGGGAGCTGGAGGATGCCATAAAAATGACCAAATAATATCAGAAGTTTGAGGTTCCCAATATCACTTTGATTACTAAATAATTCATGTCTCAACTGAAATGCATTTATAATCATCCCAAAGCCTTATTCCACGGAGATAAGAACCAAACAAAATACTTGGGATATACGGGACCAGCATAGACTATTGCAAGAATATGGTGGAGGAGATGATTTATAATCTGGCATACAGGAGAAAAGGAGGCATTAATAATACCAATAGCAAAGGAAGGCGATATTGATGTACCAATGATGTCGTTGAAGCATAAGGATATTGGTGTCATAATTC
This sequence comes from Cymbidium sinense, assembly GCA_021442155.1. Lineage (NCBI taxonomy): Eukaryota > Viridiplantae > Streptophyta > Magnoliopsida > Asparagales > Orchidaceae > Cymbidium > Cymbidium sinense. The sequence continues at coordinate 150,108,794 of CM038222.1, forward strand.
ATGCAGAGGGGTCTCTGCATCAAATGGCAAAAAAGAGAGCGTAAGTAATGAGAAAATAAAGGGCTTGCTCAACAACAATGGGAAATAAGTGTAGTGTTTGTTGAGAAAAAGAAATGGTTCTTTAGCAACAAGGACAACGAGTATGATGTGGCTCAAAACAAGAGGGAAAATAGAGTTAAATTGATAATCCAGAGGCTCAAGATAAAAAATGATGTCACAATAATGGAGGAAGACTGTAGATGTTCAATGTGGAACAAAAACCTCAAAGTCCCACTGAGTTTTGGATGAAGAAAATGGCTGCCGAGGGGACTAGGGAGGAGTTGTGGGTGCCAATTAGTCCAGTTGATAAAAGTCTTAAAAGTTGTTATCAAGATCTTGAGTTTGAATCCCACCTACATCATAAATAAAGTCCACCTTACAAACTTTACTAGGCAAAAAAAATAAAAAATAAAAAATAAAAAAGACTAGGGAGGAGCTTACAACATAGGCAACATCAACAAGGATGAGAAGAGACAATGAATGCACAATAGTTAAGACAGAAGTCCATTCAAATCCATATAGAAGCTTTCTACTAAATATATGTAATAGCAAAGAGCAGGAGTAATACCCATCACATGAAAAAGGGAAGGCAGAGAGCTACTGACTGTAAGGTCAATTGAATTTATCTCAATCGTCCTTCCTGCATCCTTTTTATCACCAATTTCTTCTTTTAATTTTGAAGGAAATCAAGGTAGACACAGTTCAGCACTTCAGTCCAACATTGAACGGTTGACTGCTCATGCAATGTACATATGAGATGCATATGTCCTAGACGTACTAGCCAACATGCATGCGTTAATAGTTGACGTCTGGATGCTACGTTCATATGATGGAAGTGCATATTTTATGCTGGTAAGAGGAGGTTATTACATTGAAGAATTTCTATCTTCTAAATGAAAAAAGAAGACACTTCTATAGTTCTTCTGCATATTATTAATACAGTTGAGCAATATAGTGATGTGCTGTGAGAAGTAGAAAATGACACATTTATCCTAACTTCCCAAGCAATATTACAATATAAAAAGATAAAAGAATAAAAAAAATTCAAGAGAAGTAAGAACATATGTAAAATTCAAACATGATTGACCAGAAAGTTGCATCCTAAAAAATATCAAATAAAACTAAACAAACAGCAGACAAAAAAAAACATTGCCATGGATTATCTTCCATTGTCATGTGGCCTTAAATATGACTTAATATGCGAATTAAACAGCTAGCCAAAAATAAGAGAATACTCAAAACTTCGATTTTACCACGCTATTAAGCAAATTATATGAACATCCAGTTGGACACGAGACTTACCACAATGTTTCTCCCATCAAGCACTGCCCTGGCACCACTTTCAATTCCACTTTGGATCAATCTGCATATACGATCCTTTGCCTGTTCATAAGAAACAATTAAAGGGTAAAAGGAAATATCCCATGCATGTCAAAGAGAAGCATCAAGAACAGGAAAATGCACAAGAAATTTCAATGTAACAAAAGGAAAAGAATTCCACATCAGAAAGTGAGGTTTGATAGATAGACAAACACGGACAAATGCACAAGCACGCCAATGGTAACAGATAAATATGGACTACTTTTTTATAAAATGATACTATTTAAGCAAATATTCCTTTAAACTTCACCTGTCTGCTGATGACAGGACCAAGGTCAGTCCCAGCCTTGACTCCGGCATTTACTTTCAAAGCTTGGGCACGTTTAATCAGTTCATCCTCCCTGAACAGGGCCAGAAAAACAAGGTAACACGATCCAATATGCTTCTAAATTAAGCTTGATCAACCACAATTGTCAAAATGTATCAAATGAAAATCCAAAAAAAAATTCAAAGGCCTAATGATAGTACCATGGTCTTGATTCTCCAACAAACACAACGGTACTGAGTGCCATGCATCTTTGTCCAGCAGCTCCGAAACCAGCAGCAATTAAAGAATTTAATGTTGCATCAATGTTTGCATCAGGCATGACAATGGCATGGTTCTTCGCACCCATATTTGACTGAGAAAGGTAATCATTCTTTAGATAACTCTATTACTTGTATGAAAGAAGTCCAATTACCAATAGTTAAAATTAGTTAAGAAAAACTTGAGCATAGATTTGGAAAGATACGACATAAATTCTCATAAACAGGTTTACCTGAACACGCTTCCCTTTAGCCGCAGCTCTGGCATAAATGTGCATTCCAGCCTATAGAGAGACGATAGACAAACACAAATTATTACCCATGGATAGGAAGTTCTATAATTGTTTCATCTGACAACAGCTACTTCCAACAATTTATTCATAGGATGCAGTCTTACATTTCCCTTCTACTTATGGCCTAATAACAGATGAGGTAATCTAAAACAATATGCTTCTTAAAACTTTAAAATATCTATAGCCACTGCTAAGAAACTTTACTTCGACTTAGAACATGATTGATTTCCTTGACATCTATAGCATTTTATAACAACCTTTCGGCCCAAATGTAAGTACACATACAATGTCAAAACTCATGTCCCAGCAATGACTGACCAGTATTTTTTAACCTTCAGGGATTAAGCTCTCTCTATTGTATCTCTGGAAGGAATTATAAAATGTCAAATTCAGAGCAAGGTATGATTGAAAAAAGTAACACTCTTTCACACCAGTTCAAATTTAGGGCCCAAGACTAGTCCTAAATCGGACACACTTAACAGATGGAAAGAAAAACGTGATGCTATGAGATTATATGGACACGCCAGAGAACTGAAAAATCTATACAAAAATTGGTTAGTAAAAAGGTTGAACATACACACTGCATCAGAACCACTAGGACACAACCACTCCCTATGCATTGTACCACATTGCAGGGCAGAAGGAACAATGAATCCCAAGTTCTAAGAAAGCCAACAAAAAGTTAAAACCATTCTCAAAAAGTGGAAGGTTTGCTTACTGTGTTTGAACCAACAAAAGATATGGCCCTGATATCATCATCATCACATATGTTGTTAACAATGTCCTGCCAATTCAACATATAATATACCCACAACAGCATGTTAATGAATGTACACATAGAAACTATAACATAAGAGAAAAAAAAACAAAGTAAAAGAGTACCGAGGGATCCTCAAATTTTTTTAGTTATATATGCCAGATATGGAACCAAAAAAAACAAATGATAATGCATCCATCAAAGAAAACAAACGGATGCATCAACACTGGTGGACCAAGGATTTTAACAGGACCAAGATTTCGGTGGTGAGATTCCAAGAGTAATAAGAAAATATTTCTCAATTTCTTTTGAGGATGAAGTATATATATATATATATATATATATATATATATATTTTTTATTTGGTGTGTGTGTGTGTGTATGTTTATGTTAATTGCCTTATATTAAATCACATAGAACAATATAGAGGACATGCTAAGATCCCCCCGTAAAACATCAATTGTTACTTCTAGCTTACATTTGTACCATGAACGACATTCAAAACTCCACCCGGTAAGCCAGCCTCCAATGCTAGCTCGGCTAGTATCATTGCAGCACCTAAATAAAAATAACCAATATCCATCAATTCACGGATTTCATATATCTAGTTCAGCAAGTATTGCACTTATATACGTAAGTGTGATACAAAATTGCAAACACCTAAGATCTTAATTACAGCATGTGTTTAAGCTACATAGTAATGATTAACCTATATTAGAGACAAGAAAAGTACAAAATCATCTCTAATATCAATGCCATTATCACTGAAATATCCCACAGAAAAGACTCTGAAGACCAAATTAGTAAAGAAATACTTGTGCATGCATGTTCCAATTTGATTAGCTGGGCTACCAAATGCCATGAAAAGAACTCTGCATAAAGTTACAATATCAGCTGGGCATATAACTTTTCTGACCTCAAAACTCTAAAAACCTAAATGTAAATGCCACAGGTGATCATCAATGGAATGGTTGTATACTAATATATCGTCAAAGTATATGAGTAGAACTTCTCGCATCTCTTCCATTTTGGTGAGTGGAAGATCTTGAAGTACTTCTTCCTCCATTCGCTATAACATTCCCTCCATGACTGCTCCATCACAACTCCACATTCAAATCCATAGCTTCAAAATACGTGCAGATGTTTGAATGAAAATGAATTCATTGCACAAATTTTTGACCCAATCTTGTATCTTGTTCAAGTGCTTCAAAGCTTGCAAAAGCATTCAAATGAATAAGGCATTTACACGCATTCCAAGAAAACTACTACATCTAATCCCATTACATCATGATGCATGTAAACCACTTGAATGATGAAAGAATATATTCATCATAAAGCAACACGTGCCAAACTTACTACCACACTTGCATTCCTTTATAAAGCAATATTTGTAAGGGTTTTATGAAATGAATAAGCAAACATGTGCAAGTACGTAAAATAAAAAAAATTAACCTGTATGAGTGGTGTCATAGTGTAAATGTCTAACCTTAAAATTTGAGGATGTTGCGTGGGTTAACATAAGATAAATCCGAATATGCCTGCATGTTCTTCGACGAATATGTTAAACATTCAATCATAAGGTTTGAAAATGCTGCACAAGCTAAAATTAGAATTAATCCGATTCAACCTTATCTCAAAAGCTATAAATGTATTTGGAGGATCAGTATGTATTTATTTTCAAAGTCAGATCTAAATCTATTGATCACATAGCTTTTTAATCGGGCAGCTTCACCTATGCAACAAGATTGTAAGACCCACATAACAGGTCTAATCCTCCTTCATCTCATAAGAATAGAAGTTAATAAAACTGATTGTAAATCAAGCATTCACTTTTTAAATAAAAATTTTGATTTATATTTGCATACGACCATCAAAGATCTTAATTAAGAAAATTTATATTCAAAACTACAAACTCTCTATTTTAAAACTAAAAATATGTTCACATCCTCTAGCTATAAACCCAATCCTATGCTAACAGGTAAGCAGGATTGATAAGGTCTACACCCCAATAATAGCTTTGTTGATTGAAAATTAAATCATATGAGATATTATCATCAAAAGGCAATTAAAATTTTAGATCAAGATAATTTAAATCAAATATCAATATAAATGCAAAAATTGATAAATTATTAAGCTCAAAATGTCAAAATAAAATTCATCTTTTAAAGCTGAAAGCAAAATTCGTTTAATCCACCTTCCATAATAGTTTGTCAAATATGATAAATTAAGAAAATTTTAGTTACATAGGAGTCAATATCAAGTCAAATGTACAACTATATTCACTCTCAAACAATCTCATGCTTGTAAGAATGTGACTCGTGTTCTTTATTATTGGATTGGCAGTAAATTTCTACATATCGATTACAATCGATTCCTCTTGAATGACTTGGCCTCAATTATTATATTGCATGAATGTAGCTTGTATATTTCTCAATGGCTCTATCCCTTGAATTGTAAATCATAGGATATATTTAATAGGGAAAAAAGCCCTCTGTTAGCCCTCCTTGGACAAACATCAACATAGATCTATAAGATCCCCTTGGACGAAACAACTCATGGCTACTGATAAGAAGCATTCGATCAGGTTGGATCGACTATCTCCTTTAACTAAGTAGATCAAAGACCATGACAGCTCGAGATGATGGAACCATAAAATCTTGATCAAGTACATCATCATTTCCCTTATCATCTACTTTAAATTAAAATACGGTGAATTGCATGATTCTCAATTAAAAATTCAACAAGTACGCTACTATTGTGATTAACAACCTATGTAGCCTTAAGAAAGTTCTCTCTCAACATTGTGAAAGGTAATTAACTATAGGTGCTTGCGCCTATAAAAACCTAAAACTAGATCTAAAGTCCTCACAAAATTAGGGTGAAATCTCTGGATAGTGTCTTATATACAAGTTCATCTACCTTCTAAAAATTTAATCGACACAAATCCAAACTCCCTTCATCAAGAAGTCGGATGCAAATTTTCAGAGCCCACATGCTCCTGATACTTATGTTGCCTTTCCACCTTCAGAGCTAATGTCTGCACATTATTAATTACACCACATTATTACTAGTAAGCTTTAATCCTCCCAAGTATCTATCAATTGTATCCTCCTCTGGCTCCATCAAGTCACAATTCAATATGAGCTAATCAAACTCAGTTGTATACTCCTCAACAATCAGTTGTCCTTATTGTAGATTATGAAGTCTCAAGAATACATCCTGCTTGTAGTGTATAGATAGATACTCGCACTGCAACTCCTTCAATTTAGACCATGTAGTGATCTTACTTCTATCTTCACATTGTCATATGTGCTTCAAGTTCTCCCACCATAATAAAACACTCTTCTTATTCTTGATGACAACTAATTTGTCCTTATCTTCTAGTACATCTTTTTATTCAAAGATATGCTATATAGTCTGTTTCCACTCTATGAAAATATATGGATCCATATGTCCTTCAAAATCTGGGATGTCAACCTTCACCTCGAGGTCATGATCTTCTGGACGCTTGCTTCTTCTATATGCAATGTCAAATCAGTGAGGCATGGATTCTTCGTCACTAGAGTCAGACTGGTGGAAGGAGTTCTCTTCTTGTTCTTCATCTAATTGGTCATCATGGTGGCCAACTTGAACTTCTATTTATTGTCTTCCTTCAAATTCAGCAAGCCTCTGCCGTAACTAGAGGATTTTTCGCTGCATATCTTCTATGGTAAGAGCTCAAATATCCCTTAACGGATTTCCCTTTGGTGGCATGGTTGCTAACTTGAATTAGGGTTTTTGGGTTTGAGAAATGTCTTTAGGTTGAATTTTTGAATTAGAAAAGAGAGTTTGTTGATCAAAATATTCAAAAAATATTTTGAGGATTTGGGGAATGCTTAAAATAGTATTAGAAGTAAGAAAAAGGTACCCAAGAAATATCTAAGGCAAATCTAACTCTGATACCAAATGATACCACTTTCGGATTATCAAGAAGGCAATTAGGATCAAAAGAAATAAGGAAAAAGGGATTAGTGGGGTTGCAAAAGGTTAATATCTGCTACTCATGGAATTCAGTTTGTCAGAATTGCAGTTCAGCCACTAAAAACACCAAGGCAAAGTTGGATGGTTGTTCGACGACTTTAAAATGAGAAATGAATAATTTGGGAGAGATTCACCACCAAATCTATACAAGATACAGCCTTAGGCACCACTTGCGAGATTTGGATCTAGCTAGAAAATAGAAAAAACTAGAAAACAATGTCTCCAATACAAAATGGCAGTAAAAATTGAACACTAAAAACAATTAGAAGTCTATTTATATCGAATACTATTAACCCTAGCCTAGGAGAGGAAAAAATAGCCCCAATTTGGGCCAAGGGGATCAATCTAGTTCAAGAACAAACCGGACACGATTTCTGATAGGAAAATTCCTGTGACTGCACATGACAATTGCAGCGTGCGATTCCGCACGCCACGTCCCATGTCACTCCATGATAGCCGCTCCCCTAAGTGTTATCATCTTATTGATGTTAAAGAATAAAATGCAAATTTATGTCACTTAAAGTAAAGTTGGCGGGACACCAGGGTTGTTGCATGGGTAAAGTTTGTTCACCTAAACCCACTTTAAAAAGTTGAAGCCAAAAAGGCCTAGTGTCTTGTGATAAGTATGAAGATTCAAAATCTTCACGATTGACAAATTCAGAAATTTAATTATGTGCAAGTCAGCGTTAACTTCTGGTAATGTAGTCTTTCAGTTGAGAACCAAAGACATCGAACTAATAGGTTGAAGCCTATAGCCTACCAGATGGACAAAGCATATCTTATGAAGAAGAAAATAAAACTAATAATCACACTAAACATGTCGTTCAGAATACCAACAACACTCACTTAATTTTAGTCAGGTGTCTCATCAGATAACTAAACCAACTAAGTGTGTTATCCAAATGCTTGAATCAGGATTGAAAAAAAAAATCATTATAAAACAAGCCACCAAGTGACCCCAAAGAAAAAAAAAAGTGAAGAAAACAATTATGATAAATTCGTTATCAAATGTACCAAAGTGGCAACCATAGAACCTAAGAAATTTTGTCATAAAATATCTCAAAACAGCAACCATAGAACTAAAGAAATGTAATTAATTATTTCATAGTTTACACTTAACGGTTAAAACAAATATTGTACTGAGAAGTGCCAGATAAGCGACCAAAATTTCGCAGCTCCAAGCTGCATCAAGTCTAGAGTTAATATCTTCTTGTATTGGTTGTACAGATACATACAAAGGATATTCAAATAGAGGTGCTTAAATGTATATTTTATGCAAATGATATAGTTCTAATGAGGAAGACATTAATTGAAATAAGTAAAAAATTAAAATAACATAAAAACATTTAGAAAATAAATGACTTAAATTAGTGAAATACTAACCAAAAAATTGAAATATAATTCTAGTGAGTATAATATTAACAATTACCATTCAATATTATTAGAAGGTAATGTAATGGCGTGATACCTAGATATGACTGGTTTAAATATCTTCGATCTATTAACCATTTCCAATTCTTTGTTCCAACAATATCAACTTCTTTGTTTAGAGGTTGATTCAGTAATGCCTATCTTTTATTGGTTTTTCTTTAATGGCTTGCAACATGGTGACTATAATAATCAATGTTTTGCAAAGCTACAGCCAAATTAACAGGTTCTTGGATTACAACAAACAGCAACTTCTGGGACTATAGCAATCAATGGTTTGTGGAATTATAGCAATCAATGATTTGGTTCTTTGACTCTTTCAACTAGCCCTATTGCATATAAAATTTTTGGATATTATGAAAAAAACCAATAATCATTTTCTCTAAGGAAATGTGAAAAGTCGCAGAATTTATAGTATGTATTAAAACTTATTGAATGTAATTAGATCTTCATGAATTATGAAAAGTTATTGTATTTAGCAAGATCAAAACAAAACAAAACAAAAATTGAGAAGTGATAGTGGTGAGATAGGTTCATGGTTGTCTTAACTTCTATCTATTTTTGGTACAAACTTTTAACCAACAAGAATCATTATCAAAATATATAAAGTTGACAAACAAATCAAGGCACTTTAGGTTAAATTAATTCTACCAATTAGAACACAAAAAGACTTTGGTGTTCATCTTGACAAATAATCATGAGTGTCCTAACAACAATGACCTCTTTGACCTTTATTCATTTTGATAACTTGTATAGCACATCATATCTTTTGTTTCAATTAGGAAAGCCAATGCAGGAGGATTAAATCACCAAAAGCCTTAATAGCAACCATTAATATTTATGTCAACTCTTCAAAATATGTGCAAACTAACAAAAAACACATCAAAAATAAACTCTTATGCTCTTTTTATCAGATTTCAAATCGTGAAATGCTGAACAACGAACAAGGAACAGCAAGATGAAGAGAAAGGAATGAGACCTGGATCTTTCTCTGATGGCTTTAGAATGAAGGTATTACCACATGTAACAGCCATAGGGAACATCTGCAAGAATTGACTACATCAGAGACAAATACAATAAACCGCATAAAGCAGATTCAACGTTAATTCTATGTTTGTCTCTGCAAAATGAGGGGACATAACCAGTTTTCAATCTTCTTAAACAAATCAGTGAGAAAATTTAGAATAACCAACACGCAACATACGGTTCAGATATATCACATACTTCTAAAAGGCAAAAGACATTTATGTACAGAACAATATACAAGAGTTGAGCTAGGCATACCCACAAAGGAATCATTGCAGGAAAATTGAATGGGCAAATCCCTGCACAAACACCAAGAGGTTCCCTGATGCTGTACGTATCAATGCCATGGGAAACATTTGAAACATATTCACCCATTTGAAGAGTAGCCATTCCACAGGCATGCTCCACCACCTCTGCATCATGTTAATTGTGATAATACTGATGCATCAAACTGTGATGGATAAAGCATCCAAACCACTTCAAAAACATTTCCAACTCAAGGTCTCTCTTCAAAAATAGGAGGCGACATCGAAATTCAAGAGGACCATAAAAGAAACTCTAAAGCTTTTCAACTCAATTTACTCAAAAACAAACCTAGACCACGCAAAACATCGCCCTGAGCATCTCGCAAAGTTTTTCCCTGCTCTGTGGTAATATTCATGGCAAGCTTATCCTGCAGGAAACACCACACAAGATTCAAACTTTTAACTTGGAAATTATCATCACTTGGTTCAATTATATTGCATCACACAAATAGCAGTCGCCACCATATCCCTCCTGATGAGCTCTTGGAGCTTGAACATGACCCGCTGCCGCACAGTAATTGGAGTATTCTTCCACTTTGGAAAAGCGCTCTTTGCCGCACGAACCGCAGCTCTAAACTCTTCATCGGTAGCCAAAGGTATCTTAGAAACAACCTCTTGCGTTGCCTGCGATGGTCATGTGAAGCCAATATGAATCATTCAATTAAAAAAAAAAAAGAAAAATAAAACTCCGTTTCAGAAAATCAAGAGTAATCATACAGGATTGACAACATCAATAGATTCCTCTGATCGCGATTCAACAAACTGTCCTCCGATAAGATTCCTAACTCTTGGCTGAAATCATAAAAACAAAATCACTAATTCGGATTCCCAAAATGAAAGCAAATGCTCGAGCAAATCGATCGAGGAAAAGAAGCGAGGGATTACCGGAGGGTTTCGATAGATCGGCTCTGACGCCGTCGAAAAGAATCGAGCTGTGGCACATCCGCAGGAGGTTATGGAGGATTCTAAAGAGAGAAGAAAGGGATAGATGAGGAAAATTACCCCTCCGAAGAATTGAAGAGCTTAGCATATTCGTCCGTGGGCAATGAGAAATGCGGCGGTGGCTACGGCGATGGAGACGAGAAGCGCTGCGATAGCGAGTGTGAAGCAGGAAACCGACCGTTTCCGACACGGACACTGGAAATCAGATGACGTGGCTTCGTGATCCACTTTGTCCTGTCCTGTTTAACGTAAAGCACATACGTTTTGAGCAAGTACTTTTTTTTTTTTTTTTTCAATGGGTATTCACCTAACATCTCATTCATTTTGTGAGTGGGGATATCATTGTATTGTCCAGCTCATTACGTGTGTCGGGTTAAAAATTCCACGTATGGCCCGCGGAGGATTGACTTCAGGAGGTTCCGTACGCAACCAAGCTAAGAGACGGTGGGTTTGAGCGAGCACTTCGGTTATGTAAAAATTGGCAATTATATATACGATATTTCTATGATATTCATTATTTTTCTTTTAAATTAAAGGAGTCCACAAAATTTATTTTTTATCGAATTTAAATTCCGTTTGAACTTTAATTGATTAAATATTTAATATTATATATATATATATATATATATACACACACATACAACAACAACAGGCCTTAATCCCACTAGGTGGAGTCGGCTACATGAATCATTTGTCTCCATTGTATCCTATTATGTGTTAAATTCTCATTTAATTCAAGTATACTAAGATCATTTTTTATACATCTTAACCAAGTATTTTTTGGTCTACCTACCTTTCTTAACATAAGGCAAATCTAATGCATCTACTCTAATCATCTGGACGACGCTTTATGTGGCCAAACCATCTAAGGCGACTCTCCCTAATCTTATCTACCAACTTTTTCCCAACATACTCATTTTGCATTCTATCTCTAGAGTAAAGTCACTCATCTCGTAACACTTAACTTAGTCTTATGCTTCTCTTTTTTATTGGCCAACATTGCACCATAAGTCATTCGTTTTACCACCATCTTATAAAATTTTCCTTTAAGTTTATGTGGAACTTTTATCACATAATAGTCGGATGCATTCCTCCACTTCAACCATCCAACTTGAATTCTACTAATAACATCTCCATCTATTTCACCATCATTTTGAACAATAGAGTCTAAATATCAGATAATCACTCTTATTAATGACTTGATCACCTAAAAATTCTACTACTAAAACTTCTACAACTAAAATTACACTCCATATATTCATTCTAGATCTATTTAAACGAAAACCTTTAGACTCTAAAGTTGACCTCCATAATTCAAGTTTTGTTGGACTCTCTCTAGTCTTATCAACAAGAAGAATGTCATCAAAAGCATACACCAAGGTACATCTTCTTGTAAATGCCTCGTGAACATCCATAACTAAAAAAAAGATAAGAGCTTAATGTTGGTCCTTGATGTAATCCAACCGAAATAGGAAAATATTTTGTCAATCCTCCTTGTGTTTGGACACAAGTATGACTCTAGTATACATATCCTTAATGACTTGAATATATATTAACTCCTTTCGTTAGAACTCTCCAAAGAACATCTCTTGAGACTTTATCATAAGCTTTCTCAAATCAATAAATATCATATGTAGATCATTCTTACTTTCTCTATGCTTCCATCAAACCTCTTAACAAATGTATAGCATCCATAGTAAATTTACACGGCATGAAACCAAAGAGAGAAACTTACGTATCACATAAACCTATGCTCAATTACTCTCTCCCATAATTTTAATGTATGACACATTAACTTAATTCCTCTATAATTTGCACACTCTTGTGCATCACCTTTATTCTTAAATATAGGAACCAACAAACTCTTTCTCCACTCATCGACATCTTTTAGTCTTTAAAATAACATTAAAAGATTTGTAAGCCAAGAAATTCCTTGATCTTCTAAACATTTCCACATCTATTAGAATATTATCGGTCCTCTTGCTTTTCCACATTTCATTTTCTTTAAAGCTTCACTAACTTCATATTTACTAATACGACGATAAAAATAAAATTCTCTATTTTTGTTTAGGGTATTAAGGTTGCTAAAATCAATCATACTTTTAGATTCTTCATTGAAAAGTTTATCAAAATATCTCATCCACCTATTTTCAATATCTTTTTCTAAGAAAAGCACTTTATTATTTTCATCCATACCCTTCACTTGAACTATGTCTTTACTTCTATCTCTTTGGTTGTAACTTATACATACATTTTTCACCTTCTTTGGCATCTAATCTATTGTATAAATCACTAAAAGCTAAATTTTTTGCATCATATATTACTTTCTTAGAATCTCTACATGCCACTTTATATATTTCCTAATTCTCCGAGTTTTTACATCTTAACCAAGTTTTATAACAATGCTTCTTATTTCTTATCTTTTCTTGCATACTCTGACTCCACCACCAACTATTCTTATTAAATGAAGCTTTTCTTTTTTGATTCTCCAAGCACATCTTTAGCAACTTGCTTAATTTCACTTGATATTTTTTCCCACATAATATTAGCTTCCTTATGAATATTCTCATTTTGTATTATTTTAAATTTTTAATGATATTTAAATATTAATATTAAAAAGTTTAAATTTATTTACTTATTATTTATTTTATAATTTTATTATAAATATACATAAAATTTAAAATATGTATATTATAGAAATTTTAATATAATAAAATACAATAAGTTGTCAAATAAAAAATGAACTCACTAGTATACTTTTATTAAGCTATTTTAAATAAAAAAAGTGCATGCCCAGTATGATAAATAAATAAATCAATATTCAAATTTATTTATTTATATGATGAGATTTTAAAATTTTATTTAAGCTTATTTAATTATATAAGTAAATAAATAAAAATACATAGATAGTATTATATGAACAAATATTAAATTATTTATTCACTTATAGCTCTACTGTTCATCACATCCCTTGAAAAATACTAGACATTATACGTAAGTAATTAAGAAGATTCATAGTTAAATTTTAAATACTTATATATCTAATTTTTAGCTCTTTTATTTATCTAGACATAATCATAATATATAAATAATTATAGATAATATCATTTATATTTATTGCTATGTTTTCCCCTAACACTTTCTTTGCCGATCCTAAGTCCGGATGTGAAAAGTAGAGGGTTGCGATAGGTAGTCGACAGCCAGCGTAAAACTTGTCGAAATAATCATGAAATGAATCATTTAAAACATTTAAAGATGCCCCTGTTGTATGAATAATGACAAGAAAAGTGTGAAAGGTCAGATCGACGCAAGAAATAAGCAAGGGTTCCACATTACATGATGTGGGTAAAGAAGTTAGTCCATGAAACTAGAATTAGGTTAGGAACTTAGAATATAGGTACTCTTATAGATGAATTAATGGAATTAATAGAAATTATGGTTCATAGGAAGATAAATATTTTATGTGTTCAAGAAACTAAATGGGTTGGAGAGAAGGGCAAGGAGATTAATAGTTTAGATTTTAAACTTTGGTATTTAGGTAGTCGAATTAGAAATGGTGTAGCCATGATTATAAATAAAAGTTTAAAGGCTAATGTTATAAATATTAATAGATGTAGAGATAGAATTATATATTTAAACATAATTGTTGATTCTAAAATTATCAATGTTATAAGTGTTTATGCTCCTCAAGTAGGTTTGGATGTAAGCTTAAAAGAAAAATTTTGAAAAGAATTAGAGATTAATATAAAAGATACATCTTGAAGAAAATGTATTTATTAGAGGTGATTTAAATAGATATGTTGGGAGATTTTAAAAGTATTCATGGTGGCTATAAATTTGGAGTGACTAATGAAGAATATATGAATATATTAGATTTTACATTAGCCTATAGTTTTGTAGTTGCTAATACTTTATTTAAAAGAAGAGATGAACATATTATTTACTTATAAAAATGGATATAGTAAAATATAGAATGATTATTTTCTGATAAGAAAATTATATCGTTTAGATTGTAAAGATTGTAAGGTCATTCCAATTGAAAGGTTAAGTATCTAACATCGACTATTAGTTTTAGATTTTAAGATAAAAGATTGAAAGATAAAAAATAAATCAAATTATTGTCCTAAGATTAGATGGGGGCACTTAAAGAACACTAATAAAATATTTTTAAGAGCAAGCTACAAGAGCTTAGAATTTGGGATGTTCATAAGAAAGTTAATGTTATGTGGGAAAAAGTAATAATAAAAATTAAGCAAGTTACAAAAAAATATGTTTGCATAATCAAAAGAAAAAGCTTCTTTTAATAAAAAGAGTTGTTGGTAGAGTCAGAATGTGAACAAAAATATAAGAAATAAGAAGCATTATTATGAAACTTGATTTATATGTAAAAACTCGGAGAATTGGGAAAGATATAAAGTGGCCCGTAGGGATTCTAAGAAAATAATATATGATGCAAAAAATTTAGTTTTTAGTGATTTATACAATAGATTTGATACCAAAGAAGGTGAAAGATGTATTTATAAGTTAGCCAACTAAAGAGATAGGAGAAGTAAAGATCTAGTTCAAGTGAGGTGTATTAAGGATGAAAATCATAAAGTACTTTTCTTAAAAAATAATATTGAAAATAGATGGATGAGGTATTTTGATAATTTTTCAATGAAGGATCTGAAAATACGATTGATTTTAGCAACCTTAATACCCTAAATAAAAATAGAGAATTTTATTTTTATCATCGTATTAGTAAATTTGAAGTTAGAGAAGCTTTAAAAAAAATGAAATGTGAAAAACAGTAAGAACTGATGATATTTTAAGGGAAATGTAGCAATTTTTAAGAGTTCAAGGAATTTTTTGTCTTAAAATCTTTTTAATATTATTTTAAAGACTAAAAAGATGTCAGATAAGTGGAGAAAGAGTTTTTTGGTTCCTATATTTAAAAATAAAGGTGATGCACAAGAGTGTGAAAATTATAGAGGAATTAAGTTAATGTGTCATACATTAAAATTATGGGAGAGAGTAATTAAGCATACAAAAGTTTCTCACAATTAGTTTGGTTTCATGCCATGTATATATATTATGGATGATATACATTTGTTAAGAGGTTTGATGGAGAAGTATAGAGAAAGTAAAGCGTATCTACATATGATATTTATTGATTTAGAGAAGGCTTATGATAAAGTTTCAAGAGATGTTCTTTGGAGAGTTCTAGAAAAGAAAGGAGTTAATATTAGTTATATTCAAATCATTAAGGATATGTATACTAGCGCTATTACTTGTGTCCAAACAAAAGGAGGATTGACAAAATATTTTCCTATTTTAGTTAGATTACATCAAGGATTAACTTTAAGCCCTTATCTTTTTGCTTTAGTTATGGATGTTCTTACTAGGCATTTACAAGAAGATGTACCTTGGTGTATGCTTTTTGTTGTTGACATTCTTCTTGTTGACAAGACTAGAGAGGGAGTCCAAGAGAAACTTGAATTATGGAGGTCAACTTTAAAGTCTAAAGGTTTTCGTTTAAGTAGATCTAAAATTAAATATATGAAGTGTAATTTTAACTGTAGAAGTTCTAGTGGTAGTGTTGTGGCATTGGGTAAACTAGTCATTAAAAAGAGTGAGTGATTCAGATATCTAGGCTCTATTGTTCAAAATGATGGTGAAATAGATGGAGATGTTATTAGTAGAATTCAAGTTGGATGGTTGAAGTGGAGGAATGCATCGACCTATTATGTGATGAGAAAAGTTCCACTTAAACTTAAGAGAAAATTTTATAAGATGGTGGTAAGACCTACAATGACTTATGGTGCAGAATGTTGGCCAATAAAAGAGAAGCATAAGACTAAGTTAAGTGTTACAGAGATGAGGATGCTTAGGTGGATGAGTGGCTTTACTCTTAAAGATAGAATGCAAAATGAGTATGTTCGAGAAAAAGTTGGAGTAGCTTTAATGATAGATAAAATTAGAGAGAGTCGCATTTGGTCACATAAAGCCTTAGCCGTCTGACGACCCGATTAGGAGAGTAGATGCATTAGATTTTCTTTATGTTAATAAAGGTAGAGGTAGACCTAAAAAGACTTGGTTAAGATGTATAAAAAATGTTCTTATTATACTTGAATTAAATGAGAATTTAACACATAATATGACACAATAAAGATGAAGGATTTATGTAGCCGACCCCATTTAGTGGGATAAAGGCTTGTTGTTGTTGTTTTTTTTTTTGTTGTTGTTATGTTTTCCCCTAATAAAAAAATGTCATCTACAATCATTGCCTTCATCTACTTCTCCAATATGTTGAAATTCAAATAAGTTTTTCATTGATATGTCAATCACATAAAAAATTTGATTTTATATGATTCATAATACTTATAATTAAAAAAATATGTAATCTATTTCACACGAAATTACTCATGATAGAAATGTGGGAATAGCCCTTTTTGATAATACAACTATTTGAATAGGAAATTGCACAATCATTTCTTTTCCAAGCACTATCTCCATCTTCAGTAATCTAGCTATCGTGATTTAGTTGTTACTTCCCTTTCAACAAACAAATGGATATTATTCATGTATTTATTTCTCTCTCTTTACAATGTTGATAAAACTAGTTTATAATAAGAAGGACAAAAAGAGAACCTTAGGTTAAAAAAATAAATTATGATTAAACTCCAACATATGATCAAATATATTTTGAATCTAAAGTTCGAATATTAGATGCAAAATTAGGTAAAAAAATTATTCAAATAGGTTATAAACATGTAATAAAAGTTTTGAATCTTGTCCATACATTAAATCTTAAACTACATTAGACCATATATATTTATTATAACAATGATTTGATAATATTCAAACTATATTTTAATCATATTTGAAACTTGTTTGGATAATATTTTAATCATATTCTAATCCATTTGAGTTTGGTTTGTCTAAACATAGCTCCAACATGGTTCAAACATGGTCTAATCTAGTTTAAATAATTTTAAATAAGGTTTTTCTAAAAACTAATACATCTTAAAGGAGGTGAATTGGTGTGCTTTTAAAATTTTCTTAAATGAAAAATAAAATGAAAATTTATTGATCAATGATGGAGAATCTTATTCAACAATCCAAACCCAAAGAATAGAGCAGTATAAAGATAAAAGAAAGAAAGGCAATGAGCACAAAAGATTTATAGTGGTTCGATCCAACTGACTTACGTCTACTCTCTTTATCTCCTCTAAAAATTCATTAACTCTCTTTGGCACAACAAGTAAAGAGAGATGTCTCTCTCCTAATAGGTAATAGAAAAATCATACACCCGCTCTTCTTTTCCTTCATGGAAAGAAGGATCTCACTCTCTTTTTAAGGTACAAAGAAAAATTGCTTACAACGAAAATCCTACACAAATTCTCAATTAAAATAAAAATCTCAAGTTAAAGCATAAGATTTAAAGGCAAGGTGAAAGAAAAGAATAATCAAGATGAAAGTCTAACCTTACCAACATATAAATCTTTAAGGGAAAAGAAGAAGAGAGATGTCTTTCCACTTTTCTCTTTAAGTTAAACACTCTTCCCTAAGCCTCCTTTAGGATTTTCCATGTTCAAGCTATTGGTAAAGCTCTCCATAAGGGGTATTTATAGGGAGAGAGCTGAATAAAAAATTTAAAAATTTATTTTTGAAAAAAATCAATTCAATCATACTATATGATAAATTCATTTCTCTAAGGTTATGGGCTCTAAATGATACGATCATCCCATCAACTATCACTATTTATACTTTATGACCAAGGGTCATTACTATACAAATATTATAAACTAAAAATTCAATTCTTTATTTGTTCTTCATGTACAATCACATCATACAATACTATCATATTAAGGAAAAATTCTTTGAAATTTGAATCTCTCAAAATATAGATTAAAATAAAGTAATTACTAAATAAAATTGTAATGTGCGACTGATATCATATTATACAATCAATAAAATTAAGCATAATTTTTAATTAACTGACTTAATTCTAGCAGTTGAAATAATTAACAAAAAAAAGAATAATTGTACAATATGATCATTATTGTCCTATACGATCAGTTCAATTTTGGCAAATTTTAAATAACCAACTTAATTATGATGGCTAAAAATACAAGTATATGCAATCATCCAATATGATATGAATTGTACAATACAATTTCCATAAAAAAATTAATTTTAAAATTTTATTGTATATTCACTTAGATGTTTGTGCTTATTTATTTTTCAATATTCACATGTCATGAAAATAAAATATAAATTATAGACATGACAATACAACATTGAACTTGACTTAGGTCTTTTGCCATTAATCGTTTCTCATTTGCAGTCTTCATGGGCACTTTCTTAATCAAGCTTTAGAAAATTAGCCTTTATTCGTGCTCTCAAAGTGAATCTTGTTTAGACAACTTAATTATAGTTTTTGTGTTGAAGGCTTACCACAGTCTACACACACAATTGATCAGCAAAAAATAATTATTCAACTAGAAATATTTGTGATTATCAAAACTTAGAATATTACGTGAAGGCTTATAGGGTTAATAATCTCTCATTTTTTTTAATGATGATAAATATTTTTTGTTGAGTTTTAGGAGTTAAATAATATAAGATATGAGATAACTCCCCCTCAATTTATGCCTTAGAAAAATATGCAATGAATGAAAAAAATGCATAAGTATGCAAAAAGATGCAAAAGATTAAAGACAACAAGCTAAAAAAATACAAACTAAAAACACTAATCTTCTCCCCCTATTGGCACATCAAAAAGGATTGAAATAAATGAATCGTGCAAACATTAGTTATGGTAAGCATACTTTATGAATTAAGAGTTAAGGAGATTCTTCCTTAAAATAATCTTACACAACTTATAAAATAAGTATATTTAGAATATTTAACCAAATCGTATGATACGTTTCACTAACTGTTGCCTACTATCCCTATAATTTTCTACTTAAATGCAACACTTTTGTTACTCATACTTCACAACCTATGTAAATGACATTAATTAATTTACTGAATTTTCTAAATACATTTATAATAAAAATAATGAGTTGCTTAATTTTTGTTTAGATGAAAAGCAGACGAATAACTATTATAAAGTATCACTTAATGATAAACTAAGAAGTCTTTAATTTTAGATACTTCTCCACTTTAAAGATTTTTTTAATACTTCCCTGCTTTGAGGTTTTTTATACTTTCCTACTTTAGAGATTTTTTTATTAATATCTCAAGCAAAGTTCTCTATCTAAGCATCCTGGGTTATGAAAGGGTCCAACTGCTTCCTCCTCTTTTGCCTACATTATGGCCTAAGTTGGTCACTGCTTCTCACAATTGAAAGTGTGGAAAGAGTAGTCTGTATAGTGAGATGGGGTAGGGTCTGATGCTTTGGGATAAAACAAGTTGTATTTGACCTCAAGTAAATATGAAATCATGTGCCCTAAAGCCAAATTATACTTTCTTTTAGAATTTAGGTTTTTAATTATGGTGATAATGTATCAAATCAAAAGATCTACAATATTGAACTGTGTGTGGGTCATGAAAAAATAAGTAATAATGAAAGAAGGGTTGTGTGATATGAATTTTATAACTCACTTTAGGAATGACATTGTGCCTCACCTTGTGTTGGATAACATTGACATTTAGCATAAGGCCACTAACTAGGGCTTGGTATTGATGAAGGGGTGAGTCTTTAATGACTAAATTGATAGAGGACCAGTTATAAGTGGGGTAAGTTAAGATAAAATATCCAAAAGGAACAAAAATTAGAGATGTGAAGGTACTTATATAAATCAATGTTAGTAATGGATATTTCCCTACCACAGACTCTAGACTAAAGGACAAACAATCAAAATAATGATAAGATTTTTAAAAAAATTGAAAAGACATTTATAACGGAATTGGTAGGCTTCAAAAACTATGAATTAAAGATATGTGTCAGAGATGAGAAATGACAACTTATCTTGAAGTAGTGGCTTTAAATTAGTATCTTGCACTCTTTGTATTCTATGTAAGCAGACTCTTCATCACTAAATCAAAAATACTTCTCCCACTTATTTTTGCATGCTATCTTGATGATCATTTAAAAAATTCTTGCACATAAAAAGACTCAAGGAGGAATGTTAGAGCTATCATATAAGAGTTTATATAAATACAATACTCTAAGGGATATGTCCCTTAGGATAAAATCATTGAAAAAATTATCATAATGTGAAACCCATCATTTCACAGTGATGAGGCACTACTGGCTAGCACCTAATTGCTAGCCTATCTATTTAGACACCCTATAAGAAATCGGTTATAGTGTCAAGGCACCGAAAAGCTAATGCCTAGTTGTTATACTGTTGATGCACTTTAATACTAAAATACTAAATAATTTTAATTAAAACTCTCATACAACACTTAAACATGATCAAATACATCCACTACTACATAATATAACACGTGGGACATAAATATAAAATACCACAACACATAAAGTATAATAAAAATTCTCATAAATTTAAGTTTTAATTTGGGACCTTGTGGCAAGTCCTTTTCTCCTTTGATGTGCTACATAAATGTGTTTGGTACTTGAATATTGAATTAAATTTTTAGTTATGCAAATAACACTAGTGTTATCACAGATAATATAAATTATGCTTATGTGTAGACCAAGAATCAAAAGTTGTTGCTTTAGCCATGAGACTTGGGCAAACAAATCTTCTAACAATAATGTATCTAGAGTTAACAATTATCATGGAAAATAATTATTTTCTAATGGTCCAAGATTGAAGTGAGTGGCCTATAAACTGATATGTACCTAATCTACTTTTTGCACCATAAAAAATCAAAATCAGAGTATTCAACACTAACAAAAGTAGTGTTCTCATGAGGGTACCAAATTTCTAAATTAGGTATATCACTCAAATATTGAATGATCTTTTTCACATCTTTCAAATGAGACTTTTTTTTAGATTAGCTTGAGATCGTGCACAAAGATAAACAATAAACATGATATCAAGTCTACAAATAGTTAAGCAAAGTAAATAGCCTACCATCCCATAATTTTGTTAGGGTCAAATGACTTACCTACAAGATCCTTGTCTAATATAGTCCAATGGCTCACAGGGGCGTTGATGCTCTTACAACCTTTCAATCTAAACCTTTTGATCAGCTCTCTTGTGTACTTATATTGACTTAAGAATATACATTTATATCCTTACTTAACATTGAATCCTAAGAAGTAAGTAAGCATACACATCACGCTCATCTCAAATTCTATGCTTATTAGTCTTGAAATTTTTTACACAATAGAGAGTTAGTAAATCCAAAAAGTATATCATCAACATAATTTTTAATAAGAAGAATATCATAATTAGTTCTTTTGATGAACAAGATAATGTCAACAAATCCTTTAACATGTGAATTTTAGGCGACTATTTCAAACCATGCAAAGCCTTTTTCAATTTATAAATACAATTAGGGTATAATGAATTTTTTAATCTGGGTAGTTGTTCAACAAACATATCTTATTATATAATACTATTCAAAATGCACTTTTTGTTATTTAGCTATAGCACCCAAGAGAGTATGAATTTTGTTTTAAAATAAATTTTAGAAAATTTAATTTTATCTTTTGTAGATGACTTAAATATTTAATAATAATAATACTTCAGTAAAATGAAGCAATAGAAAAAAGCAATAGCATAAAAGTAAATGAACTGAACATATAGATTTTTATGTGGTTCGATAAAATCTCAAAACTCGGCCTACATCCATGTTTTATCACCAAGAATTTACAAGTACAACCAACTGGGGCAAGTATAACCCAAAAAAAATCAAGACAAGGCAAAGAGAAAGATACAAGTCTAACTCTCAATTTTGAAATATTTTTGCACTCACAGCTCAATCTATACTAATATTAAGGTAATTGAATATTAATAAAAAAGAGAGCTCACTTTAACTTTAAATGAAATTAAAATAAGATCTTTAATCAAATGTTTAATGCAATTAAGTAAATGTTGCTTTAATGATCTTTAAAAAGTTTGAAATGATTTTCTTCAATGACTTTGAAATGCAAACTAAAATGCAATCTCAAAAATTTTACTTTGAATTCTTTCTCACATAAGCTAACTTTTATTCAAATGATAAATGTATGTGCAATTAGAGTAATTAAACAATCACTTGAATAAAGATTTGAATGATACCATAAGAAAGTTATCACATATAAATCAATCGAAGATATGTAATCTACAAGCCCAAAATAATTTATGCAAGTGGCAGAGTGGTCGGCCAAATAGAAATGAAATGAAATAAGATGTAAAGCACAATCAAATTTAACCAACCTATATGAAACTTTAAGCAAAAGTGATAAACAACGGATATTCAAATGATTAAGCACTAGGAATTTAAAACCCTTTGAAAGAGACTTCAACCAAACAATAAACAAAAGGATTATTCAATGATTAAGCACCAAATATTGATCTCCTTATGTTAGCTTTAGGCCAAACAAAAAATTAAAGGATTATCAAGTAATTAATTCTAAAACAAATTGAACTTCTTTTGTTTGTTCTTGGTCAAACAAGAGATAAATGTTATGAGGTGAATGAACACAAGAAGTATAAGAACTTAGCACCATAAAAAATTCAAGACCATTGCTATGATGCTTTCGGCTAATGGAGGAAACACACCAAACCTTCAATTTTTCCAATTAATCTTTAAGCCAAATAAATGTCCAAGAGAAAGAGAAGAATGATGGGGAATGCTTGCATTTTAATCATCAAAAATCTCCAAATATTTTCTTTAGCAAGGATCGTCCAAGGTGGAGAGAATGAGCAAGAGAGCAAGAGAAAATTTTAGCTTTTTGTAACCTTTTTTAAGTTGAAACAAGACTCTTAAATAGATGAGGGATGAGTTTAGGGTCAGCCAAAAACTGATCCAATGAGAGAGAAATTGATTTGACATCAATTTGAATTTCAAATTCAAAAGAATAAGGATCGACCAAGGAGATCTTCAATAAGCTCCTTTACAAATTTATTTCAACCCTATATGAAATATTTGCTATGTGATTCACTACTTAAGAGAGTGGGGATCCTATTGGAAATTTGACCAAGGAAATTTTAATATGAAGGTCAATTTTGACTTAAAATACATATATATAAATAAATCATTCGGGTCGTGTAGGGTTCGGGTTGAGGTTTTATACCTGTTTAATAAACAGGTTGGGTTCGGGTCAAACCTATTTGAGTCAAATCAAATTCAGGTTAAACCTGAACCTGACCCACTAACCTAAATTGACACCCTTAATTTTGAATAAAATAAATCCATGGAAAATCAATTTAATCAATTTGACTAAAGGAGTTTCCAAAAATAGAAAATCCTCATATTGATGCATGAATCAATTTAGATCAAGGTTGATTATAGTCTATACTTATTTAATGTTTAAATAATATATAAATTTATTATATTTAAAGAAAAGTGGTTGGCCCCCTAAAACTTTTCTAAAATATATCAAATTAGAAAAGGAATTATTTTGAAAAAGAGGGTTAATTTGAATTTAAATTTTAAATTACTCATAATAAATTAATTAGGCTTTGAATAATCATAATTTTTCATGCTTGGGACGTTCATCATATTCCATAAAAGATTTGATTTGATTTAGCAAGTATATGCCATGCATAAAGAATTTTGAATTAAGGAAAAGTTCAAAATAATTCAAATTCAGAAATTCAAATAAATGAATTTTTAAAATATGAAAATGCGGGAATATAATATGGAAATATTTTGAATGTACTTAACACATTTTTTTACACAAAATGCATTAAAAATTCAGCCAAAATAATGTTAAGATGAAAATGATAATAAAAAAGAGAAGAAAGAATAATAAGATAGAGAATAAGAGGGAAAAAATGATAATTTTAGGATAATTCAATTTTCATGCACTAAAAAATTTGAATAAATATTATGAATGGCATGAAAATGATTTAATAAAGTTTAAACATAATTTATCTTGCTTGAACACACATTTAATGGAACTTATTTCATGCATTTAGTTCATACTATCCAAAATGAATAACTTAATGAGTTATTGTAATATAGAAAAGTATAAATAATTTTAGAATGATGAATCTAAAAATGAATGATCATTTATTTTAATTTAGTGAGATTTTCATTTGCCTTAATATAGTAATTCCTAAAAAAAATTCCCACCCAATTAATGTCCAATAGCTTTAGAAATTTGATATAATTGAAGAATCAGGAGGTGAATAATTTTTCCTACAAACTTGAATTTAACTTGTTTAACAAACACATTTGAACATGTGTTTGTTATCATAAAAATCAATCTCATATGAGATGGGGCTCATGAAGTCAACACTTTTTATGTCCATCTAAAATAATTTAAAACCTTTAAAATAAGCAAATGCAAGTAACAATCAAATAGCTTCCAAATGAACAATAAGTGTAATTATTTTCTCAAAATCAAATAGATTCTATTTGATTAAAATCTTTAGCTATAAGCGTTATTTTATTCTTGATAATAACTCCCAATTTATTTAATTTATTTATTTTTAAACCCATTATGTTATAATTATACTTTGAGATAAGGGTAGACCATTTCCCAACATCTGTCTTAACAAATTCATTCAGTTCTTTTTGCATTGACTAAACCTAGAATTCATCAAATATTCCTTCTTCTATACTAGCTCTTTCAATCATGGAAGTGAAGGTTGTATTGTTAATCTATCTTTTTAGGTTATTCCTAGTCCTAACACCTATAGATGGTTTTTTTATGATCAATTCATGGGATGACTTGATGACTATCTCCACTATCTCCGTAGTCTCCCTTCAAACCTAGATTTTCAACTTTTGACACTAAATCATCATCATTCACTAGCTCTCTAGAGGGGGAAAGGGCAACATATTCATAAAAAAATAACAAGCTCTAACTCCTCTACCAACATGGTTATAAACATTTCTTATAGAAGGGTAACCCAAAAAATTCCCTCGTTAGATTTAGAATCAAACTTCCTCAAATTAATCTTCTCATTATTCAATACAAAGTATTTACACAAAAAATATGCAAATGAGATAGGTTCAGAGTCTTATCTTTCAGAAGATCATAAAAGATTTTATTTAACTTGGATATATTATTTACTCGATTTAACACATAACAAGTAGTATTAACTGTCTCACCCCAAAAGTATTTAGGAAGCTTTTATTCACTAAGCATGGATCTAAGGACTTCTATAAGTGTTATATTTTTTTATTATACTATTCCATTTTTCTATGGAGTACTAGATGCTAAAAAATTCTTTACTATCCCTATCTCATTACCAAAAACTTCATATTTATCATGTTCAGATTCACCACTATGATAACTATAAAAAGATGCAAAGCTACAAGTAATTTTAAAATCCAAAAAGCAAAGATCTTAAATAAAAAAAGATTTAATATTATTTCTCAAATATCTCACCAATATAAATTTAATAAAATCCTCAATAAAAATAAATCTATATGACTTTCCCCTTAAACTTATGGTGTTATAGGTCCATCTAAATCCATGTGAAGAATTTCTTAAGATTGTGAAGTGATAGTGTTTGATGTGGATTTAAAAGAAGATTTAGTTTACGTACCATACAGACATGCATCATTCAAATGATCCTAAAAAAAAATCTAATCTTGGTATAACCTTAACCAAGTTTTCTTGTGTAATCTTCCTAAGTCTGTGCAAGCTAGCGTGATAGTCTATTATGTCATAGCTAGGACTCATCTAGTATGGACTTCAAACAGACAACCAATAACAACCTAAGTTATCAAGATCATTCATGTAAAATTGTTAATCTTAAGACCATCTAAAATAAAATTTTCATTTAAATTAAACAAGCATTTATCATTTAAAAATTTAACATTAAAACCCTTATCATATAATTGACTAATGTTAAGTAGATTGTGTTTGAAACCATCGATAAGAAAGACCTTTAAATGGATAAAGAATTTTTAATACCAAAAGTACTTGACTTGTGTACTTTACAAGTTATGTTATCTCTAAGAGTGACCTTTCCTCTATTTTTGAGTTCTAAAGAGATAAATTTAATTTTGTCTCCAGCCATATGTTTCGAGTACCTGCTATCTAAGTATCACATGCTTCCATTGACCTAAAGTGAAGACATATATATTCATCGTCAAAATCATGAGTCATCTTTTGCCATCAAATAAAGGTTTGTGGCTTCTTCTACAATTTCTTCTTCAAAAGAGTCCAAATATGAGTTTATGTAGAATACTCCTTGAGTCCTCCTCTTACCCTTCTATGCATCACATTTTTTCTTCTTTTCATTTTTCTAATTAGAGTTTTTGAGCATAAGATATTTTCATTTGATGTGATCTAATTTTTAGCATTCATAGTAGATTAGATCAATAACCTTTGAGGATTACTTAGTTTTACCTTTTTTTTTTATTTAATCAAATCGCTTCTCTTTTTTTTAGGAAATTTTTTAACTTTGTAGTTATAAGTAGAACGTCATTCCTTCTCAATGATATTGTCTTCTCACTATAATCAAAAATATTAGATTTCAGGGCAATGGCCTTCTCCTTTTTCCTATCACCTTTATTGGTGTTTCTTTGCAAAATTGTTTGTTCAATAAGAGAGCCAAGCAAGTGATTAGTATAATAAATAGATAAATCCTTAGATTCAGAGATAGTAGTAAACTTGGCATCCCAGAATTCAGGTAAGAAGTGTAGAATTTTGTTAATTTTTTTAGTATTAGTAACTTCTCTTCTGCAAGCTTGCAATGAAGTAATGAATTTTATGAAACAAGTGTACATGATAAAATTAAATTCATGAAATAACATAAAAAAAAGTTTGTAATCATGCAGGAGTATGTTAACTCAAGATTGTTAACTCCTCATTGATCCCTTCATATGTAACACACAATTTTTCTTAGATTTTTTTTAATGATTTTGCAAGTGGAAGCACATGTAATCTTTAAAATTTAAAGCAAAAAATGGTTTACATATTTTGAATTGAATTGGGTTAATTCTCTCTCTTCTAATGACCATTAATTTAAGGGTGTTTCAATTCATTTGGCTTTGACAACATCATATGAAGGTGAATAACCAACTTTAATCATGTTTCACATTTGAAAATTGATTGATTGATTGAATGAAACCTAATACATGTATGTCCAAATGTACAAGCAAGCTAGGATAGTCTCCATTACAAGCCATCATCGGAACAAGGACAAGTCAAAGAAAGAAGCTCGAAGAACGAAGTATGGAAATCGGCCACATAAGAAAACTTGCTTAGGCCAATGAGTGACCAAGGGAGACTGAACTACACAAATGGCCAGGGTTCAATGACCCTACCATGACATGCTCATTCATGACATCGAAAAGTGAAGTAGGTCTCACAATAAGCTATGGACTTACCATTTATCGAAGAGCACTCGACTCATGTCAGAGTGAGTACCCACCTACACTCAACTTATCTTATATGTACTTACAATATGTAATTATCTCCTTGCTATTATAAAATGGGCCTTTTAAGGGGGGAGGTGAGATCTTTTTTTTTCCTTTTTTTCACTTCTCTCTTCTTCCGAAGAGAGATCATTATTTCCTCTACATGTACTAAATCTTGTGGAATAATAAATTAGAGACATTTTTACACTTCTTTTAATTTTCTATTGCTCTATTTTTTAACCCTATTTCTGAGGTATCTTCGGGGATTCTATCTCACTCCATAGATAGATTCAGGTTCAACATTCTTTTAGGTGTTTTGAGCATGGATGAGGCTAAAAATCAAAATTTATATACAAAATAAAGCATGATACTTAATACAAAATCATTCAACAAGCATGGAGCAAAATGCTTAGAAATTTGCTATGCAATAAGAATTAAGAGACATAAATGATTGAATCGCTACCCTAGTGTATGAGGCTATAGACAAAACCAACCACAAAGAACTAAGGGCTAAAGAAAATTAGGGATCCTCTAGATTGGTGACTCATTGAACACACCAAACATGGAGAGAACTATCTGAAACCCATAACTTAGATGACAAGTCCTACTACATTAGTGAAGAAGAGGACATGTAGAAGAAGCAAGTGAATTTGACCAATGCCTTCACCATAAAGATTATGGAGGCTCATCCCCCACATAAATTTAAAATATTATATTTGGAGTCATACAAAGGTCAAATAGACTCAACAGATCATATAACATACTTTGAGTCAACAACATCACTATGGGACTTGGATAGTGCAATTAAGTGTAGCCTTTATTTAGCACTTTCAAAGAGTCAACCCTTAAATATTTTTCATGTATCTCAAAGGTTCATAACCTCATTGATCGATTTTAAAAGACTCTACCTTCACAACCTTCCTCCACTGTGACTCCATTTCTAGAAGTGGTCGAAGCTCGCTTAACTCTTGCTTTGACAAGTGCAAGTCTTCCTCTAAAAGAGTGATCCTCCTCTACAAAGAAGCCAATATAGATGAATCAGCAGTACCTATGGCTCTCTCTCAACATCTACCTCTGTAGGTGAGAAGACTTGTCTTGTGCATACTCACCACTATCTCAACAAGCAGTGGTACAAAAACTTATCAACATCTCCTATATGTTAGCTAAAATGAAGATGGTCTCCCCAACATAAAATAGGTGATTGCTTTAGTTATTGCTTCTTATTGGCATTTCCAAGTCAGCCTATGGTGAAGTTGGCGTCACCCCTAAATGACAAGAAATAAATTTATCAAAAAATAAAATGGAATCTCGATAAAGCTATCAACTAAAAGCCAAATCCTTGGGAAAGGAAGCCACTACTCAAGGGAATGAACTTCTCTAACATAGGACGATGATTGTGCCTGTAATAAAAGTAAATCACTTCCTAAGATTTTCGAGGTCAGGAAGATAGCAGGAGTGGGTGTCCATCATCTCCTTACTGCATACTTGCATACACTCAACACAATAATTATAGGAAGAGTTTAGAATGGCTAACAAGAAGAACTCAAAAAATAAAATGAGAATGAATCCTACCTCGATGAGACACTCCTTCAAAATCATTTTTGCAGAGGTAGTTCCTGCTAACCTACTTACCATGACATTCCAATGCTGAATCAGGGGAATGTCCTCTTCCTCCTCTTGAGCACTCGTGAGTTGGAAGGGAAGTGATTACACCACAATGATTACACTCTCCACCTCTATAGGGTAAGTGCTCGACTGCACCTATGAATCCTCTTTGTTACCCTTGGTTGGAGCAACAACATTCTTAAAGATAAGGATGGCTGAGGTACTTGCTTCGGCCATAGGGTCGACTATGGACTCCAATGGCTTCTTATTTTTTTATCTTCTTCTAAAGGCCTACCCAAAGTTCAATAGAATCGATATCATTAAGAGATCTCTTAGCATCCTTTGCAAATATATGAATGCTTCTCAACAATGACAACTCCATAATAAGGAGAAAATGCCAACTTAGCAGCATGTGCAATATGAGGAAAGCTTTTAAGAAGAGAGGGGACAAGGTTCTTTTTATAGCTAGATAAGCTTGGGTACTTTAGAAGGGTATGTGGCCATTTCTAACTTTGTGATATTCTTTTTAGAATTCATTAAATGCTCAAAAATAATTGTCCTTTCATTCTTTTGTCCTTTTTGTGAGTCACTACAAGAGGGAGGCTGAAAGAGAGAGCTCAAAACAATGCAGCAACCATGATATCTGAGCAAACCCATTGATATTACTCCATAATGAGGGTCAAAGTCACTAAAATAAGTGGAGGGTCAAAGAATGAAGTTCAAAGAATGGAGAAGTGTAGGCGTACATAAGCAGCGAGACTTCATGCTAACGACTCCAATGTTGCTTTGGCACAATGAAAACCAACAACAGGGGAGACAACAAAACCAACAACAGTTTAATGATTCTACCATGACATGCCAATTCGCCATTTTGGATCCAAATTCGTCTGTGGATTGAGGAAGAGCCTTCTATGATATCTACAAAATAGGGTTAGGTAGAGTAAAGTAAACTTGAGAGGTCAAAAGTGTAGAAAAGTAAAATAAACTTTATTCATTCATAATTTATAATACAAGTTTGTGATAAGTCAAGAGAGGAAAAAGTCCTTCTTGGAATAGAGGTTCCCCTTATTAACATCAAGAGAGGTCTATACTATGGTAAGAACATATATGGCAAGTTAAGTACGTAAGGAGAAACTTAGTATGAGAGATGGTAGCCTCAGCTTAAGGAGGTAAAGTGGATGCAAGCAACAAACCGGTGAAAGATATTGTGTTATAGAAATTTACGTGCTTCCATTGCTTAAGTTGGACGGCACCGGACTATCAAGTTTAGTGATTGGTCATTACGGCCAATCTTACCTTAGTAGATGTTTACTCCCCATGGAAAGAGTAATCCATGGCATGTTCTTTTGACTTTTCTCTGTTCTTTCTCTAACATGGTCTTATTATCAAATATGCTCTCCTCGTGCATTTGGGTCTCGATACATGCTATCAAGTATATGTCATTCTCTCCTAATAAATAGAAAGTTGTTACGATAGTCACCTTGCTAGTAGGGACTCATTCACTCGACAATAGAAAGCATTGGGTCACCTGCTTGTAAGGCGAAAATTCACCAAGAGCACTTTACTGACATAGTGGTTAAGGTTTTATATTTATTTATACCCACCTATACTAATTGCCGACATATATATAAGCATTTATTTGATAATTGCACTACTATTATAAGAAGGATCAGCAAGGAGAATCAAATTTACTCGGAATTGAAGAACCATTCGTGGATAGAAGAACCATTTAAAATAGAATAAAATAGTGTAATAAAAAAGCGTGAGAGATGAAATGGAAAGTATAAAAGTATAAAAGTGTGAGAATATATAGTCTTTATTCCTTAGAATGCTCAGAATCGAGTACTGAATATAAGAGTCTAGAGTAAGAGCCAAAAGGTTCCCCCATAACAAAGAAGTTCCTTTTTATAATATCAAGGGGTGACCATACAAAGAATGATCATATAAGGTAAACTTAGTACAAATAAATTCCTAGCTATGTTGATGGTAATGAGTGAGTATAATCCATCAATTGTTAGGAGCAAGTAGCCCATCATCTAGTGTGTGCGTGAATGAGTGAGGTTGAGGCGGAGGAGAGTAGTCGCATTATTTTTCCGCATAGTCAATAAATGCTAGAGAGTTAGATTATGCTTTTGCCATTGGTTCAATATTTTGTAAGTCCCTTGACTTGTTGGGTTAGATCTATTTTCTCTTTTCAATTGCTCCTTCCTACGAGTATATTTAATCTAGGTCATTGAGTATCCTTTATGCGAGTACACTTATCGTGACATATAGGATCGCTTGGGCCTACCTGTTGCTTTGGGTATACATTTAGCTCCTTGATTCTTTTGCTCCTTATAAAGGTACCTTGAAAAAAAGATAGAAGAATAATTAACTATAAACATTTAATGATTTGAGATAATTCATGCAATTTTTAGGAGGTTACATCACCTTTGGGGTGATCTAATTTTTCAATGCTCTGAAAACTATAAATAGATCTTTTCTTTCTTTTTTTATGCACTCAGCATTCCTTTAACTATTCACACAGATACATCTTCTACCTCCTAAGAGTCGTCTCTATAAAATATATTAAAACATAATCACTATGGATGTGGAGAGACCTCAAGATGACATTGATCCTGTGATTCTATTGGCAAGCCTTTGCAAAGTGGCCAAGAAAGTGAAGAACTTGAAAGAGGTCATTGCCACTCTTGTAGCTACAATGAGCATTTCAGCTACTATGACAGTGATGATCATCTCCATGACTACTGCCTCCAACTCACGAGGAGAATCGAGAACCCGCCTATCTGAGGAGTAGGTTATTGTGTTAAGTGTATGACATGTGGTGGATCTTGAAGAAGAGGAGTGTAGAGAAGATGCATCATTGATTCAACAATGATGGTGAGCTAAATGGTTGGCTGGCCAGTATGAGAATGACTGTAGAGGAATGCCTCACTAAGGTGAGAGTTACTCTTTATTATGTGTTATGAGTCTTTTTTATTTGAGTTTCTCCCTTTCTTCTTTTGGTAGCAATTGACTGTATCTCACATTCAAGCTTCAACAGAGGATGGTGAGGGGTGCTTGTTAGCCCTCCAAGTCATTTCCTTCGATAGTCCAGGTAATTTTATAGAATTGTTTCACCTTCCCATGGGTGATTTGCTAGGTCATTTCTTGAGAAGAGAGGAATCCTACTTACTTGATAGATGACTTCCCTTCCCAAAGGTCGAACTCATAACAAATCCTCTTATTGAAATTTCTCTCTCAGTTTTTGATGAATTTCTTTCGTCCAGGTATACACTAGATTAATTTTATTAATTTGGGTGTATTTATCAAATATTTCTCCTTACTCAGGGTGACTATTAATGTTTATGTTGTCGTGACTAGCTTCACTGTTGCTGACATCAAAGAAATGATGGACAATTTTTCCTCTTCTACTCACATACATACTGCGAGTCTGTGCAGGGTGAGTCTGCTCGTCAACTAGGGAACGATGCAGAGGAAGAACTACGAGTATTTATAGACTTCTCTGAGATCGAAACTCTCTAAGGGGAGGTTGCCCTCTTGAGGGAGGCCTTAGACTCATCCCAACAAGACATGGATGAGATATGAACATAAATGGAGCTAGAGTCATAGAGGGCATTCCTTGGAAGCGGAGTACCACCGCAACTTTGTGACCATGAGAGTTGAGATAACATTACATTAGAATTTAGTTAAGTCATGAAGTACTTCCCTTCTCCTTCATGGTGAGAATTTTCTATTTGATTATGTGTGAGAAAGGTTGACTCATTGAGGAATGACACTCAGTCTATAATAAAATTACTAAAAAGATAATGCACTTAAGGTTATAGCGAGTGTGTTGTACTTTTTTATTCATAAATAAAAATAAATATTTTTGTATTTCTCTGCTCACGAGCACTATTTGATTTTTTTACTGTTGTGCATTAATTGTTTCCCTATAGCTCCTATTGCTTAAGATATCCATGAAATTTAGGTAATCAGTTTTTCACATTTAATGTCCGAGTTACCATGTTATTGACCTCACTTTTGAGTGAGGTTAACAATCATCTTCATAGACTTAGGATTCGATTTAGTCGCTAAGGCTCTCCTAGAACTAAGACACTTATAGTGATTAGGTGTATGCTAATCGTAAGCTTAGAAGACTCATAGGGTTCAATCCTAGGGTTAAAACCTAACTTAGATTAGGAAAGGTTTACCTAGAGTAAACCCAAATTAACTCCTATAATCAATCCCAAATTAATCCTTCAAACTAAGCCAATTGGCTATAAATCAAACATTAATCGAGACCAAATGATTTTAAACTTAACTTTATGGTTCAATTTGGCCAAGTGGCTAAGTTGACCCAATATGACCCATTTGGGCTCAAAATGGCTAAATCTAAAATTAATAACATCCATTTGAAATTAAACGTACTCAAACTCATTTAAAACTTAATTGAACTTGATTAAAGGTTGATTATAATCAAATTGAACTAAATTGAATCAATTTGGCCCTTAATCCAAGTTAATCCAATTAAACCCTATAGGGCCAAAATCCAATCCAACTTGATTTAAGCCAAATTAAACCAATCCAAGTATCATGATCAATCCAAGCACTTAATTGAATATTACAATTGACTATAATCAACCCAATTTGACTAATTGATCCACTTAACTAAAAGTCTAAATTGAGTTAAAACTTAATTAGAATTGAATTAAATTGAATTAAAGCCACGAATCACTTTCAAATTTATCATTGATCATGTCTCAACCTTTAATTGATCCTAATAGACCCAATCAACCCAATTTAACCTAAATGGCCAAATTGAATCAAATCTTGATTAAACCCAAATTGGACCAAACTAATTATCCAATCAATTATAAAATTATTATTGATCATGACCAATCACCCAATTGCAACCAATTGAACCCAATTAAACTAATTTTGCCCATTGACCCAACCTGACCCAATTTGACCTAAAGGTTTAAATTGAGCCAAAACTTGATCCAAATCAAGTTGGATTAAACCAATACTTACAATAATCCCTAAATTGATTATTAAACACTTTCCAATTATCAAATAAATCTAATTTGATCAATTCAACCCATCTGACCCATTTAGCCTAATTTGACCTAAATGGTCAAATTGAAGTATAGCTCATTCTAAACCCAATCAATTCAAATCAAAGCCTCCAAACACTTTTAAATGATCAATCAAACATGGCTCAACTCCTCATCCAACCCAATTAGGCCAATTTGACCAAATTGGTGAACTTAGCCCATTTGACCCATTTGAGCTAAAGTCAAATTTAATCTAAATTAAATCAAATAAATTACACCAATAAGTTTCAAATCATCATTTAAACCTATTCAAATATCCCTCTTGACCTAATTTGATTAATTAGTCAACCTCACTCATTTAAACTCAAATTGACCTATATGGGTCCAATTGAGCCAAACCCAACCAAACTAGGTTCAAACTTAACGAAACTTATCATGACTCACCATTATGTCCCCCTTGACTTGTCCAAGTAGACCCAACACTTGGTGAACCTAGTTTAGCCCAAACCAAGTGAACCAAGTCACCCATATGGGATAAAAACCCAAAATAGAAAGATCTAACCCCTCCCATTACCTTAGACAGCCATCTTAGCATGCCTTGAGCTCACCCATGCTAATTAGACCTAGCCCAAAGCTATTGGGTTCAGCCATTGACCAAAGAGAGGCCACCCTCACCTTGGCCGATCCTTAGTCCAAACCCCTTGGGTTGTTCCTCTCACCACTGGCCACCAAACTCCACCAACCACTACAGGACCTCCACTTCATCAATCCCATGTCATTTCTGACCACCCCTACTACATGGCTGGCTGCCACGGCCTAAACCAACCATTTTGGTTGGTTCACTTAAGAAGAAGGGTATACCCCTTCTCTCCCATTCAAACCAAATAGACACCTTCACAAGCCCATAGCCTATCCCTTAAGTTCCTAGAGCCTTTTGAGTATTCCACCACCGGCAAGACCAACTCCTCTCTTAACTTGAGCACCCCACATTCATGTGGAAAAAATTTGTGGCACCACATATAGTTTATGAATTTCTTATTTAGGTAATCAATTCATCATTAAATAATAAATATATTATCTCTGAAGATAAACATGTTATCTTATAATGGATTTTAATCACTTAAATAATGACTCCTAAGGTTAATGAACCTTATTAATATTCCAGAGATTCTTCTTTTAAAATACATGAAAAAGTTGGACAAAGTTTATTTTATATTGTAATTGTAGTTCCCTATAAGGGTTGCCCTTATAGTTAATTATATCTTAGGAATAAGGATCTCTTCATAAGAATACTCTCTTATAGTTGAAGAGATAGACATTTATTTCTATATATTTCTAAGCTAGTTCAAAAAGAAAATCATAATTTGAATTTCAAAAGGGAATACTGCAAAGTGGAAGGAGCTCTTTTGGAGGCCAAATAAGATAAAGTAGAAAATGACCATAGATAATAGGATACCTAGTTGACATTCTAACTATTAGGCTTTACATTTTGAAATTTATATTAAATTTTGAGTTAAAATTTTATTAGAAATCTAGAGCTTATATTCTAGCAGCACAAGACTGTAGAAATGCCTAAGGTTGAGGACTCACTCTAGTAAAATGCTTCAAATCCTAAGTCTATAATTGCTTTTAACATAAGTTAGAGGCTCTACCTAGTTTCACTTTTGCGGATTATTGGCTCTTTCTCTCTTTAATAAAAGAAACATATCCCTAACTCTTCTGGACTTATAACTCGCCTGGATTGGCTTCCAGCTAACACTACCTAAATGAATTTTTAAGTCCATGATGTCAAGTCTCATGAATGCAAGATGACTAGGCTGTTGTATTTTTAGGAAGGAATCTAAGAACCTAGACTTACTTCCTAATCCCTAAGATCATGTTGAGTATGATATGTACTTAAATAATATAATAAATTTTAGCTTTTATATCTTAACTCATAATTCATTTATGGCTTTTGGGGTATGCAATTTATGCCTACAATGAGATACAATTTAGAAGTGGTCATGGGCCAAATTAAGAAGAGAAGGCAGACATTCTTAGGAAGGTGGTCATCCTCAAAGGTCAGATGCCCTATATGTGCAATGGATGAACCACCCAATTCATAAATTTAAACAATATGCTAGCCTGATTCGTAAAAGCTAGTTATTTTTAGTTGATTTTAACTTATTTTTAGGGATTTAATTTATGTGAAAAGTTTCAAATTTATTTATTTTTGTTTAAATTAATGAGAATTAAGTTGGGTGGAAAATTTAGTCTTTCTTAGGGCCTAATGTCCATGTATTCATCACAAAGAACACAACATAGAAAGAAACCTAGGAAAGCATGTTGATTCAACTGCGCACCCAAAGTAAATCAATCCAAATTTAAATTAAAAGAATAGACCAATATAGCCGGGTACCTTTATACACCCCAGAAGAAAGAGAAAAACAATTAGCCGCGCTGGCCTAAAACTATAAGTCTAGATCTATGGGCCTTCTTCCAAAATCGTATCCTTCTTCAAGGACGTCCTTCATGGTTCATAGGGGGCCACTGGCTAGTAAGGTCTGCTCCTGCTATTACTAGACCCCCATAGATCCTAACCTAATTCTAGGCTAAAATTACATTTAAAGATTCAAAATGAAAATCCTAGGCCTTGCAAAATGAACATTAGAAAATATAAACATCACACCAGCAGTTATATTTGCAAATATACGGGCTTAGCACTAGTTGATTGTCAAGTCCACTTGTCATATCAGGCTATGCTTTGGGACTTAAGTACACCTGCAAGAAAATAATATTTATATATAATTTATTATGGCGGTTCCTTTAGTAGAGCCCCCTGTAGAAGACAACATTAGTTCTAAAAAGAATGTCCTACCATGCAGTCTAATGGGCAAATAATCTTAACCAATAACTCTAAAATATTACACCATAAAATAATAAAATATTACATCACATCATAAAATATCACAGATTGGCCTAACCTAAATTTAGGTTTGGTGACCTAATATTCTAGTGTGTGAAAGAGATGGGTTTGTGTGAGGCTATAGTAGGTCTTTTTAAGTTTAAGTTCAATATTTAACTTAATTTGACTTGGAGTTCATAATTTCACTTCATAGGTACGTGTCATTGCTATACTAGATATTCGAGGTATCAAGACCTCCTTTAGACTTGTAACCCTGCAACATCGGGTGTCCAAACTATATACCATATGTTGCTAATTATGAAAAATTTTGTTTTTTTATTCTTTTGATTTCTTTTAATATTAAAATTGGTTTAATTACCATGGGTGATTTAAATTAAAATGATTTAACAATTTACAATTTTATCTCCATTTTCTTAGAATCATTTTATGTTAAAATGAAATTTAAGTTGTCAAGAATGAAGAACCTAATAAGTTTCATTTCGAGTGGAACCCATTATATTCAACATCTTAAATCTTAGTATAATGAAATCTTTAACCAAAAGTAAAGTTTCTTTCTAAGGGTCAAACTAAGATCTTATGTATAATGATTAACTTCTTCTTGATTTTATTTAGTTAGATTTCATTTGATTTTAGTTTTAATTTTAATTTGGATTTGAATTAAGATTTATTCTTCTTAATGTCAATTAATGTTTAAATGATTTTATTTATTTATTATTTTATTTTGATTAAATGCTTATTTATTTCTTATGTTTTAATTATTTAATTTACTTGACTTAAATTGATTTGATTCATTCATTTCATTAATATTATGTGAATGGGTGTGGTTAAATTAACTTAATAAGTTTTGTAATTCCATTCTTCCATTTTATTGAAATTATGTTTGTTAATATTTATGTTCATTTAATTTTTATGTTCAATTTTTTTGATTTAGTTCATTTTTCATTTGATTGTATTTATTTTATTGAATTTTTTATTTTAATTAAATTAATTTCATTCATTACTTCCTTCTAATGATTTGATTCAAGTAATTAGGTTTATTTAACTTAATTATTTTATTAAGATTTATGGATAGTAATGTTTATGTTCATTTAATTTATTTGAATCTAACTTAATTCATTGAAATTGGCAGCAGCATCATCTTTTATTTAGTTTAGATTTTGGTTTCACCATGTGTTAAGGCTTCATTACTTAACTCAACCCCTTTAGATTAAATTTTGTTTATCATAACCTAGGGGACTTAGGCTATTTTGTGTACCAATCCTAACTTAAGCCATTTCAAGTTCCTAAATTATTTTAAGTTTAATTGATTTGGTTAATCACTTTTATTTGTATTTAGAATTATATTATTCATTAACTTAAATGGACTTACGATGTTTTCCTATGCTTATTAGATTAATATCTTAATTTAAATTATATTTTGATTCCACTAATTTATTATATTTTAATTTCATATTGTATTGATTAATTTATCATTTAAATTTACGTGATTTGAATTATATTCACATTTTGTGAATGTTATTAGTATTATGTTAATGAACTTGGATTGACTTAATTGAATTAAACTCTTATTTTATCCTTGGTTTTAGTTGGGCTATTACATGTTTAAATTTAATTTCTTAAAATGAGACTGTACCCATTTTAATCTAAGTCAATTCAAATGTTTAAGTTATTTAAGTGTGATTAGTTTATTTATGCTTCAGGATTATGTGACTTATTCACTTAAACAAATTTAGAACATTTTTATACAAATGAGTTTCATATTTAAATATGGATTTTAGAGGTTAATTAGTTCTGATTTTAATTGATTAATTAGTTTATTATTGATTTCCTAAATTGATTATTTAGGATTTGATCAAATTTCATGTTCTTAGTTATTTCATTTAGCTCTAATGCATAATTAATTGATTTTTTTTATTTGAGAGGTTAAGAAAATTTTTTAAAGTGTTATGATGTTAATTGAAATATTTCAATCTTATTTCATGAATTTTTATAATTTTTATAATTTTTTGATTTAATATTTCATGTAAATTGACCTTGAGACTTGGAAATTTAATAACATCCAATCTAGATATCAAATTGCCTTGAAATTTTTATGGCAAAAGAAGTTCCTTACGAATTTGATTTTTCTAAAGTTTCACATTAATCATGTGTGTATTTTAAAGTTAATTAAGGTTTTTATTATTTTATTAATACCTAAAATAAGCATAATTTAGGTAAAATTACTTAAGGGTTTTATTTTTTCTTAGATTTCTCTATGAAAGATGCATCCACAGAGGATTCATTTAAAAATTTTGGAATTTTTGGTTGATTTACTATATTTTTTTTCTAAGTTTAGGTTGATTAATTTGAATTAAATATTTCAATTAATTATTAAACTAGGTGATTTTATGGATTATTGGATTTCAGAGAGTTCCAATGGATTATTTAGATTCATTATAGTTTATTATGATGATTTAAGGTAATCTTATAAATTTTTTATGATTTTCTTATATTTATATTAATTTATTTCATTAAAATTAGGGTTTAAGGTTTGAAATTCAATATCTTTTAATTTACTTTGAAATAAATCCTGAATTTTTTTTTCTAAAGTGTACATTAACCTTAATTTTATTTCCCCAAAGTTTCAATTCAATTAGATAGTGTTTTGAATTAATTTGAGTTTGATTGTTTTCATTCAAACTTAAATTAACCAAAATTGTCTAATGAAAACTTGGGATTGTGGGTTTAATGGATTCCTCTCATTGAGAAGAATCCATAGAGCCATTAATTGCATTTTATGTATATTTTATTTTGTATAATTTTTTAAAGTTTATGTTAATTTTATATAATTTTTAAAATCGAAAAACCTGAATTTCGTATTTAGATGCGTCGGCGCCACATGGCACCAATGTGGAGTCGTGTCATTCATCCATGTGAGATCCACATGGATCCCAATTTAAAATGATGGTGGGACAATATTTGATCCAGGTCATCTGATCGAAGATCAGACTTCGATAAGATGGCGCGGATTAACACATGGTTTTCTATAGAGGGTTTAATCAAGTGGTTCAACTAAATCTCAATCGCCCATTCCAAATAT
This sequence comes from Cymbidium sinense, assembly GCA_021442155.1. Taxonomy (NCBI): domain Eukaryota; kingdom Viridiplantae; phylum Streptophyta; class Magnoliopsida; order Asparagales; family Orchidaceae; genus Cymbidium; species Cymbidium sinense. The sequence continues at coordinate 150,149,567 of CM038222.1, forward strand.
AAGGAACAGATTGTAGAGATTGCATCTTGTTCGATGATGACGAAAGCCAAGAGCCGTTCATCGATTCTAGATCATTTCCAATGCTCCAATCGGTGAAATCGCTCAATTTTAATTCTAAATCCATCAAGGACTCACATAGATCTCGTCTATATAGTATAATCTCACTTGAGATTAAGATTATTTCACAAAGGAACAAAACTGGAAGTAAGGTGGTCGACTTTCCTGCATACCTCACCTGCGACAATTTCAGGTGGCAAGGATGACTCGGTTAGCTTTGTGGAGGTGCGACGAATCTCTGAGAAGGAAGAATTGGATTACCTCTCCGTGGGTCAATGTGGAGACCAAGCTTCGCACATTTTCTAGTGGATTTAGACAATTTTTTGGCTTGCCAGAGATGTGGGGGTTGGGAAAAGGTTACACTCAACTTCTATTTGTTTAGTGAAGGTGATGGGATGCTCAATTAGGTCTGAGAATGACTCTCTTAGTTTTTCATGTGTGGCCACAAGATTTATCCAAGCTTCCTTCTTGCCTTAGTTGGCCAGGTAATTGCCTCCCTTAGAGGCTAACTCCAAGGGTGGTTGGCTGCTTAACACATGTCCATGGGTGCTGAGGTGGAAGAGCAAGGGAAAGGAATGGATTGGGGAATGAATTTTGTCTCCGTGTATTCCTTTCTTGCCATGGCATATTTCTTCCCTTGGGTTGACTTGGACTTCATTAATTTGATTAATCTTGGCTGCCAATTATCTTAAGATCATCTTAGGATAGGTTTGGATGTATTCTGAGTTGTTTGGTTTAAGCTTGGGTTCAAATCTTTTAAAATTATGCTATTTAGAAAAATTTTATATGGCTTGATCTATCTTGCTCCATTTGGTGGATTAACAGTTTATTGATATTTCAATTATATCAATTTAATCATTTATGATGTTTTTAATCAATGGGTTTTATGGAATTTGAAATTGATCATTTGCTTATTCAATTTTTAACCCATTATATCTTAAGTGAGTTTGGTTAATTGAATTGAGTCAAATTGACTTGCTTGACTCAATTATAATGTATTTATCTTTCAATTATGTTAATCCATGCATTTGGAATGGATTTGATTAACTAATTTCACTCATTTAGAGTTTAAAACCTATTATTAGCCTAACTTAGTCTTAATGGGTTAAGATTAGGTTAATTAGGTTAAATGATCAAATTAATCAATTTAATTCCTATAATTGGTTGATTTCTATTTTATAATCATTTTCAAATGATTTTGAACAATCAATTTGAGTTTATTTCATTTTGATTTTGAATTCAAGAAAGCTCATATAAGCCCATTTAGATCAAATGATCTAAGTAGGCTATGGATTTATATTTCCTTAAATTTATGTTTAAACAAACTTATTTTATCATTTGGGCCATTTGAAATGATTTCATTTGGTCAAATTTTCTTGGGTTGACTTTTAACTTGGCGGGCCCACATAAGTCAAACCTATGCCAAAAAGTGTTGACCATATTTGACTTTGAATTATGTTTTATTTTATGCTTGTCATTTGATTTCATTGTTTCATTTGATTTTGATTTGGGTTTTCTTTGATTTAGTTTGAATTTCTTTAAGTTTAAATGACTTAGGCTTAAATAGGATAATTAGGTTAATTATCCTATTCACCTTGATTTAAGTTTGCTTAAATTTAGATTTCAATTATTTTGGATTTAGATTTGAATTTAGTCTAGGTCTGTCCAATCTTATTGGGTTAGGTTAAACCTTAAAATGTGCACTAGGTCACTAAGTGAAGTGTCCTAATTAGGAGATTCCTAATCTAGGATTACGTACCCTAATCACTAGTCTTGGAAATGATGTTAATCTCATCTAAAAATGAGGTCAACAGTCCAACTTCTCCAAAACCTCACCAAATTCAAATTAAATCTTCTTACACCTTCCTCTAGCTCTGATAAACTAGAATGACTCGAGACTCACTCGATTCGATTAGTGGAATACTAATTTTGATGACTTCGATGAATTAGGGTGAAGCTTGGTATCGAGAGCATTTAGTAAGAAGGCAAGGGAGGATCTTCTTAATATTCTTGGCCTCTTCAAGGCAAAGTTAGCTCAGTTGATGGACCACTGGTTTTTAATTCCGGCGAGTTAATCCTCTCAAACTTAGATAAAACCCCTAGGTGTTAGTCCTTTATGAAGCCAATCGTGGTTTGATCTGAATCCAACTATATGATCCACTTGGAATTTTTTTTTGATAATTTTGGAGTTGATTCCACCATTAAACGAGCTCCAACGAGCTCAAATTGAGTGGCGATAGATGAATGGTGTTTATCTCTCGAAGGAGATCGATGACGGATCATCTACCATGCGTTTTACAAGATTAGAATCAACGATCGTGATTAATCATGCTAAATTTTTTTGATTTAATTCCTTTTAATCCAAGGGATTAATCTTGATTCTTCAATTCATGATCGAAGGGTTGAGACAAAATTGTGTATGTCGCCGCAAAGTAAGTTGCCATACAGAACATTTTAAATAACGAACTGTACAACACCATATGGAAAGTGTTGACATGATGTCGACTGTGTAAATTGTTTAAATAAGCTTAAAAATTAATTTAAATGACCAAAAATTTAAAAACAAATCATAACTAATTGTATAAAAAACCAAAAAAAAAAAAAAAATCCATTATGAAAAGCATAGACATATGAGAATCTTGGAAAAAAATGCCCTAATTTTTATTAAGTATGTACTGACTAATTAGGGTTTAAAGTATTTCCTAATTAGTGTAATTAAACCCTAATTACTTAACTAATTGACTTGATTGTTTGGGTGATTGTTCCCCTCCCATAATTATTTCATGTAAATTGGTTATGTAATTTAGAAGATTCAAAATTTCCAACCCAAAGTAGCCATTTTGTGTATTCAATAAATAAATAAAATTAGGAAAATAATGAAATAATTGTGAAAGTTTAAATATGTTTTAGAATAGAAAGATTGACCATGGAAATAAATTAGGACCTTTGATCCTAATTATTTTTCAAAATCATCATTAAGAAGCTTTTTAAAATTTAAAGGAATTAGCATAATTCTCTAAAAAATTTAACCAACTCCTCTTTTGCTCAATTAATAAAGAGGATTTCAATGAAATCAAAATCCCCAATTAGTTTTTGGATATTTTGAGTGCAATTGATGATTTTTGGTTTTCCCCATTTCTTCAATTGACCATTAAGTATAAACCCAATTATATTAAAAGTTTAAGGATATGTGTATTTCATGTTTAGGCATGTTCAGTAATTTCCTTATAATTTTTTATGCTTATATTTAGGTACTAATTGAATTTTTGGGCTTTTTAGGTTTATTAGCTAATATAATTAATTAACCTTGATCAATTCATAAAAATTACCTAAATCACTTAATGAACATAAGTGGGTCAAGGGTTAATTTCAAAAATAAAGTCTCTTTATTAGGATTAAATAACTCAAATTACAAAAACATCATATTTAATGAACTTGATTAGATTTAAATGTGATTATCTTAATATAAATGACTTTATGAGTTAATGAGTTCGAATGAGTTATTTAGTGACGTTTAATTACTTTGCTTTAATCATTTATTATAACTGTGTATTATGTATATTTCATGCATTTATGTTTCAAAAAAATAAAGAATTTTATTTAATTATATGCTTTGGATTAATAGTGTGGCTATTATCACTAGTAAATCTTAAATTATTTTATTTAATAAACTTAAAATATTTATTAGTGTAAATTTAAATTAATTATAATAATTAAAATTTATATTAATCCTATGTGTATATGTACATACTTAAATGGTATATAGTCTAGAGATCTCAAGAATGCAAGACTTTAAATAGTTCCAAAAGGGTCTTTAATTACCTCACTTATTTAGTTTAATAGTGGCACATACCTCAAAGTTTGTAATGAAATACATAGCAAGGTTAAATTATGTTCATATACATATTCAAGCATTTTATGAACCTTCACAATTCATCTTTATATTTATATACATGTACATGTGTATATGAATTAATAAGTATATAGTCTAGACATCCCAGGAGAACAAGACTTTAAGTAGTCCCAATGGGGTCTTTGATTACCTCACATCCCTAGTTCAATAATGACATGTACTTGTACAAATCCAATACAACAATGTGTATGTATATGTACAAGGATAATTAAATTATTTTTTTAATAAAATTCATGCATCATATATGTTTATATTCTTAAATCTTAAATTGAATATTAATAAATAAAATTTATTAATTCATTCATGCATCAATGTGTGAAATATTCAAATGCTATATATAAACACTTATTAATTCTACTCATCCTTTTTTTAAGTATCCTATATTCTCAAACTAATAATAAGAGATGATTAAAGAAAGGTTAAGAAAATATTTCTAAGTTAATCATTATTTGACTTCATTAATCTTAAGATGTTCTTTTATATTTAGATAATAATTGTTAAGTCAAATCCGAACACAAGGCTTAATAAGAAAATTCATAACCTTTCATTGAGATGATTAAAAGTGATAAAATTCATCCTTAAATTTAACTTAATGCTAAGGACTGATGCATATTCTACCCCTTCTCTTTCTCTTTAAAATTCTAAATTCAAATGAAATTAAATTGAAACCTAAAATTCACGAAATCATTAATCACATAATGCATAATCATCCTGTAATGATAAATGTAAACATTCATCCTTAGAATGATATAAATATAAAAGCTTAGTCTTATCATACCACACTAAGCCATATCACACACTTAAAATGCTAAGCCACTGATCTCAAACTTAGGTAAGGATGGTGCATTTTTATGGGTTGAATATTTAATTTTGTGATGTAATATTTTAGACTTCATGTTAGAATTATTTGTGCATAGTCTAGATGTTAAAATGATATTAAACTAATGATATTTTTTTATAGGGGATTGTGCTTAAGAGACCGCTATAATAATAAAAATTATAAATATTTTTTGCTTGTAGGTGTTGATTAAGTCCCTAAACATAATCCACTGGGACAAGTGAGCTTAGTGACCTAAGGTAGGGTGCTAAGTCCTATTATATGAAATATAACTATTTGGTGTGAATGTATGTAAACTAATATGGTGAAAAAAAAACATAAATAAATAAATAAATAAATAAATATATATATATATATATATATATATATATATATATATATATATATATATATATATATATATATATATATATATATATATATATATATATATATATATATATATATATATATATATATATATATATATATATATATATATTCATGCCTTCATCTATCCCATTTTTGGAAAAGAGGATAAATGAAAGCAAATATATGCTTTAGTTGGGACACCACATAGATTTTGTGATTAGGGTATGACATTGAAAAACTATCTCGAGATAGGAGTCACCACCCTACAATGGATCTAATCACCTCAATAAGGACTCCTAAGGACTATGGGTCTTCGGAATGTACTAGAGATTCTTCCCCTATTTTATATAAAAAAGTAAAGTAGAGTTTATTTTAAACCGGGTTCGTTAAGTTCCCTACAGCAAGCATAGTTATATCATAATATGATTTCTAGGAATACTCGAAGGTAAATGATCATTGTCTCCAAATATTTTGAAAGGTAAGACTATCAATCAATTGGTTTATTTTTAGAAAGTCAAGTGGGATCGATCAAGAGGAGGGAGTTCTTATCGAAGCCAAATGAAAATAAGTAAAGGATGTTTAAGATACTAGAAAGCCTAGTAAGCATCCTAAATTATCCTATGGTTGGGCTTTAAATTTTTGAAATTGAATTAATTTGTTTGAGTTGAATTTTTATTAGAAATCTAGGGCTTACAATTCCATGATACAAGGTCATGGAAATGCCTAAGAGGCAAGGATTTATGCTCATAGCCCGCAAAGAGAAGTAGCAACCTTTAAACCTAAATCTAGGGAGCTTTAGTGAGGGCCAAAAAGCGTGACCTAAATTTAAGGTGAAAATGGGTATTTGATTTACCTCCACAAGAGAGGATAAGCCACCCGATTATTGGACTTACAACTTCCTGGGGGTGGCCGCCAACTAACTCCTCCTACGATTTTAAATACATGTAGGCAAGTCATATATTTTTGCAAGATAGCTAAGTTGTTGTTTATTTAGAAAGAGGCTAAATCCTTAAACACACTCCCTAAGAGACTATATCATGTAGGGCATGCTTTAATGACTTAAATCTAATGCAAATTTTATTACATTTTATTTTATTTTGGACAATCAATTTGACATAGGCTTTAGGATTTATATGCCTAATGCATGAGAAATTAGATTATGGGCCAAAATCAGCAAGATAAGGAGGTGCGTTTCCACCATGGCTCTCACAGCTCAAGCCAAGTTCTCTAGCAAAGGTGGAAGCCCTCCAATCGAGAGTGAGATAATATGCTTTTTATGCATGATGTTAGAAAAGTAAAATAATATCTAGCTAAGGGGTAGCTAATTCTTTTATCTTATTTTATAACCTAAGCTTTAGGTGAGGTTATGAGTTATTTATTTTTAATTTGAGTTGTTTAATTGGATGGAAAATTTATTTTTTTAAGAGCCTAATTGTCATCCAGGCCATACATCAAAGCAAGGAAGAAACTAAAAAAAGATGCCATCTTAATGCACAAGTTAAACAAACATCAACCAATTATAAACTAGCGTAAAAGAATAAAAGGCCATTTGTGGTTAGGCTCCATCGCACAAACCCAAAAAACAAATTAGGTAGCCCAACTCTACCCATATATAACCCAGATTACAAATGAATTAATTACAATTAAGAAAGGAATTCATGTTATGGGGTCTTCATTCTTCTTTTCTTCTTTCTTCTTTCTTCTTTCTTCCTTCTTCTTTCTTCTTTTGTTCCTTCTTTTGGATGGTTGGAATGTAGATGTTCCAAAGGTTTCACATGGTACATAAGATGAGATATTATGACCAATGTTCATCCTAATCCCCATAATAATCATTCTAAAATCCTAATTGCAAAAGTACATGAAAATGGGAAATAGGAAATCCAACTAACACCTGCAAAACATAGATTAGCCAAACAAATCATACAATCCCAAGCATGTATATATATAAATTAGACTTAGCACCCCACACATGTGTAACCAAGTCAACCTGACCTATTTTAGATTATGCTTAGGGGTATAAGCACCTGCACAACAAAATTAATTTTATATTTTTATTACAACACCCCTTAAGCACAATCCCCTGCATAAGATAATGATTAGAATAAATCATCCTACCATTCAATCTACGCACATATATCCTAACATCCAGACTAAAATATTACATCATACAATAAAAGAAAAGCATCAAATCATGCACCGCCCTAACCTAAATCTAGAAATGGTGACTTAATCTAATGCGTGTGCTTTAAAAGTTTGTGTGGTATGCTTAGCCAGGCTTTAAAGTTTAAATTTCCTAAGTGTGAAAATTTCAACTTAGAGGGTGGTTTCATTTAAGTTGTTTAATTGGTTTAGTTAATTTTTATTTGATTAATTGTTTAGGTTTGAATGGACTTATAATTAATTACTAAGTTGTAAAGAGAGGGAAAAGAGAAAAGAACTTCTCTTTCCTTCCCTACCTTAAGTAATTTCTACAGTAGATTCATATTTTATTTTTATTTAGTGAATATTTTATTATGTATTTTAATTAATCCTAAGTTTAGATTTTCTTTAAACAAACCTATCCAAAAAGAAAGGCATTTTAAGATTAAGTAAAGTGAATTAATATCACAAAATACACAACACTTTATTTCTTTCACAACATGTATAACATGCATATGGATGAATCCTAAGCATATCTATACATACAAATGAGGATGTTTCACACACTTTCATAATTAATGCTAAGTGATATTACTTAAGAAAATTTGGATACTTCATGATGCATGATTTTCATTAAGTATAAAAGAGGGATTCTTTTATCCGTTTTTCACATGCACATTTATATTTATGAAAGGAATAAGTTAGTACGACACTATTGTTAGCACCAAGGGTGTAAGGTACAATACCTACTTAGGGATACTTAATGCCTCACAACCCCGGGGTTGTCCAGACTAATATACCACTTTCCTTAAATATATATGCATGTATAAAAGAAATGAATGGAGAAAAGAAAGATGCAAAATTTTATGTTTGTTTGATTTTGGTTTGATTGTTTAGTTTATATGTGTAAGTGTGGATGTCCTTCTTAATTGATAACATAGGAATGAATTGGAATGAATTTAAGCAAGGGTTGTGTTCTTTTAAAATAAACTATACACTTTACCAAATCATATTCAAAACTATGCCAAAAGAAAAGAGAAGGAGAGCCACACTATGCACATCTTTATATTTATACTCACATGCAAGCTTATAAATAATTATAAGTAGCACACCTTTCAATGTTGATGTTGAATTTGTAAATATTAAAAATTATTTTAGATTTAATAGTGATAATAGCCATTTATATTATTACTTTAGCCAAAACATGCAATTTGACATAAAGGAAACATTTCATTTTTAATTTGATTTTTAAAAAGAATGAATGCATGATTTTCATATGGCATACACATTCAACATGTTAGGAAAAGAATAAAGTGATGAAAGCAATGTAAGTTCATCCACCCTAATTAATTCCTAAAGATAATCCTATGAATAAGATTATTTAAAGTAAATCAATTTTATTTTAAGGAGAGTTTATATTTTGTTTGAGTTTGATTTCAATTTGAGAAATGCAAGAAGGTTTGCTGGTCCTAGCCCATTCTCGCATGTGTATGATGTTTTAGTTTAATTTTTAGGTGATTAGATCATTTTTATGCTTTGGTTAGGTTAAGGTGTGAATTAAGTGTGTTAATTTCCCCTTACCTACACCACTTTAACATATTTAATCACATAATTATGAGCTAATGTATGACATAAAACTACCCAAGGAATTTAAATCAACAATTCACCTAGGAAAGAAAGGACCTAATGCAATTGGCTCACAATTAGTGATTAATTAAGCTAATGGGTTTAATTTAAGTACTTTCATAACCCTTCCAATACATGTGGGTTGGATTTTGATTTCCTTAGGCTACTTAGGTTATTGAACACCTAAGCACCTACCTAAGAAGGATTGATTAAGTTATGGAATGTTTTAATTTTAAAATCAAATTAATTAAGTGATTAGGGGATTAAGCCTTAATTAGGTTTGAATTAAAGAAGGAAAGGAGTTTAGGGAAAATTCCCCAAATCCATTCCATAAACCTCTTCTCTACTTAAGTAAGACTTAATTAACTTAATAAAGGGATTAAACCACTATTCATATGCTTAATTACTTTTAATTACATAAAGAGAGTAATTAAGGATTCATTAATTGATCTCCCTAATCAACCCATCAATAAATCCCAAGAAAATTAGGAGAGGCAGAAGTCATCCCCTAAATGTACATAAGAAATTTGGAATTAATCATTAGGATAATTAGAGAGTAATTAGGGTTATTAAGTTTTCAATAAAATCTTAATTAAAGAAAATATACTATTTTAAATCCATTAGAAATAATTTTAGAATATTCTCCTTTGAATTATCTTTACATTGCATTTTACCTTGTATTTTTATGATTTTTATAGAATTAGTTATGTTATTTTGAAGCTCCAGTCAATAAGGATAATTAATTAAATCCCTAATTAAATAGCTAATTCTGTCGGCGCCATGTGGAGGCTGACGCGGTGCACGCTTTCCATGTGGCATGACGGGAGAGGCCACTTAAGTTGTCACATCATCATCATATCACGACTGCTTCACACATCCATCTAAGATCGGATTCGAGAAGTCTGTGGTATTAAAGTATTAATCAGATATTCCTACGTTTCTTGATCATGGCTGTCCATCCAAAATGTGTGGATGGAGGGCCCATGATCCGTCACTGAGTTTCCCTGCGGGGGAGGGGAACTGTCCACCTTTCGTGGCATGATCCGAGCTCGATTGAGCTCAGATTGAACTCAAATTTTACCCACACCATCTAGGAGTAAAGGGGAGAAGATCTAATGGTCAAATTCTCATGAGGTGAGAATTTCTTTCATAAAGGACCACACTATGTCTACTTTAAGCTTGGTTTGAAGGAAAACCTCACCGGAGGCTATCATTGGCGCTCAAATCCATTGAGGTAGCTTCGTTTAGTGGAGATGAAGCCCTATTGAAGATTTGAGATGATTTTTTGAGTGGATGTTCCTATGGACCAAGCTCTTCTTCAATTGGGCTCGGTCTTGGTCTAGCTCCCCTCTCCCTTGCCTTGAGAACTTGGATTAAACTTTAAGTAAGCTCGATTGAGTCCTCTAAAGGAGATTGCAAGAGGAATTGGCTTGATTTGAAGTATTAAGTGAGAAGGATCTTTGGTGGAGCTCCCCTATTTTTGGCTTGAAGAAAAAGAAAATGGAGAATTCCCAAATGACTTTAGAAAGCTTGGAGAAGCTATAGAGTGCTTGCTCTGAGTTCCCTAAGGTCAATTGAGTGTGTGTGATGTGAATTCAAGTGGAATTAGGGGGAGTATATCTCCCCTTAGGTGAATTGGATGGCTGTGAAGAGCTTTGCCATTTTGATCCAATACACCCTATTCAATGGGTTTATTTAGCTATTAGGAGTGGCATGGCATTTGGTTTTGGTCAGAGAAGGTAGTGGGGAAGTTTTCCATGTGCAAAATAAGGTGGAGGAAGGATTCCCATGTGCTCATGTCAATGGGAGTGGTCGGTTTTATCCTTAGGTTGGGTTGAATTGACCTAAACCCATTGGGTCATGTGCACCATGTCCATTTGTGACCATTTGGTCCACTAAGAGGATGCCAAGTGACCATGAAAAGGAATTGACCAAATTCCAAGTGATTTTGATTTTAGGTTATCCTATGGCCTAGGGGTAAAATGATTATTTGGTTGGTTCTCATTTTAAATATGTTTAATATGATTGAAAAATGGGTTAGGCCAAGTTTCATTGAATTTGGAGTTGGTTTGATATGATTTGGCTCATGTTGACCCATTTAGGTCAAAATGGGTCAACTTGGGTCAAGTTGATCAATTGGTCAAATTGGGTCAAACCAAGGGTTGTGTCAAATTCATATGACCATTTGAAATATTTTGGCATCATTGGTTTGGTTCAATTTGATTAATGTTTGAATTTGATTCATTTGATTTCATTTAGGTCAAATGGGTCAAGTTGACTAATTTGACCCATTTGACCTATTTAGGTTAGATCATGGCCTGTTTTATGTTTGGTTGATCATTTGAAATGGATTGGTATCTTTGTTTCCAATCAATTTGATTTATATTTGGATTTGGCTCAATTTGACCTTTTAGGTCAAGTTGGGTTCAAGGTCAATTGGGCTAGGTTGGGTCTAGTCAGCCAATTGGGGCTTTGGTCAAGTTCAACAAATGATTTGGAATGAACTTGATCCATTAGTTTCAATCAATTTGGCTTAGATCAAGTTTTGACATATTTTAACTTTTTAAGTCAAGTTGGGTCAACTTGGGTCAAGTGGCTAATTGGGTTAGGTTAGGCTCAAATGATGACTTGGTCAAGTTCAAACATAGATCATGAATGAGTTTTGATCAGTGGTTGCAATTAATTTGGCCTATGGTGGATTTTGACTAGTTTAGGTTTCATTTTGGCTAAGTGTTGACTTGGTCAACCCTTAGGTTTGACTTAGTTTGGCCCAATTTGAATGATTGACCATCTCATGATGATTGTTGCTCACAATGTGAGGCTTAGTTGGGCTTAGTTCAATCCAATTTGGGTAGGATTAGAATTTGGCTCAAAAGGGGTACTTTAGGTCACTTTGGGTCAAGTGAGCCTAAGTAGGTCAAATGGCTTGGTCAAAGCTTGATTTGAGTTTGATTGAACTGACATATGGACTTATGATTGAAATGAAAATCCATTTGCAAGTGGCTTGAAGTTAAATGGTTTTGATTCATTTGATAATTTCAACTTCAAAAGGGTGAACATGAGTTTAACTTGGGTTTGATTTTTGAATTTAGTTTTTGTTTTATGATTAGAATTATGTTTATATTTGGATTCATGATTGAAGGATTGATTGAATCATGAAGTAAAATTAAGGGTTTGGCTTGATTTGAAATTGATTTGGCTAAGTTTAAGATTTGACTTGAAAGGCATAGGTTGAATTTTGATTGAATTTGAGTTTGAGTTTTGAATTGATTTTTGGATTGATGATTGAAGTTTGTATTTATATTTGGATTCATGATTGTAGGATTGATCGAATCATGAAGAAAAATTAAGGGTTTGGTTTGATTTAAAATTGATTTGGCTAAGTTCAAGATTTTGACTTGAAAGGTTTAGATTAAATTTTGATTGAATTTAAATTTTAGTTTTGAATTGATTTTTGGATATTTGAATTTATATTTCATTTATATTTGTGAATATAAATGAGAATATAAATGGGTTATGAGAAAATTCCTTGAATTTGAATTGATTTAGGCTAAATCCATAAGATAGAATCAAAGTGACTTAGGAAAGATTTGTGATTTGAGTTTGAATTTTTAATTTGGTTTGATTGATTTGAATTTATATTTTATTTATATATGTGAATATAAATGAGAATATAAATGAGTTGTGAGAAAATTTCTTGGATTTGATTTGATTTGGTTTTGATTTAGGCTAAGTCAATGAGAGGGAATCAAAGGACTTAAGAAAAATTTTTGATTTGGATTTGAATTTTGAATTTGGTTTGATTGATTTGAATTTATATTTTATTTATATATGTGAATATAAATGAGAATATAAATGGGTTGTGAGAAAATTTCTTGAATTTGAATGGATTTATATTTGATTTGAGCTAAGTCCATGAGAGGGAATCAAAGGACTTAGGAAATATTTTGGAGTTTCGAATCCAATCATAGGCTTCAATCATAAGTTTCAATTATTTGGAATTGATTCATGATTCGAGAAAATCCATTGAATTAGTTCAAGGTTTGAGTTAGAGTTGGAGTTGATATGAGTTTGGAGACAATCAATCAAGTTGGAATTGATTTGGGTTTGATGTTTTTACTTGGAAGAAGGAAGTGAGGATTTTGGTTCAAGCTATAGGGTATACAAATTTTTCTAATACCCCTAAGGCATGACTTATTTCTATGGCTAACTCTTTTACATCTCTAGGGCTAGGTTGAGTGTCCACCTAATCATTAGATGTGTCTTAAGACTAAGGAACTCTTAAAGTCTAAGAGAAGTCCTATGTCTAAGATGGAGGGGTTGAGAGCTCATCCTAAAAATGAGGTCAACAACTAACTTCTATTTTGTAGGTGTAGTTAGATCTAATTTTTATAAAATATACTTTTTATAATAGGCTTAGGATTAGGGCTATCAAAAAAGCTCGTTGTTCAGCTTGTTCGTTAACTAAGCGAGTCGAACACAAACAAATATTTCAAGCTCAATTTATAAACGAGCCGAACATGAACAATCCTTAGTTCAATCGTGTACGGTTCGATTTAACTCAAAATAAAAAATTATATATATATATATATATATATATATATATATATATATATATATATATATATATATATATATATATATATATATATATATAGCTGCAAGCATGGCTTAGTGGTTAAAGCTTTTGTTATCCAAAAGATTGGCCCTCTTATAAATTTTTTAGATTATTGTATTTTGAGTCATTTCGAACAATTCGAACCAAACATGAACAGTGAAATATTGAGTCATTTCGAACACGAGCCAAACATGAACAAAGCAAATTTCAAATGAGCCGAACATGAATAGGGGTTTGGCTCACTCAAGCTCAGCTTGTTTATACCCCACCCCTACTTAGGATTAGAGCTATGAGGTTTAAGATGAGTAGTGACAAGAAGGCTTACACTTGGGAGGCCCTGCGATGTTTTGAGTGCCAACCCAATTTATGAAGTAAAGATGAAGATGAAGATGAAGATTGAAGACTCCGATAGCCGTAATTTCATTTGTGTAATTAATAATAATATGTGTTGTGTAAGCGTAGAGCTTGACTACCCATCTTTTTCTCTTTTTTATAGTGTACAATGGTACTCGATTGCACTGACCTCTTATTCTTTTAATCTATAATATTTATTAGCTTGTTTGCTTTGATTATGCAATAGAAATGACATGTTTTTCATAGTTTTCTTAAACTTTAGTTATTTATTGTATGGCTTGGATGCCGTAGGCCCTTTATAAGCTTAAATTTTCTACCTAACTAATCAATCATAATTAAATTTTAAATAACTCATAACCTCACTTTAAAGACTAGGCTTTAATTAAATAAATAAAATATTTAATAATCCCTTAGCTGTATGATTGTATGTTATAGCATCAAGCATATATATTATTTTCTTTCTTATAAATAGGAGCTTGCATGATAAGGGATAGGGCTTGACCTTATAGCAATTCTCTCTGATTTAACTGATAATCTAATTTTATCATGCATGTAAGCATAGCCTTCCCAAGCCTGAGTCTAAAATGGAATAAAATTTTTTACATTAAAATTTTTACATTATTCTAAGATATGATTTTCATGCCAGCCATAATCTAGTCTTTTAGGGAGTGAGTTTAGGAATCTATATTCATTTTTAATAAATAACAGCTTAACTATCTTGCATTTATATAAGACCAGCCCATATGATTTTGAACTATAAGAGGTGTTAGTTGATAGCCACTCCAAGTGATTGTATGTTTAGAAGGGTAGGGATCGGTTCTCTCTCCCTAGTGGAAGTGAACCAATATGTCTCACTTTCGCCTAAGTAGATTTAAGTTAAGCTCTTAGCTTATGTTAGAGAACTTTAGATGTAGGTTCAGAGGCTGCTTGTTTCTCCTTTGTTAAGGGTCTAAGTCATCACCTCTTAGACATTTTCATAATCTTACATTGTTAGAATTTAAGTCCTACCCTTCTAATAAAATGTTAACTCAAATAAACTTAATTTTCTTATTTAAAATTATAAAATCTCGCTATAGGATAGATCGAAGCACTCACTAGGCTTTCTAGTATCATGAGCATTTCTTACTTATCTACCTTTAGAATCCGCGAAGAACCTTCTAAATTTGGACTTTCCCATTTGATTCCCAATGATCACCATATCCTTTTATATCAAAACTTTGAAATCTTTGGAGACATTGATTGACAACTTTAATCGAGAGTATTTTTAAGAGATACTTAATTTTTATAATGTAATTAAGTATGAGGTCTTGCCTCCATAGGGAACTTATAAACCTGACATAAAATAAATCCCACTTTACTTCCTCGATATGAAGTAGGGAAAATATCTCTAATATATATAGACCCATCAACCTTAGGAATCCTTATTAGATGATTGAGTCTATTATAGATGATAATTTTATTTCTTGAGGTAGTACATTATCCTTTAATACCATACCCAATCTCATCATCTCCAATTCTTTCCATCATTAAAACTCTTTAACTTTGGACTTCATACTCGATTGGTAGGATAACTTTTATGTCATGAGATAATGTGAAGGGAAAGTGTTATGTTGCGTTATTAAGAGTTATTCTAAATGCCCAGGTGAGAATTTTATTTAGAACACCATGCAAATCATCAGCGTACTTATTTAGATAATCAAATACATCATTAAATGATAAATGCATTACCTTATAATGGATTTGATTACTTAATAATGACTTCTAAGGTTGATGAGTCTTCGATATACTAGAGAATTTTCCTTGAACTACATGAAGAAGTAGAACATGGTTTTTTTAAATGCATGGTTTGTAGTTTCCTATAGGCATGCCCCTATAGTTAATTAACCTTAGAAGGAAGGGAACTTCTCTTAAGAATACTTTCGATTAAATAAATTAATTTTTATTTTTATGAATTTCAAAGTTTGTCTTAAAAGAATTATTATTTTAGAATTTCAACAAGGAATGCTTCAAAGGAGTAGAGTTCTTTTCTAAGGCTAATAGGGATTAAGTAGGAAATGCCTTTTTCAACTATCCTATCATTGAGCTTTATAATTTTGAGATTGAATTTAATAAAGTTTTGAATTAGCATTTTATTAAAAATTTAGGATATAGATTTTGACAACACAAGATTGTAGAAACACCTAGTGGTTGAAGGCTTATTCTAATAGAATGCTTTAGATCTAAAATCTAAAATACTTTTGACATAAGTCAAAATCTCAACCTAATGTAATTTCTGAGAATTATTAGTTCTTTTCCTACTAGAGAAAAATGAATCTATGCCTGACTTTTATAGATTTATTGCCTTCCTCGAATGGTTGCTGTCTAACATTACTTAAGAGATTTTAAAACCATGATTTCAGTCATGTGTATGCAAGATGGTTGGGTAGTTACATTTAATAAAGAAGATAAGAACCAAAACTCACTCCCTGACCCTAAGAGGATGTTTGTCATGTTATGCACCTAGTTAATGCGACAAATTTCATATTTTATGTATTTTGACTCATGATTCATTTTAAGGTTTGAGTATGCAATTTATGCCTACAATGAGATGTAGTTAGAAAATAGTTATAAGATAAATCAAAATGAGAAGGCACACTTCCCCAAAAAGGGCTCAAAGGTCAAATGCCCCCTTATGTGCAATGGGTGAAACACCTAATTCAAGAGAAATGAATAATATGCTATCATGGTTCACAATAGCTAGTTATTTCTAGTTACTTTAAGTTATACCTAGGGCTTTAATTAAAGTGAGGTTATCATTTTAATTTTTATGTTTAAGCTATTTACTTTTAGTGGGGAAGAAAATTTAATTTTCTTAGGAGCCTAAAGTTTTCAAGGCACATCATAGAAAGTAACCTAGAAAAGCATGTCAATCACACACCAAAATAAATTAAGAAAAATTAAATTAATAAAATAAGCCAATACGACTGGGTACCACTATTTACCCTAGAAGAAAAGAAGAATGGACAGCTGAGCTCTACCCTTATACAACCTGGCCTAGAACTAAAAGTTTTGTTCTATGGTAGTCTTCGTCCAAGATCATCACCTTCTTTAGGGACCTCCTCGGGCTTCACAGGGGACCACCAGTTGGTAAAGTTAGTTCTTGTTATTCCTAAACCCTATAGATTCTAATCTAATTCTAGGCTCAAATTATATTTTAAAATTTCAAAATAAATTCATAATCCCTAGAAAATAGAAGTCAAGAAATACATACAGCACACAAACAACTTATATTTCAAATATATGAGCATATCACTAGTGTTTGCTAAGCCCACCTATTCTATTGCGCTATTCTTAGAGACTTAAGAAGCACCTGCAAGTAAAAAACATTTTTATTTTTAGTAGAGTAGTCCCTTTAAGGACAACCTCTTACAAAAAAATATCATTAGTCTAAAGAGAATGCCCTAATATTTAGACTACTGAGCAAACAATCCTAACCATCCAGTATAAAATATTACATTATAAAATAAGAAAAATATCATTTCATATCACAAAACATCATAGGTTATCGTCCAAACCTAACTCTAAGGTTGGTGACTTGATAATTTAATGTGTGAAAGAAGAGGCATGCGTGGTATGACTACACTAGGTCTCATTTTAATTTGAATTTAGTTTAAGTTCAAAGTTCATTTAATTTACCATTAGGTGATTTAAATTTAAATTATTTAATTGATTTATGATTTTATTTTACTTTTAGGTTTATTTTTATGTTAAGATGGAATTTAGGTTTTAAAGAATGAAGAATAAAATAAATTTCATTTTGGGCAAAACCCATTCCATTCAACATCCTAATCCTAGTAGAATGAGATTTTCATCTTAAGATGAAAATCCATTCTAAGAGCCAAACTAAAAACCTAATATCTTAATTAACCTCTTTTACATTTTGTATGAATGATTTGTTTAAGTTGAATTTTATTTAATTGATGTTTATGTGATTTGTGTTGTTTAATTGATTATTAAAATTATTTCAAGAGTTTATTATTCAATTAAATTTTTTATTATTAAAATTTTGTTTCTTAATATTTAGTTATTGATTTTAACCTTAAAAACCTAAAGGAATGAACTACTTAGGTCCCAAACCTAATCTCGGCCATGAAAAGTTTCTAGGTTATTTAAATTAGATGATCTGATTAATCGTTTATGTTTAATTGTAATTATCATCTTTCATTTAATATTAAGTTGGTTTAAGATGATTTAAATGCTAATGAATTTCCATTTAAATGTGAAATATCTTATTTTCTAATTAATTATTTGGGTTATCATAAATTTATCAATTTAATAACTTAGGGCTTAATTAATTTTAGGTTTCATTTAATTGTTCTTTAAACTCTAAATATGTGATTAATTAAATTTCTTAACTTTAATGGGTTAGAAGATTTTTCTAAGGTCCTATGATGTTACTTAAAATGTTTTGAATTGTTTCCATTAATTTTTATAATTTTTATGAATTTTCTAATTTACTATTTGATTTAAATTAGCCTAAAACTTAAAATTTTCATAATTTATGATCCATAAGTCATTTTGCTTTGAAATTTTTATGGCATGTGGGGGTGGTTCCTTGTCAATTTCATTTCCCTAAAGTTTCATCTTGACTGGATATATATTCTAATGATTTCAATAAATTCACTATTAAGCCTAAATTATTAGGGTAATGTTTGTACTTTCAAGGTTGTACATCATTCCTTGATGCCATGTTTGATCATCTCAATAAGTACCGGATGTGATTTGCATAGTGTCCATATGACTCCAAATACAAACACCGTGCATGTCTTTCTTATTGCATCTATAAATTTTCTTTGGACTGAGTAGTTGGGACTTTATTACTCTCCTTTAGTCATGCAAGTACAATTTCCTTGTGAGTAGATCTCGATCGCCTTTCACCATATATGGGTATGGATCTACTCATAAAGGTTGCTTTGTCTTTCCACTAGGCCTAGGTCAAGGAAGTTTCAGAGCTAGATTATTACATTGTGACCTCTGTATTTTATGGATACTACGTTGCCAATCCAAATTTCATCATGCAAGTACTCAAGAGGATCGAGCGTCTCAACTCGATGAGCTGTACATTGCAATCACCCAATTTAAAAATGGGTTTTGACTTCCTCTTTTAAATGAGTGGATTGATATCCTTGACTTATTTAGAGTGCTGCTTGTTTAAGTCCTTCCCACCTCCGTGGTGAGCATCATGACTTTCATCTTGTGCCTAAGGGAAGAAAGCATCCCATAGAGCCGATATCTATTCTATCGCTTATTCATGATGAAGGGCCAATAGGATGGGACAATATAAATTTTAGCGACTTAGCTAAAAATTTATGATCTACAGAATAAGGTGTAAAAGTTGTCCTCACAACTTCTATTTGTGAAGAGTGTGACTCAATGGCTAGTGTCTGTCATCTCTCTTCCATACGAACTAAGAAAGGCCAACAAGCTTGGCAAGCTGAGTATATAAGAGGAGGAAGCAATGTAGAGGCTATAGGGAAAGCCTAGACATCTCTCTTTACCTTCACTTTGACAAGGTTTTCTCCATCCTGGATAAATTCCTTTTTTTTTCTACTCATTAGTTCTTTTATTATTCTAATTTTTTCTTCTTCTTTACTTGCATGAGATGTCACTTCTACTACCCCCGAGCTTAGCCCTAAAGTGCTCCAATTTCTTGAGGAAGGCTAGTGTGAGATTAGTGAGTGAGTGGTTGATGGTGAGAAGTTGACTTCTCTTGAGCTCGACAAGGAAAAAGGAGAGGAGCCGAAAAGGATCCTATTATGGTCGTCGATGAGGTTGGGAAAAGTATAGCTTTTAAAAAGCCCAAAAAGTATTCACTGAGCTTAACTCCATGCATTTTCCAACAGAGCAGCGAGTTTGTTGAGGAGGATGAGAAGGAGGATGGCTTAGAGGGTAACTTCACTCCAAACTTGTGCGAGCACACCTGTGTAGCCTATAAGTTAGGCTCCTCCATCTTCTTACAAGATGTTTACAAGCTTCTATGAGACCCTCCAAATGCTCACCTGTCATATGCTATCATGATTTCTTAGGTGATAGCGTGGCAGTAGACTTGGGAGGTATCCACAAGTCTCATGGGAAAAAAAGGATGCTTTTGCAAGTTGGTCTCATCTTGTGAGAATAAAAAAGAAATTGATAAATCTTGAAGCTAAGTATGGAGACCTTCAGGCCAAGGCTGCTCACCAAGAGGAGGAGAAAGAGAGGGAGACCATTGAGCTTACTCAGCTCATGGAGGCGAAGAGAGAATTAGAGGAGGAACTCTCTCGATGGATTGAAGAGTTTTAGAAGAGAGAAGCCGAGTACACTAGGTTTCTCGATTCTGAAGAGTACCATGAGATATTGAAATAAAATTTTAAAGATGGTGCCAACTTTACTAGCATCTTGTTGGTTAAACATTGTCATCTTAGCACTAAGTTCTTGGAATTCTCAAAAGTACTTACACTATTGGATTCATATGATGATGATGTGTGTAGTTTGAGTTGATACATCCTTTCCTCCATCTCTCTATAGCAAAAAAATTTTTTGGCGAGTAAGATGCCTATATCTTACTTGCTTACTTGTAAAAATGCATTATATGAAATAAAAATCATAAGTACATTTATATTTGAGTATGCTTATCTAAATAGTGGCTAGATTTGTCTCTTTTGCTGAGTATTTTTAAATGAATGTTCTATTATTGAGTTGATACTCATTCGTCAATGTGTTGATGGCTCTATTTATATAACTTAGAATATCTAGATCACTAATTGAAAGACTTCTCTAGATGGTTGCTTTAGCTTTACGAGCTTATGCATACTAGTTGGATAGATACTTGTTCATTGATACGTGATCAACTCAGATTATGATGCTAACTATTTGAGAGAATCATAGCTAATCTATGTATACTTGCTAGGATGATGCTTGCATGTTTTAATAAATTAGCTCATGACTTGAAATATTTTTAACCATTAACTGATAGAAAGCTTGAAATATTTTTAACCATTAACTGATAGAAAGCACCTCCCTAAATGGTCACATTAGTACCAGGAGTTTATATATACTCATTGGATTGATTCTCTTTTATTGATGCATAAGTAACTATGCCCAACTTAAGATGCTTTATGTAGTCACATTATGTATTAGTTTCCCTTTTTAAGGGTTATCCTTGACTTGCAATTAGGTGAATTGTTCTTTTCTTAGTCACTGACCTCACAGGGAGTCAGCCTTACACGATAGTTGTCAATCCCAAGGAGTGTTGGTCTTTTTAATTGTCAACTATAAAAGTTGGTCTTTTGACTTTAGCTGTTGACCACATAGAGTGTTGATCTTACACTATAATCACCAACTGCATGGAGTATTGATCTTTTCTTAGTTTAGTTGTTGACCTCATGAGGTGTCGATCTTGCACTATAATCGCTAATCACATGAAGTGTTGGTTCTTTTTGAGTTTAATTTCCAACTTCACGGGGTGTCGGTCTTACACTATAATTGTTAATAGCATAGAGTGTTGGTCTTTTTAAAGTTTAATTATCAACCTCATGGGGTGTCAGTCTTACACTTAGTCTCGATGATAGATTGTTAAACTAGTTTTCCCAGGCTAAGAATGGCACACCAAGTATTCAAGTCTCCTACTTGGGCTTTCACCGCTCATCGAGTAGGACTTTTCCTTGGGCCAAAAATGGCACATCGAGTATCTTGAGTCATCATGTAGCTCTCCGAGTATTAAGGGTTTTCTTTGCTCGATGTCAATTTTTCTTGAGCCAATAATGACATGCTTAGTACTCATATCTCTTACTTGGGCTTTCACCACTTACCAAGTGGGACATTTTTTTGGGCCAAAAATAGCATGTCAAGTATCCTGAGTCATCATGTATCCCCTCAAGTATAAGTCTCACCTTTCAGTGTTCAAGTAGGTTCCATTGGAAACTATCATTATCCTTCCAATTAACTCATTTAAGGATGAAAATATATAAAACTTAATTATTAAAAATGAGAAGATACATGATACTTAAAATTAAAAAATGAGTACAAATTATAAAAATTTTTCTTTAAGGACATAACTTCTTCAAATCTCTGGCATTCCATGTCCTTGGTATGTCTTCATTAGAATGTGATTGTAGTTGGTATGCATCACAACTTCTTCATCCCAATTGTGGTTAAGTTTGCCTAGATTATTCTATCAAGCAGTCACATCTACTTTCTTCAGTACAAGATTACTACTTTTGAAATGCTTCTCTTTTGCATAGTAGTTATAATACTTATCCATCCACCTTTTTGCTTTTCCTTTTTTTAATGATACCTCAATTCTAAGTTCTTTGAAAATATCGAGTTTTCTTATATCCACTTGCTATCTCCATCTCTTTTTCTTTTTCTTATTGGGACTCTTTGACTTTGGACTTCATACTCAACCGATAGGACAGCTTTTATGTCATGCGACAATATAAAAGGCATGTGTCCAATGGCAGTAGTGGGAGTTGTCTTGAGAGCCTAGAGTATTATAGATAGCGTGTCTACCAACTTAGCCTCTATGCCTTCGACCCTTTTTTTGAGCAAGTTGAGTATCTTATTGTTATCATCTTCCACTTATTTGTTGCTTTGCTAGTGACATATTAATGTAAATTTTAGTTTGATTCCTTGAGATTCACAAAGTTCCTTTAGGCCTCTCTCGGTGAATTGAGGCCCATTGTTAGTGATGATCAAAAGTAGCAACCCATACCTACAACTAATGAAAGTCCAAATAAAATTTCTTATTACCTAAAAGGTAATTTTTGTAGGTGGCTTAGCTTCAATCCACTTACAGAAATAGTCGATCATGACTAAGAAGAACTTCCTTTGTCAGCTGATGACTTGCAATGGACCTATCAGATACATTCTTCAAATAGCGAATGGCCAATGGGTTGCAAAGGTTATGATGGTTGCTACTAGAGTACTACAAATTTCTGGTATTGTATGCATTCTTTTACATACTCTTCAACATCCTTTCTCTTAGCGAGTGTCCTTCATCTTGAGTGACTATCACACTCATAAGAATGGATTTCCTCCAGTATTTTCTTTTATTCTTCCTCTTTCACACATTTAAGTTTGAGCGAGGTCATCGACCTTCAGAATGAGCATCTACTATCAATAGGTATTAGACTGCTCTTATTTTGAACCTCCTCTAGCCCTTCATTATTTCTCCAATTTTATTAGGCTATAAGTAGCCTTTGATAGGGTTAGCCCAGCTTGGCAAGTATTCATGGTCTATGTACATTAGCTCTTCTTCTTCAGTACTTGACTAAGCGAGTTGAATGATTATGTGCACCCTAAGTCCACTAATACTTAAGAATAGGTAAGTGAGTTGGTTTTCTTTCCGGGGATTTGTTCGATCAGGAAATATTCTAGTTGTCTAATTTTTGGTTTCACTTTAAGTAAACATTATCTCAAAGACTCATCTCAAACTTCATATTATCCATTCACTTGTCTTATCATGAGCTTCAAGTCTGAGTAGGTTGCCACATGTGCTCTAAGACCTCTAACAAATCTTAGTACAATGAGTAAAGCCATATATTCATCTTGATTTTTTGTAACCTAAAGCCTAATTTAATTGATTGTGTGATGGTGATCCCTGCTTGATTTTATAGCACTATACTTGTTACTATTGATGGTTTTCCAGAAGAGCCATTAATGTATAATCACCATAAGGGCTCTAAGTTGATGAGAATATACTACAAGCTATTGAAGTCAACAAGAAAATTCATTAATATTTGAGGTTTGATCATAGTTCAGGGCGAGTAGGATATGCCAAACTCGCTTAGTTCTACTGACCACTTGACCAATTTTTCTGAGTGACCAGGTTTAGTGAAAACATAATTAAGTGGGTTAACAGTAATGACTTGTATGAATTATGCCTAAAAATAAAGACGTAGTCGCCTAGCTGAGGTAATTAATGCGTGTGTGAGTTTCTTCATGAGTGGGTAGTTCAACTTTGTACCTCATAGAGATTTGTTGATATAGTAGACATGCTATTATTTCCCACCTTTTTCTCTGATTAAAACTGAGCTGATCGAGTCTTCTCACACTCTTAAGTACAACAACATGACTTCTCCCTCCTTTGGGTTCTATAATAGTGGTGGAGATGAAGGATGAGATGCAAGTAACGTATTCAAATTATTAAAGGATTTTTTACATTCTAGGATTCACTCGAACTTCTTCGCTTACTTGAAAACTTTGAAAAATGCCAAACATCATTCTCCAGCTTTAGAGGTGAACTTGTTTAGTCTTGATACTTGCCTAGTAAGTTGCAACACCTTTTTCACATTCCTGGGAGAGGGCATGTTAAGTATAACTTTCACCTTATCTAGATTTGCCTTTATTCTTTCAAGGGAAACGAGAAACCCCAAAATTTTTTTTGCACCTACACTAAAGACACATTTCAGAGAGTTAAGGCACATGTTTATACCTTTCAAGTGTGGTGAATGTCTTTTCAAGGTCCCAAATACATTGCATTAGTGACTTAATTTGACGAGTAGGTTGTCAATATAGACTTCCATATTTCTCCTCTTTTACTCTTTGAAGCTCAATCCATGAGTCTATAGTAAGTCACCCATGCATGTTTGAGCCTGAAAAAATAATTTTGTAGCAATATAGTACTGTAACAATAATGGAAATTATTTTCTTAGAGTTTGCAGGGTATATTTAAATTTGATGATATGTCAAAATACATCTAGAATACTCATCACTGAGAATCAAACTGTCTAGTCCATGAGCTCGTTTATTCATGGAAGCGAATGCTCATCTTTTGGACATGTCAAGTTAAGGTTTGTGAAGTCAACACAAATTTTCCATTTGTTGATTGAATTTTGCACTATAACTACATTGGACACCCACTTAAGGTATTGAACTTCTCTAATAAAATTAGTTTCAAGTAGTTTAGAGACCTCTTCCTTGATAAACTCGATGAGTACGACTAACATTTTTATTATTTTTTGTTTAATGTGTTGCATGTTTGCATGAACATTCAAATGATGACAAGAAACATTGACGTTTATGGCTGGAATCTCTACGATTATCTAGAAGAGCACATCTATATTATTTATTAGAGTTTAAACGCTGGCTTCCTTATGCTCAAGACAAAAAAGAGAGTTGGCCCTTAATGCTATCCCATTGCCCTACGTGATTGAAATTTCATTTATCTCTTCAAAAACTTTGATCCTTGTTCATTCTATATCAAGTTGTAGCACTTCGTCTTTCCTACTTGACTCACCAACAACTTTTAAGTAGCATGCACAAGATTGGTTGATGTTCCCTTTGATGGTGATCTCTTCTCTTTTGATGTAGAATATGATGATTACGTGATAATTCGACACCACCAATCTGAATATGTTGAGTAGAGGTCGACCAAAGATAGCAATGTAAATAACGGGGCCTCCACTATGATGAAGTCAGCCATGGCTACGAATTAATTCTTACCTTCCCCCTAAGTGATGGGGAGAGTAATCGTCCTCTCAATTTCTCTACACTCTCTTAAGAAACCATTCAAAGGTCCTTTAATGGGCTCAAGTTTGGAGTTTGCTAGACCCATTTGTCAAAGACTGATTAAAAATTATATTGGCCCTCCCCGTGTCAATCAAAATGCTCCTTACTTGATAGTAGGAAATTAGGGCTGACATCATAACTACATCATTGTAGGGATTCCCAATAGAAGGTTAATCCCTTTCTGAAAAACTCATTGACATGATGGTCACAGAGGGTTCTCGCATTATGGTTCTTGCATCTAGAAAAGTAGTCATTTCATTCTTGCCTTCTTAGAGGGCTCGCCATCGCCCCAAAATATTGGGGGTACAACCCTAGCAATGTTGGCAGTATATGCGAGTACAAGCTCATTACGAACTTTGATGATTTCTTTGTCTTTCTTCATGATGATCTGTTTGAGCTTTCTTGCTTTAATTAACTCATCCACTAAACTCTTCAAATGGCGACAATCTTTGGTGTCGTGGTGATGATCACAATGATAAGCATAATACCTTGATTGATCACACACTTCATTGGCTTTAATGGGTGGTGATTGCTTGAAATAATCTTTATTCTGGATTTCCTCTACAAGCTTTATCATGGACACTCTTAAAGGAGTCACTAGAGTGCATTGCACATAGTCAGCTTCTGGATAGAAAGTAGTTATGTTTTTGAAATCTCGCTTTGGTACTTCTTGTTGCCTCCTTTATCTATTCTTTGCCTTTAATATCCTTCATCAGAGAGTGATCTGAAAGCCTCTTCAGTGAGTGTTTTATCCTAACCAATGATACTAGTTGGACCTCTTCATTATACTCTTCAACATTAATTTGATTGTTCGCCAACTCCAATAGTTTGATGAGTGTTTTAGGTTATTAGAGCCCTAAAGCAGACATAAAGGCCCCCTTTTTAAATCTGAGTGAATATAGCTTGAGTGATTGTGGGCTCTAGATCTTTGACCTCCAGCATCTCTCACTGAAAATGAGTGATGAACTTCCTTAGGAACTCGCCAAGCTCCTACCACATTTACAGGAGAGCTTAAGAACTTTTCAATGGCTTTTTAGAGTTGAAAAATTGTGTGGCAAACATCCTCTTAAAGTTGGAAAAAGATGTGATGACTCCTAAAGAAAGATGTGATAACCACCTAAGAGCTGCCTCTTTGAAAATGGTGAAAACTACTTGACACTTCATTGTATTGTCCAAGTCTAGTAGTGATGTGGTTAACTTGAAGTAAGCTACATGGTCAGTGGATCTATCTAACCTTTGTAGGATTAAAGATGCAGGATCATGAACCTATGAAGTGGCAAGATTCTATAATCTTTACAGAGAAAGGTTGGTAGGTTGTGGGTATTTCTTTGACACAACTACTTCTTTATTATTGTCATAGGATTACTCCTTAGAATCAAAGAATTTATGTGGATGGGAATTAGGGACCACAGATGGGTGTCTTCTTTCTCACTGAGCTTGATGAGTAGATGATCTCATGGATCCTTCATTCTCTTTTAGTTTGGGCTCTTTGTGGTGTGGTCTCTCAATCGTTGCCTACATAAGGTGAGTAATCGTGTCCTCCATGTTATGCAAATCAAGTTGTGTTGCAAATTGTTGGACATTCTACTCCATGTTTGCCAAGCAATCTCACATTAAAATCCCTACTTCACTTTATATTTGGCTTCTAGTTCTCATTCTCATCCACAGTCACCACACTTAAAAAGATATTAAATCCAAATTTGTCTGTGGATAAAGGAAGAACCTTTTGAGATACCTTGAAAATAGAGTTAGGCAAAAAGATTACTAGTAAGAAGAAAAGAAAGTATGAAAATTGTAGGAGAAAAATATAATCTTTATTACTCAGAATGCTTAGAAGAGTATTGAATATAGGAGTCTAGAATAAGAGCCAAAAGCTCTCCCCATAAGAAAGAAGTTCTCCTTTATAATATCAAAGGGTTATCATACATAGAAAGATCATATAAAGTGAAATTAGTATAAACAAATTCCTACCTAAGTAGATGATAGCGAGCAAGTAGAGGTCCATCAGTTGATTAGGGCAAGTAGCCCATTATCCTAGTGAGTGTGCGAGTGGGGTTAGGGTAGAGGAGAATAATTGCATTGTTCTTTAGCATAGTCTCTAGATATCGATGAGTTGGATTATGCTTCTACCATTGGGTTAGTTAATTCCTTAAGTCCTTTGACTCGTTGGGTCAAATCTATCTTCTCTTGTCGGTCACTCCTTCCTATGAGTATATTTAATCTAGGTTGTCGAGTACCCTTTACATGAGTACCCTTGTCTTGATATATAAGCTAGCTTGGGTATATAGGGAGGGCTTCATTATTTTTTCTCTTCTCTCTTCTTTGGGAGAGAGGTCATAGTTTCCTCTACTTGTACTAAATTTTGTAGAATAATAAATCAGAGATATTTTTTGCACTTTTTTATTTTTCTATTGCTCTATTTTTTTTACCCTTGTATTCCAAGAATCATAGAGAATTTAGTATTGCTCCATGGACATATTCAGATTCAATAATATTAATTTTCTAAAAAATAAAAAAAGGAATATAATCAAAGAGAGGTGGTCGGGTAATAGATGTACCTTTGATGGATCTGTTTACAGTTGTTACATTGTGAAATAAGCAACCCACTCAGATACCACTTGTAAGAATTGACACACCCAAGAGATGAGTAAATTGGCGTGGTTCCAAAAATTCTTAAATGAAAAATTAAATCAAAATATTATTTGATCAGCAAGAGAAAATCTTAATTAACAATTTAAACATAAAGAAAGAGCAACAGAAAGATAAAAAGAAAGAAAAGATAAGGGCACAAAATATAATGGTTTTGTCCAACTGATCTACATCCACTCTCCAGATCTTCTCCAAAAATTCTTGAACTATTCTTTGGCATAATAAGCAAAGGCATAAATA
This sequence comes from Cymbidium sinense, assembly GCA_021442155.1. Classification (NCBI taxonomy): domain Eukaryota; kingdom Viridiplantae; phylum Streptophyta; class Magnoliopsida; order Asparagales; family Orchidaceae; genus Cymbidium; species Cymbidium sinense. Next base: position 150,177,878 of record CM038222.1, read on the forward strand.
CCTCTCCCTCTAATGAGTAATGAAAAAACCTTACACCTTCTACCCTTCTTCTTTAGGGCAAGAAGGATTCCACTCTTGCTCCAAAGTATAAAGAAGAACATCTTACAAACAAAGTCTTACACTAATTCTCAACTAGAATAAAATATCAAGTAAAAACACATAACTCAAAGGCAAGGTGAAAGAGAAGAACCCAAGATAAACGTAAAACCTTATCAACATGCAAGTTTGTTGACCTTATTTTTGGATGAGGTTAAAATCACCCCTAACTCTTGTAATTAGGACACCTAATCCTAGATTAGGAGCATCTTGATTAGGCACATAGGACACTAAACTTGGTGACCTAGTGAATCATTTTGGCATTTGACCTAACCCAATATGATTAAGTGAACCCATACTAAACTCAAATTTAAATAAAAAATTAAATCAAACAAATTTTAATTGAAATTTAAAATCTAATTGAGTTTAAACTAAGATAATTAGGGAGGGTAACCCAATTAACCTACCTAAGCTCAAGATTACCTAAACCTAAAGAAATTCAGATAAAATCAAAATAAATTGAAATCAAATCAAACAAAAAGCCTAAAATTAATGCATGAATATAAATAAACCTAAAAATAAATATAAATGAGGTTCATGATGGTTAATCATATCATTTGACTAAAAAATTGAACTATGTGGGCCCCATCAAAGTAACAATCAATTCACCAAAATTAGACCAAATTAAATCATTCTAAGGACTTTGATTTATAAATGAATATGAATTGAAATGAATCTAAATCCAATAAGGCTTCAAATAGACTAACTAGATCACTTGATCCAAATGAACCCAAATAAACCCATGTTGACCCATTATGCCTAATTTGGATCAAAGTTGGTTGAAATTCAAAATTTACTTTAAATGAAATAAAATTAATTGAACTAAATCATTTGAAATATTAATTAAATACAAATGAATGCCAATTACATTTTAACTATGTCAAATTAGCCAATTAAAATTGATTAAACCCAATTTAATCTAAGATGGGTTCATTTAAGTTTAAAATTACAATTAATTCCAAATTCAATAAAATAAATTAATTAGAAAAATCATAAATGATTAAACAAGCATAATTGAAACCTAAATTTAAATCAAATCAGCCAAATGGAATAAACTAAAATAAGTCAAAAGTAAAAGATATGTAAGTGAACCAACTTGAGGCATTTAAACCTAAACCTAATTCAAATGAATTTGTTTGACTCATGGATCACTTTAGGCTTGATTTGGACAACCAATTATTAATTCAAAGAGGTGAATATTAAGTATTGATCACACTTAACCCAAATGGATCAAAGCTAGACCTTTAAGCTCAAACTTAAACTAATCACACTTGGATTCATTTAGACTTGTCCTATGATGAACCCAAGTTAGCTAACAACCAAAAATTAAAGGTCTAAGGAGGTCTCAATCAATCCAAAAAATAAAGGAATATTCCATGGAAGAGGAAGAAGTCAAATTGAGCCAATCCTCTCTTAATCCTTCCAAAATCCTATCTATGTGTGCAATCTTAACTGCCCTAGGGATTCAAATGAAAGATTTGACCTTCTCACCACCTTTAACACTATCATTGGAGTGAAAATTTCTATGGCTAGTGACCTCCATTGAAGGCCAAGAGGGAAAGCTCTCAACCAAGATTAAAAACCCAAAGAGAGATCAAATTCTCCTCGCTCTTCAATTCTAACACCTTCTCCAAGTGAAATTGAACACAAACACATCTTCCCCTCTACCCAATCTCCATCGATCATTCCCAACATTAAATTTGAGTGAGTGGTAATCAGGTAAAGCATGATTCTTCTTTCAAAAGCTTCAGCCATCTCCCTTGATTGTTTTCAAAATTGAAGCCATTGCAGAGATCCCATACCTGTAAGGTATGGCCAAAAATGACCTCCCTCTAATTTTACATTGGTCATTTGTAAAATAAAACTAGTTTTAGGATAGACCAAACCGTATAGATCCCTTCAAAATCATGCCCTGATCATTTTACAATCAAAATCAAGTGATTTTTTGGCAAGGATCATCATCGATTAGCTACGAAAAGCGGACGGTACCTAACCACATTGGCCTATATATTAATTTAAATTTAGCTTGATTTATTTTGGGGTTCGTAATAGAAATGCATGCTTTTTCTAAGTTTCTTTTTGTGATATGCTCTATAATGAAATGCCTTGAAATTTTAATCTTTTAGAAAAATAAAAATTTTCTACACCACTAAAATTAAATAACTTAAACATAAGAAATGAAAATTCATAACCTCATGATAATTAAAGCCTTAGGCATAACTTAAAAAAAATAAAAATAATTAGCTATTGCAAGCCATGGGAGCATATTATTCATTTCCCTTAAATTAGGCATTTCACCCATTACACATAAGGGAAAATCTGACCTTTGAGGATGGCCACCCTTCTTGGGGAAGCGTGCCTTTTCATTTGATTTGGCTCATAATCGCTTTCTAATTGCATCTCATTATAATCATAAATTATATACCCAACCTTTAAAATGAATTATGAGTGAAAATATATAAAAGATAAAATTTGTTGCATTAGTTAGATGCATAACATACCAAATATCATCTTTGGATTAAAAAGTGAGTTTAGGTTCTTAGCTTCCCTTTTAAATGCAACTATCCAATCATCTTGCATACATAAGATTGAAATCATGGTTTTAAAATTGCCTAGGTGGTGTTAGCTGGCAACCATTCAAGGCATGTAATAAATCCAAAAGAGTTAGAATCATTTTAGACTTAGGATTTGAAGCATTGTGTTGGAATAAGTCTTCAACCACTAGATTTTTCTATAGTCTTGTGCTATCAGAATCTAAAACTAAGATTTTTAATAAAATGTCAACTCTAAATCTTAATAAATTCAATTTAAAAAATGTAAACCTCAATAATATGATAGTTGAAATGCTTACTGGCATCCTAATATCTAAAGACATTTCCTACTTAATCCCTATTGGCCTTAGACAAAACTTTTTCCCTTTAAAACATTTCCCATTAAACTTCTAAATTAACCTTCCTTTAAGACAAGTTTTGAAATCAATAGAAATAAAAGTCAATTTCTTTGATTGAGAGTATCCTTAGGAGGAATTCCTTTCCTTCTAGGATTTATAGGGAACTATGAACTTGGTATAAAATAAACCCCATTCTACTTTTGCATGTAGTTTAGAGAAAAAATCTCTAATACATCAAACACCCATTAGCTTTAAGAGTCCTTATTAAGTAACCAAATCTATTATATGGTAATATATTTATCTTTCAAGATAATATATTTATGTCATGATGATGTATTTGTTTACCTTAATAAGTACCCTCCAGATCTGTGTGGTGTTCTAAATAAAATTCTCACAGAGTTTTCTAGTGACTCCATTGGAGAAAAGTTCCTCTCCCCATCTTTAGAAATAAACTTTTATTTCAATATATAGGTAATGTACTGTTGACCACACTTCTGGAGTGAGCTCTCAACTTCTCCATCTAGACATAGGACTTTTTTAGACACTAAGAGTTTCTTAGTCTTAAGACACTTCTAGTGATTAGGTGAACACTTAACCTAACCTAGAAACTTAGAAGATTTAGCCATAGGAATAGGTTATGCCTTAAGGGTATTAGTAGGACTTGCCTACCCTATAGCTTGAACCTAATCCTTGCTTCTCTCCTTCAAACCAATCCAAATAAAATCTTAAATCAATTCCCACTCAATTGATTTCCTCAAATCATAAATCAATTCTAAAATCCAAATCATAAATCAATTCCAAATCAAATGATTGAAACCAATGATTGAATTCAAATCCAAATCACTCCAAACTCAAAACTTTTTCTCATAACCCTTTTATATTCTCATTTATATTCACAAATATAAATAAAATATAAATTCAAAAGACCAAAACTAAACCCAAAGTTAAACCAAAATCCAACTTATACTCTTTCAAGTTAAATCCTTGAACTTAGCCAAATCATTCTCAAATCAATGCAAACCCTTGGATTTTCTCTTCAAACAATCACTCTCTCAATCACATGCACAAATATAAACATAAACTACAATCACCAAACCAAAATCAAACTAACCCAAGTCAAACCCATGTTCATCCTTTTGACTTGAAATTGACAAATGAACCATAACCCATTTGACTCCAAATCACTTCCAATTGGATTTATATTTCCAACATAAGTCCATATGTGAGTTCAACCAAACTTGAATCAAGCTTTGATCAAGCCAATTGACCCATTTGGCTCACTCGACCCAAAGTGACCTAAAGGACCTTTTTGAGCCAAATTTTAATCCAACCCAAATTGGATTGAACTAAGCCCATCTAAGCCTCACATTATGAGCAACAATCATCCTAGGATGATCAATCACCCAAATTGGGTTAAACCTAGCCTTTGACCAAGCCAACACTTAGCACAAATGAAACCTAAACAAGCCAAAATTTACTATTAGCCAAATTGATTGAAACCATTGATCTAAACAAATCCATAATCAATGACTGAACATGGTCAAGCCATCAATTGAGCCAAACCAAGCCTAATTGACCAATTGACCTAAGTTGACCCAAATTGACCTAAAAAGTCAAAATGGGTCAAATTTTGATCTAAGCCAAATTGATTGCAACCAATGGGTCAAATTCATTCTAAATCACTTGTTGAACCTGTCCAAAGCTTCAATTGACCAATTAGACCCATCCTAGCCCAATTGACCATGAACCCAACTTGACCTAAAAGGTCAAATTAACTTGAAATCAAACCAAATCAAAATTGATTGAAATCAAAGCTTGCAATAAATTTCAAATGATCAACCAAGCCTAAACCAACCCATGACCTAACCCAATTGGGTCAAATGGGTCAAATTGGTCAACTTTACCCATTTGACCTAAATAAACCTAAATGAACCTAAATAAAATGTAAACCAAATTGAACCAAATCAATGACACCCATAGGCTCGAAATGATTATTTGAACTTGACCTAACACATGGTTTGACCCAATTTGACCAATTGGTCAACCTAACCTAATTTGACCCAACTTTACCTAAATGAATCAAATTGAATCAAATCATATCCAATGAACTCCAAATCACTTGAAATTTGGCCCAACCCATTTTTTAATTATTTTAAATCTATCCAAATCAAAATCATGGTTAAATGACCACTTCCCCTTAGGTTAAATGGTATCCTATGACCAAATTCACTTAGAATTTGGTCATTTCTCTCTCAAGGCCACTTGGCATCCTTCCATTGGTCCACATGGGCACCAAGGGAGGTGGTGAACATGACCCAATGAGCATGGGTCAGCCATGATCGAAAGCCAAGGCCAAACCGACCTCACCAATGGAAATTGAACACTTGGTATTCCAAATGCACTCACCTAGCACATGGGCACCCACTCTCCTTCCCTCCACTACTCAAAATGACCCATGTGGGGTGATTGGAAGCTTAAAATTGTGCTTCCAATCCTTTCCATTAATAAAAAATGGCAGGAAAGCTCATCACTATCGAAGCCAAGGAGAGCGAGATATACTCCCCCTCATTCTCACTCAAATCACAAGGACTCATTTCCATAGAGCTAAGGAGATTCAATCGAAGCCTCCCCAAGCTTTTCCAAGCCTTTCCCAAGCTCCATTGATTTCCCAATCTCGATTTCACTCAAAGTAAAAATAGGAGAGATCAATCCCAAGCTCAACTCATCCAATTCTCCATCAAAACCAAATTAACCTTGCATTCACCATCAGTGGACTTCATCGAGCTCAACCAAGTCATTTCCCAAGTCTCCAAGCCACGGGAAGCATCACTTCGATCAAAGCTGATCTCCATTGAAGGGGAGCTTGGTCAACCGAACCATCCACTTCAAATCAAGACCTAATTCTTTCAACAGGGTTTTGTCTCTATTAGATGAAGCTACCTTCTCCGTTGGAAGCACCAGTGATAGCCTCCGGTGAGGTAATTTCTTGAAACTGTTGCCTTAAGAAAATTTGTTGGGTCTTTTTTTGAAGAAAAGTGTCATCCCATTGGATCTTGACCATTGGATGTGCATCTCCCCTCCTTCCAAATGTGTGGGATCATTTTGATCCCAATTTGAGCTTGGGTGAGCTCGAATTGAATGGGGAGAGACGAATGGTGTTCGTCTCTCATTGCTCACAAAGAAGAAGGATCACACGCCGTCCGTTCCACGTGATTGGAATGAATGGTTGTGATTAGGTCACGATAGATCCACTTTGATTTAAGCCTAAACTGCAGGACTAATGTTGGTCGTCCGATCTTAAATCGGATGGCCCGCAGAGAAAGAGCGTCCGCCACCGGCTGACTCAACAGACGGATGTGACAACTTAAATAACCTATCTTGTTGCACCATGTGGAAAGCATGCCGTGTCAGTTGCCATGTGGCCTGACGGGATTAAGGGGTTAATTAGGCTTAATTAATCTGATTTTAATGCTGAAACTTCCCCAATTGATAACTAATTGTAGAAAAATATAAAAAAATACAAACTTAAGTTTATTTCAAAGATAATTTAGAGAAGAATAATAGAAAATTAAAATTAATTAATTTTGAATTGTGTTTTAAACTCAATTTAAATTTTATTAGAAATATAATTAATCTAATTACTCTCTAATTAATCAAGAAATTAACTCCAAACTTTCTAAGATTAATTAATGGGATGAGCTCTACCTCCTATGATTTTCTTGGAATTTATTACTTGATTAATTAGGGGAATTTCTTGTTTCATACCTAATCACTTTCTTAATTACTAAAATGATTAATTAACATGTTAAATAGTGATAAATTCATTAATTAAGCTTGTTAATCATCATGGAACAGTGAATGGTCTTGGGGAATGAGATTAGGACTTATTTTCCAATATTTTCTCCTAAGTCTATTTCATTTGGATAAACACTTAATTAAGTTGTAATTAATTAATGGCTTACTCACTTCATTAATTAATTCAATTAATCAAACTCAAAACCAAATCATTCCAGAACTTAATCATTCAATTCTTAGGTGATTAATAACCTAAAAGGTTTTCCAAAGGAAATTATAATCAAACTATATGTGTAGGAGAGTTATAAAAGTACTTATTTACCCTTTAGCTTAATTAACCAATAATTGTGAGCCAATTGCATTAGACCCCTTTATTTCTTTGGTGCATTGCTGATTTAATTTTCATGTGATTGTATATCATATGTTGGCTCATAATTACTTCGATAATTATGCCAAAGTGGTATAGGCAAGGCATAATTAATAGATTTAATTCATACATTAACCTAATCAAAATATAAAATCAACTTAATTATTCCAAATTAAACTAAACCAATTCACACATGGGGGAATGGGTTAGGATTAGCAAACCTTTCTCATATTTTGAAGTCAAATAAAATTGACAAATAAAAATTTCCTTGAAGAATTTTGATTCACATTAAATGATCTTATTTTGTATAGGATTATCCTTAGGGATTAATTAGGGTGAATATAGTCATGTGCTTACATTTTTTTTGTTTCTTTCCAACCATGCTAAATATTGCTTGTCATATGAAATCATGCATTCATTTCTTTTAAAAATTAAGTAAAGAAAATATTTTCTTTATGTCAAATTACATGTGTTGGCTAAAATTAAGAATATCAGTGCCTATTATCACTATGAAACCAAAAATTAACTTTTCAAAACTTATAAATCAAAAATTACAAATGAAGTGATGCTAGTTATGAATATTTATAAGCTTGCATGTGATAACAACATAAGATGTGTATTATAAAGTTCTCTTTCCTTCTCTTAATATGGATTTGCATAGGATTTAAAAGTGTATAATTCATTTAAAAAGAATATATCACTTGCCTAAATCGATTCCTATACATCTCTATATTAAGACTTAGAAAGGACCATCTTATTACACATGTAAATCTCATAATAAAATCAAACATAAATCTCTTGCATGATTCTTCATTCATTTGGTTCTTTTTGTACATCTACATATATTTAAGAAAAGTGGTATATCGGGACATCCTGGTCAGGCTTTAAGTAGCCCCAAGTAGGTCTTATACCTTAAGCCCCGGTAGAAAATAATGGCTCACTTATAAACTTTTATACATATGGATGTATGGAATGGATAAAGAGTCCCTCTTTTCTATATAACAAAGGCATGCATTCATGGAATATTCAAATTTTTTAAACCACATCTCTTTACATTCATCATCATAGTGTGTTAAGATTTGCATTGCATGCATAGCTATGCTTAAGATTATTCATATGCATGGTATACATGGTGGAAAGAAATGAATGGGTGTGTGTTATGTGATAGCAATCCACCTTAATTAATACTAAGAAGCCTTTCTTATTGAATAGGACTATTTAGAAAGAATCTAAACTTAGGGTTAATTAAAATACATAATAAAATATTCACCAAAGAAAATTCATTAATGAATTTACCTTAGAAATTACTTAAGGTAGGGATGAAGAAGAGTTCTTCCTCTCTTTCTTCTCTTTACAAAATTTAGTCACTAAGTGTAGGTTCATTCAAACTAAATCAAATCATCAACTAAAATTGACAAATCAACAAAATCACTTAAATCAAAACCACCATCTAAACTGAATATGTCACACCTAGAAAATTACAGCCTTAAAGCCTAGCTAAGACATGCCACACAAGTCTTAAATGTCACACACAATAGGCTAAGTCACCATTTCTAGCTCTATGTTAGGGCGATGCATGGTTTGATGCCTGATTTTATTTTGTGATGTAATATTTTTAAACTAAATGTTAGGGTATATGTGTGTAGACTGGATGGTATGATGATCTTATCCTATCATGTATTATGTAAGGGATTGTGCTTAAGGGGCACTGTAATAAAAATATAAATGCTTTTGATGTGCAGGTTGCTTATACCCTTAAGCATATTCCTAACTAGGACAGGTGTACTTGGTTACCCATATGTGGGGTGCTAAGTCCAACTTATTCATATAACTGCTTGAGTTGTGTGGTATATTTAGCTAACCTTTATTTTGCAAGTTTAGTTAGATTTACTTTTCCCATTTTGATGTAAATTTTTAAGATTTGGAATGAATGTTATGGGGATTAGGATGAACATTGGTCATAAGACCAAGTCTTATGTACCATGTGTTGCCTTTGGAGCAACCATATTCCAATCAAGCCAAAAAGAAGAAAGAAAAGAAGCAAATCAAAATGAATAATGAAGAATGAAGAATGAAAACTCCCATAACATGAATTCCTTTTAATTGCAATTATTTATTTATAATCTGAGTTGTATAAGGGTAGAGCTCGGCTACCCTTTTTTTTGGGTTTGTTCAGAGGAGCCGACCACATTGGCCTCTTATTCTTTTATACCAATTTTATAAATTGATTGATGTTTTATTTATGATTGCTCAATTAGGATGGCATGATTTTCCTACTTTCTTCATTATTTGATGAGTGGCCTAGATACGATTAGGCTCTTTAGGAAAATAAATTTTTTGTCCAATTAATCAACTTAAAATTAAATTAAATAACTCATAACCTCACCTAAAGCCTAGGACATAAATTGAGATAATAAAAGATTTATCAACCTCTTAGCTAGATGTTGTATGTCTCACATCATGCATAAATCATATTGCTTCACTCTTGCTAATGGAGGGCTTCCATCTTTGCTAGAGACAATAGCTTGACCTTTGAAAGCCATGGTGGAAACACACCTCCTTCTTTTTAATTTTGGCCCATAACCAATCTCCTCATGCATTAGGTATATGAAATTCCATAGCCTGTGTCAAATAACAATGTCTAAAGATCAAAAATAAAACTTGACAAAATTTGTATTAGATTAAGTCATGAATTCATGCCCCTCATGATCTAGTCTCTTAAGGTGTGAGTTTAAGGACTTAGTCCCCTTTTTAAATAAATAATAGCCTAGCTATCTTGCAAAACATAAGACTTGCCTACATGTATTTAAAATCATAGGAGGAGTTAGTTAGCGGCCACCCCCAATCGGTTGTAAGTCCAACAGCCGAGTGGTTTATTCTCTCTTATGGAGGTAAACCATATGCCCATTTTTTGCCTTAGATTTAGGTCATGCTTTGGACTTCACCAGAGCTCCCTAGATTTAGGATCTGTGGTTGCTATTTTTTTTGCGGGCTACAAGCATAAATCCTCACCTCTTAAGCATTTTTATAATCTTGTATTGTAGAATTATAAGCCTTAGATTTCTAATAAAAATTCAACTCAAACATATAATTCTTCTATTTTAAAAAATTCATCTTCCTTTGGTTTGGATAATAACTCCTTCCTTTGGCTCAATCCCACTTGATTTTCTAAAAATAACCAATTGATTGATAGTCCTATGTTTGAAATCTTTGGAGATAATGATCATTTACCTTAATCAAGAGTATTCCTAAGGAATCTCATTCCTTAGGATGTAATTAACTATGGAGGGTTGTCTCCATATAGAACTTAATGAACCCGGCTTAAAATAAACCCTACTTTACTTTTTTTATGTAAAGTAGGGGAAACATTTCTAGTTCATTCGAAGACCCATTATGCTTAGGAGTCCTTATTAGGTGATTAGGTCCATTGTAGGATGGTGACTTTTATCTCTTGAGATAGTACATCATTCCTCAATGTCATACCCGATCACCCTATTGAGAACATCTGCGGATCTATGTGGTGTCCAACTCAACCTTCTCAGAAATAAAACACCACATGTACTTATGCTTTTTATGGGTCAAGGTTGCCTTTCATTCTGTTGAGCAAATCTCTATTTCATCCTTGGTATAGCATACTCAACATCCACTAAATGGATTGTAGAACCTCCATATTTGTTGAAATCAATTAAGAAGGTTCTATGATTTTTACATTTTTAAAAGTACTTCTTTTAAACACTCTGGACATGATAAAGATGGCTAAATTTTTGTAATGAGTCAAAATATTTTTTACTATATTATGCTAATTAAAGACTATTATAATTTGTACAATTCTCTTGTTTGAAAAATAGTAAATGATTGGACAGCTCATTTTCACTGCCACATCTGGGATCTACTTTTCCATTAATTGTATTGGACTACTTGATAGCTCTGTCATCAAATTTGGAGTTGGATTTGAAGACTTAAACATCACCGCTAATGGAGTAACTCTTGCTCCTATTAGTGATATGATTGTTGAAGATAAAAATCCCATTTTGGAGTTCCCTAGAGTGCCTCGTAATACCCCTGTCATTAGTAAGGAGGTGGCAATGGAGACCACTGAGAAGGTCCGAACAGGCCCTATATTGAAGAGAGAAAAATTAACTATTGAGAAGACACTTGTTGTCTTCTTTTTGACACTTTTGGAATAGGTTACACTTTTGAGCCTTCACTAATGACCAAAAGTCAATAGAAAAATAAAGGTAGGAGACTTAGAAGGCAAACCCTTAAGGAAAGAAAACAAAAAGAGATGTTAGAAATTGAGCTAGTTCTGGATACTTCTCTTCTAAGAAGTAATAGATTGCATCCTTTTTCTACAACCTAGAGAAAGGAAGATATATCTAGAATTATGAGTTCTCCACCTCATCCATTTACTCATGAAAGTAAAAAAAATCTTTAGACTAGTGAATAGAGAGACTTGTGGTAGATTACAATAAATCCTTCAAAAAACTTTTGGGTCCTCTTCCTATACTAAGTAAGAGTTACTTAGGGTTATGACGGGATAGGTCTCTAGAGAGCCATGACTACCAAAAATAAAAGAAAGGGAAATGTAGTCTTCCTAAATAGAAGAAGATCCTATCAGCCCATTCCTATTATACCAAACCAGTATCATCACCCAGGGAGGTAACTAACTTGACATAGGAGTGAGTCTACTAGCTCAGGGAAAGATAGAGTTTATGTTAGGAAAACCCCATTGGGTCCCAAACCAAAGACTCACTCACCATCACAGTCAAAAAGACCAATTTTCATCCAGCCTACTAGAGAGATGCCTTCATCACTTTTGCTTAGGCCTTGAACTGAAGGGTCATCCTCATCTCATACCTCCAATAAGAATATATAACCTCCTTTTATATCTCCTTATAACATTTAAGTTTTAAATAAGAGACACCTTGATTTGGTAGCTGCTCTTGTTATAGAGGAAGTCTCCACCATTCAAGAAAATCATGAAAGGGAAACTTCTGAAATAAAACCCATAGATGTAGAAGAAGAATCTAAAGCCATCCTTGATAGCAATGATATTCCACTTTATCTAATAAAAGAAGAAATGGAGACCATTATAAGAGAGGATGAAGAGAAAGAAAAACTAAGTAGCATTTAGGATCACTTTGACTTAGATCATGATGACTTATTAAATGATGACTTAAGGCTACCTATAGCACATGTCTTTATAGTTGACAAAAGGGCATCTAAAAAAGAGTAAGAAAAATATATGATATTATGGTGTTTATTTTTTTTATTTGTCTCGTGTGTGTGAGTATTGGGGGGGGGGGATCATGTAGATCTAAGGGTGTACTTGTTGAGAAGATTAGGTACAATATCAAGGAATAGTGCACTATCTCAAAAGATAGAAACCACTACCCTATGATGGACTTAATCACCTAATAAGGACTCCTAAGGCATGATGGGTGTCTTTGAATGTACCAAAAATTTTTGTCCTACTTTACATGGATGAATAAAGCAGGGTTTATTTAAACTAGATTCTAAAGTTCCCTATGGGGACAAGCCCCATAGTTAATTACATCATAAGGGGGGTGAGTTTCTTAGGAATACTCTCGATTAAAGTAGGCAATAGTTGTCTCCAAAAATTTTAAAGATATGACTATCAATAAATTGGCTATATTTGGAAAATCAAGTGGGATAGATCAAAATGAGAGACTTAATTATTAAAGTCAAAATAGATAAGTACAGGATGGTCATGATACTAGGAAACCTAGTGAGCATCCCAAACTATCCTATGGTTGAGCTTTATATTTTTGAAATTGATGGGAATTATTTATTTGAGTTGAAATTTTTTAGAAAGCTAGGACTTATACTCCCATAATACAATACTGTGGAAATTCCTAAGAGGTAAAGATTTTTTCTTGTAGCCCGAGTGAAAATAACAACCTCAGATCCTGAATCTAGGGAGCTTTAGCGAGGGCCAAAGCACATCTTAAATCTAAGGCGAAAATGAGTATATTATTTTCCTCTATAAGAGAAAGTAAACCACCCAATTGTTGGACTTATAACCACTTAGAGTGGTAGCCAGCTAACTCCTCCTATGTTTTAAAACTATGTGGTCAAGTCATATGTTTTGCAAAATGGCTAGGTTATTACCATTTAGAAAGAAACTAAAGTACTTAAACCCACTCCCTAAGAGACTAGAGCATGAGTGGTATGAATAATGACTTAGTTTAATGCAAATTTTATCAAATTTTACTTGATTTTAAACTTTTTATTTTGACACAGGCCATAGAATTTTATATGCTTAAATGCATGATGGAATAGGGTTATTGGCTAAATCAGAGAGAAAGAGGTGTTTTCCACCACATGGGAGACCCTCAAAGGTCAAGTCCTCCCCTATCGTGCAAGGATGGAAACTCTCTTTTAGCAAGAATGAAACAGGATGATATGCATGATATTAAACATATAACATTCAGCTAAGGGGTTGCTAAATCTTTTAATTATGTTGATTTAATGCCTAGGCTTTATGCGAGATTATTAGTTATTTAAAAATTTAATTATGAGTTATGATTGGGGTAAAAAGTTTATTTTTTTCCTAAGAGCCTAAGCAGATCTAGGCCACACATTAAATCATCATATATGAAGAAATTTGGAAAATACATGCTATTTTATTACAAAATTATAAACAAAATATTAATCAATTTATAAACTAAATGTCAAAAAATAACAGACCGGTGCAGTCGAGTACCACTGTACAACCTAAAAAATACACGGGTATCCGAGCTCTACCCTTATACATCCAGGTCCATGAAAGAATAATTATAATTACAAATGAATAAATGTTATGGGAAGGGGAGGGGGGTTTCATGTCTTTATATCTTCATGTCTTTACTCCATTTCTTTCTTTGGATTTGCTTACTTTAAAGGCATCACGGGGCCTCCCAAGACAAAGTCTTCTAGCCTCTGCTCATCCTAATCCCACATAACATAAATCCTAATTCCTAATGCAAGATTACATCAAAAATAGGAAAAGTAAATCTAACTACACCTACAAGACAAGTGTTAGCTAAACACATTATACAACTCAAGCAGTTATATGTATAATTTAGACTTAGCACCCTGCATATGGGTAATGAAGTCCACCTGTCCTAATGTAGATCATGCTTATGGGTCAAGCAACCTGCAAAAGAGAGCATTTATATTTATTTTAAGTGCCCTTTAAGCACAATCTCCTGTAAAAAATATGATTAGGCTAATCACGTCCTAACATCCAGTCTATGAAGCATACACCCTAACATCCAGTCTACAATAATACATCACAAAATAAAGCATACATCAAACCATGCATGCCTTAACATAAAGTTAGAAGTTGTGACTTAATTCTATTGTGTGTGTTAAGGCTTGTGTGGTATGTCTTAACTTGGCTTTAAAGTTAAGATTTTCTAAGTATGAAGAGATTTAATTATGAAGGGTTGATTTCTCTTCAAGTGATTTAGTTGATTTTGAGAATTTTACTTAGTGTTTTCTTTTGTTTCCTTTGGCTTACACTTAACAACTAAGTGCTATAAAAAGAAGAAAAGAGAGGATCACTCTCTTTCATCCCTATCTTAAGCCACATCTAAAGGAAATTAATTAAATGAATTCCCTTTATGAATGGCTTATTATATATTTTAATTAATCCTAGATTTAGGTTCACTTTAAATAACCTCATTCAAAAAGAAAGGCATCTTAAGATTAATTGGAATTAATTACTATCACATAACACATGTTTGCTCATTTCTTTCCATATATAATGGCATGCATATGATTAAGTCCTAAACATACATATACTTGCAATTTGTATCTTAACACACTTAAATGATGAATGTAAGCAAATGTACTTGGAATTGATGTTTCATTTGGTTGAATCATTTTTTTCATATTAATTTAAAGCTCTATCTAAATTCTTATACAAAAGCATAAGAAAAGAACTCTAAATTATATGACTAATCAAACCAACCACTTGAACAAAAATATGAATGCATGTTTTTTAATAGAAAATTGGGTTTTTCATTCATTCGCTAAATAAACATTCAAATGTATAAAATTTTTAAGCAAGTACGATGCCATTGTTCTACACAAGGGGAGTGAGGTAGGAACCTCCTTGGAGCTACTTAAGGTTGTGCATCCCCGGAATGTCCAGACTAATATATCCACTATTCTTAAATACAAATGGATGTATAAACAACTATAAGAATGAAAATCTTGCAAAAGTAGAACTTAATTGAATTGATTTATTTATGTAAATGAATTAAAGCTCTATTTAAATTCTAATGTTAAGATGCATAAGATTGAAATCAAATGAGTATGTCGCTATTGTTCTGCACCAAGGGAGTGAGTTAGGAACCTCTTTGGGGCTACTTAAAGTCGTGTGTCCCCGGAATGTCTAGACTAATATACCCATTAACATTCAAACTTATGCAAGTCAACATATGAATGTAAGAAAGAGACTTCACTTCAGACACAAAGCTTATATTCACATGCATCTCCTATGTATGTGTAACTAAAGTCACAATATACATATTATTCTTCATTATTAAGCTTTTGAAAATACATTTGAGATTTAATAGTGATAATAACCGCACATATTTCTAATTAAGTCAACACATGCAGATTGACATAAAGGAAATCATTTTCATTTGATTTATTTGAAAGAAATGAACGCATGAATATAAGTGGCATATAATATTTTAACATGATTGGAAAGAAATAAAAAAATACAAGCATGTAGTTTCATTCAATCCAACTAAGTCCTAAGGACAATCATATTAAACAAACTCATTTAAAATAAACCAAAGTTTCTAAAAGCCATTTTTTATCTTTATGTTTGGTTTCATTTAAGAAATGTGAAAGAGGTTTGCTAATCTTAATCCCATTCCCCATATGTGTGAGTTAATTTGATTTAATGAAAAGCAATTAGGTTGATTTTATGGCTTAATTAGGTTGAGGTATGAACTCAATTAATTAAACCCTTATCTACATCACCTTAAGCTAATTAACTAAATAATGATGAGCCAACATGAGATGCAACCACATGAAAATTAAATTAGCAATGCTCCTAAGAAACAAAAGGGCTTAATGCAATTGGCTCATAATTAATGGTTAATTAAGCTTAAGGGACTCACTTAATTACTTCTATGGTTATCTCACACATGTGAGCTAACCATAATTTCATTAGCTCTCTCTTTAGGTTATTGAACAACCAAAGTGCTACCCAAAAGTTAATTAAGGAAGGTAGGTTTAATCAAGTTAATTAAGTTCATTAATTATATGATTAAATCCTAATTATTCTTAATCAATAGTATGAAATGGACTTAGAGGAAGAGACAAAGAAAGAAGCCTACGTCTCAATCCCGAAATCTTTTCAATTAGTTAGTTAAAGTTAAGATATAATTTGGGTTTCGGTTGATTTGATTAATTAATTAATGAGTCTTAATTAATTAATTTTAAAGAGGGAATGAAGAAGGCTTAAGGAAATGATTGGAAGAGGGGTCCCAACCCATTTACCTAAGTTGCTCCACTATTAATAGAGGCTAATGAACTCAATTGATGGATCAATTCACTATTCATTTGATTAATTATCACTAATTAAGCTAAGAGAGTAATTAAAGCTTAATTAATCAATTTTCCTAATTAACTATACAATAAATTCCTAGAAAAATAGTGGAAGTAGAGGTCATCCCCTTAAAGATCTCTTGAAAGTTTGAAATAAATTAGATAATTAATTAAAGAGTAATTAGGCTAATTAAATTTATAATTAAACCTTAATTAAGTATAAATTACTATTCAAAATTAAATAATAATACTTTTTTTTGTATTCTTCTATAAAATACCTTTAAAATGAGCTCTCATTTACATTTTTGGATTTTTCTAGGATTAGTTATATTTTTAGGAAATTTTAGCCTTAAAAATTAATTAAAACAATCTTAATTAAACTTTACCTCATCGGCGCCATGTGGTTGCTGACGTGGCATGCTATTTTCATGTGGCATGATGGGAAAGGATATTTAAGTTATCAAATCAAGAAGCTGACTCAGAATGTGGCAGACATGCTTTCTCATGGACCATCCGTTCTAAGATCGAATGACCACGATCATATCTTGCAGTTAAGGAGGAAACGAAGGTGAATATAATGTGATTAGATCAGGACCATCCATTTTGATCATGCAGAACAGATGGCCTGTGATCTGTCTCCTTCTCGAATGGTGAAAGATGGATACCGTTCGTCTTTCTCCATTCGATACGAGCTCACTAGAGCTCGAATTGGGATCAATTGATCCCACACCATCAGGAGAAGAAGGCAAACACATCCAATAATCAAAAATGCATGGCATACCAATTTCCTTCAAAAAGGACCAACTAGTTTTTCCTAAACTGATAGTTTTAAGGAATTATCTCATCGAAGCTAATGTCTAGCGGTGGGATCGATCGAGGTAGCTTAACCTAGTTGAGATGAAGCTTTATTCATAAGCTTGGATCTCAATTTGAAGTGAGCCACTCAGGCAACCAATCCATGCATTGATCAAATTTGGACCTCTGGTAGCTTGGAAGCTTGGAAAATGACTTGGTATTGCTTGACGAGGTGTGGTGATGGTGTGTGCAAAGTTGATTTAGGTTTGATGAAGGATTTAGCAAATGGGACTTCAGATTGGACTCCCCTATTTTGACTGTGCATGGGAGAAAGAAATGCTAGCTCAGGATGGTTTAGAATGCTCTAGGAAACTCTCTCAGATTATAGAATCACTCAAGGGGCTCTCCTAATGTGAATGGTCATGTTCAATGCTCAAATTGAGGGAGTATACCCTGAAATCCAGTGTGATGGACTGACGGGATCCATCCCTAAATTTTTGCTGATTTGCAGCCATCGAGGCATCGTAGGGTCGTCTTCAGCTCCACGTGGCTTGTAAGGAGTGGAGGAAGCTTTGTTAGAGAGCTCAAGGCAAGATATGGGAGGGTTGAGTTGGGTTGGTCCTTTGGGTGCTTGGGTATGAAGGGATGTGACTTGGTTCACCTCCCTTTGGTCCATGGCCATTCCTAGTTGTTCTAGGGTGGGCTAGGGAGGCTAAGCATACCTTATTTGGCAATGGGATGGCTGCCATGGTGATGGGAGAGTGGACCTTGCCTCTTATGGTAAGAATCTAATGCAAATGAACTTTTCTAATGGTTAATTCCCTTAGGTTGGGTCCCACTTGAATTTGGCCTGATTTGGGAATGATCTAGGGCTAGTTAGGGCTAGGTTTGGCTAGCTCCTAGATCTCATGGGTTGGTTTAGGGTTGGTTTGGCTTCATATGGTCAAATGGGTTCAAATGGGTTAAGTTGGGTTGGATTGATATTGGTCAAATTGGGCCAAATTAAGGCTTAGGTTAGGTTCAAATGATGTTTTGAAGAGTTTTAGCTCAAGTGGTTTTGATTAATTTGGTTTAAGTTTGATTTTGGCTCATTTGGATTCAAATAGGTCAGATGGGCAAAGTTGACCAATTTGACCAATTTGACCAAATTGAGTTGGGTTAGGTGTTGGTTCATGTTCAATTGGTTAATTGGAAATGATTGTAGGCTTTTGTTTGGTTTGATTTGGGTTTAATTGTGATTTTGACCAATTTGACCTTTTAGGTCAATTTGGGCTAGGTTGGGTCAAGTTTACCAATTAGTCAAATTGGGCTATATCATGGCTTTGGTCAAATTCAATAAATGATTTGGAATGAACTTGAGCCATTGGTTACAATAAATTTAGATCAAATCATGATTTGACCCATTTTGGCATTTTAGGCCAATTTGGGTCAACTTAGGTCAAATGACCAATTGGACTTGGTTTGACTCAATTGAGGTTTTGGTTATGTTCAATCATTGATTATAAATTGTTTTGAATCAATGGTTTCAATTAATTTGGTATTTGGTGGGTTTTGGCTAGTTTGGGTTTCATTTGGGCTAAAGGTTGACTTGGTCAAAGGACCAAGTTGACTTGGTTTGACCCAATTCAAGGTAGTTGATGACCTTAGGATGATTGTTAATCATGATATGAGGTTTTGATGGGCTTAGTTTAATCCAATTTGGGTTGGAATAGAACTTGGCTCAAAATGAGTCTTTAGGTCACTTTGGGTTAAGTGCACCTAAATGTGTCAATTGGTTTGATTTTGGCTTGATTCAAGTTTAGTTGAACTCACAAATGAGCCTATGATTGAAGTATAAATCCAACTGCAATTGGTTTGGAATCAAATAAATTTTGGTTCATATGATAGTTACAAGTTAAAATGGGTCAACGTGGGCTTGACTTGAGTTAACTTGGATTTGGTTTGATAATTGTAGTTTATGTTTATAGTTGGGTAAGTTCTTGAAGGAAAGATTGATCCATGAAGAAAACCATGGGCTTTGGATTGATTTGGGTATAATTTAGCCAAGTTCAAGAAATTGGCTAAAAAGGCTAAAATTGGAAATTTGATTTGATTTTGGTTTGATTTTGGCTATTTGGATTTATATTTCATTTATGTTTGTGAATATAATTGAAGATATAAATTATACATGACAAAATCACTTAAGTTTGGAGTGATTTGTAACCAAATTTGACCAAGCTTAAGGATGTAGGTCAAAAGGGTATAAGTAGGGAATTGATTTAGTTTGATTTATTTTTGGTCATTGGAGGGTGGATTTCATTTATATTTGTGAATAAAAATGAATTAATGATTGATTTATAAATAAAATCAATTGAGTTTGGGTTAATTTGGGTTGAAGTTTGATTAAGCTTATGGAGGTAAGTCCATATGGCTTAAGAAATGTCTTGATTTGGTTTGATTTAGTTTGATTTCATTTGAATGATTTGAATTTAGATTTTATTTATATTTGTAAATATAAATGAAGGAATGATTGATTTTTAAAGAAATCGATCAAATTTGATTTGGTTTAAAGGGGGTTTTGGCTAAGCATATGAGGGTGGTTAATGTGGCTTAGGAAGGGATTTTGGAATTTGATTTTGATTTTGGGTTCTAGTCATTTGATTTAGAATTTGGGTTAGAGTTTGATTTGAGGTTGAATTGGTATTTGAGAAAATCAATTAGATTGGGCTCAATTTGAATTTGGTTAAGGCTAAGTCCATAAAATAAAATTAAAGGGCATA
Organism: Cymbidium sinense; assembly: GCA_021442155.1. Taxonomy (NCBI): domain Eukaryota; kingdom Viridiplantae; phylum Streptophyta; class Magnoliopsida; order Asparagales; family Orchidaceae; genus Cymbidium; species Cymbidium sinense. The sequence goes on from CM038222.1 coordinate 150,198,153, forward strand.
GGAAGGGTTTCAAAATTTGAATTTGATCTTGGGTTTCAATCATTTGATTTAGAATTTGATTTGGAAATTGATTTGGAAGTTTGGTTTGAAGAAAAAAAGCATGGATTGGGTTTAAGGCTATAGGGTAGGCAAAGTTTCCTAAATCCTTAAGGCATGAGCTTTTCCCATGGCTAATCCTTCTAAGTCTCTAGGCTTAGGTTAAGTGTTCACCTAATCACTAGAAGTGTCTTAAGAGTAATGAGCTCATAGTGCCTATAAGAGTCCTAGATCTATGATGAGAAAGTTGAGAGCTCACTCCAAAAAGTGAGGTCAACAAAGGGTGCCCAAGAAGTGTGGTGTAACTGACTAGGTGCACCACATGTATTGATGTTGATTGAGCCGATCAACAACGTCCGAAGATTGCAACCACTAACAGAAATGATCTACTCCTAAACTCGAGATGTAGAAGGAATCAAGATCTTAGTACAATACAACTCAATTCATGGTAAGGGCATAAGAGAGGAAGGAAGGATCCACTGATGGATCAAGCATGTGAACCTTTTCACTAGGGAAGCAGGTTCAGATTACCCATAGAAAATAAAAGTTGAGTTGGTTTGATATGATTTGGGGAGAAAAGATTTACCGGGGATTATGATTTATAACCCATCGGGGATGAGAGCATGAACCTTCCACTAGGGAAGCAGGTTTAGATTATCCACTAGGGATAGAGGTTTGATTTGTGCCTTGTCGAAGAGAAATTTAATTTGATTTAATTGGTGGCATCCACTGGGGATGAGAATTTGATTTGATTGCTTATGATTTAAGGCTCCATTAGGGAGAGGATATGATTTGGTTTTGAGGGACACATCTGCTTGAGATATGAGCTTAGATCCGCTAAGGATAAGATGGGTTCAAAATATGGGTTTCTTTGGTTTATGTATCCGCTAAAAATAGGAGAGGATGGATTTAATCTAGATTCCACTAGGGAAGGATGGTGATTTTGATAAGATGGACCCTGTCGGTGTGTGATGAATCCACTAAGAAGGGGCTAATAATAGCCTAGGCCTATCTTCGATTTACAAATCTAAAGTGATAGTCTACCGGCCATCAAGTAGAGCTAACCAACCTAAGGGGTGCCTTTCGGTGTGCAATGGTCAAGTTAGGAAGAAAGCTTGTAGACTTACATCCTCCTAAATAAAGAACCACTAGGGTGATCGCTTGCTAGCACAATAAATAGAACTCGACCTAAGGAGACTATTGATCCAATGCCCCTGTGGACTCATATCGACTCAAGGATAGTCAGAAATAAATTCATTTTAAGATGGATGCTGTCAGTGTGCGATGGATCCACTAAGAAGAGGCTAATATCAGCCTAGTCATATCTTAGATTTACAAATCCAAAGGGATAGTCTACCAACTACGAGGTAGAGCTAACCAACCAAAAGGGTGCCTTTCGGTGTGCAATGGTCAAGTTAGGAAGAAGCCTTGTAGACTTATATCTTCCTAAATAAGGAACCATTGGGGTGATCAGTTGATAGCACAATAAATCAAACCTGACCTAAGGCTACCTGTCGATATGCAACATTTGTGCTAGAGAGAATGAGTAATAGACTTACATCTTCCAAAGCAAGGATGACCGTCGGGGTGACCTGTTTCGGCACAATAAGTCAAACGTGACCTAAGGGTTATGGACCTCACTTTTGGAGTGATTTCTCAACTTCCTCATCATATATCTAGGACTCTTGTAGACACTAAGGGCTCTTTAGTCTTAAGACACTTCTAGTGATTAGGTGAACACTTAAACCTAATCCTAGAGACTTAGAAGGTTTAGCCATAGGAATAGGTTATGCCATAAGGACATAGGAAAACTTGTCTACCCTATAGCCTAAACCCAACCCATGCTTTCCTTCTCAAACCAAACCTAAAATTCAAAATACAAATCATAAATCAAATTCCAAGCCAAGTGATTCAACCCCATGATCAAATCCAAATGCCAAAACCCTTCCTAAGCCCTTTGATTTCATCTTATGGACTTAGAATTAACTAAATTCAAATCAACCCTAATTCAATTGATTTTCTCAAATATCAATTTAATGTCAAATCAAATATCAAATCATAAATCAATTCTAAACCAAACAAATCAATCATAAATTAAATCCAATACCAAATTTCCCTCCTAAGTCTTATGAATCACTCTCATAAGCTTAGTCAAATATCAATCCAAACTATCCTAAACTCAATTGATTTCTTTATAAATCAATTGTTCCTTCATTTATATTCACAAATATAAATGAAATACATCCTCTAATGACCAAAATCAAATCAAACTAAATAGGTTTCTTTTCTTAGCCCTTTTGACCTACACCCATAAGCTTGGTCAAATTTACTTCCGAATCACTCCAAACTCAAGTGATTTTCTCATCAACCATTCATATTTTCATTTATATTTCCAAATATTAATGAAATATAAATCCAAATATCCAAAATCAAACCCAAATCAAATCAAATTGTCAATTTTAGCCAATTTCTTGAACTTGGCTAAATTATACCCAAACCAATTTAAAACCTATGGATTTCTTCATGATTCAATCATTCCTTCAATCACTATTCTAAATATAAACATAAAATATAATTATCAAACCAAATCTAAGCTAACCTAAGTTAAACCCAAGTTAGCCCTTGTGACTTGAAATTATCATAAGAACCAAAATCTACATGGCTTTAAACAAGTAAACTTGAATCAAGCAATGATCAAGCCAATTGACCCATTTAGGTCCACTTGACCCAAAGTGACTTAAAAGACCTTTTCTAGCCAAGTTCTAATCCAACTTAAATTGGATTTAACTAAGCCCATCCAAATCTCATATCATGATCAACAATCATCCTAGGTTAATGAATTATCTTGAATGAAGTCAAACTAAATCAACCTAGCCTATTGACCAAGTCAGCCACTACTCCCATGGCAGCCACCTCCCACCCTTCCTTCACTCATGAGAGGCCAAGTGGAGTGATTCTTTGCCCAAACTAAGCTCCCCATCATAACCATTTGATCAAAAATCTAAAATCATCATCACCATCCAACCCAACAAAGGAGGGGGTATACCCACCTCATTCTTACTCAAACACATAGACACACACTCGATTCAACCCTAACAGCCAAGGAGAGAGATCCCAGAGCTTCCCCTTGCATTTCTTGACCTCCCCAAATTCCCCATTCTTAGTTTTACTCAATATTAAAACAAGGGAGGCTATCTCCGATTGCCATTTGCTCAAACCTCCACCAAAGTTCAATTAGTTTTGTACACACCATCCTTGGACCTAGATGAGCCGAAATGAATCAATTCCCAAGCTTCCCGACAACCAAAGGGTGGAGTTCTATCAAGGCCGGTTGCTTATGTGTTGTGGGTTGGTCTTCCAAGAAAACCATGCCAAATTAGAGCTTGTGAGGCTTAATAAAGCTTTGTTTCTATCAAATGAAGCTTCCTCAATAGTTGTAACCATCGATCATAAGCTTTGGTGAGGTATGCCATTAAAAATGATCCTTCGCTTAAAATAGGTTGGTCCTTTGTGAAGGAAACTTGCATCTTGTGCAATCTCCACCGTTGGATGTATTTATTTTGTTTCCTCGAAGGTGTTGGATCAATTTGATCTCCATCCAAGATTGGGTGAACTCGGATCAACTGATGATCGACGGCGGTATCTGTCACTCACCGCTCAGGAGGAGACAGAACATGGACTATCCTTTCTGTGTGATCGGAATGGACGGTCCTAATCTGATCATGTGTAGAACCCTCCTTTCTTTTTCAAAACTGCACGTTTAATTATGGCCATCCGATCTTAGATCGGACGGTCCACACAGGAAGTGCATTCTGACACCATCCGCATCAGCATTCAATGTGATAACTTAAATAACTAATCCCATCATGCAACGTGAAAAGCACGCCGCATCAGCAGCCACATGGCGTTGATAATATTAGGGGATTAATTAAGTTAATTAATCTATTTTTTATGTTGAAACTTTCAAAATTCCTAACTAATTGTAGAAAAATCTAGAAAAAACAAATAAGGGCTCATTTTAAAGGTATTTCAGAGGAGAATCCATTAAAATTATTATTAATTAATTTTAAATAGTAATTTCTACTTAATTAAAGTTTAATTAAAAATCTAATTAGCATAATTACTCTCTATTTAATTATCAAATTAATTTCAAATCTACTAGAGATGTTTAGGGAATGACCTCTGCCTCCCCTACTTTTCTTGGGATTTGTTGGATATCTAATTAGGGAAATCAATGGATTAGCTTTAATTACTCTCTTATCTTAATTAATAATAATTAAGCAAATGAACAATAAATTAATCAATCTATTAAGCTTATTAACCTCTGTTAATGGTGATGAAGTTTAAGGAAATGTATTGGGACCCTTCCAATCTTTTCTTAAGTCTTCTCCATTCTCTCTAAAATATTTAATTAATTAAAACCCATTAATTAATTAATTAACAAAATCAATCAAATCCAAATCATATATGAACTTTATTTAACTATTTGAAAAGATTTAGGGATTGAGATTTAGGCTTTCTTCTTTGTCTCTTTCTCTAAGTCCATTTCATATTGTTGATAAGGGATAATTAGGATTTATTTAGATAATTAATGAACTTAATTAATTTGACTGAATCTACTTCTCTAATTAACTCTTGGGTAGCTTTTTGGGTGTTTAATAACCTAAAGAGAGAGAGCTAATGAAATTATGGTTAGCTTACATGTGTGAGAAAACCATAAGAGTAATTAAGTGAGCTCCTTAAGCTTAATTAATTAATAATTATGAGCTAATTTCACTAGGCCCCTTTCATTTCATAAGAGCATTGTTATTTACTTTCCATGTGGTTGCATATCATATTAGCTCAGAGTTGTTTAATTGATTTCCTTAAGGTGACATAGGTAAGGTTTAATTAATTAATTTAATCCATGCTTAACTTAATCAATCCATAAAATCAACCTAATTACTTTTTATTGAATCAAATTAACTTATACATATGGGAATGGGATTAGGACCAGTAAACCTCTTTCATATTTCATAAATCAAATCAAATATGAAATCAAAAATGGCTTTAACAAACTTTGGTTTATTTTAAATAAGCTTGTTTAATATGATTGTCCTTAGGAATTAGTTGGATTGAATGAGATTACATGCTTGTGTTTCTTTATTTCTTTTCAATCATATTAAATTGTTGTATCCACTTGTAGTCATGCATTCATTCTTTTCAAAAATTAATTAAGTAAGAAATGATTTTTTTATGCCAACTTGCACGTGTTGACTTAATTAAGAATATGTGTGGCTATTAACACTACTAAATCTCAAACATATTTTTAAAAGCTTCTTAATGAATAAGAATATGTGTTGTGACTTTAGTTATATATGTATAGGAAGTGCATGGAATATAGACTTAGAGTGTGAAGTGAAGTTTCTTTCTTATATTCATATGTTGATTTGCATAAGTTAGAATGTTAGCGGGTATATTAGTTTGGACATCCTAGGGATGCACGGCTTTAAGTAGCCCTAAGGAGATCCCTACCTCACTCGTTTGGTGTAGAACAATGGCGATGTATCTGCTTGATTTCATTCTTATGCATTTTTGACATTAGAATTTAAATGGAGCTTTAATTCATTTACACAAATAAATCAATCAAATTGAATCCAACTTTTGTATAGTTTTTTATTTTTATAGTTGCTTGCACATTCACATATATATAAGAAAAGTGGTATATTAGTCTAAAAATCCCAGAGATGCATGACTTTAAGTAGCCCTAAGGAGGTTCCTACCTCACTCCCTTCGTGCGAAATAATGGCATTATACCTACTTAAAATTCTTATATATATATATATATATATATATATATATATATATATATATATATATCTGTGTGTGTGTGTGTGACACAACTAGCAGATGAAAACCATAATTTAATCAAATCAATTCTACTTTCTCATTCTTATAGTTTCTTATACATCCATATGTATCTGAAGATAGCGGGTATATTAGTCTAAGCATCCCAGGGATGCATGACTTTGAGTAGCCCTAAGGAGGTTCCTACCTCACTCCCTTGGTGTAGAACAATGGCGACGTACTTGCTTAAAGCTCTTATACATTTATGTGTACATTTGGCTAATGAATGAAAATCCCCTTTTCTATTAAAAAGAATCATGTATTCATACTTTGTTCAAGTGGTTGAATTGATTAATCATATAATTTGAAGTTTTTTCCTTATGCTTTTGTATAATAATTTAGATAGAGCTTTAACATAATAAAACAGAATAATCCAACCAAATGAAATATTAATTCCAAATACATTTGCTTGCATTCATCATTCAAGTATGCTAAAATATAAATTGCATGTTTAGGTATGTTTAGGACTTAACCATATGCATGCTATATATGATAGAAAGAAATAAACAAACATGTGTTATGTGATAGTAATTCATTCCAATTAATCTTAAGATGCCTTTCTTATTGAATGAGTTAATTTAAAGTGAACCTAAACTTAGGATTAATTAAAATATGCAATAAGCCATTCACTAAAAAAGAATTGATTAATTAATTTTCTTTAGATGTGGCTTAAGGTTGGGATAAAAGAGAGTGATCCTCTCTTTTCTTCTCTTTATAATATTAAGTTGTTAAGTGTAAACTAAGTGAATCAAAAGAAAACATTAAATAAAATTTACAAATCAATTAAACCACTTAAAGTGAAACCACCTTTCATAATTAAATATCTTTATCCTTAGGAAACTATAACTCTAAAGCCTAGTTAGGACATACCACATAAGCCTTAATACACACACATTAGATTAAGTCACCACTTTTAGCTTTATGTTAGTTCAGTTCATGGCTTGACGTATATTTGGTTTTATGATGTATTATTTTATACTTGATGTTAGGGTGTGTGCTTCATATATTGGATGTTAAGGTAGTTATTAGCCTTATTATGTCTTCTGTAGGGGATTGTACTTAAAGGGGTCGCTCAAAAATAAATATAAATGCTCTCTTTTGTAGGTGACTTAAGTCCCTAAGCATAATCCAAGTTAGAGCAGGTGGACTTGGTTACCCATGTGTAGGGCGCTAAGTCCAAATTAAAAATATAATTGCTTGGGTGGAATGTATGTTTAGCTAACCTCTGTTTTGTAGGAGTAGTTAGATTTACTCTTTCCATTTAAATATAATTTTGCAATTTGGAATTAGGATTAGTGTTATGTGGAGATAAGGATGAGCATTGGCTAGAAGGCTTCGTCCTGGGAGGCCATGTGATGCCTTTGAAGTGGAACAAGTTAAATCAAATGGAGATATGAAGAAATGAAGGAGGCATGAAGAATGAAGATGAAGAATCCCATAGCATGTATTCATCCTTAATTGTAATTATTCTTTTGTAATTCGAGTTGTATAAGGGTAGAGTTTGGCTAACCATTTTCCTTTTTCAGTTGTACGGCGATACCCGATCACACCGGCCTTTTATTCTTTCACAGTAGCTATAAAATATTTGATGTTATGTATAACTTGTGCATTAGAAATGACTTGTCTTTTCATAGTTTCTTTATGATTGGTGTTTATTATATGGCCTTGATACGATTAGGCTCTTAGTAAAAAATAAATTTTCTACCCAACTATAACACATAAATAAACTTTTCTACAACTCATAACCTCATCATAAAGCCTAGGCATTAAATCAAGATAATTAAAAGATTTAGCAACCCCTTAGTTGTATGGTTGTATGTCTAATATCATGCATGCATCTTCTACCACTCTTGCAAAAATGAGGGCCTCCGTTCTTGTACATATAAGAATTGCTTGACCTATGAGAGCAACTCCTACTGACAAAGATTCACCCTCTTCTCTCTTGCTTTGGCCCATAACTCACTTCAACATGCATTTATTCATATAAAAATCCCAAAGCCTTTGTCAAAATGAAGTGTCAAATACAAATCAAATTTGAAAAGATTTGCATTAGACTAAGTCATTACTCATACCACTCATGCTCTAGTCTCTTTAGGGAGTGAGTTTAAGAACTTTAATATCTTTCTAAATAATAACAACCTAACTATCATGAAAATCATATGACTTGACCACATGGTTTTAAAGCATAGGAGAAGTTACTTATTGTCACTCTAGGCTGTTGTAAGCCCAACAGTCGGGTGATTTATCCTCTTTCATGGAGGTAAACCATATACACATCTCCGCTTAGATTTAGGTCATGCTTTGGCTTATGCCAAAGCTCCCTAGATTTAGGATCCAAGGTAGCTATTTCCTTCAGGATACAAGCTTAAATCCTTACCTCTTAGACATTTTCACAACCTTATACTGTGAGATTATAAGTCCTAGCTTTATAATAAAATTACAATTCAAACATATAATTCTCCTCAACTTTAAATATATAAATCCCAACCATAGGATAGATTAGAATGCTCACTAGGTCTCCTAGTATCATGAGCATCCTCTGCTAATCTCCTTTGGCTTCGATAATAAGTCTCTCCTTTTGATCCTTCCCGATTGATTTTCCAAAGATAGCCAATTTATTGATAGTCATATCTTTGAATTCTTTGGAGACAACAATTACTTACTTTAATCGAGAGTATTCCTAAGAAACTCACCTTTCTTAGGATGTAATTAACTATGGGGGCTTGCCCCCATAGGGAACTTTTGAAATTGATTTAAATAGACCCTGTTTATTGGTCCATGTAAAGTAGGGAAAAAATCTCTAGTATATTTGAAGACTCATCATGCCATAGGAGTCCTTATTAGGTGATTAAGTCTATTGTAGGGTGGTGATTTCCATCTTTTGAGATAGTGCACTATTCCTTGATGTCATACTTGATCACCTCAATAAGTACACCTCAGTCTGCGTCTTTGTCCCCATACACATAATCAAAACAAACATCATAAGTGACTTCGAGAGAGTCTTGACCAGTGGATTTATCTCAACTTAAAAGTTCGGCTCCTATAGGGAGTTTTTTGCTAATGCCCTAAAGATAGGATGCTTGCTTGGGAAAAGGTACCTGGGGGTTTTGCTCTAATCCAGAAGAATATATATATATATATATATATATATATATATATATATATATATATATATATATATATATATATATATATATATATATATATATATATATATATATATATGTTGGTGCAGAGAGGCCATACTGAGAAGGAGTTTATATCAGCCTAGTCCTATCTCAGACTTATTAGACCAAGGGAGAATCTACATATCCACAAGATAAAGTCTCCAACCACAGGGGTGGCTACTAGGAAAGGGGGACTGTCCAATCCAAGAGTAACCAGGATAGTGCCTAGATGGGGTCTCTAAGGATGTGATCCAAATAGAGTGCCCACAAGGGAGGTGTCACTAAGAGGCTTTATCTTGGACACTGTAAAAGAAAGCCTATAGGTGTATGGTGGTCAAGTATGGGAGAAAGCTTGTAGACTTACATCTGCCATGAGTGGTGTATCTGTGAGGTGGGTCACCATCAGCATGGCGATAACCAACCAACCTACAGTGCTCGTCAATTTGCGATGACCAATCTGAGAAGAAGGCTTGTAGACTTACATCTTCACAAATGAAAATGATCATGAGGATAGTCTATAGTCAATGAGACAGATGCTATCCGATCTAGGGCGAGTACCAAGTGGGGAGTCCCATGTAAGGACTAAACCCAAACTTGAAGTAGTCAGGAGGAAAGGAGCTACTAGTGGACTTATCCTAAGCTTCAAATATACTTGACCTAGTCAATGCATGACAGATAGTTCAAGAAAAAAGCGTGTAGGCTTACATCCTCTTAAACAAAGTCAACATGAGGTTGCTTACTGGATATGCAGTAAGGCCTACCAAACTAACAAGGTACTTGTCGATTTGTAATGGTCAAGTTAGGAAGAAATCTTATAGACTGACATCCTACAGATAAGTAACCGCTGGGGTGACACACTAGAAAGGTAGCATGCAGCCTGATCTAGAGCAGCTAATGAGTGAGTGCCATAGGGAGCTTTCTCCCACATCAAAATAGCCCAAGATAAAAGATATGTGTTTGTTTTGTATGTGGTTATGTGTAGTTTGTGTTGGTGTTATGTTGCTAAAGGATAGGATGTCGCTTGGGTTCCTTACACCTACCCTAAACACATCATGGCGGATTCACAAGCAATGATATTTCTTTACTAATATGAAGAGATGGAATTTGAGATGAAAGAAATTTCATTGATAATTATTTTCAAACAAGATTTATGGATAATATTTCTTTAGGTATAGCCCATTAATTGCAAGCATTGGCCGCTCTCCCTTATAATTTATGAGTTGATAAGATCCTCCTTAGTAGGACTTCTCTATGGCAAAAGGGCCTTCCCAAGTGGGTTCAAACTTGCCTCCCATCTTTCAACAGGCAACAATTAGTCTCCTTAGAACTAAAACAGGCTCTCCTACTTGAAAAGCTCTAGGACAGACCAACTTATTATGATCTTGAATCATTTTAAATTTATACAACTCGAGGTTCTGGCATGCCTGGAGGCGTCTCTCCTCCAAACCTTTGAGCTCTACTAACTGCAACTTGGCATTCGGCTCCATTGTGATTTTACTACCTTGTATCCTTAATGATGGAGTTGGACTTAATTGAGGAGAATGGGGGTAGATTGAGTTGGAGTCATGTATGTGGTGCAGTAAGCCCACAAGGTTTCAACTAACTGCTTATACCACTACTACTTATTATTATTGAGTGTCTTCTTTAATATCTAGATGAGGGTTTTATTGAAGGCTTCTGCCAAGCCATTTTCCCTCGAGTAATAGATGGTAGAATATCTCTAATATATGTTGTGTCTCTGGGAAAAGCTATCGATTTAAGTACTCTTGAATGTAGTACCATTATCAGATATAATTTGTAGAGGCACCCCGAACCTATATACGATATGGTTCTTGAAAAACAAGAGCACATGATGAGATGTGACCTCTCTGAGTGGGATCACCTCTGCCCACTTGGAAAAGTAATCTGTGGCAACTAGAATGAACCGGTGGCCCTTTAAAGAAGGAGGATCAATCGAATCCACTATTTCAGTGCACAACACTCAAATGGCCATGAGGACAATGTAAGGTGTAGAATGTTGAGTGATTTGTGTAAGATCACATTGTGTACCTGACACTGGTGGCATCTCCTAGCTACATCCATGTAGCTGTGATCATCGATAGCCAGTAGTATACTAGTCTCTTGATCTTAGCTTTTATCTTCAGACCAGATTGATGTGCTCCGCACAAACCTGAGTGTACCTCAATCATAATCTTATGGGCTTCATGATTGTCCAAGGAACATAGCCACATATGATTGAAAGACCTCCAGTATAAGGTGTCATTCACGAGAGTGTATGAGAGGGCTCTCTGCTTCACCGAATGGGCTAATGACTTCTCTTGAAATAATTTGCCCATATTTAGGTAATCCATGAATGGTTGCCTCCAATCTGACTCATTGTTCTTTTTGGCAACGGTAACCTCCCCTTTAAGAGAAAGTCTCTCGATGAGTTTAGCATCAATAAGAGATAAGACTTGCCTATTTTGGACTCTTTGGCAAGCTTGGCTAATGCATATACTATTACATTTTCTCCTTGAGGAATCTCATAGATGGTAACAGCAACTCCATGGTATACTTGTGATAATGATGGAGCTTAGGCTTTAGGACTTTGTAAGACTCAAAAATTTGGTTGATCCTGGAGATCAGATTCACCTTATGAGAAAGCATGTAATGTCGTAGCTTTTGGGATGCAAAGACTAAAGCTAAATAGTGCTTTTCAATAGCTGGGTAATTAGCTTCAACAGGGATTAGATGATAACTGAGATAGTAGAGTGCATTCTTTTACCCTTCGTTGTTGGTTTGGGCTAACAAAATTCCAATGGAGTCATCTAATGTAGCAGTATATAATATCAATGGCTTGCCCAAGATAGGGGCTGCTAGAACTAGCGGTATCATTAGGTAGTGCTTGATATCTTTGAAAGCATGTTGATGCTTATCATCCCACTTGAACTTGGCATCCTTTTGGATAAGTGCTGAGAATGGCCGGCACCATCCTGATAGGTTAGAAATGAAGCATCTTAGATACACCAACCGCCCTTTAAATGATCTAAGTTGAGTTAGACCTTTAGGGGGTGGCATTTATAAGATAGCCTTGATCTTCTTCAGATCGACTTCTATTCCATAGTGCCAGACAATAAATCCAAGGAATTTCCCTAAAGCTACTCCAAATGCACACTTAAGGAGATTCATTTTATGGTTGTATTATCTTAACTACTTCAAGAGTGGTCTACTTTTTACTTTAACTTCTAGTTTGTAACTATCAAGATATAGCATTTTTTTAAATGCAAGATCCTTAAACTTGATCAAAACAACTAGTATTGGTTTCTTCATCATTCATTAAGGAACTAATGTATGTCAGGCGTGGATCTTCTTTTATTCCTAAGTTAATTTCTTTGAGTTTGTTGATGGTTGATTTGATTTCTTCTTCAAACGGTCCAAACTCATTTAGCCATCAATTTTTCTAAACACCTTCATGAGTTAGCATGATTTAGAAAATAATTCGACTCAAATGATTAGTGATGACTAGTAATGGTTTATCATCTATTTGGAGCTAAATCCTAATCCATCATTGAGAATATCATTTAATTGTCATAACCTTTCAAAGTGTCTTTATGTTTATCAAGTATGTGGGATTAATTTCTTTTCCAAATTGAGATAAGGTGAATACCAATCAAAACAATTTATTGATCTTTTATATAATCATCCTCAAGTTTTACATGATTTGACTTCAAATAATGTCTAAAAAAAATCTACGGCTTAACATCTGAAAGACTACCTCCTTAACAAAAACCCCAATTTCAAGAGAAGTGGGCTAAATAGGTTATAATTTTTCTATTTTATATCACTTGGATACATTCCGCTTTGCTTGGCTTGGTCATCACAAAGCTTGAATGTCACCTCATGGGACCCAAAGAGGGGTTTATTGGCATGCTAAACATGAGACTCTTTATGCTATTTAATCTGTATGGATGGGGTACTCATGAGGCTGGACATAGCTCCCCATTGGTGGCCACATATGAGTCTTCCACCTCTGACCATCAGATCTCTTCTCACTGGAGGTTGAGTGTCCTCTACCATGTGTTCTATGGAGGAATGAACTGTGGGTGGAATCTAACTTCAGGCTTTACTTCTTTCTTAATGTCTATTTCTCGCTCACTTGCATTTTTATTTTCATTTTCTTTTTATTTTCCATTTTCATTTTTTTCTTTTTCTTTTTCTATTTCTTCATTTTATTTTTCTTTTATTTTTGAACTTTGATCGAGTTCACAAGAATAGACTTTCTATTTTTGAGGAAGATAGTAGGTCACGTCCTTATATTATCTTGACATCTCTAACTAAAAATGGCTTTAAGTCTCCTTTGACACGATATTTGATTCCACCTCTTTAAAATTTGATGCACTGATGTAGAGAGGATGGAACCATCTTATTCTCATGTATCCAAGGCCTACCGAAGAAAGCGGTGAAAGATGTGTCCAAATCAATTATGTAGAACTTGGTTTTTGTCTTCTAGTCACCTATCTCGGATGGCAACACTATATAACCTAAAGCTCTCTTGTCTTGCTCATTGAATGCTCTCAATATCATCCAATCTCCTCAGAGTTTAGAGATGTCAATTCTCAGGTAGATAAGGGTATTTAGACTCATAATATTTACTGATGCACCTAGTTCAACACCCTGAAGAGTTTGAATCTGCTTATATCCATTGTAATGTAGAGGGGATGATTATGTTTGATTGTCCCCAAAAGAAAGTCTTCATCGATGAATGTAACTCCATAACCTTCTCTTAAATAACATGCCTCCTCTCCAATAGTGGTTAACTGAGCTAAGCATATTTCTGGATTGATAAGGGCTTTGATCAAGGACTCCCTCATCTCTTTGGATAAGACAAGGGCATCATATATGCTTAGCTTTGCTGGCAACTTTCTCAAGTGAGCGAGGACATCGTAGCCAACTTTGGGCTAGTCCTCCATAAGCATATCCATAGGTGGAGCATCCTATGGAGGGGCAACTTGATCGCTTGAATCAATGACTTGCTTACCCTTATCCTGAGGTGCTACCCTAGGAGGTAGAACTTTTCCACTATGGAAGTTGACTTCACTGACTTCACGAGATGATTTAGTAGAAAGTTCTACCTGCTCATTAAGTTCACCTACAAGTTCTCCTATAGGATCATTGGAGTTAGATGACTCCAAATCAATCTCAATGGGCAAACCTGAGTGATTTAGAAATGGATAATCCATTTCTAAATCAGAATAGAAATGATTAGAAATAGAGTTATTCTTATTTAGACTTAGAGAGCTTTATATTAGAATAAGCTCAGGAATATCATGGGAGGTGACACAAATGTAAGTAGAATCAATTTTCTTCATTGACATCTTAGAATTCAATGGAGGTACAAAATAGAAATCAAGTAAAGTAAGGAGTGAGGATTGGTACTAAGCCAACAATACGCTAAAGAAGAGTTATTTGGAGGAACTATAGTCGTAGAAAAGAGATGGATGATTGGTACTTTGTACTATCTTGGGCAAGTGGAGGCTATCACTGTTGCTGCTAGGCTCCTACCTCTCTTAAGTTGTCCTTAGCAATTTGCAAACCTTCCTTAGAGTTGGAGGTTTGAGCTGCCTCTAGCACCTACAATGGTTGTTTCCTGATCCTAAAAAATGACTTTCTTGGAGGTTCGGGATAGGGAGATATCCCAACCTTCTTCTGTCTTTAGAGGATCACATTTATCCCCAAAGATTACTCTAACAAACTAGAAGGTTATTATAATAGGTATTCCTTAAGGATGACGATGGAACCCGACTTATAGCTACGCTCAAGCTAGTTCTTAAAGGTAATGCAATCTTCTAAGACATAACCTAACATGCGATGGTAGGGGAAATAGTTTGGATAATGACTCTTGCCCACTTCTTCTGGCCTCTTAGGCTTCTCTAAGAGATTCTTAAAGATCTTCCTGACTACCTCCCTCTTGAATGAATAAGGCTTATTCAATCTATCAGCAAGAGTAGGTAAGTAATAGCTACCTAGTGATAAGTAGGAATATTGTTCGGAGGTGGCGACTATGGTGGAGGTGGTATGATGATGAGGTGGTGGTAGAAGGTAGCAGAGTTTGTTGAGCTCGAGGCCTATCTAACTGAACCCTAACTTACTGCTTCCCTTTATCAACTATCGTGACTACCCCTAGTTTCTTCTCAAATGCCTTATGAGGTTTGGGCTTGGTTGACTGGTCCTGAAAAGGCAATGATTTGGCTTTCTCTTGTAGACTAGACACCTTGTTGATTAGCTTCTCAAAAATTTTTGATTATAAACCCCTTGAGCATGAAAGAAACTGGGCCATGGATGTTCTTTAGGATAATCTCTATGACGTGTTGTTCAAATAGTTATGGTTCACATTTCATACTCAGGTTTCACCACCTGAGAATATAATCAACAAGGGACTCATTGGAATTTTACTTTGCTACAACGAGGTAGCCGATAGTAACCTTTTGTTGAGCTCCAGCAAGCCTCTTGATAAAGAGGTGTTCCAACTGAGCATGAAAGAAACTGGGCCATGGATGTTCTTTAGGATAATCTCTATGGCATGTTGTTCAAATAGTTGTGGTTCACATTTCATACTCAGGTTTCACCACCTGAGAATATAATCAACAAGGGACTCATTAGAATTTTACTTTGCTACAACGAGGTAGCCGATAGTAACCCTTTGTTGAGCTCCAGCAAGCCTCTTAATAAAGAGGTTTTCCAACTGAGAAAATATCTTTATTGAACCAATGGGCAATTCAACATACCAATCAACACAACACCCACTAAACTACTAACAAACAATCTGAAATGATGGGTGTCGCTACCTCCGACATTGCAGCAACCGACCCTGAAGTATGCAGTATGTTGGCAAGGGTTCTCACTGCCATCAAAGATTTTGAAAGAAGGAGGCATGAAACCCTTAAGATATTGGACCCCATCAAATTCCTCTTGGTAGGGTCTGCCCTTTTGAACAGATGAGCCACCTCAGGCTTACGCCATCGCTTCCCTTGCATGTTGTTTCACCATGTGTTTGATATCTTTCTCATGCATGGAGGTGCTATCCACTACCTTCCTATGCAAGCTACCACTATGTTCCTCTGTGGGAATGCATCTAGGATGATCTGAGGTATGTGCCAACTCTATTATGCCTGCTATGAGAGGCTACGAGTTCGCAATCGAACTCGCCATCAACTCCTCAATTTTCTTCCCCATTTTGTCAATGTGATCATCTCTCAATCTAAGCTGGTGGAGGAGGTGCTGAGTTAAATGGATGGCATCATCCTCTTCAACCACAATACAATCCTGACTCTGTTAGTCTCTATGAAGGGAGCTCCTAGTATCGATGTGGACCTCGACCAAGTCCTCCAACAAGTCATCCTCATCAGGGTCAAAATTGACCTTTCCCTCCTCATAATTGGACTGATCGATTCCTAGGATTTCCCTCATTTCTATAAAATATTATGTTATAATGTCATCCAAGGAACGATCTAATCGTGTTGGTACAAACACTCACTGTTGACTAGTAGTAGGGCTATGCTCACTAACATAAATGCATCTGACACTGATTGCCACTTGAGTGCTATTTATGGGAAGACTATGTTCACTAGAAGATACATGTTCATGACTGCCCACTATCGATGGAGTGCTACCTCTAGGGGCATTTACTTCCTTAGGAACTATAGAACTATCGCCCTCCCCCTCTGTTACGGCTGCTACTGCCAACTATGGTGGAGGTGGTGGAATGACTACGTCGCTCTTAGGTCGCCATTCCTTCTTTTCCACTGTTGAAGAGGAAGGTCGAGAAGGAAAGCTCGACCTCACCTCAATGGGTGGAGTAGATGGAATGGAACTCTTAGCCATAGTGGATCACTCTATTCACCCTCGATGTTGTCTTCAGGTGACAGGATCTTTGGAACATGCACTGGCAAAGGTAGATGATGGGTGGTGCGGTGTGGTGGAGACACCAGCTACCAATCAGCAGGACCTCTCCTACTACAACTGACTACACATGTGAGTACTATATTGTCAGTATGGTCGACTCAGGTAGCCTGCCATCCTAGGAAATCCATAAGAGCATAGGCTACCGACTGCCAGACATACCTCCTCCTCTCTCTCCTATCTATCTGCACTACTAATTGGGCCTCTATATCTGGCACTATGTATCTGATCCCTGATGCTCCTAGGGATCAAAGACTTTAAGTTGAACAATACACCAGGCTCTGAGCATCCATGGGCTCTGTCTATCTGGTGAATAACTGAACATAATCTAGCATAGGGCCTCCTCTTCTCCCTAGCTAGTACCTCATAATAAGCTGGTGGTGGAGGTGATGCTACAATCTTCCTCTAGTCCTCCTCTCCATCTAAGCCTGAGAGGGGATAGAACTTATTGGCACTAAGTAAGGGGGATAACTCTCAGTGTGAACCCTCCTCTATAACATGGGATGCTACCTCACTCGCCAGCTTGTGATAACCTTCCTCTTATTTGATCTTTGAGTGTGGGTAAGTCGAGCGGGGTGGGAGATGGAACCTACCTCGAAGGTAGGGGAGACTATCTTGGAGGCCAAGATAGCCTTCCCCTTTAAGGAGACCAACAAGGAGGTGTTAACCCTCATCAGGGCAATAGGATGAATAACTGATGGAACAAATAGAGAAACCACTAACACTGTTGGTGATACCACTAGAGCTGATCGTTGAGTGGGGTCTATCTCGCCATCTCATCCCAACTGACTGTCATGAGGACTATCCCCTCACAAGTAACTCACACAGCCTCAAATTCATGACCAATTTAAATCAGATGCATTGTGTTCAAGGTGAGCTTGGCCTGATCAAGGGCCAAGTCAACATCAGACGGGAAGGAGGACACAAACATGCTAGAAGCCATGTGTACTTAACTGAGCTGAATAGAAACTGACTCGGCTGAAACTCGGCTAAAACATAACTAAATCAATCACTCTCCTTGGTATTCACCTTCAAAAATAATTTTTAGACTTGATTTAGAAATTTGAAGCCACACTCAACAAATTTAGTTATGTTAAGTGGGGCTCATTGGAGAGATTTTGTTATGTGAGGAGAGTCTTCACCATATGATTTTGATTTAGAACCAATACTCAACCAATTTAAGTAGGTTTGGTGGTGTTCAGATATTTGGAGAGATCTTTGAAGATATTTGTGTTGTCATCTTGTTTGAAAATTTTGATTTTGAAAAACTTTACTTAGTAAATTTAGGTATGCTAAGGAAAGGTTGTAACCAAATGTGATTGATATGTATTTGTTTGATTTGAAAATGAGGCTCTCTACTTAACAAATTTGGTATGTTAAGTAAGAACCAAATGTGATTTTATATGTGTTTGAAAATGGGACTCTCTCTTAACAAATTTGGTATGTTAAGTGGAAGTCAAATGTGATATGATCTTGCTTTTTGAAAGTGAGACTCTCACTTAACAAATTAAGTATGTTAAGTGGGAGCCAAATGTGATATGATTTGTGTATTGAAAATGAGACTCTCACTTAACAAATTTGGTATGTTAAGTGGAAGTCAAATGTGATATGATTTCTTGAAAATGGGACTCTCACTTAACAAATTTGGTATGCTAAGTGGGAGTCAAATGTGATATGATTTTCGAAAATGGGATTCTTACTTAGAAAATTTGGTATGTTAAGTAGGAATCAAATGTGATATAATATTTGAAAAAGGGAAATCTATTTAACAAATTTAGGTATGTTAAATAGAGTTCAATGACATGTCTTGCTTTCCTATGTTATTTCTTGCTTTTGAAAAAGAGAGAAACTTCAACTCTAGCATATGTGAAGTATGTTAAGTGAATTTGTAATTTTATGCTATGATTTTATTTGAAAATAGAATCTTTATTCAATAATTTTGTGCATGTTGAATGGAGATAGTCATTTTCAAAAAGATGTTTTTGAAAAATGATTTTGATCTTGATTTTGAAAAGAACCTCCATATTAAAATCATGGGGATTGTTAAATGAGGTTTGGTTATATGAGTTTTATGCTTTTTGAAAATTTTGTGCAAAATTATTTGTTATGTGAGTTTCGAAAAAGGTGCTTTTGGAAAGTGGAATTTTAGAAAAGAGTTTATTTTCTTAATCATTAAGATGAATCTTGCCTCACCAAGCTAGTGGTAAGGAGGTTCTAAATTTTTGTCATCTCCTTTCATGAGTTAATTTTTTTTATTTCTAACCTATTGGGGAAAACCAATAGGAGTTTCAAGACCTACTAGGAGTGATGTCCTAAAACCTAGAGAATGTTGGCTAGCTTTTCTTAAGAATGAATTAAGCTAAGTGCCAACATAAGGAAAGATAGTCTTGTATTATATGAAATACAAGTCCATTATCGATGCTAGGAGACAATAATTGTATACTAGAGATGGAGAGAGGAACCATCCCCAGCGGAGTCGCCAGAAAAATCTATGGTGTTTATTTTTTGGTTTGTCTCGTGTGTGTGTGTGTATGGGGGACACCACCCAGATCTGAGGGTATACTTATTGAGGTGATCTGATATGATATCAAAGAATAGTGCACTATATTGAAAGATAGAAATCACTACCCTACGATGGACTTAATCACCTAATAAGGACTCCTAAGGTGTGATGGGTCTTCAAATGTACCAGAGATTTTTCCCTTAGTTTACTTGGATGAATAAAGTAGGGTTTATTTAAACCGGGTTCTAAAGTTCCCTATGAGGGCAAGCCCCTATAGTTAATTACATCCTAAGGAGGGTGAATTTCTTAGGAATACTCTCGATTAAAGTGGGCAATTGTTGTCTCCAAAATTTTTAAAGATAGGACTAGCAATAAATTGGTTATATTTGAAAAATTAAGTGGGATAGATCAAAAGGAGAGACTTATTTATCGAAGCCAAAAGAGATGAGTAGGGGATGCTCGTGATACTAGGAAACCTAGTGAGCATCCCAAACTATCATATGGTTGGGCTTTATAAATTTGAATTTGAAGGGAATTATTTATTTGAGTTAAAATTTATTAGAAAGCTAGGACTTATACTCCCATAATACAAGATTGTGGAAATGCCTAAGAGGTGAGGATTTATGCTTATAGTCCAAGTGGAAACAACAACCTCAGATCTTAAATCTAAGGAGCTTTAGAGAGGGCCAAAGCACATCCCAATTCTTAGGCGAAAATGGGTATATTGTTTACCTAAATAAGAGAGAGTAAACCACTCGACTGCTGAACTTATAACCGTCTGGAGTGGCAGCCAGCTAACTCCTCCTACCTTTTAAAACCATGTGATCAAGTAATTTTTTTTTCAAGATGGATAGTTTGTTATCATTTATAAAGAGACTAAAGTCCTTAAACCCACTCCCTAAGAGACTAGAGCATGAGTGCTATGAATAATGACTTAGTCTAATATAAATTTTAATAAATTTTACTTAATTTTGGACTTTTTTATTTTCATAGAGGCCATAAGCTTTTATATTCCTAAATGCATGATGGAATATGGTTATTGGCTAAATCAGAGAGAAAGAGGTATTTTCCACCACAAGGGAGACCCTCAAAGGTCAAGTCTTCCCCTATTGTGCAAGGATGGAAACCCTCTCTTAGCAAGAATGAAACAAGATGATATGCTTGATATTAAACATATAACATTCAGCTAAGGGGTTGCTAAATCTTTTAATTATCTTGATTTAATGTTTAGGCTTTATGTGAGGTTATGAGTTATTTATAAATTTAATTATGAGTTGTGAAGGGTTAAAAAGTTTATTTTTCCCTAAGACCTAAGCAGATCCAGACCACAGATTAAATTATCATATATAAAGAAACTAAAAAAATACATGTCATTTCTATTACACAATTGTAAACAAAACATAAATCAATTTATAAACTTGATGTGAAAGAATAACAGGCCGTGCGGTTGAGTATCGTCATACAGCCTAAAAAGAGAAATGGGTAGCCGAGCTCTACCCTTATACATCCTAGTATATGAAAGACTAATTACAATTATAAATGAATAAATATTATGGGGGGTCTTCATGTCTTCATATCTTTATATCTTCATGTCTTTGCTCCATTTCTTTATTTGTATTTGCTTGCTTCAAAGGCATCACAGGGCCTCCCAGGATAAAGCCTTCTAGCCTCCGCTCATACTAATCCCCCATAACACTAATCCTAATTCCTAATACAAGATTACATCAAAAATAGGAAAAGTAAATCTAACTACACTTGCAAGCCAAGTGTTAGCTAAACACATCATACAACTCAAGCAGTTATATGTATAATTTGGACTTAGCACCCTGCACAGGGTAACCAAGTCCACCTATCCTAATGTAAATCATGCTTAGGGGTCAAGCAACCTGCAAAAGAGAGCATTTATATTTATTTTAAGTGCCCTTTAAGCATAATGTCCTGCAAAAAAATATGATTAGGCTAATCACAACCTATCATCCAGTCTATGAAGCATACAGCATAACATCCAGTCTACAATAATAAATCACAAAATAAAGCATACATCAAATCATACACTGCCCTAACATAAAGCTAGAAGTGGCAACTAAATTCTAATTTGTGTGTTAAGGCTCATGTGGTATGTCTTAACTAGGCTTTAGAGTTAATATTTTCTAAGTACGAAGAGATTTAATTATAAAGGGTTGATTTCTCTTCAAGTAATTTAGTTGATTTTGAGAATTTTATTTAGTGTTTTCTTTTGTTTCCTTTGGCTTACACTTAACAACTAAGTGTTATAAAGAGAAGAAAAGAGAGAATCACTCTCTTTCATCCCTACCTTAAGCCACATCTAAAGCAAATTAATTAAATGAATTCCCTTTAGTGAATGGCTTATTACTTATTTTAATTAATCCTAGATTTAGGTTTGCTTTAAATAATCTCATTCTATAAAAAATGCATCTTAAGTCCTAAACATACCTATACATGCAATTTGTATCCTAACACACTTAAATGATGAATGTAAGCAAATGTACTTGGAATTGATGTTTCATTTGGCTGAATAATTTTTATCATATTAATTTAAAACTCTATCTAAAATTTTATACAGAAGCATAAGAAAAGAACTCTAAATCATATGACTAATCAACCTAATCACTTGAACAAAAATATGAATGCATGTCTTTTTAATAGAAAATTGGGGTTTTCGTTCATTAGCTAAATACACATTAAAATGTATAAAAGTTTTAAGCAAGTACAACACCATTATTCTGCACTAGAGGATTGAGGTAGGAACCATCTTGGGGCAACTTAAAGCCGTGCATTCCTAGAATGTCCATACTAATATACTCGCTACTCTTAAATACATATGGATGTATAAACAACTATAAAAATGAAAATCATGCAAAAGTAGAATTTAATTGAATTAATTTATTTGTGTAAATGAATTAAAGCTCTATTTAAATTCAATGTTAAGATGCTTAAGAATGAAATCAAACGAGTATGTCGCCATTATTTTGCACTAGGGGAGTGAGGTAGGAACCTCCTTGGGGATACTTAAAGCCGTGCATCCCCAGAATGTCCAGACTAATATACACATTAACATTCAAACTTATTCAAGTCAACATATGAATGTAAGAAAGTGACTTCACTTCATACACTAAGCTTATATTCACATGCATCTCTTAAGTATGTCTAACTAAAGTCACAATATACATATTATTCTTCATTAATAAGCTTTTAAAAATACATTTGAGATTTTATTGTGATATAGCCACACATATTTCTAATTAAGTCAACACATGCAAATTGACATAAAGGAAATCATTTTCATTTGATTAATTTTAAAGAAATGAATGCTTGAATACAAGTGGCATACAACATTTTAACATGATTGGAAAGAAATAAAGAAACATGAGCATGTAATTTCATTCAATCCAACTAAGTCCTAAGGATAATCATATTAAACAAACTCATTTAAAATAAACCAAAGTTTCTTAAAACTATTTTTGATCTTTATGTTTGGTTTGATTTAAGAAATGTGAAAGAGGTTTGCTAATCTTAATCTCATTCCCCATATGTGTGAGTTAATTTAATTTAATGAACAACAATTAGGTTGATTTTATGGCTTAATTAAATTGAGGTATGAATTAAATCAATTAATTAAACTCTTACCAACATCACCGTAAGCTAATTAAGTAAATAATCATGAGCCAACATGAGATGCAATCACATGAAAAGTAAATTCGCAATGCTCCAAAGAAATGAAAGGGGCCTAATGTAATTGGCTCATAATTAATAGTTAATTAAGCTTAAGAGACTCACCTAATTACTTTTTGTTTTCTCATACATGTGAGCTAACCATAATTTTATTAGCTCTCTCTTTAGGTTATTTGACACCCAAAGATCTATCCAAGAGTTAATTAAAGATGGTAGGTTTAATGAAGTTAATTAAGTTCATTAATTATCTAATTAAATCCTAATTATTCTTAATCAACAATAGGAAATGGACTTAGGGGAAGAGACATAAAAAGAAGCCTAAGTCTTAGTCCCTAAATATTTTCAATTAGTTAATTAAAGTTCAGATATAATTTAGGTTTTGATTGATTTGATTAATTAATTAGTTAATGAGTCTTAATTAATTAATTTTAAAGAGGGAATGAAGAAGACTTAAGAAAAAAATTGGAAGAGGGGTCCCAACCCATTTTCCTAAGTTTCTCCACTGTTAATAGAGGCTAATGAACTTAATTGATGGATCAATTCACTGTTCATTTGATTAATTATCACTAATTAGGCTAAGAGAGTAATTAAGGCTTAATCAATCAATTTTTCTAATTAACTATCCAATAAATTTTAAGAAATATAGGGGAGGTAGCGATCATCCCCCTAAACATCTTTAGAAAGTTTAAACTTAATTGGATAATTAATCAGAGAGTAATTAGGCTAATTAAATTTTTAATTAAACCTTAATTAAGTAGAAATTACAATTTAAAATTAATTAATAATAATTTTCTTAGATTCACTTCTGAAATACCTTTAAAATGATCCCTCATTTATATTTTTTAGATTTTTCTAGGATTACTTATGATTTTAAAAAAATTTTAAAAAATTAAAATTAACTTAACCCCCCACGCCACATGGTTGCACGCATTACGCGCTTCCGGCACGATGGGATAGGCTATCTAAGTTATCAAATCAGGAAGCTAACTCGAATTGTGGAGGACATGCTTTCCCGTGGACCGTCCATTCTAAGATTAGATATCAATGATCAAATCCCATGATTAAGGAGGAAATAGAGGCAGATCTAACGTGATCATATTAGGACCATCCATTCTGATCACGTGGAACAGACTACCCTTGATCTATCTCCTTCATGAATAGTAAAAGACGGATGCCATCCATCTTTCTCCATTTGATACGAGCTCACTAAAGCTCAAATTGGGATCAAATTGATCCCACACCATCAAGAGAAGAAGGCAAACACATCCAATAGTCAAAAATGCATGACATACAAATTTCCTTCGAAAGGACCAACTAGTTTTTCCTAAACTAACAATTTTGAGGAATTATCTCACGGCGATGTCCAAGTGGGATTGATCTAGGTAAGGTTGAGATGAAGCTCATTTGAGAAGCTCGACCTCAATTTGAAGTAGCTCAAACCAACCACATATGAGCTTGATCTCCTTGAAGCTTGAAATGCAAGATTAAGGGAGTGGAAAGATTTAAATCTGAGGCTGGAGAGGAGGAAAGAACGATCTCAGAATGAAATGAAGTCTCATTTGTATACCCTAAAATCCAGTGTGATGAATGGATGGGATTTGTCCCTAAATTTTTACTGATTCACAACCATCGAGGCACCGTAGGGGTTGTCGTCAACTCAACGTGGCTTGCAAGGTGTGGAGGAAGCTATGTTAGGGAGCTCAAGGCAAGATAAGGGAGGGTTGAGTTGGGTTGGTCATTTGGGTGCTTGGGTATGAAGGGATGTCACTTGGTTCACCTCCCTTTGGTCCATGGCCAATCCTAGGGTTCTAGGGTGGGCTAGGGAGGCTAGGCATACCCCATTTGGCAATGGGATGGCTGCCATGGTGATGGGAGAGTGGACCTTTTCTCTTATGGCAAGAATCCAATGCAAATGAGCTTTCCAATGGCTAATTCCCTTAGGTTGGGTCCCACTTGGATTTGGGCTAATTTAGGAATGATCTAGGGCTGGTTTGGGCCAAGTTTGGCCAGCTCCTAGGGTCCCATGCGTTGATTTGGGGTGGTTTGGCTTCATATGGTCAAATGGGTTCAAATGGGTTAAGTTGGGTAGGGTTGACCAATTGATCAAATTGGGTCAAATCAAGGCTTGGGTTAGGTTCAAATAATGTTTTAAAGAGTTTTAGCTCAAGTGGTTTTGATTAATTTGGTTTAGGTTTGATTTGGCTCATTTGGATTCAAATATGTCAAATGGGCTAAGTTGACCGATTTGACCAATTTGACCAAATTGGGTTGGGTTAGGCATTGGTTCATGTTCAATTGGTTAATTAAAAATTATTGTAGGCTTTGGTTCGATTTTATTCAGGTTTAATTTAGATTTTTGCCAATTTATCCTTTTAGGTCAATTTGGGCTAGGTTGGGTAATGTTGACCAATTGGTCAAATTGGGCTCAATCGTGGCTTTGGTCAAGTTCAATAAATAATTTGGAATGAACTTGAGCCATTGGTTACAATAAATCTGGATTAAATCATGATTTGACCCATTTTAGCTTTTTAGGCCAATTTGGGTCAACTTAGGTCAAATGACCAATTAGACTTGGTTTGGCTCAATTGAGGGGTTGGTCATGTTCAATCATTGATTATGAATTAGTTTGAATCAATGGTTTCAATCAATTTGTCACATGGTGGACTTTGGCTAGTTTGGGTTTCATTTGGGCTAAAGGTTGACTTGGTCAAAGGACCAAGTTGACTTGGTTTGACCCAATCCAAGGTAGTTGATGATCCTAGGATGATCGTTGATTATGATATGAGGTTTGGATGGGCTTGCTTAATCCAATTTTGGTTAGATTAGAACTTGGCTCAAAAAGTGTCTTTAGGTTACTTTGGGTTAAATGCACTTAAATGTGTCAATTGGTTTGATTTTGGGTTGATTCAAGTTTAGTTGAACTCACATATGAGCCTATGATTGAAATATAAATCTAACTGCAATTGGTTTTGAGTCAAATGGATTTTGGTTCATATGACAGTTTCAAGTCAAAATGGGTCAACATGGGCTTGACTTGAGTTAACTTGGATTTGGTTTGATAATTATAGTTTATGTTTATAGTTGGGTAAGTGCTTGAAGGAAAGATTGATCCATGAAGAAAACCATGGGTTTTGGATTGATTTGGGTATCATTTAGCCAAATTCAAGAAATTAGCTAAAAAGGCTAAAATTGGAAATTTGATTTGATTCAGGTTTGATTTTGGCTATTTGGATTTATAATTCATAAATAAACATCAATTTATGAATACTCCTCAAACTCCATCCTTGGATAGACCACTTATGCCCATAGATACAAATACTGGCACGACTAGTACTCAAGCTAGTTCTAGTAACAGTAATACTCCTTGACAAATATTTATGCCACCAACAACAACTAGACGTATTCCAACACCATGAAGCCAACAAACTTCTCATGTACCAAATTGTCAACCCAAACCAATTAGCGGACACGAAATCGAGTTAAACATAGATTGCTGTAAAAACATTAATGAAACAATTGACAAATGAAAAATAGAAAAAATTTTAGCACTTTTTAATTACACTCTTCAGGGAGAAGATGCATATAGTTTTATAGAAAATACACTTACTGGAATTTGTAAAAAAATGGGTTTTAGGCTTAAGTTCAGATCAAAAACAAACTAATAGATCTACTTGTTTAGCTGAACGTACCCTCCATACCCCTGGAAGATGGCCCGTTATTTATGCAGAATTTTTAAAAAGTGAATTTCTGGGATATACTATAAAATATACTATTGAAGAAGAAAAAGCCAAAAAATAGTCAGAAATAGCAAAACAAAAACTCACTGCATTAGGTATCGGTAATATCTGTTATTTACATGAATACAACTGTGAATATCAGAAATACTTTTACAACATTTTAGCGAATGATCAAAACCTATATCTAGATACTTACTTTTACATTACCAGAACCATATAATATTCTATGGAGCCAACAGTTTCTCCAAAATTACCCCAATGATATAACTTTAGGTAGTAGAATTCAATTTGCTGAAGAAAGACTTGCTGATGCTTGCCAACAAATTGACATACATAAATAAAACAAAAAATATAAGCAATCGTTATGTTGCAATAAAACTAATTTTGTACATCAATGGGGATGTATAAAGGAAACAACATTATGCAAAGGACCAAATTGTAATAACACTAAAAATAAAAAATTCTTTAAGAAAATAAATAAATAGAATTTTAAGAATAAAAAATGAACCTTCCGAAGAAAACAATTTACTAAGACACCAAAAATATGTAAATGTTAGTTATGTAAAGAAGAAGGACATTATGCTAATGAATGTTCGAAATGACATAAGGTAGCCAGTATAAAATCTGTCCAAATTATTGAAGAAAATGACTTAGAACCAATATTTGACACCTTCGAAATAGAATTTGAAGAAGAACTTTATGAGTTAACTGAAACTGAAGAAGAATTAATAAATTCTTCATATTATGAAGACACGGATTTAAACGAATACTTATATTCTGATTAATATGTCCGAAATTGAAAAACTCTCCGAAGAAGATACAATTATTGATGATCAATTTGAATATAATAGACATCTAACTCTTTCAGAAGAAGAATATAAAATGATTAGAAAAAGAAAATTATCTTTAGGAATAAAAGATTGTTTTGATATGCCTATACGAAATTGGAAAAGAACAGTATATTATACTATTCGCCAAGGAGAATATCCGATCAAAATAATTGAGGCTCAGGGGAGTACAAAAATCCCTTTGTATAATCTTCCTATGAGAAATCAAGATTCACAAAATATTCCACATCCAGAAAAATACAAACATGTATTCTTTGGAGGTATTCAAATATTAATAAAAGCTTATTTTAGAAAAGGGATTGATAGTCCCATAACAGTATGGATCTATGACGATAGAATTATTCATTCTAAAAAAGATTCTTTATTAGGAGTTATACAAGGAAATTTATGTTATCAGACACTACTATTTAATCTACACCCAAACTATGCTATCAATATTAATGATAAACATCTTGATCAGCACTCACTTTAAAACATAAACTAGATTGTATTCAATTACGACAAGAAAACATGGTTTATAACATAACTTACCAAGCTGCATACGCTTATAATAACCACAATACAGTAGTATTTAAATCTCAAAATGAGCCTATACATCTAGACTCAATATTTTCCCAAATAGGACAAACTATACAACCCAACGAAGTTGATTACTCAACCTTAACACCACCACCTGATAATTTAGCTCTAGACTTTGGTGAAGGTAGTAATATAACAAAAAATTTTAATTTACCACAAAAACAAGTCTATTTCAATGAAATAAATAATGAATTGATAATTCAACCTCGACGTTCTATAGATTCGCGTAAAATACAATACACAAATAACCAATTAATTCTTAAAGGTTATTATATATCACCGGAAAAAATAATACTTATCTTAATTGCCATAGGATCACACAGCTCTCATATTGATAATACTTTAATCCTTACAAATCTACAAGTACAATGACCTAAACCATATATATATAAAGACTATCATGGAATAAAACATTCTTGTCCTAATGAAACTAATATTTTATTCGGATTTTGGGATCTTAATAATCAGCGTCTTGATTTTCAACATACCTTTTTAACCAATGATACTGAAAAAGGCTGAGTCTTAGTCGGAATGGATTTCTTACAATAACTTACTATTTCCTTTACAGATACCACTGTAAAAATTAATTCTTATACTATTCAACGCCATCATGGTTCCCTTTCATAGCTACATTCAAATAGAGATCTATGTCCCCTCATATAACCAATCTCTGTACAAGCATTATGCGATACCGGGAGCGACATTTGTGTTTATAAATAATGGCTTATACCTCCACATATCACACTACATCATGACAATTTATTACTCGATACTTTTAATGGACTACGTACCATTACAACCTACTAGTCCAATCACTATATTCTCATTAATAATACTCTTATTAAAATACCAAAACTTTGGTCTTATAATTCGATGGCTCTGTTATCAATTTTAATCTAGAAATTCAATAGTATTAGTAATAAAAATGGCTTTCTTTTTGCTTAAAGCTATACCATGTTTATATGCTTTTTCGGCAAATATAGTAAGATATTTTATATGTGTTGGAAGGGTATTACTAAAAATAAAAATATCATCGACATAAATAAGTGAAAATGTATTAAATAAGAAAAATAAATAGTTCATACGATGTTGAAATATTTGTGGTGCATTTTTTAGGCCAAATGGCATAACATTCCAATGTTAATGCCCTTGGGGAGTGCTAAATGTCGTTAATTCGGTACGGTCAGGATGCATCTTTATTTGCCAAATGCCAGATTTGCAGTCAAGTTTTGAAAACCATTTAGCATTTTTAATTTGATTAATAAGAACTTTCTTATTTGGAAAGAAATACCCATCAAATTTGGTATTGTCATTAAGTTTTTTGTAATTAATAACCATGCGTGCCTTACCTCTAACTTGTTCTGCGTGGTTGCGGACTAAGAAAGCTGGACTGCTATGAGTGCTAGTGCTATGAGGGATAAGTTTTAGATGTAGGAGTTCAGAAATTTGTTTTTTAAATTCAAGTTTATCGTCTATAGTATATTTCATAGTCCGGACCCGAATAACTAAAGATGGGTTAAGTGGTTCAATATGAGCAACTGGCTCATCTTTGGACCAGAATTGTAATGGATTGTCAGAAAAGGTTCGAGAGAATAGTTGTTCAGCAAAATGTCATACCTCTTGTAATTTTTTGATATTAGAAAAATATAAAGAAGGAAGTTTTTTAAGATGCGATTGAATAACTGTATCTAAATCACCACGTTGGCTGCGGAATGGTGAGGGTGTCTCAACAGTGTGAGTGATAGGGTGAGAAATAAAGGGACAGGAGAGGAGATGTTTACAAGGCGTAATTAATTCAAGATGATATGTATATTGAGTAAAGAAATACATAGATTTAAAGAAATTATTGCCGAGGATACAGTCCGAACCATTTTCATTTAGGCACCAAAGTTTTGGTTTTTTAATAAGAGTAATAATTAATGAGAATATAGTGATTGGACCAGTAGGTTGTAATGGTATGTAGTCCATTAAAAGTATCAAGTAATAAATTGTCATGATGTAGTGTGATATGTGGAGGTATAAGCCATTGTTTACAAATACAAATGTCGCTCCCGGTATCGCATGATGCATGTACAGGGATTGGTTCATATGAGGGGACATAAATCTCTATTTGAATGTAGCTATGAAATTGAACCATGATGGCGTTGAATAGTAGAAGAGTTAATTTTTACATTGGTATCTGTAAAGGAAATAGTATGTTGTTGTAAGAAATCCATTCCGACTAAGACTCGACCTTTTTCAGTATCATCGATTAAAAAGGTATGTTGAAAATCAAGATACTGATTATTAAGATCCCAAAATCTGAATAAAATATTAGTTTCATTAGGACAAGAATGTTTTATTCCAGGATAATCTTTATATATATATGATTCAGGTCGTTGTACTTGTAGATTTGTAGGGATTAAAGTATTATCGATATGAGAGCTGTGTGATCCCGTGTCAAGTAAGATAGGTATTATTTTTTCAGTGATATATAATAACTTTTAAGAATTAATTGGTTATTCGTGTATTGTATTTTACGTGAATCTATAGAACATCAAGGTTGAATTATCATTTCATTATTTATTTCATTGAAACGGACTTTTTTTTGTGGTAAATTATAATTTTTTGTTATATTACTACCTTCACCAAAGTCTAGAGCTAAATTATCAGGTGGTGGTGTTAAGGTTGAGTAATCAACTTCGTTGGGATGTATAGTTTGTCCTATTTGAGAAAATATTGAGTCTAGATGTATAAGCTCATTTCTATTTTTAAATACTACTATATTGTGATTATTACTATAAGTGTATGCAGCTTGGTAAGTTATGCTATAAACTATGCTTCCTTGTCGTAATTGAATACAATCTAGTTTATGTATTAAAGTGAGTGTCCGATCAAGATGTTTATCATTAATATTGATAGCATAATTTGGGTGTAGATTAAATAGTAGTGTCTGATAACATAAATTTTCTTGAATAACTACTAATAAAGAATCTTTTTTGGAATGAATAATTCTATTGTCATAGATCCATAATGTTATGGGACAATCAATCACTTTTCTAAAATAAACTTTTATTAATATTTGAATACCTCCAAAGAATACATGTCTATATTTTTCTAGATGTGGAATTTTTTGTAAATCTTGATTTCTCATAGGAAGATTATACAAAGGGATTTTTATACTCCCCTAAGATTCAGTTATTTCGATCGGATATTCTCCTTGGCGAATAGTATAATATACTGTTCTTTTCTAATTTAGTATAGGCGTATCAAAATAATCTTTTATTCCTAAAGATAATTTTCTTTTTCTAATCTTTTTATATTCTTCTTCTGAAAGGGTTAGATGTCTATTGTATTCAAATTGATCATTAATAATTGTAACTTCTACGGAGAGTTTTTCAAGTTCAAACATATTAATCAGAATATAAGTATTCGTTTAAATCCGTGTCTTCTTCGATTTCAGTTAACTCATAAAGTTCTTCTTCAGATTCTATTTTGAAGGTGTCAAAGATTGGTTCTAAGTCATTTTCTTCAATAATTTAGACAGATTTTATACTGGCTACCTTATGTCATTTCGGACATTCGTTAGTATAATGTCCTTCTTTACATAACCAACATTTACATATTTTTGGTTTCTTAGTAAATTGTTTTCTTCGGAAGGTTAATTTTTTATTATTAAATTTCTGTTTATTTATTTTCTTAAAGAATTTTTTCTTTTTAGTGTCATTATAATTTGGTCCTTTGCATAATGTTGTTTCCTTTGTATATCCTCATTGATGTACAAAATTAATTTTATTACAGCATAACGATTGCTTATATTTTTTATTTTGTTTATTTAGGTCAATTTGTTGTAGCATCAACAAGTCTTTCTTCAAATTGAATTCTACCTAAAGTTATATCATTGGGGTAATTTTGGAGAAACTGTTGGCTCCATAGAATATTATATGATTCTGGTAATTTGTAAAAGTAAGTATCTAGATATCGATTTTGATCATTAGCTAAAATATTGTAAAAGTATTTCTGATATTCACAGCTGTATTCGTGTAAATAACAGATATTGTAGATACCTAATGCAGTGAGTTTTTGCTTTGTTATTTTTGATGATTTTTTGGCTTTTTCTTCTTCAGTAGTATATTTTATAGTATATCCCAAAAATTCACTTTTAATAAATTCTTCATAAATAATGGGTCATCTTCTAGGGGTATGGAGGGTACATTCGGCTAAATAAGTAGATCTAATAGTTTGCTTTTGATATGAACTTAATCCTAAAAATCATTTTTTACAAATTCCAGTAAGTGTATTTTTTATAAAACTATTTGCATCTTCTCCTTAAAGAGTGTAATTAAAAAATGCTAAACTATTTTTTATTGTCCATTTGTCAATTATTTCATTAATGTTTTTACAGTAATCTATGTTTAAATAGATTCCGTGTCCGCTAATTGGTTCGGGTTGACAATTTGATATGTGAGAAGTTTGTTCACTTCGTGGTGTTGGAATATGTCTAGTTATTGTTGGTGGCATAAATATTTGTCTAGGTATATTATTGTTACTAGAACTAGCTTGAGTACTAGTCATGTCAGTATTTGTATCTGTGGGCATAAGTGGTCTGTCCAAGGATAGAGTTTGAGGAGTATTCATAAATTGATGTTTATTTAGAATAGAGATTAACTCATCAAGTTCTTGTGAGGGTTCTTTTATGTCAATGATTTCATTAATTCTGATTGCTCCTTGAATATTACTTTGTGGTGGTTTTAAAGGTTTTTCTAGATACCATGGAGGTGTATTATTTATATTTTGTAAATCAAATTCAGTTCAGACACATTCTGCAATTATGGCTACAGTGGCTATATTATTATTAAGGATCTATTGATTTTCTAACAGTCTTTTTCCTTGTTCATTAATATTACTAGTGCTTTCAGTATAAGTTTCCATTACATGTGAAATCCACCATTGGATTGGCCGCTCTAGTCTTTTAGATGGTGTGGGTTGAGTCTTGAATGAATCTATGCAAGATCAGGCTTGGATCTCCCCTTGGATCGTGAACGGTTCACATTCATCCTTAGGGAAGAACTCAGACCATCTCAGCCGTCCATCCACGCATTTTAGATGGATGGCTAAGATTATTAGGCATGTTTTACAAATCCCTTTTCAATTTTAAGTTGCAGGTTATAAAAGCGTGTGCGCCACCTCCGTCCCCTAATTTGATAACTTAAGTAAGGGGCTCATCGCATGACATGTGTAAAGCGCACTGACCATCGCCACCATGCGTCACGCCGTGAACCGGTATTAGGCAGAGATTAGTTAGGGATTATTATTAATTCCTAATTAATTCAGAAACCTTCAACAAATCATAGCTCCTTCAAGAAAAATTAGAAAAATATAAGGAAAAATGCTATGGATAGATAATTTCATCTAAAATATTTTTAAAATGTTTTCAATGGATTTTGAATTCCCCTTTTCTCTGAATTTGGATTTCTTTAGGAATGTGAATTAGTTAATTACTTTCTAATTAAGTCACTAATTGATCTTAAATTTCTAAGGTTCATTTTATGGGATGACCTCTACCTCCCCTAATTTTTTTAAGATTTATTGAGGTCTTAATTGGAGAAATTGCTATTTCATTCCCTAATTACCCCTTTCATGTAATTAAGTGTAATTAAGGTATGATTAGTGGATTTACCCTATGATTAAGTTTGATTAATGTCAGATCTAGTGAATAGGGTTTTATGGAATAATTTTGGGGCATTTCCCTTAAGCTATTTCCTAAACCCCCTTTTCTCTCCTTAATCCCTACTTAATTATGGGTTAATTCATTAATTATCCCTTTAAACAATTTTCAAAAATTCTAAAATTTCCAGAACTTAATTAATCTACCTTGGGTAGATGCTTAGGTGTTTAATACCTTAAGTCTAATTAAGGAAATTAAAACCCCTTTCATAAGTGTGAAGGGGTGTTTTAAAAGTACTTAAGCTAAACCCTTTGCTTAATTAACTTTTAATTGTGAGCCAAATTGCATTAGGCCTTGTTATTATTAGGTGCATTACAATTTTAAATACCTTGTAAGTTTTATGTCATCTTATTAGCTCATAATTACTTATTTAATTTTTCTAAGGTGTTGTAGATAAGGGTTAATTAAGCTACTTAATTCATACTCTAACCTAATCAACACATAAAAATGGATTTAATTATCTAAAAATTAAACAAAAAAAAATACAAAACACATGTAGGAATGAGTTAGGAATAGCAAACTCATCTCACCTTTTCAAAATTAAATCAAACTTCAAACTAAACAAAAATTATTTTTAAATTCACTTTAATTTATTCTAAATTATCTTATTCTTTAAGAATGTTTTTAGGATTTAACTAAAGTGAGTTTGTTTACATGATTACATTGCTTTGGATCTTTCCCAACATGTTAAGTTGTATGTCATGTGATTCATGCATTCATAATTTCATGTTTCAAAATTTTAGAAAATGAAATTATTTACTTTATGTCAAATGTGCATGTGTTGGCTAAAGTAAAATATGAGTGGCTATTATCACTACTAAATCCAAAATATTTTTAAAAATTTTAAATGAAACATTAAATCTGAAAGTCTGCTATTAATATCTTAATTATTAGCTTGTATGTGATGAATTATAAAGTCATGTTTAGTTTAGCCTTTCCTTTCTTCCTTATGTTAGCATAGTGTTGAATAGGAGTTGGTAAGATGTAGGGTTCATTTGAAAAGGACCCAACACTTACTTAATTCTCATACCCTATTCATCCCTATGACATCATCTAAGAAGGATTGTCTACACTTACATGAATAAATTACATAACAAAAATGAAACTATTAAAAAAATTTTGCATATTCTTTTTCCATTTCATTTCTTTTATGCATATGTTTGTATTTAAGGAAAGTGGTATATTAGTATGGACAACCCTGAGGTTGCGAGGCTTTAAGTAGCCCTAATTAGGTTTTATACTTTACACCTCTGGTGAACAATGGTGTCATACTCACTTATTCCTTTTCTGCTTTCATATGTGTATGTGAAATTTTGGATAAGGAAAACCTTTTCTACTTAAGAAAATCATGCATGTTAAGCTTCTAAATTTTTTTTAAATTGATTACTTAGCATGCATCATAAAGTGTGTTAACTACTCTCATTTGCATGTATAGATATGCATAGGATCTATCCATATGCATGTTATATATGTTGGTCAAGAATTGAAGTAATGTGTGTTATGTGAATTTTGATTCATTTTATTTAATCTTAAAATGCCTTTCTTTTTGAATAGGTTTGGTTTAGAGTTTATCTAAAATTAGGATTAATTAAAATATTTAATCAAAACATTCACCAAAATGAAATTAAAATGTGAACTTACCTTAGAAATTACTTAAGGTTGGGGAAGGAAAGAGAAGTTCTCTTCTCTTTATCTCTCTTTATAACTTAGTAATTAATTGTAGGTTTCACTCAAATCAAATTAAAACATGAAATAAAACAAACCCAAAACACTTAAACAACTTAAATGAACCCCCCCCCCTAAGTTGAACATGTTCTTCACACTTAGAAAATTTGAACCCAAAATCCTAAGCTAAGCACACCACACATACCTTCAAAGCACACACATTAGCCTAAGTCACCACCTCTAACCCTAGGTTAGGCCAGTGCATGGTTTGATAATATGTTTTATTTTATGATGAATGTTTTAGACTGGATGTTAGGGTGTATGCTCATAGAATGAATGGTAGGATGTGCTTAGTCTAATTATTCTTTTCTGCAGGGGATTGTGCTTAAGGGGTGTTATCATAAATAAAAATATAAATGCTTCTTGCTTGCAAGTGCTTATACCCCTTAGCATAATCCATATGCTAGGTGGACTTAGTCACCCATGCATGGGGTGATAAGTCCAATTTACATGCTTGGGATTTGTGTGGTGTGATTTAGCTAATCCTTTATTTTGCAGGTGTTAATTAGATTTCCCTTTTCCTTTCCATGTAAAAATTTGTATAATTAGGATTTTGGAATGATTTGTTATGGGGGATTATGATGAGCATTGGTCATAAGATCTTATCTTATGTACCATGTGAAGCCTTGGAGCATCCACCTTCCAACCATCCAAAAGGAAGAACCAAAAGAAGAAAAGAAAAGAAGAAAGCAAAAAAGAAGAAGAAAGAATAAAGCTTAAAGACTCCCATAATAATGAATTCCTTTTGATTAATTGTAATTCAATTCATTTGTAATCTGGGTTGTATAAGGTTAGAGCTCGCTACCCATATTTGATATTTTTAGGTTTGTACGGTGTTGCCCGACCACAACTACCTTTTATTCTTTTTACGCTAGTTTTATAAATTGGTTGATGTTCGTTTAACTTGAGCATTAAGTGGCATGCTTTTCCTGGTTTCTTCCTTTCTTTATGTATGGACTAGATGAGGATTAGGCTCTTTAGGGAAAAATAAATCTTTTACCCAACTTAATAACTCAAAATAAAATTAAACAACTCATAACCTCACCTAAAGCTTAGGATTAAAATCAAGATAAAAGATTTAGCAACCCCTTAGCTAGATGAGCATTTCTTTATAATATCATGCACAAATGCATCTTATTTCACTCTTGATTGGAGGGCTTCCACCTTTGCTAAAGAACCTAGCTTGATCTTTGAGGGCCGTGGTGGAAACTCACCTCCTAAATTTCTCACTGATTTTGGCAAATAATTTGATTTCTCATGTATTAGTCATAAAAATCCTATTAGCCTAAGTCAAAATAATTATCCAAAATAAATAAAATAAAATAAAATTTGAAATGCATTAGATTTAGGCATTTGAAGCATGTCCCTTTACATGATTTAGTCTCTTTAGAGAGTGAGTTTAAGGACTTAGTCTCTTTCTAAATAAAAATACCCTAACTATCTTACATTAAGCATGAAGGCTTGCCTACATGAATTTAAAATTGTAGGAGGAGTTAGTTGGCGGCCACCCCCAGGTGGTTATAAGTCCAAGCTATCGGGTGATTTGTCCTCTCTTATGGAGGCAAACCAATTACCCATTTTTTGCCTTAGATTTAGGTTGTGCTTTCGGCCCTCGCCAAAGCTCCCTAGATTTAGATTTTGAGATTTCTTTTCCCTTTTATGGGCCAAAAGCATAATTCTTCACCTCTTAGGCATTTCCTTAATCTTGTGTCAAGGAATCTTAAGTCCTAAATTTCTAATGAAAAATACAACTTAAACAAACTAAATCAATTTCAAAAATTTAAAGCCCAACTATAGGATAGTTTGAGATGCTCGCTAGGTTTCCTAGCATCGTGAGCATCTCCTACTTATTTCCATTTTAACTTCGATAATAATTCCCTCTTTTGATCAATCCCATTTGATCTTCAAAAATGAACTAATCGATTGATCATTCTTCTTATTGAAATCTTCAGAGACAATGATCATTTACCTTAATCGACAATTTTCCCAAGGAATCCCCATTCCTTAAGATATAATTAACTATGGGGGCGTACCCCTATAAGGAACTTAACGAACACAGTTTTAAAATAAACCCTACTTTACTTTTTCACGTAAAGTAGGGGAAGAATCTCAGGTACATATGCAGACCCATCGTCCTTAGGAGTCCTTATTGAGGTGATTGGTTCCATTAAAGAGTAGTGACTTTTGTCTTTCGAGATAGTATACTATTTTCTTGATGATGTATTTGATCATCTGAATAAGTACATCTGTGGATCTACGTAGCGTCTTACTAAGATGAATTTCCACATATATAGTTTTGCCTCTGCTACCAATAGATTTGAAGGCGACTCTATATCCATGTAGGAGTTTTTCACTACAGGGTTCTAGTCATTTGATTTGGAATTTGGGTTGGAGTTTGATTTGAGATTTGATTGGTATTTGGGAAAATCAATTAGATTGGGGTCGATTTGAATTTGGTTAAGGCTATGTCCATAAGATAAAATCAAAGGGCTTAGGAAGGGTTTTAGAATTTAAATTTGATCATGGTTTTCAATCATTTGATTAGGAATTTGATTTGGAATTTGACTTGGAAGTTTGGTTTGAAGAAGGAAACATGGATTGGGTTTAAGGCTAAACGATAGGCAAATTTTCTTAAATCCCTAATGCATGATCTTTTCCCATGGATAATCCTTCTAAGTCTCTAGGCTTAGCATAAGTGTTCACCTAATCCCTAGAAGTGTCTTAAGACCGAGGAGCTCTTAGTGTCTATAAGAGTCCTAGATCTATGATGAGGAAGTTGAGAGTGCACTCCAAAAGTGAGGTCAATAGATATTATGAAAGAGAGTCCTATACTTGATCTTACTCAACAGTTGATCCTTCAATTACAAAAGAAGAATGGTTAAATTTTGACGATGAAAAAGAAGATGGAGCAGATAATTTTTTCTATGTAATCCCTCCAAAGTCTAATTCCTACCTCTTCTCAACCACATTCCTTAGAACAATCAGAAGAATCCCATCAGACTGATGAGAAGAAGTTTGGTTTATGAGAACATCACCAAGAGCATAAAATAATAGATGATGCATCCCTCAAAACTTAAAGTCTTTAATGAAATAGCAGGTGAAAGAGGTGTCAGCACAATCCTAAGGTATAACTCTAGTTCTTAAAGATAGACCCTATCTTGAGGAATATGACTATGTACCTTACCCAAAGGGATTTATACCCCCTTCCTTCAAAGTTTTTTTATGGGATAAATAATTTCAAACAACATTTGACACATTTTTGGGCAAGTTATTGTAATGCCCGAGGAAGTGATGCCCTATTGTTTAACCAAATAGTTCAGTGCACACTTTCTCCGAACTACAAAATATGTTTGTGAAATGATTCATTGGCATGAAACATCACATTACTGTATGTGACTTAGTTACTGAGAAGCAAAAACCAAGTGAATACCTTGTAGATTATATTTTGAGATGGAGGATTCTCAACCTTAAGTGTGAGCCTTAGCTACAAGAGCAGCATGCTATAGAGATCCTCCCTTAAAATATCCATGGTCCTATAACCTTTCTGTTAAAAGGCTTTATTATCAAAACCTTTGAAAAATTATTAAGTAAATCCTTTAGCCTTCAAGAAGAAGTCCATAGGGTGTCATTCCTAAGAGATCAGTCCACCACGAAACCATCAAAACCTAGGAAAGTGCTAGAAATGAAGGTAGTCAGCATCTCTACAATGGACAAAGGGAAAGCTATAATTTATGTCTAAGTAGAGCGGCCTTCACCTTATAGGCCATCACAATAAAAGCTGTCACCACCACCTAAGAAAACCCACTAGCCCTTTCAGTGAAAGAATGAACTAGATGTATTTTTTCAAGAAAGACATTTGAAAATTTGAAGAAAAAGCCAGATTTCAAGCTACTTGATCTGATAAGGCCAATAAAAGTTAACAAAGTCAATGACCTATATTATTGCCCATACTATTGAGGACTTCATCACTTCCAAGGACTAGCTTGAAAGGAACTATAAGAAAGGGTTGGTGATTATCCATTAAAGTGATAGCATGTGAATCTTCCACCTCTTCTAGTTCATCTCCATCAAATCATTGGATATTATTTTATCCCATTCTTCTAAGAAATATTTGATGAAAAGTTTAAAAATTTCGTGCAAGATAATGTGAAGACTTGAAAGAAGATCATCCAAATTGATATACTAGCATTAGAAGATTTAGTTCTTCATCAACCCCATTCAGCTCCATCAAATTTCGAGATGTCTAAAGAGAGTGGTGAGAGAGGAATGTTTATTATATCAAAGATAGTTTTGTATGATAATGATAGAAAGGCTAAGCCCTATGTCCCTTTATCTCTATGAACTCATTTTTAAAATATGAATAAAAATTCTTCCACAATAGGCATTTCCTTCGCTCTTACTATTTTTAATTATCATGTTAGGAATGAAGAAAATAAGAAAATAGAAAAGGAACTTCTCATATTGATGTGATGCACTTTGTGAATTAGGTGTTGACTTCATGAGCCTCATCTCATACGAGATTGATTTCCATGATATCAAATATATATTCAAATGCTACTAATCAAGTTAAATTCAAGTGTGTAGAAAAAATTCTTCAGCTCTTGGTTCTCCAGTTATATCAAATTGCTAAAGCTTTTGGATGTGGACTAGGTGAGAATTATTCTAGGAAATACTATATTAAAGCAAATGAAAAGCTAACTAAGATAAAATAATTGATTAATTCAATTTTAATTTCATCATTCTAAAATTATTTATATTTATCTATATCTTAATATTACAATTATTCATTAAGTTTCCATTTTGGATATTATGAACTAAATGCAAGAAATAAGTTCCAATAATGTGTGTTCAAGCAAAATAATTTATATTTAAACTTTATTAAATCATTTCCATGCCTTTCATAATTTTTATTCATATTTTTTAGTGCATGAAAAATGAATTATCCTAAAATTATTCCTTTTTTCTCTTATTCTCTCTCCTATTATTCTTTCTTCTCTCTTCTATTATCATTTTCATCTTAACATTGTTTTGGCCAATTTTTTAATGCATCTTCTGTTATAAAGTGTGTGAATTTTATTCAAAATATTTCCATATAATATTCCCTCATTTTTCATAATTTAAAAATTAATTTATTTGAATTTTTGAATGTGACTTATTTTGAATTAATTTTTGAATTCAAACTTCTTTTTTTTTAATGAGATATACTCGCTAAATCAAATAAAATTTTTTATGGACCAAGAATGATTAATTATGATTAGTTAAAGTCTAATTAAACTATTACAAGTTATTTTTAAGTTTAAATTCAAATCATCTTTATTTTCAAAATATTTCCTTTATTTTTTTTAATTTGATCTATTTAAGAAAGTTTTAGGGGGCTGACCACTTTCCTTTGAATTTAATAAATTTATATGTTATTTAAACATTCAATAAGTATATAATACAATCCATCCTTGATCTAAATTGATTCATGCATTAATATGAGGATATTTTATTTTTGGAAACCCCTTTTGGCCAAATTCATTAAATGGATTTTTCATGGATTTATTTTATTCAAAATTTTCTCCTTCATATCTAAACCTTCTTGGCCGAATTTTCTATGGGATTTTCTCTATCGTTAGTCATGAATTACATATAAAACATTCCATATTGGGTTAAAACAAATTTGTAAAGGAGCCTATTGAAGATCTCCTTGGTCGATCCTTATTCTTTTGAAATTCAAATTCAAATTGATGCCTAATCAATTTCCCTCTCATGGGATTAGTTTTTGGCCAACCCTAGACTCATCCCTCGTCTATTTAATAGCCTTGTATCAACTGAAAAAAGGTACCAAAAAGCTAATATTCTCTCTTGCTCTCTTGTTCATCTCCTCCACCTTGGCCAATCCTTGCAAAAGAAAATACTTGGAAATTTTTGGTGATTCAAGTGCAAGCGTTCCTCATCATTATTCTCTTTCCCTTGGACATTTAGTTGGATTGAAGATTTATTGGGAAAAGTGAAAGTTTTGTGTGTTTCCTCCCTTAGCTAAAAGCATCATAATATTGGTCTTGAATTTCTAAGGTGCTAAGTTCTTATACTTCTTTTATTTATTCTTGGCTTTGAAGTTTACAAGGTTATTTAAATTATCTTATGTTCATTCACTTCATAACCTTTAGCTCTTTTTTGGCTTAGAATAAACATAAGAAGATCAATTTTTTTTGGACTTAACTATTTGATAATCATTTGATTTCTTATTTTGCCTAAAGCTAACATAAGGAGATCAATTTATTTTATGCTTAATCATTTTATAATCCTTTTTTTTTGTTTGGCTGAAGTTTCTTTCAAAGGTTTTTAATTTACTAGTGCTTAATCATTTGAATATATATATTATTTATCCCTTTGGCTTAAAGTCTCATATAGGTTGGTTATATTTGATTGTGCTTAACATCTTATCTCATTTAATTTTCTATTTGGCCGACCACTCTATCTCTAGCATAAATTATTTTGTGCTTGTTGATTACTTGTCTTCAATTGGTTTATGTACATATTATGTGATAGCTTTCTTGTGGTATCATTCAAATCCTTATTCAAGTG
This sequence comes from Cymbidium sinense, assembly GCA_021442155.1. NCBI lineage: Eukaryota > Viridiplantae > Streptophyta > Magnoliopsida > Asparagales > Orchidaceae > Cymbidium > Cymbidium sinense. Next base: position 150,240,542 of record CM038222.1, read on the forward strand.
ATTATTTTGTTATTCCAATTGCAAATGCACTTATCATTTGAATAAAAGTTAGCTTGAGTGTAAAATAATTCAAAGTAAAGTTTTGTGATTGCATTTTAGTTTGCATTTCAAAGTCATAGAAGAAAATCATTTCAAACTTTAAAGATCATTAAAGCAACATTATGTTACTTACTTGCATTAAATATTTGATTGAAGATCTTGCTTCAATTTTAATTTAAAGTTGAAGTGAGCTCTATTTTTCATTAATATTCAATTTCCTTAATATTAGTATAGGTTGGGTGTGAGTGCAAAAATATTTTAAAATTGAGAGTTAGACTTGTATTTTTTTTCCTTATCTTGATTCTTGTTGAGCTCTGCTTGCGCGTTAGGAAAAGTATGTGTTGGGTTATATGCTTATTAAGAAAAATATGTGTTGGGTTGTACTTGCCCATAAAGGAGAGTATGGGAGATTTATTATAATCTCAACTTTGCTTTAGTGAATTTCTAGCTTGGGTGGCTAGGCAAGGATGTGGGCCAATTTTTAGGGTTTGGCCAAATCACGTAAATATCACTATGTTTTCTTTCTTTACTTTTTTGCTATTATTTTCTATCATTTCATTTCACTAAAGCATTATTATTAAATATTTAAGTCTTCTACAAAAGATAAAATTTAATTTTCTGAAATTTAATTTTAAAACTCAATTCACAAGCGCAGCCCACCTCCCTTTAGGTGGTATAGCTAAGTAACATCGATCAGAATGAAATAGTTCTATGGTTGATTTGCAAGGAAATCATGTTAATATAGAATCAGAACTCTCAGATTATGATCAATCTTTGGAAAAGGACATCAGTGATGAGGGACAGGTTGACATGACCCCTGCTTCTGATATAGGAGATATTATTGAGATCAATCTCTGCAGTGGGAAGGTCCTACCACCTTGCCTACCTCCTCTTAAAGACAAAGATAAATAACTTATCGACCAATATCCTGAACCTTTACAGAAAGATCCAGTAGTTGATCCAGCTATTCCCAAGGTCGATTATAACTTCTTAGCTCATCTTAGGAAGCTTCCTGCTAGACTAAGTATTTATGACACCCTTATTCTATCTGAAGGAATGAGGGAATCATTACTTTAGGCATTGCACGACCGAGATATATGCCTGACACAGCTAGCAGCAACTTCCTCAAACGAGGATTGCTATTTTAAGGAAATCCTTGGGGTAACTTTCTCCGATGAAGATTTATTTCTGGGAATCATAGATCATAATTGGTCTCTTTTTATTTCAGTCAAGGTGAAAAACATTAGATTATCAGGAGTTCTTATTGATCCTAGTGCTTCAGTCAATATCATGAACTCCAAAATATTATCATTTTTGAGGATTGATACAAAAAACTCAGTTATGATAAAATGTTATTGAGGAGGTTTAATGAAAATGGGAGAGAAGGCTTTGGGGTCAATCAATATATTATTGGAAATAGATGGATAGAAAATCGAAGCATAATTATATATTATTAATTCAGAGACATCCTTTATTGCTCTTTTAGGCAAGCTATAGATATATGAATATAGAATGGTTCCTTTTTCGCTCCACTAATGTATTAAGTACACAACGTATGGAATAGAATACACTCTGAAATGTGATATACAACCATTCTGTATTGAGGAATTCAGCTTTTTAAAGATACTGCCTATTACATGCTTAAAAAGCAAATGCATGATTCAATGAAATCCAGCATTATTGAGGCACTAAAGAAAATGAAAGAAGATATCAAAACAAATAAAAATGAAGAAAAGAAAGAAAAGGAGGGAAAAAGAAAATAACATCTAATAATTTAAATTATTTGGAATCTAGTTCTGATGAAGATTCCAATAAAAAAGAATCCTTGATAAAGTTTGAGATCTCATTAGAATCGGATAGCAATGAAGAGCAGATTTGAGTATCAAAGGATGAGCATGAATTACCTACTTATGAAAAATTAAAAAGGTATGTGGACACTTTGAGTTTGACTCCTATATCTCAAAATAAATTTGCATAATTAGAAGCCAAAGTTGCCCTTAACCTTTCAGAAGAGGTTGGGAAGTTATCAAAATTTTACTCTGTATCTAGATCCTCAAGCTCAAAAGTAGATGTTATGCTTGAAGATCCATTTTCTAATAAAATAATGGAACTCCCTTTTTACTGGCATCCTATTATGTTAAAAAAGCTATAAAATATGGTTTGATTCCTTATGGTTGGCCCAAAGATATTGCTCAATGCATGGAAATCCAATGGAATACTAAAAATAAAAAGTTGAAATCCAAAGCTGGCATTGGGTTTGTCTTTAAGTAAAGATGAATATTGTATAATGATAAGCAATCATATGAAGTCTGATTAACTCTTTGGTAGTCTGTCTAACACTTTAGAAGGATTTTATCTTGAAACATTAGATAATCTAGATGATTGCATAATTCAAAGTGCACCCCCATAAGTTGAATAAGAGATAAATCAATCATTATCGGATAAAAAGAAATCAACTTAAGAAACACGACCAACTTTTATTAGTTCGCTAAAAGATTCCAATGAGTTGATTAACGTACTTTCTAAATATAGAGATTATTTTGCATGGAATTATAATTAAATGATGAGTTTATCTTTGGATGTTGTATTTCAAAAATTGGAGATTAAACCTAATGTAATTCTAATAAAGCAAGCTCATAGATGCATGATCTAGAAATTGAGCAACAAGTGATTATTGAAGTTAAAAAATTAATTGAGGTAGATTTTATATGAGAAGAAAATACCCTTCCTGGTTAGCAAGCATCATCCTGGTAAAGGAAAAAAATTACCAAATAGGCATGTGCATAGGTTTTAAAGACCTAAATAAGGCCTATCCCAAAGATGAGTTCTCATTTCCAATACCATAACTTATGGTAGATTTAGCCTTATCACATGAAATCTTTCCATTCATGGATGGGCCATTTGGGTATAACTAGATAAAGATGACCCCTAATGATGAGAAACATGCCATTTGGTCTCAAAAATGCTGGGGTTGTTGACTTCATGAGCCCCAACTCTTTTGAGATTGATTCTGATGATAACAAATATGTGTTCAAATGCTTTTAATTAGTTTAAATTCAAGTGTTGTAAGAAAATTCTTCAACTCTAGATACTTAAGTCAAATTTAGAAAGTTAAAGCCGTTGGACTTTAACTGGATGGAAATTTTCTAGGAATAACAATATTAAGGTAAATAAAGAACTCAATAAAATAAAATAAATGATTCATTTATTTTAAAATAATTTATTTTAAATATTTTCATATTTTCTATATTTCATAATTGCAATTATTTATTAAATTATCCTTTTGGATAATATGAACTAAGTGCATGAGTTAAGTTTCATTTCAAAATAAATTAAGTAAAAACTTCATTAAATCATTTCCATTATTAATCATAATTTTTATTTTATTGCATTAAAATTAAATTATTCTTGAATTATCTTATATTTCTATTTTCTCTCTCCTATTATTCTATCTTTTCTCTTCTATCATCCCTATCATCCTTATATTGATTTGGCTAATTTTTTTCATTGAAGTTTGGCTAATAAATCATGTTAAATTTATTTAAAATATTTTCAAATATAATTCCATAAATTTTTTTATTTTGAAATTTTATTAATTTGAATTTTTGAAGTTAAATTGCATAATTCATGCCACATCCTTGCTAAATTAAATCTAATCTTTTATGGAATGTTTTGAACGTCCCAAGCATGAGTTATTTTAATTATTTGGAGTTTAGTTAAATTATTCTAATTATTATAAAATAAAATTCAAATAAGCTCTTATTCAAAACATTTCCTTTTTAAAATCAAATTCTTTTTTAGGTAAGTATTTGGCCAGCCGCATCTTATTTAATTTAAATAAATTTAAATATTATTTAATACTTAAATAATATATTAAATAATCAGCTTGAATTCTAATTGATTCATTGATTTAAATTGAGATTATCCTAATTATGGAGTCTAGCTTTGGCCAAAAATCCCATTGATTTTTTAAAAATTATTTTATTCAAATTAATTAATCTTTCTCCTTATTCATTATTGTTCTATTCAATTTAATATTTTCATCATATATTGCATCTAATTTGAATTGAATCTCCACTTGGAATATAGCTTGGCCCACCATCTTGACTATAGGAAATTATTCTCTAAGAAAATAAAATAAGTTGGCCTTTGATTGATTAAAATCCTAAATTGAATTTTATTTGCTATTCTCATTAATTCCTCTTAATGGTTTGACAAACCATACAGGTTAAAATTTTTGGTTTGAATTAAAATTTTCTTGTTTTTGAATATTACAAAGTTTAAATTCCCTCGATAAGCATTTTCCCTCTCATTATTATCTTGGTCGAAACTCTTTTGGGCATTCTTTTTGAATTGATTGAAATCCTCATTCAAACTTTGAATAGTTTCCTTTAAGTGAATTACATCCTTGGCAGACCCATTAATTTCCCATATCAAATTAGATTTCTATTTCAAATCATTGCCAAAACTATTTTTCCCTCTTCTTTTATCATCGCCAAAAATCTTAGATATATTTTTTTGAATTGCTTATCTGATATAATTCAAATCTCTTCTAAAATTAACTTCCCTCCAATACCTTCATGCATTGGCCGACCCTAGCCTCTACCCTTTTCTATTTAAAGTGGTTTTGAATCTTGGGAAAAGGTTCTCTTCTCTTCTCTTCTCCACTAGGCTGACCTCTTACTACATAATTCTTGGAGACTCTCTTGTGATTGAAGTGCTAAAATTCTCTTAACATTCTTATTCCCTTGGCCGAAAATCTCATTGGAAGTATCTTTGGAAAACTTGAAGAATTGATGAAACACCACTTGGTCAAAAGTTTAAATCTTATAACATATTTTCCAAGTTTAAAGCTTATAACATATTTTCCAAGGTGTGAAACTCTTCATGTTATCTTATTTCTGTTCTTTTCCAATCCATATGATCTTGGTTTTCATAAAGAATATTTATTTGTGAATGAAGATTTCATCTTGGCTAATTTACTTGAATTATTTGGTTAAGGTTTTGGTTTTAAAAGTTATCTTCCTCTTCTTTCAATTTCATATAAGTTTAAGTGGAATATATTTTGTGTTTGATTTCAAGTTACATTCAACTAATTTGCAAGCTAATAATTACAAATCTTTTTCTATCACTTGCATACTACCTTGTTCTTGTGAAAGATTTTAAAGTGAACTTTTGTCTTTTGTTTTTATATCAACTTATTGATTTATAAGTTTACTAATATCATTTGTTTTAGCCTATCGCTCATTTATTGTGTGGTGTTATAAAATTATTAATTCAAAACATTTTGATTTCAAGCTTTCATATGTTTAATTTAAATCAAACTTCTTTAAGACCTACTTGGATTTAATTTCATTCTCAGTCTAACATTAACTTCAATCTTAATCAATATTTAAGTGAGCTCTCTTTTTTTAAACCACTTTCCTTAATATTGGTATAGTTGGGTTGTGAGTGAAAAATATTTTTAAATTGAGAGTTATATCTTTGTATCTTTTCTCTTCTTTGTTCTTGTTCTTTGTTGGGGTAGTACTTGCCAGTGTAAGAAAGTATGATGTTGGGTTGTATTTTCCTATATAAGAAATAGAAAAGTACAATATTGGGTTGTACTTACCTATGAAAGAGAGTACAGGATATTTGTTGTAATCTCAGCTTCGACTTAGTGAATTTCTAGCTTGGGTTGCTAGTCGTGGACGTAGGTCAAATTTTGGGATTTTCCCGAACCATGCAAAAATATTTGTGTTCTCTTTTATTTTTCCTACACATTTAATTTTCTTTTTTGTTGCTTATTAATTATTATGAATCATTAAAGTATAATCATTTATAAAGAACTTTTCTACAAAGTATTCAAATTAACTTTTAATACCAACCACTCTCTTAACTTCATAATAATTGGTATCAAAGAATCGGCTCAATTTTTGGCTTAACATCCTTGAGTTATATCACTATGACACAAATATTTCCTAAGAAACATAGACCACCTTTACTTGATAACATTTCATTTGATAATTGGAAAAATCGCATTAGTACTTTTATTCGTGAATAAGATTCTAGAATGTGGCATATGTTGACATATCAATATCACACACCAACTATTGAAATAAATGGTTTGAAAGTTAATAAACCCTTTGATGAATGATCTACTTATGAAAGAGAATTAATGAATTAAATGCCAAGGTTTGTAATATATTATATTGTGCTCTACTTTCCAATGACTATCTGACAATTTTCATGCTTAACTTAGTAAAAGAAATTTGGGATAAATTAATTCTTACTTATGAAGGTACTAACAAAGTTAAAGATTCCCATATAAATAGAACATGAATACAAATTATTTTACATGTTACTAAATGAAAGTATTTCTGATATGTACACTCATTTTATGAAAATTATTAACACATTGCATTCACTTGAAAGAAAATATAAAAATCAATATTTGGTTTATAAAATTCTAAGATGCCTTCAAAAAAATGGGATGCAAAAGTTACTAAATTAATGAAGCAAAGGATTTGATTACATATACACTTGGTCAACTTCTTGGCTCCTTGCTAACTTATGAATAAGTTATAGCACAAAGGGATCAAAATGACTATTTCCAGAAGAAATAGAAAGGGAAATTAATTGCTTTGTAGATGGAAGACACTTGTGAGGAAAACTTTTTATGTTCAGATGTCGACAATGATGAGATTACAATACTTTCAAAGAAATTGAGAAATATGATCAGATGAAAAAAAGCACAGGTATGAAAAATATAAATTATAGAAATTTTTTACTAAAAAATTAAATGCAGGTGAAGGAATAATATGATACAATTTTAAAAAGCTGGGACATGTAAGAAGTGATTGCCGAGATATTGCTGGAAAAAAACAACCTAAAAGGAAGAAGTTCTAGAAAAATATAAAGCCTCAAAAGAAAAAGAAAAGAATACTTTGGCCAAACTCTAATTCAGAAGAGTCCACTGAAGAAACTTTAGAGGAAGAAGCAAACTTATGTTTGATGACAGATGTGGATACTACAAGTGAGGTATGTGAAGAAATCTCATATGAAGAATTAGATAATATTTTCAATGAATTAGCACATGAATATAAAAAATTTTAAAGAAAATTCAATAATTTAGAAAAAGGAAATAAAAATTTAGAAATGCATGCTTCATTTCTAGAAAAAGAAGATAATGATTTGAAAACTAATAATGCCTCTTTAGTAGAACAATTTGTTCTTATTGAAAAGCTTAGGAAAAAATGATTACTTCATGCAAAATTGGATACATGTACTTTATATTCACATGCTTCATTCACTATAAATAAATCATCAAATGCATCAAATTCATTTAAATTTAGACCTTATACAAATACAAATGTTACATGCAATTTCTGTAATAAAAAGGGCCATGCATCTTTTGATTTCATGCAAGAAAATCTCAAAAATTTCTTAAATCAAATTTTACTTGGGAACCTGAAATTAAAAACTCAAAAGCAACACACACTACACAACATTCATTGCATATTTATTCATTTGGATGTGGACCTAAACATGTTGGTGTTCCAAAAGTTAACCACTGATTTTATTTTATAAGAATGTATTCAAAGAAAAATCAAAGAAGGCATGTGGTACTTGGATAGCGGATGTCAAGACATATGACAGGTGATAAATCAATTTTTTTTTTTACTTCAGAACCTTATGAAGAATGGTATGTAGTTTTTGGTGATAATGCTACAGAAAAAAATAGTTAGAATTGGTTCTATTTCTAAAAATTCAATTACTATGGACAAAATTTATTTGTTGAAGGTCTAAAGCATAATCTTATTTCTATTAGTCAACTATGTGATAAAAGACTTAATGTTGATGACTTTCATGCATCTTTCTGTATTGTTAGAGCTAAGGAAAATGTTTTATTTTGGTGGACATATATTCAAAAATATTTACCTTATTGATTTTGAAAGTGCATGCGATACTAATTTAAATTTACTTTGTTTTAAAAGTTTGCATGATGACATTTGATAATGGCATAAAAGATTGTGTCACATTAATATGCACTCTTTAAACAAAATTGCAAAATATGATGTTGTATATGATTTACCTAAAATGAATTTTCATTCTGATTATGTTTGTGATACATATATTCATGTTAAACATTCTAAATATTCTTTAAAAATAAAAATATTATTTCTACTTCTAGACCTTTAGAATTACTGCATATTGATTTATTTGGTCCTCTTAGTACACAAGCTTAGGTGAACAATTCTATGATTTTGTTATTGTTGATGATTTTTCTAGATTCACTTGGGTCATATTTTTAATTCACAAAAATGATAATTTTAAAAACTTTAGAAAATTTATTTAACACATTCAACAAGATAGAAGTCTTCTTGTTAGTAAAATTCAAATTGATCACGATGGTGACTTTGAAAATAAAAATTTTAAAGATTTTAGTGATGAGTTTGGCATTAAGAAGAATTTTTGTGCTCCCCAAAACCCCTTAGTAAAATGGTGTAGTAGAAAGGAAAAATAGAATTCTAGTTGAATTGAGTAGAGCTATGCTAGATGATTATAATTTGCCTAAGTATTTTTGGGCTGAAGTTGTTAACACTGCATGCTATGTAATGAATCATGTTTACTTGAGACCAATTTTAAACAAGACCCTCTATGAGTTGTTATTTTGTAAGAAGCCTAAAATTAGTTACTTTTATATATTTGGTTGCAAATTTTTTATCTTGAATAATGGTGATTCTTTAGGAAAGTTTGATAGTAAGTCAGATGATGAAATTTTTTTTAGCCTATTCTATGAATGACAAATCTTATAGAGTTTATAATAAAAGAAATTTGATTATTGAAGAATCATTACATGTTATACTTGATGAAAACCTTATAGATTCTATTAGAAATGATGTGATTGAAGATGAGGTAGATGAATTTAAGAAAATAAAATTGGAAGAAAATGTAGATGATTATTTACCCAAAGAATGAAAATTTATTAAGAATCACCCCAAAGACTCGATCATTGGAGATCCTTTCCAAGGAGTTAGCACTAGAAGGCAATCTAAGGAAGTGATTAATCATTATGTATTCTAATCTAAAATTGAACCAAAATTAGTAGATGAAGCTTTGGAGGATCATTATTGGATTGTAGCTATAGAAGAAGAATTAAATTAGTTTGTAAGGAATGATGTGTTGGAATTAGTCCCTAGACCTCAAGACTAGGTTGCTATAAGAACCAAATGGCTTTTTAGGAATAAATTAAATGACTCAGGATACATTGTTAGAAATAAGGCTAAATTGGTTGCACAAGAATACACTCAGGTTGAAGGAATATATTTTGAGGAATATTTATCTCTTGTTGCTAGATTAGAAGCCATTAGATTTCTCTTTTCCCATAACTATAACAAACACTTTAAACTTTTTCAAATGGATGTAAAAAGTACATTTTTAAATGGCTTTATAGATCAAGATGTCTTTGTAGAATAACCCTTTATTTTTGAAAGTTTAGATTTTTCAAATCATATTTTTAAATTGTAAAAAAGCCTTGTTTGGGTTGAAATAAGCTCCTAGAGCTCAGTATGATAGATTAAGCAGCTTTCATATTGGCCATGGTTTTAGGAAGAGTGGAGTAGATACCACCCTATTCTTTAAGAATTTAGGTGATGACTTGATCATTGTTCAAATTTATGTTTATAATTTTTTATTTAGTATGAAAAATGAATCTTTGTGTGTTGAGTTCTCATCTTTGATGTCTAAAGAATTTGAAATGAGTATGATAGGTGAACTCAATTTCTTCTTAAGGCTTCAAGTAAAACAACAAGAAAATGGCACTTTCATTAGTAAAACTAAATATACTAATGACTTGATAGAGAGGTTTGATATGAAGAAAATTAAATCTAATAAGACTCCTATGAGCCCTTCTATTAAGCTTGATTTAGATGTATCCGAAAAACCAATTGATTAGAAACTTTATAGGAGTATGATTGGTTCTCTTTTGTACCATGTTGCTAGTAGACCTGATATTATGTTTATTGTATATTTATGTGCTCATTTTTAGGTTACTCCAAAAGAATCTCATTTAATTATAATAAAATGTACATTTCATTATTTGATTGACACTTCTAAGTTAGGTCTGTGGTATCTTAAAAATTTACTACCATGTAACTTGATTGCTTATTTCAAGACAAACTTTGAAGATTGTAAAGTAGATAGGAAGAGTACATCAAGAACATGTCAGTTTTTAAGATCATCTTTAGTATTTTGGTCTTCTAGAAAAAAAACTCTGTTGTTCTTTCCACTGCTGAAGTTGAATATATAGCTATAGGAAGCTGTGTTGCCCAGGTTTTTTGGTTGAAGCAATAATTAGAAGATTTTGGACTTAAACTCGATCACATTCCCATTAAGTGTGATAACACTAATATGATCAGTTTAACTAAGAATCCTATCCAACATTCTAGAACTAAGCATATAAAAATTAAACATCATTTTACTAGGTATCATGTTAGTAAAGAAGATGTTGATATTAATTTGTGTGTATGGATTTGCAATTTGCTGATAATTTCACAAAACTTTTACTTGAAGAAAGATTTTGTACATTGAGATGCATATTAGGTATGCAAGAACCATCCATGTAATTTATTATTGTTTATATTTAAAATCTTTTTGATGTTGCCAAAAGAGGGATAAAATATTATGTTGGACTTTTTATTTATGATGCATAATTTTAGGGGGAGCTTTTCTTTTTTACATTTAGTTTAGGTTGCATAATTGCTTAACTGCTAAACTGTTTATAAACTTTTCTTATCTACTTGTAGGGGTGTGCAATCGATCAGTTTGGACGGATCGATTTTGAAATTTGTTAAATCGTTCGATTTTAAATCCAAAATCCAAACAAACCGATCTGTTTAATCAATAACACAAACCGAACCGATCCAAACCAACAATTTTTTGGATTTTTGGTTTGATTTAGAAAAAATTGAAAATGAAAAATATAATTACTATAATAATTATTAATCAAAGAATTACATCATTTTATCAAATCATTTCATACAAAATTAAATAACTCCTTAACAAATGAAACTAATAATATACAAATTTCTCATTGAAATTATTTTTTTGAGAGGATTTTTCTTAAAAAAATAAAAATAATTGATTTTTTAGCTATTTTCGATTTAATCGGTTTAATTGGATTAAGATAATGCAAAACAGAACTGAAAACTGAAAACCAAATTTTACCAAATCCAAAACTGAAATCCAAAAAAAATTTATAAAACTGATCCGAATTCAAAAATTCGGTTTGGATCGGTTCGGATTTTTGATTTTAATCAAAAAATTCATACCCCTATCTACTTGTCGTACTTTCTTTTAATGCAATTTATATTTCAAAAAAGTTGATGTAAGGTTACTTTGTACCCTCATCACTATTCAATACCAACATAGGTTTGTCATCATCGAAAGGAGGAGATTGTTGATTTCATGAGCCCCAACTCATTTGAGATTTATTTTGATGATAATAAACATATGTTCAAATGCTACTAATTAGTTTAAATTCAAGTGTTGCAGGAAAATTCTTCAACTCCGTATTCTTCAGTCAAATTCGGTAAGCTAAAGCTGTTGGACTGGAATTGATTGGAAATTTTCTATGAATCACAATATTAAAATAAAATAAAGAGCTTAATAAAATATAATAAATGATTCATTTTAAAAATTTTTATATTTTCCACATTTTATAATTGCAATTATTTATTGAATTATCTTTTTTGGATGATATCAACTAAGTGCATGAGTTAAGTTTCATTTAATATGTGCTCAAGCAAGATAAATTACTTATAAACTTCATTAAATAATCTTCATGCTTAATCATAATTTTTATTCCTATATTTATTGCATTAAAATTAAACTATTCTTGAATTATCATATTATTCAATTTTCTATCTCCTATTATTCTATCTTCTCACTCCTATCATCCTTATCATCTTATATTGATTTGGCCAAAATTTTCATTGAATTTTAGCTAATAAATCAGGTTAGATTTATTCAAAATATTTCCATATATAATTACCTAAATTTTTATATTTTAAAATTTTCTTGATTTGAATTTTTGAAATTGAATTATTTTGAATTTAAATTGCATAATTCATCCAATATCTTTGATAAATTAAATCTAATCTTTTATGGAATGTTTTGAACATCCCAAGAATGAGCCACTTTAATTATTTAAAGTTTAATTAAGTTATTGTAAGTTATTTTAAAATAAAATTCAAATAAGCCCTTATTCAAAATATTTCCCTTTTTAAATCAAATTCTTTTTTAGGTAAATATTTGGCCAGCCACATCCTTTTTAATTGAATTAATTAAATATTATTTAATGCTTTAATAGCATAGTAAATAATCAGCTTGTATTCTAATTGATTCATTGCATTAAATTGAGATTATCCTAATTATTGAATCTAGCTTTGGCCAAAATTTCCATGGATTTTATAGAAATTATTTTATTTAAATTAATTAATCTTTTTCTTAATTCATTCTTGCTCTATTTAATTTAATATCTTTATCATATCCTGCATCTATTTTGAATCGAATCTCCACTTGGAATATAGCCTGGCTGACCATCTTGATTTTCGAAAATTATTCTCTAAGCAAATAAAATAATTTGGCTTTTGATTGATTAAAATCCTAAATTGAATTTTATTTTCTATTCTCATTAATTCCACTTAATGGTTTGGCAAACCATACATGTTAAAATTTCAGGTTTGAATTAAAAATTTTATTTTATTTAAATATTACAAATATTAAATGCCCTCCATAAGCATTTTTTTCTCTCATTATTATCTTTGCCAAAACTCTCTTTTTTAATTGATTGAAATCCTCATTCAAACTTTTAATAGTTTCATTTAATTGAACTACATCTTTGGCCGACCCATTAATTCTCCCATATCAATTGGATTTCTATTTCAAACAATTTTCAAATCTATTTTTTCCCTCTTCTTTTATCATTGCCAAAAATTTTAAATATTTTTTTAATTGACTATATTATATAAATCAAATCTCTTCTAAAATTAACTTCCTTCCAATACCTTCATGCATTTGCCAACCTCTAGCCTCTTCCCTTCTCTATTTAAAGTGTTTTTGATTCTTAGAAAAATGTTCCCTTCTCTTCTCTTCTCCACTAGGCAAACCTCTTACTACATAATTCTTCGAGACCCTCTTGTGATTAAAGTGCTGAAATTCTCTCAACATTCTTTTTCTTCCCTTGGTCGAAAAATCTCACCAGAAGATAGCTTGGGAAAACTTGAAGAATTGGTGTGACACCCCTTAGTCAAAAGTTTAAAGGTTATAACAAATTTCTCGAAGGTGTGAAACTCTTCATCTCATCTTATTTCCCTTCTTGGCCGATCCATATGATCTTGGTTTTCATGAAGAAAATTTATTTTTGATTGAAGATTTCATCTTAGCTAATATACTTGAATTATTTGGTTAAGGTTTTGGTTTTAAAAGTTTTCTTCCTCTTCTTTCAATCTCATATAAGTTTAAGCGGAAGATATTTTGTGTTTGATTTCAAGTTACATTTAAGTGATTTGCAAGCTTATAATTACAAATTGTTTTCTATCAGTTGCATACTACCTTGTTATGGTGAAAGATTTTAATGTAAACTTTTGTCTTGGTTTTTATATCAACTTGTTGATTGCATATTATAAGTTTACTTATATCATTTGTTTTAGTCTATAATTTATTGTGTGGTGTTTTAAAATTGCTAATTCAAATCATTTTGATTTCAAGCTTTCATATTTTAAATTTAAACCAAACTTCTTTAAAAACCTACTTGCATAAAATATTTCATTCATGGTCTTTCATTAACTTAACTTAATCAATATTTAAGTGAGCACTCTTTCTTTTAAATCACATGCCTTAATATTGGTAAAGTTGGGTTGTGAGTACTAAATATTTTTAAATTGAGAGTTAGATTTTTGTATTTTTCTCCTCTTTATTCTTGTTCTTTGTCGGGGTTATTCTTGCTCGTGTAGGAAAGTACAGTGTTGGGCTGGACTTGCCCATGTAGAAAAGTATGTGTTGGGTTATACTCGCCTGTGAAAGAGAGTACGGGTTATACTCGCCTGTGAAAAAGGAAAATCACATATATGATTTACAGATTATTTTCGAAGAGTTGCACCATTATAACCTTGAAGTGTACCTTCGGGGAAACTTCAAGAAAGTTTTTAGGGTTTGTAATGAGGCACTGTGGGATAGAAATCAATTCTAAAAAAATTAAAGCTATCATGGCAATGCCACCACCTAGAAGTCTTACACAGTTAAGATCATTCCAAGGTAAGCTTGCATATTTAAGAAGATTTATATCAAATTTTTTTAGAAGGTTCCAACCATTTGTGGCATTAACGAAGAAGGATTCTAAGTTTGTTTGGGATGAGAAATGTCAGAGTGCATTTGAGAGTTTAAAATAAAATTTGATGAAATTTTCTATTTTGGCTGCCCCAATCCCAAGGAAGCTATTGATTCTATATACTACAGCTTTAGATAAATCGCTTTGATATTTATTAGCTCAAGTTAATGAAGAAGGAAAAAAATCCTCTTTACTATTTAATCCATAGACTTATCCGAGCAAAAATGAATTATCCACCCATCAAAAAGCATTGATTAGCTTTGGTTTTGGCTATTCAAAAATTAAGGCATTATATGCTTTCACATAAAGTAAATCTAATTTCAAGAGTAAATCTTTTGCAATGCCTTATGACCCGCCTGACGTTGTTTAGACATCTAGCACATTGGTCTATGATTTTATCACAATTTTAGATTATATTTATCCCCCTTCGTGTTGTAAAAGGTCAAGTTGTTGCTGATTTTCTAGCAGCACATCCTCTCCCCAAAGGTTTTCGTTTAAGCGATGATCTTCTAGATGAACAATTCTTGATTTTCTCTAGTATCTTGCACTTTAAATCACTCAATTTTATTAAGAAATGAGTGATATATGATTTTGGGTTGGTGGTTTTGTTTGCTGACCCTTGCTTGGCCAACAATCATAGTTAAAGTTAGCCGATGGAAAAGATGAGGGAATATTCCAAGAATAATCTACGTGGGTTTTTCAACATTTTCTTAGGATTTGTGCTCTGAATTATCTAGTTTGTATTATGTATTGAAATTTTTAATGTAGATACCTCTTGAATCTAAAAAAATTATTAAACCCAAATTATTTAACTTAATTTAAATTTAAAATTTTATTTTCTTTTATTTTAAATGACTAAAATGCGTAAACATATCAACCAATTATGAAACTTAAACATAAGGTATAGCACAACCATAGAGACCTCCCATAAAATTTTAGTTTAATTAATATTAAAGAGTTATGAATTTTGAATTCACTATTTCACAATTTAAAAATCATAAAAACAAAAATATTTAATCCAAACTTATGAGAATTTATGATGGTAATCTAAGCTTATGAACATATTTTTATATTTAAAAAAAAATGAATAAGTAATGTAACTTTTATTTTGTCAAATCATAGTTCAAAAATACAAAAATAATTAATAATTTTAAGAAAAGTATAAAAAATTCACTACAAAATTATTAGCTAAATTCACTAAAAAACATTTATAAGTTTTTGGCTCAAAATCATTTAATTTTGAATTTATAAATTGAATTAACTATTTTTTGAAAATAGAAAATTAAAAAAATTAAAAGAGAAATCTTGAAAAATTAAATTAATGTTTAAGATACCAATATAATAACTAAAAGGCTAATTCACATAATAAATCATCAATTTAATAAAATATTAATTAATTTAATAAATCATATATAATTATTAGAAATTAATAAAAGTAATTAAATTATTTAAATAATTTCTAAGAAATTAAGATAAATTTTGTAAAATTTTGTAAATTTATAAAAATAAACTTTTTCGATAAAAATATTAAATTGCCTTGAACCCTTAACTTTAACCAAGTAAGGATCAAGTGAAAGACAAATGTAGAATAGTATAAAATTAAACAAAATTCTAGTAAAGTTAAACAAACATTAAGAACCTAAAATAACACTAAATGTCAAACAATTAAATTCCAATCAATATAAAAGAATTTCTTGAGATAAAATGGCTTATATTGATAAGCAATTAGCATGTGGGGTTCACTTAACTAAGTGGGGCCCACAAAGTAAACATTATCCATAAACATGATTTAACTTATAATTTTTTTGTTTAAACCATAACCTATATCTTTTTAAATCAAAAACATAATAGTTAGGGGTAAAATCTTAAAAAACTTGTGTCTGTGACAACTTCATTGGCATGCATTTGCATTAGATTAGGCATTTGTCATATGCACACACTAGTAGAGAAGATCTCTGAGTTTAGTTAATTTAATCCCAAGCTAAATAGGAAGACTTGAAAGATTAAAATGATGATCCATATATTCCAAACTAAGTTTGTTTTTGACTTTTCTTTAATCTCCTCCCTTTCCCCTCCCCCCCCCCCCCCCCCCCCCCCCCCCCCCCCTTTGAGCCTATCATACTCCTTATAGAGTCTTTGGTGGTTTAAGATTATTTATTATATAGAAACTTCATATATTAGACAATCATCTTGCTTGGTTATGGTGATTCACCCTCCACCTTATTAATTGACATTAATTATATAAATTGTTCTATTATAATAATTCTTCATAATCTACATCCCAACACAAATAAATAAAACTTAATATTTATTCCTTCATTAATCAAGAGTTTCTTACTAAGGTTTTGGTATTTGTAATGAATTAGAGTAGATAAATCTCTTTAGGAGAATATGTAACCCCACAATCTTTTCTTCTTCATTAATTTAGTGAAATACTTATAGATATATATATTTATCATGAGTTTAAACAAGATATGAAATTTAGCTTAGACCCTATCTTTTATCTCTTTCGTGTCTTTTATCTCTTCCATGTAAAATATCTTATTTATACATCACTTAGTAATATATGTACACCCCCAACAATAGGAAAAACAAAGAGTTTAGCTCCTATATGTCGACTTGGTGCATGCTTTAATTTGGCTTAATTTCACTTAATTTTTTTTTATTTTTTCCTTATTGAGGAGATCTCATAAAGCTCTATTTAAGCACTTCTTGAGGATAAATTTGGGGACTTCTACTATAATTTCTTCTTTCTATTTTTTGTAAAGATTTTAGAGGGGTCATATAAAAGAAATTTTATAGCTACTTTTTAAGTTGTTTGGCGGAATCTATTAGAGGAGACTCATGAGGCTAAACAGACAAGGTAAAAATGATCCTTTTCAATATTATTTTTAAGTTTTTCTCCTTTTTGGCTTTATTATAATAATGTTCATTAAAGATGTTAAACCAAATACTTATTAAGAGGCAACCCAACTTTCTTTGCTTTTCCAAAACAAAATTGAATCCAAGGTTTAGGCACTAGAGTTAGTACCAAGGTATTGATAATATTGAATCCCTAGGTGAACACAGCTAAGCCAGATTAATGCTTGGTGGCTAAGTGCTATGACCATTGCCTAAGCACCAATACCCACACATCCTATATGTTGAAATCAAAAATATCAATAAGGCTCAACTCCATATCCTCTTCAACTCTAAAAGCCTTAACATAATCTAACCCATTACATTGCCTTTAATAGACCCTTAGTAGGAGACTATGTAAGAAGGTCACTTGCAAATCTTTCCAAAATTTTATGTTTGACTCTAGCAAGCCTTAGGGGTCTATTTAAGTCCAACCATTATTTAGTGGCTGTACGTATTGAAATTAAGTAATCAATTTATATCATTAATTTAATAATTTATGTAATTGAACATGAGATTTGAGGATATTCTTGATTATCTTCAAAATCAATCAGGGAAATTTAACCATGGTGAATACAACACTAAACCAAATTGGTCAATCACCCTAGATATTCAACCTTAGAATGTTGCTAGTATGGTTATGAATATAATAACTATTAGAACCCCTAAACATATTATTGCTTAACCAAAAGACTAGAACCATCAAACTTAGTCTAATTTAGGTCAATATTAGGCCAAGGTTGAAATCAAAATTGAAACTCATACTGAAAATTCTAATTTTGCCAATAAATGTCCTCATATGTTGAAAACAAAGCATTCTAAGGTAAACCTTGGGTTTATCAATCAATTCAATTAAATGCAAGTCAGCCCAAATGAAGCAAATTGATCAAATTAAGCTAATTTGACTAAATTATTCTTAACCCTTCAAATTGATTGGATCAACTTGACTTGTGAGCTTCATTAAATGTCTTAAATATGGTTGAATCATCATTAAATCAAATTTCTTTTTTGCACTAGCTTAACTGGCCATAACCATTAAGGCCCGTGTCTCCATTTAATGGAATATTGGACCAAGCTAATTATTATATCCAATCAAATTCTTGAGAGTAATTATAGTAAAGGATGTCATTAAAATGCTTAATTTAACTCACATTAATTTAACTTCTCAAAGGTGTTTATTTGAAAAAAATTGGTCAACATGGTCTTTTTTTTGCTCAAATGTGATTACCCATGATTATGTTGAAATTAAGTATATCAAATTGTTGAATCACTTCAAACCCCTTTGAATTAATTATTGCTATCATATACTTATCCTAATTCCAAATGCCTACTCCCCAAACTACCTCTTATGGCTCCACTTGGAATGTGGATGTAGTTAACCTAGTTGTTGACCATGATGGTTACCATGGGTATAAGCTTTGCCAAGTTGCCTTACATAACACATTTTCTCTCCATGGGAGATAAAGATTAATTTCACTCTCCATAAGCTCAAAGAAATTTTTTAGGCCATTCTTCAACCACCAAAGTCCCTCAAGTAAACTCAATGATCATAGCTAGCTAAGAGGTGGTTGAACCTTGACCGACCCAGCTAGAAAGATAGCTTCAGGATAAATTTAGGGAGGATTCCTTAGAATTCTAATTCTTGAAGCTTCTCTAATCAATAAATGTAAGCTCTATCTATTAGCAAGGTAATAGTCTCAAATCCTCTTCTCCTGCTTCTTAGCCTTAGTCTTTCTAGTGATCTTAGTCATGACAAGGTTCATTGAGCCATGAATTAGCTTCCCTTGACCTCCCTTAATGTTTATAGTGAGGGATTTTTTTTAAAATGACTTAAAAAGAAAAGAAATTTAAATGGGATTGGCTCGAGTTGCAACAACCTTAGCCTCACAATAGGAGGTTGAAATGGTCTCTTGGCCATTAGATCTATTTTAAATAGAATCCAAAGGATAAGATCAAGCCAAACTATTCACCCATCCAAACCATGTGTATTTTAAGCTAAACTTTTTACCATAGATTATGTTCATCATGGAATCTAGGAAAAATACTATCACTTGAATATTCATGTATTTGTATTTTTTAAAAATTTAAAATTTCTTTATTTTAATTATTTAAACTCTTAAATGAATTGAGAAAATTTCTATGTTTCTTGGAACCTTACAAATATTTCATAAAAATCTCAGAACAATTTGAATTTAGTATGCATGTTATGAATTTCTAAGCTAAAATTTCACTATTTCAAAATTAGAGTTATTAATACAATTGTCCAAATGTCTTGGAAATTTTAAATTATGTTTTTGGCATAATTCTAACTCTATCATTGCAAGGTCCCAAGTTTTGGAAGATAAAAGTAGAGGGTTGCATTAAATAGTTGTCATACACCATAAAACTTGGAAAACAAAAAAATCATTATATTAATTTTTTAATACATTGTGTCAATGCTAGTGCAATCCCTAGGAACAATACATTTTACGGCCAAATATAGTGAAAAGTGTGCAATGACCACTGCATTAGTATCCAAGTGCAATGTTAAATAACCAAGGGCTCCCACATTATGGACGGATGCGATCAAAGAAGCTAGTTCATGAATCTAGAATTAGGATAGAAACTTAAAATTTAAGTACTCTTACAGGTAAATTACTAGAATTAATAGATATTATGATTCATAAGAAGATAAATATCTTATACATTCAAAAAAAATAAATGCATTGGGGAGAAGGCTAAGGAGATTGATAGTATAGATTTTAAACTTTAGTATTTAGGTAAGTGTCATACAAAAAAGAATTTGAATAATGATATTATGAAAATTAATAAAAGTATAACTTTAAATATTACTATTAAACCTAATATTAATAATGTTAAAAGTGCTTATGCCTCTCAAGTAGGTTTTGAAGTATTCTCAATGAAAATTTTTGGAATACCTAGAAGGATTAATATAGAGAATACTTATTTAAGAAAGAGTACTTATTGAAGGACATTTAAATAAACATATTGGCAGATTGATAGAAGATTTTCAAATCATTCATGGTGGTTATAAATTTAGAGTGACTAATTACAAAAGTAGGACCATATTGAATTTTACTTTAGCTTATAATGTGGTTATTGCTAATATTATATTTATAAAAATTGATGAGCATATCATTACTTATAAGAATGGATCTAGAAAATTATAGATTAATTATAATTTTACAAGATAATTAGATCATTTAAATTATAATTTTTGGTACCCAACATTGACTTTTGGTATTAGATTTTAAGATGCAGAGTTGGAAAGATAATCAAAACATAGTCCTAGGATTAAATAGGAGTGCATAAAAAATGCTAATAAAAATATTTTTAAGAATAAGCTACAAGATCTTAGAAATTGGGATATTTATGAGGAAGTTAATGATATGTAGAAAAAGAAGCAAGTGAGATTAAGCAAGTTGCAAAAAAATGTGCTTAGAGAATCTAAAGAAAAAGTTCCTTCTTAAAAAAATAGTTGGTGGTGATGCTAAGATGAATAAGAAATAATAAAAAATAATAAAGTTTATTTTAAAACTTTGTTTAGATGTAAAAGTTAGAGAATTTAGAAATATATAGAGTGAGTCATTGGGATTTTAACAAAATAATATGTGGTCCAAAGAATTTAGCATTTAGCGATTTATATAATAGATTTGATACTAAAGAAGGTGAAAGATGTATGCATAAGTTAACTAAGCAAGGAGATAAGAAGAAGTAATGATTTAATTCAAGTGAAGTGCATTAATGATGAAGATCAAAAAGTACATTTTATAGATAAGGATATTTAACATAGGTGGATGAGATATTTTAGTAAACTCCTAATCAAGGTTGTGAAAATACAATTGACTTTAGCAACTTTAATATTCTAAATGAATTTACAGATTTTTATTTTTACATTTATATTAGTAAAATTGAAGTTATAGAGAGTTTCAGGAAAATAAAATGTGGAAAAGCAGTAGAGCTTGATGATATTCCAACAAAAGTGTGAAAATGCTTATAGGATTGAAGAATTTAATAGCTTAGTAATATGTTTAATATTATTTCAAACACGAAGAAGAATTTCCGATGAGTGGAGAAAGAGTTTATTAGTTCTTATTTTAAGAAAAAAGGTGTTGCATGAGTGTGTGAGATGAATTAAGTTAACGTGCCATACATTAAAATTATGAGAGAGAGAGAGAGAGAGAGAGAGAGAGAGAGAGAGAGAGTAGTTAAGAATATGTTACATCATGATATAAAAATTTCTCAAAACTAGTTCAGTTTCAAGAAAAGTAGGTCTATTAGAATGCTATACATTTATTGAAAGGTTTGATGGAGAAGTACAGAGAGATTAAGGAGGATATACATATGATATTTATTGATTTAGAGTAAGCATATAATAAAGTTCCAAAAGAAGTCCCTTAAAGAGTTCTAGAAAAGAAAGGGGTTAATATTGCTTATATTCAAGTCATTAATGATGCGTATACTGAGCTCCCACTTGTGTTCAAACACAATGAGGATTGACTTAGTATTTTCGTATTTCAATTAGATTACATCAAGGATTAGCTTTAAGCTGATATCTTATTTGTTTTAGTTAAAGATGTTCTTACTATACATTTACAAGAGGATGTATCTTAGTGTATGCTTTCTGTTGAAAAAAATCTTCTTGGTTATAAGACTAGAGAGAGATTGAGAGAAACTTAAATTATGGAGTTCAACCTTAAAGTCTAATGGTTTTTGTTTGAGTTGATCTAAAATTTAATACATGGAGTGCAATTTTTAGTTGTAGAAAATCTAGTTGTGGGTTTATGATAATGGGTAATCAAGCCATTAGAATAATGAATGTTTTAAATACCTCACATTTATTGTTCAAAGTGATATAGATGGGGATGTTAATAGTAGAATTCAAGGTGAATGGTTGAAGTGTGGGAAAGCATCTAGCCTATTGTGTGATAGAAAAATTTCTCTTAGACTTATAGAAAAATTTTATTAGATGGTTATGATACCTGTATTGTTTTATGAATCAAAAGGTTGGCCCATAAAAGAATTGTATTAATTTAAGTGTTACAGAGATGAGGATGCTTAGGTCAACTTATGCTAAGAAAAGTAGAGGTTGACTTGAAAGACTCAGTTAGGAAGTATCAAAATGACCTTATTTTATTAGAATTAAATGAGAATATTATATTTAATACAATACAATGGAGAAGAAGGACTCATGTAGTCGATCCCACATAGTGGGATAAAGGATTGTTGTTGTTATTGTTATTTATGGAATATTTTTTTTAATAAGGGAAAATTCATTGAACAATAAAATGAAGTACAAAAGTTATTGTAAGGAAAAGACTATAAAAATAACCACTATTATATAAAGCATGTTTAAGTTATCTACCTTTATGAACTTGTATAATTTTCTATCCAATTTTGTTGGAATAATAGCTTCCTCCACAAATGCTCTTAATTTTGCTAAGTAATTCACTAGCTATCTTTCTTTTCTACAAATATAGCTAGTCTTTCTGAAATTGTTTCCCACTAAAAGATAATAATAAAGTCCAAGGAATACAACAATCATTCATTCAGTAATTTAGTGAAAGTAATTAAGTCTATCTTTATCTAGTATTGAGTTGTAGAGATTGTTATCATAGTCCTTAAGGTAGATAAATTACAAGATATTTGGTATGAATAATTGAGTTGGCATAGCAAAGCATGGAAAAATAAAGGATGAACATCCCATTATGGTCTATGAAATTCTCTTTAATACCATCATTATAAAAATTTAAATTGAAACTCCCATTAATGTTAATTTTGATGCAGGATTTCACATAGCCTAATAGATAAAATCCCAAGATAGCATTTTATGAGGTACACAAATTAGACCTAAGAGGATTATAGCATTGATATGTTTTTTTCTTAATGTGTGTGGCTGATACATCCATTCTATTGAGCTTTATAAATGTACCTTTTAACAAGTTAAATTATCTCCAATGGTTGAGCTTTCATGTTATCATTCTTGATATTTTTCTGAGCCATCAAAATTAACAAATATGCAATAAGTGGGTTGATAGCACTTATGTGTATATTCAAACTTTTATGGTAGAGAGTTTTCCATTTCATAAAGAAGTCTAAAGTGGTGATATTATCACATCTATAACTAGTGATTTGAAAATTATTTTTTAGATATCCCCATAAGTCATTATTGAATTTGCATTTAACGAACAAGTGATAAATGTTTTCCTCATTTTTAGAATAGAGACAACATTTGGAGGGTATTCTTAAACTTTTTTAGTTTATGTATATCATCATTAGGCATAACTTATAAAATAGCTTCCAAAGTAAAAAAAAATTCAAGAGAGGTTTCAGTATTCAATTCCAAATCATTTTCTCCTAATGTGAGATTGCTCTAATTCTCAACTTTGTATAGATAGTCTTGGAGATAGAAGAGTGTTGATATTTTTTTTATCAATGTAAAATCCTTGTTGCTTATATTGATAAGTATTTGCTTGATATCATAGATAAGTTTTATTGGATGAAAAAAGGTGAGCTTATTAATGTTCCAATGCTCATTATACAATAAATCTGACATAGTTGAATATGGTGAGTGAGAAGTATGATACAAGTTAGTGAAGGGCCACTCATTGCACTAATTATCAAACCAAAAGTTTATTTTACTTTCCTTAATGTTTCAAAAAAAAAATTTGTTTTTCTATGTTTCTAAAAGAAAGCATAGTCTTCCATGTTCTTGAGTCACCTATGTAATATTCCACTTGAGCTTGATGTGATTTCAAACAGTATTTATTGAGCAAAAAGATAGCCTATATGAAGTTTTTTTTTTAAATTTGATCCAAAATTTAATAATGTTGCATTCAATAGTATTACCTAGAGATTTAAATCCTAAATCACCTTTTTTAACCTTACAAATTTCTTCCATCTAATCTAATGAATAATATTACCCTTTTTTTTTACTCCATATGAATTTATTGAAGATTATCTATAATTTGTGTTAAATGTTTGCTGGTATGTTTAAATCTTGGCTAGAGTATAGAGGAATAGAGTTGAGAACACTATTAACAAATGTGAGACAACCACCAAATTAAAGGAATGTACTTTTCCCAAAAAATTGATCTTCTTATGAACTTTATAGATGAGCTCATCAAAGTGGAGAGATTTTAGCTTATTTTTGTGCAGATTTATACATTAATATTTAAGAGAAAAATTAGCTTAGGAAATTCAACCCAGTATTTAGTCCATCTAGTTCTATTAGTTTTAATGCAACTACTAGCAATGAATTTACATTTACCTGTGTTAAAAGACATACCCAAGAGATTTTAAAATACTGAACACCTAAATTATCTTCTTAATCAAGTTCTTATTGCCATCATAAAATAGTAGAATGTCATCAATGAATGCAAAAAGGGGATTAGATGTTTTCCCTTTATAAGAGAAGTGAATGGAGTTATTATCATCATAAACTTCATTAGGAATCTTAGAAAAATAATAGTGGCAATTATGAAATGAGTAAGTGAAAAAGGATATCCGTACTTGATGCCTTTATTAGCCTTGAGAAAGCCATGAGCTTCACCATTGATAAATGTGGTGTTTATTTTTGATTATCTTGTGTGTATATATGTGAAAGGACACCATGCAGACTTGAGGATATACTTATTAAGGTGAACAGGTATGATATCAAGGAATAGTGTACTATCTCAAAAGATAGAAGTCACTACCATATGATGGACCTAATCACCTAATAAGGACTCCTAAGGCATGATGGGACATAGAATATACCAGAGATTTTTCCCCTACTTTACATGAAAAAGTAAAGCAGGGTTTATTTAAACTGGGTTCATTAAGCTCCCTATGGAGGCAAGCCTTTATAGTTAATTACATCTTAAGGAAAGTGAATTCTCTAAGAATACTGTCGATTAAAATAGGTGATTGTTATCTCCAAAGAATTCAAAGATAGAACTATCAATAAATTGGTTGTGTTTTAGAAAATCAAGTGGGATGGATCAAAAGGAAAGATTTATTATCAAAGCCAAAGGGGATGAGTAGGGAATGCTCATAATACTAGGAAGCCTAGTGAGCACTCCAATCCACCATATGGTTGGGCTTTATATATTTGAAATTGAGAAGATATATTTATTTGAGTTAAAATTTTAATAGAAATCTAGGGCTTATAATTCCACCATACAAGATTGTGGAAATGTTTAATAGGTGAGGATTTATGCTTGTAGACCCAAAGGGAAACAACAACCTCGGATCCTAAATCTATGGAGTTTTGGTAAGGGCCAAGGCACGACCTAAATCTAAAGCAAAAATGGGTATATGGTTTACCTCCACAAGAGAGAGTAAACCACCCAACTGCTAGGCTTATTACTGTCTGGAGTGGTAGCCAGCTAACTCTTCCTATGCTTTAAATCCATGTAGGCAAGTCATATGCTTTGCAAGATGGTTAGGCTGTTATTTATTTAGAAAAGAAACTAAGTCCTTAAACCCACTTCCTAAGAGACTAGAGCATGAGAGGTATGAATAATGACTTAATCTAATGCAAATTCTTATGGACTCTTTACTTTGACATAAGCTATAGGATTTTGTATGCCTAAATGCATAAGAAGTTGATTATGGGACAAATCAAAAGGGAAATAGGTGTTATTCCATCATAGGCTCTTAAAGGTTAAGCTCATTTCTATCTGGCAAAGATGGAAGCCCTCTCTTAATAAGAGTGAAACAAGATGGCTATGCATGATATTATACATACAACATCCAGCTAAGGGGTTGCTAAATATTTTATTATCTTGATTTAATGCCTAAGATTTTACATGAAATTATGAGTTGTTTTAAAGATTTAGTTATGACTTGTTAGTTTGGGTAGAAAAATTAATTTTTATCCTAGGAGCCTAATTGCATCCAGGTCATACAACAATCACCAAATCATTAATAAATAATGAAGAGACATGCTTTTTCTAATGCACAAGCTAAATAAAACATCAAACAATTTTATACAGCTATCGTAAAAGAATGAGAGGCCTATGCGATTGGGTACCACCGTACAACCCAAAAATAAATATGGGTAGCCGAGCTCCACCCTTATACATCCCTGCATAATGAAAGAATAATTACAATTATAAATGATGAATGATATGGGGGTCTTCATTCTTCGTTCTTCATTCTTTCTTGTTTCTACTTTCTTTTCTTTATTTGATTTGCTCCATTTCTTTCTTCCTTCTATCTTGATTTAGATATTCTTACTCCAAAGGCATCACAATGGTACATAAGACTTAATCTTATAACCAATGTTCATCTTAATCCCCCATAACATTCATGTTAATCCTAATGCAAAATTATATTAAAAGAAAGAAAGTAAATCTAGCTATACTTGCAAAACAAATGTTAGCTAAACACACCATACAACCCAAGCAGTTATATGAAAAATTTGGACTTAATACCCCCACACATGGGTAACCAAGCCCACCCATCCTAACTTGAGTTATTCTTAGGGGCTAAGCAACCTGCACAGTAAAAGTATTTATATTTTTATTATGACGACCCCTTAA
Organism: Cymbidium sinense; assembly: GCA_021442155.1. Classification (NCBI taxonomy): domain Eukaryota; kingdom Viridiplantae; phylum Streptophyta; class Magnoliopsida; order Asparagales; family Orchidaceae; genus Cymbidium; species Cymbidium sinense. The sequence goes on from CM038222.1 coordinate 150,267,377, forward strand.
GCACAACCCCCTGCAAAAAATATGAATAGGCTAATATCAACCTAACATCCAGACTACGCACATACACCCTAACATCCAGTCTAAAATAATACATCACAAAATAAGCATGCATCAAACCATACACCGCCTTAGTCTAATGTGTGTGAATTAAAGCTTGTGTTGTATGTCCTAACTAGGCTTTAGAGTTTTCTAAGAGGGATCTAATTTATAAAGGGTTGATTTCTCTTTAAGTGATTTAATTGATTTGGATATTTTATTTAGTGTCTTCTTTTATTTCATATAGCCTACATAAAACAACTAAGTGTTATAAAGAGAAGAAGGAGAGGAGACCCCTCTTTCATCCCTACTTTAAGTCCCTTCAAAAACAAATTAATTAATCAATTTCCTTTAGTGAATGGCTTATTACATGTTTTGATTAACCCTAGGTTTAGGTTCACTCTAAATGACCTTATTCAATCAAAAAGGCATCTTAAGATTAACTATAATGAATTACTATCACAGAACACATATTCATTCATTTCATTTCATCATGTATATCATGCATATGAATAAATCCTAAGCATATCTACACATGCAATTTAGATTTCAAGCATACTTGAATGATAAATGCAAGGAAGTGTAATTATAATTTAAATATTTTATTTGATTGAACTATGAAGGCATGCCTTTTTAATAGAAAAGAGGGATTTTTCATCCCTTAGCAAAATACACATTCACATGTATACAATTTTTAAGTGAGTACGTTGCCATTATTTCTGCACTAGGGGCATAAGATGCAAGACCTACTTAAGGCTACTTAAAGCCTCATAGCTCCGGGGTGTTTAGACTAATATACCACTTTTCTTAGATATATGTAGATGTATAAGCAACTATAAGTACAAAAAAACCCATTCAATAGTTGTGTTTGATTTATTTGATTTATGATTCTTATTCATTGGCCACATCATACATACATATGTATAAGAGTTTTAAGTGAGTACGTCGCCATTATTTTCAGCACTAGGGGCGTAAGGTACAAGACCTACTTTTCTCAGATACATATAAATGTATAAAAAGAACCACAAGAATAAGAAGTCATGCAAGAAGTCATATTTGATTTGATTGTATGATTTACATATGTGACATGAAATTCTTCCTAAGTCTTAACATAGAGATGCATAGGAGTAGATTTAGACAAATGTTGTTTTCTTTTCAAATGAATTGTACATTTTTAAATCCTATGTGAATCCATGGAAGATAAGGAGAGATAACCTCATATTGCATATCTTATATTATCATCACATGCAAACCTATAGATATTTATAATTGAAGTCACTTCATATATTATAATTGATTTTTGGGCTTTGAAAATAGCTTTTGATTTAATAGTCATAATAGCCACACCTATTTAATTTAAATCAACACATGCCATTATACATAAAAGAAACCATTTCATTTAGCTAATTTTTAAAAGAAATGAATGCATGATTTCACATGGCAAACAACATTTAACATGATTGGAAAGAAATAAAGGAATATAAGTACATGATCTCATTCATCCCAATTATTTTTTAAAGATAATCATACTAAATAATGCTATCTAAAATAAACCAAAGCTCTTTAAAGACATTTTTTAACTTTGAGTTTGATTTGATTTAGGAAATAAGAAAGAGGTTTGCTAATCCTAATCCAATTCCCCATGTGTGAATTTATTTGGTTTAATGAAGAATATTTAGGTTGATCTTATATTTTAATTAGGTTAAGGTATGAATTAAGTGAATTAATTAACCCTTACCTATATCACCTTAAGTTAATTAACTAATTAATAATAAGCTAATATGATATGCAACCACATGAAATGTAAATTTGCTATGCTCCTAAGGAATGAAAGGGGGCCTAATGCAATTGGCCTATGATTAATAGTTAATTAGACTTAAGGGATCTCATTTAACTACTTTTATGGTTTTCTCACGCATGTGAGCTAACCAAAACTTCATTATCTCTCACCTTGGGTTATTGAACACCCAAAGATCTACCCAAGATCAATTAATGGTTGCTTAGATGTGAAGTGGATTTTAGATTGAGTTAAATCAAACTTATTAATTAATTGGTTGATTTTTTTATTATATTTTGATTAGAATGATGAAATTAGCTTAGAGAAAGGGATCAAGGACAAGGCCTTACTCCTTAATCCCTAAGCCATTTCAAACACTCAATTAGGCTCTAATTTTTTATCTTGGGAATTAATTAATTAATTAAGCAATTAATTACCTCATTAATCATCAATTAATTTAATTCCAAAAAGAGAGGAAATCTAAAAAATGAATTAGAAAATATCCCAATTACACTCCCTAAATTTCCTTACTGTTCCACAGAGGTAAGAAGGCTTAAATAATTAATTAAACTACTGTTCATTCACTATTTATCACTAATTAAATTAAGAGAGTGATTAAGGCTTAATCAATTGATCTCCCTAATTAAGCAACCAATAAAATCCCAGAAAAATATGGCAGGCAGAGGTCATCCCCCTAGATATCCATAAAAAATTTGAGATTAATTAGATGTTTAATTAAGGAGTAATTAAACTAATTATATTTCTAATTAAAAACTACCTTTGTCAGTCCCATGTCCAATTGTGAAAAGTGGAGGGTTGCGATAGGTAGTCGACAGCTAGCATAAAACTTGCCAAAATAATCATGACATGAATCCTTTAAATCATTATGTTAATGCTAGGGCGTCCCCTAGAAGCAACGTGTTGTATGGCTTGACTACAGTGAAAAATGTGCAAGGGTCGCTGCATCCACGCTCAGGTGCAGTGTTAAAAAAGCAAGGGTTCCCACATTATGGACAGATGCGGCAAAGAAGTTAGTCCATGAAACTAGAATTAGGTTAGGATCTTTGAATATAGGTACTCTTACAAGTAAATTAATGGAATTAATAGATATTATGGTTCATAGAAAGATAAATATTTTATGTGTTCAAGAAATTAAATGTGTTGGGGAGAAGGCCAAGAATATTGATAGTTTAAGTTTTAAACTTTGGTATTTAGGTAGAAGTCGAACTAGAAATGGTGTAGGTGTGATTATAGATATTAGTTTGAAGGATAATGTTATAAATATGTATATATTTATATTTGATATTTTACTCAAAGTTTATGCATGTAATTTTGGAAAATTTTATTTATTAATGAATGGTAAAAGTATTATATGTTTAGACTATATTAGATTTTCCTTATGATTTTGTATGCTTTATTTAAGAAAAGAGATGAACATATTATTACTTATAAAAATGGATCTAGTAAAATACATTGATTATTTTATGATAAGAAAAATAGATCATTTATAAATTGTAAGTCATTCCAAGTGAAAGTTTAAGTACCCAACATCGATTGTTAGTTTTAGATTTTAAGATGAAAGATTGTAAGAGGAAAAATAAATCAAATTATTATCCTAGGATTAGATGGGGATACTTAAAGAACATAAATAACAATATTTTTAAGAGCAAGCTACAAGAGATTAGAATTTGGGATGTTCATATCGAAGCTAATGTGATGTGGTAAAAAGTAGCAAGTGAAATTAAGCAAGTTGCTAAAAATGTGTTTGGAGAATCAAAAGGAAAAGCTTCTTTTAATAAAAATAGTTGGTGGTGGAGTCAGAGTGTGCAAGAAAAGATAATAAATAGGAAGCATTATTATAAAACTTGGTTTAGATGTAAAAACTCAGAGAATTGGGAAAGATATAAAGTGGCCTATAGATATTCTAAGAAAGCAATAAATGATGTAAAAAAATTAGCTTTTAGTGATTTATACAATAGATTGGATACCAAAGAAGGTGAAAGATGTATGTATAAGTTAGCCAACCAAAGAGGTAGGAGAAGTAAAGACCTAGTTCAAGTGAGGTGTATTAAGGATGAAAATAATAAAGTGCTTTTATTAGAAAATGATATTAAAAATAGGTGGATGAGGTATTTTGATAAACTTTTCAATAAAGGATCTAAAAGTGCGATTGATTTTAGGAACCTTAATACCCTAAACAAAAATAGAGAATTTAATTTTTATTGTTGTATTAGTAAATCTGAAGTTAGAGAAGATTTAAAGAAAATGAAATGTGGAAAAATAGTAGAACCTAATGATATTCCAATAGAAGTGTAGAAATGTTTAAAAGATCAAGGAATTTCTTGGCTTATAAATCTTTTTTATGTTATTTTAAAGACTAAAAAGATGTCAGATGAGTGGAGAAAGAGTTTGTTGGTTCCAATATTTAAGAATAAAGGTGATGCACAAGAGTGTGCAAATTATAGAGGAATTAAGTTAATGTGTCATACATTAAAATTATGGGAGAGAGTAATTGAGCATAGGTTACGATGCGATACAAAAGTTCACAATTAGTTTGGTTTCATGCCAGGTAGATCTACTATGGATGTTATACATTTGTTAAGAGGTTTGATGGAGAAGTATAGAGAAAGTAAGAAGGATCTACATATGATATTTATTGATTTAAAGAAAGCTTATGATAAAGTTTCAAGAGAGGTTCTTTGGAGAGTTCTAGAATAGAAAGGAGTTAATATTGGTTATATTAAAGTCATTAAGGATATGTATACTAGAGCTGTTGCTTGTGTCCTAATACAAGGAGGATTGATAAAATATTTTCCTATTTTAGTCATGGATGTTCTTACTAGGCATTTACAAAAAGATGTACTTTGGTGTATGATTTTTGCTGATGACATTCTTCTTGTTGATAAGACTAGAGAGGGAGTCCAAGAGAACCTTGAATTATGGAGGTCAACTTTACAGTCTAAAGGTTTTTGTTTAAGTAGATCTAAAATTGAATATATGGAGTGTAATTTTAGTTGTATAAGTTCTAGTGGTAGTGTTGTGACATTAGGTGAACAAGTCATTAATAAGATGAGCGATTCAGATATTTAGGCTATACTGTTCAAAATGATGGTGAAATAGATGGAGATGTTGTTAATTGAATTCAAGTTGGATGGTTGAAGTAGAGGAAAGCATCTAGCCTATTGTGTGATAGAATAGTTCCCCTTAAACTTAGAGGAAAATTTTATAAGATGGTGGTAAGACATGCAATGACTTATGTGGAATAAAAGAGAAGCATAAGACTAAGTTAAGTGTTACAGAGATGAGGATGCTAAGGTGGATGAGTGGATTTACTCTTAGAGATAAAATGCAAAATGAGTATGTTTGGGAAAAAGTTGGAGTAGCTCCAGTGGCAGATAAGATTAGAGAGAGTAATCTTAGATGGTTTGGCCACATAAAGCATCGGTCGTTCGATGACCTGGTTAGGAGAGTAGGTGCATTAGATTTGCCTTATGTTAAGAAAGGTAGAGGTAGACCTAAAAATACTTGGTTAAGATGTATAAAAAATAACCTTAGTATAGTTGAATTAAATGAGAATTTGACACATAATAGGACACAATCAAGATGAAGGATTCATGTAGCTGACCCCACTTAGTGGGATAAAAGCTTGTTGTTGTTGTGTATATTTCTAATTAAACCTTAATTTTTCTAGATTCTATTCTAAAATAGCTTAAAATGAGCCAAATTTTGTATTTTTTTTGAATTTTTCTATAATTAGTTATGAATTTAGGAAGTTTAAACCTTAAAATTTAATTAAAACTGCCTAATTAAAGCCTTAATTTTGTCTGGCCACATGGCGACTGATGCGACATGCTTTCCACATGGCACGATGGAAGTGGCTATTTAAGTTGTCATATTCGAAGGCTGACTCGGATGGTGCAGACGTGGTTTCTCTGTGGACCGTCCGATCGAAGATCGGATGATCACGATTCGAGCCACGGGTTAAAGGAGAAAATAACAGGGATCTACCGTGATCTAATCACAACCGTCCATTCCAATCAGTTGAAAGATGAGAACCGTTCATCTTTCCCTGTTCAATCCGAGCTCACCCAAGCTCGGATTAGGATCAAATCGATCCCACACCTTCAAAAGGAGGGGAGATGCACATCCAATGGTCAAATTCACATGGGATTTATATTCTCTTCAAAAAGGACCAAGCACAATCTCCATATAGCTATAATTTTGAGGAATTACCTTACCAGAGCTAATGTCCGGTGGTGGGTCACCGGAGGTAGCTTTGCCTAGTTGAGGTGAGGCCCAGTTGGGAAGCTTTGAGCTAGATTTGGTGTGGAATGCTGGGTCGACCACCTCACGTATGTAAGAGCCTCGACTTTGATCGAAGTCGCACCTCCGGCTACTTGGTAGCTCAAGAAATGACTCATTTGGCTTCAACAGAGTGTGATGAGAGTGTGGGTAAGAGGAATTTGAATTTGATTGCAAAATAAAGGAGTATTGATCAAAGGGGTGATGTCCTATTTCAGCTTTGCTCGGTAATGGGCAATGCCGATCGAGGAGGGCTTGAGGATGCTTGGGATCGCTTTGAGGGAGTTTAAAAATGTCTTAGGAAGTCTCTCAATGTAATTACCTGCGTTTGCCACTCAAATTGAGGGGGTATACTCTGCAATTTCTCATGATGGACGGACTGGATGCATCCCATAATTCTTGTCAATTAGCCACCATCAGGTCATCAGAGGGGTCATTGTCAATGCCATGTGGCTCGCCAAGAGTGGTCGAGGTAGTGCCAGGAGTCTCAAGGCTTTATATGGAAGGATTGAGTTGGGTTGGTTCTTCCTTTGCCCATGGGATGTTCGGCCATAGAGGTGGATGTTTGGCTTGCTTCCCTTGGTCCATGGCAAGGGCTAGGATGGCTTAGGGTGGGCTAAGGTGGCCTAGGAGTTCCTTATTTGGCACTTTAATGGTTTCCATGGGGAGGCAAAGTGAACTTTACGACTTAAGGAAAGGATCCAATGCAAATGAGAGGGTGTCTATTAGTTAATGCCCTTAGGTTGGGTCCCACATGGACTTGGGTTGGCTTGGGGCTGACCTAGGGTCCAATTGTGTCAGGTAAGGTCAGCCACCAAGGTTCCATAAAGTTGTTTTGGGTGATTTGGGTTCATATGATCAAAATGTGTTCATTTGGGCTAGGTTGGTTTGGGTTGACTAATTGGTCAAATTGAGTCAAACCAAGGTTTGGGTTAGGCTCAAATGATGATTTGGGATGTCTTGGTTCAATTGATTTAGGTTGGTTTGGCCTAGGTTTGGATTTGCCTCATTTGGGTTCAAAAGGATCAAATTGGTCAATTTGACCAATTTGACCAAATTAGTTTGGGTTAGGTGTTGGGTCAAGTTTAACCGGTCAATTAAAAATTATTATAGGCTTTAGTTTGGTTTAATTTGAATTTAGCTTGAATTTTAGCTTATTTGACCTTTAGGTCAATTTGGGCTAGGTTGGGTCAAGTTGACTAATTGGTCAACTTAAGCTCAGTTATAGCTTTGGTCAAATTCGATAAGTGATTTGGAATAAAATTGAGCCATTGGTTGCAATCAATTTGTATCAAATCATGATTTGAGCTATTATAGCCTTTTAGGACAATTTGGGTCAACTTAGGTCAAATGGCCAATTGGACTTGGTTTGGCTCAAGTGAGGGTTTTGGTCATGTTCATTCACTGATCATGAATGGGTTTGAGTCAATGGTTTCAATTAATTTGGGACATGGTGGATTTTGGCTAGTTTGAGTTTCATTTGGGCAAAATGTTGACTTGGTCAAAGGCTAGGTTTGACTTGGTTTGACCCAATTCAATTCAATTGATCACCCTATGATAATTGTTGATCATGATTAAAGGTTTAGATGGGTCAGTTCAATCCAATTTGGGTTGGATCAGAACTTGGCTCAAGAAGGTCTTTTAGGTCACTTTGAGTCAAGTGGACCTAAATGGCTTGGTTGGCTTTATCCTGGCTTGTTCCAAGTTTGGTTGAACTCACATATAGACTTAGGATGGAAATATAAATCCAATTGCAAGTGATTTGAAGTCAAATGAATTTTGGTTCATATGACAATCTTCAAGTCAAAAGGGTCAACATGGGCTTGACTTGGGTTGACTTGGGTTTGGTTTGACAAGGGTGGTTTATATTTATATTTTCATCAATCAGTGAAGGAATGATTGAATCATGAAGAAATACATTGATTTTGAGTTGATTTGGGTGTCATTTAGCCAAGTTCAAAAGTTTGGCTAAAAGGGCTAAAATTGGGAATTGGATTTTATTTGGATTTATATTCCTTTTATAATTGTGAAGATAAATGAAGATATAAATGGGTTGTGAAAAAATAACTTGAGTTTGGAGTTATTTGGAAGCAAATTTGACCAAGTTAAGGGATGTAGGTCAAAAAGGCTAATCTAGAGAATTGGTTTGGTTTGATTTAGTTTTGTTCATTGGAGGGTGGGTTTCATTTATATTTGTAAATATAAATTAAGGAATGATTGATGTATAAAGAAATCAATTGAGTTTCATTTTATTTGGATTGAGGTTTGGTTAAGCTTATGGAGGTTGGTCAATATGGCTTAAGAAAGGAATTTTACGATTTTGATTTATTCCTGGGTTTCAATTACTGGTAGTTGGATTTGATCATTGGAATTTGGATTGGGATTTAATTTGAGATTGAATTTGATAATTGAGAAAATCAATTGGATTGGGGTTGATTTGAATTTGGTTAAAGCTAAGTCCATAAGATAAAATCAAAGGGCTTAGGAAGGGATTTGAATTTAATGATGAATTTCAATCATTGAATATGGAATTGATTTTGGAATTTTGAATTTGAGGTTTAGTTTGAAAGAAGGAAGCAAGGATTGGGTTTAGGCTAAAGGGTAAAGCAAGTCCTCCTAAGTCCCTAAGGAACAACCTATTCTTATGTCTAACTCTTATATGTCTCTTGGATTATGTTAAATGTTCACTTAATCACTAGAAGCATCATAAGACTAAGGAACTCTTAGTATCGATAAGAGTCCTAGATCTATGATGGAAAAGTTGAGAGCTCACTCCATAAGTGAGGTCAACAATAAAGATAAAGTAAACTTATTAGAAATTAGCCTTTTAATAATATCACAAAACTATGTTTAAAATCTCTCTCCCCCAACACAGTAAGAATAAAATCCCAATTGATACTATCAAAGGCTTTCTTGATGTCAAGCTTAACAAGTAAACTACCACCCCTACACTTTTATCCATTCCCTTGATTTGTTCTTGGGCTAGTAACATATTATTATTTATGCATCTACCCTTAATAAAGGTAGCCTGGTTACTAGTAATGATGAATGGAAAATCCTTTGAAACCTTATAGATAAGATTTTAATTATGATTTTGCTTGTAATAGTTGCGAGCTGATAGGTCTGTAGTTGCCCCAATTATGATTATCATTATTTGTAGATAAAAGAATGATAAAAGAGATGGTAAAATACTTGTGCATATAAGATCCTCGACAAAAAAATCTTAGATTGCTTGAATGACATTCATTTTGATTATTTTCTAAGAGTGTTAATAAAAAATATCTAAAAATTTATCGAGGCCCCTTATTTTTTATCCATCAATATAATCTAGTGCTATTTTGATTTATATTTTAGTTGGAATGAAAACATGGTATAAGGAAGCAATCATGTCGCAGTTGTTATCAAAAAAGGCTATTTAGATTTAGACTAGATTGAGCATTACTAAAATTAGTACTAGGCTAAATAATTATTGAAAATAATTCAAACATCTCTCCAAGATGTCTTTTTTATCGGCTATCTTCTAGAATGATCCCTTATCTTTAGAATGGCCTTGGTTTCTCTTTACTTTTACATCCAAGCATGAAAATACCATGAGCTTCTATCACCTTGAAGGAAAGAGGGAGCAACAACTTCTTGTCTCCAAAATAATTCATCCATGTTGATATAATTCTGGAGATTATATTATTCTTGCAATAATGTAATAAAATTTATCATAATTTTGGATATGCTTTGATCTAATAAATAAATTGAAAATAAAAAATAACTATTTTAATTTTTAAATTAATTAATAATGTTCAATATTTTAAAATAAAATATAACAAATTCTCTATGATCGAAGACACCCTCTAGAACTTTTTTTAGAATTTTATAGATTTAAATGTGGTATTTAGAATTTATTCTATGAAATACCCTACATTGGCAAACCCCTAGGTGGGTCAACAATTGAGGTATTTCCCTAGAGGTGCAAGATAATGTTTGTTATATAGTTCCTTTCATTGGAATTTTTTTTACATGTATTGCTATTTTTAATCATAAAAATATATTTTTTCTATTTATATAAATATTAAAATATTTTAAATATTTTTAAAATTATAAGAAATTTTTTAAAGACATTATTATATAGAATAAGTGCTTAGTAAAAAGAAGTGGTCAAATAATTTAAAATAAGTTTAAAATTTCATCAATTTAATAATCCATATTCTAATCTTCAAATAACAATTTTAAAATATAATTTTTTACAAAATATTTAATGCACTCCATATTTTAGATTAATATTTCATGAACTTTATCAAGAACAAAAATCTTATTAGAACATTATATTGCACTAGTACATTATCCACTCCCTCTATTCAATTCCACATTAAATAAGGCATCACCATTTCACATTTAATATTTGTAGATGATATCTTGTTGTTTTGTAATGGACCTAAGGCATCAATAAAAAATATCTTTAGCATTATCAAAGAGTTTGAAACCAATGCTAGTACGAAATTCTATAATAATAAATCCAACAATTTTCTAGGTAAAAATGTGACCAATGCACATTCAAGATGGATACAACATTTTACTAAAATCAAAGATGCTTACCTCCCCACAAAATACCTAGGCAATTCTCTCTCTCTCAATCTCTCTCTCTCTCTCTCTCTCTCTCTCTCTCTCTCTCTCTCTCTCTCTCTCTCTCTCTCTCTTCTCTCTCTATATATATATATATATATATATATATATATATATATATATATATATACTTTGAGAACATCATATCCAAAATCCAAAATAGGATTCTCTCTTGGGACAACAAGCTTCTCTCTTTTGTGGGAAGGCTAACTATAATTAAAATCAATATTAATTATATACCTTTACATGTTTTGAAGGTTATTAATATGCACCTTTGTACACAAAGAAGAATAAAGTCTTTTTTCAATATCGTTCTTTAGAGTGGAAACCACAGAGGGTACCATTGGACTATCTAGAGAACAGTGTACTAACCAAATGAAAATGGACGAATGGGTTTCAAATCTCTCTAAGATCAAATTTAGTGCAACTCCATGAAGGTATGGATCAAGTTTAGACAACAAAATACCCTATGGAGCAGATTCATGAAAGAGAATTATTGCTCCCACACACACCTAACACTAATCCAACATAATAAATCTGATTCCTGTGATGGAAGATCCTACTTTCTCACAAAGATAAATCTAAACCCTTTATCAAATGGTAGATTTGTGAAGGGAACATTAGTTTCTAGTATGATACATGGTTGTTTGATGAATCACTCCTAGCTCAACATCAAGTTAATAATTAAGAGATTATACTTAAGGACTTCTTCCTGTTTCAAGAGAATTCCATCCACTAGAACATAAGAAAACTCTCTACTATTCTAACAAATGATATTACTACAAACATCACCTAGGTTCCAAATGATCATGGTTAAAAGAATGGGATTATTATAAACCTTGACAACTTGTAGCTCATTATATCTCAAGCTTATTACAAATTAATAAGAGCCCAAACCCCATGTAAATGGGGTAACCTTCTCTATCACCGCTCTTGTAAACCATTTATCTCATTCTTTTGTTGGAGATTATTTAATCTAGCATATGATAGAATTATGGATAAAGGCATCAACTTAGCTTCCAAATGTCAGTATTATCATAGCTCTGAATCCATACAGCACCTAGTTATTTACTACGTAAAGACTCAATAGACTTGGAGAATTCTGGATAACCTTCTTAACTTATAGATTCATAAGCATGCTTGCATTGAACCACTCCAAATATTGGATGCTTGGAATGAAATAGTAGGCCCTAGCTCAACCAACCTCATCTAGACTATAATACCAATCCTAAGCTTTTGGTTCACATGGATTAACATAAATGAAAAAAAACATAACCACAATAGAAAAGTGTCAAGGGACAGCTAATCAGATACGCAACTATCTGAAGAAAGCTTGCCTATATTATCTTCTTAATGGATCATGTTTTAGACATGCTACTCAACTAAAGAAACTTGGAATTAACTACCAATTGAACTCCCCAAAGCTGTTACTATTTCATTACATTAAGCCTCGATTCCTTTGGCTAAAGTTCAACATGGTGGATCTTTCATAAGCAACATCAACTCAGTTGGCTCAAGAGGACCTATAAAAAAATTGGAAAAGGAAAATTTTGTGCTACTTCCACAAACCTTGTTGAGCTATCAACTCCTTGTACTCTGAGGTGGATAGTTTATTATTTGCCTTGAAAATGATTGTTGCATTCCCCAACTCTCCATTGTGGTTTGAAATTGAATCACTTTATTTGATATCTATATTTTATCATAAGAAAGCACTACAATAAAAATTAAACTGCCTCCTCAGAAAAAAAAAAAAGGACCTTGAATTCGCAAACATCCATGCAGCTCACACATCTACCAAAAAGGAAATATAACAACATGTTATGAAGCCCAAGAGGGCAGGTGAATTGGGTGTTCAAAATATTTTCAAATTAAAAATTAAATTTAATACTTTATAGAAAATTTAACTTTAAATGATTATACTTAAGAGAACAAAGCAATCAATAACAAAAGTAAAGAAAAGTGAAGGTACGAAAACAAGTAAAACAAAAAATAGAGATTTTTACGTGGTTTCGCTAAACCCAAAAACTGGCCTACGTCCATGCATAGCAACCCAAGCTAGGAATTCGCTAAACTAAAGTTGAGATTATAGAAAATCTCTCATACTCTCCTTCATGGGCAAGTACAACCCGGCATCATACTTTCCTACACGGGCAAGTTCTACCCAACACAATACTTTCCTACATGTGCAAATTCAACCCAACATAGAATAAGAGATAAGAAGAGATAAGGTACAAAATATCTAACTCTCAATTTTAAAATACTTTGCACTCATAACCCAACTAAAATAATATTAAGACAAACAATAAAAGAGTGCTTAAGTTTAATAACTTTCTTGTTGATTAAAAGTTGAAGTAAAAGCAAGAACTTTATATAAAATGTAGTATGCAAATAATTCTTAAAAGAACTTGATTAACTTTAAGAGGAATGAAAACTAGAAATCAAAACAACTTCAAATGACATATCAAACCAGCATAAGGATGATTAAAAAACTTTCATGAAAGTGTAACCAAATTATATTATGCAATGTATAAGTTCAAATACACAATCAAATGTGAATACCTAATATGAGAAATCACTTAAGAACTATTTCTCAAAAACTTTTGATGTATCCAAATAAATGAAAACTACTAAAATCAAACTTTATAATATCTTGAATATAACCTAAAATAAAATTAGAAGTACCTCCACTTAGTGATTGATGAAAATAGTAAGGAGAGAGAGATGACTTATAATATCAAATCTTCAAGAAACTTCAAGGATGGATTTTGGCCACACAAGAAGCAAGAGATGATGGAGAGTATGTTGACTTGCTTCAAGCAAATCCCAAAGGAGGGATTGGCCAAGGATGTGATTTCACCAAACCTTCAAACTTTTCCAAGCAAGCTTCAACACAAGGTCTCGACCAATGGTGAAAGTGTAGGAGAATGAGAGCTTAGCCCCCTTGGAAAACTTATGATTGTTTTGCAAGGCTTTCAGCAAAGGAAGAACAAAATGAGAAGAGAGAGTATTTTAGCACTTTGAATCATAAGAATCTCCAAGAAATTAAATTATAGGAGATTGATAAAGATGGAGAGGAGCTAAGAGGGAAAAACCTAATTCTAAACCATAATAAATACAAAAGAGGAAAGAGAGGGTCAGCCAAGCAAGAGAGGATTGGAGGGAAAAATAATTAAAGAAATAATTCAATTTAGAATCAATCAATTTATTAAAAATCCAATGATGAGGATTTCGGCCAAGGAGAGATGGAATGAGAGGAATTTGATTTGGCGACATCTTGAATTTTGAATTCAAGAGCCTATGAGGAACTAATGGGTTCGATCAAGACAAGAGGAATAGAGAGAAATTTAATTAAGCTAACTATTCAAATTTCAATTGATAATTTCAATCAAATAATTAAGAATGCCATAATAAAATTTTTGGCCAAAGTGAGAAAGAATGAGAGAGAGAGAGAGAGAGAGAGAGAGAGAGAGAGGCAAGAAAAATTTAGGAGGATCCAAATTATGATAATCGACCAAGGAAGGAAAATCAATTAAGGCAAGATTTTGATATTTGAATAGTCTCTTAATTCATTTTATTAACTTAATGAAATGTCTATGAATAAATAATCAACATAAGTTCATATGAAAGATTTTAACCTTATTAGGATCTTTTTCTCATCTACTCTCATAAAATATTTTATACATAGGTTATATCATTCTATTAATACACTTTCCCACAAACACCAAATACCCCTCATTTTTTACAAGTATATACTTGGCACATAGCCACTAGAAATAGTGCAAAGATGCCAACCAATTGATAAATAATGAATTTTTTTTTTCTTTTTATGAATGGAATTAATGTATGATCAGATGTCATTCTTTAAGGCAAACTTAGAAGAAAATTATTAAGATGCTTTTTCCATAAGATGTTGGAGCGACCAGGCTAAAAATTGAAGTTAGAGTAGGTATTGCCTTTATTTGTACTTCAACTGCCAAATACCTATACAACAACAACAATAACAACAAGCCTTAATCCCACTAGGTGGGGTCGGCTACATGAATCCTTCGTCTCCATTATGTCCTATTATGTGTCAAATTCTCATTTAATTCAAGTATACTAAGATCATTTTTTATACATCTTAACCAAGTCTTTTTTAGGTCTACCTCTACCTTTCTTAACATAAGGTAAATCTAATGCATCTACTCTCTTAATCGGTCATCGACGCTTTATGTGGCCAAACCATCTAAGCGATTCTCCTAATCTTATCTACCACTGAGCTACTCCAACTTTTTCCCGAACATACTCATTTTGCATTCTATCTCTAAGAGTAAAGCCACTCATCCGAGCATCCTCATCTCACTTAACTTAACTTAGTCTCTTTTTTATTGGCCAACATTCGCACCATAAGTCATTGCGGGCCTTACCACCATCTTATAAAATTTTCCCTTAAGTTTAAGTGGAACTTTTCTATCACATAATAGGCTAGATGCATTCCTCCACTTCAACCATCCAACTTGAATTCTACTAATAACATCTCCATCTATTTCACCATCATTTTGAACAATAGAGCCTAAATGCCAGATTCCTATGAGGAATTATAAATATAAATAAATTCATCTGAATTGTACCCCAAGTAAGAAGATAGGGACCTAGAAAATAACTAGCACCAAGAACTAAGGCTATAAATAAACCAATGCACTCGTTCAACTATTCGAACTTGGCTCAATTAATGCTCATTCATGTTTGTTCAAATTAGAAAACAAATAAGCTCAAACAATTTTTTAAAACTCGAAGGTTAAATGAATTAAATATGAACTAGATCGTACTCACTTATTTATGTTTAAGAACATACTCGTTTACTGTTCAATAAGTAATTTGTTAAAAAATTGATATTAAGCTTAATGATAATTTATATATTATCTTATATAAGTAAATATAACTTAAAATTTTTTAATTATATATTTAATAAAAATATATTATAATTTAGTAGTATAATTTATAAAATATATTATACATTTAATTAAATATTTATATAATATAGTAGAGATTATAGTTTTATAAATTATAAGATAAATACTCAAAGAGTTAAAAAATAATCATAACAAAGATAAATACTCAAAGAGTGGGATAAAAAAATGTTATTCACTATAAATGGTTGTATATTTTTGAGAAGAACTATTTTCATATTTTAATCATAACAATGAATTTTTTTTATTAACTATGAATGGATGATTTCAATATTAACCATAATGTTTTTTTTTTTTGAAAAATAACAATATATTATCATTCTCATATGAGTTTGAAACAATTTTCTATTTTAAGGGGTTGATATATGCATGTTCCCATAAAATGCTTCTTATCCAGGTATGGACTCATTTTTCTTTTGATTTTTTGTTTTTCAAATTAAGTATTTTCTAATTTCTTTTGGTTTCATGAGTTTTGCTTTAGAGAGAAATTGGTGTAATTTAGGAGTAAACAATAACGTATGTTAAAAAGTTTGATTATGTACTTTTATATTTTTTTTTAGAAAGGTCGCTTGTGTGCCTTAATATTTTTTAATAAGGCCAACTGTGTGCCTTCATGTTTTTCTTTTTAAAATTGCCTTTATGTTTAAAAAATAGTCGATTATGTGTTTAATTGTTTATATTTTAAAAATGGGCAAGTGTGTGCCTATATTTTGAAAATGGTCGAATGTGTACCATCTTTCTTTATGAATTTATTTGCATTATATTATCAGAATATTTAGCTCTTGATTTTTATGTATGTTTTAGCCATGCTTACCCCTTATTGAATTTCTCATGATTTAATTTATTATTAGATTCTAAATTTTGTATTGTGTCGAAAACTTGCATGAGATTTAAGAGGGTAACTGTAGTAAAAAATTACAGAAAATTTATGTACTCATTTAAAACTCATTCATTAACTCAATTACACATTTCTTTGATTATTTCAAATAATCCAAGTATAAATCAAGCTTGAACATAGATAAAATTATGGAAGCCAAGCTTGAACATTTATACGAATGCTTGGTTCAAACTCAAACCGAACATGAACAAATTTTAATTTATTCAAGCCAAGTCCAATCCGATAAATACTCAGCTCAACTCGGTTTGATTACAGCCCTAGGAGAAAACTTTGTAGTGAGAAGTATAGCTCGAAGCTAAAACTCACTCATCAACCATCCAAGATGACTCATCTTCACCTAAACGAGTGTGTAAAAGAGTCCACCTCAATCAAGTGACCAATGATCCACACAGGTAACTAAAAAAAACACTCACCCAATCACTAGAGCACAAGCTAGCCTCTCAGCATCAGCACCTAGACAGTTGTCATTGTATTGTAACTAACAAATCGCTTCTAAAAACTCAAATGTCATTTTTTTTCTAATTAACCATCATATCTTATAAAAAAAGAAGAGAATCTCGAGGGATGAATTACTATTTTTGAGAGGGGGTAGCTAATTCTTGTACTTTGATCCCTTGTTTGCACTCATATTCTTATATAATGAAAATTCTTACATTTTTACATTATTTCTATCTAGTCATATCAAATCTTGCTCTATTATTCATATGCCTAAATAAGATTCTGCATCACTCCTTAGAAAAAATTTGATTAAACATTATCATTAGTGTGGTTAAGATGAATGATTTTAGGGACAATTGAAGTAGGCCTATTTGTATGAGATAATTCGACTATCATGGAGGCAAATGCATAGTAGTTCTTCACATAACAAGATTTAAAAGACATAAAAGATATAAATTCTTGCATAACCCATGCAGCTATGGAGAAAGCGAAGATTAAGGTTTTAAGGGCTAAGAAGAATAAAGGGCCCCCAGGCTCGGCAACTCATCAAACTAGCCACCATATGTGAGTGTAGTAAAGGATGGTTAGTATTGACGCAGAGTGTTATCACACAGATAATGAGCAGGTTATTAAGGGAGAGAGGAAAAAATTCTAATCCTAAACATAGTTTTTCTAGAGAAATGAAGAGGAGTTTACCCAGGCAAAGTTTAACATTCCACAATCAGAGTCTTACAAAGCCTGCACCATCCCAACTGACCATATAACATACTTTGGGCCCACCACCTCACTATTGAATCTTAATGATGTGATGAAGTGCGACAATTCTTTACCAACATCAAGAAGTAGGCCCTCAAATGACACTTGCACCTTCCTACCTTCCTGTGGGAGTGATCACCTATTTCATTAAATTTAAGAGAATGTTAATTATTTAATTTATAAGTAAAGCCTCTAAAGAATTTGTAGGCTCTTCTACAAAATAAGATAAGGGTCAAGTGAGCCCCTTAAGAAGTTATCACTCACTTTAAAAGGAAAATCTTAGAAGTAAAAGATTTGGATTCTACAGTTACACAAGCTTCACTTATTTAAGGTCTTAGAGAAGGGGCATGTAGGTACACACTTGATCTACAATATCCCAAGACATTCCAAATTTGTTAGAATTGACCAATAGTCACATGAACTTAGATGAATACAATAAGGTCACCTAATCATCAAAGGAAACTCATAGAAGTTACTTGGGGAAGAGGTCACTCTTATATCTATTCTCAAAAGAAATGTTTTAAGTTCATAAATAGGATAGAGAAAGAAGGCATCAAACTCAACTAGAGAGAGTGTCAATGCATAGGCACGAGTATAGATCAAACCCATCAACTCATCATGCACAAGGAAAGTACCAACATCCGCCCACAGTCACAACATTATAGGTATCAATGGTTGAGTTAGTTAAGATCATAAAGAACAAGAATACTTTAACCTACCACATCCCATAAAGAGTGATAGAGTCTAAGATCAATCAAGGTATTGCACCTATCATTGCAATCATATTCACAACACCAAAAAAGTGTCAACATTTGTTGAGCCTAGTAGAGGAGCTCATTAAAGTATGATAATTGAACGAATTTATGAGAAGACTAAGAAAATAATACATCAAACCAAGTAATGAACCTACTTTGACTCATGCATTATGTAACTCTAGATAGGTGAAGCAAACTTGGAAACTATACACAATAATCTTGTACAATTATTATCCCAATTAGATATATATAGAAAGACTTACTAGTAGTCAACAATATCTATAATGACATTGAAATCAACATGGCATTAATTACCAAACTATCAAATTGATAGCATTTTGATCAAATAAGGACCTTTGTTAATATGATGTTCAAATTGTACATGATAAAATGACCTTATCAAGTTTAATACTTGTGCTTAGACAAGGTCCCCTTTATGAATTTTTTAGAGAAAGGAGAGAAACAAAAGGAATAATCACTCTTCTAGTGACTTGGAGATAGAGAGAAAAATAGTTTGTAATAATGGCCAATTATATCATAGTGGAAGCGCCCACCACATACCATGATATTTTTGGCCAACCACCACTAAATATATTTAGAGCAATGGCGTCAACATACCATTAGGTATTCAAGTTCCTAAGAGAAGGATAAAAACAACTATAAGGGGAGACTTAAGTCAATCCATTGCATACTACCTCCAAGCAGTTAATAGCTTGCACAAAGGGGATGATGTATTGCAATTATAAGTCACATGCATTTAATTAGATACTACAAAAGAAATTGAAATGATGATAGCTCAAGACTTAGGATGAGTTTAAAATTATCTTGTCTTATAATGATGAGTATAAGGAAGCCCTTTACGAGCACTTGACATATTCGCTTGGACTAGTATTGAGATGACAAGCCTAGGCATTAATGTTGATAAAGATGATAACATCAATTAAAAAGAAAGACACCAAACTACTATAAAGTGATGCCCTTTGTTCTGAAGATTGTTGAGGACACCTACCAAAGAATGATAGACCAAGTGTTCAAAGAAAAGTAAGGATGAAATGTGGAGGTCTATATGGACGAATTGTTGGTTAAAAGAAGTTGCTTGAGCAACATTTTGTCAACTAAAAAGCGACCTTTTTCACACTAAAAAACTATAATATGGACCTCAATCCGTTGAAGAGCACATTGGTGTTGGGTATAAAAGGTTCATATGATTCTTGTTCATCCAAAATGCATAAAAATGAATCTTTTTTTTAATGGAAAGAGAATTTTATTGAATACTATGGAGTACAAGTAATCCAAAAAAGAAGAGAAAAGAGTTGTTACATGTATATGCATTTGATGTATGATAAAATTAAATAGTCACCCTTTAGAAGGAGAAGCAATGGTCAAAAGGGAAGGAGGAGTTGATTGAGTTATTACTATGGGCTCCTAGATTTGCATGGAAGTCAACTGGCTTGTTGGCTTCTTTGTAGGTATGGCTGCAATGACGGTGAAAATCTCCAAGTTGTTATGAATTTTTTTGTTTATGTTAATCAAATTCCAAGGGGTGTCATGAGCTTCTTTGTTCTATAAGAAGTTAAGAAGGCAAAATGAGTCTTATTCAAGCCGTATGTGAGTCAATTTCAAGGACAAGGCAATCAAGATAGTAGTGAAGCATGTGTTGAATTCTGCTAGTAAAGCTGAGTGAGCATTTTGGGCAAAGAAAAGAAAAAGGAGACAAGTGTAACAATTCCCAAGCAAAAGTTCTTGATGTTGAAGCTGCCATCCAAGTTGATTTTGACATGCCATCACCAAGGATAACCAAATAGGTGTAGCAACTCATTAGACGAGTCACATGATTGAACATGTTCATCTCTAAGGTGGGTGAATGTTGCTCTCCATTCTTTAAGATATCAAGGAGTGCAAAGAAGCTTGAATGGACCTTTGAGTGTGAGAAAGCATTTAATTATTTAAAAACTTGTACTCATCTCACCACATTTACTATAAAGTCCCAAGGAAAGAGAAATATTATTATTATACCCAGGATTTAGAAAAGATGCAATCGGTTCTATTTTAATCAAAGAAGAAGAGGTACATCAATGACCAATTTACTATGTAAGTAAGTAACTGAGAGGTTTTGATTTATATTATCCTTTTATGTATAAACTCCCACTTCCCCTCATCATCTTAGCTCTGTGAGTTCAACCTTACTTTCAAGCTCACTCAATCTAAGTTATCAGTAATCGTCTATTCAGATTAGTACTCATAAAGCTAGATCATATAAGGAATTCCTAAAGTGATAAGTGGAATTGAGCAAGATCAATATTTCATACTCTTCTTGA
Source organism: Cymbidium sinense (assembly GCA_021442155.1). Taxonomy (NCBI): domain Eukaryota; kingdom Viridiplantae; phylum Streptophyta; class Magnoliopsida; order Asparagales; family Orchidaceae; genus Cymbidium; species Cymbidium sinense. The sequence continues at coordinate 150,288,220 of CM038222.1, forward strand.
ATGGTAATTAAAGAATAAGCATTCATTAACTTCTTCATAGACCTTTATGACTTCTCAAGAATGTAATGGCTAACTTAGAGCCATCATGGCATTTGCATGAGGATGGATCATCCCAAAAGTAAGGAATGGGACCAAGCATTATATTGAGAAGCCTGGCAAGAATCATGATCACCTAATTAGGAAAATTTAAGTTTCATGTGAAGCAGCACAGCACGTAGGACTTTGATTTCTACAAAGACACAATGCCAAGCACAGTATAACACATTCAAATTTATAGCTTTTGGTGATTCACTTTAACGAAGATTGCAAAGTGAAGGATGATCTTTGCAAAAATATTTACATAAAGTGAAGGTAGAGATTAGAAAGCATGAATATTTCAAGATAAAGCAAGTCATAAGGAATGAAAACTAACTTGCTAATCTACTATCAAGAGTGAGTGGACTTGGAGAGCATCCCAACCTTTAACTCACTCAACTTATCATAGTAGAAGGTGAGTCCATGTAAATTCTTAGTGAAAGCTTGCCTAGCCAGGTTGACCTCATCAAGAACTACTTATAGATATATGAGCTAGAAAAAGAAATCAAGGATCCGAACAAATTTTTAATCTAAGCCATCTAGTATGTTCTAGTTAATGGTGAGTTATTTTGAATGTTGATCACCTCACCAAAATTAAGGTATGTTTGAGAAAGCAATAAGAAGAAAGTACTTAGAGAGGTACAATCAAGAGAATGTGGAAGCCATTATGGAGAAAGGACACTCATCCATCGTATTTTATGATAGGATTTTTTTGGTCAACCTTGAGAAAGGACACTAAAGACTTTGCTAGGACATGTGAGTAGTGTTAAAAATTTGAACCTACATAGTTACAACCGCCTCAACCTCTACATCCCATCAGAAATCATTAACCTTTTGTAGTATAGGGGATGGACTAGTTAACTCCCTTACTAATCGCTAGCAAATAAAAGATATTCATACTCATCATGATCGACAACTTTGATAAGTGGATCATAGCAAAATCATTCGTCAATATAACTACTTATGTGGTTTAAAACATTATTTTCATTGACATTATCTATAGGAATAGACTACCTATGTCAATCACAATAGAAAATTCCCCTCAATTTGCTAACAAGTGAATAATGGAGTTTTACACATCCTAAGGAATATGCCTTAATTATTTTAGTGCCTTATTTGCAGATTAATGGCTAGATAGAAGTGGAAAATAAGAAGATCCTCATCCTGCTAAAGAAATAGGTGGAAGGATGCCAAGAAAAGGTGGGTTGATGCCCAAATCACCATACTTTGGGTTCTTAGAATGACTCCATCTTCAAAATTAGGCAAACCCCGTTCACTCAATCACACAATATTGAAGTAATATTTTAAATCAAGTATGAGTTGCATAGAGTTATAGAGACATGGTTATTGCTAAGATTGACCAAGAAACTACCAAGTTGGAGATATAAATTACAAAAACAATTGACAATTATACTTAACATACTAGAGAAACTGCACATCAAACATCACTATGGCATGAAGTGATCTGAGGTAGAAATCTTAATAATACAATAACAATATTAACAAAAAGTGTTTTAAGTCTAGTGATTTGGTGCTGAAGAAGGTAGATGCAAATTCTCAACAAAATATGCTTAATAAACTTTCCCATACATGGAATGAGCTCAGCATTATCAAGAAATATGATAGAGAAAAATCCTACATAATGTAAATGTACTCAAGACAAGATAAACTCTGAACTTAGAGTGCAATGGATTAGAAGAAATTCTATTTTATTTATAATAAATTATTATATCTAAAAAATTCTTCATGCAAAAAAATTCAAATATAGTCAATCTCTATACTCACCAATTTTTTTTCCATATTTACTCACCAAAATACATGTAAAATTTTATATAAAAAAATTTAGTGAATTCCTCATATTAAGTCTTTCTTGAATAAATTAACAAAAAATAAAAAAATTCTTGAATTATTTAAGGAAATAAAAAAAGGTACAAGGCTGTACTTAACAAACTACTTATTGGCCCGAGCGTAGGATGCTAATCAGTGAATAACTTGCCTAACTAACATGGCAAGCAACATTAGCCTGAATGGATTGGTAAGCTAAATTGTCTTGAGTGACTTGGTGAGCTACATATTGGCTTAAGTAACTCAATCATCTACATATATCCCAAGCCACTCAATAAGTTAGATTATCCCAGATTACGCGATAAGCTACATTTATTCTAAATTCAATAAAGCTTATAAAATTACATATTGACTTGAGTTACTTAGGAAGCTACATTTGGCTCAAGAAAAAGATCTCATTCGATGAGCTACACTATATTCGAGCGTAAAGCTTTACTCAATAAGATTTATATGGGCTTGAGCATAAGACAAAACTCAGTTAGCTACACTTGACCTAAATGAAAGGCTAAAAATTGTTGAACTACCATTGGCTCATATATACAGAGCTCAACTCAATGAAACTACTAAACATAAAAGTGGCAAGAACTCAAGAGAGTTATGACTCCTTAAAGAAAAGTCCATACTTCTATACATTTTAACTTAATAGCCTTAAACTAATTAACATAAAGTATTTTAGCTTATCACAAACCATTATTTAGATGACTAAGGAGTCTAAAGACCAAAACTCTACATGGTTGGTGATTATGAGTTATGAAAAACATTATGCATGATTGGCGACTACCAATTAAGACTAACACTCTCCACTATGAATTAAAACCAACACTCTCTATGGTTAACAACTACAAACTAAAGATCAATACTCTATGTAGTTTGGAGCTAAAATTAAAGACCAATAACCTATATGGTTGGAGACTCATTATTTTTCCCAAAAAAGTATTAATCTAATATGCTAATCAAGGAGACTACTTAGAGTAATTAATCAAACATTTCATCAAAGAGTGAGTATGATATCTTATTTAATCAAACATTTTCATGAAGGAAATGAACAATCATAATTTATAAACATCTAACATGAAGATGCGTAAATGGAAAGATTTTATTACATTGAAAAAAGTATTTAAAAAATGGTGAGTAGAGAGTACAGTAATAAATTCTATAATTACTCTTCTTCTTACTTACAATACTGAAAAAAATTTGCTAAAGGTGAAGTACAGCTTCTTTAGACTCTAACTTTTACAAGGAGAGCACATTCTCAAAGTTGAGAATTTGAACTCCAATTTATCATATTTGAACACCTTTTGAATTATGAGATTGTAACCCTCCCTCAACTTCTTTGCAAAAACATCATTATACTCATTAGTGCCAAGAACCATAATGAACACAAACTTTTTCTATTAGAAGTCCTTAGTGTGGCAAGAGAGTTTGACCTCTAGTTACTTATTTAACCTAGAGAAGTGAGTTATCTCCAACACTGCTCAATCCTTCTCTTCTTCTAGATGTTATCTTCTTTGGTAGTGGCCAATGACTTCAACATTGATGCATACTCTCTACTAAACTCCCAAGTTGACTACCACACCATTGCTTAAGCAATCATGACAACATAGTGCAATCATCACTTGAGAATCTCAAAAAGGATGGTATTTAGCTCCACCTAGTAGATGAGATGCCCTACTATGTAAGTTTGACCCAACAACGCATCAACATCAAGAGTGTTGATTTCCTCAATATATAGATATTGAGGATCACTCATCTCCTCATTTCTATTATGGTGCCTCTTTCCTAATGGGCTCAAGGACTTCATGGAGTTGTCGCACTCGCCAACCTCTTCTTGAATTATTTGGGAGTTGAGCTCTAAGCACAATTGCTCTCACCTCCATGGCTGGTCTTCCATATATAGCCTTAGAGGGTGTAAGCTCTCCTCGACTTTTCTCTCCTTTTTCTAACTCACCAAGAAATTTTAGAACCTTAGGGTTAGACATGAAAAGAGGAGAAGCATCATGGCATGAAGGAACATACATGATAACTTATCACAAAGGTAAAAAAAAGGAATGATGGTGCGAGCACTTACAGTAGATATGCTTATGAATAATGTCAAATTTGAAGAAATACTTGATGTTGAGCAACTTTCCTGTCAATTTGTTCAACATCTTCTTTTCAATGAGATTAGCCTTGGAAACCACTACCATGTCAACAATAAAGGGGATGGGTGTAGTTGACACGTCCTAGTTGATGAAACGCATGATGTAATAAAGCTTGGAATAATAATTCCTAATCTTGTTTGTCAAGCCAGTTGTTCTTAGATAAACTATCAAGAATTGCATAGTCCCATCCTTATGCACCTTCACAAAGATGATGTGGTAGAAAAGAGTTAAGCATCTTAGCATCCCTCTCACCTAAACTAAAGAATGAAGGTTATTATTAGGCCTACAAATGAACTGAGCGTTCAACAAGCTACTCATGACTTGACTCGATTAGAGCTCATTCATATTCATTTGATTAACTAATCAAATGAGCTTGAACACTTTTGTAAATACTTGATTGCTAAATGAATAAGCTTGAACAACTTGTTATTCAGTTCATTTATGTTCATGAACATGATCATTTAAAACTCACAAACAAGCTCATTAAGGAGCTTGATTATGGCTCGATTAAGGCTTATTCATAAATAGTATTATTTATACTTCTGAATACACTACTCGCAAATAAGCTCCAATAAAGCTTATTTATTTCATTAAATGAGCTACTTGTTAATAGGCTCAATAAGCCTAATCTGAACTGAGCTCACAAACAAGCTCGAGCCAAGCTTGAACAAGGTTTTTTTAAAAGAGCTCAAGCTTGAACACCATCCTAAAAACGTGAATCGAGCTTGAGCTCAATAATGATAAACGAGCTTGAACTTGAACAAGCCCATACTTAGCATAGCTTGGCTCATTTACAGCCTCAGTCATGATGCTCACTATCAAGTTTAGCCAAACTTGAGCGAGCACCACATAATATAAGTTTAATATTTCCACCAACTTGATGTAGAGAAGGAAATAGAGGTTACAATGGAAGTGCTTGAATGGGACACACATCTCATCATTATTCAATATATTAACTCGCTCCTCACTTCAAGTGACTCATACCGAGTAGTTGGCATTATCATGGAAATACTCATATAAGATGAAATTCTTAAACTTTGGCTTGAGATGGATAAATTTGTCACCTCATTTGCCAAGAAGTTAACAACGCCATTCTTCAAATTCTCCATGACCATGCTCAAAAGAAGAATGAACTCACAAGGAAAACATGCAAGGAAGGAAAAGAGAACTAGCATAAGAAAGCAACTACTCATCTGAATCAAAGGATCATTACAATAAAAGCTAATATAAGCAAATTTTTGGAAAGTGCCATATCATCCATTTAATTCAAAAATCTCATGAAATTCTAACAAAATCAAACTGAAAAATCAACATCATGAAATCTAACAAAATAATGGTAAGCTTGTTCACAACTAATCAAGAAATTCAACAAATTCAGCATAAAGGTAACAATTTGAATTATATAAGAAATACAAAAAGTGAGTAAAGTAAAATTATTTATCTTATTCAACAATAGTTTTTTTCATGCAATAAAAGGGTTTACCACACTCACCCTTACTCTTTACATTATTTCTTAAATTACCTAACTATTAGAGCTACAAGTCACTCAGCAGTGAGTGTTCCCTTACTCGATAAATTATCAAACATAAAGTTGGAACCTGTGATGAAATGAGATATCTACTCAACTTATCATAGAATAAATAGAGATTTGCTCAGCTTCCACAGTTAATAACCTCCTTTGCAGCTTAGCCACCACATCTCCCATTGAGCTTACACCTTCTTTAAGGAGGGCCACTCTTCTCTACAAGGTGACAAGCTTGATAGAAGTACCAGAAAGCAAAGTTATTTCAATGGTATCTTCTCCACCTAGGACAGATAACTCTTTCTTCTCTAACTAATTGCTCTCATGGCAAGCTAATGAAAGGAAACTCACCAATAGCTCATTCAAATCTACTGAAGTAAAACTTAGTGCTATAGTGGAAGAGAAAGCTGGCACTCCCAAGTTCTTTTTTTGATAAGGAAGGTATATTATTGAGGAGAAACTTGGGATTGTCAAGTCACTGCCTAAAGAAACCACCTTGGTATTTGTGCCAACAAGAATCATTTCCACTAAATTCACCCCTACATGATAAAGATAATTTCATGACTTATGAGTAAAGGAACCTCAATAATGCAACTACTCAAATAGTTATCATCAGGAAAGGAGGCCATTGATAAAGCAAATGAACTTCCTCTGCACTCAGATGATGTCCCAACACCTCATCTATAGTTAGATGAAGGATGAGTTTGAAAGGACTGGTCACAATTCTACTTGGTTCAGGAGGTCTACCTACACAAGCTAACAAGTGTCCATCATACCTCTCAATAAACTCATAAAAACTCATCACACTAAGCTATATGAACATAAGAAAATAATAAAAAATTTATTAAAAATAAAAAAATTGTAGAATTTTTTTTATTTAAACTAACAAAATTGTAGATTAATTATGAAGTCAAAAACCTTGATAAGGCAATTCTCCACCAGTGTTGGGATGGAGTCCTTGCTAACATTTGGTATGATCTTTAGAAAATCATAACAAACCAACCAAGAATCAACAAATTCCAAATAAACCCTCTCTGGATTCATCTTCGAGAGAAAAATTAAGAAAAATTAAAACCCTTAAATAATTCTTATTAATCTAGGGTTAATTTATATTTTATTTAAATTATTAAAATTTTAATTAGTCCTAAAATACATACCTAATTAAGATGAAATTTTAGAAAAATGAAATTGGTAAGGAACTCCACTAGCCATAAAACTTTCAAAGATAAATGACTTCTAGATCATAAGTTATAAAATTTTCAAGTTCTATATTAATTTAAATGAAATATTAAATCAAACAATTTGTAGAAATTATGAAAATTAATGGAATCAACTCAAAACAATTTAAACAATATCATAGGACCTTAAAAACAATATTAACCCTCTAAAGTTAAGGATTTTAATCAATCTTACATTTAGGGCTTATGGAATTAATTAAGAAGAGAAATTAATTAAACCCTAAATTATTAAATTGATAAATTTGTAATAAAATAAATAATTTCATTCAACTTAAATTTCACTTAATATCAAATAAGAGATATTAATTATAAATAAATATGAACAATTAATTAAATCATCTAACTTAAATAACCTAAAAAAATTAGGATGCTCTAAATTAGGTTTGGGACCTAAGTAGTTAATTCCTTTATGTTTCTTAGATTATAATCAATAATTAAATATTAATAAGCAAAACTTTCATCATAAGAAACTTAATTAAATAATGAACTATTAAACATAAGGTATCATTTAAATTAGCCTAAATAATGAATTGAATAACTAAATTAATAAATATTCTAAGTCATGAAATCCAAATAAAAAAACTATTTGAATTATGTAATTGAATAATAAAATCAATACCTTTAAAGAAAGCTTAAATCAAAAATTAATTTAAATCAACCAAGTTAAAATAACCTAGATCATTTAAGTTAGTGAGCGCTCCCCTATGGTGTCGTCTCCTCCCTCCCAGGTATGACTTCCCCCTAACTAGGTTTTTTCTCTGGTTATTTTACATTATCATATCCCTCATGGAAGACCCCTCTTACATTGGTGCTCTCTCCAATAACCTCCCCAACAATGACTCAACTGATCCCTCCATCAAGCTCATCTTCCCTCGATCCTACCATGATAGATTCTGCGATGGTGGTGAGAATGGTTTCTTTAGAAAAGCAGGCCAAAAAAAAAAAGCTCTCTTTCTTACTGATTCTGAATCTACACAGCTAGCTGAACCATTTAAGTTTACATTGGTAGGAAAGTTCACCTATAAACATCCCTAGATAGACATCATTAGAAAACATTTTGATGAACTTAAACTTCTTGGTGATTGGAATGTCAACCTCCTTGATGGTAGACATATTGCAATTTGGTTGAATTGGGAGGAAGGAAATATTTCCATGAAGATACTCAAATGAACTCCTACCTTTCATTATAGTAGTGAGTCCCCTATTGTCCCCATTTAGCTAAAGTTCCCTAACCTAAAGCTCCATCTCTTTAATAAACAAATCCTCTACTCCCTAGTTGCATCTTTTGGCAAGCCCCTAAAGCTAGGTTTACCTACCTTTAATCTATATAGGCCCTATGGTGCACGTGTGCTTGTTGAAATGGACATTACAACTCCTTACTCTGATGAGATTTGGGTTAGAACCCCAACCAATGGTTATTGGTAGCAGGTTGTCATTAAGCAGAAGCAACATTATTACCCAAAATACAAAATGTTCAGCATTTACTTGAGAACTACTATGTAGCTTACCCTAAACTAAGAATTAAAAATCCAAAGCCAACTGGAATCATTGATGAAAGTGAAATAACTATTAACACACCTGTTGATAGAAGCAATAATCCAATTTCTACAAGATCCCAAGATAGAAATGTAGCAGACCCTAACAACAGTTAGGACAAAATAATCTTGGATCAGTAGAATCAAAGCCATAATCCTAAACTAGTTAGAATGATTATTATGGAAGAGTTCAAGAAGATAATGTGAAAGTTGAGGAGATGCTACCAGTCCCTACACAATAACTAATTTTTAATGCTGAAGTTACACTAGATCAATATAATGAGGATCTAGAATAGGCTGAGTGCAATGACTTGGGAGGTGAAACCTGTGATCAATTAATTCAAACTCAGATAGAAGATGTTTCCTCTCCAGTTTTACATCAAGATACATCCAATCATGGGGACTTTGATAACACTATTCAAGAGCTTAAAGAGGAATGGTTGATCTAGAAGTCTAAAAGGAATAAACACAAAAGAATCAAAGAGCTAAAACATTTAACTCCTAAATCTATATCTTCTCTAGGGAACACCTCCACAGCTATAATTCTAGCCAATTGGGATGATTAACTTGATATGATTACTACTAGAGCCTCTAAGGGATCTAAGTACTACAAGCATGACTAGTTTCCTCATATGAAACATTAGAGGTATTGCAGATAATGCATCCTCTAATAGACTAAATGCCTTATAAGGGCACATAAGCTTCACATCTTTGCCATACTTGAACCTCTTATAAATCCACAAAGTTTTGACAAACTCAAAAAAATTTTAGCAAGTTTAATATCATACTATAACAATAAGTTTCTATTATTTTGAAAACACCCCTTTCAAGTGAACCTCATGGTGGATGACTCTCGATTTATTCACACCCATATTAGATATAGCAACTACTCAATGTATGCTACCTGTACTAGGGTATTATAGATAATGCACCATTGTTTATGCGGCTTGTACTAGGGAATACAGGAGAAACCTGTGGTCTAATATCAAAAACATTAGACAAAGTTCCCATTTGGGCTGGTTGGTTAGTGGGGATTTCAATATGGTCACCAATACTTTGGAGAAGAAAGGAGGGAGAAAACCAAATGAAACAGTTATGAGAGAATTTGCCGATTACATTGAAGATGCATTGCTCTTTGACCCTAGTTTTATTGGCTCTCCATATACACAGAATAGGGGTGGAGTATTTGAATTACTTGATAATGATTTCTCTCTAGTTTTACTAAATTCCAAATTTTCTAGAAGTTTATAATGCCTTCCTGAAAGTCAAGGGTTTTAATGAAGGTTTTTGCTCTATTATCAATCAACTCCTTTCCAACAACCATTACTCTCTCTTTATCAATGGGGAGGTGCATGGCTTCTTTAAATCTTCTAGAGGTATTGAACAAGGTGACACCCTATCCATGGGATCTTTTCATTCTAACCTATGATTATCTTACCAAAATGCTAGATACAGCTCATACCTCCAAAAAGACAATCAGTTATCACTCCAAACGTAAGATTACCATTTCCCATCTAGCTTTTGCTAATGATCTCCTACTTTTTTGTAATGGCTCCAAGAACTCCATTAAACAAATCATGTATATACTAAACTCTTTTGAAGCAATCTCTAGTTTGGAGTTCAATAAAGCAAAGTGCCAATTCATAATGGATAAATTCTATAGAATTGATCATAATTGGATTAAGGATTACACTAGTTTCACTTAATCCCTTAAATATCTTGGAGTTAATGTCTATAAAAGGGAGAAACAAGTCTCACCACTTTGATGAAGTCATTCAATCTATCCAAGATAAAGTTAACTCATGGCATAATACCTTTCTATCAACTAGTAGCAGAATTACTCTACTACAATGCATCCTTTACTCTATTCCCCAATAATCAACTCAAACCATGGTTATAGATTGAAATAATCTTTAATAGATTTTTATGGAGTAGACATAACAATTTCATTCATTGGGTTAGCTGGAAGAAAAAGTGCAAGCCTAAAATTGAAGGAGGTCTGGGATTTAGAACTATTGTTGATTCTATCAAGATTAACCAACTAAAACTATGGATCAAATTTAGGCAACGAGACTCTCTTCAGGCTCAATTTCATCTTAGTAAATACTACAAGTAAACTCACCCCTCCTTGGTGCATTCTTAAGACACAGACTCCTATCATTGGAAAAATTTGCTAAAATAAAAGGAGATTGCTAAAAATCATATTTTGGCATTTGGGCGATGATGGCATCAGTTTCCTTAGAGATCACTGGTTTCTTAATGGATTGCTATCTAATTTTACTGGGCTATCTAACACTAAATAGACTGCTATTTTAAAATACTGGGTAGATCACAAATGGGATATTCCAAAGCTAACAAGTTTTCTACATGAGGGTCTTGTAAAGGAAATCAGAAACATCCCTATTCTTCCATAAATGGCTGACAAAGTAATACTTAAATGTAGCAATGGTTCTTCCTTGGCCGAAAGCCTTTATAATGTTATACACTACCCCAATAGAAATCTTGAAAGACATCCAATATTCTAGGGTCCGGCCATCAAACCTACTGTATCCTTCCTATGTTGGACACTATGGCATTGTTTATTCACTACAAATATTTTGAAGTTGAAAGGACTTAAACTCACATCTATTTTTCATTTTTATGGAAGTGATGAGAAAAACATCTAGAATTTATTCATCTCTTGCTCAATTAGCAAATAGATTTGGGCTAAGGTAGTTTCTACATACCACATACTACAACCAAAGGATGAATCCATACAAGATTATCTGAAGACTTGGAGCACATTCTAATCTCACAAATATGACCCTGCCTTTATTATTCCCCTTATTGATATATCATTTATTTGGATGGAAAGAAACTTGAATAAGAAAAATAATCAATGGCATGGCTTAAAAAAAATATAATTCCTTACATTCAAAACTATGTGAAAAAGCTAGAAAATGCCAATCATCTCATTACCTCCCCTTAGAAAAGATGACCAAACATCATCTTTGTGCTTTGGATTAAACCATAAGCTAGATGCACCAAGATCAATATTGATGGCAGCTTTATATCTAATTCCATGTCTTTTGGTATTGGTGGATTTTTCTGAGATCATAAGGGTCAGTGCTTTCTCAACTTTTCCATTCCATGTTATGCAGATAATGTCGTTCATATCGAAGCCATTGCATGCCTCACAGCCTTAAGACTTACAAAATTCCTCCATCTCCATCATATTTGGATTGAAACTAACTCACTAGATATCTATAATTACATTACATTGGATGACCATCACCCTTGGTACCTTGCTTACATCCTCAAAAGAATCATATTGCTATCTCAAACTTATCAATTTCGAATAAGTCATATCCACGGAGAAGGAAATCAACCAGCAAATATCTTGGCAAGGATGGGTTCTCATCATGAGAGACCAATCTTATCTTGAAGGTCTCCACCTCAAATACTTACACTTCTTAAAGGCGATTTACTAGATCTACCATACATTAGAAGATTGTAATTGATCTTTACTTTCCCTTTTCTCATACATGATGTACTTTCAAGTTAATCTTTAATGAAATTTGGTTTTTTTTAAGTTAGTAAACATTAAAATTACTTAAATGAAATAAGTGAGTAAGACAAATTAAATCAAAACCAAATGAATCAAACTAGAAGATACATTAATTAAATCAAATGAAATTTAAATAAAAGAAGAATAAAATCCTTAAATCTCATCAACTTTTAAAATTAATTAAGCAACATAGACTTCAAACTTAAAGAATGAGTTAAACATTTAATAAAATTAAATCCAACTCAAGTAAATTATCTAAATAAAATAAAAAAAAGGTTAATTAAGATACCTATGATTATAGTTTGACCCATATAATGAATTTTTATCGTAGGATGAAATTTTCAATTTCATTCTACTAGGAATATGATGTTGAAAGGAATGGGTTCTACCGAAAGCAGAATTTATTTTATTCTTCATTCTTTAAAACATAAATTTAACCTTAATGCAAAAATAAATCCCAAATTGAAATGAAATCTAAAATAAATTAAATAAATTGAATTAAAACCATGCAAGGGTAAAATTGAACAAACCTTAAACTCAAATTAAAACCTAAACTTAAACAACCTAGTGCAGTCATACCACATAAACCTGAATGAAGGCTAAATTAAATTAGTAAAATAGGCTAATATGACCAAGTACTATTATACACTCTGAAAGAAAAGAAAAACGGGCAGCCAAGCTCTACCCTTATACAACCTCACCTAGAACCAAAGTCTTGATCTATGGGGGTCTTCATCTAGAATCGTCACCCTTTTCAAGGGCCTCCATGAGCTTCACAAGGGACTAATCAGCTCTTGCTATTCCTAGACCCCATAGATCCTAACCTAATTCTAAGCTTAAATTACATTTTAAAATTTTAAATGAAGTCCTAAGGTCTATAAAATAGATGTTAGAAGTACATATAACACACCAGTAATTTTTTATTTCAAACATACGAGCTTAGCACCAGTGATTGCCAAGCCCACCTGCCATATTAGGCTATGCTTAGTGATTTAAGTAGCACCTGCAAGCACATTGTATTAATTTTGTTATGGCAATCTCTTTAAGCACGGCTCCTTGTAGAAAATAATTTTAGCTTGAAAAGATTACCCTAACATCTAGACTAGCGACCAAAGAATTTTAGACGTCTAGTCTAAAATATTACACTAAAGAATAAGAAAAATATTATTTCCCATCATAGAACATTACAAATCATTGACCCAACCTAAATCTATGGTCGGTGACCTAACATAACAAATCTAGTGTGTGAATGAAAGGGTTTGTGTGGTATGACCTAACATCAACCTAGGGCTTTATTTTCTAGATTTCTTTCTATGATGTGCTCTGTGATGAAAGTTTGAAAATGTTAGGCTCTTAGAAAAACTAAATTTTGTACCCCATTAAAATTGTGTAACTCAAATATAAAATCAAAATTCATAACCTTACCATAAATAAAGCCCTAGGCATAACTTAAAAGCAATTAGAAATAATTACTTTGTGAACCATACAAGCATATTATTTATCATTCTTAAATTAGGCACTTCACTTATTGCACATAAGGGAGTATTTGATCTATGAGGATGATCACCCTTCCTACAAAAGTGTGCCTTCTTGTATTAATTTAGCCCATGATCATTTTCTAACTACATCTCATTGTATGCATGAAATTATATACCTAAGCCTTAAAATAAAATTGTCAGTCAAAATACATAAAACATAAAAAATGGTGCATTAATTAGGTACATAACATAGCAATCATGATCATAGAGTTTATGGAGTGAGTTTGGTTCTTAACCTATTTTTTAAATATAATAGTCTAGCCATCCTGCATTCAAAAGGCTAAAATTATAGATTTAAAATCGGTTAAGTAGTGTTAGCTGTCAATCCTTCCAAGGGGGTAGTAAGTCCAGAAGAGTCAGTGATAGGTTTATAATTGACGTGCTCCACAAGGTCCTGAATGTTCCTTGGTCATTCTTTTTTGAGCTTCATGTTTGTCTAAATAATGTAACTAAGCATGTTCAAAGGACTATCAATACATGGTGCCATCAATAATAGTGTAAAATATTACTGTTACTTGATTTGATGGTCCTGAGATTTCTCTTAAAGTAGTTTTCCTTCACATAAATAATCAACAATAGGTTGCCTCCAATCATTCTCTTCACCTCTTTGGAGATGCCAACATCCCCTTCAAGCTTTTTCTTATTAATGAATTTGATATTAATGGGAGGTAGAACTTGGTGGTTATGCACCTCTATTGATATAGACTCATCATTCGAACAGGCCATCTCTTTAGCAAGTTTTGTTAAAGCATAAGCTATGAAATTTCCACATCGAGGAATTCTATATAGGGTAACCACTTGAATTTGATTTAATAACTCCATCCTGTACTTGTGGTATTAATGAAGTCTTTGTAGGTTCAAGGGATGCAGTTAACCACTAATTATGAATCTCCAATGATGTTGATATCTTTGATATCTAGCAACATGCCAACTTTAGACTAGCAATCAGAGCTTCATACTTAGCCTCATTATTTTTACAAGGCTTTCATAGGTGATATAAAAATAGTAACATCCCACGATCAGGAGTTAAAAAAGATTAGTCTTATGCCTACTTTTCTTGGGATAATGGACTACAGTTCATCTCCTCTTTGAGAGGAAGTCACACCATCAAAGTGTAATTTTGAATGATAAATATTAATATTTCCTAAACTCATGATCTGCTCATCAGGGAGGTCATCATTTATGGGTGAATCCATAAAAAGAGGATGTACCACTAGGAAGTTAGCTAATGCTTGGCCTTTCATGGCACGAAGAGGAATGAAAGTAATGTTAAATTATAATTAAATCATGGACCATCATACTAACCATCCAGATAGTGTCGACTATATCATGAGATATTGCAGTGGATAGACTCTTGAGATCAGGTTAATTTTATGAGAAAGCATATAGTGCCTTAGCTTTTGGGTAAATATGAGATCTAGGAAATAACATGTATTGCCTTGGCTTCTATAGTAATAAGGTGATGGCTTAAGTAGTATAACATGTTTTTCTTCCCTTCATCATTAGCTTGAGCTAATAAAGGACTAAGTTAATCATTGGATGATGCCATATAGAGTATAAGTGGCCTACTTAGGATAGAAGCAAATGGTGTTGGAGGTATCATTATAAATAGTTTAATGCTTTTGAAAGCATGAAAGCACTTATTACCCCATCAAAATTTAGCATCATTCTTATAAGTGCGGTAAATGATTGCCACTTACTAGATAGGTTTAATATAGAGCATCTTAGATATGCCAACATCCCTTTGAATGATCAAACTTAGGTTAGACTTTTATGGGCTCACATTTCTAATATCCATTTAATCTTCTCCAGATCAATGTTGATCCTATCGTGTCGTACGATGAACTCTAAAACTTCTCTGAAGTTACCCCAAAACACACTTTAGAGGTTCATTTTTTTGGTTATAACATCGCAACCTCTCAAAGAAACTCTCAAGTCATATAAATGGTCTTCCTTTTCTTTGCTTTATAACATGAGATTGATGATGTAGCATTAGACTTGGTGAAAATTTAGTTCATCAAAGAATTGGAACATAGCTCGCTGATAGGTAGCACTAACATTTTTAAGGCCAACAACATCACCTTATAGCAAAAGATTTTGATTAGAGTATGAAACACAATGTTCTTCTTATCTTCAGGAACCATCTTAATTTGGTTATAATCAGAAGACCTATCTAAGAATGAGAAGATCACGTGTGATGAGGCTATGTATACCATTAACTTTGATATGGGTAATGAGAACTCATCTTTGAGACACGCTTTTTTAAATCCTTAAAGTCAACACATATGTGAATTTGTCCATCCTTATTTTTGACTAGGATAACACTGGCTAACCAAGTAAAATATTTTTCTTCCTAAATAAAACTAGCAAAGATTAGTTTTTTTTTTATACTTTTGAAATAACCTGTTGTTCAATATCTAATAAGAATTGCAACAAATCAAATTTCTAGCTTATGAAATGTAACATCACGAGCTAATCCAAACATTTATTTATAACTCCAAGTGAAATGATACTTAAACTCTAAAACTATCTAACTAGGTTATTTGTTTCATATTTACTCAATAAGGAATTGATGAATGTTGAATATGAATTGTTTTCAGTACCTAAATTAATTTGTTTTAGCTCATCTACAGTTAACTTTATTTCTTCCTCCAGTTTCAAAAATGCATCCCTAATTTTAAGGTCTTTTGAATCATCTGAAGTTTATAGATAAACCTTTTCATATGAGTTGGTGCTATTTGAGAAGAACTTATCAAACTTTATGTTGTTAGTGATGACCAAGCAATACTCATCATCATCTATAGGAGCAACTGAACCAAATCTTAACCCTAGTCTCGACTATGCCTTCTTGCATTTGTTTCTCCATATTTTATCAAAGTTTTATAACTTGTGCTTAGACCATGTATGTGGTATCAATCCCTATTTTTCAAGATTTTGATCATAAGGTGAGTACGAATTAAAAAGCAATTCTAATATTTCTTTCAAAGATTCATCTTCAATTTCTACATCAACTCCTAAGCTTGAAGATAATGCTACAAGTAAAACATCAAAGGCTTTGAATCTTCACATAATTGTAGTGTAGCTTTGACTACTAAGCCTTCAGTAGTCTCTAAGAAGAGTGGGATTAGAATTAAAGTGCTCACTCAAAGGTTAATCCTCTCAAATAATAATAATATATATACACCAACACTCTACTTATAAACCCAATCTTCGACATTATCTAGCTTTAATGTCACCTCTAACTAAGTTTGCAAGTATGGGGAAGCAATCGATGCACTGACTACATAGGACCCATACTCTAAGCTATATTTTATGTCTTGTAGATCGTAGGAGGATCTTGGGATAGTGGTGGAGGGTATCCAGTTGATGGTATGTATATTAGTCTTTCTCCTCTCTGTCGCCTCTTAGCCTACCTCATCTTCACACCAGGAGATGTTAGGACAACTTATATGCTTTTTTGGAAAAGAGAGATAAGATGAGAATGAAAATTAATGTTGAACTCTACTTCCTTTCCCAAGTTTCCTTTTTCTCTTAACTCTCTATTTCTTTTCTTTCTATTTTTGAATTTCTTTTTCTTCTACTTTTTTTCTTTTTTTTTTCTCTTTGATTGACATTATTTTGTATATCATGAGAGTATATGTTTTATCTTTTGGGGAGGTAATAGACTACATCCTTATATATCCTAACCTCTTGTTCTAAGAATGGCTTCAACTAACCTTTGATACAAGTCATAGATGAGCTCTAAAGTAAGGGTTAAACCTAATAATCAAAAGACAGGAATGGCTCTCCATCTGGACAAGTTCCTCCCTTCATTCCTAGTTACTGTTCCATTAGATTGCTAGCTTCTCCATCCATTTCTTCTCATGTTCTTCCTCCTCCCCATGGATCCTCCCTCCTATGCCCATGTGGTGGCCAGAAGTTCTTTAGCTGTTGGTAGCCCACACAACCCCAATATCTTCATTTTCCCTCAATCGTACCATGAAACTTTTGCTGAAGGTTTTAGCTCCTCCCTTCTTAGAAAGGCTACTAGGAAGAGTGAAAAACCTGTCATATTGCTTTTTGAATCAGAAACCTGGAGCTTGGTCGTGCCCTTTAAGTTTACCCTTGTTGGAAAGTTTATCTTCAAGCATCCAAAGATGGACACCATAAGGAACCATTTCAACGAGCTAAAACTTGTTGGAGAATGGAAGGTTGGTCTTTTGGATGGAAGACCTGTCATGATTGAACTCTCTAAAGAAAAATACTAAGCTAGTTTTTTCTCTAAAAATCTCTACCACATTGAGAATGTACTTGTCAAATTCTTGAAGTGGACTCCCTCCTTTGATTACAGCATTGAACCTCCAATTGCTCCATTTGGATTAAATACATGGGCTAAAACTACATCTTTTCAACAAACAAATCCTCTACTCAATAGTAGCCATATATAGAAGACCCCTAAAGTTAGACACACCTACCTTCAACCAAATTAAGGCATCAACTGTAAGAATCCTTGTAAAAATACACATAATAGCCTCTTATAATGATTAAATTTGGGTAGCAACACAATCCAATGGTCACTCGCAAAAAGTGGAAATTGAGCAAAAGCCTTTATATTATGGAAAATTCAGGATGTTTGGTCACAACTTGGATAATTTCTTCATTGCATACCCTGAACTAAAAACCAGTAAGGCTGATAGGCATAAGAAGTTAGTGGAGACTCTTCATTAATACATCTCAACCTCTTTCCAATTTGATACAAGATTAGTCAATATCAGCAGTAATCAACCCATCTTATCACCTGATAATTGAGACCCAATGCACTACCACTCTAATAATTCTGGAATGCAACACATGGAACCTGAAAATAGAAATTTTTGTGTTCACCCAAGAGATACAAACCTCCATACTAAAACACCTCCTATAACTTTGATATCTCCTAGTAAGGAAACCCATCAGGACAACTCAAATCCCATAATTGATCACTCACCTGCTATTGAAACTAATATTAGCCATCTGAACAAGGAGACAACATCTTCTGAAAATTAGATACCAAGTGGTGACCCACTTGGTGACTATTCACTTCACTGCAAACTCAACAGATAAGGATAAAGGAATTCTAAAAATCAAATTCAAGCCAACCCATCAGCTGAAGAACACTATGAGGACATCATCAACTCAGTTATGGAGGAATGGAACACCCACACAAATAAAAAATAGTTGCAAAAAGGAATCAGGGAGCTGAAAAATATTTTAGCAAGCAAGTTTCATAATGTAAGAAATAGTCCAAGTGGAGAAGGTACTTCAAAAGACCCACTAGAAGTAACTCTACCCCAAAATGATAAATATTATGATTCAGAACATTAGGGGCATTGACAAGGCCAATGCTACTAATAGACTTAGAAGCCTTATGAGATCACACAATCTTGAACTATTTTCCATTTTAGAACCTCTTATACACATTCAAAATCTTTCAAAAATTAATAAAAGATTTCCTAGCTAAAACACAATGACTAACATCAACAACAAAATTTGGCTTTTCTATAAGCTTAGATTTCAAATACAAGTCCATGTGGATTCTACTCAATACCCACATTTCCATTTGCAAGACTCTAACTTCAATATCTATACTACTATAATTTATGTTGCTTGTACCCAACAACACAGATTGGAATTATGAAATGACATGAAGCAAATCAGTTTGCATACCTCTCGCCCTTGGTCAGCAAGAGGAGACCTCGACATGATTGCTAGGCCTGCTAAAAAGAAGGGAGGTAAAAAAACCAAATATATCCATCATTTCATAATTTGTTGAATTCATTGAAGTAGTCAACCTATTTGATGCTATATTTAGAGGCAAGCCATTTACATGGAAGAGAGGGAGAACATGGGAAATACTGGATTGGATGCTTACCAACAAGGATTGACACACTTGTTTCTGCACATTGGAAGTTCAACATTTGGCTAGAATTGCTTTAGACCACTTGACATTATTGATTAGTTTCAATCATGTCACTAAACTGAAGAACCATCCTTTCAAGTTCCTTAACATGTGGATATCCCACCCATATTTTATTAATTGCATATCAAATCTTTGGCATAGTGAGGAACTTCTTAACCCATGGATACATTTATGGATTCTTCACAAGATAATTACTCAAGGGCTAAAAAATAGAATGTGGAGGTTTTTGGCAACATCCATCACCAAATCAAAGCCACTGAAGAAAAGATTGATAGAATAGAATAAGAAATGTCCCAACTAGATGGCAGTACTACTTCCCAAGTTGAAATCCTTTTTGATGTCCTTCGGTTGGAGCTTCAAGAATATATTGATAGAGAGGAGGACTTCCTTAGACAAAAAGTAGCTATTCAGAACTTCCTACATGAGGATAAAAACACTAAATTCTTTCATGCTTGCATCTAGAAGAAGAGGGAAAAGAAGTGGGTCAAAAAGATTAAAGACTTTAATGGTAACTGAATTATAAACCAAGACAACATCATGGAGGATTGCACTAACTACTTTTCCAACTCTCTAAGACATTCTTACAACCACATCTCAAACTATCATCAAACCAACAATTTTTTTGACTTTGATAAGGTTCCTATCAATAATGATGACCTAAATTAAATTCTTAGGGAGGAGGAAATTTGGATAGCTCCTAATTCGATGGATACAAGACTGCTGGCCCAGATGGCTTTACTGCCCTGTTCTACCAGAAAGCTTGGAATGTCATCAAAGTGTAAGTTTTCAAAGCCATACAAATATGGCTTCCACAAATATTTTACCACATCAGCTATTATACTGATTCCAAAAGAAAAAAAAAATTGACACATGTTGATCTCATTTTTGGATGAGGTTAATATTTCTCCCAAAGTCAATCTTTATAACTTCTAAAATTAGAAGTCTCCTAACTAAGCACCTTTGTCATCATACTTAATGATCCAGTGCACCCTCCTTTGATTAATCTAACTTAATGGGTTTAGTTAGATTCAACCAAAATTAGTAACCTAAACATACACCACTCTAAATTTGAAATTGATTAAGCCTAGATTATGGTTTAAATATGGAACTAAACCTAATTACCTTAATTAAGCTAATGACCATATAAACCAAAGGAAATTAAAATTATATCCAAACCAAACCCAAATCAAATAAAATTAGAAGCATAAAACCATGACATAAAATTAAATGAATCCAAACCCAAACCAAAGGTTAAAGATTGGTCAACCCTTTTTTACATGGGTTTGACTTTATGTGGGTCCCACCAAGTCAAAGGTCAACCCACCCAAAAATTGACCAAATAAAATCATTCCAGATGGTTAGGATGATGATATGAACATATGTAAACATGAATTTAAAAGAACATAAGTCCAATGTGGCCTTAATTAGGCCAATTAAGTCATTTAGCCTAAATGGGCCTAAATGGGTCTTATTGGGTTTAAACCCAAATCAAACTCATCTAAACAAATCGATTGTCCAAAATCCTATGAAAATGATTATTAAATATAAACCAACCCATCATTGGGTCCAATTTGGCCAATTTGATCATTTGACCCAAACGAACCCAAACTTAACCCATTAAGCCCAACTTGGGTCAAATGGGTTCAAAATGGAATAAAATTGGAATTGTTTGATCCAATGCATTCCAAATTGCTTGAACTAACCCAATTAAAAATTAAACACATTATAATTAAGTCAAATAAACCATTTGACTTAATTAAAATCAATCCAAATTTAATTACATCAAAATGGACTAAACCTAGAGTAAACACTACATAAATTTTAAATTTTTTGGAATTGTTTGATTAACAAGTTCATTAAAGATTAAATGGACACAATCCAGGCATTAATCTAAGGGTAATCCATCAAGTGAAGCAACTTAGATCAAACCAATAAAAGAAGTCATTAAATGGCATAATTCAAAAAGATTTCAATCCAATCTTCAACTAATTCCCTTAGGAACCAACCAAATCATTCCCAAACCTAATTAATGTTGATTCCCAACCAACATTAAGCCACGTAACCAACTTCAAATAAATCCAAAACCCAAGAAGATGCCATGGCAAGTCAAAGTCATGAAAAGCCAAATCCATGCTTATAGCCTCTTTATCATTCCACGTCCTTAGCTTAGAAGGTGTTGGATGGCTAGTAAGCCAAGCAACTAGTTTACAAGGATTGCAATCACCCCAGCTGACCAAGAGGAGAAGAAACCATGCTTAAGTGGCTTGGCTTCACATAGAGCTATTCCTAAGTGAAACAAACCATTACATCACCTTCCTCACCTTACATGAAGTTGAAACCCATCTTCCCCCGATCCCCTCACCATCAGGAGGTCAGAGAATGACCAAAGCCAATGGAATCTAAGCCGAGGTTCATTTAAGAGGTGATCTAGGGGGAGGAAACTCAATTCCTTTTGCACACAAGCTTTCCACACTATTCAACAGCTATTGGAGTCAACCCCACCACCAGAGATCACCGGGACTGAGGTATGCCATTAACGACCTTCTTCAAGTTTTCAGGTTCGGTACTTTTTGAAGAAAATTTGATCTCAAGTGAGATAAAATAGTTCAAATCTCCATATCTTCATCCACTAATGGATTTGGCATTGAAATCATGTGATTTCGATGATCAGATGGTCAAAAATCATAGAAAAATGATGGGCGGCTCTCAGCCTCCACCGTCATTGTAGGAGATGAAATCATCATCGTCACTTCCTTTTAAAATCCAATAAGAGGAACAGCAAGTCGAATCACGGCCATTTGATCTTTGATGGAATGATCTATAATTAACCCACATGCATTACTATTTAAACGCAGATCCAAGTGGATCCTGCGTGGCGCGTTGATCCGGCCCAGCGTGGAAAGCGAGGCCACGTGGATCTGACGCGCCTAAATGAAAAATTAGAGTTCTTTCCAATTAAAAAATTAAGGAAAATGCATAAAAAATAAAAAAAAAATCATAGAAAATTAAATATTAATTTAAAAAAATACAAATTTGGGCTCTATGGATTCCTCTTGATGAGAGGAATTCATTAAACTTAAAATCCCCAAATTATTTTGGATATTTTGGCCTTAATTTGGGTTTGAATGAAAATTATCAAACCCTAATTAATCTCAAATCAATAATTAAATTAAAATGAAACTTTGGAGAATTGAAATTAATGTTAAGACATACATTGGGTAAATGTTTCATAATTTATTAAATATTAAATCTTAATATTGAAAATTTTAAACCCTAACCCTCATTTTCATGAAATAAATTAATAACAAATTAAATAAATGATGGAAATTCATCAAATTAATTCAAAACATCATAATACACCCTAATGACCATAAATAAGCCATAGAAACCCATGGGAGCATAATAAATCACAAAATGGCTTAATTAACTCATTAATTTAATTAATTAGCCTGAACTTAAATAAATCAGAATAAATCAACCAAAACCCCAAAAATTAGAAATGAACCCTCTTTGGATACATATTCTAGAGGGGAATCAAGAAAAAATAAAACCCCTAAAATATCTTTTATTAAATTAGGCCTAATTTATATTTTAATGAAATAATTAAAATTTTAATTAAACCTTAATTACACAACTAATTAAAGTGAAACTTTAGGAACATCAAATTGGTTAAGAAATTTCAAACACATTTGACCTCTGGATTAGGAGTATTTGAATTTCCATGTCTCTAAGTCACTTTAAAGGAAATATTAAATCATTAAAATTACAAAAATTATAAAATATATAATTTAAATTTAAGACATTATAATTGACATGAGAACACTTAAATAAAATATTCATCCCAACTAAAAGCAATAGAACCTAAAACATCCTAAGTTAAAAATCATGATTAAATGAAAATATGAAATTTAATCATACTTAACAATAATAATCCCTTAAACTATAATAATTCCATTTATAAACTGAAAAATAACGTTCATTAACCTCTGAAATTTATAAGTTATAAATATATAAATACATTCAAACCATTTGGATTAAGGAATGAAATGTTATAAATGCAAATATGAAAGTTTAAGTATAATTAAACATTAAGCTAGGTTAAATTAAACTTAAAATAATAAAGTAACAGAAAGCAAATTTAATACACAAAGGAGTAACCTTTCTTTAAATTTTTTAAATCATGAAAACGAAAAAATTACATTAGACTAAATGTTCTTTCCAAATGACATAATGATCATTCCTTTCAAATTAATTAAAATAAATTGAACCACCCCATAATGTATGAAATATACAAGTTGGAGTTAATTAGCTAAGTCTAAATTCATTAACAAACCTTAAAGAATTTCATGAAATGAATAAATTAAAATAAGAAAGAATCATTAATGTAAATGACTTATAGAATTGAAGAATAATAAATGGAATAATCTTAAACATAATAAATTGAATATAAATTTACTTAGGTTAATGAACATTAGTGAAAATGAACAAATGAAATTAACTTGAAATGAATGAATGAAATATTTACTGTTACATGTAATGAGTAAACTATATACATCTTAAAAAGAAATAAATGAAATGAACATAAAATGAAATTATACCCTAAATCACAATTAATAAAATAAAATAAAGAAAAAAGAATATTAAATCAAAGAACATAACCATTAAAAACTTAATCAATCTAAAGTTATACAAATAAAATAAATTTAATATACAAGTAAAGTAAACTTAATAACTTTTAAAAAAAGAGGTACATCATCATAATCAATAAATCAAATATGTAAAATAAAAATGACTCAAATTAAAAAAAAAATAAGTAATAAATATAAATATCAAGCCAAAGAAATTAAAATAAAACTAAAATCATAATAACAAGTGAATTGACATAAAGAAAAAAAAAACAAATTGAATCATAATAATAAATGGATTAAAACACAAGTTAAAATTAATTCAAACTAAATGACAACATTATTAATAAAGAAATTTAAAACAAGATGAAATAAATTGAACTAATTCAAACCCTCTAAATTCAAGTTCAATTAAAATACTTAGGATTTTAGTTAGAATTTTTGGAGGAATCTTTACCTTAGAATAAAGATATCATCTTATTATAACTTAAGTATGTTGAATGGAATAGGCTCCACCCAAAATGGAACCTATTGTATTCTTCATTCTTGAAAACCTAATCTAAATTCAACATGATAAAAAGTACCCAAAATGAAGACAAAAATGAATAAATCATTAAATCATTTGAATTAAAATCATCCAAAGGTAAATAAACAAATACTCAAAATCAAAAATTAAAACTTAAAAGCCTAGTAATGTCTTGACACACAAACCCTTTTCTTCTTACACCAGAGTTATAGGTCACGAACCTTAGACTTAGGTTGTTCTATGATTTTCTATAATTTTTTGTGATATTGTGATAAAAATTATTTTTATTATTTTATGGTGTACTATTTTAGACTTGATTGGTAGGATTGATTACCGTTAGTCTGGATGGTAGAACATTATTTCTAGAATTAACATTATCTTTTGTAGGGGGCTATATTAAAGGGACCATCATCATAAATAAAAATTATAAAATTATTGATTACTTGCAGGTGCTGAATAGTCCCTTAACATAGCCCACAGGGTAGGTGGGCTTGGCAACTATTTTGCACGGCTTATGTTTATTTTTAAATTTAAAAATGTAAATTTGAACTTAGAATTAGGTTAGGATCTATGGGGTCTAAGATTAGCTAGAGCTAACCCTATCAAGAGATAGTGCAAAGGTCCCCTATAAAGCCAAATGGAGGTCCTTAAAGAAGGAGACAACCCTGGAAAGAAGACCTTCTAGACATGTAGTTTTAGGCTGGGCTATAAAAGGGCAGAGCTTGGTTGCCCATTTTCATTTCTTTCAAGGTTGCATTAGCCTATTTTATAAATTTAAATTGATTTAATTTATTTTGGGTGCACAATAGAATCAACTTGCTTTGTGATGAATGCCTCAACGTGGGCTCATAAAAAAATAAATTATCTACTTAATTAAATTTAATATATTCAAAAATAAAAATAGCGCAATTCAAAACCTTACATAAATTAAAGCCTGAGGGAATAACTTAAAATCAATTAGAAACTAATTAGCTCTTGAAAATTATGCAATCATATTGCTTCAATCCGTGAATTGGGATACTTCTCCCATTGCACATAAAGGGCAAATGACTTGTGAGGATGACCGCCTTCTTGGAGAAGTATGCCTTCTCTTATTGATTTGGCCCATGACTTTCTTCTAATTGCATACCATGTAGGCATAAATTGCATACCCATGACCTAAAATGATCATTGATTCAAATATTAAAAATCTGAAGAATGTGCATTACTTAGTGCATTTCATACCCTACATTATCTTAGGCATTAGAGAGTGAGTCTAAAATTCTTAGATTCTTTTCTTAAAATTGTAACTACCCAACAATCTTACATTCATAAGACTTATCATCATGAATTTAAAATGTTCTTAGGTGGTGCTAGTTGGAAACTCCTCCAAGCAGGATATAAGTCCAAAAAAGCTAGTGATAGGTTAGTTCTCTCAAGTGAGAAAAAAGGCTGATAATTCCCAAAATGAAACTAGGTCTAGCATCTGACATGTGTCAGAAGCACTTGTAGATTAAGTTCTGAAGCATCCTTTCTTAGAGTAAGCCTTTAACCCTAGGCATTTTGGAGTCTTATGTGGTTAGAATCTATGTCCTAGATTTTCAAGAAAATATCAACTCAAAATCTAAATTAAATTCTAAAATTAAAAGCTCAATGATAGGATTATTGAAGTGCATACTAGGCATCCCAGTATTAATAAGCATTTTATACTTCATCCCATTTGGCCTCCAAAAATAACTCTCTCCACTTTGGACCATTTCTAATTGAAAATCCTAAATATCAATCCTTTTAAAATCAACTTACAAATCTCTAAAAAAAATGAATTATTTCTTTAATCGAGAGTCTACTTAGGAAGAGACCCTTCTTAAGCTGTAATTAACTATAGGGGCCTGCTTTAATAGGGAACCATGAACTTAGTTTAAAATAAACCTTGTTCTACCTTCCATGTAGTTCAAAAAAAACCTCTAGTATACGAAAGGCCCATTACCCTTAAGGTCTCTTATTAAATGATTTAATCCATTATAGAATAACATGTTTATCTTCTGAGATAATATGTTTATTCCTTAATGATGCATTTGATCATCTGAATAAGAAATTCTTAAACTCTACATGGTATCAAACAAATTTTTACTCATCAGTATATATTTTCTAGTGACTCTACTAGAGATTGGTTCTTCCCTCCCTCTTTAGAAATAAGTTATTATTTATATAATTGGAAATGTACTTGTGTTTGCACGAGTCAAGATTGCCTTTCTTCCCATTAAATATCTCGCTACTTCATCCTTGGTAGAGCATATTCAACATCTACTAAATAAAAGAGAGAGTATAGAATTATTCCATTCGTGTAAATCAAGTAGCATAGTTTTATAACTCCTCTATTTTCAAAAAAAAAATATCTTTTGAAATATAAAAAATCTTGGACATAAAATTGGCTAAAATTTCCTAATGGGTCAAAAATTTTCTTTTGACTACATTTTGGTTATTTTAATTATTATTCATTAATTCTCATTTTTCAATTTATCATTTTTGTAAACATAAATGGTTGGACAACTAATCTTTGCTGGTGCATCTAGGATAAACTTCTCCGTGGATAGTAGTCGACTAGCTGATGGCTCCATCATTAAGTTTGGAGTTGTTTTAAACATAAATGGTTGGACAACTAATCTTTGTCGCTACATCTAGGATAAACTTCTCTATGGATAGTAGTCGACTGGTTGACGGCTCCATCATTAAGTTTGGAACTGGTTTTAAAAACTTGAATATCACTATAAATGTAGTGACACTTGCTTTTGTAATTGAGGCAACACTTAAAAATAAGCAACCCATCTTGGAATTTTCTAGTACACTTCCTCCTACTCCTACTGAATGTAGGAAGGTTACTTACTAGGTTACTGAGAGGATCGAGTTGGGTTCTATTTAGAAAAAAATTAAGCTACCCACTTCGGAGGCATAGCCTGCTCCTTTCCCATCTAGCACCTTTATGATCGGCTCCACCTCTGAGCCCCCCGAGATGAGTAAGAGTCAAAAGAAAAATAGGGGTAGAAGGCTTAGGTGGGTAGTCCTCAGGGAAAGAAAATAAAAAGAAATACTATATATAAAATCAGCCAGGGCGAGGGATGGTTATACCCTCCCAAATACTTCTCCTTACTTAGGTGGAAGCAGATATCATGTCATGTTTGTTGCCTAGGGAGAGGAGGATGTGTCCAGGATTGCGAGTTTTTCACCTCGCCCCTTTGTACATGAAGAAAAGAGAATTTTCAAAGTGTTAAATAAAGAATCTCAATGTCAGCTATGTCAAATCATTCATAGAATCCCTGGACCCTCCTCATACACTAAGAAAGAGTTATTAAGGACTATGAAAGATCATGCATCGAGAACCCTAGGAAAAGAACTCTTAGCTATACATGTATAACATGCATATGAATGAATCTTAAGCATATCTATACATATAAATAAGAACGTTTAGCACACTTTATGATGAATGCTAAGTGGTTTACTTAAGAAAAATTGAATATTTTATGATGCATAATTTTCATTAAGTAGGAAAGAGGTTTTCTTATCCATTCTTCACATGCACACATATATGTATGAAAGGCATAAGTGAGTATGACGCCATTGTTAACCAAGGGTGTAAGGTACAAGACCTACTTAGGGTTACTTAAAGCCTTGCAACCCCGGGGTTGTCTAGACTAATTTCCATAAATACAAGCATATGTACAAAAGAAATGAATGGAAAAGAAAAATGCAAAAGTTTATACTTCATTGTTTATTTTATTTATGCAATTTATATGTACAAGTGTAGCTATCCTTCTTGAGTAATAGCATAGGAATGAATAAAAAATGAAATTAGGCTAGTGTTAGGTTCTTTTCAAATGAACTAAACACTTCACCAAATCCTATTCAAAACTATACTAAAAGAGGGGAGAAGGAAAACTACACTAAGCACATTCTTATATTTTACTCACATGCAAGCTTATAAATAAAATATAAGTAACACACTTTCAATTTTGATAATTGATTTATATATTTTTGAAAATAATTTGGATTTAATAGTGATAATAGCCACTCATATTCCTATTTTAGTCAAAACATGCAATTTGACATAAAAAAAAAATTTCACTTTCTTTTTGAGTTTTGAAAAGAATGAATGCATGAAATTTATATGACATACACATTTATCATGTTGGGAAAGAATTGAAATGATAAAATCATGTAAACACATTCACCCTAATTAATTCCTAAAGACCATCTTATGAAATAAGAAAGCTTAATGCAAATCAAATTATTTTTAAAGATGATTTAGTTTTGTTTTGAGTTTGATTTAATTTGAAAAATGTGAGGTTAGTTTGCTATTCATAACCCATTCCCACCTATGTTGGTTATTTTAGTTTAATTTTTAGGTGATTAGATGATTTTTATATGTTACTTAGGTTAAGGTATGAATTAAGCATGCTAATTACCCCTTACCTATACCACCTTAGCATAGTTAACCAAATAATTATGAGCCAATGAGATGACATAAAATCACACAAGGAATTTAAATCAACAATGCACCTAGTAAGAAAAGGGCCTAATGTAATTTAGTTAATGATAAATGATTAATTAAGCTAAGGGGTTTTAACTTAAGTAATTTCATAACCTCCCCTCACAAATGTGAGTTGAGTTTTGATTTCCTTAATGTACTTAGGCTCTTAAACACCTAAGCATCTACCCAAGATAGATTGATTGAGTTCTAAAAAGTTTTAGAATTTTATGAAATTAATTAAGGGGTAATTAGTAAATTAACCCTTAATTAAGGATGGATTACGGAAGAAAAAGGAGTTTAGGGAATATCTCAAAGAAAGTATCCCAAAATTATTCCCTAAATCTTATATTCACTCAATAAAAACTTAATTGACTTAATCAGAGGGTTAAACCACTAATTATGCCCTTAATTAAGCTTAATTACATTGAGGGAGTGATTAAGCAATGAACTAGAAATTCTTCTAATTAAGTTACTAATAAATCCCAAGAGGGGAGGCAAGAGTCATCCCACTAATTAAGCACAAAAAGTTTAGGATTGATCAGTGGAGTAATTAAAGGGTAATTAGCAAATTAACATTCCTAATAAAATCTAAATTCATAGAAAATAACTATTCAAAATCAATTAAAATTATATTTAAAATATTCTATGATCAATTATCTTTCATATGCAATTTATTGCATATTTTTTTGATTTTTCTACACTTAGATATGAATTTAGGAAGATTTGGTAATTAATTAGAAATTAAATAATCCCTAATTATATTATTAATAATTGCCATGTTCAAGCACCATGATTTACTTAAAAGAGATTGGTATCTTTGTTTCCAATTAATTTTAGTTAAGTTTGAATCTCAATTTGATTGATTTAGGTCAAGTTGGGTTCATAATTAGGCTAGGTTGTCTAGTTAGCCAATTGGGGCTTTGGTCAAGTTTAACAATCATTTTGGAATAAATTTGACCCATTGGTTTTAATTAGTTTGGCTTAGATCAAGTTTTGACACATTTTGACTTTTTAGGTCAAGTTGGGTCAACTTGGGTCAAGTGGCCAATTGGGCTAGGTTAGGCTCAAATGTTGACTTGGTCAAGTTCAAACATTGATCATGAAAGAACTTAGATCATTGGTTTCAATCAATTTGGCCTAAGATTTTGGCTATGTTGGGTTTCCTTTGAGTTTGATTTTTGACTTTGGTGATTAGGATTGGGAGGCTTAGGCTCATGAGGGTACTTTAGGTCACTTTGGGTCAAGTGAGCCTAAGTGGGTCAAATGGCTTGGTTAAAGCTTGATTTTAGTTTGATTGTACTCACATATGGACTTATGATTGAAATATAAATCCTTTTGCAAGTGGTTCAAAGTCAAATGAGTTTTGATTCATTTGACAATTTCAAGTTCAAAGAGGTGAACATGAGTTTGACTTGGGTTTGATTTTTGAATTGATTTTTGGTTAAGTGATTGAAGTTTGTATTTATATTTGGATTCTTTATTGAAGGATTGATTGAATCATGAAGAAAAATCAAGAGTTTGGCTTAATTTGAACTTGATTTAGCTAAGTTCAAGAATTTGACTTGAAAGGCTAAGGTGAGATTTTGATTGGATTTGAGTTTGATTTTTGGAGTTGGTTTTGGTTGTTTAAATTTATATTTCATTTATATATGTGAATATAAATGAGAATATAAATGGATTATGAGAAAAATTTATGAATTTGAAGTGATTTGAACATGATCTAGGCTAAGTCCTTAAGAGAAAATCAAAGTGACATAGGAAAGATTTATGAATTTGGATTTGACTTTTGGGTTTAGTTTGATTGATTTGAATTTATATTTTATTTATATCTGTGAATATAAATGAGAATATAAATGAGTTATGAGAAAATTTCATGAATAGGAATTGATTTGAAGATGATTTAGGCTAAGTCCATGAAGGGAAATCAAAGGACTCAGGCAAGATTTGGAATTTGGAATTTCAACTTGGAATTTGATTTGATTGATTTGAATTTATATTTCATTTATATATGTGAATATAAATGAAAATATAAATGGGTTGTGAGAAAATTTTATGAATTTGAATTGATTTGAAGATGAGTTAGGCTAAGTCTTTAAAAGGGATTAAAGGACTTAAGAAGGATTTTGAACTTGGAATTTCAATCATGGGTTTCAATCATGGATTTCAATCATGGGTTTCAATCATGGATTTCAATCATGGGGCATTGATTTGAGTTTGGAGAAAATCAGTTAGACTAGAATTGATTTAGGTTTGATGTTGATTTGTAGTTTGACTTGAAGGAAGGAAGTGAGGAATGTGGTTCAAGCTATTGGGTAGGAAAATTTTCCAAACACCCCTAAGGCATGACTTATTCCTATGACTAAATCTTCTAAGTCTTTAGGGCTATGTTGAGTGTCTACCTACTCTCTAGATGTGTCTTAGGACTAAGGATCTTTTAAAGTCTAAGAGGAGCCCTATATCTAAGATGGAGGGGTTGAGAACTCATCCTAAAAATGAGATCAACAAAAAATAGCTACTTTTACCGAAGGTTAAATAGAATGTGACTGGAGGTAGTCATTCATTGACTACCTAAGTAAATGGAGGATTCCTAAAGACAAGTCACTAGCAAATCAAATAAAGAAACATGCTTTATCTTATGCATTAATTAATGATGTATTATACTGTAGGTCATTTGATCAAATATGGCTCCACTATTTAGACAAGCAGGAAGCTCATAAGATTGTGAGTGAGGTACACTCTGGATTATATGATGCTCACCAATCTAGACCCAAAATGAAATTGAAAATCAAAATACATGGATATTATTGGCCATCGATGTTAAATGACTGCATGGAAACTGCACGTCGTTGCCATCAATGCGAAATACATGGTGTAGTCTTATATCAGTCTTCTGATGTATTACACTCTACGATTGTGTCTTGGCCCTTTGAGAGTTGAGGTACTTACATCATAGGACTATTGACCCTACTTCATCAAAAGGGCATCATTTTATATTAGCTGTGATAGATTACTTATCTAAATGAGCTGAAGCGGTACCGCTAAAAGAAGTAAAGGCATATCATGTGTTAAAATTCTTTCAGAAAAATGTTGTATATCGATTTGTTATTCCTCATCGAATCATATCCGACAATGGTCCATCATTCAAGTCCACAAAATTAATTCATTTTTGTGGCTAGACACAATAGATTGAAGATTATTGATCGTCTATTACCCTAGGGAAAATGGATTGGCCAAAGCATTTAACAAAACTTTATTAAGAATTTTGAAAAAGGTACTTGATGAAAATAAATGCCAATGGAATGAAATATTGGTTGAAACCTTATAGGCCTACTGGACCACATACAAGACACCAGCTAAGTCTACACCCTATGCCTTGGTTTATGGCACTAAAGCAGTTCTTCTATTAGAAGTGCAGTTTCCTTCATTAAGAATAGTAGTTAACGACAACATTATAACATATCAAAATCATAAAATCTATTTAGAAGAACTTGAAAGCCTTGAAGGAAGACACTTAAAAGCTCAGCAAGACCTTGAACTGTACTAGTCATGTATGGTTCAAGCACATGATAAATTGGTATGTCCTAAAACTTTCAAAGTAAGATATTTGGTCTTGGTTCTTAAACAACTAATTTTAGGGCATCACAGGATCGGTAGCAAGTTTGAGCTGACTTAGGAAGGACTATTCACAGTGGGAAAAGTCTATGGAGATTCTTACCAACTTATTACTTGCAATGGAAAACAACGAATGTCACCAATCAATGGATATTACCTAAAGAAATACTATGTGTAACTTGTAATTTGTTTGAAAAGAATGATGATCAATAAAATAAAATTCTATTTTTCTTTATTTCTTTTGTAAATTTATTTAAATTTGAGCGTTGTCTTTCTTAAATTTTATGCAATGACTTGAAGTCATATTTACCTTATGTGGAAACATAAAATACAATCTCTTTAGGATAGGAGTAAACCACTTTAGGACACTTTTTCCACACTTAACTTAAGCTAGAATAAATCCTTTCATGGCATCTTCATCATATTTTCCATAGGTTTGGAGCAAGCCTTTATGGCACCATTCCTAGTATTCATAGGTTAGGATAAAACCAAAAGACACCTTCTCTATAAAATTGGTTAATTAGATTAGAATTAAGTCATGAAGACCCCTCTTCTATTAGCCAATAATATTAAGAATTGGAACAAGTCATTAAGATCCCTTTCCTCTTTCTAAGCTAGCTAAGTTGGATTAAGACACTCAAGGCCCCATCTTAATAGTTGTTCACATAGATATAAGTCCCTTAGCAAGCATCCTATTAAATGATAAAGTTATGATAAAGTATTAAAACCCCTTTTTCTATCATATAGACTATTTAAACAAAGTCACTAAGGCCACAGCTCTATTAATCCAAAACTTGAGGACTAGGATTAAGTCACTAAGATTCCTTTCGCTCATTTAAGCTACTCAGATTGGAATTAAGCTATTGAATGCCCCTTCTTGTTAACTAAATTTCACTATACTAGGAACAAGTCATTATGACCCCTATTCTAGTTTTAAGTGAAAGAAATGTAGGAATGCATAAGTCCCTATAGGCTACTTAGGCTAGGAACAAGTCATGAAGACCCCTTCCCGAAAATCCAAAATCCTGAGGTTTAGGAATAAGTCAATTAGACCTTTCTTTCTCATTATACCTATTTAAGAAGACATAAAGCTATTGAAGGCTTCTTCTTAATAGTTAATTGGATGAGATTTAAGTCCCAAAATATAAAAGTTTCAAGATATATTATAGATCCTTCTTTTGGTTGATTAGTCATTACAACTATCCCCTTAGCTAGTTTATGTAAAAAGATCTAAGTCTTTAAGCTTTGTTCTTAGTATAACCATTGAAAACCTAGAGGATTCAAATCTCTGATAGTAAAGTGAAAGTGTCTTGAAGATACTTTCTTTGGCTATGATAACTATGTTAGAAGTAGATCTTTCTTTAGATCTACTCTTAATGACATTTTATTCTTCTTAGAATTTATCAAAACCTAAATCTGTAGGGATGAATCATTTTAAACTAAAACAAACTTAGGCATATTTGCGCCTATCTTTCATAATCAAATCATAATATAAACTTAAACTCAAAACCAAAGATAAAACCTCTATAAGCTTATGCTTGTAGAATTGACTAGTTCGATCAAAACTAATATGTGCATTATACTCTGGATAGTCCACTACACATATTGGGGTCCATTTGTTGACCTCATTTTTGGATGAGGTTAACATTTTTCCCAAAGATAATCTTTATGACTTCTAATTCTAAATTAGAAGTCTCCTAACTAAGTACCTAGGTCATCACACTTAATGATCTAGTGCATCCTTCTTGGATTAATCTAACTTAATGGGTTTAGTTAGATTCAACCCAACAACACTCTAAATTTGGAATTTATTAAGCCTAGATTATGATTTAATTAGGGAACTAAACCAAATTACCTTAATTAAGCTAATGACCATATAAACTTAAAGAAATTAAAATCAAATCCAAACCAAACCCAAATCAAATAAAATTAGAAGCATAAAACCATGACATAACATTAGATAAATCCAAATCCAAAGCAAAGGTCAAAGATTTGTCAACCCATTTTTACATATTTGACTTATGTTGGTCCCACCAAGTCAAAGGTCAACCCACCCAAAATTTGACACAATAAAATCATTCCAAATGGTTAGGATGATGATATGAACATATGTAAACATGAATTTAAAAGAATATAAGTCCAATGTGGCCTTAATTAGGATAATTAGGTCATTTGGCCTAAATGGGCCCAAATGGGTCTTATTGGGTTTAAACCCAAATCAAACTCATCTAAACTCAAATAAATTGTCCAAAATAATCTGAAAATGATTATTGAATACAAATCAACCCATCATTGGGCCCAATTCGACCAATTTGATCATTTGGCCCAAATGAACCCAAACTTAACCCATTAAGCCCAACTTGGGTCAAATGGGTTCAAAATGAAATAAAATTAGAATCATTTGATCCAATGCATTCCAAATTGCTTGAACTAACCCATTTGAAAATTAAACACATTAAAATTGATTTAAATAAGCCATTTGACTTAATTAAAATCAACCCAAATCCAATTACATCAAAATGGACTAAACCGAATGTAAGCACTCCATAAATTTTAAATTCCTTGAAACTATTTGATTAACAAGTTCATTAATGAATAAATGGACATAATCCAAGCATTGATCTAAGGCTAATTCATCAAGTGAGACAACTTAGATCAAACCAATAAAAGAAATCATTAAATGGCATGACTCAAAAGGATTTCACCCCAATCTTCAACTAATTCCCTTAGGATGCAAACAAACCTTTCCCAAACCTAATTAATGTTGATTCCCAGCCAATATTAAGCCACTTAATCAACTTCAAATAAATCCAAAACCCAAGAAGATGCCATGGCAAGTCAAAGTCATGAAAAGTCAAATCAAACCTTATAACCTATTCACATTCCACCTCTTTAGCTTAGGCAAGTGTTGGATGGCTAGTAAGCCATGTAACTAGTTTTGAACAATTGCAATCACCCTAGCTGACAAGTGGAAAAGAAACCATGCTTAAGAGGCTCAGCTTCAATGGCTTCATCACATAGAGTTTCAAGTGAAACAGATCATCCCATCACCTTTCCTAACTTGCATGAAGTTGAAACCCATCTTCCCCCTATCCCCTCTCTATCGAGAGGCTAGAGAATGACTAAAGCCGATTAAATCCAAGCCGAGGTTGGTCTAGGAGGTGATCTAGAGGGAGGCAACTCAATTCCTTTGGCACACAAGCTTCCCACACCATTCAATGGCTATTATAGTCAACCCCACCGTCGGAGATCTCCAACACCAAGGTATGCCATTATTGACCTCCTTTAAGCTTTCAGTTTTGGTACTTTTCAAAGAGAATTTGTTCTCAAGTGAGATCGAACCATTTAGATCTCCATGTTTTTCATCCACTAATGGATTTGGCATTAAAATTGAGCAATTTTGATGTTCAAATGGCTGAAAATCACAGAAAAATAATGGACAGCTCTCAACCTCCACCATCATCATAGGAGATGTAATCTCTATCGTCTTTTCCGTTTTCTTTTAAATGGAACGATTGGCCAAGATTTCGCCTGATATCTGATTAAATCCAATAAGAGGAATCGAGGGTGGAATCACGGCCATCCGATCTTCGATCAGATAGGCTGTAATTAACCCATGTGTGCAACCTTTTAAACACGGATCCATGTGGATCCTGCATGGCGCGATGATGTGGCATCATGTTGAAAGCGGCACCATGTCGAATCAACGTGGATCTGAGGTGCCTAAATGAAATTTTAGGTTTTTCTAAATTAAAAAAATTAAGGAAAATGCATAAAAATTCAAAAATCATAGGAAATTAAATATACATCTAAAAAAATGCAAATTTGGGCTCTATGGATTTCTCTTGATGAGAGAAATCTATTAAAATTAAATTCCCCAAATTATTTTGGGTATTTTGGGCTTAATTTGGGTTTGAATGAAAATTTTCAAACCCTAATTAATCCCAAATTAATAATCAAATTAAAATAAAACCTTAGGAATTGAAATTGATGTTAAGACACCTATTAGGTAAATTTCTCATAATTTATTGAGCAATAAATCTTAGTATTGGAAATTTCAAACCCTAAACCCTCATTTTCATGAAATAAATTAATAGAAAATTAAATAAATGATGGAAATTCATCAAATCAATTCAAAACATCATAATATACCCTAATGACCATAAATAAGCCATTGAAACCCATGGAAACATAATAAATGACAAAATGGCTTAATTAAGTCTTTAATTGAATTAATTAATTCAATTAATTAATCAAAATTTAAATAAATCATAATAAATAAACTAGAACCCCAAAAATTATGAATAAACCATTTTGGATACATATTCTAGAGGTAAATTAAGAAAAAATAAAACCCTTAAATAATTTTCATTAAATTAGGCTTAATTTAGGTTTTAATGAAATGATTAAAACCCCAATTACACCTTATTTACACATATGATTCAAGTGAAATTTTAGGGAAATCAAATTAGCAAGGAACCCCACTTTCTGTAAAAATTTCAAACCCATTTGACCTTTGGATTGGGAGTATTTGAATTTCCAAGTCTCTAGGTCAATTTAAAGAAAATATTAAATCAGAAAAATTACATAAATTATAAAATATATGTATAAATTTAAGACATTTTAAATAACATGAGAACACTTAAATAAAATATTCAAGCCAACTAAAAGTAATAGAACCTAAATAATCCTAAGTTAAATATCATAATTAAATAAAAATATGAAATTTAATCATACTTAACAATAATAAGCCCTTAAACCATAATAATTCTAGTTATAAACTGAAAACTAAAGTTAATTAGCCTTTAGAATTTATAAGTTATCAATATATAAATACATTAAAATCATTTGGATTAAAGCATGAAATGATATAAATGCAAATATGAAAGGTTAAGTATAATTAAACCTTATTCTAGGTTGAATTAAACTTAAAACAACAAAATAACAAAAGGCAAATTTAATACATAAAGGAATAACCTTTCTTTAAATTTTTTAAATCATGAAAAGAAAAAAAATTACATTAGGCTAAGTGTTCTTTCCAATTGACATAATGATCATTCCTTAACATAGCCCATAGTATAAGTGGGCTTGGCAAGCAACTAATGCTAATATAACATGTTTATGAAATATATATATTATATGTTACTTGTATTTTGCTAACATCTATTTTGTAAGGCTTAAGATTTTTTTTTTGAATTTAAAAATATAAATTTGAGCTTAGAAATATGTTAAGATCTATAAGGTCTAGGATTAGTAGGAGTTAACCCTACCAGGAGATGGTGCAGAGGTCTTCTATAAAGCCCAATGGAAGTCTTTGAAGAAAGAGGCGATCCTGGAAAGAAGACCCACCCATAGATCTAGATTTGTAGTTCTAAGCAAGGTTGTATAAGGACAAAGCTCGCTGCCAATTTTCCTTTATTTCGAGGTGTACAACAGTACCCGGCCACATTAGCCTATTTTATAAATTTAAATTGGTTTATTTATTTTGGGTGCATAATAGAATCAACCTACTTTTCTAGGCTTCTTTCTATCTTGTGCTTTTCTATGATGAATGCTTGGACGTAAGCTCATAAAAAAAATTTAAATTTTCAACCCAATTAAATTTAATTAATTCAAATAGAAAAATAATGCAATTCAAAATCTTACATAAATTAATGCCCTAAGGAATAACTTAAAATCAATTAGAAACCAATTAGCATTTAAAAATCATGCAATCATATTGCTTCAATCTTTGAATTAGGCAACTTCTCCCATAGCACATAAGGGGCATCTGACCTGTGAGGATGACCGCCTTCTTGGGGAAGTGCCTTCTCTTATTGATTTTTGCCCATGAATTTCTTCTAACTGCATACCATGTAGGCACAAATTGCATACCCATGGCCTAAAATGATCATCGAGTCAAAATATTAAAAATCTAAAAAAATGTGATTTGTTAGTGCATTTCATACCCTACATTATCTTAGAGATTATGGAGTGAGTCTAAGATTCTTAAAGTTATTTCTTAAAAATGCAACAACCCAATCATCTTGCATTCATAAGACTTGGCATCATGAATTAAAAATGCACTTAGGCGATGTTAGTTAGCAGCCCCTCCATGCGAGTTATAAGTCGAGAAGAGTCAAAGATAGGTTAGTTCCCTCAAGTGAGGGGAATGATTGATAATTTTCAAAATGGAATTAGATCAATCATCTGACATCATGTGTTAGAAGCACTTGTAGATTAGGTTCTAAAGCATCCTTCTTAGAGTAACTCTTCAACCCTGGGTATTTCTACAGTCATATGCTGCTAAAATCTAAGTCTTAGATTTCTAAAAAAATTTCAACTAAAATATAAGTTAAATTCCAAAATTCAAAGCTCAATGATAGGATAGTTGAATTGTATATTGGGCATTCCAATATCAATAAGCATTTTCGACTTCATCCCACTTGGCCTCTAGAAATAACTCTCTCTCCACTTTGGACTATTCCTAATTGAAAATCCCAAATATCAATCCTTTGAAAACCAACTCAAAAATCTTTAGAAATAATGACTTATTTCTTAATTGACAGTATTCTTAGGAGGGGACTCTTCTTAAGGTGTAATTAGCTATAGGGGCTTGCCTTTATAGGGAACCATGAACTCAATTTAAAATAAACCTTATTCTATCTTCCATATAGTTCAGGAAAAAAATCTCTGGTACACGAAAGACCCATTAGCCTTAGGAGTCTCTTATTAAATGATTAAATCCATTATATGATAACAAGTTTATCTTTTAAGATAATATATTTATTCCTTAATGACATATTTGACCATCCAAATAAAAAATTCTTAAACTCTACGTGGTGTCAAACAAATTTTTACTCATCACCACACATGGAACAAGTTTAGACCTATTTGCTTAACACTTTTCATTAATAAGATCCTTAGCAAATTCATTGCAAATAGGCTCCAAAAGCTTCTCCCTTCACTTATCTCGCCAAATCAGACAACTTCTTTAAAAGGAAGAAATATAATTGACAACATATTGCTAGCTCAAGAATTGATTAAAGACATTGATAAAAAATGGAGAGGAGGTAATGTGATGATGAAGATTGATATAAATAAAGCATTTGATACTATTAGCTGGGATTTTTTTTACTTAACTCCTTTAAAGAGAGTGGTTTCTCTACAAGATTCTAGAAATTGGTGGAGAAACTTCTCTCTATTAGCCATTATTAGATTTTACTCAATGAGCAGTCTAGTGGTTTCTTCCAAGCTAATAGAGGTGTTAAGCAAGGTGGCCCCCTCTCCCCCACCCTCTTCTTATTAGGTTTAGATATTCTCTCAAAAAAGCTGAACAACTTCTCTAATTCAAAGGACAACATTAACTTCCACACCACTGGGAGAATTAACATCACACACTTGGCTTTTGTCGATGATCTCCTATTATTCAGAAATGAAAATAATAAAGCTATCAACACCTATTTGTCAATTATCAAGGACTTCATGAATATCTCTGGTATGTCTTTAAATACTAACAAATGTATTTTTGTCATAGGCAAACATATAAAAAAAATCAGAATTAATTGGATCACTAAGAAGATTGGATTCACCCATTCTAAACTCCCCCTCTCACTTACTTGGAATCAAACTCTATAAAGGAAAACTTACATCTTCTCTATTCTTTGATCTAATTGACAAAATACAAAGCAAAATCAACACTAAGAAAACACTTTCCTCTCATTTGGAGAGAGAATCACCTTAGCAAAAAGAATTCTCAAATCAATTCCTCTATACACCATTCAAGTCCAACACATTCCAAAAACTATTTAAGAAAAAATTGAAAGAATGTTAAACCGATTCATTCGGAGTTACAAACATAAATCCATCCATTAGGCTAGTTGGAAGAAAATGTGCAAACTAACCAACAAGGGTGGGCTGGGCTTCAAGACAATTGAAGAGAATATCAAATGTAACACCATCAAACTATCAATTAAATTTAAAGAGAACAATTCACTTTGGTCTGAATTTATGCTGACTAAATACTACACTAATGCATATCTAATGACTGTGGGAAAGAGGCCTAATGATTCTGCATTATGGAAAAAATTGATGTTGCATATGAAGGAAGCGGAAAATTTGATTTTTGTGTGACCTTGGCAATGGGTTGGTTTATATTTGGAATGATCATTGGATGGGGGATGAACCCCTTTATGTGGAGTTTGTTGGTAATAGACCCTTACATTCTAGCTTTATCATAGATTTATGAATTGATGCTAAATGGACCAATGACAAGTTAAAAACTATCCTGCCTCCATACATTTGCTAGAAAATTGGCAGTTTACCAATTGAGATTGGTATAAAGCATAAACTTGTGATCAAAAGGAGAACCGCTAACTATTCCATCCACAAGACAATCTACCTTACCCAGTGGAAAAATTCCAAACCATTGGGGAAAAGTAATTTGGAATCCTAAAATTAGAACCTCGATATTCTTTTTTTTGCTCGAGACTCCTCCACCATTACCTCTCTTTGGATGATATCCTCAAGCTTAAAGGATTGAGATTTCCCTCAAGGTGTCTGTTATGCAAACAAGAGGAGGAAGGGATTAATCATACATATCTTCATTCAATGCAATTTCAACAGAAAAATCTGGAATGCCTTTGCTGATCACATTCATTGGAAGGATAATGCAATGGCCACTCCACTTCTTTTACTCTTTGATAACTTCCAGCCAGAGGATTGCAACCTAACTACCAAGAACTTGAACACCTTATTCATCATCTTATGGTTTATTTGGACAACAAGAAATGATTTCAAATATAATGAATCTAGTATTACTCCTGGATCCACTACACTCAAAATCAAATCCCATTTATAGATAATGGACAAAAGTGAAGATCATAGTGCTAATTGCAACAAGGGGAACACTGAGAACCACACTCCTTTAATTTGGAACCTTGTTTACTGGCAAAAACCTCCTCATGATACCATCAAACTCAACATTGATGGCAGCTATGATTCTAAGTCTAATTGGGTTAGTATTAGTGGCACCTTCTGAAACTAGTTGGGGAACTACACTTTCTTCTTCTTAATGCCAATGGCTACTCATTTAGCACTCCATGTTGAGATGACTACCTTACATTATGCTCTCCTATTTATTGACAAATATCTACTCTTAAACTATTAGATTGAACCTGATTCAATGACACTTATCCAACTCCTCAAGGAAGAGCACTCTTTAACTCCCGCCATGGTATATCATCAACACTCTCAAATTTATCAGAAGTATGTTGAAGAGCTTTAATATATCTTGCACTCACATATGGAGAGAAAGCAACCTTCTTGCAGATCTTCTAGCTAAACATGGTTCCCATCTCCAACTTTTTCCTTCACCAAGTCTCCTGACAAAGAACCAGGCTTACTCATGCATAGTGACAAATTAGGACTACCTTACATTAGATCAAAATTATTGTAATTTTCCTTCTTTTGTATCTTCTGGATTACTGTATCATTGAGTAATCAATAACAGCTTCATCTTTATGGAAAAAAAGGGTTAAACCGAACAAGATAATCTATGCTGATTTAAAAAATAAACCAACCCTAAATACAATACTCTAACCCGATGTGCAAGAACTTGAAGCAATGATAAAGTAAAGATTATGCCATGTTGTTCTCATATATCTAAGGTCTCCATAATAAAGCATCAAAGGATGTACCTAAATCTATGATGTGTAACTTTGCCTTAGTCTTTAAGTGATCAATCTGTAATAAGAGTGTGATTGAGCCAACAACCCTCTCTCCTTATTCATTGAATTCTTTCAACATCATATTATCGGTGAGCCTAATGATATCGATCCTTAAGTAGGCAAGGGTTCTTAGATTGATGATGTTAATCAATGCACTTAGGTCCACAAGCATTCTAACCAGTTTAAGGTTGTCCACATTTCATTGAGATGTACAATGAACGATTATGATTTGTAGTCCTCAAAAGTAGATCTTCATCTGAAAATGTAACCTCTAGGACTTCTTTGGAATAGCATGCCTCTTCTTCAGTTGTACTTTTAAGGGAAACTAAGTTAAGCATATTTCAAGATGTGGTAGAGCTTTAATCAAATACTCCCTCATTTCTTTGGATAAGATATGAACGTCATATATGCTAAGCCTAGTTGACAACTTTCTAAGATGGGATAAGACATTTTAGTCAACCTTGGGCTGATTATCCATAGGCATATTTTATGCTGGAGCATCCTATGAAAGAGCTATATGCTCATATTAATTAATCTAAATCAACAAAAAGGTAGTATATGATGATTAGGTTGTATCAAATTT
This sequence comes from Cymbidium sinense, assembly GCA_021442155.1. Classification (NCBI taxonomy): domain Eukaryota; kingdom Viridiplantae; phylum Streptophyta; class Magnoliopsida; order Asparagales; family Orchidaceae; genus Cymbidium; species Cymbidium sinense. The sequence goes on from CM038222.1 coordinate 150,331,156, forward strand.
AGTTAACTTTTGATTTTTTTTTCTATGATCATATTTCATAATTTTGAATGATTATAAGTCTATGTTGTTTAAGATAGTTGAATTAGTAATTTTTTGTTCTATGTAATTTTGAGAGTTCAAATTGAAATAAATAAATTCTATTTAATAAATATATCTTATTTTTTGTTAGAGGCATTATCCTTAGCACATGTAATATATTTTCTAAACATTTTATTAGCTGTCTATAATGCTTTTACATTCATCATTATTCATAGTTTTATAGATCTTTTTAATATTTATACTAAAATATTGATACAATTAGGTAGCTTTTTATATAATTATTGCATAAATTTTCTACATACAAAATGCTTATATGATTGCAAAAGTTGTTATTATGGTTTACCTTAATTAAATATATTAAATTATATTCACTAAAATTATATTTTTATTATGAAGGTAGCACTAGTCATATTGATTATTAAATGCATTTTAAATAAATATTTATTATAAAATATGAAATGCATATGCATATTTGCAATAAATCTATAGGTCAATAGAACCCTTATGGATTTAGCTAATATGCTATTGATATCTACTTATTAAGCTCTCGTTAAAGACAAAGTAGATGCAATGAATGTTATTTATTAACTATATTTCTATATATTTCACTTATAAATATATTTATATAAAATTTTTCAAATTGAATATAAAATGACTATCATTAATCTGAACTTTTGAGATTTATCTAAAAATCTGAGATTAATCTTTTCATCGTGTGGTGTATTGCAAAGGTGCATCATCTTCCAATCTAAGGTGCAACATCAAGCTAATACAAAATTATTAATGGGACTTAGTTTGAAATAAAAATAAAACAAATAAATATATATACTCTAATAAACATCAAATAGAAAATCGACTAAAATAATACTCTGAGAAAGAGTAAAAACAAGAATGCTCTGACCGTGATTGGGGCTCATAATCTATGTACTATCGAACAATACATTCACTGAAGTTATAGTTTAGCAGGACAAATGAAGTTATGGAATCTATAATATCTATTAAACGACTGACCTCAAACAGCTAACCTCAAAGCAAAGATACTCCTAAGAACTTTTTATTATTTATTGTAGCATTCGCCGGGTATGCGTCTAGGTTTTTCGTCGGGTAATCTCTTTTTACTTTCCCTCCTCTTCTTCTTCTCCCACCCCCTCCCTTCTTCCCCGTTTCTTTACTTTTTCTTCCTCTCCCTCCACCCCTCTCCTCGACTCCTTTGGCCGATGTTGTTTCCTTTTTTTCTGGTAGACATGGACTTCAATGCTACTAACCCTCTCCTTACCGCCTCTTTCCCTCCTTCTTCCCTCCCTACTGATATCCCAATTCCCCAGAAATTACTTGTTGAGAAGCAATCCCATATCCCCTCTTCCTCTAAGGCTATAACTGACCTTAATCAACCTCCTATACTCTCCCCCTCTCTTGAAGACCCTCACGAGGATGAGGATCTTGCACACTCCATTGATCACAGTGATCCCATTCTGAATGATGTGTTGGGTGGCTCCTCTTCTGTTGGGATTATTACTCACTCGGCCGCAGTCTCTCCTAATCGTGCGAACCACCAAAAAATAGTGGATAAAATCCCAAAAATGCCAGGTAAAACTTATCAAGAGGGAGATTCCTCCAAATCCTCCTCTAATCCCTCTCCTCTCCTCACAAAGGAAACAAGAAGAAGGGCAAGAAGCCCACCTCCTCTGCTTCTCAATGACTCAGCCAAACATGGGATGTTGGAACGTGCGTGGTCTTTCGACTGAAGGAAAGAAACTAGACTGTTTAAAGATTATCAAAGATTCCCATCTGGACCTCTTATGTCTTCTGGAGACAAAACTCCAGTCAGACTCTCCTCACCCTTCCTCTTTATTTCACAATTTCTCTATGTTTCAATCTGAATCTAGTTACTCTAACTTCGATTGCTCTTCTGGTGGATGCATTTGGATTAAGTGGAACTCTAACAGATTGAAGTTTGATCCTATTACCAAAAACCACCAACTGATCCATGGTTGTGTTTCAACTCTGAGTAACCTCCCTTTCCACCTTACATGTATCTATACAGATAATAATGCCCAAGCCAGGTTTTCACTGTCTCTTAGAGATATAACAAGTTCTATTAACTCCCCTTGGATCCTTATGGGAGATTTTAATTGCGCCCTCTACAACAAAGATAAAGTGGGTGGTAATCCTTCCTCCCTCAATAATTCTCTCAACTTCAAAAATTGTATTAATGATTGTGAACTATTGGAGCTACCTAGCACTGGGTTGTTCTTTACCTGGGCCAATCAACAGACTTGTAGACCTATCACCTCAAAATTAGATCGGGTTCTTTGCAACTCTAGCTGGCTAGAACTGTGTCCCTCCTCCTACTATAAAGTTCTCCCTCCACTTTCTTCAGACCATTCACCCCTTGTAACCTTCCCCCAATTTCCTCTATCTTCTTCACATAGATTTCTTTTCAGGAATTATTGGACTACGGCTTCTTGGTTTCAGGAAGTCATCACTCATGCTTGGGGGAACTACATTCAAGGGGATCCTCTTTATGTTCTTTCTTATAAACTTAAGCTTGTTAAGACAGCACTTAAAGGGAGGCTTAGGGAGTCTACTTCGCTTAAACAGTAAATTGAAGCCTTAAGATATGATCAAGAAAGAATTATGGAAACACTCGATAGTGACCCTAGCAATCCCTCCTTACTACTTGATGCCAAAGACATTAAATCTAAATATCTATACCTTACTCAGAAGGAGAGTATTTGGATCAAGCAACAGGCCAAAGCATATTGGCTTTCTCAATCGGATGACGACCTCAAATTTCTATATTATTCTATCAAGGAAAGAAACAACTCCAATCTCATTCGGGAAATCCAAACCGCTAGTGGAACTGTGATTGATCAGAACTTGATTGCTGAGGAATTTTGTAAGTATTACTTAACATTATTCAATTGTAGTAACCCCCTTATCCTCCCTCTACAGGATCTCCCTATGGGAGATTGTCTCACCACAGCCCAAGCAGATGAGTTGGCAATTGATATCAAAGATCATGAAATTATTGAGGCGCTCAATTGCATTAACGAGAACAAATCTCCAGGGCCCAATGGGTTTAACTCTAAATTCTTTACTGCTACATGGGACTGCACAAGGAAATTACTCCTTAATGCTGTGCAATACTTCTTCAAAACATACAAGCTTCCAAACAAGTTCAAACATACTCTTCTTACTCTTATTCCCAAAATCAAGCATTCTAACCTGATTGCTGACTATCGTCCTATATCTCTTTATAACACTGCCTATAAGATTATTGCTAAGGTTATTGCTGGTAGATTGAAAAGGTTCCTTCCTTATCTCATTAACCATGCTCAATCAGCTTTCATTAAAGGCAGAGATATAACAAATAACCTCTCTATGGCTTATGAGATTTGCAATGAGTTCAACTCCTCAAGGAATCACTCTTTCTTTCTTGCAAAATTTGACTTAAGGAAGGCCTTTGATAAGATTAATAGGCAATCTCTTATCCACAGATTCCGTGTCAAAGGTTTTCCTACTAAGTTCATTAAATGGGTGGAGGCTTGTATCATGGATGTCCCCTTTTCAATTGTGTTGAATGGTAGTATTAAAGGCTTCTTTCCTTCAACAAATGGCTTGAGACAGGGCTGCCCTCCCTCCCCCCTTTTGTTCACCATTGCTATGGACAGTTTCTCTTATCTAATGGATAGGGAAGTCAATCTTCTTCTTAACAATCCTTTCTCTACAGGTGAATGCAATGTCTCTCATCTACTTTTTGCAGATGACCTCTTGGCTATGGGAGAAGCATCCCATTCCACCCTTTAGTCTCTTAAAATCTTCCTCAAGTTGCTTGAGTCTTACATTGGGTTGGAGGTAAATACTGAGAAATCCTCCATTTGTTTTTCTAAAAAATGCAGTAGGGTGGATGACCTCATTAATATCCTTGACATCAATCAAGGCACTTTCCCTCTAAAATACCTTGGCTTACCTCTAGTAATCGGCTCTACAAGATTGGCTTATTTCAACCCTCTTTTTGACAAACTTCATGCTTGGTTGGCTAGTTTGAAATGTAAGTTCCTATCTCTTGGGGGTAGATTTCAACTGATCAAATCCTCTGTGAATAATTACCTATCATATTGGTTTCAATCCATAGCCATACCCACTGGCATAATTAAGCGTATATGCTCTTTTACTGTGAACTTTTTCTACCATTCTGGTGAGACAAAGAAGCTTCATACCATCTCTTGGGCTTGTACCACTCATCCCAAAGACAAAGGTGGTATTGGACTTCTATCTGCTTCTTCTCTTAACCAGATCTGCAAGCTAAAAATATTGTGGAAAATCTGTTTGGGAGATTCTCTCTTTGCTAAATGGTGTAAAGAGAAATATGGCTCTATTTGGAAATCAATTCTCTTAAAAGCCTCCCCTCTTTGGAAACATATTAAGTCTATAACTATAAGATTCAAAGACAAATTCACCTACAAGGTGGGAAATGGAATAGATCTCTCCCTAAGTTATGATCCTTGGGATGGTGGTAATTCTCTATCTAATAGTCTTGGGCCTAGAGGACTTCAATCTTTGGGGATCCCTGTCGAAGAAAAGTTGAGCTCAATTATTCTCGACGGACATTGGAATTTACCACCTAGCTTTACTGCTACTTACCCCAGATGCTCTAACAGGATCTCTTCCATCCTTATCATGGGAGGTAAAGATGTTATTGTTTGGTATAACTAGAATTCTCCAACCAACAAGGATTTTAAGATAGTCATTTTTGAATCCCATCCCTCTGTGTGCTGGAGCAATGAAATTTGGTTCAAGGGTCATGCTATAAATTTCGGCCTCTATTGCTGGTTGGCCTACCTGGGAGGTCTAAAAACTTCAGATGTTCTTACCAAGAGGGGTCTTGGTCCCTCTTTTAACTGTTGTTTTTGCCATATCCACCCTGAAACTCATTCTCACTTATTCTTTGAGTGTCCTTTCTCAATGAAATTAATTAAAACTCTGATTCCAAATGGTAAATTCTTCTTAATGCAGTCCTCTCTTCACCAGATCCTTGGTAATGTGGATGAATGTACAAATAAGGTGACTTCTAGACTCCATTACTTGATCACTGCTGTTATGGTATACTCTATTTGGAGAGAAAGGAATAACAGGTTATTCTCCTCTACCTCCTCCTCCTTCGCTTCTCTTGTCTCTCTGATTTAAGAACGGGTTGCAGCAAAACTTAAAAGATGGAAATTCAATGATTCCTGGCCCAGTTACATTCTAGACTTACTAAACAAAGGGTGTTGCTTTAAACCTCCTTAACTTCTTCTATTATTTGGATTCTATCTTTCTTTCCTCATTTCTTCTCCTCGACGCTGTATGGTTTATATTATGAGCTAGATGGACAATGATGATCAACTTGGGCCTGACTATTTATTATGTGATGAGATTGCCTGCTTGGATGGCCTTCTCGGCAACCAGTGTGACTCCTCTATGTGGCCTCTTCTCGGATTTTACTAGAGGGCCGTGAAGGCAACTGTTGGCCTTCCATCTCACGCTGCCCTTGATGATTTTGGTTTCTTTGGATACTCAGGTTTTGGTGATCTGAGTCGCCCTCGGCTCAAAAGCCTATCTCCTGTTCTTTCTTTTACAATTTTGTATTTTTCCTTTCCTTCCTGCTAATTGTCAGGATTTCTTCTTTTTCTATTTGGTAGAAGGTTATACTCCCTCTTACTGTTTCTTGTTTTATGTTGTTTTAGTTTTCCCTTCTTAGTTTAATTCTTGTATTCATTCTTCATTCGGAATTAACTTGGGCAATGCCCTCAAAATTTTCCAAAAAAAAAACTTTTTACTTTTGATATGACCCTAAAAATTCCTCTAGTCGAAGCACGAATCTTGATGCCGAAAGTAACCTAATCAGAAATTTAAACTAGTCGAGATCAAGCACTTAAAATATCATTAAAAACTTTGAGACATCAGTTAAATTCCTAAAAAGCTCTCAAATATGAAGTGTTTATAGTCAAATCAAGCATCTCGACGAGCCGGTTCCAACAAGCCAAATATCTTACAATTCTGACTTCATTTGAGCATTCAAATGCACAAAATACATCATATGATCAAGGGAATCATCATGAGCCGTCCGATGGAGAGGAGTGGTTCAGATTTTGCATGTATTTACAATGATGCCACTCCTCTAATCTATAAATAGCACCTCATTCTTCATATGAGGGGAGCCCAAGCAAGAGAGAGGAGAGAGCTCTAAAGATCCTCCAAGCACAAATCATGCCACTCGGTGCCAACCACCGCCATGCCGCCCGCCACGATCCTTGCCATTGTCAACCACCGCGTTTGCCATCATCACCGACCACTATCGGTCATCGCCGCCAACATCATCGCCAACATCATGCCAACATCATCAACATCGCCGCCAACATCATGCCAACATCATCGTCAACATCATCATCACAACATCATCACATCATCATCAACATCATCGCCAACATCGCATCATCGTCTTATTACTAGCAACCGTTGTCCCTTTCTCATACAATGTAATCCGATCGGGAAGATCTTGTACTCTGAAACAGATACGTAGTGGAAGCTTTTTACTAGGCTAGGCCCTGGTTTTTCCCTCTTTTTGAGGTTTTCCACGTAAAAATTCTAGAGTTTTATTGTTCACTCTTTAAATACCTATGTGTGTGCTGGATTTCACAACGAAGCTAAGGCAAAAACTTTTACTCTATCGCAATTGGTTTTCTAGCATGTAATAATTTGGCGTAGTCTGTGGGAAGAGAACCCTTCAATCACAATTCTTGTGAACACCCTCATTATGGCCAATAGGCGCAACACTCGTAACAACGGAGCCTCCCGCTCTAACTCCCGTCACTCTCAAAACCAATCCTTGAACCAAGGACGCTAACGTTTCCTCACTTGATAGGCGTGATCATTGAAGGCGGTAGAAATCTCTTTAGAAGAATGGAAGTGTCTCAAAATGAGATAATCCGACTTTTGTGAGGAACACAACAGCCACTACCGTGGAAAACACATCTCCCCCAAGATCGATCGTTAGCTGGGGGAGGTCAAAATGCTAATTTCCTTGACAAGTTCCTCGCATAGAGGCTGATGATCAACTCGACACCGCTAGTTCTACTCATCCATCACGTGTAGCTCAACCAGCTAATCCACCAATTAGCTGGTACACATTCTCATCCTCGACCCACTCGTCATGTTATAATGTAGAATTAGGACGTTTAATGCAAGACAAATTTCACATCCAAGATAGAAATCATCTTCCCCCTCACCGCGGCTATGAGGAATCCTCACCTTAAGCTATTCTTCAACATCCTATTCTGGGTTTCAAGCTTCGAACATTGATTCTATGATGGGGCTGACCCACATAAACACATCGACCATTCTGGACTATCATGCATATCCAACGAGCTCCTAACACTGCTTTGTCGTCTTTCCAAGCTACTCAAGGGACAAGCTCGCACTTGGTTCTACTCCCTTCCAAGGGAATCTATCCATACCTTTGACGAACTCGCCAAGATTTTTGTAGAACAGTTCATTGCAAACCGGAGGATCATTAAAGATTCCTCCCATCTCTCCAGCATTCATCAAAACGAGGGTGAATCACTTAAGGAATACTTCCAGATGTTCTCCTTAGAAGCTCGCCAAATACCTAGAGTAGACCCTGAACTATTAAGAGGAGTTTTCCTTGAAGGACTCAGGCCTTTTACTCGCCACTTAATGTGAGACACGATCCGCTATATGCCAACTTAGTTCATCGTGGAAGCACAAATCTCTAGATGAGGCTATTACTTCCCATCGCAAATAATTTGAGCGGAAAATATAAAAGCACCCAGGGAATGCTCCCCTATCAAAAGAAGAAAGCGCAGTGATCTCCGTCCACGACCCCCATATCAATGACTTGAACCATGGCCCGAAAAGGAATACACACCGCTGAACACATCTCGTGTTAACCTCCTAATGGTTATTCGAGATGAAGAAAATATCAAGTGGCCGCATCCACTGAAACCAAATTCAGGAAATTAGGAGCAATATTGTCACTTCCATCGAAGTCGTGGACATACTATTGAGGAATACAAACAACTCAAAGAAGAAATTGATATGCTCATTCAACAAGGATATCTACATCGATTTGTGAAGAATCAATCGACTCAAACAAACATACCTCCAACTGAGGGGCAACTAGGACAATCATCACAGAAATAACAAAATAGTCATCAAACAGTTGGAGAAATTGAAACAATCACGGAGGACCAATACTATCTAATCAAGTTCTCATTACCATCTCACGAGTTAAAAAAAGTCTCGCATCGATCATTCCATCACTTTTAATGACTCAGATTTAGAAGGAGTACATGTTCCTCATCAAGATTCACTTGTTATCGCCAGTAGGGATCGGTGACCCATGCTATAATGTTAAGAGAATTTTGATTGACAATGGGAGTTCTGTGATGTCTTATTTTACTCCATATTTCTTAACATGGGCACAGGGAAAAGCTCCAACTCGCCGCATGACGGGTTTAATTGATAATCGCCTCGTAGTAGAGGGACAATCCCCTGTTATCCTTGGTGAATTTCCTCAACAAGTGGCTCATTTAATCCAATTCATGGTGGTCAAGTCAGATTCAGCATATAACACTATCTTTGGATGGCCCCTTCAATCAATTTTCAGTGCAGTCACTTCAGTATCTCATCTTAAGATGAAATTTCCAACTCCCATTGGAGTTGGAGTGGTCTGCGAAAATCAACAGATAGCACAATTATGTTATCTTATACAAGCTCAACCATGCCCTTTTATGACCTTCAGCATTGAAGATTTTAATTTTTGAGATAAAGAAGTATCCCAGAAAGCTTCGCCTGTAGAAGACTTTCTCTTTGTTGCATTATCATATGACCAACCATTACGAACAGTGCAAGTTGGATCTCTGCTCTCAGACGAACAAAGGGAAAAATACATAGACTTCTTGCACAAAAATCAAGACATCTACGCTTGGAGTCCGACAGACATGCTGGGAGTCGACCCCAATGTGATCATGCACTCCCTCAAGATCAATCCGACATTCAAACTGATCATCCAAGAAGTTTTGCACTCGCCTAAGCTATTGAGCAAGAAGTTAACAAGCTTCTAGAAGCGGGATTCATACGAGAGGTACATTACCCTACATGGCTAGCGAATGTTGTCATGGTTAAGAAAACAAACGGAACATGTAGAATGTGTATTGATTACACTGACCTTAACAAGGCTTGCCCGAAAGATAATTTTCCTCTTCCTCAAATTGATCAGTTGGTTGATGCTACGTCTGGACATCAAATGCTTAGTTTTTTGGATGCTTACTCTGGTTACAACCAAATAAAAATGAACCCAACAGATGAAGAAGCTACATCATTTCAAACATATAAAGGTTTATATTATTATCAAGTTATGCCGTTTGGATTAAAAAATGTTAGTGCTACCTATCAACGGCTTATGAATAAGGTCTTTAAAGACCTACTAGGCCGCACAATGGAGGTATATGTGGATGACATGTTAGTGAAAAACTTGGAAGAATTACAACATATTTCTGACTTAGAAATATGCTTTAACCTTCTTCGACGTTATAACATGCGACTCAACTCGACCAAATGTGCTTTTGGGGTTACGTCGGGAAAATTTCTTGGATTTATGGTAACCCACCGTGGGATAGAGGCCAACCCCGAGAAAATCAAAGCTCTCAAAAATATGACTCCTCCGAAGAATATTAAGGAAGTTCAACGTTTGAATGGACGAATTGCTGCGTTATCCCACTTCTTAGCCCGTTCTGGGGATAGATACTTGCCATTCTTTAAAATATTAAAGGGAGCTAAAAATAATAATTTTCAATGGATTGATGAATGTCAGTCTGCTTTTGAGCAGCTAAGGGAGTATTTAGCATCTCCGCCCCTACTATCCAAGCCTATTCAAGGAGAGATGTTATAATTATATCTCGCAGTCTCTTCCCATGCGATAAGCTCAATTTTAGTGCGAGAAAAAAGTAGGATACAACAATCAATTTATTATGTCAGAAAAATTCTCTCTGATATAGAAAGTCGTTATCCACTTGCCGATAAGATGGCTCTGGATTTAGTTTTCTCAGCACAAAAATTACATCCATACTTCCAAGCTCACACTATCGGCATTTACACTCATTTACCATTAAGGGCCATCCTACAGAAACCAGAAGCATCTGGGAGGTTAATCAAGTGGTCTGTAGAATTGGGAGAGTTTGATATAAATTTTCTACCCCACCCTGCTATAAAGTCTCAAGTACTCACAGACTTTATAGTGGAATGCACTGTCCCAACTCCAGAGAAGCTATCTGCTACATGCCTTTCGTCTCCTCAGACCCCCCATGTTGATGGAGCTCAGAGTCACCGGTGCCGGTGCAGAATCTTACTTATTTCCCCAATAATACCCTAGAGTATGGACTTCGCCTAAAATTTACTGCAACTAATAATATGGTTGAATATGAGGCTCTTATAACAGGGTTGAGACTCGCCATTGACTGTGAAGCTCAAGACTTAGTGATACACATTGACTCTCAACTTGTTGCCTCCCAAGTTGAGGGAAACTTTAATGCTCATAATCCCCAGCACAATACTCCACTTGGTGAAGTCTCTTCTTGCCCATTTCAAGACACATCAAATCATTCACATCGTGAGAGAAGAATACTGAAATGACGCTCTTCTTAAGCTAGCTTCATCGCTACTAGGGATCTGTTTAAGAGAAGGCATGTTGAAGAAATACATTTTTCGAGTATCCAAGGGTCATGGGTAATTCAATCAATTGATGAGATAAAGGAATATTCGTGGATGGACCCCATCCTGTCTTTTCTACAAGAAGGAACTCTTCCTGAAGACCCAACTTCTACAATTTGTCTCCGAAGATAAGCTTTAAACTTTACTATTATCAGAGGTGAACTATACAAACGAGCTTTCTCTGGACCGTACCTCAAATGTCTCTCACCTTCAGAGGTTGATTACGCATTAAGAGAGGTCCACTCAGGGATATATGGAGAACACCTATCAGGAAGGGTGCTAGCCCTTAAAATTATAAGGCAAGGGTTCTATTGGCCTATGATGAAACAAGATGCCTTGGAGTTCACAAAAAAAATGTGCAAGTTGTCAATTGCACTCTAACCTCCCTCACATACCGCATACAGAGCTCTCATCCATTCAAAGCCCATGGTCTTTTGTTCAGTGGGGGATTGATATCATGGGACCTTTTCCAGAAGATCGTGGCGAAAGTTCATCATTTTAGCCGTCGACTACTTCACTAAATGGGTGGAAGCTGAACCACTTGCTAAAATTATAAAGGCAAATGCTAAACAATTTATTTGGAAAAATATAGTATGTCGATTCGGTCTTCCTGCAAAGATCATCACTGACAACGAAACCCAATTTACTGGAAAAGTCTTTACGTCTTTTTGCAAAGATCTTCACATTCGCATCGATACGTAGTAGCACATCCTCAAACTAATGGGCAGATTGAAGCTACCAACAGGACTATATTCAAAGGACTAAAAACACATCTCGAGAAGGCCGAGGGGCAATGGGTTGATGAGCTTTCTAATGTTCTTTGGGCTTACCTTACATCGCACCTGGTGATACCATAACCTATGTTTTAGCAAGCTATTATACCAAGATATCGAGGCTCCAAGTCTAAGAGTTCAATTATTCAATCATGGTAATGAAGAAAACTCGACAAAGACTCCACCTACTCCCAAACTCGGACATGGCCCTACTTTGACGCTTCATCACCAAAGGGTAGCTCGTCACTTCAACAAGAGTAAAACCTCGTCCCCATATCTGGGTGACTTGGTCCCATGAAGTCTCAAGTCGCAGCACAAAGGCCCTCAACGCAATAAACTCTCGCCTCTTTGGGATGACCCATATGTGGTATGGTGAAAGGAACTTTCAAGCTGAGGGAAAAACTTACCTAGAACTACCGAGAATCTCAAAATATTATCAGTAATTCCTACTGCATAATTATCGCAGCTTTTATTTTGTCTCGTTTATCATTTCCTCTTCATGTAGCCAACCCCACTTAGTGGGATAAAGACTTGTTGTTGTTGTCATTTTCTCTTAAAACTCAGTGTTAAAATCATCTTATGTATCACCGAACTTATCGAGTAATGAATTTATAGCTTTCTTCTTACAAACTTATTTCTTTCTTCATTTAATCCTCCCACAAATATATAACTCACGTTATATCTCAAGATGATCAATCCCGAGGGACTTTCCACGACCTCTTCCACACATGTTAATGTTATCGAGCGAAGACTATGACAAACAACCTAGGATAGGTCAAGGGGGACTTCTCATAGCTTCTTCCACACGAAGCGCGTCATTGGCAAGACTTCGACAAACAACCTAGGATAGGTCAAAAGGTCCTTGATGGACTCACGACCTCTTCCATACGGTTAACGCCATCGAGGAGACTTCGACAAACAACCCTGGATAGGTCAAAAAATCACGAGTGGATTCAATTCAACCTCATCCGTACAGGTTAGCGTCGCCGAATAATATTCCGACCAATTACCCCGGATAGGTAAAAACAAAATAAGAGCGTATCATCTAAAAATAAAAAATAAAAAAAATAAAAAAATTTAGCATTAACATGATGATATAAGAAAGAATCAAGATTATGATACACACTAATAATAATACATATAAAAAAATGCATCCTTAAGTGATGCTACATCATATCAGTTGGTGATATCAACGTCCTCCTCACCACTAGGAGATACTCCCTTGGACTCACTCTCAACTCCTTCATCTCCGACGGAAAGAGTCTTGGATACTGGGAGAGGATCCTCAATACTAGCGATCTTACGATGCGGATTCCTTTTATGAACCCTCGGATGAAGCCCTCCTCTAGACATTGGATCTCCAAGTCCTTCACTTCAACATCAAGTATATGATTACGAGCTTCCTGAACATGGTCTTCGAGTATACCGAGATAAGCCAGGGAGTTCTTAAAGTCTTCCACCACCTTCAAGGAGATTTTATTTGCTTCCGCTTCTGACATTATATGCTCCTTCTCAGAAAGACGATCATGTAATGCTTTCTCCGAGAGCTCTCTTCTGCTAAGTGCCTTGAGTCTTTTCTCTTTCAAGAGTCTGTCCTCACCTCAATCGGCTCATCACGAGCGCTCCACCTCGACACCGGAGAGAAAGAGAAGTCGACATGTTTAGCTTCGCTTCGCATTCCACCGATCCTCCAAAGTCGCTACTTAATACTCATCTTTCGCTCATACTCGCCTTGCAGATATTTTATCTTCACAAATTTAGTATTCCACTCATCTAAAGTGACACCCAAATGAGTCATCTGCCCTAATGTTTGAGTTACCTATAAAGAAAAAAACCATCACAAATATTACACAAAAGAAAAGAAGAAGAAAAGAAGAAAGAAGGGAAGACAACGCATTCAATTCATCTCGTTGGACGGACATATGTGATTTAACACCTCTTCAAGAATGTGGCTTCGAGAAACGAACTCCCCCATCATGAGTTGAAACAACTAAACTCTCAGAGGTCAACTGGGGGCGAACATCTTCTTCACAGATATCTGACGTAGTCACTTCAGCGCATGTCTTCTTTTTCTTTAGGGAAGAAACATTACCACCACCCTAATTTCGTGACGGTCTTCTTGAAAGAACCCTATGAATATGAGGAGACCTTTCATCACTTTTACTTGACCTCTTTAATGGAAAAGAATGAGATCTCCCTGCCTGGATAGAAAGGCCAACCTTGAACACTCTATCTTCAACTATATATTTGCCAATGTGACGTAACTCAAGTTGTAAGCTTCCTACATTAGGGATATTAAGAGTGGCCAGGATCTCATTCTCCGACATCAGCAATGGATCTGGAAGGTCATTCAATCTTCCCCATCTCTCAGGAAGGCCCCACTCATTTTTCACAAAAAAGAATCTATTAAACAAATTTCTAGATTGATCCCGTGCTGAAAATTCTATCCAATTCTTTATAGTCCAAAAAAACACGCCACGGTATCACATGTAAATCATACATTCACAAGTATTTGATGTTCAAAGTAACACCATGCTCTCTGAAGTAGATAGCCAAACCGACGATGACCATTAAAGCTCGAAATGAAAACTATGACAAAGCTACACCACATATTTTGAATATCTCAATCAACTTAGGAGCCAAAGGGAATCGCAGTCCCACACGAAGAATCATCTCAGAAACAGTAAAGTAACTTGGCGGAGGTGAACTGGCTCGATCAGACTTTTTGGCAACAATGGCCACCAACTCATTAGGGAAGAAAAACTTTCTGCGGAACACCATTAAACTATCTGATGTGACAGTGGATGATATATCATCTGTAGCTATCACACTATGGGTTTTCTTCTGGCCATCACCTTGTGAAAATACATAATAAATAAAGAGGGAGAAATGATAAAAATTTGAGAATTTTGTAAAAGCAACTCACTCACAATTACGCCTTTTTTGACTCTCGCTCCGGATAGCTTGCGATAAAATTTTCGCCTACGATTTGACAAAAAGGATACACATACATATGAGAAAAAGACAAAAAAAAGAGGAGAGAGAAGATATTTCTCTCTGATGATGCTCATAAATTACCTGCCAAACTTTAGTTGAACGCGATAGTTCTTGTCTAACGCTCCCTCGCCATCTTGGCGGTTATCAACTGCTGAATCATTCATTAAAGTCGTGAGAAATCAAATTTCCTAACATAAAAAGTTGGAACCGTGGGACTTGATTGCCTCCAAACACAGACGGTCCGACGAGGCCGGTTGACGCCTCTTTCGAGGGAAAACCGGAACAACGACGTAAGTACCACGGGCCTTGATCGCCTCCAAACCCGGACGTCCACGAGGTTGACGCCTCTTCGAGGGAAAACCGGAACAACGACGTAGCAGCCTTGATCCCTAAACCCGGACGGTCCGACAAGGCGGTTGATGCCTCTTCGAGGGAAAACCGGAACAATGACGGTACCGCGCCTTGATCGCCCAAACCCGGATGAGGGGTTGGACGCCACTTTCGAGGGAAAACCGGAACAACGATGTAGGCTTTGATCGCTTCCAAACCCGACGGCCCGACGAGGCGGTTGATGCCTCTTCGAGGGAAAACCGGAACAACGACGTACCGCGTGAACCTTGATCGCCTCAAACCGGACGGTCCGACGAGGCCGGACGCTCTTCGAGGGAAAAGCTGGAACAACGACGGTACCGCGCTGATCGACTCAAACGAACCTCACTCGAAGAGAAGAGATTGAAGAAGTGTGCCTTTTCTCGCCCTGGGGTTTTATAGAATTATAGGGGTAAAAGATAAAATCATCAAAAGCCTAAACCGCAAAACCGCCTGAAACCGCCAAAACCGTTTGGCGCGCGGCCACGCCGCGCTCGTAACCGCCTCGATCAGGTCTCCCGACCGTCAGCCATCGAAGCGTCATGCGCCAACAGCCCAATACCGTCGTTTCAGGCATCCACTCGGCTGACGACCCGCAGATTCGACTGACTACCCCAATTCCGCACGCCTGTGGGCTACGCCAGCACTGAGGCGCGCCACGGCAAGCGGACACCATAAGCTCCGGTGGTCTGAAAGTTCAGAACCTCAAAATCTCGTCGTGCCCGCACATACTTGTACTCATCCGCAGCCCTACATCTCTTCTATAGTCATAATATTGTGCTTCCATGAAGATCTGTTCTTTCAAAATGTGTGGTTAATGGACGCAAAATTTAGTTGAAGAATTTGCTATTTTGAAGTTTACATATTTTTTTTGATGATAATATCATCCAAAAATATAGAGCATACTCGAAAATTCCACAATAATGACGAAGCCAAAAGCAGTAATCAAAATTAAACCGGTCGAGATTAAGCACTTAAAATATCATTGTAAAATTTGAGACATCAGTTAAATTCTTAAAAAGCTCTCAAATATAGAGTGTTTATAGTCAAATCGAGCGTCTCGACGAGCCGGTTCCAACAAGCTAAATATTTTACAATTTCGACTTCATTTGAGCATTCAAATGCACAAAATACATCATATGATCAAGGGAATCGAGTCATCCAGAGAGGAGTGGTTCAATTTTGCATGTATTTACAGACGCCACCTCCAATCTATAATAAATTTCTCATTCCGTATGAGGACGAGAGAGAGAGCTCAAAAGATCCTCCAAGCATAAATCGTCGCCACTGACGCCAACCATCGCCGGCCGCTGCCGCCTCTCCATCGCCGATTCACCGCCGTCCGACCACTATGCCGGTCATTACCGACCACTATCACGGCCATCATTGCCAACATCGTCGCCAACATCGTCCAATATCGTTGCCAACATCGCTCTATTACTGAATCCCTTTCTTATATACAATCTGTAATCTCTGACGAAGATCTCAGATCAAATGATATAAGTTTTTACCTGACCAGCCGTAGTTTTTCTCTTTTGAGATTTTTCATAAAAATTCGCTTTTATTGTTCACTTTTTAAATATTTATATATGTATTAGATTTCACAATAAAATTAAGATAAAAATTTTTACTCTATTGCAATTAATTTTTTAACATGCAACAATTTTAATTCTATAACGATAATATATATATATATTCCTTAAATAATGGTACGTGATTCTTGACCATATAATTCTCCGTACCATTCCCACTGTCATCTTACCGCTGCCCGCGCCACCGTTCCCTTTTGCCGGCCTCTGTATCTCTTTACGCGCCTTTTTTCTTTTTCGAGAGGAAAGAAAGTATGCAGAAAGCAACCTTTAGCTAGCACCGGAGAGATGCGGGAAGATGACTGCGCTCACGGTCTCTCGCACCGCAGTCCTCTTCATCTCAGCTAACCCCTGCCGTCGGTTTGCCGTGCAATTCCCTCGTAGGAGCCAGGACATCGCTGCCCTGACGCCTCTTCCTATCCTCCGACACTCGGGAGGGTTTCCGAATGGGAGAAAGGGGAGGCGACGGGGCAGGGGGGGAGGGGCTTGTGCGGTGGAGGACTTGAGCGGGAGCCATGATTTGGAGGCGGAGATCTGTGAATTCATGGAGAGGTCAGCGAAGCCGATGGATTTTCCGAGTAGAGATGATCTGATAGCGGCTGGGAGGGAGGACTTGGCGAGGGCCATTGCGAAGGAAGGGGGATGGCTTGCCTATGGCTGGGATTTGGATGATGAAGAAGAGGAGGAAGCTGTCAGTACTATTTCCGATATGGCCCGCAAGAGGTCGTGCGAAGAATGTTCCAGAATATTTCCGCATAGGATGACTTTAGTTGCTGGTGAAGCTGACACTTCCATGAGAACTGATTTGGACAGCCTTTGTGCTAGTTCAGAGGATTCTTCAGGGACTTCTACGTCTGGGGGGTCAATGTAACTTATTGATTTTGTTATTGTTTCCTCCAGTTCTTTCCCTACTTTCCGTGTAGTTCCTGTTTGATTTCTAAAATTTTGTTTTGAAGGGACACTGAGATTCCCCAGAATGCTGGAATCGAGGGTATATTGAGTCGCCTTGAGAAAGAGCGGGGTTTAGCTTTTGGTTTTGTCTTGTCGAAGGAGAATGAGGTGGTGGTTGACAAGGAAGAGAGTCTCTCCATGATGGCTGTAAGGGGAAATGGGGGTGAGTTTGTTCGCCCATTTTTTGAGCTGTTTATATCTTTTGGTTTCTGGTTTGGGACAGTATGGTTATGTGTAAATTTTTTTTTGAATACTTGCATGCAAAGCATTTTTTTTGTTTGGTTCAAAGTTAAGTTGATTAAGTAAATTTACTTCATTTTTAATTTTCTTCACAAATCTACTGTAAGTTAATGCGATAGTATCAATTATGTATACTTTTTGAGAAGATAAATTGACAACAACAATATTTTACTTTTTAATAATAGTTCTTTTTATTTAATAATACCTTATAGTTGGCGTGGCATGTCTTAGAGACTTTGATGAGGCATTGCCTTAGAGATTAAACAAAAAAAAAAAAAAAAAGGAAGTCAAAATTTTATAAAGGTAGGAAGGGACTCGTTGACTATATTTTCTTAGTTAGTACAATAATAATGTTTGTATATGCTACTACAAGAGCAAATGTTCAAGAAATACACTATAACTTGTATAGAAGTGATGATTACATGAAACACATTTTCTTAGTTTTTAGACTTAGAGTTATCCGCATATCTCATCTGTCAAACCAAAAGAAAAACTTATTTCTTAATTGGTTGATAGCACAAGCTAACAGAAATTGAGTTAGGGAAGATAATAATTTTTTTTAAAGTTATGAAAATGATCTTGTAATGGGCAAAACATTTTTGTATGTTAATTTTCCCTTGCGTTAATAATTTTCTTGTCTAAGGTGGTGACATATTGTTTTTATTTTTTCTTTACCAATGTACCTTTTTGACTCATTGATCATAATGGGTTTCCCCACATTTTCTTGGATACTATTTTAGCTGTTATTGAATTTACTATAATCCTAATCATTTTCTCATCCCAAAAGAGATTCTACCTGGAAGATTGGTTTGCCAAACTTGCTAATTTAGTTGTCGTTTAATTTTGCCCATGATAATCAATTATGTTGTGAAACTAAGTATGGGTTATTCAAGTGAATTGTTGAGGTGCTTGTGCTTATTATTTGTGGCTTGTTTTCATTCTTGCATGATATTCATTTTGTTCTAATCTTTCAATGATGTAATTACTTCTTATTAATGGAAACACTATGAAGATATTGTCTAGTTGCATGATATACTTCACTGAATGCATTTCAAACAATGTGATTTTATAGCTTTAATGTGCCGCATCGAAAGGACATGCAATGCATGCTTTGACGTGCTAATGCACGAACCCTATTTTGAGCAAAGGTTTAGCACTTCATACTTTTTCTTAGCTTAATAGCCCAACATAAAATGAATCTTCTTTTGAAAAATAAGGAAGATATACTTTCTTATTCCAAAAATGAAACAATCAGTTACATTTATAATGGTTGAGAAAACTTTTCAAGGAAAGATTTCATAATCACTAAAACGGGAAATAAAAAAACGTTACATAATTTGAAGCAGAGAGTAAATGAGACATGTTCCATTTGAATCCATGGGGCACTAGTAATACCATGTGATAGCTATCTGGAATACCAAGTATTACATTCGGCAATTACCTTTTCAATGCTAACTAAAATACCATGCATTACGTTCTCCAATTAACTGTGAAATTGTAGCAGGATATTTGCTGTTTTCATAAGTGATTAATTTTCCCGTGTATATTCTTACACATAAGCTTAATATTGGTGTGATTCACTCTCTAATTTTCTTGATTACTAGATGCTAGAATGAGTAATATTTTCTATACTTTTTGTGAGTTGGAAAGTAAATATTCAACATATTCAACTTGGAAATCAAATATACTAATTCTAAGAAGAACCTTTGTGAGGATATTAACTATTTAATGATGTGATGATTGTATGTGATAACCACAATTTTGTTATCAATCTCTTTTCTTTGATCACATGGAGATCTACTTCAGCATGTTTGATTTGTCCATGGTGTATGTGATTGTTATCAATGGTACGTATTTGCAGCTTGATTGTTATTTAACTTATCAATTGGCTTGTCCATTGAAATGAATGGTTCTCTGATAAGTCTTTTAATTATATTCCTTCAAAAATATCATATGCCATTGCTTAAAATTCTGCTTCAACACTGTTCTCAACAACATCATCTATGTTATGTTACCAAGTTTTCCTATTCAAAAGTACAATATACAGTAATAGACTTATGGCCTATAATTTTACCTGCCCAAGCAATATCTGTCAAAACATTAATCTGTCTTTTTTAATTTTTTGGGAAAAATGAACCTTTGCTTAGAGTCATTTTTAGATATCTTTATATTTGAAAAATAATATCCCTATGATCTTTTGTAGGATTATCTATGAAATGATTGACCATACTAACAATAAATTTGATATCTATTCTAATGTAAGTTTCCCAAAAAGTCTTTGATATTGTTTTTTGTTGGAGGATGAACAATCATCTTTCATTTCAAGTTTGGCATTTGCCTTCATAGGTGTGTTTGCTGGTTGACACCCAACATTATTTTTTTTAAGAGATTTAAAATACATTCATGTTGAGCAATAGGCGGCCCTAGTGTTAACCTCAACATAAGTTACATAAGTCAATTTGAGCAAACATGATGAATCAACGGGATACGGATGCTGCGTTATGCAAGTCGAAGCTGAAATTCTCCGATCGTCACCAAAATTGATCGAAACGACCTCTAATCGAAAAACATACTTCACCATTGGGTCTGCAATGTTGAAATTAATCAAAATATACATTTCACAGTATTTGACAATTCGATCAACAGAGAAGACAAGCCGTCAACGTACTTTCACATATATGGGAGTCAGGAGGCCTCAACAACATTCGAACGACATCTGTTCGAGAACTTGATTGTGTCGTTATCATCAAAATATTAAAATCTATCAAATGAGACTGTTCGTGATTAATTCGGACGAGTCTGGACGAGCGTTGAGCAAGCGGATGTAATTCTGAGATTTTTGAGTAGAAATTGACTCAATCTGATGTGAAGATCAACCAAACTACCTTTGATCGTGAAACAGATATGACCATTGCATCCAGAACATCAAAATTATCTATAATCAACACCCATATTGATCGGAGTTGTGCAATAAAGTTTGACGCATTTGGCATGAAATTGAGACAATTAACTTAGTCTTTGCTTAATCCCTCTCAAATCCAGCTACCACAAGTCAACCCACGCTTCACTTTTTCCATTTCATTGCATTAAGCTTGCCCATATCACACATGTTGCTCCTCCATATCCCGTCACTCTCTTCGCTTCCTATCCTCACTTCACGTAGAACTTGCCAAATGCCTAGCTCTCTGATCGATCTCCCATTCATCCCCACTCGCCTCTATTGTTGCTTGTCCTCCTCTCCCTATATAAGCTGTGAAATCCCCTCCCCACTCATTCTTGAGTTTTGACTCTCCCACATCGAGTCAAACCTCCACAATCTGTTTCCCTTTTCACTCTCTCTCCCACACTGGCTGGTCCCATTTGAACCTAGTTAGCCCCATCAGAACCTAACTCCTCATCTCACATGCGATCCCGACTCTAGCCTCGTCTCCACTGCCAATGACTCTAGAGCCGAGCTCCGCCTCCCATCGCATCTCTCGCTCCTTATTCCCTATTCTCTTCTTGCTATTTGCACTCACTTGTAGCCGCCACCCTCACCCTCTAATCCTCCAAACAGCAGACAACCAACCAACCAATCTTAGTCTTTTTCCTACTGATAACCACCTCTCCCTATCATCGGCCACTTGCCCAAACACCTAGCCACAAGCTCCTCACATCCCTTTCAGTCTCTCTTTAAGCAGAGAGTTACCTCTCTCTTTCTCTCTTTAACTGAGAGAAAAATTCTCTCTGTCATTCTTTCCAAAAAGAGAGATTTTTTACCCCTCTCTCTCTCATTCTCTCTTACTGAGAGTCTTCTCCTACATCCAGACTGAACACTCTCTCCCTCTTCCTCAATTTCTCTCTCTAACAAAGAGAAATCTCACTCTCTCCCACTTTCTTTCTCTAAAATCTCACTAGCTAAAAAGAAGAGACACAAAGACAGAGAGAGAGGAAAAGTTCCTCTCCCCATCTCAGAATCCGTGCACTTGCTTCAAGATTCGTTCCACACCGCCTCAAAATTTGTGCCAAAATCACTTAAGTATCCGCTCATACTGTTCCAATGTGATAGAAAAATTTGCAAAATTAAGTACTCATGCACGTCATTACAATGTGGTGGGGAAAATTGCATCTTCTTTTTGTACAAGTGAAAACCCTCATACATGTTTTTCTTGGCGCAGTGTAAAGAAGGACGATCGGCTACCAACATAAGTACCCGTACATCTCTTTCTTGGCGTGGCTGGGAAGTTTGTGTTTGCTTATAGGTATATAAGTACATATACACACCTTTCTTAGCGTGGTGGAGAAAGCTGTATTTTTGTGTAGGTACAAAGATCCATACACGCCTTTTTTGGTGTGATGGGTTGGTATATTCGGTCGTGGTGTTTACACGACCCATACTCACATGCTTTTCTCGGCATGGTGGGTAGGCCCAGCTCTCCTGATGCAACTCCATAAGCGAGGACGATACTAGTTATTGAAATGTTGTCGAAATTTTACCAAATTCTAAACTTGTGTAGGATTTGAATTGAACTAAATTGAAGACTTATTGAACTTAAAATGAACTTGCATGAGCTTAAATTGAAAACTAAAGTGATTTAAAATTGAGCTTGAAAACATCAGATTTTAAGACAAAGATAGGCTTACAAAATTTGAACTTAATTGGAATCAGAATGAGTTGGACACTTATAGTTGAACATGGACAAAATAATTAGTCAAATCACTCAAATTATTTTGAAATTCACTTCAAAGTGACTAAAGGGATCTCAATAGGTTATGTAATTGAAACACAAGGGAGTTTATGAGATGCTTGATTGCTAGATTACAAAGTAGATGCAATGATCTTGATAGCCTATCATTGAACATGAACATAACCTCACAATATCTCGCATAAACAATCCAGAAGTAAGCCTAATGGAACACATAATTAGGTCACGAGAGATTTGCAGCAAGGTTAATAATCAACCCTAAATATGATGCAATTCAATTGAAGTTTATGAGAGATTCGTAGCAAGGTTAATAGCTCATCAATAAGCATGATCATAACTCTTTCAGTGCATATTCATATTGTGTTATCTCATGTATTTAAGTGATCAAAGTAACTAAAGTCAAATGCATTAAATTGGGAAGGGATAGCTCCTTAAGGAAAAATGAGATTCAAAAACATGCTTGAAATAGAATTGTCTTCAACTCGATGGCTTGCCTGAAGCAAGACATGATAAAATAATTCATTGGCAAGCTCGAACAGGGCTCTTTAATTAGTGCTTGCATAGTATTTTGCATTGCATCAAATGAAGTAGAAGCATCCTAAAGGGTTTAAACAAATCTCATGATGGAATTAACATCTCATCAACAAACACATGTGAGATTCTATTGAATTTTTCGAATTCAATTGCTAAAGAAGCAGATGCAAATAATGATGTGCTATTTTAAATTGCAATATAAACGTAAAATACCACACCACTCAATTCTCAATATATCGCAAAAGCAGACAGAAGGTGTTAGTGAGTTCTAAGTGAACCTACACATGCATTCACAAATACTCTATCCAATTGTCTTGAGATAGAAAATCACCTCTAAACTAATTCTTCAAAATTCAACAATTGTGATGTTCATTCTCGTCTGGTGTGATATTAACAATCTCATATGAGACTCTCAATTGATTTATAATCCAACCTTTAAGAGGAATATAGGCCAAATTAGGGTAAATGATGAACCATAGACTTCCCAATTGAGATTTTCCTTCAAATCCTCTGAAGCGGGCATCTCCTATTAAAAATCAAGTCAAACCTGGGAAAGGATACCACTCTCCAAACAACATTCTGAAATACATTAATTATAATTTTGATTCTATGTTGCAAGTGTACAAAATCATAGAAAAACCACTTCTACATAATCCAATGATTACGTGTTATTAACTCCCTTAAATTGAAGGTTGGAAAATGGTCAATGGAGTTCAATAACAAGAAAAATAAAATGAACTTTAACTAATTTGACTCACCCACATATGGCCCGACACATATGTTAAAAGTCTTAATTTAATATCTAAGGATGCTTCGTGAGTTAATTTAAAATAAATTTGAATTGCCTACATGTGCTTCGACTAGTGTGTTGAACGCTTAATCATTGGGAATGAGAATGTTGCATAGGCTCAAATTAACATAAATCTAAGTTCATTCTATTCTAAAGAATCGTGCAAATACTTTTAATGATCAATTGATATTTTCGTAAAAAAAAAATGTAATATCTCTTTTTTTGAAAAATAAACCTAGATTTATCGACCTTGCACATTTTTGAGTAGGTCTTTCCTCCCATGCTGTGAAAGTCATAAGTCTCAATTATTTATTTGATCCTCCTCCTCATAAGGACCGGAGTCAATAGGATTAATTATAAAAATAAATAGTCACTCTTAAAATAAAATTTCTATACACATTTGCATTCAACCATCAAAGGCTTTAATAAAAAAATTTATATTCAAAATGTAAAGCTTCAATATCAAGTCTGAAAATATAATTATAGGTTCTAGCTATAAAATTGATCCTCTGTTTGCAGGCAAACAAGTAGAGTTAATAAGGTTTATACCCCAATGATGATTGTGTTGATTGAGAATATCAACCGGAGGGGCATTATTACGAAATATCTAAAATGTTAATGTTCAATCATCTCAAATTTAAGTTCTCAAAATGCAAACCCTAGACCTGATCTTATATGTATAAGTAAGAGTTGACAATGTCTGTAGGGTGGTTAATTTTTAAGTTAAATTCAAATCATATATGAATCATAGACCCTATCATTTGCATGCAAATAAACAAAGTTGATAAGGTCTATCCCGATGATGACTATGTTGGATGGAGACTTTAACTAGAGGGGATATCACTATTAAGCTATATTTGAAATCCACTATTAAATCAGTTTAAGTTCAAATTTCATAATATGTAAATAATGAAAATGATGCTAAATTTAAAATGCTCAAATAAAATTTATCATCTAAAAACTTAAAATAAAGATCTATTAACCTTCCACTATTTATTTCTGAGGACAAATTAAGAAAAACTCTACCATAAAAGAGAAAGCCAAGTGTCAGATACTACATTCACACTCAAACAATCTCATGCTATTAAGGACGTGACCTGTGTCTTCTGTGCGTGTGATTTGACTAGTGAGTCTCAGATGTGATGCAGTTATAGCTAGAGCCCTTTGATAAGGTGGTTTGTTGGCAAATGATATTATTATATTACAGTTATGATTATAGTCCATATGTTTTTCAATGATTCTGCCCCATAGAGATATGAATCATATGATGTATTTGATAGGGAAAAAAATCCTTCATCAGTTAAAGTGGATTTAAAATTGTCTTCTTAAATAAATATCAATCCAGGTCAACAAGGATTATTTGAACGACACAATCCATAGCTGCTGATAAGAATCCTTCGATCAGGTTGGGTCTACTACCTCCTCTGACTAAGTAGAGAAGGGATTACAATAACCTGGGTTGATGAAACTATGGTATCTTGATTGGACGCATTATCATTTCCCTCACTATTCGCTTTAAGCTAATAATGATGACTTTCATAAATACCTAACAACTAGCCTTAATCGAAAGTTTTCTCTCAACATTGGGAGATATAATTAACTATAGGTACTTGCACTTATAAGAAACTTGGAATCAGATCTAAATTCCTCAATAAAAGTGAGCGAAACATTTGGGTAGTGTCTTATCTACTATTTCATTTTCCTTATAAAAATTTATCTGACAAATTCAAACCCTCTTCATCTAGGGGTCAGATGCGAATTTTCGGAGCCTATACTAGGTCTTTTATTTTGGAGCCTACCCCTCTTCATCTAGGGGTAGTGTCTTATCTACTCTTCATTTGGGTAGTGTCTTATCTACTTTGATATTATTTATTTCTACATTGGAGTATCATGCAAGAATAATTTTATCAATAAATACGATCAAATTGGAAGATATTCTTTTACATGTCACCTCTTTATGAATAGAGTGTGATCTACTTGACATTGATTGTACCTATGTTGCTTGACAATTTTGGTGAATTTGTCAAACCAGGCTAGTAGAAGTTTCTTCTAGACATAAATGTTTTTTTAGTTTGCAAATTTTGTTTGTTGTTGTAGGTGTATGAAAACTAAAAGGAATGTTCATGTAGAGCTCTTCTAGATCACCATTGATAAATGTATTTTGATATCCAGTTGGTGAATAAGCCTTGTTTGACTACATTAAGGACAATCAAGATATTACATGTTTATGCAAATGAGGATGTACCTGTAATTTCATCAGTAGTTACATTCTGTTCCAAGAAAGTAATTTATGAATAAGTTCAAGTTATTCTTTACTGAATAGATTTTGATTTGAAGACATGTGGCTGTTGCTGGAGGTATTAGCAAGTTGCCTATGATTCTCTTTGGAAAAATAAGTGGATTTTCATTTAGTAGGTCTTTCATGAAATTTTCACATGTTTCTTTGTCTTGACCTGATTTGTGACAATGATCATACTACGGTCTCCTTGTTTTAATCTTATTTTATGAGCATAAAGAGCAGATCTTTTATTGAATGATATAGGGTTTCATGATCCCTTCACCACTTGATGGCAACTTTCTTCCAAACGAACTTCAGATAAAACTTTATTTACTAGTGTTAGATAAAGGTTTTCTGCTTAAATTCTTCCATAAATTTCATCTGGTTCATTATTTAATCCCATTAGGAACTTGAACACTCCATTTTTCAAGATTAATTGTTTGTTTATGCTTTCATCATTGGGATACCTTTTTAAAAAGATCCATTTGTTGCCATTGATGGAATTGAAGGACTGAGTGATGGTGAGATATCCTTGTCGCAAATCATGAAAGTTCTTTTCAATAAAAAATAGCTAGGAGATTTTTCTGATAACAGTTTTCTTTAATAGCATCCCATATTTCTTTAGCTATGTAATAAAGTAACCAATTTTCTCTTTATCTCATTAGTCATATAGTTAATGAGCCAAGACATTGCCATATTGTTTGGTAATCTCTAGGTTTTGTGTGCTGGTTCTCTTATATTTATTGTTGTTGTCATAGATTCTCAGATGTAAACATCTTTACTACTGTAGAAAACATCATCACAAATTGAGACCATTGAAGATAGTTGTGGCCACTTAATTTATGACTAGTGAAAATAGGGAGGTTGATTTTGGTTCTTCCATTTGCTTGTGAAACAACCTCTGAATCAGAGATTACCTTGGGCTAAGAGGTTTACCTTTCGACAGCCATATCATATTTGTCATATGGGCGGGATGAAATTAGATGAGAGAAACTTTGGGACCATATAGAAAAAAATAGAGAGAAGTCAATTTCATGAAATTTCAAACATGAAATAATCAGTTACATTTATATGGGCTGTCAATGCTTTACAACGAAAGTTCTTATAGTCAGCAAAGTAAAAATATTACAAAATTTGAAATAATAACTGAGGGAAGTTCTATTGAATCCATATGGCACAAGTAATCTCTCGTAATAGCTACTTGGAATACCATTTATTGAAAATTCCTATTACTTGTGTAAGCAAACTGGAATGCCATGTATTCTCAATCACCCTTGAAATTAATTCAATATATCTAGTTTCCTGAAGGGATTAATTCTAGCGTGTCTACACTTCCATATAACCTAAACGCCATCGTGATTCACTTCCTGATTTTTGTGATTACTAGATGCCAGAACGAGAAAAATTTCCTAAACTTTTACTTTATAATTATTATATTATTTTTGAATTAACAAGCATGAAATTCTTATTGGTTTATTTTGCTCCATCTTATCTACAATTTCATTGGTAGGAGCAACCTTATTATCTAAGTTTTCAAGCTACGTAATCTCCCTTTGTAAATTAATTGATATTCATGCAACCTCATTCAAAATAAATTTTGAGCTTTCAAAATTTGTCAAATCATGAACTGCATTATTTAATTGTTAAATAAATAATTTGTTCATATTACAACATTCATAATATTTGATCTAATCTTAAATTTATATAATATAGCATATATTAGTTTTTATATTTTTTATTTTAGTTGAGCATACCAAACTTCTCTTTATCATATTCAATAGTGTAAATACATCATGATTGAACCTTTTGCAAAATGATTAGATCAATTTGATGTATTATCAATTGCCTTGAAGATATTAGAATGGATCACCTTGACTTTGAGTAACAATTTCTATCTATCCATTGGTTTATGTATGATTAGTTGTTGAAAATTTTAGTGGCAATCCTAGCACAAACACATACTAAAGCTTACAAGGAATATGTAAAGGAGTACATTAAACCAATGTTATTTCTTTTACCCTTTATTGATGTTAAGTTCTTGTGACATTAAACATGATACATCTTGTTTTAATTTTATTGAATAGTATTTATCTTCTATCAAAGTTTAAAATTGTGCAATCGATTATTGAGGTATTTTTCATCTGTGAGGTGAGATGTAAGCCTTAAGGTGTTTTGAGGAGTGAGCCTTAGAATCAATAAATTGCACCTAGTAAGAAGTATTGTACATATATCAAAGTACAAAACAAAAAGTATCCTAACCTATTAGTATATTAAAATGTAATATAATAACATCCTAATATAGTAGAAAGTAATAAATTACATAAAATATCAAGTAATATATTAATATCTTGACATCAAATCATGAAATAAGAAGTGTTATATTAACATCTAAGTAACATTAGATATCAAAGTAAAAACTAATGACAACAATTTAACATAAGTTTAAAATAATAAGTTTTTCTCCACACTCTAATTATCCAATATCAAAATGAAAATATTACAAGAAAGAATGGTAGTGGCTCTACCTAGCATTGTGCATGATGAACGTAGAGGTACAAGAGGAGAGACACTTGGATAATGTCTATCTTGAGATCGGTTGTACGTGTGTTATTTTGATAATTAAAACCTATTTTTGATTTTTTTAAACCTGGATTTAGAAGCATGCCTCACAAATATTGAGACGAGGCACGCCTTGAGGCGGGCTTCACATCTCGTGAGGCTTAAGCCTCACATAACACTAATGAGGCATAAGCCTCATTGGGATTTTTTCAAAAGCTTTGAGGTAGGTTTTAAGATAGGTTTTTTATTGCACAATTTTAAACAAGGTGTTCTATTATAATTATTATTAAGTGATGTGTAGTTTCACCAACATGTAATTCTAGAATGAGAATATCTCATTAAGGTTGAATCAAGAATACATATATATGTTTTATGGAAAGGATAACCATCTCAAATTATACAATTTTGTTAGGCATCAATGACTTGTTAATTAATGTGTCATATATTTTAACATGTTGCATAATCTTTTTTGATTGAATCAAGACAAGTCTATTTTATCCTCAACCTATGTACTATGATATCTACCTTAATGCATTTTTTTATTAAACTCGTTGTGTAAGTAGAAAAGCATATTCTTAAAAGTATTCAACTTATTTAGCATGCCTATTATTGAAGTTTTTTTTTTTTTTTGTGAATTTTGGGAATGCATTGTGCTGTGCTTGCTCTATGGAATCATTACAATCTTTTACCCTTTACTATATACATTGGCCATTGAATACTTTGAATTCTTAAACATAGTTTGAAGTTCCCAAATGTGATTACCATCATGAATGACCTTTTGCAGCCATATTTGAATTTTTTTTTTATTATGAGGTACTCTTTTTTTCTACTACCTCAAAATTGTTCGAAGCTATTCTCTACCTAGAAGAATAAATTTCAGTGCAAGTTTTTATTTTCACAACTCTCATTCATGTAAAATTCTAATCTTTTTTTCTTTCTCAAAATTTATTCTTGATGCTCTCTAGCCTGCAAAGGAACATGTCGGGATAAATTTTTTTATTACTTCATCATTTTTCTTTGCCGTCATGTGAATAGGTCAGATTTTTTGCATTTTCTTCAATTATCATTCAAATTTTGATAATTTTGTTCTTCAATTTTGATTGAATTAGTTGTTCATCTTTGATTTTGCATGTGATTCTTGGTGTGGAGCTCGTTTTCTATAATGTAGTTCAAAAATTTCAATTTATTAACTTTGAATTTTGGTTTGTTTGGGATAACTTTCTTACTATTTTTTTTATCTCTATCATACATAGATGTGACAATTGCTTTTTGCTACATTTCAAAAATTTCTATGATGAGAAGTTGCTTTTTATGACATGATCTTACTAATATAGGTAGTTGTAAGAAATTATTGGCCATTTTTTTTCCAAAATAATTATAACACTCATAATAGCTTTTAGAAAGGTTACTTCTTCCATAATAGCTTTATAGCCACCTTTGCAAATAAGTTGCAGCCACCCCAAATAGATTCTTAAAGAGTGTAGTCTTGTAACTCACCACCTTTGTGTCCATTGTGATATCCTCGACCACTTAAAAGATGAAGAACTGTTATATTTAGTGTCAGTAACCACTTTACTTTGGTGAATTAAGGCCAAGGTTTTGGTGTGAAACGTTATAACTCAGTAAAGCATTCTAAGTTGTGATGGACATTTTTGATGAATGCTTGACATAATAACATGATTTTTATACTCTTAACGTGTTTGATATTGACATGAAGACATGATTTTTGGAATGCAGTAATTATAATAGTATCATTACATTTCATTTAATTAAATGACCCTTTCTCTAAAAATTATTATCTGAGATGAAATCTTTGGGGGGTCTGGTGAGGGAGTGAGATTTGGCTGCAGTATATTTCGCAACTTCTTATGTAATAGTTATAGTCTTGGGTCATCCTTGTACAATAAAAGAAATCATATATTACAAGTTTATTGGTGGATATTGTCCTAAGTGCTGATAACTGTGCAGTTTTTCTTTGTTGTGTACCCATTTATCATTCCCCATATCATGCCAAAAGTATCTGGGAATATACAAGTTGACTCATGTTCTAGTATGCCTTAGTTTTGAAAGGGTCTGTGTGAAATGCGCATGCCTTATCCTTTAATGATCTATTATGTAGTTTTAACTCTCTTACTAAGGTTACCATTTTCATTCTTGTCTAAGTTTCCCATGAGAATTAGCGATGTGGAAACAATCTTTTGGCTAAGAGATCTCCTTCCTTGATTCACTAATTGCACATTCTTGTTTTTATTTCTAGGTTTGTACCATTGTTAAATCTAATTAATGAGTTCTTTTTATCTTGTTTAGTTTTTAATTTGTTGGATTGCAGTTCGTTGCTAGCAATCTATAACTTCCATTTGTACCTGGGGATAATCTTTTATGTTGATCATTTTGATATCCTGTTTATGTCAAGGGAACATTAAACTTACGTTTTTGAATGCTCAAAAGACAGTTGGAAGCATTGATACTGCAATGTGTGTATCATCAAACCTTGGAGTAAGCTTGCATCATAGCTCTAGTGTCCAAAATTCTCATCACGGACCTTTATTGGATGTCAATTGCAATTCTGAACATGGTACGTGGAGATCATGGAGTATTGAAAAATCAGGAGATCCTCTATCTAATGTCGAAGGTAGCTTCCCTTTGGAACGGTTATCATTATCTCTTATTTTGTATGCTTTAATTGAGACTGTCTTTGATGTGCAGCTGCTGAAATCGTTCTCGAGGAAGATCAAAGGAAATTAAACCTCAATTTTGATTGTCACGATTTAATAGAAAAAGAGAAGCAAAATATAACAGTGGGTCGATTGGCATCCGGAAAAAATAGTGGAGCCAATTGCCCTTATGATAATGATCAGGGAAGTTTCAAAAGTGAGATTTATGTGTATCTGCAGCACTTGGAATCACAGCTAGCCTCTGCCCTTCAATTACTTAAATTCAGAAGTACTAATATTCATTATGAGGTACATTATTTTAATCTTTTATTTCTTAGCTTTGTGCAATTAGGATCTTATAAATATTTATACATTGAGCTAAGTATTCACATGTTATTTCTTTTTTGTCATGTTATTTATTACCTTTGTTATGTGGGCTTCAAAAATTTATGCCTAGCTTTTCGGTGAGAGAGTTTATGTTTAGTGTGGAGTCAAACTTTTAAAAGGTAGATGAATTTGTAGATAAGACACTATCTAGATATTTCACCTTCATTTTGTGAGGACTTAGATCTAGTTTAAGGTTTACTATAGATGCAAGTAACTATAGATTATTATCCCTCTCGATCATGAGAGGGAACTTTCGATTAAGGTAGTCATTGGGTGGCCAATTGCTTAGTGTATAGTTGCATTAGTTTAAATTTTAGGATTATGAAATTCGTTGTCTTTAACTGATCGCTCAAGGAAAACACTTTTGAAAATCTCCGTCATCTTTAAAGATGTTTAGGGAGTTCGTTCTTCATCAGGCAGATTGATTTATATTTAATCAGATTTTCCCCAATATTATGTTATAGTTTATTTAGATCTGGGTTATATTTTTTATGAAAGCAAACATCCATAGTTAATTACCCCTCTTACGGAGAGTACTCTCGATTAAGGTTGAAAATAAACATAAATCTCTGATATAAATTGGTGTCTAGTGCTGTGGTATGGATGATTGTCTAAAAAAAAAGGAAGGTAGTCTTGATCAAGATCCCATGATTCTATAGTCTTGGGACTATCGTTATTCTAATTTACCAACATTATGAGGCTATTAGCCGTAATGCCCAGGGAGTCTAATTAATAGTCATGGGTTGCCTTGTCTTAGAGATCCTGAGTAGATGAGAGTTGTGGTGTAGGTTTTGTTGTGCGAATGTTTATTGAATTATTTAAGCTAAACTTAACTTATAAGTGTATCCAATAATTCAATTTTATGGAGTCTGCATTGCAGACGTACATAGGGTTTACATCCATTGGAATGTTTGGATTTGACTTATATCCCTTTGGAATGCCAGTTTGGATTAATGGTTTTTGCTTTGCAAACACAGGTTTATTAGAAAGCTGTTAGATTGAACTTACATCCCTTTGGAATGCCAGATTAGGTGCTGTGATGTTTGCATGATAAACATAGATTAGACTTACATCTATTAGAATGTTGTGTTGAGTTCGTCATGCGAACAAATAGTTGGGCTTACACCCATTGAAATGTCATATTAATTGATATCTACATTGCAGATATGCATAGGACTTACATCCATTGGAATGCCATAATTTTAAATGTGGAGTTTGTTTCGCGAATAATAACTAAGCTTACATCCATCGGAATGCCATTTAATAAGATTGAAGTCTGCATTGTAGACATGCATAGGACTTACATCCATTAAAATGCCATAATTTTATGTGGAGTTTGCTTTGCGAACAATAGTTAGGCTTACATCTAATGGAATGCCAGGTTTAATAAGATTGATGTAAATCTTTGATTCTTTCTTTGAGGTGAATCTCTAATTTAATCCCACTTGTATGTTTTGAGATGAATCTTTGATTCAATTTCATTTATATTTGAGATTATTAAGATTGATTATGATGTATTTAGACCCTTAATATTTTGTGATCAAACAAATAATTGATTGATTCAATTTCTAATGGAATGCAGGTTTAATAAGATTGATGTGAATCTTAGATTCTTTCTTTGAGGTGAATCTTTAATTTAATCCCACTCGTGTGTTTTGAGATGAATCTTTGATTCAATTTCATTTATATTTGAGATTATTAAGATTAATTATGATGTATTTAGACCCTTAATATTTTGTGTCTAATCAAACAAATAATTGATTGATTAGATTTGCATTTATTGCAATGCTAATGTTGAGTTTAAATGTTATTATCTAAAGATGACAGCTCTTATATCACGAGGCTATCTTGATTCTCATATTGATTTTTAGATTGTGTTTGATCAATCGAACGATTGACAATTATTTATGTGAATATTTTCTTCTCAAAGTTAAATTTATGGATTTTATAAAATTAACATATAAATGAAATAATAATTAATTCATTTATATATCCAAATTCATCCAAAGTTCAATAATTTGTCTAAGTACTCATGCTATATAATTTCTATTAAATTATATTAATTTAATGCGAGAGGAAGAGCATCAAGCAATTTGCAAGTAAACTTAATTTGTTGGACATTATGAGTTATTTTTATTTAATACTTCAAAATTTGACAATTTTTTAAAATTTTGAATAAAATTTAAGTTTACTTTTCATGAAATTTCAGCAGTATAACATCTTAACAGTGCTATATTTGCAAAAATTTAGTATGATGCTCACTCTTCTCCCTTGCTTCGGATTTAAGATCGATGAAGGGAGGATTTTCATCTCACATTGGACCCAAGATCGACGGTGGAGTTTTTTGTAAAATTTCTAGCCTGATCCAAGATCAATGATTGCAGATCTTCGAATTTAAAAACTTGTAATTTAGTTAATTTTGAATAATTTAAAATTTTGAGTTAATTTTTTTTTTTTTTTGCAAAATGACAGCTTAATAGTGTTGCATTTTTGTGAAATTGTGCGCTCTCGCCTTCTCCGTTGCTGTGGATTGAAGATCGACGGAGGAAGGATTTTCATATTGTATCGGACCTAAAGTCGTCGGTGGAGGCCTTCAATTTGACTTGTAGAGTAAGAGATTAATTATAATAAAATTCATTTTGAAATTTGCTTGAAATTAGATTTTTAAAGTCCCATTTCTTCAATTTGAATGAAAATGCCCTAGCTTAAACTCAAGTGAGGCTTAAGAATGGAGGGGTAGTATGGGAATTTGGACTTTTATTTCTTTTTTCTTCTTTCCACTGCTCAGTCACACCATACTCACGCACAAGGGTTCGACTAGGGTCGGCTTCATGCGAGAGGAAGGGAGGAGTGTCACGGTTGCTTCGGTTAGGGCTTCATGCGCGGCAAGGAAGGTCGGTGGTTTCGGCTTATCACATGACAAGGAGGATCAGCATGCTTGGGCAAGGCTTGGCTTCAACTTTCTCGCATGAAGGAGGAGAGGATTGCTCGGTTAGGGCTTCACACAAGGTGAGGATTGTCTCTCTTGATTTCTTGCTTTCTCGATTTCTCCCTCTCTCTCTCCCTCCCCTTTTATAGGAAGTCAATTTCAACCGTTCCTGTAATTATTCCTGCTCATGCAATTTTGATGATGTGGATGACAACTGTTGTGTGGTTAGGGTTTCAAATTTCCCTCTTTTTTTGTTTTTGTTTTTGATTTTTTAAGTTGCAAACATTAGCTTAAAGTATATGGTATGAGGAATGATGAAAGGCCCGATCAAGATCACGTGGTTCTGTCATTCTAGGCTTTCATGATCCCGACTCTACTTAGTCAGAGGTAGTTGATCTAATCTAATCGAAGGATCTTTGTTTGCAGTTATATGTTTCTTCGTCCTATGGAACTTTATAGACTTGAGGTGAGTGTTTGCTTAAGAAGACAATTTTAAGTCAACCTTAACTAATAGAGGCTTTTTATCATATCAAGATGCATTCCATGATTCACAACTTAAAGGGTAAAAAAATTGGAGAGCTTATAGGCTATAACCATTATTGTAATTTAATGGTATCATTTAGGGAAAAACACCTGATCAGAGGATTTTGGCTGTGATTGTTACTTTTATAATGCCATTTATGAGATAAACCATGAGAATAGAGGACATGTGTTGCGTACTTTTTACATTGTCCAAGTGATTTATTCGACTTCATATTAGCTTGTGATCTAGAGTTTTGCTAAATTATTACTTCAAATAAATGGTTGCTGAAGGTGGATGAGTTTGTTTTAAGTTTTGGACTAAGAAATTTCAAGTAAACCATTTGTTTTAACTTTAAGATTTTTTTTTTTAAATCTTGGATATTTCATTATTTAAATAGGAATTGAATTCAAAATGCTTCATTATTAGAATTTAGGAAATTTTGATGATGATAACCCCTACTGTTTAAATATTCAATCAACTCAAGTTACTTTAGTCTCTATCAATTCTGTTTGTTTGCTCGTAGATCAAGTCTATAGATTAGAATTTATAATTATTTTTTATAATTTTGCAATTGATGGTTCACATTTTAAATATGAAGCTTATTTTGTAAAAGCATTGCAAGTGTTATGCAAATGAGGGAATGTAATCGATGTGATTAGGTTGAGGGCAAGTGTTCAAATATATATATTTTTTATGCTTTTATTGAGATTTATCATTTGTGGCACTATAAAGAAAGATCAGTCTTGTCGACTTTGATTTTTGTAGGAGGGAGGATTGATTGATCAGGTAGGACTTACAACTCCATTATCTTGGCGAAGCTACCCACTGGAGTGTATGCATGTGTGTTAATTTTAAATGACACTAAACTTTCAAAATATTTATTAATCTTTCAACAAAGTTGTAAGCTTTTCAATGCAAAAAGCTTGAGTTAATTTTCTGCCCGTGTAACATCCTTAGATACCAGGTTTAGGAGTTGGCACATGTGGGCGCATTCAAATTTAGTATTGTGCATGCACCTTGTGCTCTTGCATCACATAATTGCACAACTTCTAATGCACAGATATTGTACACTCGCAAGGTTTTCAGTGAATCTGTATAACACTTCTGTATAAATTTTGGTATGATTGCACTATACATTAGCACTTCTTTTAACACACTTATGCAATGAAATTATACACTTTGCACACCTTTTGACATACTTGCACTGCACACCAATATGCATATCATAATACTTGCATGACTTTTAGGGCATTATAATTAAACTTAAAATTACTTTGTAAGACGTATAAGTCCTAAAATTATTCAAAATTTGAATATTAGTGTGATTATTTTGTTATTAAGTTGCACGTGATGTTTTACTTGAAATTTTCAGATAACGCCTGCTGTCCATTTATGTTTGTGTTGGGTGATTCAGTTGCATTTCAGGCTATCTTAGTTCTTTTTATGATTTGCATTGGCACATCATTGGTTGCATTTATTTATCAATTCATTAATTTTTGAACTTTAACTAAGATTTTTTTATGTTCATTAATAGACTCTCAAGTCCAGTGCATGTTCCTCATGGGTTTTATACTAACTTTATTCTTGCTTACAACAGAACTTGTAAGTTTATCAAAATTCATTTGGTATTCAATTCTGCATTCAATTGAGTCTTCTTGTTTCATTTACCTTTAAATATAAAAGTTCAAGTGTTCATTTGGTTCTATCCATGCTCATCAAGAACCCATTTTATCTTACTCTAGCTCATAAGCGAGTTACTTAGTCCTCTATTATTCAATTATTATCTTGTTTTGCAAGTTCATTCTCATTCACAATCGTTTACACTTAGTTCATTTTTATATGATATTAGTACTTGTTGAGTCCATTCAAATTTAATTTTTGTGAATTTATTCTCATTTTAGGACTTTGTATTTTATACTTGATTTAGTGTTAAATTAAATTTCAATTTAAGTCGTAGCAGTTCTTTTGTTTTATTATGTTTGAGTTCCCTATGTGCGTTCAAAGTTTGACAGTATTCCGGCAACATCTTGATGTTATCCTCGCATATGGACCTCAAGACTGCCACCGCCTCCTCATGTTCTTTCCTCGAAGGTGAATCTGCCTCAAGTCTTACAACACTAGCTTACTTTTCTTCTAACTTTTTCACTTTTTGAGCATAGTAGGGTCTTTAAGTACCTGCATGAGATAATACACAATTTTTCCCGTCGTGTTAGGTTAATATACGTGTAATTATTTTATATTTGTATTTATTATTTTTTATCATTAACATTTTGTCTATAAATTCATTTTAATTAATTTTTCTAAGTTCAATCAATCTGAGTTCTGATTGTATCCCGACATCATCCCTGCATGGTGGCAATCTTGAGAGTGTTGACCTTCTCTCCATGCTTTTTTGAGTGTAGCAATTAGTGCTTTGCGACACCACAACCGTGGTCTTCAAGCTTGCCATGTTTTTTTGAGTGTAATAGGGTCTTTAAACCTATCATGCTCAAAAGTGCGTGACGAACCCTTGGAACACTTGCATGAAGCAAAATATGATTTCCCATTCATATTCAAGTCTGGCATTATGCTTTTCAATGAGTGGCGAGGGCAGTGAACTTTGCGAGATGATAATAAAATTTCTGAGGTGAAATGAGCACTTTGTTTTAGCCTCTTTCTTTTATATGTTTCTAGAGAGGAAGAGAAAGAGAATGGGGGAGATAAATGATTTATTACACTTTGGGTATTTAAGCTTTCATCAGGCCATTTTTTGCAATCTAAATGATTTAATTTTTTAATCAAAAATTAATTATTCTAATCCATTTTTATAATTGATTATATGCTCATTTTTTTTCTTAAATAAAGTATTAACAATTACAAAATAATTAGTTAAAATAAAATCTAATATAGTCTTACCTTCTTTATTAGTTATTTCAAATTCATAGCCATCATGAATGCTTTTAAAATATTCTATTATTTTACCAACATGTTTATTTAAATCTCTTTTAATAAATACTCTTTATTAAAAGATATCCTTTGTATTAATTCATTTTTAGGTCATTTCAATTTTTTTAGTATACATTCAAAGCTATTTGAGAAGCATAAATATTTATAAGATTAATAATTTTAACATCAATAATAATCTTTTAAGCTAAAATTCTATCTCCAAGATTATTAATTTTCATAACATGATCTTTCAAACTTTATTTATAATCACACTTATACCATTTCTAATATGACTCCTTGAATACCGTGGGCTCCAAAAATTTGCCACCGACCTCTCTGTGATGAAAAGTGTGTTTAGGTGTTGGTGAAATTTTCAGAAGGCAGATGAAATAGTAGATAAGACACTACCCAGAGATTCCACTCTTATTTTGTGAGGACTTTGATCTGACGGTTTCCTATGAAAGCACCTATAGTTAATTACGCCTCTAATCGAGAGAACTTTCGACAAGGCTAGTCGATGAATTGTTAAATAACGAGTGTATAATAATAGTGAGTGGAGTTTGAATATTATGTGATTTATTATTTTAATTTAAAGCTTTTTGTTTTGGGGAATGATGACGTGCCCGATCAAGATCCTATGGTTTTATTATTCTCGTCATGGCCCCTACCCACTTAGTCGGAGAGTAATCTAATTCGTCGAAGGATCCTTGTCGAACTACAGTTATGTCGCCTAATGTCCTTATAGATGGGTAGAGTTTGTCTGGGACAAATATAAGTCAACCTAACATAGTGCTTTGCCTAATCAAATACATTATATAATTCACTACCAAAGAGTAAAGTCGGAGAACATAATGGGGGGGTGATTGATTGTAATTTTCATAAAGCCACCCGGCCGAGGGCTTGGTCAGAATCGCCATTTATGGGGTATCATGAAACCATCATGGAGGACACGAGACACGCCCCATGCCAAGATTATTTGAGTGTGAAAATAGCATGTATTTGATTCGAGCTTCTTTCATGGAGTGAAAGTTTTCTTATACCATCGACAAACAAATATGAGAGATAGATGGATTTTACTTTAAATTTAAATAATTAATTTCATTTAATGTATAATTTTTACTTTTTATTTAAATATTTGATTATTTTATAATTAATTTAGATTTAAGTATGTAATGATTAGTCATTTAAACCTTAATAATGACAGTCCTTTTTTATCCTATGGCTATTGTAGGTTAATAAACCTTGTCAATTATGTCTTTTTTCTTATAGATGATCGAATCTAAATTCATTGCTTTCACATTTATAGTCCTTCAAATCTTGTCAACTTTAACTTGAGCATAGAGGATCAAGTTTGAGATTTTCTTCTTAGGAGATTAAACTTAAGAAGTTATGTCAATAGATTTATTTCTTGCAATTATATAACAGAATTAGCTTATCAGATTTTATCAAATTGAAAATATTTATAATATTAATCGAATTTTTAGGTTTTGTTGACTCGGACCCGATCTTAAGACCCAACCGAGGTAATTCATTGCTTCAAAATTTATATTCCTCCAAACCTTGTCAACTCTAGCTTGAACTTAGAGGATCGGGTTGGAGACTTTCCTCTTGAGAGTTTAAACTTGAGAAATTATATTAACAATGATGCTGATAGAGTTATCTTTTGTAATTCTATGACAAATTTAGTTTCTCAGATTTTATTAAGTTAAAAATATTATAATAGTATCATTAGATTTTTAGGATTGAATCAATTAATTAATATTTTTCATGGATAGTTTGAATTTTGATTCACTTCCCTTTCATGTCATGTTAAGTTTAAAAGTATGGTTCAAATTATATCAAATTCAAGCTTTTTATAGATTTGGTTTATTGAAAATTTCGGCAACCTTCCATCGCCATGCCAGATAGGGTCGCCGGAGACAGCTTTTCCACCACGCCAAGAAAAGGTGCGCAGAAAGGTCGACACCGTACCGGTATTGTTTACCAACCACGCCAAGAAAGGTGTACATAGGTTTGTATAGCATAAAATTTCTTTGTCGCGTTAGGACAACGTGAGCAAGTATTTATATCATAAGATTTTTCCGCCACATCAACAACGTAACGATCTTATTACAGATTTCATTACGCCGGAACAACACGAGTAAGACTTATATCACAAGTTTTCGCAGATTAGAATAATGTGAACGGCATTCTTATCACAAAGTTAGATTTTGTCAGGAACAACGCGTGAGCAAATATTTATAACACAAGTTTTCCCGCCGCATTGGAACAATGTGAATGGGTACTTATCACAAAGCATAGCATATTCTCATAAAATTTCATTCACATGTGCATGAAATTAAAATACAATCGAAACCTCTTTGCTATAGCATAATTTTCATCACCATTTCAGCTACATAAGCTCAACTCTAACAAGTGAAATAGTAAATCACTAGAAAGCATAAGCAAATTTCAACCTTTGAAAATATGAAAGAAGTAAAATGAAAGTATAGAGGCCGCACAAAACACTTTACCTTCCCTTCCATCCCTTTTGAATGTTTTCAGGTTTTAACTGAAAAAATACTTGCATGACGATAATATCTAAGTGAGAACTAAGCTCAATATTAACAAGTAGTATAAGGAGGCAAACAATCATGTCAAGCCTAACAGACAAATTTGAAAATTTCAGATTTAATCAAATGGCCATTTATATGATAACGAAATTTAAGTATAATCCCATCTTAACATTGCCAAACAGTAAAAAGAGACAAATAAAAGGTAAAGAAATCCTTTAGGATTGCAAGCGCACCGATTTCCTCAACTCAGTAAGAAAATTCAGTTATAGAACACTAGTAGGAGGTGGAACAAGAGATGCAAAAAGAATGAGCTTCTCGGTTCAGCCTTAGAAGGTGAAAACAACAAAGTGAAAGCTTATACCATAAATCCAACATCTTAATTTCACATTATTGCAAATCCAGAAAAGAAATCCAACCATAGAACACAAATGGAAGAGGGATTTGCAAATCTTCATTTCCTCCAAAAGAAAAGAAAACCAAATAGCAAAGGAAAATATAAATTAGGGTTGGATTGAAACAACCTGGAGCTTGATTTGAAGAAGGAAGGGCTCGGCTAGGTTGCTCAGCCAAGAGGGGAGCTTGGGATGGGTCAGACGAGCGGATTGACCAAAAGAGAGGGAAAGAGCTCTTAGTTTGCTCGAGAGGGACGGATGGGAAGAGAAGGAGAAGTAAGTATTCAGCCTACTCGTTCGACTGGGAAGGATGACTGAAAAGGATTTGCTCGGTACGTGCAATTCTCGGCTAGGAAGGAATGAGAGGGAATGTAGTTCCTCTTGCTCCAGACGGAAGGCACGAGGGGAAGAGGAGTTTGTTTCTTTCGGCTGGGAGGGATGGAACGAGAATAATACCATCTAAATGGGAGAATGGCTTGGCTGCTCAGGTATTAGAACAACCGAAGGCTTCGATTGGTTGCTCTAACGACATCCAATAGGTTTAGTTGGGCGACAAGTTTTATTGGATGAGTTTGGATGGTTGGATTAGGGAAAAGATTAATCAGCTTGACTGATCATTAGCTTAATAATAATATAAGTAGCGCTAATCGTAGAAATTTTAATGAATCATCCCGATAATAAATCTTAGCAATATGAGAGTCAATTTTAGATATTTTTGTTGTGCCAGATGTAATGACGCAGTCGATTTCATGATCGGACGTTATTTAGATGACTTCAGCAATAATTGGAGCGAAATCAAGCTTAAATTGCATGACGTCGCATTCAAATCACTCGACGTTCACGTAGACTTTGTTGAATTGATTGTGGAAAGTGTCGTTTGATAGATTTGACGCTTCAAATGGCAACACACAATCAATTTTTGAATAAATGTCGTCGTGACGTCCGGACTTCCCAATCTCGATATGCGCATAATTTCATTAAAAATGATTTTAATTAATTGATCCGATATTTTTCATTTAATTAATTTTAATATTTTAGACGCATTTATAAAGTCGAATTTTTAAATTGAGGCAATTTTAATCGAATTCTATCGCGATTAAGGCATTTTAAACCTGATTCATGTGATGTTCCTCTCGTTAATTATTTATTTTAATTTTTATGGTTCATTTGACTTGTGAACCATATGAGGAGGTCAACAAATACTAAAGTTTAAAATTTAAACTATCATTCCCCTTAACATTCTCTTCAACCTATTTAGTTTTTTGAATGCATAAGATATTTATCTCCCGACGAACCATAATATCTATTAATTTTAGTATACTTGTAGGAGTACATATATTTCAAATTTCTATCTTAATTTTAGTTTCATAGATTAGCTTCTTGCTTGCATATGTCCTTATATGGGAACTCTTACTTATTTAACATTACACCCAGTTGTCAATACAACGGTCCTTGCACACTTTTCATACATTTAGGCTATATAGTGTGTCACTTATAGAGAACACCCTAGCATTAACACCAATAAGTTTTCTATGCATTTGATAATGTTTGATAAGAGATAAGATGAGTATTAGAGGGTAATGTGTTTGGTTGGGTTGCCCATCTCTACCATGTTCATGCTTGACTAATATGGGCCAAAATGGAGCTTGACACTCTCATAGTTTATGGCTAATAACAAGATGGGGATAAAGACTTCACAAATCAATAAGAAGATGGCAAATCAAACATCCTTGCAAGAACAAAAAAAAAAAAAGCCAACATGTTGGATTTTATTAGATAATTTGATTTTAATAAATTAATTTTCCCTCTTATAATGCTATTTGTAAAATGTATTCATGATGGCCAACCTGTTGGTTTTAGAATAAGAACAAAATAACATGACACATCAAAGCTATACACAACCCTTTTCAAAACTTTGGATTTACTCTAATCCATGTTCCGCACTATCTAAATTAATCATCTCATAATAATGCACATCTCAACTCAACCTTAACTTGAGGTGTTCATTTTGTTATTTTGGATGGTTTGGCTAATGAATTAATTAAAGCAATTAACTTTGATTATAAAATTCAAAAAACTGGACCAAACAAAATATTTTTAAATTGAACTAAATTGAATTTAATCAAACTTTAATTTAGTTAATTCAATTCAATTTTTGGTTGAACCAAAATTAATTACAAACATCTTTAGCTTAAATAATATGAATTAACAAGAAATTCATGTAATCTTTGTTAAAATTTATAATTTTGACATGTGGAATAAATAATATTCATGTTGATCTTTGTGCCAATTGTTTAACTATATGATTTTATTGATTTAATATTTAAATAGATTAACATAATTTAGTTTTTGGTTTGGTAGACTTATAAAAACAAAAAATAAAACCAAAAACTAAGAATAAAAAAAAAATTATAACAAATAACTGAACTTATATTTAAATAGCATAACCAAACAAATAAAATAAGATCAGTTTGATTTGATTTTATCCAAATAATGCAAAT
Source organism: Cymbidium sinense (assembly GCA_021442155.1). Classification (NCBI taxonomy): domain Eukaryota; kingdom Viridiplantae; phylum Streptophyta; class Magnoliopsida; order Asparagales; family Orchidaceae; genus Cymbidium; species Cymbidium sinense. Next base: position 150,374,599 of record CM038222.1, read on the forward strand.
CCCATGCCTTAATTGACACAAATAAACTTGAATCATGTTCCTCACGTGGGCATGTAGATGATGAAAGGCAAAAATATAGATCAAGCCAATATGAATGAAAATGATCTAGATCAGGGCAGCCTAGCCAAACCCATCTCATTAACTGCTTGTTTGCCTCATTTTTCATGACTTCTCCATCACTTTATGCTTGCACTTTGACCAAACAGGTAGCAGCCTACTATAGTAGCTTGAAGTATTCCAATGGCTACCTAAGTCTAGATAACTCATGAAGATGCCTTTAAAAGATTATCAAAGGGTCCTATAATTATTGAGATAGCTCACTACTAATATTAAAGGGGGATTTACATACATAACAAATAATTCTTATATATTTACATATCTAACACCTAAATCTTGATATTTACATGCATTACACTTAAATCTTTAACATCACATCAATCACTATTATTACCTTCTTGAAATTGAATTTACTTCTTATGCAAGCAATCATTAGCCTAGTGTTTGAGAGCTTTGACTTTTAATCAAGTGGTCTTGGGTTTAATGTTTGCCTATATATTGTGTGTGTTAGTTTGTCATTAAATTTGCTCAGAAGTCCCCCCAAAAAGAAAATAAAAGAATATACTTTGTATGCATTGGTAAAATATTAGAAAAATAAATATCAAAATTTAGGTGCTAGATATATAAATACATAAAAACTATGTGGTATGTATTTAAATCTTCTAATATTAAAATGTTCCTTGAAGGATATCATTTTTCCATCAAAATGACTTACTAGCTTGTCATCGATGATCTTCAAATTTCACTAAGCCCTTCCTAAAATTATTTTTGTCTTTAACTTAAAAGTTTTCCATTGGCACAAGTTCTAAATTCTTATTTAAACTTTTTTTATTAATTTTTATATTGAGTTTAGACATAATTAAGCTTTAATTGCTACTAGTGATTAAGTATATAACAAAATATAACCAGACTTATAGATTATAATCAAAATGGAAATAATTAATTAAGTATTATTAAAATAGTTTGGTGAAGTTAATATAATTAAGAAAACTTCACCTATTCATCTAGTTATTTATTTAATATTTTCATCATGTCTATGCCTCTAATAATGTACATATTTTTTGAATTGTGCGAGATATAACAAATTGATACAAGAATATACATCATGTCATCAAATAAATAATTTAATTATTATTAAATTAGCATTTTATTAAGTTCTTAGTGATCAACTTGTTAAGCAATAAATGGGCATTTTCATGAATATAAATGAACAGACGAGTCAATGATCAAGTTTGTTGATTTATATTATGTGTTTTAACAATTAATTCAAGCTTGTTCAATTATGTAAATAATCATAAATGTGCCATATACGAATGAGTATTGAGGTACTTATGAAACACACTTGTTCACTTATAACCCTAAGAATAACTATTATCCTCCAAGAAGGAGAATGATATTTTCCTTTCAGTTTAACTTTATATTTATCATTCTATTTAATTTTTAAACTCAAGATCATGCCATTGTTTGTGATAAATCTTTAAATATCATTCTATCTAGATCAAATTTCATCAAATTTCTTGATGATTTAAATATTTATCAAGCATATGATAATACAAGAAAATTAAAATGATTGGAAGAGTTACTTTAAAAGTCTAGTTTTACTCTTATATTTCATTAATTAAAATCATTAATTACATGCAAAATATCATCAAGAACCCATATTTTTGACTTAAAGCCATTTGTAATTCTCTATACTTGGACATCACAACTATCTTATCATGAAATTAGAGCGATCCATAGTAAAAATTTTGATGCATTTGGTTGAAAATCAACTTATCTTAAATGTTCCTAAATTCGAGACACTTCTTAGTTTTATGGTTTGTTTGCGTTGGTTGTTTAAAAATCGATGAAGTTTATCAAGAAGTCGTTGTCTAAAAGCTACGGGTATTATAATTTTTTATTATTTTTAAAAAATTAGACAACAACTTTCTAGTAGCTATCGCACTCTGCCAGGTCAGGTTGAAAAAAATAACTTTCTCATTATAGCTTCTTCAAAACGCAACCAAAATGCTGTTTCCCAAATGTCATTTGCGGTGAGGTTCAGACCACACTACAGACAGAAAGCTGCCCCAAACGCAGTCTTAATGTTCTTAATGAGAATGAAAGGTTTAGATATTACATTGAAGGTTACATTACTAAATGAGTAAGCGAGCTAGTGCATGTGTGCTTGTGATGAAACTTAATGTAATACTAATATGGTCTTTGTGGACAACCAAAAAATCAAATGTTAAGGTAAAATTGAAATAAGAAATAACTTATATCTCTCTATATATATTGTATACCCAAGGTTACCTCAAACCCACCAGCTCATTATGAAACAACCTCCTAGCCAATTGATGACTCAATCAAGCCTAGGGGTGTAAATGAGTCCAGCCGAGTAATGTTTCGACTTAATCAAGCCAAAGTTTTTAAATTATTTGTTAACTTGAACTTGAGTTCGAGCTCGACTCTAGAAAAAACAATAATTGCTCGAGCTCAACTCGAATACTCAACTCGAATACTCGAGCTTGAATAAGAAGCTTGAGCTTGACTCGATTGTTGAGCTCAAATTCATTTATACAAATCAAAATTTTCTAAAATTTCATAGCAGACATAATTAAATTATGTAGATTTTGTCAGTTGTAGAATTTAAATTATTTTTTCATTTACAACAAAAGTTTAACTATTTAACATTCAACTTTTCATTTTTTTGACATTTTTAGTAATTCTGTCAAGATAGCAAGAAGGCAAGTATTTAAACAAAAAAGGCAATTTATAGAACTTATCTTGCCAATTGTTTTTTCATATATGTGCCGAAGTGATTTCAAACTTGAATCTTAGCTCATTTCAGCGAGAAAGTGAAAATGCCAAATAATTAATTAAAACAAAGTAATGTGACTTTATACTAGCATAGTTACTGTTAAAACTTACTTTGATAAATCTGAAAAACAGAAAGCCGATTAGAATGCTAATTTTTAATTTGAATAAAGAAGAACAAGTAATTTATGGGCATGCCTTGTAATATGTAGAAATTACAAAGAGCTTTCATGTAGCAATCAAAATTACTATATAAATGTTCTTTTTCCAAACTTTTAGGTTTTAGGCAAAGGGATCTCAATTTAAAATGTCGAAAAACCATAAAAGCCCAATAGTTTACTGAATGACACAAAAAAATAATTTGACAATATCATTTTAGTTTTTATAACACAAAAAAGGTTCATTAGAAAAATTAATATGAATTCAGCATATGATGAAACTCTTTTAAGTGCTCTATTTTTGTGATACACCACAATCTTCAAATATGACATGTATTGAGCCGCCAAACATAAGAGCAAATCCAACTAACCTGAAAAATAAGATGAGAATTGTTTATAAGCATTATTTGACTTGATATTACCTCCATAAATTTCTTTTGAATATAATATTGACAAAAAAAACATCCATAAATGATATTGCCATCAACAACAAATAAATATCTACATGTTGCTACCATCAGCATAAAACAAAAATCTATAAAAAAAAAATCATTGCTGCCATCAACATAAAATAAAACTCACTTGTTTCTACTATCAACACAACAAAAAAATTCAATGAATCATGGAGTATTTGTAGGAAGGGAGATATAAAACCCACTAAACTATGATAAATGTGTCCAAAATCTTGTAGATTTAATATCTACATATTGTTACCATCAGCACTCAACAAAAATCAGCAAAAAAAAAAAAAAAAAGAATGAACATGAAGGATTTGTAGGAAAAGAGATATAAATTAATACACGGTAGTATATTAGTGTCTTAGTGGTGTATGCAATAAACCTAAAAGAAATCACACTTGCATTGAAGAAATCAAGCTTGAAATTAGAAAATAAACTCAAGCAATAATATTGTTTTGACTTTGATTTTAGGTTAGAAAAAAGAGAAGGCTTAGCCGAAGAGCTACCAAAGAAGAAATCTAACATTGAAGCTTTACAAAGATGAAGCTGCTTCGTTCTTTCAAGAAGAGACGAAGATAAGGTGTCGTTATCTCGGCAAGAGACAAAGACAAATTGTCATCTCCCTCTAGCTAGTAAGAGGCGTCTGTTGGTGGCGAGTCGGTGACACTACTTAAGGGACGAGATGTCTCGAGTCTTGACCCTCAAATAAGAATCGAAGAAGCAAATAAAAGGGGTTGCGGAGCGGATTTTTTTGGTTTTAGTATCAGTACTTAATTTAATATTTTATTTAATTAATAATAAATGAGCAGCTTGATAAGCTACCGAGTCGAGTCAAGAAATGCTTGGGCTCGAGCTTGTATAATATACGAGCTCATGTAAAAGCTTGAGTTCGAGCTCGCAACTCGATAAGCTCGACTCACAAGCTCATTAATGAGTTGAGTTTGAGCCAACTCGACTCACTTACACCTCTGATCAAGCTAGCCTGATAAGAGCTCGTTCCTCATTGACTTGTTACCTATTCATCATCTAGAGGAATATGTTGGATAGAGCGATCTTTGATAAGGAACTCACCATCTTTTTGATAGGCCTACCCGATTCAGTTGATGAACTCGCCCAACATACCTGATGGGAGAGTTCTACAAGTAAAATCGTCACTCGTCCATTGTATAGTTTGGTAGGGACTTAGATAGTGAACTAAACAAGTTGATCCACATAAGAGGCGACGTCAACTAGAGGCCACATTCTCTGTTATACTAAGTTATTATACATGTGTCCATTCTAAGTAGTCCCCAGAGTATGTACACCTTCTTTTTATTAATTTTTATGAGTTTATTGTAGTCATTTATGTATCCATCTTAACTTATAAATTAAGGATCGAGAGACATATTTAGGATTTCTTTACCACGTATTTGAGATCATATAGTTCTTTTGACATTTCATTCTTATGAGACTCTTTGTACTTGAGCCACTCGACTATTATTATATTTTCATCTTTAGTGATATATAAAATATATGCACTTTTACTTCCCTTTTTCTCTTATTTTCTCTTTCATTCTCTACCACTCATTTCTCTTGTTGAGTTACATGAGTAGGGTCTGGTGTCATCCTATGGATGGATCAAGATCTAATAAACACACACATACACACACACACACACACACACACATATATATATATATATATATATATAAAATGATTTAAACAAAATAGAAATTGTTTTTTTAATATTAATTCATTTTTTGTTGTATGAAAATTGGGAGATAAAATTTAGGCGAATTATGATTTTACCTTATGATGTTTTTAGTAGTGCAAGTGTTTACTATTGCATTAAAAATGGGAATCTAACAAGCCTTCATTGATGGAGTTGATGTCTTAAATGACCCAATCGGCTTTACAAGCATCAGATATTGATGGTGTAGGAATGCAAGAGATGATGAGTGTTAGATGATAGTCATTAGCAATGAAGGCATTTTTTGAGGGGAAGTTGTGAATGAGTAGGATTGGAAGACGTAGAAGAAAGAGGATCAAAATATGAAGATATATTCTAACTTCAAAATTAGCATAATTACTATTAACTTGAACTTTCTTTTGCTATCTTTAGGGCAAAAGTATATTACAACTTGGTTGTTCAACATTGAGTGTGTGTGTATGTGCATGAGATAGAGAGAGAGAGAGAGAGAGAGAGAGAGAGAGAGAGATATGATCACATGCTTGTAGGCATCAATCCCAAATAATATCATTTTTTTAAAAAAATATTTGAAATTAATATAAAAGCTACACTAATAATGAAAATTACTAAATAAATTTGGAAAAAAATCCAAATAGATTTGGGTGTATTCCAAATCATTCGACAAGATTTTTTAACATCAAGCTCAAGTTGAAACAATAATCATATGCTATTAAATATATTTTTCTTAATTAAACCTGTTCTCTATAAATTCCAAAAATAATGTTTTTAGGGGAACAATTGAGATGAATGCAAATCATAATTAGAAAAATTAGCAAATGTATTTGATAATTCAAATTAATAAATTTTAACCTTCCTAAAATTTTGAAAGGTATTTAAACTATTTTCTTCATTTAATATTTAAAATCATAAAATTTTCTATTGCAAAAATTTAGAAGATGGTTTAAATAAATTTAGAGAAATTAGCTGGAGTTTAATGCAAATCCCTAAGTCTATGAAATCAAACTAGTTTCCAAATGAATCCCTAGCTTTTTCACATGAAAATTCAAGTATATCCATATCAATGGAATGAAAATTCTCTAAATTCACTTGTAAATTAAATAAAATATTTTAATCTACTTTAAGTTTTCTCAAAATTATCCAAGGCATTTTCTTATATTTGATATTATAAAAAAGAATATTTTAGACAAAAAATAGAAAATTTTCTCTAATAATTCTTTCAAAATAAGAGGGTATTTAAAACATCATTGTGAACTTATAAACTCAAATATAATGAGTAGTTGATCATCCTATACCTTGAACTTCATTTTTAAAGCCTAACTTTCTCCACAAAAAAACTCCAAACTTGTTTAACATGTATGATAATAGGAAGTTGGTCAAATCATGGATAAGCTCTAATTAACTTGCTTGATATAGTCAAGAAGTTTTGGAATTTTCAAAGCCCTAAGCCAATTAAACAATTAAAATAAAAAGTTTTAGAAGAAATTCTATGAAAATATTTTTTCTTAGTCCATCTTAGAATGCACCTAAGGATCTAATTTCATGCAATTCGATTTTATGAAAAATTAGAGTAAAAATCTCATACAAATGCCTTAAAAATTTCCAAATAGGGTTTAGGGGATGCATGGTTTGTCGATCTATCCTAATTAGACCTATAAGATCTTGTTTAAAAAGAACACAACTCTAATTTTATCAACCTTATTGCATTGTGCTCAAACCAGGGCTATAAGTTTGTCAAGTCAACTTTAACTCAAAAAATTCAAATAAAAATTGCCACCTTCACAAACAATGAAGTTCCATCATTGGGTGTAGAAAGTAGAAGCATACCCTTGATTGCTTCTCACATCACTTAGGATTTGTTTAGAATTTAGAATTGTTACTTCCACAGTGCATCGATTGTGGCAAATCAATTCCACACCTTAGGAGATGTGTAAGAGAAAAAATCATTTTTAACGATGGGCTAAGATTGGTTGGATTATTGCTAAAACCATAGCACTAAATGATTTTAGAGCTTTTGGGTGATCGGAGTTTCCCTAAGAGGATGAGCTTGATCTAGAGGTCTAGGATGCTTCCATAAGTTTAGAGAAGTTGTAGTGGAATGATCACTTCTCTCTCATTGACGAGCTTAATTATCTCTTGATTGGGGCCTAAACTTGGGTTAGTCGCATAAGATAGTTATTGAAAAATTAGGGAGATACACATGAATGGTGGTTATCGATTTGGGTAGTGATTATACCTTAAGGATAATCCTTCATTTTTGGTTTTAGCTATTTACATGGGATATTCACATTTGTTTTGACTAATCATGCTTTAACCTATAGTTAATGGTAAACTCATGTTGTAAGTTTACTGATTAGGTTAGTCCTAAGTCTAATGCAATCAATTTGAACAAATTAATGGGTCAATTAAAGACTTGAGTTCATGTAGATTTAAATGTCACTATGGGTTAACTTTGATCTAATTATCCAATTGGGCGGAACCAATGGGTCAATTGGCATATAGGTGGCCCATATAGATGTGGTCATTTGAGCCAAGTTGATCAAGTTGGTTTAATTAAATTAAAGAGTTAATTATGGGTTTATTTTTGGTCAAGTGGACCAACTGTCTCGTTTGGGTCAAATAACGGTCAGTTTGGCTTAATTAAGGCATGGTAAACTCATTCAAGGGGTTTGAAGTGGGTGTTGGGCTAAGTTGGGTTCACTTTGATTCAACTGTCCTAAGGAGCAATTGGGCCAATTCCATATATGGTGAGTTCATTTAGGTTAAATGAAAGTTTAGTTAAGGTTAATTTGGTCAATTTATCCTAAATGGTTTAATTGGATTTTGTGGAATCAAGGGTCATTTGAATTCAAGTAAAGTTTGATTAATGATTTGGAATGAGGTTCCAAATGTTGGCATGGCTCAATTCGACCTTAAGGGTTTTAATGGTTTAACTTGGATCACAGTAAATCAAATGGCTAAATCAAGGGCAACTTGGGCCAAATGCATTGGTTGACCTATTGAAATTGGTTTTAGACACTAGGTTTATTTAATCAAGTAATTTGAGTATTTAGGTTCCATCAGATAAAATAGTTTCATTTGGCCTTAATTTGGGCCAAAGGGTCCAATTAAACTAATTCAAAAGTTTGTTGGCTCAATTAGGTTATTTTGAACTATTCAGAGCTATTGCAAGGGTTCGCCAAGGTTAATTTTATCAGTTCTAGGGTTTAAGTCTTATTGCCTTAATTGGGTTCAATTAGACCAAATTATTGCTCAAGATGCCTTTGCTTGATTTAGTGGTCAATTAGGATCTATTCATCTATGATTTGATAATAAGACTCCTATGGATGTGGTATGGCCTATTCTTTGAATAAATTGGTTTAAAATCACCAATTGGGTTTCAAGGTTAATTGTAATTACATTTATGAGAAGAAAGACATATATTACTCTGTATGCATGTTATTATGGGAACTCCTTAATTTGATTTGGAGACTATGTTGATATAAATATTTTGTAAGGACTCAAAAACCTGGGCCCCAATCACAAGTTTGGAGTTTTTATGAGGTTACATCCAGTGTTTTCATGATGTGGCCATTGTTTGCATGCCAGTGAACATAAAGTTGTGAAATGGTTTAGTTTTTTATTCATTTTATTTGAGCCATAATATGGCACATGCACACCACAGAAATGGATGTTTGCACAAAAGAATCCATTCATTTCTTAATGAAGAAACTTCAATGAAGCTTTTTTTATCTATTTTTTTTCCTTCTCCCACAGGATAAAGACCAAGAAAGCTTACTCAAGCAACTGCATAATCTTTCTGATGCATTGGAATTCCAGCAGAATGAAATAAAGAATGCCAGAGATATATTACGTTCAATAAAAGCTAAACTGGGTATTCTCGAAGGCAAGATTGCACTTGAGGTCATGTATGAAGTTTCATTCATTTGATTGCTATTGAATTTATCGTTATTATTTATTTAATTTAAACTCTTTTAAACTTCTCTACAGTGAATCTCAAAAAGTTATTGAAGAGAAACAAACGAAGCTTGTTGCTGCTGAATGGTCCCTGCGCATTTTGCATTCTGTATGCATAGTTTGGCCTAACTCTGCCTCTGAAGTTCTTTTGGCTGGGTCGTTTGATGGATGGACAAGTCAGGTTTGGTATTTTCTGATACTTATCCTTTTTTTAAATTTTGTGTATCTTCTAGCTGACATGGCATGCCTTGTTTTGTTTTTAAGCCAAAATCTATTGTGGTTAACAAATTTCAATCACAATAATGTTAAATTCTTGTTGAGACTTATTCTTTCATTAATTAATGCAAGTACTCTTTATATTAAGAATGAGTTGGAGAGGATCCCATAGCTACCCCAATTGGTCAGATGTGTTTTATGTGTCATGAAAATTTTTATTTTCTCATTTATCCTTTTCAAATAAATGCAAGTGTTTCTCGAGATCTACCTCCTTGTTTAACTTGAAATTTTATGATGAGCTGCTGAAGCCTCTTCAACGACTTTTCCTCATATGCAGTTCTCTCTATCTTGCATATATCTAAATTCGGTTCTTGGTGTTAACCTACTCTAACATATATCAGCTTCTCTATTAACCACTCTTCGTCTGGTTTCTTGTTTTGTGTGCAATATTTCCTAGTGTAGCAATATACCTATTTTAGGTGGAGATCAAAGGAGTGGGAGTCAGATATAGATTTAAATTTGATTGAACACTGAATGGCTGATGTGCTTGAATTTTTTCAATTGTTGGCCCTTATGGGTGCTTTGAGATTTGAATGAAGACCATTAACAAAATTTACCTTTCATCTCTAGTTTTCTTCGAAGTGATTAATTATGGAAGAACAAGTCTTCCTATTTGTTCAAGTATGCATTTACTAGCATTGATCCTTGGAGAAAGTTATGAATATTTAAGAGAAGTTATTCTTACTAACATTGGGGAACATATTTATTTCATATTTGTTCAAGTCTTCCCAATTTTATGCAAGGTGATCATCATTAGTGATGGATTTAGCAAACAAATGTTTTGTGAAGTCAGTTTTTAGCACAAGCTAACAAAACTGCGCTCTTTAGGAAATAGGTGACAATCATAGTAATCCTCATATTTTGCTACCTAGTTAAGGGAAGTATTAGGGTCTTATTTTTCATCAAAGCTTGAGAAATCTAACTTAACATGTTTAAGGCATTGTCATATCCACACTCATGTACGCCTTGGTCATAAGTGCACAGACAATTTTATAGGTGAGCAATTGGCAGTTGCTGATTAGGCATTTGAAATCATGAGCCTTCAAAAGAGAGTGCTTGTCTTAATGATGGAGTTATTAGATTGGGCTACGTGTGAGCAGCTTCTATTCACTAAGTGAGTGTCCCCTTAAGCTTGGGTGAGCAGCCCTGTAGCTAGGGCAAGTGATTGCTTGAGTAAGGGTGAATAACCCTAGCAAGTTCATCGTGGTTCCTAGTGAGTGCACCTTTACTTCTATATTTTTTTAGATTTATATTTAATTCCCATATTCTTTTATATCTTTTAGAGAGCAATTTGCAAAGAGAATAGGAGAATTCATTCAATCATTTTTTCGAGAGCTAGAGAATTAGGTCAATCATTTATTACTTTAGTTGAATAGTAAAGGTGAAAATGATAGGTTCCAAGATTTGTTTAATTCCTATGTTGGGAACAACACTCACTTTAATACTTTATTTTTAATTTTGATTTGTCGCTTTACATGTTAACAATTTTGGTGGTCTATAAATATAGGTTGGTGTGCCATTTTTGGACTTGATTTTATGGCTCTCCTCCATTGGGAAATCCGCCTTTATTCAAATAGCCAATTTGCCTATGAGGAAGTCGGTGGATATTTCTAAACATGACTTGTGTTCTATTTAAACATGAGCAGGGTCAACAAAACAGAAAAAATTGAGTCATTCTGGGGTCAAGAAAAGAAGGTTGGTAAAGAGGGTGGAAGATCATGACTTGGGTGGTAGTTAGATAGCTCCCATGCAAATGATTGTGGATCCCTTCGCACCAATTGTTGTTGTGGTGGGTTAAATAATTGAGTTGATAGTTCAAGTGCTCCAATTCAAGTAGAATCTCATAATACGTATACCTAATAAATTTTTAGCTTTTAATTTAGCACTTCCAAAATGTATTTTCTATTTAATAGTAAGGTTGGTTCTATGGCTGATATTGTAATAACCGGAAAAAAAAAAAAAACCAAAAATGCAACGCGGGCGACAGTCACAAAAGTAAAGAAAAAATACGAGGAGAGTCGCTTTCCCAAAACACGCGAGAAGGAGAAAGGGGAGACTCTACCCTGCGTGCCCTAAGTGAGATCGGCCGATGAACGCCGACGAATCGAGAGAAGAAGGAGAAGCGGCTACGACCCTGACGTCTGCGTTCTACCAGGCCAACGTATGTCGTCGACCAAGGAAGGAGAAGAGAAGGCCTTCTGTGGCGGCGCCGACGATCGAGGAAAAGAGGGAGGAAAAGAGTCGAGCCTCCGCTGCATGCGGAGTGAAGAAGTTGAGTGGTGTGTCTTGGGCAAAACCGAGAGGAGGTAAGTAAATAATTTATATAATTATTTTAATTGAAATTTGATTGTTATGTTATTAGATTTAGTCTATTTCAAGTTAACTTAGGGTTTATAATTATAACTTAGGGTTATAGATTTGAAGGACTTTAAATTAGAATTTGGTAAAGATAAATTAAAATTTAGTGTAAGAATCATTTTAAGATCATTTCAAGAATAAATTTAAGAAAATAAGGAAAGGGAGTATTAGATTTTAGGAGCACATATAAAGAAAAGTATTTATATTATCGTTAATTAGATTAGAATCATTTTGATGGGGTATGATAATCAATTAATGTTATATATTAAGAACTTTAACACTTAATATTTTATGTTATAGAATTGCAAGGAAGGAATCATTAAAGGAAAGGAGGTTATAAACCGTAGTTAAAAGTGGGTAATTACGTTCTTACATTTATGGTAAAAATGTCTTTACTTTCATGTGATGAAATGCATGTTTAAATGATTTTGACTTTTTCCTGCATTGCCAGCTGTGATGATTTTCCTGCTTTTATATAAATTGTGAATAGTCGCTTCTACGTTGAATAATACCGAACGCTAGATCATATCGCTGATTCATTTTATAAAGTTTCACCGACATCACTAATTAATGTCCATAGTGATATGATCAGATGCTATGAATGTATGTCAATCTGAAGTTCATACAGATACGCTAAATGCACTACATATGATAAAAGCGCCAAGAAAATTGGCAAATGGTAAAGGTTATGGATACTCATCCTTTGGATGAGTATAGATGGTGACTCATGGACGGGTGATAAAAGTAAAGGTAAAAGAAAAAAATTCATATGCTACTGCTAAATGTTTATGAATACTGACCCCATACGCCATCGCTAAATGTTTACGATATCAATACGCTATCTTCGCTAAATGTTTACGATACTTACCTCACATATGATTGATTGTTTGAGATTATTTTCTTTTACGTATGCTGTGAAAACCGAATGTATACGCTTTTTTTTGTTTACTATAGTGTAATAAAGATAATCGACCCTAATCAATTATATTCATTCGTTAGTTATTTAATCTTTTTCAGGAAATAATCCTAATTAAATGACTGATAGAAGAGAAAGTCAGGTTTACCGCCGTAGAGGAACTGCAGGAGATAGGTATTTATGTAAGAATTATGTGAAGTTATGTTAAAGTGATTTTTCCCGAATCAGATAACATTTATGTATGTAATTTTAAATCATCGGATCAGACTTTTATAATCAGTAATGGAGACTTTAAATTTATATTGGAATAGTTAAAATGTTTTCTTTATCCGTCCATCGTCTGTTCGCCAGATTCCAAGCTCCCCTGTGACAAGAGTGGTATCGAGCAAATTTTAGATTTTAGATAAGTAATGAAAAAAAAAATCAAAGAGCCATTGGAAGAGGATAAATTTTATGAATAAATTTGCATATGATTATATTGATTAATGTGTAAGAGTTATAATTAATTTGTGTTTCGTGCCTACAATCAATTCAGAAGACGCTATAGGAAAATAGAGGCACAAACCATCGAGCACTGAATTTGGTGCAACCACCTTCACTCTATGGATGCATTTACACAAATGATGGAAGCAATGACTCGAGATGATAAGGAATCAACATACCCAGTGGAAGTGGTGGAATTTATCGATAACACCAAATTATTTCAAGATATATACCACCTCTTTTCTCGCAGGTGCGAGGACCTATAGAATCAGAAAACTGGCTAATGCGAATAGAGAAAATTTTAGAAAGTATGTCATGTTCTTCAGAAAGAAGAGTTGCTTTGGCTTCTTTTGCTTTTGAGCAAGTCGAGAGATGACATGGGACGCTACAAGAGAAATTTGGGAGGTCTTGCAATCTTATTTCATGGGAGGATTTTGTGAAGACTTTAGAGATTGGTTTGTACCCTCTCCTGAGAGACGCGACAAATTCATGACGGGTACAGGAGATCGCTATAATGCAATATGAAACCGAAGTTTACAATGCTTTCGGTATGCACCTCAATCGATACCAAATGCGGAAGAAAAATGTCATAGGTTTTATGCTGAAGGATATAATCGCCGCCTTGATTCCTTGGGTATTGATAACTATGTCAGACCGGAAGCTGGATAATGGATGTGCAAGCTACTGAGAGAAGGAGGATATTCAAAAGAGGAGGAATGATGATAGCCAAAATGCAGTAATGTTCAAACTGAAAAATCAAACCGAAGAAGCTGCTAGATACCGCCAAGAGTAATGAGATTGCCACATGCCCAAAATGTGGAAGAGCACACAGCGAGAGTGCCTCTCGCACAAACACTGCTATCGGTCACGTGACATATGGCAAAATCTTGCCCTAACTTCGCCGTGAACCTTTAAGGGATGCTAGACAAGTGTTCAACCTCCTCGAGGAGTGGTAAAGAATGATTGAATCGACCGCATCGCCCATCTCAAACTCGAACCAACAAAAAATACACGAAGTTTATGCACGACGCAATAAGAAGAGACTCGCTGATCATCACATGTATGTCTTTAATTAAATTAAGACGCCATAATTTTGTATTGTGTTAGATATATATTTGTTTTATATGCCTATTCAATTATAGGTATCATCTTTATTGGAAGTAAATCAGTTAGAGTTTTATTTGATACTGGAGCATCACATTCATTTATATCTGAAGAATGTGTGAGGATTTTGGGATTACAAATTATGAAAATGTCGGTACTTTCAAGAAGAATGCCAAAGTCTCAAATGAAGAAAATGTTTGGTGTGAACCTAAACATCTGAAAGAAGTTGAATCTGATTTAATAAGATCGCCAATTTATGAATTGATGTAATTTTAGAAATGGATTGCTAAAATATTTTCTACTATAGATTGTTTAAAAGATACAAATTCAATATTCTCGGAAAAGAAGAATTCAAATTAAGTATAAAGGAGTATTAACTATGATGGTGTTTGAAAGTTCAAAAGATGCTAGAAAAGGCATGAAAGTTTTCGCTCAAATTATCGATGTTACTAAAGAGGTAAAGAAGATGGAGGATATACCAAGAAGAAAAGGAGTATCTAAGTCTTTCTCGGATGATTTGGGGTTTACCTCCAGAGAGAGATTGAGTTAATTCAAGGCAAAACCAGAAGAAAGGCAATATAAGACAATCAAAGAATTACAAGAGTCAAGAATCGCCTACAAGAATTGTTAGAGAAGGGATTTATCGCTAAGACATCTCCTCGGGGAGCTCAGATTATTTGTGAAGAAGAAAGATGGGAGCTTCTACATCGATTATGAGAACTTAACAAACTCACCTTGAAGAATAAATATCCCTTACCAAGAATTGATGATCTTTTTGAGGAGCTTGATTTTCAAAGATTGATTTAAGATCGGGTTATCATCTGAGAATTAAAGAAGAAGATATACTAAAGAATTGATTCAAGAGTGTGCACTATGAGTGTGGACGCCTTTGGCTTAACAAATGCTCCAACAGATTTGTATTTATGGATCTCATGAATAATCTTTAAACCCTTTTAGATTCATTTGTGATTGTATTCATATGATATTCTAATTTATTAGAGATGAACAGCTCATGAAAACCACCTTCACATCATTTTGCAAGCTTTGATAGGAAATGAATTATATGCAAAGTTTTCAAAGTGTGAATTTTGGTTAAATAACATCATATTCTTGGGGCATATGATTAGTAGTGAAGGGGTTTTGGATCGGTAAAGTCGAGAATAAATTTGAATGTACCTACCAGATCACGGAAGTCGGTTGGGGCTGCAGGATATTATAGGAGATTTGTTGCCAGATCACGCCACTATCGAGATCTGAAAAGCCAAGTTTGAATGGTCGACCGCGTGAAAAGCGCTTTTCAAAATTGAAGAATTATTTAACGACCGCAGATAACTATTCCATCGTGACGAAAAGATTTCAAACTTATACATCATAAGAGGCTTGGGATGTACTTACGCAGAATGGAAGAGTGATTGCTTATCTTGCGAATTGAAAAATCATGAAAAGAACTATCCCACCCACGATTGAGCGAAGTGGTATTTGCATTAAAAATTTGGAGACATTATTTATATGGAGTAAGGTGTGAAGTTTTCACTGATCATCAAAGTTGAAATATATCTTTACCGAAGGAGCTAAATTTAAGGCAAAGAAGATGGTTGGAACTCATTAAAGATTATGATTTAGATATTCAATATCATCAGGAAGGCAAATATAGTTCGACGCTTTGAAAAAAACATCGCAGAATGCTTATTGATGATCTCATCGTGAGGAGTTGATTAAAGATTTAAAAAAAATTGGAAATTTCAATTATCAAATCTACGTGATGATCACGCTTTATCATAAATCGATGGCTATAAAATCAAATTTGAAAGACAAAATACGACGCTTTACCTCATGGTGACTATCGAAAATTTTAGATTTGGTAAAGGTAGTCATACGTAAGATTTTGAAATCAATGAAGAGGATTATTGAAATATCATAACGTAATTTGCATTCCAAATATTGGAGATTTGAGAAAAGACATATTACATGAAGACATCATTCTATCAGACAATTCATCCAGTAGAAAAATATATCAAGATCTTAAGAAAATATTTTGGCGAATGAAAAGATGTAGAATGTCTCTAAATGTCAATCATGTCAGATGATTAAGGCTGAACATCAGAAGCCAAGTGAACTTTTACAGCCCTTGCCGATACCTGAGTGGAAGAGGCTGTGATGCTATTTGTGTTATTATTGATAGGTTGACTAAATCTGCACACTTTATACTTATCAAACAATCTGATACTATTGAAAAACTAGCAAGAAAATATGTTGATGAAATCGTGAAGTTACATGGTGTGCCAAAATCATAGTGTCCGACGGATACCGATTTACATCTGATTGTGAGAAAATTCAGCTTTAGAAAAGTTTTACTTTCGATCGATTCCATCCTCAAACCGACGACCGAAAGAACAATTCAAACACCGGAAGATTTGTTGAGACTCGGTTTCTTGAAGAGGAAATGGGAAGTTCATTTGCCTTTGATTGAGTTTGCTTATAATAATACAAGAGTATTGGTATGGCTTGAAGATTATGAAGGAAATGCGAACACCGCTGGTGACAGAAAGAAAAATCATCGGGTGCATGTAGTAGATGTTTACCGAAAAGATCCGATTGATCCGTGATAGATTAAAAGTTGTTCAAGATAAAGAAATATTATGATGATAAACATCGGCCAGTAGAATTTGAAGTGGGAGAATTTGTATTTCTTAAAGTCACCCATGAAAGGTATAAAACGACGACAAAGTTGGAAAGTTAAGCCCACGTTATATTGGTCCATGAAATCTTGGAAAGAATTGGAAAGTGCATAGACCGGCTTTACCTTCACACGCAGGAGTGCACAATATGTTTCATATTTCTTCTAAAATAAAATATATCGATGAAGAACAAGATTATTACCGATCCTATTGATATTCAAATGGATCTCACATTTATGGAGGCAAAGAATTATAGATTATGATATCAAGTATCTCAGGAATAGAGAAATTCCATTTGTCCGTGTACTGTGGAAACATGGATTTGATCGAGAAGCTACGTGAGAGAAGGAATCAGAAATGCGAGAACTATACCCTCAATTATTTAATTAAAGGTATTTTATTATCGTCATTTAAATTTCGAGGACTAAATTTTATAAGAGGAGAGATTGTAATAACCTAAAAAAAAAACCAAAAAAACTCCGGATGGCTTAAGTAAAGAAAAATACGAGGAGAGTCGGCTTTCCCAAAACAGAAGGAGAAAGGGGAGACTCTGCGTCTACCGAAGTGAGACCGCCAACGTCGACAATCGAGGAGAAGAAGGAAGACCCTAGACGTCTCAGTTCCACTGCGGCCAACGTGTCGTCGAAGGAGAAGAGAAGGCTTGCCGGCTGCGTACAATGATCGAGGAAGAAGCGAAGTGCCGACGGGAGGAAAGGAGACGAGCCTCCGTATGCGTGGAGTGAAGAAGTCGAGCAGTGTGTCTTGGGCAAAACCGAGAGGAGGTAAGTAAATAATTTATATAATTATTTTAATTGAAATTTGATTGTTATGTTATTAGCTTTGATTTAGTCTATTTCAAGTTAACTTAGGGTTTATAATTATAACTGGGTTATAGATTTCGAAGGGACTTTAAATTAATTAGAAGATAAATTAAAATTTAGTTTAAGAATCATTTTAAGATCATTTCAAGAATAAATTTAAGAAAAATAAGGAAAGGGAGTATTAGATTTTAGGAGCACATATAAAAGAAATGTATTTATATTATCATAATTAGAATCATTTGATTATGATAATCAATTAATGTTATATATTAAGTAACTTTAACACTTAATATTTTATGTTATAGAATGCAATTGGAAGGAATCATTAAAGGAAAGGAGGCTCAAGAGGAAATTGCAAGTTAAAAGTAATTATGTTCTTACATTTATGGTAAAATGTCTTTACTTTCACGTGATGAAATGCATGTTTAGATGATTTTGACTTTTTCCCAGACCGCCATGTGATGATTTTCCCGCTTATATAAATTATGAATAGTTTAATCGCTTTATGTTGAATAATACTGAACGCTAGATCATATCACATGATTCATTTTATAAAGCTCTCACCGACATCTACATGAATTAATGTCCATAGTGAATACATGAATGAATGCGATGTTGAATCTTGAGTTCACCTTATTGACTATGACGAATGCACTGCACATATATGTGCGCCGCCAAGAAATTGGCAAATGAAAGGTTATGGATACTCATCCTTTGGAGATGACGTGACTCATGGACGGGTGATAAAAGTAAAGGTAAAAGAAAAAAATTCATATGCTACTGCTAAATATTTATGAATACACTCTATACGCTCGCTAAACGCTGTTTATGATACCGACCATACGCTATCGCTAAATGTTTATGCATACTTACCTCACATACGATTGATTGTTTTACAGATTATTTTCTTTTACGTATGAGAAAAGACGCATAGTTTCTTTTTCAGATATCTTATAGAATAAAGATAATCAATCTAATCAATTATATTCATTCGTTATTATTTAATCTTTTCGAAATAATCCCAATTAAACGACCGATAAGAGAAAGTCGTTCGCCGTAGGCGAACACGGAGATAGGTATATGTCGAAATTATGTTAGTTATGTTAAAGTGTATTTTCCGAATCAGATTAGAACATTTATGTATGTAATTTTAAATCATCGGATCAGGTCTTTTATAATCAGATATGGAGACTTTAAATTTATATTGGAATAGTTATAAATGTTTTTTTATCCGTCCGATCGCCTGCTCGCCGCAGATTCCAAGCTCCCGGGCCGGGTCGTGACAGATATGGATCTTCCAAAGTTGGGAACCATGCATTCACAAGTTGCTTCTCAAGTTAGACCAGTCCCATCTACTAGAGCAAGTTAGTCTAAAGAGTTATATGCTTTTCATTTCTAGAAAGCCATGTATTCATTTAACCATGAGTGAGCTTTTAGGTTATTGTCTAATTGAGTAAAGGCTATAGCTATTGTAGGTTTGACTTGTGATTCTCACCATGGATAAATGGTTTGTGGAGCCATTGATATTTTTTAAGAGCTTTAATTAAGTTTTTGATGATTATCCTTGGTACAACTTCAATAAGCCCAAGGAATGATTAGGTCGTTAATGCTACAAGCGAGGTCAATTTTATCATTGGGGTGAGGGTGTGCGTTGGGGACAAGCTTCCTATGGGTCTCTCGCATGAGCATAGTCTTGAGGCTTAAGGTTCTACATCTTTAACAGACTATAATTTTGTGCCTTTGATGGATAATGGCATAGCACCTTCTGTGGTCCATGATTCAATGCCTCTAGCAGTCCTAAACTCAACATATCTGATCATTCAAATTGAGGGCTTATTAACAAAAGTTGAGTTGAGATCTTCCTTAGCCTTCACCCAAAATAAAGTGCACACTTTAGAGGATCAACTCATCATAATTGGGGCTAGTGTCAAAGAGGAAAAGAAGCGTCCTCTTGGACGAGAAATCTAGTTCCATTATGATTTTCTCTATTTGTTAAGAGGTCCAAGATTTGAAGGTTGAAATTGTGACTGTTTGCATGTTTATGGAGTCATCCAATTTGAATCAGTTTTTAGCAGGCAGAGGTTTTAATCTACGACAACTTATAAAGATGTAATATCTCTTGATGTAATGTTGAATCCTCTTTATAGATTTTTTTTATCCTTAGTAATTACTATATGTCGAGTTTCCTCCGTATAATTGCATTTTAATAACCATTTGTCTTTTTTATGGAATTATATTTGTTGCAAGTGTGAGTGTTGATTTTTGCTGATCCCAAGATAAACGCTTGTTGTTATTGTTGTGAGTGCTGCTTTTATTTCTCAATTTTTCTTTTTTGAACTTGTTGACTATCTTGATTGTAATGATGAAAAAAAGAGTTGATTTAAATTTTTTGGCTTTATAATTGACATGGCTTTTTCATAGAGTCTCATCCTTTTTCATAAATAGCCTTTTGGTGCTCGCTAATATGGTACACTGAGTTATTGCTTCAAGGATGCAAACTTCTTGGTGTGAGTTTTGAAGAAAGTTGAGTTCCCCACCAAGTTAGGTTGGACTTGCGATTCCTTTTGTGTAAGGAGATCATTGATGTATAGAATCTTTACAAACTCACCCTACTTAGGCCTTACATTATTCTTTTGTGAGCATAATCATCATGAGGGTGGAGAAGATATCATAGAGCATCAATTTCTTTTATGATATTTTCTTTGTGAAGTCCTTCAAGGATGGGTGGGTGCATTAATTGTTCTCTATGTGTAGTTGACTTATTTTAAAAACAAAGTGAGGGATTGGAAGGCTATTTTTTTTGGTGAAGTTGGCCATTGGATGGATAGTCATGATCAAGATGCCCCCATTTGCTAAGGAGAAAGCTGACCTCCCTACTCTCGATGTAAAGGAATATCACACCTTTCTTCAACTCAAACGTATGGCCTTGCAGGTTAAGTTGTGTATCTCTCTATAGGCTATGAGGAAGAACCTTTATGGTAAGTGACTTTTCCTCTCTAATTTGTATTAAATTTTTCCCTTATAATTCTTATGCGAGGCTCAATCGCAGATGAGTCTAATGCATATGTTGTCCCTTATGATCTTGAAGTATTGAAGTTCTTTGGGGGAGGCTTTCAAAGTTTTCATAAAAGAAAAAAAAAGATCAATCAAAGATCTTAATATCTTATTTTTGTATGATGAGGGTGAGGATTGGTGCTATTTAGCTTGATGTCTCCCTCTGTGATGTCTTGTTGCCTGACTTTTGCTTTGTTTGACCTCCTTGCCCTTTTCAACTTATAAGAGAGCTTGGCTTGGATTAGGTTTCACTTGCAATCGCTTTCCCTCTAGATGCCATCATTCTGACATGTCAACCCTCCCAGTTGAGCAGTGAGTTAGCGATGGTCTGCTCCTCATAGTTACTTCTACTTCCCACGATTGAGGGCATTGCACAAGTCTTTTGTCAAAATGGAAGCATGCGTCCTCAACCTTGAGACATTATTATTGAAGAATTGATGAGTAATAGGGCAAAGGAAGGCTCTCAATGGGGAAGGAAATGCATTACGATTGGTACTTTTAAGAAGATTAAGGCTACTTAATAGAAGGTTTTGGAAGTGGTGCCAATTATTCTACTGCCTTGATTAATTTTGGTTTTGAACTAGTACTAATTGAAGACATCATGGGTGGCTTATGAATAGGGTCATGCCTGTTCTTTCCAAATTTTTAAAAAGAAGCTTAATTCTCTTTCTTCTAGTAAGGTCCCATTTGTCGTGACAAGGGCCAACAAGTGAGTAGGCAGGTAGACTTCTCGATCACAATTATAGGAGGTTATAAATCACCAAGAAGTCAAAGGGGATTATCTTGTTAAGCATTTAGGTGAAAAGGATGAGAAGAACCCTATGAGAGAAGGATGGTTGTCGAGTCATTGATGAGTCAAGAACTCTAAAAGGTGACTCATCTAAGGAATATAGATGGTGACAGCTTAGGCGGAGAAATGCTGGAAAGAGTTGCAGACTTCTTCGGAATGGGAGAAGGGACTCATTAGACAACTAGAATACTACAAGGAAAATAAGTCTAGAGGGCCAAGGACTACAAAATGTGGTCTTTATGAGGTGCAAAGGAAGAGGCTTTCATTGTCTCTCCCTCATATAAGGTATTTGAGAAATATGATGTTGTGATGGATTCTTACTTGGAGTTCAAGGCAAGAGCCTTAATGATGGATGAATCCTTGGAAGGTGACTTAGATGGGTTGAGTATCACCAATTCCGAAACTCCCTTCTTCTTTTGCTTCTCTTTTTTTTTTTGACAATTATGTAAAAAGAAAAAAAAGTTTTGTACTTTAAAGAGATATGAATTGAATGATTTTTTAAATGTACTTTTTTATTATTTATTTTGGAATTGATGTGCTATTGAGCAGAGTAGTTCTCTAAGGTATCGAGCAAAATTAGTACTTAAAAATTTGGATGTGTGAGCATGTGAGTGTTAAGATAATGCGTGATTTGGCGCCTTCATATTTTTCTTTTCTCTGCTCTTTGGTTGCCCTTGTATTAGTCGTCACCTTAAATGGGCTATACCATAATTGCTAGAACTAGCTCTTCTCATGAATAATTGTCTAGACTTTTAGGCTAGGATTGACTCATACGTTACTTAGTGCAAATCTTGTTGGAAATGGGGAATCAAATTTTAGGGTGAGACTCTTTTCTTTTTAAAATTTTTTATTTTATTTTATTTAAAGGCATATATAAGAAACAGAGGCACTATGCTTGAGATGTGTTGGATAAACAAGGTTATCCTTGAGCGATTCTAGACGTCTTCCTTAAAATAAATGATGAGTGAATACTCAAATTAGAAGGGGTGAGTTGCATGGAGTATTCTCTTTCTTTTTTTAAGAGGAGCTTTTTGTCTTTGAGCGTATCAGATATATCTTTCTTTCAGGGGAGACTTAGGTAAAAAATGGAAAGCAACTTTGCCAAGCACAAACTATCCATCTATATGGAAGTCTTAATTCTCCTATAGGGAATAATCTCACTATTTTTAGGCTTAACTCTAACCATTTTTATTTTATTAGTTGAGTGCTCCACCGTTAAGTTAAAGTTTTTACAACATTAGTCTCTACACTTGCCTGGGATTGAAGTTGGCCTTTAAATCTTGATTATGGTGTTCAGGCTTGGATCATACTCAACATTTCTCCCATTTCTTCATTATGTCACATTGAACTTGCAAAGAAGGGGCTAATTCCTCAAATGTTGTTTAGGGAGAGGTAAGTTCCTTGAATATTATTACAAGAAGATAAGCTCCTCAAGTTGTTCGAATATTTTAAGTTCGGGAGATAGAGCCTAACTTTCTCCTTTTTGTGTTAGATTTATTGAATACTCATGGGACTCATTGGGTCTAAAGAAGAGATTTGTAAGCTTTTTTATGCTTTATGAAAAACATCTTTTTTTCAACTTAGTTTTTCAATGTACATAGTTTTACAAGATGACATTATAGTATAAAAATAAAATGATGTGGAAAAGATTATCTCCCTCTTTTTATAGGTAGTTCTTTGGTTTATTCTGATTCTCTGTCCTTAGTACGTTCTTTCTAGTATGTGTTTGTAGTTGTAAAATCTATGGCCAACATGCTTTTTGATGAGTCCTTTCTAGGTTGGATCAAGTTTAACAAATGTTGATTATTGAGTCATGGCATCTACTTTATTCAAAATCAGATCACTAGCCTGGAATATTTTTTCCTTGATGTTAAAGTTATAGTATTTTGTTATCCTATTATTCTTTTCCATCCTTATCAACGCTTGGGCCTTAAGCTCCTCCAAAAGGACGATGCTTGTCTATACCTTGTTGGTTCTTAGCCCATTCTCTTAGTTCCTCTTCTCCAAATTTCTAAGAAGCTACCACTCTTTGGCTATGCAGTTCATATTCAAGTTGTGGTAGGGTTTTGGTCACATAGGATAGCACAAAGGGGTTTTGGGTTGTCGTTGTGGAGGGTGTGGTCCTTAAGGTCCACAAGATGCACAGTAACATTTCTGCTTAACTTGCTTTTGGTGCCTTCTAATTTCTTCTTCAGAAGGTTTAAAATTAGTTTATTGGTTTCTTTCACTTGCACATTGGTTTGATGGTGGACTGAGACAAATTTGAGATGAATGCCTTATGTTTGGAAAAATTCTTTGATCCTCTTGTTCAAGAATTGCGGTATGTTATTTATGATTATGACCATAAGTAGTTCATACCCAATGTTAGACCATATGAAGTTACAAATGACTTTCAACATGTTCTTTTTTAAGGCTTTTGTTCGGATCTTCTTCAAGAAATAATCAATCATCACTAAAATAAACTTCTTTTGACTATTAAATGGAGGGAATGGTCCAACGAGTTCCATCCTCCAAATTGCTTTTTGGCTAGGACTAGAATTAAGCTATAACTTGTGAGAGGGTTGTAGTTACATCTACACAAATGTTTGGCATTGCAATCATTTTTTTGAAAAAAACTTTCACATCCTTTTTGAGAGTTAGCTAATAGTACTCCTATTTGAGGATTCTATGTCAAAGTTTTCCCACTTAAATGAATTCCATGCTCTCCTTAAAAGACTTCCCTCAGAATCATTTGCACCTCATTCTCTCATACACATCTTAGGTTTAGTGAGGCGATAGATCTCTTGAGTAACTCCCACCCACGAACACCTTTGATTAAGAATCTTTTTTGGTCAGAGATAGTGGATACATATAAAATGTAAAATTTGGGTAAATTCTCCAATATGGAAACGGCATTTAAGCTCAACTCAATATGATGAAAACCTTAATTTTTATTTTTTGGTTAGATAGTGTTTTAGTCCTTTGTTCGCAATCAATCCCCATCCTTGGCTTAAAACCTACAAAATTGTCCTTGTTTTTTTTTTTGGGTATGTAATTTTAGTCATTATTTTTTAACTTCAAAAATTTCAGTTTTGATGGTAGTTTTATTGTCCTTGTTGATCAAATAGGAATGCCTTTATGTAAAAGTAAAACTTAAACCAGATGCTTGTAAATTGTAGTGGGTTAATCTTTTTGTAATTGATTAACGCTACCATAATTAGAATGGACCAAACCTCTGCTGTAGTTTTAACCCATGAAATTTTAAAAAAAATCGTTTTTAAAAAAAAAATTTCTTAATTTCAGTGGTTATGGAAAAGAGCCATGTACAAGTATTGAATTTTCAGATCATTGAGATTTATTTATTTATATATTTGAATGCCAACCTTTTATTATTTTTTTCAGTGGAGGATGGAAAAGAACAATTCTGGTGTATTTTCATTGTGCTTGAAGCTCTATCCTGGACGCTATGAGGTAATGTGCTCATCCCTACATGTATCAGGAGCTATATTTTTACATGATAACTTGCCTTTGCTGATTCTTTTACAGATCAAATTCATTGTTGATGGTGTTTGGGCAGTCGACCCATTGCGTCCTATAACCAACAATAATGGCTTTAAAAACAATGTCCTTATTGTTAACTAATTGCTTTAACAGTGGTGCTTTTATTGAAAATTTACAGATGTTGCTGATAAGAAAGTTTAGTTCACTCTAATTTACTCAATTGATGACAAGGTCTGTAGTTTGTAAACCTAGAAAATAGCCTGTTTTTGTCTTAGTTTCTTTTGCCCGCCATGGAAGTGGCATCCCCGTGCTTGGGACTGAAACATTTGTAAACTGATTAGTTAAATCATTTAAATTTGTTTATTTTAGAAAGATTTACATGCATATCATACAATTTTTATATATTTATATATCTAATATTTAAAAATTAATATTTAAATTTATAATATGAAAAGATATTTTTTTTAAAATAATATTAGCGATATTTTTGATATGATATTAAAAATTTGAGTTATATATATATAGATATATAAATATATAAATATATAATAATTACGTGATCTGTATATAATGATTTTTTATTTTTATTATTTGTTACTAGTGATATCTTTTAGTGCCCATGTCACGCAGTTTTTATTTTTTATTTTTTATTTTTTTATTTTTATTTTTAAATTCTTAAGTTATCACATTACAACCTCTGCCTAACATTTGAATTTAATTTTCTATCATCTTGTATCGTGTCCCTGAAACATCTATTCATTTTACCAAATATCTAACCCTATTGGTTGTGTAACAAAAAATTTAAAATTTAAAATAAAAAAAAAGAAAAAGAAATAAATAAATAAAAAAACACCTATTAGTTCTGTGCCCCTTTGCGAGTGTTCTATTTATGATATGAATTCATGGTACTAAAGTATTGTATTTAAATACAACTTGATGTTTAACTAATATTGGCGACTGAATTAGCTTTACATCCACTAAAATCGAATATAAAAAGCATTATTTCAGCTTTTTTTATAAGTCTTTGTACAAAACTTTTGCTATGATTATTGTATAGCTTAATGTTAACTGTGGTTGTCTTCTGCATGTTGTCACTTTTTGTGTCAAAATATAACTTTGCATTTCTTTACCTTTTCATTCGAGGTCCTCGTGGAAAATCTATAATTCCTTACCGCTTTCTAGTTTCCGCCATTATTTTCTTGAACTAATTGACTGGATGAGCCACGGGATAGAATTTGCAAGATTATTCATTGTTGGGAAATTGATCTAGATTTTATTTGTTTTGATAAATTATGTTGTTTCGCAAATTTGACTGCATTTATAAATTTTAATTTTTTTTGGATTTGGCTGTAATATTGTATGGTTCAGATATATATATATATATATATATATATATATATATATATATATATATATATATATATATATATATATATATATATATATATATATATATATATATATATATATATATACACACACACAAATAATATAAAATTAAAACAAATAACACAATAAAGTTGATCTCAATCAGGACTCAAGTGATGGTCAGAGTGGGTAAATGTTCACTTAAAAGTATTTATTTTATTTAATAGGATGAAGAATTTTGCAATTTGTACATTTACCCAATCTAAAAATATTAATTTTATTCAATTAGAATAAGAAGTTTATAATTTTGCCCTTCTTCAAAATAATTTTCAAATAATTTTGAGATGAATATTAGCAAAAATAATATTATATATATAGATTAAAATAAATTTAATTTTAACTTATTGTAATCTCATATAATCTAGTTATAAATTATATTTTATAATTTTATAATAATTTTAAATCATAATTTTTTTTAAAATTTTATATTATTAGTTATATTCCTCTTATAAATTCTATTTATATTTATATATTAATATTAAAATATTTCTAAAAATATTTAATATATACATATTAATTAATATTAATATTAATTAAATTCATAAATTATTTAAATTGATCTACTTCATATAAATTTTTTTTAAAAATGATTTTATACTTAGTATTTCAAAAATAGATATAAATTTTTTTGATATTTTTATTAACTTTTATAATCATCAAATAATTTAATCTATAAATCTTGAACAAAATTAATTTATATATTTAATCTTAAGAAGATGAGTAAATTATAAATTAGAGACTATAATTTTATATTTTTATCTATTTATAACTTTTTTTTATAAATTTGATGATATTATCTTATTAATTATTTATATTTTTCAAAAAATTAAAATATTATATAATTTTATTTATTTAATTATGATTATTATTTAATTATTTAAAATATTACTCATTCTGAAAAATGAGTTAATTCTGCCACTGTGGATTATGAGTTGAAGCCAACAGACTTTCATTCAATATAGGTTTAATTACTTTATATTTATAACTCCAACGCTGATTCGTCTTAGCAAGATGATATTCATTGTACTGGAAGAAAAACATAATTTAATATTCAATTAAATTAGTAATATTATTAGATGCTCAATTTATAATAATTTATTAATTTTCTGGCTGCTGTAGTATGCTTTCTACGTATCTTTCTCCCATCCTTTTGGCCCTTTTCTTCGCAGGAAATCGTAAATGGGAGAAACTCAATAGCCGCAAACGTAGTGCTGGTGGCAAAAATCATTTGTCCTCAAATAATAGCAGAGGAATACAGAAAATTTAAATTAATGTCCTATAATACTTAAAATTGGACAAATATGCGTTTTATTATTATTATTATTATTATTATTATTATTATTATTATTATTATTATTATTATTATTATTATTATTTGAAGAAATATACCTCAGTTCTGATTAAAATACTTTTTTTTTTGGAATTTGAGCCTTAAGATCCCGGATACACACTCGAATCCGGGCCACAACGAAAGAGAAAAACCCCCAATCGGTGCTTCGGCACAGATTAAAATATTTTAGAATTTGAGAGAACACTCAAGTATTATACAAGTTTTATCAGAAAAGAAACTGCTCAATTCTTGTTGTTTTCTTGCTTCATCAATGATTATTATTCATGACGAATGATTATGCAGTTTCAACACGATGATTTCCTAAGAGGTCACCCATGATAGTACTGCTCTCGCCCAAGTATGCTTAATTGAAGAGTTCGTGGGATCTCGGCGCGGCCGCTTCTTTGGAGATTTGCCGTAAATTGTGCTTATACGTAACCCGTCCGCGCCATAGTAAGGATTCAAATTTTCCAAAATCCGAGATACAGGTCCCACCAGATGTGCCTAAGGCTCATCTTTGCGTCGTGCACACCGCGGAGTTCTTTCTGAATTGGGATCATAATGGTGAATCAGACGATCGTGTGCGAAGTTATGTCGATTTCAGCGAGGCCTCCACACGACATGCGCAGCTCAGCCTAGCGGGCCCCACGGCTCGTGTTTTTCAATATGAGGCATCCCATCGATGACATTTTCGAAGTCGATCACTGAGTTCTCTAGCGTCAATGTTAAAATAAAATAAAAATAAAAGGAAATAAAATGCGCGGCATCAATAGATGGTTCAACACGAAGTTTTCCCAGGAGGTCACCCCCATCATAATATTGCTCTCGCACAAGCACGCTTAATCAAGAGCTCTGTGGGATCTGCGTGCGGTAGCATTGAGTTTTCCAGAATTGTGCTCATCCTGAACCCGCCCGCGTTGCAGAAGACTTTAAAATAGTCAAAATTGGAGATACGGGTCCCGCTAGATGCACCTGTGGCTCATCTATGCGTCGTGCGCCTCGTGGAGATCTTTTCGAATTGGGGTCATAATGGCGAATCGGACGATCGTGTGCGAAGTTATGGTGATTTTCATGCGGCCTCTGCACGAGACACGCGGATCACCCGCGTGGGCTCCACGACTCCTATTTTTCAATCCGAGGCATTCCATCAACGACATTTTTGGAGTCGATCGCCGAGTTCTCCGGCGTCAATGGTAAAATGAAATAAAAATAAAAGGAAATAAAATGGGCAAAGATCATAGATGGTCAAATACTTAATGGACTTCCCGATAATACCCATTATAAGATCTACTATTTATTAGTGATATTATATGTTTGAATATTTAAATTTGAAAATATCATTTGCACTTTAAATCCTAAACCTTGAAATACTATAAACCTACAATTATCAGTTTTATATATTAACCGAAATTTCTAACATTGATCAAAATATGTTTAGATCATGATTGATTGAACAATATTTGAAGCTTTCTCAAATCTTATTCATATATATTTTTAACAATACTCAAAGTTAAAATGATCATGATTCAAAAATATTTTGATCAAAATTTGAGTTAGGTTTGATCAATGTGGGAACCCTATTCAAATAAGTTTTAGTGAGATTGATTATTTTGATTAAAATTTGAGTAAAGTTCAAGCAAGATTAAATCAAGGTCTGAATGCTCTTCAAATATGATTTGAATATAGTATTGACATGTTTAAATTTATTGTTATGTTCTCTCTATCTCTTTTGGAGTTATCTCATCTAAATTATCGCTTATGCATACAGATGTTTGCACCATGTTTAAATTTATTGTTGAATATTAATGCGAATGCAGGCTTTTGATAGGCAATTTTGTTAAGCAATATATATATATATATATATATATATATATATATATATATATATATATATATATATATATATATGAAAATAATTTGATTTATCATATAATCTTTAACTTGGTAGTTTGAATTTATAATTATAAATTTAAAATATATCTTTTATTATTTAATGTGAATGGTTTGAATTTAGGTGAATTTAAGAGCATATTTTATGGAGTCTCAACTATAAATTTGGATACTTTATAGTGACATATATATGATTGGGGAATTTATAATATAGATGAATATCCTAAATATTGAATGATAAGAGATTGGCTACATCATTATTAAATATTAGAATATTCAGTTGAAATGTAGGAGGGGCAATTCAACTTTATTGTATTATAGATGCAGGGGCGGACCTACATAGTCTTGAGGGTGGGCAATTGCCCACTCTGAAATTTTTTTATATAATTATATCTAATAGGCTTATCAAAAAAAAATATTCTTCTCGGTCGCTGCACTTCCTCTCTCCTCTACTTCATAACCCCCTCTCTCTCTCTCTCTCTCTCTCTCTCTCTCTCTCTCCATATCATGCAGTCTAAAGGCTGCTAAATCTTTTTTATTTTTTTTCTTCATTTTAGAAAATGTTAAAAATTTAAAGCCCTTGTATTTGACCTACATTTTTCTTGTTGATGAGAAAATCAAGACAAAATCTAAAATTAATTAGATCTTATAATTTCTTTAAAAAATTTAAAGTAAAAAAATAATTTTTCTAAAACATTCAATTAAAATTATAAAATATTTTTAAAAATTTTAAGTTAAAATGTTTTAGCCAAAATCTAATAAATTTAGAAATTTAATTTAATAAGAGTATAATAAATGAATGCTTATATAAATTTATATTATATTTTATCTTAAAATTAAGAAAAAAATTTAAAATTTATCTTAATTAAATTTTGATGTCCACGTAATTATAATATATCCTAAAGAATAATAGACAATAATGAATTATATTTTTCATGAAAAATAGTTGATACCATTTTTTTATCTTTTTTATATCTATTCATATATAAATATTTCTTTATATATTTAATATATTTAAATTTTTTATTATTATTTTAGTTTTAGGAAACAATCTAAAAATAATAATGATTGATAAACATTGTCAAAATTTAACACTAATAAAAAAATATATTTTTTGAAGAATGCTAAATTAATGACTATTTAATACCTTATATTGAGAAATAAATATTTAATTTAATTCTTATTGAAGTTATTATACAACATTATAAAAAAATATAAAATAGAATGAAAAGATTGTAATCAATTTTTAAATTATTGATCATAATAAAATATAAAATTTTATTTTGAATTATCTATTATTCAATTTAAATTTTAATATATAATTATTTATATAATAAATTTGCCCACCCTCAAAAAATAAGTTGATTCCGCCCCTGTATAGATGTTACAATTGCATTCATTTGTGTCAAAATATTTATTTGTTGTGTTATAGTTATTGTGATTGTACTCACCTTATTCTTGTGAGAACATTAGAACTATTTTAATTTAATGTAGTGCTTCTCATTAAGATTTTATAGATATTATGCAATAATATAATATTTATATTATGATATATTCTAATTTTTACATTATATCTTAGTCAAACTTTATACGAATCTTGTTAAAATCTTATTCTAGCTATGTTTGAATTTACCTTTGAATAAGAATATATGGTCCAAATATATATTTTAAATAATATTCAAATATAACTAAAATTTTTCTCACATATAATCTCAACTTTAATCAAAGCTTATTCAAATCTTATTTCAATCATATTTAAATTAATGTTGATCTTGATGGACTTAAAAAATAGTCTACAGTTAAAAAAAAGGTATTTAGTTTCAAAGATACTTTTAAGTATATTTCATTTTAAAAAAATAAGAAGGAAATGTATGCCTCCAAATTCTACTATTATGAGACATAAAATTTTTTTTTTCTTATTAGGTTGCACTAAAATGAGAAATTAGAAGGATGGTGCCACTTGTGCACGAGAACTTAAAAAAAAGTATTAATAATATATAAGTGTTGAACTATCTATTGTGTTGTTTATATGTTATTAAAAAAATAATGTGGAACTATCATGAATTTTGTCAAATACCACTTTTTTATACAAAGAATGATAGGAGTTAAATTAATCATGTTGTTCTAAAGTGGTTAACAGCATTCATATAAATGTATAACATATAAAGATTATTTAATTTTTGAATTGTAAAATAATTTTTTATAGTTAATTATGTGATGTGGATTTTTTTTTTTAAAAAAAATTTGGGTTGAATAATGAATTTTTTATTTTTTTCATCTTACAAATCAAATTAATTTTAATGAAAAATTAGTTTGATGAGAAAATTGAATGTAAAATTTGATTGATACATTTAGTTAAACCAAAACTAACATCTAAACTGATCAAACTATTTCATTGGTTTGGTTTTTAGTAATTAAATGGAAAATTAGTTAATTGGATGGTTAAATAACATAATTTTTTTCCACGCTTTGTAGATGGAGGATTGAGATGAATTTTGGCAAATAAAGAAAGCCAACTACCTCCTCATCAAGCCATATAAAATCAACCATCAATGCTCCTCTAATGTATCTATAACTATCACTATATAGTCTTAAAAGATTATTAAATTGCAATAGTGTGTTTATACTTTATATGTTGGATCACAAGCGCTCCCACCAAAGATTGTCAAGGTTTGACCACCAAGCTCTCAAACTACAAGAATAACTCAAATAATTTGTTTTTCCAAAACATCTCTTTCATTCCAAAAGGGGTGGGCGCTATTTATATCCATTATAATCATCTTTCAAATAAAAAAAAAAAATCAAAATATGGATGGAAAGGTGGGTGGCCACATTAATGTGAAGTAATAAATTACCTTATTATTTTATGTCATCCACCCATTTCACATGCTATTATTTTATATGGATTCAATCAACTTTATGCCATGCTTTGAATTTTTAAATTCAAAGTTTCAACCCTCAAGTTTCTAGAAAAAATTAAAAATTATATAATTTAAAAAAAAAAGATGAAATCATAAAATGGGCCTTAATAGGCTAATGGATTAAGCATTCTTCTTTCTTAAATATTCTTGGGCTTTTAGATTGAGATCTAGTAAATAGATTTAGAGCTCTAATTTCTTGATCTACATGATATTTTATATCAACTCCCCTAGGCTTAATTGAACTCTTCTCTATAGAGTTGAAATCTAAGAAATCTTTTATTAATTGTGGAGTTGGAGTCTCTAAATCAGTGCGGGTTAACCATGTGTCTTTAGCTAGTGGTTTATTCTTCTAGTGAACTAGAAAATGATATTCAAAAGTTGAATTAATGGGTGCTTCCTCGATGATGATATAGTTGACTTCAAAGAAGGAGCTCTTATGCAAGTATGATCCTATATCTCTTGTTAAAGAGGTAGACTGAACAAGTGGAGGTTTGCTAACTCTCTTATATTATAAGATATCTTCAATATTAATGACTAGATGAATGAGCATATTAGCAGACAAATTAATGTAATAAGAATTAGTTTTAACTTTCTTAAAAATTTTAAAAGGATCATAAGCTCGTACATGTAATCTCTTATATTTAGTGGTTTGATAATGCTCATGTCGAATATGAATCAAAATATAATCATCTTTTTTATATTTTTTTATTAAACGATTATGATTTTCCTTAGAAGAATAGTTTTCATTACTTATAATAATTTATTTTCTTATATCTTCATAGAGTTTTTGAAAGTCTTTAACAAATAAGAATACCACATCAAAAAATAGATAAGACAGTAGATTTACTACATCTATTAGTCATCTTAGTTTTCACTATAAACTATCTCAAAATGTGATTTATATGTAGTTCTGGAGACAATACCATTATAAGTAAATTCTGAGGTAGATAAATTTAAGTCATAATTTCCTAAACTTTTACCTACCAAATACGTAAATAAGTTTCCAAAGGTGCGATTGACCACTTTACTTTGTCCATCAGTTTGTGGATGAAAGATAGAAGAAAATTTTAATTTAATACCTAAAAATTTCTATAATATTTTCTAAAAAATGAGACAAACCTAACATCTCTATCATAAACTATGGTTAAGGGGAGACCATGCAGTCGCACTATTTCTTTAAAGAATAATTTGGCTATGTGAGAAACATCATCTGTTTTCGAGCAAAGAAAAGAAGAGTCATTTTTGAGAATATATCCACTACAACAAAAATGCTATCATGTCATCGAGCTGTCCTAAGTATTATAGAATAAAACCCATATATAGGTCTTCCCAAAGCCTACAAGAAATAGGTAAGGCAATGTATTATTCAAACATTTTCTTAGTAGTTTTAATCTGTTTACAAATTAAGCATTGGATCACTAATTTATGAACATCTCATTTTAATGAAGGCCAGTCAAATATATTTTCTAATAAACATATAGTTTTATCCTTCCCAAAATTGCCAGCTATACCTTTAGCATGTAGATAGATGATAAGAAATTCTCTAAAAGAAGATCGAGGAATGCATAATTGTATTTCTTTATATAAATATCTATTTGTTATGAATAATATTTTTTTGTAAAGTTATTCGTTTATCTAAGTATTCAAGATAAATTAGGTGAAAGTCAGATCACACTATGTAATCATCTTTAATTCGATCAAATCATGAGATTTTCAGTTCTCAAGAAGAAATCATTAGGTATACCTTGGATAAAGCATCAACAGATTTATTCTTAATTTCAGGCTTATGCTTTTGAACAAAAGAGTAGTCTTATAAAAATTTAACCCATTTAACATGTTTATGACTTAATTTTCATTGAGTATTAATATTTTAAGGCATGATAATCAAAATTAAGTATAAATTTTGTATGTAAAAGATAGTGTCGCCAATACCTTAAGGATTAAATTACGGCATAAAACTCTATCTAAGTGGAATATTGTTGTTTGACTTCATTTAATTTTTCATTAAAGAAAGCTATAATATGATCTCTTAACTCAAAATTCCACTTATCCTAATTCCTGAAGCATGACATGTCACTTTAAAGGCTTTAGAAAATTCTAGAAGCCTAAAGATTGATACAAAAGTGATAAGAACTTTAATTTTCTCTAAGGCTCTTTGTACATTAGGAGTCCAACAAAATTTATCTAATTTAGTATATCAATTATAGCATTAATAATAGTACTGAAATTCTTGATATTTTTATAATAAAAAGTGGCTAAATCATAAAAACTTCTATCTTAAATAAAACTTTTAGGTGATACCCAATCTAAAATTGCCTTCACTTTAGAAGGATCGGGTTTAAGTCCAACAGTTGATACACTAAAGCATAAAAAGATTACCTCAGTTTGAAAAAATAAATAAATAAATAAAATAAAAATAAAAATAAATTATTGTATAATTTCCCTTATTTAAGTGTTTTAAAAACTTTTTGTATGTGTTATAGATCCTCATTCTCATTTGGACTAAAAATAAAAAAAATCATTAAAGTACACCAAAATTTACCTATATATAGTTTAAGAATAATATTCATTAATCTCATAAATGCCCTAGGAGATTTTGAAAGTCCAAAGGGCATGACAAGCCATTCATAAAGTTCATCAAGGGTCTTAAAAATAATCTTCTACTTATCTTCTGATATAATTCAAATTTGCTTATATATACTTTTTAGATCAATCTTAAAAAAATGCTTCTTAGATTAAATCTAACATTTCATCTAATCAAGAAATAGAAAATTTATATTTGATAGTAATTTTATTTATTGCTTAACTATCATCACACATTCACCAAGTTCCATCTTTCTTTGGAGTTAATAAAGTTGGGACCACATAAGGGTTAAGACTCTCCTGAATAAAATCCTTTTTTTTAATAATTGTTTAAATTTTCTTTTAATCTCAACATGCTTAGTAGAGTTCATCCTATAATGTGGAAGGTTAGGAAGTTGAGAATGCCTTTTAGAGGAGATAGTTCATCAAAAGCTCATTAGGTGTAATAACTTTAAAATCAAAGAGAAGGGAAGAGACCATAATATGTATGTGAGCCTCATTAGAGTCTAGTGTGACTTCTTTTACATGTAACAAGTGAAGGAGAAATGGATCAGAAAATTATTTTCGCAAAGCTTCAAAACCTATTGTCTCTCTCTTCAAGGTCAAATAAGAAATAATAGATGTTTCAAAGCAAGAATCATAAATTACAATATTAACCCTAATAGTAGGATTTCCCATGAAAATTAATTTAAGTTTGACATTTTTCTTCAATATAGGCTTAGGTTACAAGTCAGAGGTTGTCTTGTGTGGTGCTATGGAGGGTATCTTTTCTACTAGCTTTATTGGTAGGAGTTTAAAGGTTTTATTATTATGTTTAAAAATATAAGTATTTTCCTTACCATTGTGAATAACATTCATATCATACAACTAAGGTCATCCTAAAAAAATATGAGCAATGTCCATAGGGCAGACATCACACCAAATTTAATCCTCATAGCTCCCTATTTTAATAGGAACTAAGCATTGATTAATAATAGAAAGAGATGTATGATTTACCTAGCTACCATGAAATGGCTCAGGGTGAGATTCATATTTTAGATTGGCTCAAGCTAAAGTGTATATTGAAATGACATTCATAACACTTCCTCCATATATAACTAACATACATCACTTTTCATTACACATAACACAAATGCTAAAAATATTATTTCTTCTCCAATCTTTTGCCTCATTTCTAATTATAATAAGACACCTCATCACATTAACTTGAGGGTCATCAGTTAATTTCAATTCTTCATCAGATGATGGGGTGTCATCATAATATTCTTCTAGATTATCATTTATTGAGCTTTCAACTTCATCTAAAAATAAGATTTGGACATTACATTGATTTTTCATATGATATTTTTTATGACATTTAAAACATATTACTTCCCAGGAGTTCTTAGAGCTCCCCTTTAATAAGAGTTTTAGACACATGGGTCGAGCTAATTGGATGGGTGGGTCTAACAATAGATCTATGAGTTGAAGTGGAAGGTACTTGACTTTTAATTTTAGAGATGGAAGTAGATTTGTTTTATTATTCAACCAATAAGGCATAATGAAAGGCTTTCCCTAAAGATTGTGGGTCAAATAATTCAACTTTATTTGTAATATCAGTCTTAAGCCTAGTAACAAATTTATTGAATAATTGTCATTCATTATCAAGACAATCAGTTCTAGAAATTAAATCTTCAAAAGTGCTCAAGTATTCAATTACAAGAAGATTACATTGTTTCAAAGTTAATAATTTACTATGCAGTTTCTTATCATGATGCCTAGGATGATACTTTGCTCTTAACATTTCTTTCATTTCTATTCAAGTGAGGTTTGTCTTTCCTAATCTTTATTCTTTAGCTAAAGTATTTGTCTAATAAATTTTGGCATGCATTATCAATTTTATTTTAACAAAAGTAACCCATTGGTAATCATTCATTTTATACCAATAAAAAAATTCATCCATTTGAACTAACTAATCAAGAAATTTATTTGGGTCATGTACACTATCATAAGTTGGGGCTTCTATTTCAACTCTTCTAAATGGATCATTAGAGTCTTATGTAGTTTTGAAATAGTTTTCTTTCCTTCATTTCTAGCAATTGGTGGTCTTCTAAGCAGTTGGTTTTCACTATAATTTGGGTATTTGTCTATCCTTATGAGTATAATTTAAGTAGGTATTGGAGGAGGAGTTGGTACTCTATTATTCTACAGATGAGCAATAAGAGTTTGCATTTATTTCTTAAGTTTTTTGCATGTGATTCTTACTTTCTTCTAATGTTTATTGAGTTTTTAATTCATTTTCATGGATCCTAAGACCTAAGGCATCAACTAATCTGATCAAGTTTTTAACTTGGTCCTAAGAGATAGATTATGGTGCCATGTAAAATTTTTTTAAAAAGATATATGAAAAGGGATTAAAGAAAAAAATAAAATAAAATAAACAAATATAATATAAATGTATAATTAAAATGTAATTTTAGGTTAAGAGAGTTTCCAGGTGAGGAGGGGGAAACAAGACAACTTGCATCCCAAGCTCTCTTTAGTTAGTTTAGGTCTTTTTGATTAAGTTCTATTTAGCCTCCAAAATCAACATGTTTAACACACTTATATTCTCATACATGCAATTTTTTTATTGTTTAATCCAATGAAAAAAATGCTCAAAACTATCAAGCCACTTTTTTTTAAGAAAGCAAATTATCATAAATTAATCAAAGAAACTTCTAAAATTAATCATAAATATTAACAAAGATAATAAAACAAGTTATTAGATTTCAATTTTCACTAATATCTAGGTTGTTTTTAGAGTGAAGCACTATCTCATTAAGGTATTCTCTTAATATTTTTGGGCAAGTTTACAAAATCAGGAAATGACTAAATTGTATAATGGAGCTTACTAATTAGAATTTTATACTATCACTGTAGAATTACAAGCAATATACATCTTTCTAAGCTACTAATGTGAATTTAAACTATCATAAAAAAATTAATTAAGCACACAAGTTCAAGAAAAACTCACAAGTTTCAAGAAAAGTCCACCATTTGAGATGTTCCTTTTGTTGAAGAAAAATGTTGACCGAATTTTTTCCTTCTAGGCTTTTGCTCATATACCAAATTTGATGGAGGTGGTGTCCCTTTTTTTGGTGAGATTGAGAGAATTAAATAGCCATGTATCTTTAAATTGATATCTAAAGATATAGTTCAGAGTTTTGGTGAGATATGATAGTGGAAATAGCTAACCATTTGGACTAAATTAGGCTGATTTAAAATTTAGCTTTAAGGAATGAGATTTAAGTGAGGTAAATGACTAAACATACTTGTCGAGGTTTAGGTGAGGATATATATTTATGATATGAAATAGTTGATTAGGAATTATAGAGTTTTAGTGGCTATTTTGGTGTAAAGACTAGGACTAGGCTGTAATTAGTGAAGTAGAGATATTATTGAGTGGAAGAAAGGTGTAGACATATGGAGAAGAGTAGAAGACTTAGTGGAAGGATGGAGATGATGTTAAGAGGTATGAGAAAAATTAATATAAGTTACCGTAGATACTGGAGGTGAGAAAAGAAAGACATGTTGGATAACAAGTGCTCCCACTCAAGGTTTGGCCACCAAGCTCTGAAACCACAAAACAACTCAAATAATTTGAAATTTCTAAATTATCTTCTTCATTCCAGCAAGAGGGGCTTTTTTTAAAAGAAAAAAGTTTAAAATATGGAGGGAAAGGTGGGTGGCCACATTAATGTGAACCAATAAGTTACCTTCTTATTTTATGCCATCCATTTCACATGCTATTTTTTATGTGGATTCAATCACCTCACATGTCATGCTTTGAATTTTAAATTCAAAGTTCCAAACTTATAATTTATAGAAAAAAAAAATTAAAAATGATATAATCAAAAAAATTAAAATCATAAAATGGGCCTTGGCAGGCTAATGGGTGCATGCTTCTTTCTTAAATTTTCTTGGGTTTTAGCTTGAGATCTAGTAAATGGATCTTGAGCTCAAATTTCATGATCCACATGGTGTTCTACATCAACAAGAAAGTGCCCTACTTGATATTTATTTTTGCATCATCATCTTCAATAAATTTTATGGCTGGTGATATTTTCATTCCTATTGTAGCTACCATTGTTTACTTTCATCTCTTTTCTACATCAATCAATTTGCACAATTCACTTTAAAGTTAACACTAATTAACTGCCCATCATAATGAGCTTAATTAAACTATCTTCTTTAAGGATACAATCTTTTTTAGTATATCAATGACATTATACCCCATCCACCACTTATAATCCCCAAAATATTTCCAACCATGAAGAGCCTAATTCTACCTCTTCTTCAAAGATTTAATTTTCTTAAAGAGTATATTGGTGTTCATGAGGAGATAATCCATACAAGTAAGAGCACATAGTTATTTCAAATAATACAAAGTGAATAGAGTATCATTCCCTTTGAGAGCTTTCATGATAATTATAAAAATTGGGTGGTTAACTCACTATCATTTGAATGATAAAATTAAGGTGCTTTGGTAAGGAAAAAACTATAACTAAATATATTGAAAGGCTAATTATTTAACTTAGAAAGGAATTTGTAGGACATATCAATATGGATAAAACTTAGGGATTGAGTTTCACTTATACTGATTTATATGGTTACTAGCAAAGAGTGAAAAAGGGGAAGGTCATGAAAAGGAGCGGATCTATGCTAGACCTGCCAGGATTTCAGTTCAATCCAACGAAGTAAGAGTTCCTAGAGTTTTATCTTTAGCAAGTCGCCATGAGAAAGAATCTTAACTTTGAAATTATTGGGACACTCAATATCTACTTATATGATCCATGGGACCTCCCTAGTATGTTTGCAACACTTTCCTATGAATTTTATATATTTGATTTAGTAGAGCGATGTTATAGTTGTGGTTTGGCCAATGGCTACAATGCTGGCTAAGAGGGTGCGAGAGAGAGTGATATTTTTTGTGTCCAGAAACCAACATCAGGCAAATGACTCCTATGGTGTATATATAATTTTATATTATTATACATATTGTACATACTTTGATTAGTCCAAAGAAACTATTAAACTTTTCACGTAAAACTCAATTTAAATTTTATAAAATTATTGGAGAAGTCCCCTAAATTAACCCATATAAAGTTCTTAAATAGGATTGCATGAGATATCCCCAATAAGAAAAGCAATCTTAGTGAATTTAGGGTAAATTAGAGTAGTCATTAGGTCAACACCTAGGTGCTAGGATCAGGCACCTGGGAGTTGAGTACTTTGTTTGATGTACATCTAAAATCTAGGTTTGTGCTTGTGCACTAGAATTTAGGAACTTGGAGCTAAGTTCTCTTTGTATTAATCAGTTAGTGGGCTTGAGTTTAGTGATTAAACATTGGCTTCTCTATTTTCTAGCTTTAGGTGGGTGCTTGGTGGCTTGGTTAAGATGCCAGAGTGCCTAAGCACCAGGCTGAACACTAAGCACTAAATTAGGTCTATATTACACCATTCGACCCAAATCTACTCTAGATAGCTCTCCATGTGTTTTATACATTTACTCTTGAATTTTTCAAAATCAATGCATATTTATAAAGTTTAAAATTTAAATCAATACTATCACAAAATTTTTAATTTTATGTAAAAAATATGTGTCAAATGAGTAGTCTAACACATAGAAAAATATGCAATTTTAATGCTTATCACACTCCCTCACATTGAAACATTTGCTCTCCCTTAAGCAAAATCTGAATGTTTTATTATCTTGTATGAAATTCACAAATTATATTTTAAAGGATCACATGCTATGAAAAGAATTGTCACTTGTTTGAAAACGTGTTGACACTCATCCTTAATCAGCTAATGCAAACTATTTAAATTAATTACTATTTATAATGACCTATTGAATTATACACTACATATTGACTAGTTTTTTAATCATAACAAATTAATCTGCATATACTCTAGACTTATATAAATTCTATAAAATCATTTTTAACAAAACGAACCCCATACTTATACCCATGCCTTGAAAGTTGATTTCTTGGTGTATACAATTAAATACAATTCTATAATTTGTCGAATATATACAAAGGTTTTATTATGAAGTGATTTCTAGGCCACCAAGAATCAACCTTATTTCTATTTTGCAAACATAGATTCAATCACCTTTCTTTCACTTTATGGACTTTGATTCACATCTCATTTGTTGATGCTTGAAACATGTAACTTACTTTCGCCTTTTCTCTATCCAACTTATATTACTTATAAGTATCTATATACAAACTATTGAATAAAAACCCCATTTATGTCGAGACTCATAGGGTGTATTTATTGATTAACTTTTATATAACTTAGCTTATTTTTATATGTATTATATAAAGACATAAATAAATGTGATTAATGACACTATAGACTAGCATAATTCATTAGGAAATATATAATTCAAGCAAATTATTTTATTCAACTAGTTGTTGAAATAGTATTACAATAGTGATTTTAGTTTTGTGACTTCACATGTTAATAAGTAAATAAAAAATGTTTTATAGTTTTGATCACAACATGATTGGATAAATTTTTCTTAGTCATACCATCATCCTATAATCAAAATTAATTTTAAAAAATAGCATAATATAACAGTCAGTTATTATAATTCATAAAAAATTTTAAATAAAATAAAAATAGATAAAAGTATTATACATAAAAACATAAAGTGAGATCAATCTAGGAGTAGGCCATTGCACATCTACAATCCTATCAAAATCTAAACTAACCTCTCCTTACTTGAACATTGCATTATTCCCAATATATGAAAATAAAAATAAAAATAAAGGGTCAGGGGACAACTATTCATAATTATTTCTCTGTGAATGCTTGTGCTTCCTAGTCTTACTCTCATCATTATCATTTTCTTCATTACTTAACACAAAATATAGTATAATTAGGTCTAACAAAGTGATGAAATTATATAACTAACTATTAGGGAAAATATGTTGGGTTGCCTACTAGCAAGCACTTTGTTTAACGTTCTCAATTAGATGCTATTCAAGCTTAATCTTGATATTCTAAAAAGATGACTAAGATCTATTCCTTAGTGTCCTTTAAAAATGATTTCATCCTTTGACCATTGAAGTTAAATCATCTTTTCTAATCATGTCAGATATCTACAATTCTATAAGGATACACACTATAAATAGCTTAAACTATTTTGATATTAGTTTTTCCCAAAAGTGCTTCAACCTTGAATTATAGAGCAATACTTTTCTTTCTAGTGTATAGTCCTTCACAATATTCTATTCATGCCATAATCTTGTTCTTTCCTTTCAAATTTTGGCATTATTACATGATGCTACCTTGAAGTTATCTGTTTCCCTCAATTAACAAGTCTCTTATCTCATGATGCCTTCAAATCAAAGTTCAGTTTCATGGTTGATTAAATCACCTTGTGTTCAAGCACTATAGGTAAGTGATAGCCATTACCACCACACATTAAACAATAAGGTGGCATACCATGAGAGTTTTGTATACCATCTTGTAGGCTTATAATACATCATTTAATTCTAATGACCAATATCTCATGTTGGTGCCTACTAATTTTTTTTC
This sequence comes from Cymbidium sinense, assembly GCA_021442155.1. Taxonomy (NCBI): domain Eukaryota; kingdom Viridiplantae; phylum Streptophyta; class Magnoliopsida; order Asparagales; family Orchidaceae; genus Cymbidium; species Cymbidium sinense. Next base: position 150,417,396 of record CM038222.1, read on the forward strand.
TAGTGTCCACATTAGCTTTTTGATAGAAATTTCAAAATTTCCACTAGTTTGGGAATGATTTGTCATATATATTTTGTATTTGACTCTATACTTATTTAACATCAATTTTAAATATTTATTGCATAAGTCTATCCCTTCATAATTGATTTAATATGTTTTTATTCAAAAGTTTGTCTACAATTTTAGCATCATTTCTAGGTAAGATGCCTACTTCCACCAATTTGGATACACAATCCACTTCAACTAATTATAGATTATTTAATGATGGTGAAAAAGTACCCTTAAAATAAATTCTCAAGACATTAAATAATTCCACCTCCAAGATGTTGTAAAGTGGCATCTCATTTATTTTGTTAATGCTTTTAATTCTTTGACATTTGTCACACTTGGTCACAAACTCATAAGCCTCCTTAAACAAGGTGGGCTAATAAAATCTAGATTAAAGAATCTTTATTGCAGTGCAATGTGAATCGAAATGTCCACCATATTTAGAAGCATGATACTTATGAAAAAATTTAACTTCTCATCTTTTATTATGCATCTTCTAATTATTTGATCTAAACATAATTTGTTGAGGTATGAGTCATACCATAACTAATATTTCAAATTTGAAAAAAAAAAGTTTTATTTTATTTTAATGATAGATCAGGAGGCATAACCATATGCTAAATAATTTATGTAGTTAACAAATCATTGAGATGGGGCTAGGTAAATGTCAAACTACTGCTAATAAAAAAATGTCTCTAAAATGGTTCAAACTTCTAATTCTCTTATATGGGCTATAGTCTTGAAAGATGATTTGCTATAACATTCTCAATGCCTTTCTTATTTATGATATCTAGAGCAAACTCTTCCAACAAAGTACATATTGAATTAGTTTATTCTTTGCATCCTTTTTTTCCTTAATGAGGTACTTGGTGGTTTCATGAGCTGTGTATATAATCACCTAAGTGCCAAGCTAGGCACCAAGCACCAAATCAGCTTTGGATCACACCATTTGCTCTTAAATCTTCTTCAGACAACTCTTCATGTGATTATGTGCATTTACCTTTAAATTTACCCCATTAATGCAAATCCAGAAAGTTTAAATTTTGAAATCTTTAATTTTTGTACAAAAAACTTGCCAAATTAATTATTTAATACATGAAAAATATGTAATTTTCATAGATATTAGATAGTATTATACCCCAAGCATCACCTATGATTTTCCAAATAAAACCCAACTTCACTTGCCTTGGATCCAACACAATCAACTCATTTTTCATTCTATATTTTCCTTTGTCTATGAATATCGTATGGTTTACATAATCCAAGACAATCCTAATTAATACATGCCAATCCAATTCATAAAATTTTAACATAAGTGTGATGTAGAAGATAAAATCCTAGCCATTCAACCAATTTAAAATAGATTGAATAGCTCTAATTGAGATGGGATTTGGTCTAATTTGTCCATTGATCAAATTAAGAGATTTTTAGGAGACTTTCTTATGATTTTCTTCATTAGAAAATCTAAAGAACTAAGTAAAATATACATAAAATACTTCCGTGTCATTATTTTTCTATTTCTATTTAATTTTTTTTACTCTTTATGTAAGATTAGGAAAATTTATAAACTCATTCTATAGTCCTTTAATAGAAATTCTACATCCCAATGATACATTGATTACATGTTACAATTTTTTGAATGTATAAATTTATTATCCAAAAATCATATTAATTCATGCATTAAATTAAAAATTATAAGAAATTTGATAATTCTTGCATATTAAAATACAACTTTTTATTGAATTCAAAATTTTAGATATCCTTTAAGGTGATGAATATTTTAAAAGTAATGAATCTGCTTCTTTTTAAATTATTTGACCTATTTAAATAATTTTAAAAATAATTAAATCTAGAGATGTTCTTTAATTTAATATATACATCCCTTAATGTTTTTAAGGCTTGATTCATCCGAAATCATACATATTATATTTTTCACATTTTTATTAGATGAAAATTATCATATGCCCTTTAATATTCACATAGCTTTGATAAGCTTCTTATGAGTCTATAATATTTTTTGGAACATACAATGAAGTAGAACAAAAATGTCTAAAATAATATAAATTTGGTTACACTAATAATTCTTAAAATTTTACAATTGTGTGATGATAAACACATAATTGTTAAGCATAAACAGGATAATAAAAACATGATGAGGATAAAATTATTTAACATATTATTATGTTAACCATACAAAAGGTCAAATTTGTACAAATGTAAAGAAAGTGTTAAGAATTTATGAATGATCTGATCTACTATGTGGCAAATTTAATATAATAGGTAATAAAGCTGAGATACTTTGAGGTTCATCATTGTGAAGATATCATTTGTTCTTTAGATGTTCTTTTTTATGGTCTATGAACTCACACAGTTAAGTATTCTTTGACTTGGGAGGAAAGCACACATGAAGTGTAAAAGAACTTAATAAGAAATTTTTATTCCAAAACCAAGTACTTAACATTATCTCTTTATTTATAAGATTGAGAAGGAGAGTTAAAAATACATTAACCTACCTCCAAATCGAAAATCTACTACCAAACATCTTCTTACAACTATTATTCTCATACATACCATCATAACGATTTACTACTATTATCGAACCAACCAACATTATCATACCTAACAACACGTTATCCCTACATGGGCCATTACATAAGAATATCATAAAATATAAATGTAAGATATAACATCATGATATAAAAAGATTTAAAAGCTTAATAACACTAAACTAAATCACAATATAATGCCCAATATGTTTTGAACACACAAATTTAAATTTCTTGATAAAAATGATGATTATGAAGATGATGCCTTATATTACTCAAATATATTTTAAAATTATTTGGGGGTGATTTCATGAACATATCTTTAAAAGATTATACGCTTTGAGCTTGTACATCTTATGTTATAAAATTTTCATTATTAAAATATCCAATTTTTAATATTGGAAAAATTATTGATTTCATCAAATCAATTAATCAAGGATTAATTTAGGCTCCTTAAAAATACATATCAAACATTGAATACCCGAAAATATTTTGGGAAATTTTCTATATTATTTTGGTAGTTTTCACGATTTTTTATTTAATATGTGATAATTTTAAAAAATATTAATTAATTTTAAAAATACCTTTAATATTTGAAAATATATTTAATTCAATGAATGTAATTAGATTAGCTAGTCAATTGACTTTAAATGTTTCAATTTTTACTTAAATTTTTCTTTAATTCTAACATATTTTTTAACTGTTAATATTTTGACTTTAATCTTGACTTTGACTTGACCTTTAAATATGGTTTGATAGTTTTAAACTTTTAAAAATAAATTTTATTTTAAATTTCTAAGGCATTTGAATACTTTAAATTTTAATCATTTATCACAAAATTATTTTAAAAATTTAAAATATTCAAAACCTAATTTTATTTTGTTTAATACTTTTTACTGATAGTAAGAATCCCTATAATCATTACAAACACTTATATAACATTTTACATAGACTAGTTTGACCTTTAAACAACTTTGGTTAACTAGTTTCAATATCCATTAGAAAATCAAAATATGCATTTAATGCTTCACATTTGCATAGGCGTTAATTTAATGTCATATGTCCATTGCACATCACTTCAAATTATTGATTTGATTAATTATTCTCAACTGGATGACATATAGTTGGTTATATTTAGGGTTAGGCCTTATACTCTATCTTTTGAGCACACTAATTAATTTTCCACTATTAGTTAGTGTCAATAGTACGAAAACACAGCTTAGGATAACCTACACATAATTCAAGGATAGTTCATCCTTAATTCCTTATAGGTTTAAGTAACATCATATGGACCAATACCTACCATAACCATTCAAGAAATCATCTTTGATTCAACTTTTTTTGCACTAGCATCATGTTGTTTATCATATCTATTATTATTTTGACCTACTTCAATAAGCCTAGTTATGCATTTTAGCTAGCCTTTCTTAAAATTTATCTATCCCATTTTGTCCATGTCATTATTCAAGCTAGGCTTTCCTAGAATTTATCCATCCTATTTTAGTTGTCATTGTTCAATATAGTCATGTTATTTTGACTATGCCTTCTATTATCCTTAATCATTCTATTTTAACTAAGAATTTCCATTAACTAGTCATTCTCTTTTAACTTAGTTTATTCCTAATATAAGTCATGCACATTTCACATTATACTTACCTTTCTAATAATGTTCAATGGGCTAGAAAAAATGCTCAGTTGTTCAGGTTTTTTTATTAGGTCCATTGTATTATAGTATTACCCTTGTGACTACATTACATAATCTTTGCTTCACTTTATTAGCTAGATTAATCTTAAATAAGGCCATTTCTTTTGACTTTACTATTCATTAGTTAATGACCTCCATTTAACTGCCCCTAAAGTTTAGTTATTACATATTTGGCTAAGTTTTAATGTAACTTTTTCTTGCATATTTTGCTAACTCATTCAATTTTTTAGCCATATCTTATGATTATAAACTTTTGATTTTAGTATACACTTGCACTAAGACTAATACATTTCTTTCTAAATAGATTTAATTTTATTTGGACTAATCTTTCACATTGGGAAATTATAGTTTCTCTTAATTATTTAGAGCTATTTCATTTTATAGATGCTTACACATTATTCAGACACTTGGATCTGAACTCAAATAACTAACAATTGTTTTCTATTTTGTTTTTTATACTACTGCTTTTGCATTTTCAAGAGGTCAATCAAAGCAAATTAGTTAGGGATAATTTTTTTTTAACTTTAGATGTTGCCCTATCAGTGGCAACTTATTTTCATTGTTGGAATGACACTTCATTCAATAATGAAAATCATCTTAGTCTATGTGGACTATTTATGATTATACCATAAATGCAAATAGTCTAGAGCACATCACTTTTTTAAAAAATTATTATTAAGATAATAGGCTTTAGTTTAATTGAATTCCTTGAGAAGAGAAGACTTGATAGGCTATTATAGACATATAGATTAACCCTTATTGCATTGAAATTTTTACACACACTTAGATGGTAGTGGGCAATTATTTTACTAGATGCTCCCTTTTGTCGAAATAATGTAACTTTATGTATTACTTCGTGATGCCTGATAAATGAGAATTTGTTTTGGATACTATCTGCACTAGGATAGAAATATTATTTCATATATGGTAGCCATACAACCTTTACTATTCTACTTTTATAATAATGAAGCATTAAAAAAAAATTAAAATAACAGTTCTAGAGTTACATTCACATAATTTCTTATGATGTGATATGTTACGTGGCTTCCTTTCATACTTTTTACTTGTTTTAGTGGCGTCTTAGCATATTCACTTATATGAACTTTATTTTATTTATAATAAATTATATATTAAAGGGTACAAGAAATGGTTTTCAACCAACTATGGTCTATATTAAAAAGTAATTACTTAGTATTAGGTTTATATGTCTAATAATATAAACTAGGTGGCAAGGATCAAAAATAAAAAAGAATCCAATTAATGTGGATGAATGTTAGATCACTTGAAGTGATAAATTATAATTGAAAATCATTCCCATGATAAGAAGGTTATGAATGCATTTATGAGGATAGATTTGATGAGTAGTTAGAGATTAGAGCACAAAAGTAGTTGGCCTCCACTATAACATTATATAATTTGAGGGCATAAAGTTCTACTTAAAAATTTGTGTGAATAAAAGAGACAACTTTATGATTTGAATCAAGATGGAAATAAAAAGGGTCTATTATCAATTCAAAAAGTTTCATAAATTATGAATGTACCTTCACTAGGAGCATAAGGATTTCATAAGCAAAACCAAAAATGACAAATATTTTGTGGCAAGTACTAGAGCCCAGACAAGAACTGACTTGCTAGCTATCTTGGAGGATTCACCTCCTAGCAAGTGAGTGCATGGAAGAATTCGCTTCTGCCAGGTAGCTGATATCAAACTTTCTAACTAATACGAATGACACATTAGAGAATTCTTCACTCAACATACAATACTTGCCAACCTCTAAAAGTGTAGTTGGTCTCTCTATATTGTATCTGACATATAGGTTCTAGAAATTGACATCTAATTTCCTTTTATAATCGCCCCCATATTCTTTTAAAAGGGTGAATTTTGAGGGGTGAGAGGACCTTATTTTTGACTCTTTTTACTAGTGCTAAGAGAGAAGAGCTGGTTCTTGCACTATGATTCCCCCACTTGTACTCGTATCCTGAGATAGTAAAAATTTGCATATTTTTGCATTCTTTATGCTTGGTCCTTTCTACTCTTGCCTTACTTCTCACATTCCTAAGTAAGGTTATGCATAACTCTACTAACAAATTTGAATTCAACATTATCTTTGGCACAATAAGCATGAAAGATGCCTGAAGTTTGACAAATTTTTCAAAATGAGGCAACTTTCAAAACCTAATATACATAATAATATGCAAGATAGTGAGATTTAAAAATATTTAAGATAGGATCACTAGCCTAGTTTAGGCAGCTATGGAAAAGGTGAAGAATGAAGTTCAGAAGGCCAGGAAAAATGAAGGGTCTTTAGGCTCAGCAACTCATTGAACTTGCCACCATAGATGAGTGTTGTTAGAAATGCCTAATATCAATGATGAGTTTTTCAGATAAGATATGAGAAAGTTACTAGGAAAAGAATGACAAATGCCACTCTCATAAATGCCTTCTATAGAGAAATTATAGAGGCACATCTGCGAAAGTTTAAAATTCTTCACTTAAAATCTTACAAAGATCACACTAACCATCTAATGAAGTGTTAAACATTCTTTATTACTTTTGAAGAGTCAACATTTATATGGTTCTTATGCCTACCCATAAGATTCCTCACTTTCTTCTCCAAGTTCAAGAGAATGTTCATCACTTAGTTTGTGAGTGCTTAGAAGCCTCAGAAGAGGTTCAAGCTCTTTATAAATAAGATAAGAGTCGAGTGAGTCTCTTGAAAAGTTTATCACCCACTAACAATGGGAGATTTTAGAAGTAAAAGATTTGGAGTTTGTAGTCACATAAGTTGCACTCGCTAAAGACTTTAAAGAAAGGCCATTAAAGTACATCCTTGGATTATAATACCCCAAGATATAAACAAAGCTATTAGAATTGGTTAATTGCCACATGAATGTGGAAGAATATATGAAGTTATTTAATCATTGAAGGTGATTCATAGATAAGAATCAAGAAAGAGGTCACCACCATAGTGATTCTTAAAGGAGAGATTCTAAATTCAAAGGTATGATAAAGCAGTGCCAATGCATAGGGGTGAGTACAAAGCAATGCATTAACTCACTATATAGAGGGTGAATACCAACGTCCATAGACAATCACACTATTGCGATATCAATGCCCTAGTTAGTTGTGTTCATACAAAATAAATAATACTTCAAGTGACCACCTCCTTTAAAGAGTGATGGAGTGTAAGACTAATTGAAGGACTTTGCTTATCACCATGATCACATTCACAAGATTGAAGAGTGTCAACACTTGAGGATCTTGATAGAGTGGCTCATTAAAGAAAGAAAAGTTGAAGTAATTTGTGAGGTTATTGGGAAAAGGAGCCATCTAGCCAAATAATGAACCCTCACTAGCTTGTATGATCCACATTCCTAGGGTACCAACCATCTTTGGAGGAGATGAGGAGTCATAATGGTGAGTAATCCTTAAGCAACTTTGATTGGGCAAAGTAAACTTGATGACCATGGCATAAGCTCTGAGTATAAAGGTCATCCTAGTTAGATTTATGGAGAGAGACTGACATGTAGCTACCAATCCCTACAATGACATGAAAGCCATCATGACATTAATCATTAACTATCAAATTGAAAGAATTTTGATCAACATGGGGAGCTCAGTTAATATCATCTTCATATCTATATTTAATAAAATGAACCTAGCAAGCTCAAGACTTAAACCTGTAGGGGGTCCACTCTATGGAATTTTTGGAGAAAGGAGAGAGAAAAATAGTTCACAGTAATGGCTAATTTCATCATAGTTGATGCACCTGCCACTTACAATGCTATTTATGTTTGACCATTGCTAATTACCCTTAGAGTAGTGGTATCAACATATCATGCGGTAGTCAAGTTCCTACTAGGAGGAGAGGAAATAACTATAAAAGAACTTGAATTAATCTAGAGTGTGCTACTTATGAGTAGTCATCAACTTAGATAATGAGGAAGAAGTGATAGAATTAAAAGTCACGTGCAATGGGTTAGAGATTACAGAAGAAATTGAAGAAGTGCTGACAACTAAAGACCAAAGGTGAGTGCTTAGAGTTAGCTTATCCTACATCTATGAGTAAAAGGATGCCCTTGTATGGGCTATTCAACAAGACAATGATGCATTCTCCTAGACTACTGCTAAGATGCTAGATATAAATATTAATGTCGCTTGCTACGGGCTCAACATTAAAAAGGATGCTTTACCAATTAAATAAAAAGTAAGAAAGATTAAGCCTTTTTTGTTGAGCCAATCAAAGAAGAAGTCACCAAATTATTAGAAGTTGACTTAATTAGGGAGGTCCAGTACCTAGAGTGGATCTCTAACTTGGGTATAATATAAAAGTCTAACAACAAGTCAAGGATATGCATAGATCACCAATTTGAAATCCATCTATTCAAATGATAGGTACCCACTCCCATGCATAGAAATAGTCATCAAATTTGTAGTGAGATATCTGTGATGAGTTTTTTTGGATGCCTTCTCATGTTACCACCAAATTAAAATGCACCTAGTAGACTTAGAAAGGCCAACCTTTATCACAAAGGAGGGCTTTACTGCTATAAAGTATACCCTTTGGTCTAAAGAATGTAGGCGCTACTTACTAAAGGATGATAAACTAAGAGTTCTAGGAGTAGAAAGGAAAAAAAATATGGAGGTCTAGATAACTTGCTTGTCAAAAGTAAGTCACCCAAACAACAAATTATCAATTTGAAAGAGACCTTCTCTACACTAAATAAATAAAAAAACTCCCGAGCCCCTTGAAGTGCACATTTGGCACTGAATCCAATATTTTTTTAAAAATTTTTGCTCACCCCAAAAGGTATAAAAATGATTCTTAATAAGGTTAATGCTATACTCAACATGCCATTGATGCGAATGATTAGGGAAGTGTAGCAACTCTTTGGATGAGTCGTTGGACTAAATAAGTTCATCTCTAAGGTCAATGAATGTTCCTGGCCTTTCTTCAAAATATTAAAGAGTGCAAAGAAGTCTTAATGAACTTCAAAAAGTGAGAAGAACTTTATGACTTAAAAGCTTTACTCACCTCATCACTTTTATTATAAAGCATTAAGGAAGGAGAAACATTGTTCTACACTTTGGAGTTGGAGATCATGTAGTGAATTTTGTGCTAATTGGTGAAGTAGGGAAAAATAGTGTCCAATTAGTATGCTAGTAAGTTGTTGAGTTATGCCAAATTGGATTATCTGATTATGAAAAAGCTAGCACTCACTCTCATTGTTTTAGCACGATGACTTTGACCATATTTTCATGCTCACTCAATGAAGTTATTATTGGTCATCCATTCAAGTTAGTACTCATGAAATCAGATTATTCTACAAGATTGCTAAAGTGGTCATTAAAATTGAGCTAGTTCAATATCTTTTACTCTTCTTGAATGACCATCAAAGCACAAGCACTCGATGATTTTGTGCTTCAATACTTGTGATATGTCCCAGCTAACTCAAAGTAATCATATCATTTGCATGTTGATGGATCTCTTAGGGCGCATGGAATGGGAGCTAGTATTGTATTAAGTGAACCAGGAATCATAGTCCCTTAATTAGTAAGTTTAATTTTAGAATGACTAATAATTAATCAAAGTATGGAGCACTACTTAGACTTTGATTAACATAAGGACTCAGGGCCAAGCACAATATATCACATTTAGATTTACAACTTATGGTGAATCAAATTAATGGAGATTATGGAATGAGAGATGAATCATTGCAAAAATATTTGTATAAAGTGAAGGTAGAATTTAAAACCTTACATATTTCAAGATAAATAAAGTTCTAAAGGAAGAATACCAACTCTTCAATCTTCTATTCAGAACTAGTGGACTTGGAGAGCAACATGTACTAGAACTCACCCAACCTAAAATAAGAGAAGGTGAGTCCATCCAGATTATAGAAAAAAGTTTGGCTAGAAAAAGTACTTGTAGATTGGGAAACTAGAAGAAGGCATCATAAATCTAAAAAAAAACCCAAAATCAAAGTCAGCTAATATGTTCTATTAATGGATATTTATTTTGATGATTGATTGCCTTATTAAATCTAAGGTGTGAAAAAAAGAAAAAGAGCTTGATAACATAAATTCAAGAAAGTTTGGCAGTCACTCTGGAGGGACACTAGCCCATAAAATTCTATAACAAGGATATTTTTGTCTGAACTTGAGAGAAGATTCTGAAGACTTTGGTAGGAGATGCGAGCAATACCAAAAGTTTACACCTATGCAGCTTCAACTGCTATTATAAATCATCATGAGTCCTTAAGGGATTGACTTGATAGGTTCCCAGATAGTCACTAGCAGACATAGAATATTTATACTCATCATGATCACCTACTTTAGTCAGTGGATTGAAGCAAAACTACTTGCTAAGATAACTATCTAGGTAGTTCAAAATTTTATTTGGACTAATATTATTTGTAGGTACAAACTACTTATATTAATCATCTTAGACAATGGACCTTGATTTGTTGACAAATAATTAAAGGAGTTCTATGAGTCCCAAGGAATTTGCTTTAAGTTCACTTTAGTTCATCACCTATAAACTAATGAGTAGATAGAAGCAGTTAATAAGAAGATCCTTAATCTACTTGTGGTGTTTTTATTTGGAGTGTTGTAGGGACACTTTGTAGATCTTAGGGGGTACTTATTGAAATGATTTAGTGCGACATCAAAGAATGATGTACTACCTTAGAAGATAAAAACATCACCCTACAATGGACTCAATCTTCTAATAAGGATTAATAAGATTGATGGGTCTATATATACCATAGATCTTTCCCTAACTTTACATGGATGAAGTAAAATAGAGTTTATTTTAAGCTGGGTTCTTTAGTTACTTATGGAGGCAAGTCCTTATAGCCATCCAAAGAAATGAGATTTTTTTTAAGAATACTCTTGATTAAAATATACAACTAATATCTCTAAAGATTTTAAAGTTTTGATATCAAATGATTAATAGTTATTAGAAAATTAAGTGGGAGAGTTCTTAATAGGTTCCAAAGGAGGATGAGTAGGAAGCACTCATGATATTAACAAGTCGAATGAGTGCTTTAATCTATCATATAATGAGATTTTATATTTTTTAAAGGAGAGAGATTATATTTATTTGAGTTGAAATTTTATTAGAATGGTAGGACTTAGATTTGAACAACACAAGAATATGAAAATGCTTAAGAGGTGAGGACTATGCTCATAGCAAGAGAGAAACAAGTAGCCTATGAACCTATATCTAAAGTGCTCCAACACAAGCTAAGAGCTCAACCAAATTCTACTTGGAGAAAGTTGGATGTGTTGGTTCACTTCCACTAGAGAGAGTGAACTGATCCTAAATCTTTTGGACTTATAATCGCCTCGAGTGGCTACCAACTAACACCTCATACAATTAAAAATTATACAGGTTGATCTTATGTAAATGCAGGATAGTTAGGTTGTTATTTATTAGGAATGAATATAGAGTCCTAAACTCACTCCCTAAGAGACTAGATTATGACTGGTGTGCAAATTATGAATTAAACTAAGGCAATCAAATTTATAAATTTTATTTCATTTTGACTCAGTTTTATAGACTTAGGCTAGGAAGAGTTTATTTATAAATGCATAATGAAATTAGATTATGAGCTAAATTAATGGAAAGAGGTGTTCTCCACTATAAGGTACTGCGCTCACAGGTCAAGCCTTGTCCCTTATTATGCAAGAGTGGAGATTCCCTATTTTTAAGAGTGAGACAATATGCATGTGGGATATTGGAAGATACAACCAAAGAGCTAAGGGGTTGTTAAATATTTTATTTCTTGATCAATATATCTAGGCTTTATAATGAGATTATAAGTTCATTAAATTTAATGAAAATTAGTTAATTATAGAAGAAAAATTAAGTTTTCAGAAGAGCCTATTGCATCCAAGTCACATAGCAAACATTCAAACTTTAAAAGACATATGAAAAGTATGTCATTTTTATTTCATAATCAATATAAATACAACAATCAAGCATTATCAATCAAAAGAATACAAAGATCGGTGTGGTCAGTACCTTCATACTCTTTGTAAAAGAAAAAAAATTGGGTAGCCGAGTTCTACCCTTATATAACCCAAATTATTATTAAATTACAAATGAAAATAAAACTATGGGGAACTTCAATTCTTTATCTTCATCTCCACTTCTTAGATTTAAGCACTTCAAGCATCAGAGGGCCTTTCAGGTCTAAGCCTTCTAGCCACTACACATCTTAAACTCCATAGCTCTAATCCTAAGCTTATTATAAAAATAACATTTTATTAAAATATAAAATTAACTACATCTACAAAGTAGAAGTTAGCTTAACACACATTCAAACCAAGTAGTTCTATTTCATACATTTGAGCTTAGCACCCTACCTTGGATCACCAAGCCCACCTGTCGTAATATATTATACTTAGGGACTTAAGCAGCACCTGCAAGCAAGAAGCATTTATAAGTTTTTTTATTATAGTTGTCTATTAACTACAATCCCCTTCAAAAAATATCATTAGTCTAATATCACCCTAACATCCAGACTATGCATAAATAATCCTAAAATCTAGTCTAAAATAATACATCATCACAATAATCATCGGCCTAACCTAAAATTAGGATTAGTAACTTAGCATTCTAATGTGTATGCTAGATTTAGTGTGGAATGTCATGATTAGGTCATAATATGTGAAACATTCTAATGATGAATGTTTAAATTTTTATTAAGGGTGGTAGCATTTTCCATGATTAATAATTTGAAGTGATTTTTAGGCTTGAGCTTTCAATTTTATTTTGAATTTCATTTAAATTTATAGTTATAAAGAGAAAAAGGATGGGTGAAACCTACCTTATTCTCTAACTTTAGGTTGGATCTAAGGGGGTGGATTTTATAGCTTTTAATTCTCTTAATGAAGTGTTGTAAGTTTTACTAAAGCTTATGCTTAGATTTTGCTTAAGGAAGTTATCTTGCATGTAAAAGACATTCTTAAGATTAGTGAAACAAAAGTATAGTTGACTTGATGATATTCTCTTAACCGTGCTTCATTATTCTTTAGTATTCATTTTAATGCATACATATAGTTAGCTAAAGAGATTTAATGAACATATGTATATATCATTTAGTTACTTCACATTTGATGCATGGATGAATTAATATACCTTCAGTTAGTAATATTTACTATAAATTGTGGCTATATGATACATGAATATCATAGGAAAGGGGAGTTTTAATTTTATGTATATACATACACATGTGTATATTTCTTTTGTACAAGTATATATCATTGTTGAACTAAGGAAGTGAGGTAATCAGAGACTCTCTTGGGACTATTCAAAGTCTTGTATTCCCGGGATGTCTAGATTATATACTTGCTAATTTATATACATACATGAACATAAGGATGAAATTATGAAATTTTATTAAGTTTAATTAAAAAGTAGTTTATCCTTAATATGTAATCTACTATAAATTTCAAAATATGTGTCATTATTATACTAGAGGTATGAGGCATCAAGACCTCATTTAGACCAATAACCCCGCGACCTTGGGTTTCCATATTATATACCTTTCAAATTATAACTCATACATGTAGGAATTATAATTAAGTTTTAATTATTTGTATTAATTCATATTTAGATTAATACCTATGAATCAAGAAAATAATTTTAAATTTACTAAGGACATTTATTGTTGAACTAAGAAGATAATAGCCATACTATTTAATTCAAATGTATATGATTAATGTAATCTTTAATTTTTTATTTCTAAAATATGGATACATGAACATATGAAACATAAAAATTTATTAATAACTCAAGTGAAGTAATTAAATTTCATCAAATATCCCATTTGGTGAATTCCTAAGGACATTCACATTAAGACAAGCATCTTTAAGCCTAATCAAATTTATTAAGGATTGATTTTAGGGATTTGAACCATTTAATCCTAAAAAGGAGATGAGATTATTGGAGTCACCCCTTAGACCATCTCTATTTGTTAAGTAATTTAAATGTGATTTAAGTAATTTTTATGAATTAATTAATGTTTATTAATTAACTAATCAATTAAGCCCCAAAAGAGACTCTGAACCTAATTAAGCCTTAAACATGACCCCAAAACTTATAATAAAATTATTAAAGATGCATAAACTTAAAATAAATATTCCTTAAGAATTAGACTCATAATTAATGGTTAATTAAATAAAGAAGAAAAACCTAAAATCATTAATTACACTCAAAACATCCCAAACCAATTAGGGATCTTGATTTTATTGAAAACCCTTTTGTTAGCTGAGCTGTCGACCTCACTTTTGGAGTGAGGATTCAATCTTCTCTTCTTAGATTTAGGAGACTTCTAGACACTAGATTCTCCTTAGTCATAAGACACTTATAGCAATTAAGTGAACACTTAACCTAAGCCTAGAGACTTATAAGGGTTAATCATAGGACTAGGGTATGCCTTAGGATTAGGAAAATTTACCTAGCCTATAGCTTAACCAAATCCATACTTGCCTTCTTAAGCTAAACCAAACCTCAAATCCAATTCATCCAAATTCAAATTCAAATCAACTAAACCAAAATCCAGACCAAATCAACCCTTCCTAAGCCACATGATTTAAATCCCTTAGACTTAGTCAAACTCCTTCAATCCAAATCAAACTCAATTGATTTTCTCATGAATCAATTATTTCTCCAATCATCATCCCAAAGATAAATGAAATCTACAATCAAATCATTAAGCCAAAATTAATTCAATCAAACCTAACCTAACCCATTCAACTTGAAATATTCAAATAAGCCAAAACCCATTTCAACCCAAATCAATTGCAATCAAAGCTATAAATCAATCCTAAATCCATATATAAATCCAACTAACCTCAATTCAACCCAAAATCGATTCAACTAAGCCTAATTGGTCCACATGACCCAAAGTGACCAATTTGACCTATTTGAACAAAATTCCAATCCTAGCTAAATTGGATTGAGCCAAACCTACCAAAACCTCCTATGATGATCATCAATCATTGTTGATTGATCAATTGTCATCAATTGGGTCAAACAAAGTCAATTTGGTCATTTGACCAAGTCAACCTATCTAACCTACATGAACCAAACTAGCCAAATCTCAACCTAAGCCAAATTGATTGAAACATATGATTCACACCAACCTAAGATCAATATTTGAGCATGACTTGATCATCAATTGATCCAAACCTAACCAAATTGGCCCTTTGACCCAAGTTGATCTAATTTGACCTAAAAGACCAAATTAGGTCAAATCAAGATCTAACCCAAATTGATTGCAACCAATGACTCAAGTTCATTTCAAATTTATTGTTGAACTTGACCAAAGCCTTAATTGAACCCGATTTGACTAATTAAATCCAATTGACCCACTTAGCCCAAATTGACCTAAAGGGTCAAATTGGCCTAAATCAAAAACAAATCCAAATTAATTGAAATTAAAGCCTACAATCAGCCCCAATTGATCAATCAAACTCAAATCAACCCCTAACCCAAGCCAATTTGTCCAATTTGGTCAAATTGTTCAATTTGACCCATTTGACCTACATAAATTCAAATGAGCCAAAATCAATTCCAAGCCAAAGTGACTCAAACCAATTGAACCAAAATACTTCAAATACTCATTTGAACATGACTCAACCCTAGGTTTGACCTAATTTGACCAATCGATCAACTTGACCCAACCTAGCCTAATTTGACCTACATAGGTCAAATTGAACCAAACCCACTCAAACCAAGCCCAAACCCAATGAAATCTGACCCAACCCATCATAGACTCATCTTGGGTCAACCCCAAAGTAGCCCAACCCAAATTGAACCTAATCCATGGCATTATCCATTGGCTAAACCTCCTCACATGGGATTATATCCAAATTGGCAAGTCAAATCTTCCTCTTGTCTCTTGGCTGCCACCTCACACCTAAAATATGGCCTAACCTACCTGCCTAGCCTGACCCAAGTGGGCTAGGTTGTCCATGGACTAAAGGATGGTGAGTTAACTCACCTCCCCACACCAACTAAACCCAATGGATCCAATGATGGAGGGAGTTGCCTTTAGCCATCAACCAAACTTCTTGGCCAACCAAACTAACCCACCTAAGCCTACACCCATCCCCTCCGACCACCTACAACATCTAACTGGCTGAAATCAAGGCTTTGATCCAAGGGAGGGAGTGATATTCCCCCCTCATTTTGACCTAATTCAAAAGCACACATACCCTCATAGAGCTTTAGAGACTTCTTTCAAAATCCCCAGAGCACTCTCTAAGCCTTCCATGCCTTCCCGACACTAGACTCCCTTAAACCAAAATAGGGCGAGGCATCCCTCCATCCAAGTCCACCAATACTCAATCAAACTTCAATTAATTTCACCCACACCTTCCCCTACCTCCGTAGAGTGAGAATGAATCTTTTATTGAGCTCCCCGACCACCAGAGGTACTACTTCGATCAACGTCCATCGCCAAAGAGACAGTGCTTGGTCCATAGAGCAAACATTGAGGAACCATCACTCGTGCTGCTCAACAGGGATTCATCTTGTGTAGACAGCTTCCTCAAGCATTTCACTATTGGTCTTGAGCTCCAATGAGGTAATTTCCATTAAACCAAGCATTTGGAAAAAATCTTTGGTTCTTTTTGAAGACAAGTTGTATGTCATGTGATTTTGATAGTTAGATCCCTTCAGATCTTCCTTGTGAAGGTGTGGGATCTTTTTTATGGTCATCCAAGCTTGGGTGAGCTCAGATCGAGCGAAGGAAGGCAGACAGTGTCCATCTCCTATCGCTCGGGGGATGATAAATCACGCACCACCCCGTTCTAATCTCTGTCATCCGATCTTAGAACGGGCGATAAGGATGAAACTGCATCCGTCGCCAGCCATGTAAGCTCTGACTCAGATGAATTTAAGTAGTTAATCCCATGACACCATGTGGAAAGCACGCCACATCAGTGGTCTATGTGGCGCCAATGGGATTAGGCTTAATAAGGCCTAATTAAATATTTTAATGGCTGAATCTTTAAAAATTCATAAAAAAATATAGAAAAATCCAAAAAATATAAATAACTAATCATTTTAAAGGTAAAATAGAGGAGACTTAAGTAAAATTAATTCCAATTAATTTTGAATGTGATTAAGATTAATTAATGTTTAAATTAAAACTTAATTAGCTTAATTAAGCCTTAATTACTTAAATAATTAATCTTGAACTTTGTGTGTTAGTTTAATGGGATGACCTCTACCTCCCTTAATTTTCTTAGGATTTATTGCTTGGTTAATTAGGGGAATTGATCATTTAAGCCCTAATTACTCTCTTAACCCACTTAATGGCTAATTAACATCATAAATAGTAATAAATTAATTTATTAAATTTACTAATCACTATCTAACAGTGATTGAACAAAGAGAGTGGGGTTAGGACCTCTTTCCTAGCTTCTTTTTCTAAGTCCACCTCATTTTGAAAGAAAGTTAATCAATATGAAAATTAATTAAGGGGCTAAATTAATCAAATTAAAATCATGATCACATCAGATAATTAATAATGGTATTAAGGGTTTCTGATTATGTGTTTAAATAACATAAAGACCCTTAAGAAAATTATGATTAGCCCATATGTGTGGGAAAATCTTAAAAGTACTTAATTAGGTTCTTTAACTTAACTAACCTTTAATAATGAGCCATTTGCATTAGGTCTTTTTAGGAGCATTGAAATTTTATTTCCTCACATGTTCATGTCATTTGTGGCTCATAATTAAGTGGTTAATTAAATTAAAGAAGCATAAGTAAAGGTGATTAATTGATTTAATTAAAGATCCAACTTAATTAATTCATAAAATGCGCTTAATTACCTTTTCTTAAACCAAATCAAATTACAAATGTGGTTATGGGATTAAAGCAGCAAATGATAAGTTCTCCTCTTTTAAATTGATCAAAATTCTAAACCATAAATTGATAATGAACTTTGATTTTCTTTAAGTGAGTTTATTTAATGTGATTGTCCTTAGGAATTAGCTTAGCTGAATGAACCATGTGTTTATATTTAACTATTCCTTTCCAATCACTTTAAAAGTTGTATACTATATGGTTTCATGCATTCATGTTTTCAAATCTAAATAAATAAAATGAATTTAATTTATGTAAGATTGCATGTGTTGGCTTTACTTAATATATGTGTGGCTATTATCACTAATAAATTCAAATATGCTTTCCAAAAGTTTATAAATTGATAATATTATGTAGAGTGATAGTAGTTATGAATGTATGTAGAATTTACATGTGTTTATAGCTTTAAGCATATTAAATAAAACTCTCTTTCTTATGATTCATATATAGATTTACATAAGTTTGAGCAATAATTGGTATATAGTCTAGACATCCTAGGAATACGAGGCTTTAAGTAGCTCTAAGGAGGTCATTTGATTACCTCACATCCCTGGTTTAATAATGACACATACTTATTTAGTTTCATTCCTATGTATTTTGGTATTAGAATTTGGATAGTGCTTTAATTCATATGCCTAAATAATTCAATCAAAGAAAATATAATATTTGCATGATTTTCATCCTTATAGTTGTGTATACATTCATATGTATTTAAGATAACAAGTATTTAGTCTGGACATCCCAAGAATATGAGACTTTAAGTAGCCCTAAAGAGGTCATTTGATTACCTCACTTCTCTGGTTAACAATGGCACATACTTGCTTACATCTTTTATACATGTGTACGTGTGCTCAATGTTGACCTCCACATATGATTCACAAATGAAGTGAAACACTAAATATAAAACCAATAATTAAGGGAAGTAACATCATATGAATCAGGTTTAAAATGCCCTAATCGCAATCAAATTTGAAAAAAAAAGTTACCTCGATCTCAAATTTGACTTTATAATTGCATTTGAAATGTCAAAATTAATTAAATAAAATTTTTTGGATCAATTAATAAATATTCAAATGATCAATGTTAATTTTTAATGAAATTATTTGCATATCAAAGTCGAGAAGCCTCGATGACGTCTAAACGACCTCCATTCGTGAAATTGATCGCGCCATTGTCATCAAAACATCAAAACCTCTCAAACAACGTCTTCCACAATCAATTCGGCAAAGTCTACGCGAACATCAAGCTATTTAAATGCAACTTCGCATAATTTAAGCCCAATTTCACTTTGGCCATCCCCAATGTGGTCCAAACGACCTTCGATTATGAAATTGACTGTGTGTTATGTTCGATGCAACAGAAACACCTAAAATAGACATCCATATTGCTAGGATTTATCGCATCAAATAATTTCATCATATTTGATGCAAAATGATATTAATTTATAATTAATATGGTTAATAGTTGCTTAATTACTTAAACCCATCTAACCCTTATCCTAATCGACCACCCAAATCAACCTAATGGAAATAGCCTCTTGCCATTTCTAATTGGCTACCATTTAGGCAGCCAATTAATAGAGGCGGTTTAACCTAAAGGCTGAAATGCAACTCCCGATCCCTCATTCCATACCGACTCCCCTAAACTCCCTTCTATCGTGTGACTCCCCTCTCTTGGTTCTTCCCTTCTCTCATGCAATCTCCTGCCTCCCATCTGATCTGATTGGCGCAGAAGCTTGAAATCAAGGCTCGATCGAAGCTCCTCGATCCCTCTCTTGCTCCCTATCTTGCCGTCCGTCCCTCTCGTTAGCCCTAGCTGAACCCGAGTGCAGGGTAATTGAGCCCTAGCTAGTCGAAACCCCTTTCCTTTTTTTCCTCCTAGCAATCGAAACCTCTAGGTCGTCTCTCTCTAACCCTAAGCTTATTCTCATGCATTTGATTTCTTTTGGAAGTTAGGGTTTGGAAAATCTCTCTTATTATATGCTTGAGATGACGCTATGGTTTTAATTTTGAGTGGGATGATGTATGGCCCAAATGTCATATCGTTTGCTATTATCTATGACTTTCATGTTTCCACTTTGCTTAAAATGATTTCTTTATAGATGAAGTTATGCTGGTTATGCTTATTTTATTAGCTTAAAGTGAAATTTGAAGTTTAGAATGGGCTTTGAGATAGTGTATGGCTTAAGCCCTAAGCTATGTGCAAGTTTTCCTTCTCCTTACATTTCATTTTTTACTGTTTGGATGAAATGATGTTTGTTGGAACTATTTTTACTTGTTGAAAACTAGAATAGAAGCATGGAGATACATTTAGAGATGTTATATGGCTCAAGCTTAAGGCTATATGTAGATTTTCCTCTCTTTTAAGCTTTAATTTTGGCTGTTGGAATGAAATAACTCTTGTTGAGCTTCCTACATATGCTCAAAGTGAAGCTAGAAATCTGAAAAAAGTGTTTGAAATGATGCATGGATTAAGCCCTAAAGTTCTATGCAAGTTAATTCCTTTTATGTTTCAATTTTTGGTTATTTGAATGGAATAACACTTGCTAAGCATACTTTACATGTTTAAAACGAAGTTGGGAATGTGAAAATAAGTTTTAAAATGGTAGATGGCTTGAAGCTTAAGTTTTGTGTGAGCCCCTTTCTCTTTTAATACTTCAATTGTTTTCTATGGATGGAATAACATTCTCTATACTTCTTTTAGATGTCCAAAATGGATTTAAAGATATTTCTTTGACAAATGTTATATGACACATTATGCAAAGTCTTTTAAGAGGGAAAAGGGATGATATTAAAATGTCTTATGTTTTCATACGGGAGAAAGGGGTGAAAGTATGATTTTGATTCATCAAATTTTATCCACTTTCTTCTTAATGATTTCGTTCATTCAAATGTTAAATCTTTGAAGTAAGTTATGAAATGAGATTTTTCTATGCTAATCTAAAGTTTATCTAGATTTGTTTTAGTCTCTCTTTGAGTATTGGAGTAACTTGATAATATGAAAAAGGATTCATATGCTTATGCATTGGGTTGGTGTGATAATTCATTTTGTCTTATCCTCATTTTCATTTGTCATTTGATTTCTTATCATCATGCAAATAAATGTTTAATTAAAGGAAAATTTCAGATTTATATTCATTTTCCTTTGCTAAAATATAATATCCTTGATTATGGGAAAGAGGTTTGTTTTGTTCATTGTATAGATGATGTCCTATCTTGAATAAAACCTTTCAATAAGTTTGGTCAAATTATTTGCCTACTTCATAAGTATAAGTTGATAGAAAACCTACCATTAATGGAATCAATGGGCATATAAGTAATCTCTATGATTAAATCTAAAACTAAAAAAAAAAGAGAAAAGTGATTGTTTGCTATTTACTTTCTTTACACTACTAACTAGTTGTAAAACTCTACTCTTAATGAATTCTGTCAATGTGCAAGCATCTTCCTTGCCCAAATCTGGAAACCCATGTTGTCATGCAAGCCTATGTGATGCTTATTTTGTAAAGCATGTTGTTGTTCAGTGTAAGTCCAAAATGAACCCAATATGAATTTTTTTTAAGTCAATCCTTTTCAAATGAAACAAGAAAAGGAGAGTTTATGTGCATAGCATCCTACATGGCCTCTTTCATGATGCTAAGGGTTGAAGTTTATTTATGCACAATCTTATTACATTTCATATTGTTGGATGGAATAGGCTTTGGGTTTCATTTAAGTATTATGTTATGTGCCACTTACAAATAACTATCATGTTATATGAAAGGGGATACTTTCCCTTTCATGATCAAAGTGAAAGTGATTGAAAGATATCTACATAATTGAATCCTCAAGTTATAGCTTGCTACTTGAATTTTTTTTAAGTAAAATGCAATTGAAGTAGTGATAAAAGAATCATGGCATTGCAAAGAAGCTTGAGTAACATTTAACTCTATATGTATGCAAATGCAAGTTTCTAAATATATTTTATAATATAAGTACCCGTTCACATTATTCCAATGTGGCAAGGAAACTTGTGATAAATACCTATTCACATTGTTCCAACGTGGCAGGAAAATCTATTGCTATAAGTACCCGTTCACTTTGTTCCAATGTGGCAGGAAAACCTGTGATAAGTATCTGCTCACATTGTTCCAATGTGGCAGGAAAATGTGTTGTGATAAGTACCCATTCACATTGTTCCAATGTGACAGGGAAACTTGTGATAAGTACCTGTTCAAGTTATTCCAATATGACAGAGAAATATACTGTGATAAGTATCTATTCACGTTATTTCAATATGCCAGGGAAATTTGTTGTGATAAATACCCATTCACATTATTCCAATGCGACAAGAAAACCTGTGATAAGTACCTATTCATGTTGTTCCAACGTGATAGAGAAATATGCTGTGATAAGTACATGTTCATGTTGTTCCAACGTGGCAGGGAAATTTATCGAGATAAGTTCATATTCAGATTATTCCAATACGATGGGAAAATTTATTATAAGTATATGTTCACATTGTTCCAATGTGGCAGAGAAATCTGTTGAGATAAGTACCGGTTCACATTGTTCCAATGCGGTGGGAAAACTTGTGATAATTACTTGTTTATGTTGTTCCAACATGGTAGGAAAATCTGTTGTGATAAATATTTGGTCATGTTGTTCCAATGTGGTAAGGAAATGCTTTGCTATGTTGTGTTAACCCATGCACACCTTTCTTGGCATGGTGGAAAAATAAATTTTCAGTCACAGTGTCTTACGACACCTATCATGCATGCCTTTCTTGGCATGGTGGGAAGGCCTAGTCTCCCGAAGCAGCCCCCTATGTGGGGATGACGTCGGGAGGCTGTCAAATTTTCTAATAAACTAAACCTAAAAGGTTTAACATTTTAGATAAACTTTTGAACCTTATGTATCATAAGATGAATATGAATTAATATTCAAATCATGAAATAAACACATAGAATCATAAAGTGTAAGACATCAAATGAATTAGTTAAAGAGGCTCAAAATGATTTGATGACTTGCTCACTAACATGCATATGATTTGATAGCTTAATAACAAAGAAAGGATGGACTTTCAATCATTATTTGAAATGCAAAGAAGATTTTATTAATTGAATTAAAATATCTTAAGGGAGGCTTAAAGTAAGCTTGAATCCCCTTATGTTTGCCAATAAATGCAAACTAAGCTTTTCAATACATACATTTAATTTAATTGTATTATATCATGTATTGAAAATGTGAAAGAATTGAGTTCAAATTAGTTCTCTTCTTGGGGGAGAATTGAATATAATTTGAGTTGAAACAAGAAGACTTGCAAAAAATAGCTCTCTTATGAGTATAAGTAAAGTCTAATAAATTCGTTAATGGATATGAATGAGATACCTTCATTAAATATTGATGTAAAAATGAATTTTTGATCTGGGGCTTATTTAAACATTCAAATGAATGAGATTCTACATATGCTTATGATCAAACCTACATTTAAGTTTAATGTCTTATGATTTATACAAATATTCAAGGAAATTAAATCGAAGCATGAATCATAAACCATTCTTACATATGAGTTCATAGTTTTTGGGCTTCATGATAAATGCCTAGTGAAATGATTCATTATGCATATTCAAAGTGTTATTGCATTCTATTCAATTTGAATGTCTTTAATATATGCAAGTTAAATGAAATCTATGCTCACTTTATGAAGCAATTTTTTTTTTGCTTAACCATTAGATTCATGCAAATACTTGAAAGAATCAAATTCATACTCTACAAAATAGATGCATGCTTGATTTATTGCAGAACATATACATGCTTGATTTAGGATAAATGGTTGAAAGAACCAAGCATATATCATTTAGAATAGACAATCACTTAGTTTGTAATGTGTATTCACATTCTTATAGAACAGACTCTCACTTGATCCATGCAAGTATGTGAAAGAGTCAACGCATATCTTATAGATAGATCTATACTTGACTCATGACAAATAGTTGAAAGAGTCAACTTGTCTTATAGAACATACCTCTACTTGATCTATGATAAACATTTGAAAGGATCAAATTCATATTTAACATAATAGATCTACATTTGATTTATGATTTTAGGTATGAAAGTCTATGCTTATAATTTGACATTTATGTCATTTCAAATATCAATGCTTCAACTTAGACATTTCAATGTCTATACAAAATTTTAAAAGAACAGATACTTGTATGCACATTGAAGTATTCAATAGCTTAAATGCTAAAATAGACATGTGCAAGCAATCAAATGAAATGAATGAACAAATACCTATAATCCTTCAAAACCAATTAATTATCCGCATGTGCCCTGACATATATGTTACAAATATGAACTTAGTGTCTAAGGATATTGCGTGGGTTACTTCTCGGTTTGGTCTTAGGATCGAGTCTGGGTTGGGAAAACCTAAAAATCTAATGATGTTATTATAATATTTTAATTTAATACAATTTGAGAAGTTAATTCTATCATAGAATAAAAAAGATAAATCTATCAACATCATTGTTAATGTATCTTTTCAAGTTTAAGATCTCAAAAAGAAAGTCACAAACTCAGTCCTCTATGTTCAATCTAGAGTTGACAAGGTTTGGAGAACGAAATATCTTGAAGTAATTAATCTAGATCTGATCCTCTGCAAGAAGATAGTCTGAGTTGACAAGGTCTATTTCTCAGTTTGGTCTTAGGATCGGGTCCAGGTTAACAAAACCCAAAAATGACATATTAAAAATTAAACTTGCAAATTGATATCTACATTTCAACTTAGATATTCACATGTCCATACAACATTTTAAAAGAACAAATACTCATATGTGTGTTGAAATGTTCAGACATTTAGGAACATATGCAAGTTAGATATAAAAAAATGAACAAATACTACACTTCCCAATTTGGTTCTAAGACCGGGTCCGGGTTAACAAAACCAAAAATATCAAAACTCATGCTCGTACTTTGATTCATACATCATGTAAAACTCAACTACTTCAACTTAGATATTCACATGTCTATACAATATTTTAAAAGAACAGATACATGTATGTATGTTAAAGTATTCATTAGATCAAGTATCTAGAAAGATATGCAAGTTATGTGCAAAATGAAAGAACAAATGCTACACTTCCCAATTTGGTCTTAGGACTGGGTCCGGGTTAACAAAACCTAAAAATTTGATTATGATATTATAAGAATTTTAAGTTAATAATATCCGAGAAATTAATTCTATCATATAATTACAAAATATGAATCAATTGACATAGCTTCTGAAGTTCAAGCCCTCAAGAGGAAAAGTCTCAAACCTGATTCTCTATGCTCAAGCTAGAGTTTACAAGGTTTGAAGGATTATACTTTTTGAGATAATGAATTTAGACCCGATCCTTTGTAGAAAAAATAGGTAGAGTTGACAAGGTCTATTAACCAATATTAATCATATGATCGAGAAAGGCGATTATTATTCAAGTTCTAATAATGAATCATTACATGCTCAAATATAAATCAATCATAAAATGATCAAAATTAAAATAAATAAAATAAAATAAAATATAAATGCAATGAAATTAATTATTTAAATTAAAACTTAAAATCAATGTGCCCCTCTGCAACTGTTTGTTTTGGGGGTGAGAAATTAAGAAAACTTTTGCTCACAAAGAGCTAATGTCAAATCCAATGCATAACTATTTTCACACTCAAATAATCTTAAGTCCATAAGGATGTGGCCCATGTCATCTGTCTCCGTGGTTTTGCCATAAAATGGCACCACATAAATGGTGGTTACGACCATAGCCCTTTGACCAGGTGGTTCATCGCGATATGACACCACTAAATTACGGTCACGGTCACAGCTGATATGTTCCCCAATGGCTTTGCTCTTTAAGCTGTGAAATATAGAATGTATTTGGTTGGGAAAAATGCCCTCTGTTAGCTAAGATTGACTTATATTTGTCCCCTTAGACAAACTCCACCCCAAGTCTACAAGGACACCTTGGATGACGTAACCCATGTGTTGTTGACAAGGATCCTTCAGTCAGGTTGGGTCGACTACCTCCTCTGACTAAGTGGACCAGGGACCACGACAGGCCAGGATGACAGAACCATGGGATCTAGATCAGGCCGTCATCATTCCCCCCAACAAAGTTTTAAATTAAAATGTTAAGTTTCATAATTTTCAAACACCACTCACTGCTATTATATACTCATTATTTAATGATTCATTGACTAGCCTTAATTGAAAGTTCTCTCTCAGTATTGGGAGGGGTAATTAACTATAGGGGCTTGCGCCTATAAGAAACCTGGAACCCGATCAAAAAATTTCTTGCAAAATGATGATGAAATCTCTAGGTAGTGTCTTATCAACTATTCATATACCTTCAGAAATTTTCACTGACACTTAAAACAACTCTTTTCATCACAAAGAGCCCAGTGGCAAATTTTTAGATCCCACACTTAATTAAAAGATGAAGATCCCATTTTCTACTAGAAATTCATGCATCCATATTCATCTAAGTTATTAGCACATGTTATACATAAATTAGTGCTATCTTTTCCTTATTCATGTATAGATTTACATAGGTTTGGAAGGTTAATAAGTACATAGTCTAGATATCCCAAAAATATGAGGCTTTAGTTATCCCCAATGAGGTCATTTTATTATCTCACTTTCGTGCTTAACAATGACACATACTTATGTGGTTCCATCTTTATGTATTTTGGTATTAGAATTTGGATAGAGCTTTAATTTATATGTTTATATAATTCAACCAAACTAAAAATATAAATTCTAAACATATATATTCATCATCATTTATGTGTGCTAAAATATATTGCATGTATAGATATGCTAAGTATTAAATCAGATGCATGTTAGATGTTATGGAAAGGAATAACTTAGTATACTTCATGTGATAGTAATTTAATTGGAATAATCTTAAGAAGCCTTTCATATTGGATAACGTCATTTAAAGTTAACCTAAAGTTAAGATTAATTAAAAATTATTTAATAAGCCATTCATTAAATAGATCTAAATCAAATTAATATGCTTTAGAAAGTGGCTTAAGATAGGGATGAAAGAGGGTAATCCTCTTCCTTCTCTTTATAACACTTAGTTGCTAAGTGTAAATCACATGAGATAAAATAAAAAATTAAAATAAAATCAAATGAAACCCACCATCATGTTAACTTGAACAATTTCCAAACTTAGAAAAATACAACTCTAATGCTTAGTTAAGACATACCACACAAAGCCTTAGCACACACATTAGAATTAAGTTACCACTCCTAGCTTTATGTTAGGACGGTGTATGATGAGATATATATTTTATTTTGTGATGTAATATTTTAGACTGGATGTTAGGATGTATGCTTGGTAGACTAGATTTTAGGGTGTATGCTTCATAGAGTGGATGTTAGACCGCTTTGAGCTTAACCATATTTTCTGCAAGGGATTATGCTTAAGGAGATGTCTTAAGACAGGTGGGCTTGGTTACCCATGTGTATGGTGCTAAGTCAAATTATGCATACAACTACTTGGGATTATATGTATGTTTAGCTAACCTCCATTTTGTAGGTGTAGTTAGATTTACTTTTCCTATTTAAATATAATTTTTTAATTGGAACTAAGATTAGTGCTATGGTGGATTAGGATGAGTAGTGGCTAGAAGGCTTAGTCCTTGGAGGTCCTGTGATGCCTTTGAAGCCCAACCAAATGAAGAAATGAAGGAAATAGAGGACACGAAGAAATGAAGAAATGATGAAATGAAGACCCCCATAGCATATATTCATTGAAATTTCAATTATTCTTTCATATACATGGTTGTATAAGGATAGAGCTTGGCTACCCATATTCTCTTTTTTGGTTGTACAGTGGCACCAGACCGCACTAGCTTGTTATTCTTTTATGATAGTTTATAAAATTTATTGATGATTTATTTAGATTGCACATCAAGATTGCATATTTTTTAAAGTTTCTTTATGTTTGATGCTTTAATGTGTGGCCTGGATGCGGTAGTCCAACTAATCACTCATAATTAAAGTTTTAAATAGCTCATAACCTCACTATAAAGCCTAGGTTATGATAAAGATAATTAAAAGATTTAACAATCCCTTAGTTGTATGGTTGTTTGTCCCACTTCATGCATGCATCTTCTATCACTCATGCTAAAAATAAGGGCCTTCATCGTTACACAATAGGGATTGCTTGACCTATGATGGCAACCCCTGACGATGAAGCTTCACCCTCTCTCTTTTGATTTAGCCAATAATCTATTTTATCATGCATTTAGGCATAAAGAAATCCTAAAGCCTTTGTCAAAAAATGATATATCAAAATGAAATAAAATTTGCAAGATTTTGCATTTATAGATTAAGTCATATGCTCATACCACTCATGCTTTAGTGTCTTAAGGATTTGGTTTAAGAACTTTAGTCTCTTTCAAATTAAATAACTACCCTAGCTATCTTGCAATTCATAAGACAAGACTACATGATTTTAAAATCATAGGAGGAGTTAGCTGGAGGTCTCTCCAAGTGATAGTAAGTTCATAAGTTGGATGGGTTTATCCTCTCTTGTGGAGCTGAACCCTTATGTCCACTTGTCGCTTATATTTAGGTCATACTTTAGCTTGGCTAAAGCTCCCTAGATTTTGGATCCGGGGTAACTGTTTCCTTTGAGCTACAAGTATAAATCCTTACCTCTCAGGTATTTTCACAACATTGTGTTGGTGGATTATAAGCCCTAACAATCTAATAAAAATTCAACTCAAACAAATATAATCTCTTCACTTTCAAATATATAAAGCCTCACCATAGGATAGATTGGAATGCACACTAGGTTTCCTAGTATCATGGTCAATCCTTGATACTAAAAATAAGTCTTCTCCTTGAACTTTTCCAATTGACTTTCCAAACATGACCAATCCTTTGATAGTCTAACCTTGAAATCTTTGGAGATAATTATTGTCTACTTTAATTATGAGTATTCTTAGAGAGTTTCATTCCCTAAGATGTAATTAACTATAGAGGCTTGCCTCCATAGAGAACTTAAGAACCTGACTTAATATAAACCCTACTTTATTCATCTATGTAAAGTACGGGAAAAATCTCTGGTATATTCAAAGACCCATCATGCCTTAGGAGTCCTTATAAGGTGATTAGGTCCATTATAGGGTGATGCCTATATCTTTCGAGATAGCACATCATACCTCAATATCGTACCTTATCACTTTAACAAGTACCCCCTACGATCTGCGTGGTATCTCCCCCATATCCAAAAATAAACATATTGAAACCTGCTTTCAAAAAAAAAAAAAAATAAATAAATAAAATAAATAACTAATACCATTTAACATACTAAATTTGTTAAATGAGGATTCCCTTTTCAAAATTAAAATCAAAGATACCCAAAATATTTTCAAACTATTTAACATACCCAAATTTGTTAAATGTGAGTCTCATTTTCAAAATTTAAATAAAATCTAACATACAAATTTAACTCCACTTAGCATACCTAAATTTGCTAAGTAAAGGTTCCCTTTTTCAAAATCAAGATAAAATCAAAAGAAACAAATATAATTGAACTCCATTTAGCATTCCCATATTTGTTAGATGAGAGTTCTATTTTCAAAATCAAATTAAAATCAAAATTTCCAACATATATTTTGAACTCTATTTAACATGCTTAAATTTATTAAGTCAGAGTTAAATACTTGAAATCAAAATAAATTATACACCAACATACAAATAATGAAACACATAAGTGAACTTCATTTAAGATATCTAAATTTGTTAAATGAGAGTCTCAATCAAACTCCAACAACAAAGATCAAAAATATATTTAAACTCTATTTGACATACCTAAATTTGTCAGACAAGAGTTCCCCTTTTTTAAAAATCAAATCAAACAACAAATATCAAACACATATTTGAACCTCATTTAACTTACTTAAATTTGTTAAATGAGAGTTCTTCTTTTCAAATTAAATCAAAACATCAAATAAACAATAATCAAACCATTAAAGATAGAAAGCTTTCAAAATGTTCAAACATATAGTTGAACCCTATTTAGCATACCAAAATTTGCTAAGTGAGGGTTCCAACATCAAATTCCAACTAAAAAGAAAAAAGAAAAAAGAATACAACAAATACATCTCCAAAAGTCACTCCAAAATAAATGAACCCCATTCAACATAATTAAATTTGTTGGATGTGGGTACCAAAATCAAAATCAAAATCAAATTTAAATTCAATAATCTATGACAAAGTCTCTCCTCCAAATTCTTAAATCTCTCCAATACAATGAACTCTATTTAGCATACTTAAATTTATTAAGTGTGGGTTCAATTTCAAAAAAAAAAAAAACAAATCAAAAGCAACAATTCAAGTTGAGCAAGGGTCTAATCCATTTCTTTTCCAACAATGCAGAGATATTAGCCCAGTTCCTCCCTTTACTCGTTCAGTCAACTTCTACCATGTCTTCCGAGAAGTTGATCTTTTCCTTTGCTTCGGGTGTGGATGTGGGCTTGGATTAGGCCATACTCACTGATGCCCATGTGATCTAGTTTAGACTTGGCTTTGAGCACCTCAAAGTCACCTGTGAGGGACCTGCCCTTACCACTAATAGCAAGGAGGAGGTGGCACGCAAGAAGCCACTTTTTTTGCTTTGATGTGCAGTTTGGTCTCAAGTTTCCCTCTCTGAAGAGGAAGGCCACTGTGGTTCCTACACCCCTATCAATGTTAATGTCAGTACCAGCATCAACTTCAGTGCTAGTATAGTTTGTTGCCCTTACTGTAGTTCCAGTGAGGGCTAGCACCACCTCTGTTTTCCCCTTGCTCTGAAGGGGAAGGCTATCTTAGCCTCTGGGATAGTCTCTTCCAACTTTGAGGTTGGTACTAGCTCCCACTCTTCCCCACTCACCAAGATACAACGCCGTAATAAGAACTGAAAGGTCAAGCAGTAATACGAGCACAAGGCAGGCAGATAGATGATGCCTCTCAAGTTACTGAGGAGGGTGCCCCTCGTGATACCTCTCCACTCCTGAGTGGTAGTATGTTTCACCCCTTCTCAACTTCAAAAGGAGAGGAGGATTACTACAAGATGGCTGCATCACCCCACCACTTGAAGAGTTTGAGATACAAACTAGGGATAGGAGGAAGCCCTATGCTGGCCTACGATCTATTCTTCGCTCAGTTGGTAGATCCCACAAACGCTCAGAGTTTGGCAAGTTTCATGACTTGAGGAGTCTGATCCCTAGGAGTGTTAGGGGTCAGATACATAGAGAGAGAGAGAGAGAGCCACTGAGGCTAGAGTTGCTACCCAAGTGGGCAAGCGAGAGAGGCAGAGGAATGCTAGGTAGTCGGTGGCCTCCGCTTTGATGAACTTTCTTGATCAGCGAGCTGTTAGAGCTGATCATTCTGATCATATAGTTCTCACTGGCACTGATAGTCGTAGGAGGAGATCTCTGACAGAGAGGCAGCCGGTGGATCCACCATCACACTGCTTAACTCATCATCCACCTGCACCAGTATAAGTTCCCACATCCATAGTCCCCGTCAAGCTATATAAGCCTTAGTCTAGAGAGAGGCCCTCTCCTTTGGTGATCCAAGTACGGCCCGAAGTTCCTGCTCTATCTATTCCACTCGTTGAGGTGAGGTCGACCTCCCCTGCCTGACCTTCCACTTCATCTATGGTAAAGAGAGAGTGGTGACCCAAAAGCATCATGGTCGCTCCACCTTCACAACAGTTGGAGGAAGAGAGAGAGGAGGCAACACCGACACAGTTCCCATGATAGTTGAGCCAACTAGGGAGTGCACGACATTAGTTTGAAGTATTCAGTGCATACAATCTGAAGAGTTCAATCCGGTGGTTGGTCGTTCACTAGCTTATGTTCTGGTAGAGCAGGGCAGAGTAGATGATCATTCTTTAGATGACATTATAGAAGACTACCGTGTGGCAATTAAGCAGATAGTTAAGAGTGATTATTTTGATCAGGAAGAGGGTAGAATTGACTTTGATCCTGATGAGGAGGACATGTTGGATGACCTAGCCAAAGTCCACATGGTTGACACCCGAGGATCCTTATAGAGGGAACAACATAGCTAGGAAGGTGTTGTAGTTGAGATAGGCGACACCTCTCACTCAACTCAACACCTCCTCCACAAGCTCAAGCTGAAGGAAAACCATATAGATATGATGGAGAGGAGGGTAAAAGAGTTGATGGTAGTGGTCTTAGCATTGCAAAATCCAACCCTAATCTCACAGCCTTCTCCTATGGTGGCTGATCGACCAGAGTTAGTACATACCATAGATTATCCTAAGTACTCCCATGGATGACAATGCTAGTAGCTTGCATAGAAAGGTCATGGATAGCACCTCCATGCATGAAAAGTATATTAATCAGATGATGGAGCAGTAAGTGAAGGAAACATTGGCACAAGCCTGGGGGAGCTCATTTATTCTAAAGGGCAGACCTTACCTAGAGAAATTTGATGTAGTTCAGTACCCCCACCATCATTCAAGGTTTTTGATGGTAGTGGGAACCCACGACAGCATATTGCACATTTTAGAGCTTTCATGTGGATGCACCCTATTCAAACTTTTGTTAGCGACTATTATTTGTGATTTGAATGCAATCGCATTCCAAATGCACACTTTGAACATTTCAAGCTTTTGGTTGTAAAAAGTTTCAATGTAATGCATTTCAAATATATTAGAAAGGCTAGTTTATAGATTTGAATTGCGATTCGACCCAAATAAACCGTGATCGTGGATATGGCGCCGCTCATGCCGGCTTCCACATCATCGCTCTTGGCCATCACCATCGCGATCTCACATCGCCACATCGCTGGTGCTGATCATTGTTTGCTTGCTGATCATTGCCATCACTTGCACGCCATTGTTTTTCTCCGGCAATTTCACTACCTCCACCGTCCACTGATACCCATCGAACCACTCAGGCTGGACCGCATGCTCAGTGCCGTTCACGGCCGCCGCCCCTCAGCAGTCAAACCTTCGCTTTATTTTACATTACATTTTGTCAATCAAACAAAAGCAAAGTCATGAATTTGTAAAGCTCAACCAAACAACTATAAAGTAATCCTTTTACACTGCATTCCTTTTACACTATGTTCCAAATGCAGGCAACCAAACAGCCCCTTAGTAGGGGTTGTATTTGATTTGTACGATCAACTGCCCAATGGTTCAATGAAGACCTTCACTGAGTTAGAGCATCTATTCATCAAGAGATTCTCAAGAGCTTAGCAGAGGGTAACTGTAGGTGACCTCATTATAGAAAAGAAAAAACCTAATGAGTCCCTTATTGATTACATTCTTAGATGGCACAACTTGAGTATGAAATGTGAACTAAAGCTGCGAACAACATGCCATTAGATTCTGCTTAAGACTATCCATGGCCCGGTCGCCTTCATGCTTAAGGTCTTCACCATCAAAAGATTTGAGAAACTAATCAATAAGGCGGCTAGCCTACAAGAGGAAGCCAAACAATTATCCTTTATGGATAAATCATCTAGGCCCAAGCCATGAAAGGTGTTTGAGAAGATGCATGGGACAGTTGTGTTAGTGGATAGAGGGAAACAAATGGCTAGAGTGCAGTATGAGAGGCCACGAGCTCAGCAACCTCCTTTGCCACCTCCTCTTCCACTACCTTGGCCACTATACCGGCCACCATAACTTCCACACGACCACCACCACCACCGCTATATCAGCCTACCCAGCAGTGATATTTATATCCATCGCCATGCAGCTATTTTCACCTACTCTTGCTGAAAGACTAAATGAGCTGTACACATTCAAGAGAGATATAATGAGGAAAATCTTCAAGAATCTCTTGAAGAAACCTAATTTTTAGCTACCCGAGCCTAAAAGGCTAGAGGAAGTGGGCAAGAGCGATGATCCTGGCTATTGCCCCTACCACCGCATGTTTGGCTATGTCTTAAAGGATTATATCACTTTTACAGACTATCTTGAGCATATCTATAAGTCGGGAGACATAGTTATCCCTAAGGAATACTTATTAGAATAACCATCTGTCTCTATCAGAGTAATCATTGGGAATACATCTAATCCTCTTAAGACCAAAGAAGGTCAAGATATTTCCTTATCCCATACCTCTAAGAAAATCATTTCTAAATCATGAAACTTTCTCTGTAGGTGTCTGAAGCAACTCAAATCCTAATACCAAGGAAGGTTTGCTAGTTACGATGAACAATCGGGGAAGGTGGAAGCCCAGCAACAGCAGCAGCCTACCACACTTGCCTGAGATAGATCTGTAGCACAACCACCGTCTGAGTCCAATACTCCTTCCACCGTTGCAGCTACTACCTCCTATGCTAGCTCCTTTTCCACCGACAGGAGCATTGTATCTACGGATAAGGGAACCAAACCCCTCGCTCCTCTTAGTTTACTTGATTTATATCATGTACCTCCACCCAAATTAAAGAAATCAATGAAGAAAGTTGATTCTTCCACTTACATTCTTTATACTTTTGATGCTCCTAATTTTATTCTTATAGAAAGCTCTGCGAGTTAAAATAATATTAATATCTCAAATAGTTCTTATCCATTCCTCTATGATTCATAATCAATTTTTCATTCTCTAAATCAATCGGGTTCACCACTTCAGATTGACTTAGAGTCATCTGACTCTGAGGATCCCATAGGAGAAGCTATAGGTATGCCCGATGAGCAGGTTGAACTTTCCACAATCTCATCATTCCAAAAAGTCACTGAAGTCAACCTACACAGTGGCAAAGTTCTACCTCCTAGGGTAGCACCTCAGGATAAGGGTAAATAGGTCATTGATTCCAGTGAGCAGATAGCCCCTCCACAAGATGCTCCACTTATGGATATCCTTATGGAGGATCAACCCAGAGTTGATTACAATGTCCTAGCACATCTTATAAGGTTATTGCGGTGCTTACTTTTGATTATGTATGATGTGTTTGTATATGGGGGGGACATCACGTAAATCTAAGGATGTACTTATTGAGGTGATCGGGTACGACATCAAGGAGTAGTGCACCATCTTGAAAGATAGAAATCACTACCCTACGATGGACCTAATCACCTAATAAGGACTCCTAAGGCATGATGGGTCTTTGAATGTACTAGAGATTTTTCCCCTACTTTACATGGATGAATAAAATAGGGTTTATTTAAATCGGGTTCTAAATTTTCCTATGGGGGAAAGCCCCCATAATTAATTACATCCTAGAGAAGGTGAGTTCCTTAGGAATACTCTCGATTAAAGTAGGAAATTATTATCTCCAAAGAATTCAAAGATAGGGCTATCAATAATTTGGTTATATTTGGAAGATCAAATGGGATAGATCGAAAGGAGAGATTTATTATCAAGACCAAAAGGAGATGAGCAGGGGATGCTCATGATACTAGGAAACCTAGTGAGCATCCCAAACTATCCTATAGTTGGGCTTTATATGTTTAAAATTGAGGATAATTCTATATTTGAGTTAAAATTTTATTAGAAATTCAGGACTTGTAATTCCAAAATATATGAATATAGAAATGCCTAAGAGGAGAGGATTTATGCTTGTAGCCCCAAAGGAAAACTACAACCTCAGATCCTAAATGGGAGATTTTATCAATATATATATATATATATATATATATATATATATATATATATATATATATATATATATATATATATATATATATATATATATATATATATATATATATATATATATATCTGATGAAAGTGGGTATATTATTTATTTCCATAAGAGTGGGTAAACCACCTGATTGCTGAACTTATATCTGCCTAGAGTGACATCCAGCTAACTCCTCCTACGATTTAAAACCATATGATCAAGTCATAAGTTTTATAATATGGTTAGGTTGTTATTATTTAGAATGAAACTAGAGTCCTTAAACCCACTCCCTAAGAGACTAGAGCATGAGTGGTATGAATAATGACTTAGTCTAATGCAAATATTATCAAATTTTATTTAATTTTGGACTCTTTATTTTAACACATGCTATAGGATTTTATATGTCTAAATATTTGATGAAATGGGTTATGGGCTAAATCAAAAGAGAAAGAGGTGTTTGCCATCATAGGCTCTCAAAGGTCAAGCCTTTTTTTTTCTATCTGGCAAAGATGGAAACTCTCTTTGCAAGAGTGAAACAAAATGACATGCATGATATTAAGCATACAACATCCAACTAAGGGGTTGCTAAATATTTTATTATCTTGATTCAATTCCTAGGTTTTATGTGAGGTTATGAGTTATTTTAGAAAATTTAGTTAAGAGTTGTAGTTATAGTAGAAAATTAATTTTTCCCTAAGAGCCTAAACGGATCCAGGTCACACATTAAATCATCATATATAAAAAAACTAGAAAAATACATGTCATTTATATTGCACAATGTAAACAAATCATCAAATAATTTATAACCTCAACGTGAAAGAATAACGGGCCAGTGTCATCGGGTACCATCGTACAACCCCAAAAGAAAAATGTGGATAGCTGAGCTCTACCCTTATACATTCCAGTAATGTAAAAGAATAATTACAAATTACAAAATGATAAGTGTTATGGGGGATCTTCAAGTCTTCATGCTCCCTCCATTTCTTCATTTAATTTGCTCTATTTGATTTGGTAGGCTTCTGCATCATGGCACTCCGATTAAACCTTCGCCAATGTTCATCCTTAACCCCATAACACTTAACCAAATTCCTAATGCACAATTACATTAAAAGAATGGAAAAGTAAATCTAACTACACCTAAAATAAGTGTTAGCTAAACACACCATACAACCCAATTATATGAATAATTTGGACTTAAGACCCTACACATGGGTAACCAAGTCCACTGTCTAATGTAGATTATGCTTAGGGTTAAGCAACCAAAAAGAGAGCATTTATATTTATTTTAAGTGCCCCTTAATAAGCATAATCTCCTAGAATATGATTAGGCTAATCATACTAACATCCATAAACATACACACCCTAACATCGTACAACATACATCACAAATAAGCATACATCAAACCATACACCCCTAACATAAAGCTAGAAGTGGTGACTTAATCTAATGTGTGTTGTGGCTTGTGTGGTATGTCCTAGTTTTAGAGTTAAGATTTTCTAAGTATGAAGGACATTTAATTATAAAGGGTGGTTTCAATTTTAAATGGTTTAATTAATTTGAAATTTTACTTAATGTTTTCTTTTGTTTCATTTGACCTACACAACAACTAAGTGTTATAAAGAGAAAGAAAGAGAGGATCACTCTCTTTTATCCCTACCTTAAGTCACATCTAAAGCAAATTAATTAATCAATTCCCTTTAGTGAATGACTTATTATATGTTTTAATTAGTCCTAAGTTTAGTTCACTTTAAATAAACTCATTCAATAAGAAAGACATCTTAAGATTAGTTGGAATGAATTACTATCACATAACACATGTTTTTTCATTTCTTTCCATCATGTATATCATGCATATGATTAAATCCTAAGCATAGCTATATATACAATTTATATCTTAGCACACTTAAATGATGAATGTGAGTAAATATATTTGAATTAATATTTCATTTGGTTGAATGATTTTGTCATATTAATTTAAAGCTCTATCTAAATTCTTATACAAAAGCATAAGGAAAGAACCTTAAATCACATGACTAATCAACTCAACCAATTAAACAAAGTATGAATGCATGTCTTTTTTTTAATAGAA
Source organism: Cymbidium sinense (assembly GCA_021442155.1). Lineage (NCBI taxonomy): Eukaryota > Viridiplantae > Streptophyta > Magnoliopsida > Asparagales > Orchidaceae > Cymbidium > Cymbidium sinense. The sequence continues at coordinate 150,455,299 of CM038222.1, forward strand.
AATGGGGTTTTCATTCATTAGCTAAGTACACATTCACATGTATAAAAGTTTTAAGCAAGTGCCATTGTTCTACACCAAGAATGAGATAGGAACCCTTACTACTTAAAGCTGATGTCTGATGATTAAACTTATCCTTATATTGGATGAATATGATATACAATAGCCCTGCTGTTTATTTTATTTTTATTTTGTGATTAATTTTCTAAATTTATTTTAAATGAAATCAAGATACATTTTTCGCCATTATTTCACATGAGCCTCCTTAGTTATTTATCATGTCTGATATGGATCTAATATACCTTATATTTACATCAACACATGCGAAGAGACTTTATACTTATTTTTTATATTTACTTGCATTTCTATGATTATTATTGTATATATATATGTATATTCATTTTATTATGTTTTTAATTATTTATTTCTTTTGCCATATTTTTTTTATATTAATAAACACATATTTTTTAAGATTAATTTGAAAGACATTTTATTTTACCATTTTTTATGATTAGGTGAATGCTGTTCCCATATTTTTACATTGCTTGATAATATAACGACACACATGTTTATTCATTTTTAGTTGATATAAAAAAGCTGTGAACATACTTCTTTAACCATATGTTTGAAGATGTTTTTATTTGGTTTATGTTTGATGATAATTAGATGAGCTTTTTATATTATTTTATTTATTTGACACTTTGATGATCCCTTTCCTCATTTTAATTTTGTTCAAAGAATGAATTGAAGTTTTTTATTTCATATTTAATTAGATGAATTTGTTTTATACATGTTTTTCACACATGAGCTAACCAATTAATTACATAGTTACTTTTCATAACATGAGCTAAAGATAATTAGTTTATTATTTAATTTCATTTTGTTGAATTTATTATTGATTTTAATTAGTTAATTAGATTCTTATGGGAACCTAATCATCCCAAACTTATTATTAGCTTTTTATTATTCAAGTACACATTCATTTATTCTTTTAAGCAAGGCCATTGTTACACATTAAATCCTCCTTACCTAGTCTGTGCATCCCTTAAATGTCCAAACTAATATACACACTATCCTTAGATACATATGGATGTATAAACGACTAAAAGAATAGAAAGCCATACAAAAATCATATTTTTGATTTGATTGATTTATTTTATGTAAATGAATTAAAGCTCTATCTAGATTTTGATGTCCAAATACATAAGAATGAAATCAAGCAGGTACGTTGCCATTATTTCGCACCAAGGGAATGAGGTAGGAACCTCCTTAGGGCTACTTAAAGCCTTGCATCCCTGGGATATCTAGACTAATATACCTGCTACCATTCTTACTTATACAAAGCAACACATGAATGTAAGGAAGAGACTTTATTTCATATGCTATGTTTATATTCACTTGCATTTCCTATGTATATATAACTAAAGTTACAATATATATGTATATTCATTCATTAATAAAATTTTGAAAATATATTTGAGATTTAATAGTGATACTAGCCACACATATTTTTAATTAAGCCAATACATGCAAATTAACATAAAATAAATATTTTTTTTGATTAATTTGAAAGACATGAATGCATGAGTACAAGTGTCATACAATATTTTTAGCATGAATGGAAGGAAATAAAATAACACAAGTATGTGATTTCATTCAATCCAACTAAATCCTAAGGACAATCATACTAAACAATCTCATTTAAGATGAACCAAAGTTTCTTAAAGCCATTTTTTATCTTTATGTTTGGTTTGAGTTAAGGAATGTGAAAGAAGTTTGCTAATCCTAATGCCATCCCCCATGTGTTGGTTAATTTGGTTTAATGAAGAGCAATTAGGTTGATTTTTATGTCTTAATTAAATTGAGGCATGAATTAAGTCCATTAATTAACCCTTACCTACATCACCATAAGCTCATTAACTAAATAATGATGAGCCAATATGAGATGCAACCACATAAAAAAGTAAATTGATAATGCTCCTAAGAAATGAAAGAGGACTTAATACAATTGGCTCATAATTAATAATTAATTAAGCCTAAGGAGCTCACTTAACTACTTTTATGGTTTTCTCACACATGTGAGCTAACCATAACTTTATTAGCTCTCTCTTTAGGTTATTGAACACCCAAAGTGCTACCCAAGCTTGATTAAACAAAGTTAGGTTGTAAATGAATGGATTTTAAATCAATTTCATTACGCCCTTGATTAATTGATTAAATTCTTTGAATATGTTTTAATTAGAATGGTGAAACTAACTTAGAGAATGGGATCAAGGAAGAAGCCTTAATCCTAATCCCTAAGTAATTTCAAACACTAAATTAGGCTCTGAAATAATTAGGTTCTCTCTTATTTTAATTGGTTAATTGAATGGTTAATTAATTATTTAAGCTTTTTTTTAATTAACTTGAAAGAAGTGAAAAGGCTTAATAAAATGGTTATAAGGAATGAACCCAAACCACTTCCCTAAGACTTCCCACTATTAATAGAGGATAATGAGCTTAATTAATTAATTAAACCACTATTAATTTGCTTAATTATCACTAATTAAGGTTGGAGAGTAACTAAAGCTTAATCCATTAATTTCCTAAATTAACTATCCAATAAATTCCAAGAAAAATAGGGGAGGCAGAGGTCATCCCCTAAATATCTCTAAACTTTTTGAAATTAATTAGACAACTAATCAGAGAGTAATTAGGCTAATTATATTTTTAATTAAACTTTAAGTATGCATAAATTACTATTCTAAATTAATTGATCATAAATTTAATGGATTTTACTCTAAAATATCTTTAAAGTGAGCCCTCATTTATATGTTTTGGAAATTTCTAGGATTGGTTATGATTTGTGAAAGTTTCAGCCTTAAAAAATAGATTAATTAAGCCCAATTAAAGCCTTAATTCCATCGGACCAATGGCAGCTGACGCGATGTGCTTTCCATATGGCATGATGAGATTGGCCACTTAAGTTGTCACATCGATCGCTGACTCGAATTACGGTGGACACATTATCCCCATGGATCATCTAATTTAAGATCAGATGGCCATGATTCGATCTATGATAAAGGAATGAAATCAGTGGATCTAATGTGCGATTTGATCATGACCATCCATTCCGATCATGCGGAATGGATAGCTTGTGATCTTCCTCCTTCACGAGTGGTGAAAGACGGATGTTGTTCATCTTTTCCCATTCGATCCGAGCTCACCCAAGCTCGGACTGCCTGCAAAATCATTACACACCTTTGGGGAAGGGAGACACACACATCTAATGGCTAAGATTTGCTCAAATGCGCATTCACTTCACAAAGGACCAAATAATTTTCACTAGGGGAGCTAGATTTTACAAAATTAGCTCATCAAAGCTAATGTTCGATGGTGGGATCGACGGAGGTAGCTTCATCTTGTAGAGATGAAGCCCTATTGAGAAGATTTGGTTTTGATTTGGTGTAGAATGCATGGTCAACCAATCCACATGCATAAGAGCCTTGTCTTTGATCGAACTCCAGTCTCTGGTGGTCCGAAAGACTCGAGGATGATTCGGTTGGCTTCAATGAAGTACGAGGATGGTGTGGGTGCAAGGAATTGGTATTTGATCAAGTGGAAGAGGAGTATTGCACGAGAAGGGGGTGTCCTATTTTGGATGTGCACAAGAGAAGGAAATTTAAGTTCGAGAGGCTTTGGGAGGACTTGGGAGCACTCTGAGGAGTTTTAAAATCACTTGGGGAAGTCTCATGAATCGAATTGTGCCATTTTCCACTCAAATTGAGGGGGTATACCCCTCAATTGCATTTGATGGATGGATGGGATCCATCCCTGAGGTTCACCACCACTAACTTGCCAAGTGCCATCTTGTCACATGGCTCACCCAAGGGAGGATTTGGGCAGATGGTGTGGGATTCCTCTTTCCTTGTGTCCATTGTGTCGGCCATGAGAGGGGGGAAGGAAAGATTACCTTTGTTCCATGGCAAGTGCTAAGTGTGTGTAGAGTGGGCTAATGTGCCTTAGGAATGCCTCATTTGGCAAGTGGAGGGCTTCTATAAGAATGACAAAGTGGACTTTGCCACATATGGCAAGAATTATATGCAAAGAGCTTTGCACATTGGTCAATTCCCTTGGATTGGGTCCACTTGGACTTGGGCTAGCTTGGGGCTGACCTAGGGTCAGTTTGGGTCGAGTTAGGTCAGCCACCAAGGTTCCATAGGTTGGCTTGGGGTGGTTTGGCTTTATTTGGTCAAAATGGGTTCATTTGGGTTAGGTTGAACAATTGATCAAATTGGATCAAACCAAATCTTGGGTTAGGTTCATATGATGATTTAGTTTAAGTGGTTTTGATTAATTTGACTTAGGTTAGAATTTGACTCATTTGAATTTAAAAGGGTCAAATGGATCAAGTTGAACAATTTGACCAATTTGATCAAATAGGGTAGGGTTAGGTGTTGAGTCAAGTTTAATTGGTTGATTGAAAGTAAGTAGCTTTGGTTTGGTTTAATTTGGATTTAATTTGAATTTTGGACAATTTAACCCTTTAGGCCAATTTGGGCTAGGTTGGGTCAAGTTGACCAATTGGTCAAATTGGACTCAATCATGGTTTTGGTCAAGTTCAATAATCAATTTGAAGTGAACTTGAGCCATTGGTTGCAATAAATTTAAATCAAATCATGATTTGACACATTTTTGCTTTTTAGGATAATTTGGGTCAACTTAGGTCAAATGGCCAATTGAACTTGGTTTGGCTCAATTGATGGTTCAGTCATGTCTAATCATTGATCATGAGTGGGTTTTAGTCAATAGTTTTAATCAATTTGGCATATGATAGGTTTGGGCTAGTTTAGGTTTCATTTGGGCTAAATGTTGACTTGGTCAAAGGACCAAGTTGACTTGGTTTGACCCAAGCCAAGGTAGTTGATCATCCTAGGATGATTGTTGATCATGATATGAGGTTTGAAAGTGCCTAGTTCAACCCAATTTGGGTTGGATTAGAACTTGAATCAAAAATGGTCTTTAGGTCATTTTGGGTCAAGTGGACCTAAATGGGTCAATTGTCTTGATCATGGATTGATTCAAGTTTAGTTGTATTGGTAAATTGGTTTGAGATGAAAATATAAATCCAATTGCAGATGGTTTGAAGCCATATGGATTTTGGTTCATATGACAATTTTAAGTCAAAAAGGGCTAACTTGGGTTTGACTTGGGTTAGCTTGAATTTGGTTTGATAATTATAGTTTGTGTTTATATTTGGAATAACCATTGAAGGAATGGTTGAATCATGACAAATCCATAGATTTTGAATTAATTTGGGTATCATTTAGCCAAGTTCAAGAATTTGGCTAAAAAGGCTAAAATTGAGAATTTGATTTGATTTGAGTTTTGTTTTGGCCACTTGGATTTATATTTCTTTTATATTGTGAATCTAAATGAAGATATAAATGGTTCATGAGAAAATCACTTGGGGTTGGAGTGATTTGGAAGCAAATTTGACTAAGTTGAGGGATGCAGGTTAAAAGGGCATAAGTAGAGAATTGATTTGGTTTGATTTAGTTTGATTTGATTTGAATGGTTTGAATTTAGATTTCATTTATATTTGTGAATATAAATGAAGCAATGATTGATTTATAAAGAAATAAATTGAGTTTGGGTTTATTTGGATTGACATTTGGTTAAGCTTATGGAGGTGGGTCCATATGACTTAAGGAAGGTCTTGATTTGGTTTGAAGGGAGTTTTGGCTAAGCATATGAAGGTGGTTTATATGGCTTAGGAAGGGATTTAGAATTTGAATTTAATCATGGGTTTCAATCATTTGGAGATTGATTTGATTTGGAATTTGGGTTGGCATTTAATTTGAGATTGATTTTTATATTTGAGAAATTAATTGAATTAGGGTTGATTTGAATTTAATTAAGGCTAAGTCCATAAGATAAAATCAAAGGGCTTAGAAAGGGATTTGGAATTTGAATTTAATCATGGGTTTCAATCATTTGGAGTTGGATTTGATTTGGATTTGAATTTGAGGTTTAGTTTGGAAGAAGGAAGCAAGGATTGGGTTTAAGGCTTTATGGCAGGCAAGTCTTCCTAAATCCCTAAGGCATAACCTCTTCCTATGGCTAACCCTTCCGAGTCTCTAGGCTTAGGTTAAGTGTTCACCTAATTACTAGAACTGTCTTAAGACTAAGGAGCTCTTAGTGCCTACAAGAGTCCTAGATCTATGATGATGAAGTTGAGAGCTCACTCCAAAAGTGAGTTCAACAGTTGCCAACTAAGCTAAGCATATATGATGCCCTTATCTTATCCAAAGAGATGAGAGAATCTCTAGTCAAAGCCTTGCTTGACCCCGAGATATGCTTAACTCAGCTGACCACTACTGGAGAGGAAGCACACTACTTGAAGGACATCTTAGAAGTTACATTCAGTTTTGAAGACCTACTTCTAGGGATGTTGGTAGATATAGGCTATCCAGAGTTCTGGTTGACCAAAGTGCATCAATAAATATTATGAGTCTAAGAACCCTTGCCTACTTGAGGATTGAAATCTCTAAACTCCAAAAGGAGAGGATGATGTTGAAGGGATTCAATAAACAGGACGAGAGTGCCTTAGGCTTTATAGTGTTTTCACTAGAGATAGATGATTAAAAGACTGAAGCCAAGTTTCAAATAATGGACTCAGATACATCTTTCAATGCTTTTCTTGTGAGACTGTGAATACATGAGAATAATATGATTCCTTCCTCTCTACACGCATGCATCAAATTCATGAGAGGTGGGATTGAATATTGAGTCAAAGGAGATTTCAAACCATTTATAATTCACGAGGTCAGGATATATGAGGATGCGGCCTACTACCTCCCCCTAAACCAAAAAATATATTCTCATGAACTTAGTCAGAATCCCCATGTGGGAGAAAAAGAAAAAAAATATATAAAAGAAAAATAAAAAGGAAAAGAAAAAAGAAAAAAAAATTGGAAAGAAAAGGGAGTGAGTAATAGACTCAGGAGGTGAATTAGAGCCTGAGATTAGATTCCCCCATAGTTTGTTACTCCATTCAAACAAGTATGGAGGATGACCCGACCTCCACCAGGATGAGGAAGAGTCAAGTCCAGAGGCAGCCCCAGGGGTGGAAGACCTCCCTACTTACCATCCACTAGGAGATATGTCCCAGCTACTAGGAGTACACATGTTATCCATATAGACTTAGAATCTAGTTCAAAGGATGAGTCCTATGTGGTTAGCACACTGGCTAGCTCTTCTCAATAGCAAATCCCAATGGAGGTGATACTCGAGCCAGACAGTGATGAAGGCCGGATTCCTAAGCAAAGCATAAGTGTATCCAAGTCCTCTCTATATGAAACTATTAGGCACCAGTTGGGAACCTTAGCTCTAACCCCACTTTTCTCATAAAAGGTTAAGGGTTTAGTAGTTTAGGAAGCCCTTAAATTATCCACAACTGTGAAGATTCAGAGGTTCTTTCCAAGAGCATCATCCTCAAGTTAAAATGTTGATGTAGAACTTTAGGCTGATTCATATAAAAATTTAATAGAATTACCTTTTGATTGGTACTCGCCTTATATTCATAATTTAGCAAAGAAAGGGTTAATCACACATACTTGGTCTAAGCACAGGTCAAATTACTTCAAAAATATATGAAACAACAATTGCAAAAGCTCTCAATCAAGACCAAGACTAGGCTTTAGCATGATAGGCCCAATCGAAGATGACGATTATTGCCTAGTCATCACCAATCATTTAAAATCTGATAGGCTCTTCTTAAATCACATTAACTCATATGAGGAGGTGTGCTTAGAAACTTTAGATTTCCAAGTCAAAGATGCATCGCCGAAGTTTGAAGAAGAAGTCAGGTCAACCATCGATGAGCTCAAAGAAATCAACTTGGGAATTGAAGAAAATCTACGTCCAATATACATTAGTTCCTTGTTGAATGAAATTGAAACCAATGACTTAGTTAGGCTACTCATTGAGTTTAAGGATTGCTTTGCATAGAGTTATGAAGAGATGTCTGGATTGGCTCCTGACGTAGCGGTCCATAAACTAGAAATACGACATGATGCTAACCCTATCAAACATGCTCCTAGATGTATGCAATTAGACATCGAACAATATGTCATTTTTGAAATCAAGAAATTGATCAATGATGGCTTCATCCGGAAAGAAAATACCCCACCTGGTTGGCCAGTGTTGTCCCAATTAAGAAGAAGAATGAACAAATTCACATATGCATCAATTTTAGAGATTTGAACAAGGCATGTCCAAAAGACAAATTTCCACTACCAATATGAGAGCTAATAGTGGACATTGACTCATCTCATGCAATCTTCTCTTTCATGGATGGTTCATCTAACCCCTGAAGATGAAAGGAACACTGCCTTTAGAAATTTGATCAGATTCTATTGCTATAAGGTCATGCCTTTCAGCCATAAAAATGCTGGTGCTATATATCAATGGTCCATGACTCGAATCTTCGATGAACTCATTCATCATCAAGTCAAATGCTACGTTGATGGTCTCATAGTCAAAAGTAAAGAAAAGGAAGACCATCTCTTTGACTTGAGAGTAGTTTTTGAATGGTTAAGATAATTTAACAACAAAATGAACCCCCTGAAGTGTGCATTTAGAGTAGCTTTAGGAAAATTCCTTAGGTTTGTTGTTAGACACCATGGAATCAAAATCGATGTAGAGAAGATCAAAGCAATATTAAAAATTCCACCCCTTAAAAGTTTAACTTAACTCAGATCATTCCAAAGGAGATTGTCATATCTAAGATGCTTTGTATCCAACTTATCAGAAGGATGCCAGCCATTCTAAGCACTTGTCAAAAATGATGCTAAGTTCAAGTGGGATGATAAGTGCCAGCATGCCTTTGAAGATGTCAAGCAATACTTGATGACGCCACCAATTGTAGCAGCCCCTATCCTTGGCAAGCCCTTGATACTTTATACTACTATATAAGATGACTCCCTTGGCACTTTGTTGGCCCAAGCCAACAACGAAAGAAAGTAGAATGCACTCTACTACCTCAGTCATCGTCTAATCCCTACTATGATAAACTATCCACCTATTGAGAAGCATTGCCTAGCTTTAATCTTTGCATCCCAAAATCTACGGTATTATATTCTTTCTCATAAAGTCAACTTGATCTCTAGAATCAATCCACTATAGTATCTCATGACATGGACGATGCTATCTAGGTGATTGGCATATTGATCCATGATTATATCACAGTTTGATATCACTTTCGTACCCCTTCATGCAGTGATAGGACAAGCACTCATAGATTTCATAGCAGTACACCCACTTCCTGCTGACTCTCTGCTTAGTGATGACCTCCCCAATGAACAAATCATGAACTTAGGGGATACTAGCATTCACCACTGGGAGATGTATTTTGATGGTGCGGCTTCTACTCAAAGAGGAGAAGAACCACAATCTATTGGTCTAGGAAAGGCAGAGGTAAGAATAGTTCTCCTAACTCTGGACCACATATGATGAGATTCTCATATCATCTATCTAACCCTTGCACCAATAATGAAGCTGAATATGAGTCTTTGATTGCCGGTCTAGAGTTAGCCATCTCACCAAGAATCCAAAACATCCATATCTTTGGGGATTCCCAGTTAGTGGTCAACCAAATTGCTGAGACTTACAAGGTTCTAAAGCCTAAACTCTAACACTATCATAAGTATATAATGGAGTTCTGGGCCCAACTTTCAAATGTGACCATCTATAAGATTTCTCGAGAAGAAAATTCCATAGCAGATGCTTTAACCAAACTTGTGTAGAAGTTAGCATGTCTAGAGATGAGTCCATATTAATAGAGGTCCAAAATAGAAAAGTCATACTTCTTGATCAACTCATAAAAAACACTGCTGATGGGGAGGTCAGTCGCTAAAAGGATAATGAGAAAGATTGGAGGAAACCATTCATGGATTACCTAAATATTGACCTCACATTTGGAGTGAGTTCTCAATTTCCTCATCATAGATCTAGGACTCTTGTAGACACTAAGAGCTCCTTAGTCTTAAGATACTTCTAGTGATTAGGTGAACACTTATCCTAAGCCTAAAGACTTAGAAGGATTAGCCATGGGAATAGGTCATGCCTTGGGGATTTAGAAAAACTTGCCTACCCTATAGCCTTAAACCCAATCCATGCTTCCTTCCTCAAACCAAACCTTAAATCCAATTCAAATACAAATCATAAATCAATTCCAAATCAAATGATTGAAACCCATGATCACATTCAAATACCAAAACCCTTCCTAAGCCCTTTGATTTTATCTTATGGACTTAGCCTTAAACAAATTCAAATCAACCCTAATTCAATTGATTTTCTTAAATATCCATTCAATCTCAAATCAAATCTCAACCCAAAATCGAACTCCAAATGACTAGAACCCAAAATCAAATTCAAATTCCAAAATCCCTTCCTAAGCTATATGAACCACCTTCATATGCTTAGCCAAAACCCCCTTTAAACCAAATCAAACTTGATTGATTTCTTTATAAATCAAGCATTCCTTCATTTATATTCACAAATATAAATGAAATCCAAATTCAAACCATTCAAATCAAATCAAACCAAATCAAGAGCTTTCTTAAGCCATATGGACCTACCTCCATAAACTTAATCAAATCTCAACCCAAATTAACCCAAACTCAATTGATTTATTTAAAAATTAATTATTACTATATTTATATTCATAAATATAAATGAATCCCACCTTCCATTGACCAAAAATAAATCAAACTAAATCAATTCCCTACTTAAGCCGTTTTGACCTACATCCTTAAATTTGATCAAATTTGCTTCCAAATCACTCCAAACTCAAGTGATTTTCTCATGAATCATTTATAACTTTATTTATATTCATAAATTTAAATGAAATATAAATCCAAATAGCTAAAATCAAACCCAAATCAAATCAAATCTCCAATTTAGCCTTTTAAGACATTTCCTTGAACTTGGCCAAATGATATCCAAATCAACTCAAAATCCATGGATTTCTTCATAAATCAATCATTCCTTCAATCACTTACCCAAATATAAACACAAACTACAATTATCAAACTAAATCCAAGTCAACTCAAGTCAAGCCCATGTTGACCCCTTTTGACTTGAAAGTGTCATATGAATCAAAATCCATTTGACTCCAAACCAATTGTAATTGGATTTATATTTTCATCCTAAATCCATATATGAGTTCAACTAAACTTGAATCAAGCTAAAACCAAACCAATTGACCCATTTAGGTCCACTTGACCGAAAGTGACCTAAAGACCCTTTTTGAGCCAAGTTCTAATCTAACTCAAATTGGATTGAACTAAGCCCATCCAAACCTCATACCATGACCAACAATCATCCTAGGGTGATTAACTACCTTGAATTGGGTCAAACCAAGGAAACTTAGTCCTTTGATCAAGTCAACCTTTAACCCAAATGAAACCTAAACTAGCCAAAACTCATCATATACCAAATTGATTGAAACCATTGATTCAAACCAAGCCATAATCAATGATTGAACATGACTAAACCCTCAATTGAGCCTAACCAAGTCCAATTGACCATTTGACCTAAGTTGACCCAAATTGGCCTAAATAGCCAAAATGGGTAAATCATGATTCAACCCAAATTGATTGCAACTAATGGCTCAAGTTCATTCCAAATCATTTATTGAACTTGAACAAAGCCATAATTGACCCATTTGACCAAATGAAGCCAAACCACCCTAAACCAGCTCATGAGACCCTAGGAGCTGGCCAAACTGAATGCAAACCAGTCCTAGATCACTCCCAAACTATCCCAAATCCAAATGGAACCCAATCCAAAGGGATTAACCATTGGACAAGCCCTCATTTGCATTGGATTCTTTCCATAAGAAGCAAAGTCCACTTTCTCCTCTCATGGGTAGCCATCAAGCTTCCTAACATGGCATACCTAACCTACCTAGCCCAACCTAAGCTTGTCTAAGAGTTACCATTGACCAAAGGAAGCACACCTCCTTTCCCTTACCCATGGCAGAACCCAATGGATGCAAGGAAGGAAAATCAGCACACAATCTCCCCGTATCAAACCTTGAGCTTCCTGCCACAGCTTCCTCCAACCTTGGTGTGCCATAAGGAGCTGACAACGATCCCTCGGATGCCTCGATGATGGTGAATCGATGAAAATTTAGGGAAGGATCCTATCTATCTATCAAGTGCGATTGAGGGGTATACCCCCTCAATTCGAGCGACATTCATCACCATTCGCACTAAGTGAATTCCCTGAGTAATTTTGAAATCCCAAAGAGCTTCCTAGAGCACCACGAACCTCCCTCGATCAGTATTTTCCCTCTGCTTGTGAAACTGAAACAGGGCATCCCCATTCTAATTCATATTTCTTCTCCACTCAACCAAACCTCAATTTGTCTTACCCACACCATCACCACACCTCATCGAGCAATACCAAATCTTTCCCCAAGCTTCTAAGCCACCTGAGGTTCGAGTTCGATTGAAGCTGAAGCTCCTACGTGCGTGGATTGGTCATCCGAGCAGCTCACTTTAAATTGAGGTCCAAGCTTCTCAATAGAGCTTTACCTAAACTAGGTGAAGCTAACTCCGTCGATCCCACCATCGAAAATTAGCTATGGTGAGGTAATTCCTCAAAACCATAGTTTAGGTGAATTTTTCGTAGGCCTTTGTGAAGAAAATTTTCATGTGGATCGATCTTGACCTTTGGATGTGCTTGCCATCTTCTCCTAATGGTGTGGGATCAATTTGATACTAATCTAATCTCTGGTGAGCTTGGACTGAACAAAGAAAGGTGAGATCAATTTGATACCAATCCAATCTCTAGTGAGCTTGGATTGAACGAAGAAAGATGGACGGTATCCATCTTTTACCATTCATTAAGGAGATAGATCATGGGCCATCCATTTTGCATGATTAGATGGACGATCTTGATCTAATCATGCTTAGATCCTCTCTATTTCCTCTTTAATCATGGGATTTAAACATGGTCGTCCGATCTTAGATCGAACAGTCCGCGGGAAAGCATGTCCCCCGTAATCTGAGTCAGCTTCCTGATTTGACAACTTAAATAGCCTATCCCATCATACCACATGGAAAGTACACCGTGTCAACAACTATGTGGCACTGAAGGGATTAGGGAGTTAATTAGGCTTAATTAATCTAATTTTAAGGCTGAAACTTCTAAAATTCATAACTAATCCTAAAAAAAATCTAAAAACTATAAATAAGAGCTCATTTTAAAGGTATTTCAAAGGGGTATCTGTTAAAAATATCATTAAGTAATTTTGAATAGTAATTTATTCTTAATTAAGGTTTAATTAAAATTTTAATTAGCCTAATTACTCTCTAACTAATTATCAAATTAATTTCAAATATTTTTGAGATGTTTAGGGGGATGACCTCTATCTCTCCTATTTTTCTTAGAATTTATTGGATAGTTAATTAAGAAAATTGATTGATTAAGTATTAATTACTCTCCTACCTTAATTAATGATAATTAAGCAAATGAATAGTGAATTAATTAATTAAGCTTATTTCCTCGTTAATCGTGGAGAAACTTAAAAATTGGGACCCTTCCAATCTTTTCCTTAAGTCTTCACCATTCCCTCTTTAAAATTAATTAACTAAGACTCATTAATTAATTAATTAATTAAATCAAAACTCAAATTATATCCAAACTTTAATTAATTAATTGAAAAGATTTAGGGATTGAGATTTAGGCTTCCTTCTTTGTCTCTTTCCCTAAGTCCATTTCATATTATTGACTAAGGATAATTAGGATTTAATTAGATAATTAAGGAACCTAATTAACTTGATTAAACCTATTTTCCCTAATTAACTCTTGGGTAGCTCTTTGGGTGTTTAATAACCTAAAGAGAGAGCTAATGAAATTATGGTTAGCTCATATGTATGTGAAAATCATGAAAATAATTAATTAAATCCTTTAAGCTTAATTAACTATTAATCATGAGCCAATTATATTAGACCACTTTCATTTCTTAGGAGCATTGCTAATTTACTTTTAATGTGGTTTTATATCATGTTGGCTCATCATTTAATTAGTTAATTAACTTAAGGTGATATAGATAAGGGTTTAATTAATTGATTTAATTCATACCTCAACCTAATTAAGCTATAAAACCAATTTAATTGCTTTTCATTAAATCAAATTGACTCACACATGGGGAATGGGATCAGGATTAGCAAACCTCTTTCACATCCCTTAAATCAAATCAAACATGAAATCAAAAATGGCTTTAAGGAACTTTGGTTTATTTTAAATAAGCTTGCTTCATGTGATTGTCCCAAGGAATTAGTGGGATTGAATGAAATTACATGCTTGTGTTGCTTTATTTCCTTCTAATCTTGTTAAAATATTGTATGTCACTTGTAGTCATGCATCGATCTCTTTCAAAAATTAATTAAATAAAATGATTTCCTTTATGTCAAATTTGCATGTGTTGACTTGATTAGAAATATGTGTGGCTATTATCACTATTAAATCTCAAATATATTTTCAAAAGCTTATTAATGAATAATAATATATATATTTTGTGACTTTAGTTGCATATACATAGGAAGTGCATGTGAATATAAGCTTAGTGTATGAAGTAAAGTCTTTTTCTTACATTCATATGTTGATCTGCATAAGTTTGAATGTTAATGGGTATATTAGTTTGGACATTCTGGGGATGCACAGCTTTAAGTAACCCCAAGGAGGTTCCTGCCTCACTCCCCTATTGCAAAATAATGGTAACGTACCTGTTTGATTTCATTCTTATGCACTTTGACATTAGAATTTAGATAAAGCTTTAATTTATTTACACAAATAAATTAAATAAATCAAACTCTACTTTTGCATGGTTTTTTTATTCGTATGGTTGTTTATACATCCATATGTATTTAAGAATAGTGGGTATATTAGTCTGGCCATTACGGGGATGCACTGCTTTAAGTAGCCCCAAGGAGGTTCCTAACTCACTCCCCTGGTGCAAAACAATGGCGACGTACTTGCTTAAAACTTTCATACATTTGAATGTGTATTTAGCTAATGAATGAAAATCCCCTCTTTCTATTAAAAAGACATGTATTCATATTTTGTTCAAGTGGTTGGATTGATTAGGTATATGATTTAGAGTTTTTTTCTTATCCTTTTGTAAAAGAATTTAGATAGAGGTTTAAATTAATATGATAAAATAATTCAACCAAATCAAACATCAATTCCAAGTACACTTGCTTACATTCATCATTTAAGTATGATAAGATATAAATTGCACATATAGTTATGTTTAGGACTTGATCATATGCATACTATATATGATGGAAAGAAATGAATAAATATGTGTTATGTGATAGTAATTAATTCCAATTAATCTTAAGATGTCTTTCTTATTGAATGGGATTATTTAAAGTGAACCCAAACTTAAGACTAATTAAAATATGTAATAAGCCATTCACTGAAGAGAATTGATTAATTAATTTACTTTAGATGTGACTTAAGGTAGGGATAAAAGGGAGTGATCCTCTCTTTCCTTCTCTTTATAACACTTAGTTGTTTAGCATAGATCAAATGAAACAAAAGAAAACACTAAGCAAAATTATACAAATTAATTAAATCATTTAAAGTGAAACCATCCTTTATAATTAAATGCCCTTCACACTTAGAGAATGACAACTCTAAAGCATAGTTAGAACATACCACACAAGCCTTAATACACACACATTAGATTCAGCCACCATTTCTAGCTTTATGTTAGGGCGGTGCATTGTTTGATGTATGTTTGTTTTGTGATGTATTATTGTAGATTGGATGTTAGGGTGTATGCTTCGTAGATTGGATGTTTGGTCGTGATTAGCCTAATTATATTTTATGCAGGAGATTGTACTTAAAGGGTGCTTAAAATAAATATAAATGCTCTCTTTTGCAGGTTGCTTAACCCCTAAGCATAATCTAAATTAGGACAAGTGGACTTGGGTTATCCTTGTGTAGGGTGTTAAGTCCAAATTATACATATAACTGTTTGTGCTGTATGGTGTGTTTAGCTAGCACTTGTCTTGCAGGTGTAGTTAAATTTACTTTTTCTATTTTTAATGTAATTGTGCATTAGGAATTCAAATTAGTGTTATGGGAGGATTATGATGAGCGGTGGCTAGAAGGCCTTGTCCTGGGAGGCCCCGTGATGCCTTTGAAGCAAGAAAATCCAAATGAATAAGTGGAGAATATATGAAGAAAGAAGATATGATACCCCCCCCCCCATAACATTTATTCATTTGTAATTGTAATTTTCACGTTGATTTTATGAATTGATTGATGCTTTGTTTACAATTATGTAATTTAAATGACATGTATTTTCCTAGTTTTTTCATATATGATGATTTAATGTGTAGCTTGGATCCGCTTAGGCTCTTAGAAAAAAAATAAACTTTTTACCCCAATCACAACTCATAATCTAATTTTCTAAACAACTCATAACTTCATTTAAAGCCTAGTCATTAAATCAAGATAATTAAAAGATTTAGTAATCCCTTAGCTGGATGTTATATGCTTAAGATCATGCATGTCATCTTGTTTCACTCTTGCTGAGAGAGGGTTTCCATCCTTGCATGATAGGGGAAGACTCGACTTTTGAGGGTTTCCCTTGTGATGGAAAACACCACTTTCTCTCTTATTTAGCCAATAATCATATTTCATCATGCATTTAGGAATATAAAATCCTATAGCTTTTGTCAAAATTAAGAGTCCAAAATTAAATAAAATTTGATAAAATTTGCATTAGAGTAAGTCATTATTTATACCACTCATGCTCTATTCTCTTAGAGAGTGGGTTTAAGGACTTTAGTTTCTTTCTAAACAATAACAACCTAACCATCTTACAAAACATATGACTTGAACACATAGTTTTAAAACATAAGAGGAGTTAGCTGACTGCCACTCCAGGTGGTTATAAGTCCAATAGTCAGGTGGTTTACCCTCTCTTATGGAGGTAAACAATATACCCATTTTGCCTTAGATTTAGGACGTACTTTGGCCCTCGCTAAAGCTCCTTAGATTTAGATCTGAGATTGTTGTTTCTCCTCAGGCTACAAGCATAAATCCTTACCTCTTAAACATTTCCACATTATTGTATTATGAGATTATAAGTCCTAACTTTCTAATAAATTTCAACTCAAATACATAATTCTCCTTAATTTTAAATATATAAAATCCAACCATAGGATAGATTGGAATGCTCACTAGGTTGTCCTAGTATCACGAGCATCCCCTGCCCATTTCCTTTTGGCTTCAATAAGAAGTCTCTCCTTTTGATCTATCACACTTGATTTTCTAAATATAGTCAATTTATTGATAGTCCTATCTTTGAAATCTTTGGAGTTAATAATTTCCTACTTTAATCAAGAGTATTCCTAATAAACTCACCTTCCTTACGATGTAATTAACATGAGGGAATGCCCCTATAGGAAACTTTAGATTCCAATTTAAGTCACCATTAGAAATGCTCTGAATGATTCTAACCCTATTCTTAATATAACCATCCACTCTCTCGGATGGAGACTAATTTGACATAAATAGACCATTTCAAACTATTCTAAAAAAGAAATCTCTTAAAGCAAAAATGTTCCCTAATAACTCTACTAGATCTACTAGATCTGGATCCTCATCTTATAAATAGCTTCTCTTCCTTTTATCTATTTTATTTAGACAACTACTTTACTTTGCTTTTATTTCAAATTTGATAGCCTTTATTTTTAATTCACTTATTTGGAATATTCGAGGGATTGGGACCCCCGCTGTTCGTAACCGTGTTAGAAATCTCTGTCATACTAATAATATCGCCTTACTTGTTATTATCGAACCTTTAATTCACTCTTCTAAGATCAATCATGTGGCTAGAATGCTTGACTTTAATAACTTCTTTTACAATATTAGTAATAAGATCTGGTGTTTTTGGAATAATCTGGTCTCTATTTCTATCCTTGATGATCTTCAGCAGGTGGTCAATGTTAACCTTTCTTTGGGTGATTTCTCTACTCTAGGCTCCTTTGTGTATGCATCTTGCAACAGGGCTGATAGGAACATCCTTTGGGACATTTTAAGATCCTTTGTCACCATTGTCAACAAACCTTGGTTGGTCGGGGGTGATTTTAACACCATCCTCTTCTCTTCGAAAAGAAGGGGGGATGTTCCCCTAACATGCATTCTATGGAAGATTTTTTTAATATGATTCTTGATTGTAACCTTATTGACATTGGCTACTCGGGATCGGATTACACTTGGCACAACTTTAGACTCTGGCAACGGCTGGACAAAACTCTCTTTAACTCCATATGGATAAATCAATGGCCCCATACTTCTATTGAACATTTAAGTAGAACCTTGTCAGATCATGCTCCTCTCTTGATTTCTATTAAAAATCCATTAAATCGGCTCTCCCACTCTACATCTTTCAGATTTCAGAATATGTGAATTTAGCATATTGATTTTTTAAATGCTGTCACCACTAACTGGACTGCCCCCCTCCACTCTGACAATTCGGTCAAGGGTATGATTCGCCTCTGGTTTAAACTTAAAAGACTCAAGCAAAACCTTATTTGGTGGAACAAACATTGCTTTAAAAACCTTTTTGCTAATATCAAAAACATGGAACAATTGGTCTGCAATCTTGAAAATGTTGTTTTAACTGATTCTTCTAAATTGAAGGATTTAAATGAAGCCAAAGATAACCTTGTTACCTATCAAAATATGAAAGAAACTTACTGGCGGCAAAAGGCGGCTAGTAAACTCATTGCTGATGGGGACAGAAATACCAGATACTTTCATGCTCTTTTTCAAAAAAAATGAGAGCATTAAATTATATCCAAAAACTTAAAAGTACCAATGGAAACTGGATCACTAAAAATAATGAAATTAAAGAATCTGTTATTAATCATTTCAAAAATTTGATGAATAAGAGCCATCCTTTAGATGCTATCTCCAACACTCATTTGATTCCCTCATTTATTTCTAGTGAAAAAAACCATTTACTTACTATGATTCCTATAGAAGATGAGATTAGCAAAATTGTTAACAACATGAACACTGATTCAGCTGCTGGCCCTGATGGATATACTACTCACTTCTTTCAACATTGTTGGACTATTATTAAACAAGACTTAGTTGAAGGCCATTGACTTCTTTAATGGTAACTCTATACCTAGATATTTCTCTTGCACCTCCATTGTCCTAATCCCAAAATTGATAATCCAAAATGTCAGTGACTTTGACTTATCGCCTTTTGCACCTTCTTTCAAAAATTTATTGCTAAATTACTTGCCAATAGACTTTCTCCTTTGCTTCAAAAAATTATCTCTCTTAATCAAACTGGCTTCGTCAGAGGCAGAGCTATATCTGATAATATTCTTCTAGCCCAAGAGTTAATTCATGACTTGGATGCCCTTATCAGAGGTGGCAATATCCTTTTTAAATTAGACATTTCTAAAGCCTTTGACAATATTTCTTGGAAATTTCTCTTTCAAATTCTTCAATTGTTTGGGTTTTTTGATAAATTCATATCTCTTATTAAAAATTGTATTACTAATGCTTGGTTTTCTATCATTTTAAATGGAGAGGCATTAGGTTTCTTCCCCTCATCCCATGGCTTGAGACAAGGAGACCCATTGTCTCCTTCTCTTTTTATCATTGAAGTGGAATATCTTTCTAGGAGTCTTAATGGCCTATTCAACAATAATCCTAGCATGTACTTTAGAACTCTGGGTGGCATCCCTATCTCTCATTTGAGCTTTGCTGATGACTTCATCATTTTTTCCAATGCCTCCATTCATCACATCAAAAAAATAATGAAATTATTAGTTAAATTTGGGAAGGAAAGTGGTCTTTCTATTAATGTAGGCAAAAGTTGTTGCATCCCTTCATCTAAAATTCCTTCGAACATAATTGACCAAATCTTGAGAATCACCAATTTTCAACAACATCATCTTCCCATTAAATATCTCAGTGCTCCTCTTTATAAAGGTTGTAAAAGATCACATCTCTTTGATGAACTTATCCAAAAAATCTCAAATAAAATTTATGTTTGGGAATTTCATTTACTCTCTTTTGGTGGTAGACTTACTTTGCTTAAGAGTACCCTAAACTCCATGCCTTTATATCTTATTCAAACCATTGTCCATACTAATTTTGCCCTTAATAGAATCGAGCGCCTCCTTAATAAATTTTTCTGGGGATCTAATAACTCTTCTAAAAGGATGCATTGGACTTCTTGGTATAAAAGCTGTGGCACCCTTGCTGAAGCGGCCTGGGTTGTAAAATGATCGTGAAACTATTACTGCATTCTCTCATAAACTTTGGTGGAACTTTAGAAGCAAGAATAGTATTTGGACTAAATTTATGACTACCAAATACTGCCAGGGTAAGCATCCTCTCATATGTCTTTACAAAGTGGGTAACTCACATGTATAGAAAAGGCTTTGTAACATCAAATGGGAAGATGAATCCCTTATTTTTTGGGGGGTCAACTCTAGATCTTTCTTCTTTTGGCAAGACAACTGGACTGGCAATGGTTCCATTGATAATTTATTAACTACTCATTCCATTCCGATATTAAAGTCGCCTCCTTCTCATCAATAACAATTGGAATGGTATCATGCTTATTGACTACATTCCTACTCCTATTCATAATCTCACCAACATTTATATCAATTCTAATAAGCCTGATCAAATCCTCTTTAAACTCTCTCATAATGGAGATTTTAATCTTAAAGATGTTTGGTTTCATATTAAAGAAACTCATGACTTCTCTAATGTATTTTTTAAACTTTGGAATAACACTATACATATCTATTATTATATCCTTACTTGGAGAATTCTAAAAAATTTCATCCCTATGGACTCTCTTATGTGGAGAAAAGGATTTTACTTACCCTCTAAATGCTATTGTTGTTATCACATTGAGGATGTGAATCATGTCTTTGTTAATGGAGCTATTGCCTCTAAATTATAGGTTTGGTATGATGATCTTTTCAATATTAATCTTTTTAATGGAGCTCTATCTTTATACTAACTTCTAGATTCTTAGTTTCAAAGAACTATTAAAGGTCATATTAAAATGATAACTGCCATCACTCTCATATGGTTTATATGGATGGATAGAAATGATGCTAAATATCGTGGGATTCCTATGAATCATAAAAGAATTATTGCAAGAATCAAAGATAAAATTTGTGCCTTATTCAATGCCAATTTAATTACTATCAATCAATTTAAAGGTTGCAAATTTGTAGCTAATAAACTGGGTCTTACCTTGCCTGAGCATTTGAATTATAAAGAAGATAAGATTGTCTATTGGATTAAGCCTTAACACTGATGGTTCTATTTCTCAAAATAATTTTGGATGTGGTGGCATTGTCAGAAAATTTAAAGGCATGGTAACTTGTGCTTTTGTCTATCCTTTACCTGCATGCTCTGTTATTTTTGCTGAATTAATGGCTATTAATAAAGCTGTTGAGATCAGTTTGTAGAAAAACTGGCTTAACATTTGGATTGAAGCAAATGCTATTCTTCTAATTGATCTATTAACCTCTAATAAAATGGGTAACACTGAATTGTATTATCTTCTCAATCAAACTAGAACGCTTCTATCTCAAGTTTGTTACATAATCAATCATGTTTAGTGGGAAGAAAATGCATGTGCTGATTATGTTGCTAATCTAGGTGCTAGATTAGATCAACAGATTTTCTTTGATCAATCTAATCTACCTAGACACCTGCATGGCTTAGTTAATTTGGATAATACTGGCCTACCATACCTTCAAAATTAGCCCCCTCTCTTTTCTTACTATTTACCATTTCTTATTCTATGATGCATTCCTATAATTGTATCTTCTACTTCTCCTATGCTTTTGACCAGAGCCTTGCTCACCTCTTATGAGGATTTTTTGATAATGCTGTGTCTCATTTCGAAGGGTATGATGTTTCATGTTTCATTAAGCTACTAGCTGGAAATTCTTATCTCTCTATCTGTATTGATAAAATTTGGTTTTATTGATTGGGTCTATTGTTTGGCCTGTTGTGTAGCTTTGGGCTGATTTGTGTGCTGGTTTATTTCCATCAGCTGGCTAACTCTTGCATTTGGTTTTACTGGTTTTCTCCAATAGGCTGGGAATGTTTTTCTGCTCCTGCCTTGTCGGAATGTGCTATTTTTTGAATTGTTGACACTTTGTGCGTGCATGGATTCTGCCTTGCGTGCCCATCGCTATTAGTTTTTCTACCAGGTGTTGGGATTATTTTTATTTTCCTCGGATCACTTTTAGTGTGTGGCAATTGGTCTATCTTAACTGCTACTATACTTCCATATGGATCCAGTGTGAGTGGTGCACTTCCGGTTGTGGCTATGTATTCAAATGGTAGTGCATTACTAATTCTATTTGGATTTCATTCTTTGGGTGCTGGGTTTACCATTTTTGTGACTTTAGCACTAGCATGATGGATGTGTGTAGGGATTCTGATGCTATGGTGTATATAATGGATGATGGTTATCCTATTTGGGATAATGGCTTGCATTTTTCATATACATTGTATTTGGATTGATTTAGATTTGCAAGTACTAAGGACCACAAATCCTTCATCCTTTGGCTGCTATCCTGGCACAGGTTTGTGGGCTATGATGGCTTCACCCCTTATTGGTTTGGTAGTAACTCTTGTGTTGTATCCATTCAATGGTTTGGATGCACACATTTGCATTTGCCCCAATTTGGTGAATATCATGACCTCTCCCTCAAACTTTCACTTCAATTATTATTCACGCCTTTATCATCAGTACTAATTCTTTCCTTTTCATTTGGTGCGCCTTTCCTTTATTTTTGCAGGTGCATTGTAGGTTCATTTCCTGTTGATTCTGCATATAGTTTTGCTTTGGCCCAGATCTTCCATTGCTAATCTCTATATATCTTTTACTGTTCTTTTTCTTTCTCTTGCTTTTTGTATGTTATTAGATAGGGGATTTACTCTCTAGGCTGGTTGTAGCTCTTCGAGCATTAGTTTTAGAGTTTATCCCCTTTTAAGGACCTTGTAACCTTCTTTTTGTGGCAATAAATTTCCCCCTATATGGGGTTTCATAAAAAAATAAAAAATAAAAATAAAAATAAAAACACTGCTTTATTCATCCATGTAAAGTAAGGGAAAAAATATCAGGTACATCCGAAGACCCATCATGCCTTAGTAGTCCTTATTAGGTAATTAGGTTCATCGTAGGGTAGTGATTTCTATCTTTCGAGATAGTGCACTATTCCTTGATGTCGTACCCGATCACCTCATAAGTACACCCACAGATCTGTATGGTATCTCCCCCATATACACACATCTCAAAAATAAACACCACACTAAGTAAAGGCAAACTACCTTAAGAGAAGTCACAAGCACATCAAATGAAACAAAGGACACTTTCCTATGCCCTCATGGATGGTGTCTTATACCGAAGATCCTTCGATCATATGTTATTATGTTATTTAGATAAGCATGAAACTCATAAGATTATGAGCGATGTGTACTCAGGATTATGTGAAGCTCACCAATCTGATCCCAAGATGAAAGCCAAAATCAAGAGGCTCGGGTACTATTGGTCATTGATGATCACAGATTGCATGGGTGTAGCTAGGCAATGCCATCAATGTCAAGTACAAGGAGTAGTCTTACACTAACCACCCAACATTGTATATCCAACATTGACTTCATGGCCATTCGAGTGTTGGGGTAGTGACATAGTGGGTTTGATCAATCTTCCTTCTTCCAAGGGTCATTAATTTATCCTAGATGCCACCGACTACTTTTCCAAATGAGCGGAGATGATTTTGCTCAGAGAGGTCACAACTCAGTATGTGCTCTAATTTTTCAGGAACTTTATCGTATATAGATTCAGGGTGCCTCACCAAATTATATCCGATAATGGTACTGCATTCAAGAGCACTAAAATCAACAATTTTTCTTGAAGACACATCATAGATTAAAGATACTCTACCATCTATTATCCGAGAGAAAATGGCTTAGTAGAAGCCTTCAACAAAACTCTCATCTAAATACTGAAGAAGGCACTCGACGATAACAAATGATAGTGGCATGAGTAGTTAGTTGATACTTTATGGGCCTACCGTACTATTTATAGGACTCCAACTCAATCTACTCCTTTATCTTTAGTGTATGGGTCCGAAGCTGTTATACCAATACAAGCCCAACTCTCATCACTAAGGATAGCTGTGAGTAGCAAGATCACAATAGAGCAGAATGCCAAACTGCGATTAGAAGATCTCAAAGGTTTGGAGGAGAAACGCCTATGGGCATGCCAAAATCTAGAGTTATATAAAGCCAAAATGATTCAACCTCACAACAAGTTGGGCCACCATAGATCTTTCCAAGTAGGAGAGCTTGTTTTAGTTCTAAGGAGACCAATTATTGCCTGTCGCAAGATGGGAGGCAAGTTTGAACCCACTTAGGAAGGCCATTTTTCCATAGAGAAAGCCTACCAATGAGGATCATATCAACTTATCAATCATAGAGGAGAGTGCCTAATGCTTCCAATCAACGAGCTCTTCCTAAAAAAAATATTATCTATAAAACTATGTTCGAAAGAAATTATAATCAATAAAAATTTCATTTCAAATTCAATCTCTTCAAAATAAAAGCATTTCTTCCTACGAATCTGCCATGATGCTTTTAGGGTAGGTGTAAGAGAACCTAGGTGGCATCCTATCCTTCATCAACATGACACAAACATAAATTACACAAAAAATACAAAATAAGCATATATCTTTTATCTCAGGCTACTTTGAGTTGAGATAACACCCCTAGTGGCCCTTACTTAGTAGCTACTCTAGGTCGGGTCGATTAACTACTTAGCTAGTGTGTCAGCCCAATGCTCTTCTTGCTTATGAGGATGTAAGTATCCCATGCTTTCTTCCTAGCTTAACCACTGCACACCGATGAGTGCCTTGTTAGTGTGGTTGGCCTTACTGTGCGGCTGGTGAGCTACCTCATGATGGCTTCGTTTAAGAAGATGTAAGTCTCCTACAATTTCTTCTTGAACTAGCTTTCATACACTGACTGTGTCAAGTATATTTGAGGTTTAAGATAAGTCCCGCCTGACTCCTTTCCTCCTGATTACTTCAAGTCTGGGTCTAGTCCTTCTGCAGGACTCCCCGCTTAGTAGTTGCTCTAGTTTGGATAGCATTTATCCCATCGATGATAGACTTTTCCGATTATCATTTCCATCTATGAAAATGTAAGTCTCCTATGCCTTGTTCATAGATTGACCATCGCACACCGATAGGAACCTTAGGTTGGTTGGTATTTGTTATCCTGACAATGACCCACCCAGTGGATACACCACTCATGGTAGATGTAAGTCCCTGCGCATTCTCCTGGAGTTGGCCACCGTACACCTATAAGCTTTCTTTTTAGTGCTCAGGATAATGCCCTTAGCGGCACCTCCCTTATGGGCACTCTATTTGGATCATGTCTCCCACGACCCCATCTAGACACTACCTAGGTTACTATCGGATTGGACAGTTTCCCTTTCCTAGTAACCACCCCTTTGGTTGAAAGGTTTGTACTATGGATGTTCAGACTACCCCTTTAGATTGGTAAATCTAAGATAGGTCTAGGCCAACATAGCCCCCTCTCAGTGCAGTCCATCACACACCAACAGGGTCCACTCAAACATATAAATAAAAAATATATATTCTCTTGTGGATCAGGAGGACACCCCCAGCGGTACTTTTTCTCAAGCAAACATCCTAGCTTTAGGGCAGTGTCATCAAGACTCCCTATAAGAATCGCCTAACTACTCTTGAGTTTACATAAGTCCCTAACGACACCCCCTCAGTAGTCTCCCTAGGTCGGGTTTGACTTGTTGTGCATCCAATAGGTCACCCCAGCGACTGTTTCTATTTTGGAAGATGTAAGTATGCTATACTTTCTTCCTAGCACAGTCATTACACACCAAACAACAACCCTTAGTTTGGTTAGTCTCACCCTTCAGTTGGTAGACTACCCCTTTGTATCAGTAAATCTGAGATACATCTAAGCAGACATAGCCCCATCTTAGTGGGTCCATCACACACTGACAGGATCCATAACATAAGACACCAAATGAAATTAAATGAAATCAAATCAAATGAAATTATAATGAAGTTAATTCTAACTACTCTTGAGTTAACATAAGTCCCCTGCAATACCCACTCAGTAGTCACTCTAGGTCGAGTTTGACTTGTTGTGCATCCAATAGGTCACCCCAGCAACTGTTTCTATTTTGGAAGATGTAAGTCTGCTACGCTTTCTTTCTAGCACATCCATTGCACACCGAAAGGGATAGCTTTACCCCATAATAGGTAGACTACCCCTTTGGATTTGTAAATCTAAGATAGGCCAAAACTCCTGTGGCTCCTTCTTAGTGGGTCCATCCACACCGACAGGGTCCATAAACCAAATCAAAATTAAAATTAATCAAATTTAACCAGGCTCATATCCCCAGTAGATATGCTCTTAAATTAAATCAAATTAAATCCAACTTGATTCTCCCTAGTGGAGTTAAGTCACCCCCTCCTCCCTACTGGAGCCATAATAAATTAAACCAAATTAAACCCGATCTTGATTCCTAGTGGATTTAGGCCCATATCCTCAATAGATATGCCCCACATTTAAAAAAATTAAATCAAATCAAATCCAACCTTGATCCCTAGCAGATTCAAGCATGTATCCCCATTGGATCGCCATTCCATAAATCAAATCAAGTGGATTAGAGAAAATCCACTCATATCTAAATCCCTAGCGAATTTCTTCCTTATGCCATGACATAAGTTTACCTCTTATTCAATTCATGTGTGATTCCCCAGTGAATCCTCCCTTCATGTCCTTGACATGAAATGCTCATCAAATCCTCCTGACCCTCTTATGCCCTTGGCATGAGGCGAGTTGCACTGCACTAAGATTGTGATTCTATCTACCTCTCGGGCCTAGGTATAGATCATTTTCATTAGCGCTTGCAATCTTTTGGACATTGTTGATCTCCTCCCAATTACATGCGTGTGTCCTTCGCCATACCACACCTATTGGGGTCCTTGCTAACCTCACTTTTGGCGTGAGGATTAAATCTCCTCTTCTTAGATTTAGGAGTCTTCTAGACACTAGATTCTCCTTAGTCATAAGACACTTCTAGCAATTATGTGAACACTTAACCTAAGCCTAGAGACTTAAAAGAGTTAATCATAGGACTAGGGTATGCCTTAGGATTAGGGAAATTTACCTAGCCTATAGCCTAACTAAATCCATATTTGCCTTCTTAAGCTAAACCAAACCTCAAATCCAATTCATCCAAATTCAAATACCAAATTCAAATTCAAACCAACTAAACTAAAATCCAAACAAAATCAACCCTTTCTAAGCCATATGATTCAAATCCCGTGGACTTAGCCAAATTCCTTCAATCCAAATCAAACTCAATTGATTTTATCATGAAACAATTATTTCCCCAATCATCATCCCAAAGATAAATGAAATCTATAATCAAATCATCTAGCTAAAATCAATTCAATTAATCTTAACCTAACCCATTCAACTTGAGATATTCAAATAAGCCAAAACCCATTTGAACCCAAATCAGTTGCATTCAAAGTTATAAATCAATCATCAATCCATATATAAATTCAACTAAACTCAATTCAACCCAAAATCGATTCAACTAAGCCCAATTGGCCCACTTGACCCAAAGTGACTAATTTGACCTATTTGAATCAAATTTTAATCCTACCTAAATTAGATTGAATCGAACCTACCAAAACCTCCTATGATGATCATCAATCATCCTTGATTAATCAATTGTCATTAATTGGGTCAAACCAAGTCAACTTGGTCATTTGACCAAGTCAACCCACCTAACCTACATTAACCAAACTAGCCAAATCTCAACCTAAGCCAAATTGATTGAAACCTATGATTCACACGAACCTAAGATCAATATTTGAACATGAGTTGACCATCAATTGAGCCAAACCTAACCTAATTGGCCCTTTGACCCAAGTTGACCCAATTTGACCTAAAAGATCAAATTGGGTCAAATCAAGATCTAACCCAAATTGATTATAACTAGTGGCTCAAGTTCATTTCAAATTGATTGTTGAAGTTGACCAAAGCCTCAATTGAACCTGATTTGACCAATTGAACCCAATTGACTCACTTAGCCCAAATTGACCTAAAGGGTCAAATTGGTCTAAACCAAAATAAAATCTAAATTAATTCAAATTGAAGCCTACAATCAGCCTCAATTGATCAATCAAACCCAAATCAACCCCTAACCCAAGCCAATTTGGCCAATTTGGTCAAATTGATCAACTTGACCCATTTGACCTACATATATTCAAATGAGCCAAAAAATCAAATACAAGCCAAATTGACTCAAACCTTTTGAACCAAAATACTCCAAATACTTATCTGAATATGACTCAACCCTTGGTTTGACCTAATTTGACCAATTGGTCAATTTGACCCAACCTAGCCCAATTTGACTTATATAGGTCAAATTGAACCAAACCCACTCAAACCAAGCCCAAACCCAATGAAATTTGAACCAACCCATCCTAGACTCACCTTGGGTCAGCCCCAAAGCATCCAATACTACTTCAATCAATGTCCGTCACCAAAGTAATGGTGCTTGGTCCATAGAGCAAACGGTGAGGAACCATCACCCGTGTTGCTCAATAGGGCTTCGCCTCGTCTAGGAAAAGCTTCCTAAAGTGTTTCATCACCAATCTTGAGCTCCGATGAGGTAATTTTCATTAAGCTGAGCTTTTGGCATAAATCATTGGTCTTTTTTTGAAGAAAAGTTGTATGTCATGTGATTTTGACCATTGGATCCCTTTGGATCTTCCTTGTGAAGGTGTGGGATCATTTTGGTGGTCATCCGAGGTTGGGTGAGCTCAGATCGAGCAAAGGAAGGTGGACAGTGTCCATCTCCCATCACTTGGTGGTCGATAAATCATGCACCATCCATTCTGCGTGATCAGAGCTGACGGTCCTGATTAATCCGTTAGGTCCGATCTCATTTTATCCTATAAAAATCGTGAGTTTAATCTCTGCCATCCGATCTTAGATCGGATGGCAGGGACAAAACTGCGTCCACCGCCAGCCACATAAGTGCTCACTCGGACGCATTTAAATAACCAATCCCGTGATACCACGTGGAAAGTCCGCCACATCGGCAGCCCACGTGGTGCCAATAGGATTAGGCTTACTAAAGCTTAATTAATTATTTTAATGGCTAAATCTTTGAAAATTCATAACAAATTGTAGAAAAATCTAAAAAATATAACTAAATATTCACTTTAAAGGTAAAACATAGGAGATTTAATTAAATTTAATTACAATTAAGTTTGAACAGTGATTAAGGCTTAATTAAGGTTTAAATAAAAATTTAATTAACTTAATTAAGCCTTAATTACTTAAGTAATTAATCACAAACTTTGTATGTTAGTTTAATGGTATGACCTCTATCTCCTATAATTTTACTGGGATTTATTATTTGGTTTATTAGGGGAATTAATCATTTAAGCCCTAATTACTCTCTCAATCAACTTAATGGCTAATTGATACTCTAAATAGTAATAAATAAATTAATTAAGTTCACTAATCACTGTCTAATAGTGATTGGATAAGGGGATTGGGGATAGGACCTCTTTCCTATATTCTTTTCCTAAGTCCACCTCATTTTAAAAGAAAGTTAATTAATATGAAGATTAATTAAGGGTAAATTATTTAATTAAGTGGCTTAATTGATCAAATTAAAATCGTAATCACATCAGATAATTAGCAATAAAATTAACAGTTCCTTTTTATGTGTTTAAATAACATAAAGACCCTTAAGGAAATTATGATTAACCCATAAGTGTAAGAAAATCATAAAAATACTTAATTAGGTTCTTTAACTTAATTAACTTTTAATGATGAGCCATTTGCATTAGGTCCTTTTAGGAGCATTGAAATTTTATTTTCTCACAAATTCATGTCATTTGTTGCTCATAATTAAGTGGTTAATTAAATTAAAGAAGTATAAGTAAGGGTGATTAATTGATTTAATTAAGGATCCAACTTAATGAATTCATAAAATCCACTTAATTACCTTTTCTTAAACAAAATCAAATTACTAATGTGGGAATGGAATTAAAGCAACAAATAATAAGTTCTCCTCTTTGAAATTGATCAAAATTCTAAACCATAAATTGATATTGAACTTTGGTTTTCTTTAAGTGAGTTTATTTAATGTGATTGTCCTTAGAAATTAGTTTAGTTGAATGAACCATGTGTTTATATTTAATTATTCCTTTCCAATTATTTTAAATGTTGTATGCTATATGGTTTCATGCATTCATGTTTTTAAATCTAAATAAATCAAATGAATTTTTTTTAAGTAAGATTGCATGTGTTGGCTTAACTTAATATATGTGTGGCTATTATCCCTAACAAATTCAAATATACTTTCCAAAAGTTTATGATTGATAATAATATATGGAGTGATAGTAGTTATGAATGCATATAGGATTTTCATGTGTTTATAGCTTAAGCATATTAAATAAAAATCTCTTTCTTATGATTCATATATAGATATACATAAGTTTAAACAATAATGGGCATATAGTCTGGATATCTCAGAAATATGAGGAATTAAGTAGCCCGAAAGAGGTCATTTGATTACCTTACTTTCCTAGTTTAAGAATGACACATACTCATTTAGTTTCATTCCTATGTATTTCGTTATTAGAATTTGGATAGAGCTTTAATTCATATGCCTAAATAATTTAATCAAAGAAAATATAATCTTTGCATGGTTTTCATCTTTATAGTTGTGTATACATTCATATGTATTTAAGATAGCTAGTGTTTAATCTGGACATCCCAAGAATACGAGGCTTTAAGTAGCCCAAGGAGGTCATTTTATTACCTCACTTCTTTGGTTAATAATGGCATGTACTTGCTTACATCTTTTATACATGTGTACGTGTGCTTAATTAAAAGATGAAGCTCCCCTTTTCTACTAAAAATGCATGCATCCATATTCACCTAAGTTATTAGCACATGTTATACATAAATTAATTCTCTCTTTTCCTTACTCATGTATATATTTATATAGGTTTGGAATGTTAATAAGTATATAGTCTCAACATCCTGGGAATACGAGGCTTTAGCTAGCCCCAAGGAGGTCATTTGATTATCTCACTTCCTTGGTTAAGAATGACACATACTTATCTGATTCCATCCTTATATATTTTGGTATTATAATTTGGATAGTGCTTAAATTTATATGTTTATATAATTCAACCAAAATGAAAATATAAATTCTAAACATATACATTAATCATCTTTTATGTGTGCTAAAACATATTGCATGTATAGATATGCTAAGTATTAAATCATATGTGCGCTAGATGTGATGGAAAGGAATAACTTAGTATACCTCATGTGATAGTAATTCAATTAGATTAATCTTACAAAGAATTTCATATTGGATAAGGTCATTTAAATTTAACCTAAACTTAGGATTAATTAAAAATCATTTAATAAGCCATTCATTAAAGAGAACTAAATCAAATTAATATGCTTTAGAAAGTGACATAACATAAGGACGAAGAGGGTAATTGTCTTTCTTCTGTTTATAACACTTAGTTGGTAAGTGTAAATCACATGAGATAAAATAAAGTACAAATTAAAATTCACAAATCAATTAAACAACTTCAAATGAAACCCACCATCATGTTAACTTGAACAATTTCCAAACTTAGAAAAAATACAACTCTAATGTTTAGTTAAGACATACCACACAAAACCTTAGCACACACATTAGAATTAAGTCACCACTCATAGCTCTATGTTAGGATGGTGTATGATGTGATGTATGTTTTATTTTGTGATGTAATATTTTAGATTGGATGTTAGGGTGTATGCTTCAAAAACTAGATGATAGGCCACTCTTAGCCTAACCATATTTTTTATAGGGGATTGTGCTTAAGGGGATGCTTAAAAATAAATCTATATGCTTTATTCGTAGGTTGCTTAAACCCTTAAGTATAATCCAAGTTAAGATAGGTGGGCTTGGTTACCCATGTTTAGGGTGTTAAGTCCAATTATGCATACAACTGCTTGGGATTGTATGTATGTTTAGCTAACCTCTATTTTGCAAGTGTAGTTAGATTTACTTTTCCTTATTTAAATGAAATTTTATAATAGAAATTAAGATTAGTGCTATGGGGGATTAGGATGAGCAGTGGCTAGAAGGCTTAGTCCTGGGAGGCCCTATGATGCCATTGAAGCCTAATGAAATGAAGAAGTGAAAAAGATAGAAAATACAAAGGAATGAAGAAATGAAGACCCCCATAACATGTATTCAATCAAATTGCAATTATTCTTTCATATACTGGGTTGTATAAGGATATAGTTTAGCTACCCATCTTCTTGCTAGTAACCACCTCATCATCAAGTTATTCTTTACGATAGTTTATAAAATTGATTGATGATGTGTTTAGATTGCACATTAGGATTGCATATTCTTCATAGTTTCTTTATGTTTGATGCTTTAATGTGTGGCCTGGATGCGGTAGGATTTTAGGATAAAAATAAATTTTCTATCCAACTAATCACTCATAATTAAAGTTTTAAATAACTCATAAATTGTAGGCTATAATTAAAATAAATAAAAGATTTAGCAACTCCTTAATTGTATGTTGTATGTTTCACATCATGCATGCATCTTCTATCACTCATGCTAAAAATGAGAGCCTCCATCCTTACATAATAGGGACCGCTTGACCTATAAGAGTAACCTCTGATGATGGAGCTTCACACTCTCAAATTTGATTTAGCCAATAATCTATTTCATCATGCATTTAGTCATAAAGAAATCCTAAAGCCTTTGTCAAAAAATGATATGTCAAAATGAAATAAAATTTGTAAGATTTTGTATTTATAGATTAAGTCATATGCTCATAGCACTCATGTTCTAGTCTCTTAGGGATGGGTTTAAGGACTCTAGTATCTTTCAGATTAAATAACTACCCTAGCTGTCTTACAATTCATAAGACCATACTACATGATTTTAAAATTATAGGAGGAGTTAGCTGGCGACCACTCTAGGCGGTTGTAAGTCCAAAAGTCAGATAAGTTTATCCTCTCTTATGGAGATGAACCCTTATGTCCACTTGTCGCTTAGATTTAGGTCTTGCCTTAGCTTGTGCTAAAGCTCCTTAGATTTAAGATCCTAGGTAGTTGTTTCCTTTGGGCTACAAGCATAAATCCTCACCACTTAGGCATTTTCACAACCTTGTATTGGTGGATTATAAGCCCCAGCAATCTAATAAAAATTCAACTCAAATGAATAGAATATCTTCACTTTCAAATATATAAAGCCTCACCATTGGATAGATTGGAATGCTCACTAGACTTCCTAGTATCATGTGCATTTCCTACTTCCTCCCTTTGGATTCCAAAAAAAGTCTTCTCCTTAAACTTTCCCAATTGACTTTCCAAATATAACCAATCATTTGATAGTCTAACATTGAAATCTTTGGAGATAATAATTATTTATTTTAATCAAGAGTATTCTTAGAGAGTTTCATTCCTTAGGATGTAATTAATTATGGAGGCTTGCCTCCATAGGAAACTTAAAAACCCAGCTTAATATAAATCCTACTTTATTCATCCATGTAAAGTAAGGAAAAAATCTCTGGTATATTCGAAGACCCATCATGTCTTAAGAGTCCTTATTAAGTGATTAGGTCCATTATAGGGTGATGCCTCTATCTTTCGAGATAACACATCATACCTTAATGTTGTACCTGATCACTTTAATAGGTATCCCCTACGATCTGTGTGGTGTCCAACACACACACACATCCAAAAATAAATGCCACATGAGCATAAAGAGGATTTGGTTAGAAATTTTTTTTGAACTATGCTAATGACTATGATTTTTCTAAGATCTAGCTTAATTAATTGGTTAATTAGAGGCATATTAGGATGATTTTGGAGAAATAATTAGAACTAAGGGTCCCAATTAACCCTATGATCACTCATACTATCTTAATGTTTAATTAAGTTCCCATAAATATTTTTATGATTTTATCAATCATAAATAACTATTGAATGCATAGAATGGTTAATTAGGGTTTGAAAATCAAGATTTCCTAAATTACTTAGCAAATTTTCTTGAAAAAATTATGGGAGGCTAAAGTCATCCAAATAAGTGATTGCACTAATTATCAAGTCAACTAGCCAAGTAATTAAGGCTTCATTAAGCTAATTAAGTGAAATTTGAAATTTTAATTAAGCATTGATCACTTAACAAAAATTCGGGGTCTTATTTTTTCTTAATTCTCATCTATCTACGCTTTCTAAAATCAGTTTATTTATAAATTTTGAAGTTTTTATAATTAGTTATATTTTTTAAAGTTCTAGGTAATTAAATTACATTTTAAACCTTAATTAATTCATTTATAGAGTTAGTGCTATGTCAATGCTTTCCATGTGGAACCATGAGATTGGTCACTTAAATCATCTTGCATGGCTCCTGACTCAATGGAAACAAACGTGCCTTCTCCTTAACTGTCCAATCATGAATTGGATGGTAGAGATTAATCCCATGATTTAAATAAAAAATTCTAATGAATTTAATCATGATTGTTCATTTCAATCATGTAGAATGGCCGATGATGATCCGTTGTCAACTTGCGTCGAGAGGTGGACAACATCCTCCTATCACCGCTCAATCCAAGCTCACTGGAGCTCATTTAATAATGGATTCAACTAACTCCAAATCGATCATGGAAGAATTCTATAGGGATCCTATGGCTTGATTCACACCACATATAAATTTCTTTAACAAAAGATCAACACGTAAGTGGCTGAAATTATGGTTTGAGGGGAATACCTGATTAGAACTAAAGACTAATCATCCTTCAATCAAGGTAGCTTCGAAGCCTTGCTG
The DNA here is from genome assembly GCA_021442155.1 of Cymbidium sinense. Lineage (NCBI taxonomy): Eukaryota > Viridiplantae > Streptophyta > Magnoliopsida > Asparagales > Orchidaceae > Cymbidium > Cymbidium sinense. The sequence continues at coordinate 150,490,325 of CM038222.1, forward strand.
AAAAGACCCTCCCTTACTTGCTCTCTAGTTGCTCTCAAGACCTACCTTCACCACTGTTCACCAGAATTTGATCGAACTTGGACTTCCAATGATGGAATTGAGTGGTGATTGATTCATTTTAGTTTGCTTGAGTGTAAGAAAGGTATGGGAAGATTTAATTTAGGTTTGATGTAGTGTTGGTTACATTGGACGGAAGGGAATCTAGGTTTGAGGTGGGGTTGATCTCGATTGCGATGGGGCGCTTAAGAGGCTTTAGAAAAGATTGGAGCTTGATGTTTGGGCTCTGGTGAATGTTTTTCTAGAGTTCAAATACAAAGGGAGGAGTATACTCTCCTCCCCAAGTGAACCAAGCCAAGGGATTGGCTTAGCCTTTGGCATTCATCTGACAAGCGGAGGTGAGTAGGCCTTCCAAATGGAGATTTTATTTTATTTGGAAGCCTTGGTTCACTTGGTTTGGGTCAAACTAGGTTTACCATAAGTTGGGTTCACTTGGGTAGGTCAAAGGGGGCCTAAGGACGAGTCATGTCAAGTTTGGTTGGGTTTGAACTTGGTTTGGTTGAGTTTGGCTAAATTTGGCGTATCTAAGTCAATTCGGGTTCAAATGGGTTAGGTTGACTAATTGAACAAATTGGGTCAATAGGAATTGTGGATTATGTTCAAATGACCATTTGGAATGTATTGGTGCAATTGGTTTGATTCAATTTAATGTGGATTTGGATTTGATTCATATGGGTTCATTTGGGTTAAATGGGCTAAGTTGACCAATTTGGTCAAATTGATTAAATTGGGTTAAGTGAGGGATTGAATCATGTACAATTGATCATTTGAGATTAATTGGAGGCTTTAGTTTGAATTGATTTGGATTATAATAGGTTTTAGTTCAATTTGATCCTTTAGGTCAAATTGAGCTAAATAGGTCAATTTGATCGATTTGACCAAATTGGCATCAATTTATGTTGGAAGTGTTCAATAATCAATTTATGATTGATTGGAGATATTAGTTACAATCACTTTGGATTGGAATGAGTTTTGGCTCAATTTGTCCTTTAGTTCAAATTGGGTCAACTTAGGTTAAGTGGCCAAATTGACTCAATTGGGTTCAATTAGTCATAATTGGATAATTATTCATTGATCATGATTAATTATAATTTTGGAAGAGATTGGTGAGTTGATTTGGTTCAATGGAGTTGAATTGAATTTTTTTCTTAATTTGGTCCTTTAGGCCAAATTGGGTCAAGTGAACCAATTAGCATGGTTAGGTTCAATTGGGGCTAATTGAAAGTTAAGAGATGTCGAATGATGGGTTTGGAGTTGATTGATGGCATTGATTGTGATCAATTTCGACTATATTAACTTTTGGCTCATTTGGACTCTTTAGGTCAAATGAGTTAAGTTCGGCTAGTTGAACCAATTTATGGAATTGAATGGGTAGGAGTGAATTAAAATGTTCAATTAAGTGTTTAGAATGATCATGAGGCTTGGATTGATTCAATTTGGCTTAAATCACATTGAATTGAATTTTGGCCCTTTAGGGTTCAAATGGTTCAACTTGGGTTAAGGGCCACTTAAGTTCAATTAGACTCAACTGGACTGCAATCAAGGTTCAATCACTTTCAATTGAAGTTCAATTGAGCTTAGGTAAGTTCAATTTCAATTAGATTGGGTTGATTTTGGATTTAGCCCTCTTAAGTCCATATGGGTTGGATCAGGTCAACTTAACCACTTGGCCAAATTGAACCATAATGGTAGATTGGTCTTATTTGAGGCTTAATTTGTGGTCATTTAGTTGGAGTTTGGGAGTTTTGTTTAATATGTGGCTTAATTGAGTTTAGAGTAGGTGGGCCCTGTCTATCTTAAGTAGGAGTCTAACCCTAGGGTCAAACTCTATAAGTCTTCTAAGCTTAGGGTTGGTATTCACCTAACCACTAAAAGTGTCCTAATCTTAGGAAGCCTTTAGTTCCTAGATGAATCCTAACCACTAAAAGTGTCCTAATCATGATAGTTAACTCACTCCAAAAGTGAGGTCAACACTACCAAAAAAAAGATTGAAGGTGTCAAGACAAAGTGGGTGATGTCCTATCCATTGTACTTTTGGCTATCATGATGAGTCCATCATCAACAACTAGACAAAAGTTAGTCAAGTATGAGTTACATAGTCATGGTTACTATTTAGATCGATAAGACACTTGATAGTGGGAAAGATCGAATGATGAAGCCATGTAAATCATACTTGACCTACTAGTGGAACTAAATGTACATTGAAGAATCAATGAGACAAGAGAAGACCAGGTGAATGACTAAGTACAATAATAATAGCATCAATGATAAGTATTTAGACCTAGTGACTTGGTGTTAAAGAAAGTACATTCAGTTGCTCAATGAAACATACTTGTCAAGATCGCCCATAATTGGGATGAGCCCTACATCATTAAGAAGCATGTTTGACCAAAAGCCTACCAATTGTAAACGCACTTGTGACAAGAAGTACTCTAAACTTGGAGTGCAATTAATTTGAAGAAGTTCAACTCCTTAAGGATGTCCTACTCTTGTATCTATTTTGATTTCAGTAAGTTATTATTTTTTGGAATAAATCGTTATTAGTCAAATGTATGCAAGGAGAATTTTGATACTCATAAAATAAAATTAAAATTATATTCATAAAATTTTCTATTGTATTCACCCAAAGATATGTAAACATTTTTATGTGCTCAATAATAATGTTTGCTCACCCCCTATAATAAGTCTCGCTCAAGTTAACCAACTTAGACTTATAAAAACATGTATAGATTCATGATGGCATAGATTTAAATGATGTAAAGCTGCATTTGGAAAGCTACATTTTGGGCTGAGTGTTAAACCTTACTTGATGCACCCACTTGAGTAACTTGATGAGCTACATTATCCTAAATATCTTTGCAAGCATGTTGACTCAAACCACCCAGTGAGGTACATTTAGCTTAAACAAAAGGCTTCATTTGATGAGTTACATTTTGGCCAAGGCATAAAGCTTAACTCGATGAGCTAAGCATTGGCATGACCACAAGGCCTAACTTGGTAAGCAACATTTGGCCTAAATAAAAATTCTAAGCTTGGTAAACTACCTTTAGCATTAGTATATAGAACTCAACCCAGCAAAGTACCAAGCATAGAAGTGACGAGACTACTTAAGAGAGTTATAGTCCCATTGAAGAAAGTTCGCATTTATAAAAAATTTAATATACCCACCTTAAATTAATCAACATGAAGTAATTGAGCCTCCCATAAACTAGTGTTGAGGCGACTAAGTGGAACACCTCATAAAGTACCCAAGGATACACAAAGTAAATAATAATAATTTGGCACAAAAGAATGTGCTTGGTGACTTTAATAATTAGAATCTAAAAGACTAACATTCTATGTATTTAGTGATTGCAGACTAAATATCAACATTCTATGTGATTAGTGACTATTAAATAAAGACCAACCCTCTACGTGGTTGACGACTACAAACTAAAGACCAACACTCCATGTAATTGGTGACTCAATTTTTTCCCCAAAAATTATTAATCCTACAAATCAAGGAAACTACTTAGAGTACTTAATCAAACACTTCACCAACAAGCGAGGGTAATTCCATAAGTAAGGTGAGTGCATTAGCACAAAGTAAATAATAAGAAGAGTACATTTACATGAAGTTAACAACTAATCATAATTCATAAACATATTGTATGATAAGGAAAAAATGACTTTATTTTATTGAAAATAGTATTAAGTATGAAAGGAGAGTGACAGGTACAAAAAATAAATATATTGTTACTTCTTTTTAATTTATAGGTATAAGAAAAAAAAATAAAGTTCCAAAAAAAGAAAGGAAAAAATCTAGCTTGTGCTTTCCTCCTTGGACTTTGACTTTTTTAAAGTAAGCCCATTACTGAAGTTAAGGAACTTGGCATTTAGTTGGATGTGCTTGACCAACCTCTGAATCACAAGGACGGTACCTTCCTACATCAAAATTTCTATGTACTCATGATAGTCGAGGAAGCCATCAATTCAATCTCTTTCTATTGAATGTCCTTAATGTGGGGAGAGAGTTTAGCCTCCAGCTACTTATTTAACTCAGAGAGACGAGGCAGCTCTAACACTACTCAATCTTCTCTTCTTCATGGCATCACACCTCCTCTAAAAACTTGGTCACCTTAGACTCAGTAACCTATAGCTAGCCCCTTGATGAGTTGCACTCCATCTTGGAAGACCAATGTCTTCAACTTGGTTGTGTATTGTTTTTATCCCAATTAAATTGGCATGCCATCATTTTGGTTTTCATGGTGGCATAGTGAACTTGCCTCATTAGGAGCTACTCAATAACATCGTCCAACTTTTTTGAGTAAATAAGACATCCTAGTACAAAATCTAGATTAATCGAATTAGAGACATCAAGAGAGAAATTGTTCTTGAAATAATGATATCAAGGATCACTTGTCTTCTCTTTTCCCTTTTATGTCTCATTCTTGGCAGGGTTTAGGGAGCTTACAAAGTTATCATGCTCACTAATGTCTTCTTGGCCTACTTTGGATTTCAAGTGCTCAACCCAACTACACTCATCTCCATAGCCAACTTTTCAGACATGGTCTCAATGGGTAAGGCTTGCTGCACATTCCTCTCCTTCTTCAGATTCAATGAGTAGCTGAGCACCTTGAAGTCAATAAAAAGGAAGTGAAAACATCATGTCCTGTAAAGCCACATATAGTTAATTTATCACTAAGGGAAAAAGGAGAATGATGATTTTCAACTAGTGAGTACTAATGATAGATCTTCTCATGAATATTATCAAATTTGAGGAAAATTTAATTTTAAGCAACTTTCTTACCAAAATCCTCAACATCTTCTCTTTATTGATACTCACCTGACAAATCACTACCTTATCAGTAGTAAAAGGAGTAAGTGTGGTTGGAACTATCCGGCTAATATAACACTTGACAAAATAAGTTTGGAGCACTAGCTATGAATCTTAAGTACATAACAAAGATCATGATCCTCATAATAGAGTTTGGCAGTATCTGAGTGAGCACCATGCCATAAAAGTTCAATATTTTCTAAACTTAGCACAAAGGGGAAAATGGAGGCCCCACTAGAACTGGTTGATTGGGGAACACATCTCATCATCCTTCACCAAATTAAATAACTCATCACTTCAATCAACTCACATTGAGTTGTTAGAATTGCATGGAAGTATCTGAAGAAGATAAAATTCTCCACTTTTGGTTGAGAATGAATGGCTCAGTAACTTCACTCACCAAAAAGTTGATAGAAGCTTTCTTCAAAGTTGCCATAACTAAACTTGAAAGAAGAAAAGGCTTGCAAAAAAAAATAATTCACAAAGAAGAATGCACACAAGGGAACAACTATTTGCCCAAACTAGAGTTCTTGTAATAAAAGCCCAACTAATTGTTGGAAAAAGTATTTATAGATAGAATAAAATTTTTAAAAATGTGGGAGTCATATCATCATTTAATGCAAAATTCTAAAAAAAACCATTAATAAAATCCTTCTTAAGAACTCAAGCATTGCACATCAAAAAAAAAATGAAAAGCATACTCATAACCAAACAAGTAACTCAATAAAGAGGACATAAAGGTAACTATTTGAATTACAAAACAAGTACAAAAGGAGAGAAAAGTAAATTCATTTCTTTTATTTAACAACATTTTTTTCCAATTTACAACAAAAAGTCTGACACACACGTGTTCTCACTTTTTTACATCTTGAATTGGTTAATTACTAGATCTACTAGCCACTCAATAGGGCACTCCCTTGATCAACAGAGAATTAAATATGAAGTTATCTTCAATGATGTAGTGAGAAGATCGATGCAACTCAATATGCCAGTGAAGAGTGACTAGCTCAGCTTCCATGGGTACCAACTTTGTTTGTACCTTGGAGTCACTTCTTCTAGAAAGCTTAAGCTTTCTTCAAGGAGAGCTACTCTCTCTCTTATATAGAGATGAACTTAGTAAAAGGAATTGAGGGCAAAGGTTTTTTCATGGTATATCCTCCACATAGATGAAATGATCATTCTTCTCTCACTAACCACTTTCTTGAAAAATCAACATCTTATTCAAATCTTCCAAAGTGAAATTTATTACATTGGTTGTATAGGAAGCTAGCATTATCAATTCCTTTTTTAGTAAGGGGAAGCCCACTCCTAAAGAAAAACTTAAGACAACTGAGTCACTACCTAAAGTAGCCACCCAATAGTGAAATTAAGAATCATGTCTATTGAACTCATCACTAGATGACAAAAATATTATCATAAATTATGAGTAAAGGAACCACTATAAAACAAATATTCAAAAAAGTCATCCTCAAGAAAGGAAGCCATTGATGGAGCAAAGGTACTTCCTCTTCACTTAATGGATGTCCCAACAACTTTTAAATAGTTAGATGAAGGGTGAGTTCTGAAGAACTCCTCATAATTCTACTTACGAAAGACTCAAGAGAACCACCTACATGAGCTAATGGCTGACTGTCATCCCTCTCAATGTACTCGCAGACACCCATCATACTAAGTTGTAAGAACAAAGGATAATATAACTTCTTATTAAAACTAAATAATTGTAGATTAAAAGATGAAGTCATATATACCATGATAAGATAATCCTCCATCAACTTTTGTTTAGACGAGGTCCACACTAATCCACACACCAAAAATTTTTTGTCATTGAATGAGAGGAACTTCCTCCTCACCTTTTTTTAAGGATACTCGATATTCATGGAGTCACTTTTTTATGAGGCAAAGCAGTCGACCCCATAGTCTCTATTCTCTTAACACTCTCCCTAACAATGTTGGGGGTACACACCTCAACTTGTGAGCCCACTTTTCTTCCTTTATTGGGAGTGTCATCTATAACCATAGTTGGCACCACCAAAATAGATGAACTCACCTTAATAAGAGGCATCATAGTGAGCTCTTCTCTGAGTGTTTTCTTAGTTTTCTTCAACTATTTTTGAAAACTTGACCAAAGCTCGACAACATCAATATCTCATGGAGGTCTCTTGGATGCCATTTTGAGTACTCAATTAATTGACAAGAGGAGTCAACAAGAAAATAAAAAGACACCCAACAAAAATAATAAAAAGATAACAACCTATTTTAGTGTTCAAAGGCCCTTTTATATAGCCCTTAAGCATGAAAAATGCTAGAAGGGGAGGTCAAATTAAAGGTGATGTGACATAAATATCTAAAAAAATTTCAAACAAACTTCATACCAACTTCATTCTTTTTTTCCTTTCTATGTGTCACCTCAATAAGAAATAAAAGAATTGGGGAGTGAGGAGATAAATGTACCCCTAATAGGTTAATAGACTGTTGACCTCACTTTTGGAGTAAGAATTTAATCTTCCCATCATAGATTTAGGAGTCTTCCAGACACTAAGAGCTCCTTAGTCATAAGACACTTCTAATGGCTAAGTGAACACTTAACCTAAGAGTAGGGACTTAGAAGGGTTAACCATAGGATTAGATCATGCCTTAAGGACTAGGGTGGCCTACCTATCCTATGGCCTAATCAAATCCATGACTATTTTCTTGGCCAAAATCTGATCTCAAACTCACATATCCAAATCTACAATCAAGATAAACCAATCTCCAAACCAAAACCAATTCAAGCAAACTAAACCTAAGCTCGTGATTCAAACATATGGACTTAGCCAAATTTCTTTCAATTCAAATCAAACTCAATTGATTTCTCTCTTCAACCAATTCAATTTTTCAATCATCATTCCAAACCACATCCAAATCTACAATCAAGATAAACCAATCTCCAAACCAAAATCAATCAAACCAAACGTAAGCCCTTGATTTAAACCAATGGACTTAGCGAAATCCCTTCAAATCAAATTCAAATGATTTTTTCTCAAATCAATTTAATCCTTCAATCATCACTTCAATCCATACCAAAATCTACCATCAAACCAATCAAGCCAAAATCAATTCAATCAAATCTAACATAACCCATTCAACTTGAAATATCCAAATGAGCCAAAATCCATTCAAACTCAAATCAATCACAACCAAAACTATAAACTAATCCCAAATCAATATACAAACTCAACTCAATTCAATTCAACCCAAAATCAATTCACTTTACCCCAATTGGTCCACTTGACCCAAAGTGACCAATTTGGCCTATTTAAACCAAATCTCAATCCAACCCAAATTGGATTGAGCCAACCCTCCAAAATCTTCTATAATGATTGTTGATCATTCTTGATTGATCAATTGCAATCAATTGGGTCAAACCAAGTTAATTTGGTCATTTGACCAAGTCAACCCACTTAACCTACATGAGCCAAATGAGCCAAATTTCCCCATAAGCCAAATCAGTGGAAACCAATGATTCACATCAACCTAAGATCAACCCTTAAACATGACTTGACCATCAATTGAGGCAAACCTAGCCTAATTGGCCCTTTGACACAAGTTGACACAATTTGACCTAAAAGACCAAATTAGGTCAAATCAAAATGCAACCTAAATTGATTGCAACCAATGGCTCAAGTTCATTTCAAATTGATCATTGAACATGATCAAAGCCTTGATTGAACCCAATTTGACCAATTCAACCCAGTTGGCGTACTTAGCCCAAATTGACCTAAAGGGTCAATTTGGCATAAATCAAAACCAAATCCAAATTGATTCAAACTAAAACCTGCAATCATCTTCAATTGACCAATTAAACATGAACCAATGCCTAAATGAAGCCAATTTAGATAATTTGGCCAAATTGAGCTACTTGACCCATTTGACCCATTTGAATGTAAATGGGTCAAATTCAAATCTAAGCCAAACCAACTCAAACCAATTGCACCAAAACACTCAAAATACTCATCTTGGTAAGGATAGATCATCCATCGTCCATTCCACATGATTGGAACAAACGATGGTGATCTTGCGAATAAATTAATTCAATTTATTCCCTTAGTAACTGTGAGTTTAATCTTCACCGTTCGATCTGAGATAGGATGATGAGGATGAAACCACATCCATCTCTGCCTCATAGGTAAGTGTGCCACGTCAGCGATCTGTGTGGCACCAATAGGATTAGGCTTAATTAGACCTAATTAATTCATTTTAATGGCTAAAACTTTATAAAAATAATAACAAATTATAGAAAAATTTAAAAAATATAAATAAATACTCATTTTAAAGGCAATTCAGAGGATAATTAATTAAAATTATTTTAAATTAATTTTAAATAGTAATTAAGGCTTAATTAAGGTTTAAATGTAAACTTAATTAGCTTAATTAAGCCCCAATTACTTGTGCAAATGATTTCAAACTTTGTGTGTTCATTCAATGGGGTGACCTCTGCCTCCCATGATTTTCTTGAAATTTATTACTTAGTAATTAGCAAAAATTAATGATTCAAACCTTAATTAATTAAGTGATTAATTAATATTTAAAATAGTAAAATTTAATTAATTCAAGCTTATTAACCCCTAATTGATAGTGAATGGAAGAGGGGGAGGGGATTAGGACCTCTTTCCTAATCTATTTCCTAAATCCATTTCATTTTAAGAGAATTAATTATGGTAGGGATTAATTAAGTGGCCAAATTAAATCAAATTAAAAATGCAAATCATATCAAATAATTAATAAAGAAATTAATGGTTCCCCTTTATGTGTTTAAAAACATAAAGACCTTTAAGGAAATTATGATTAACCCATAAGTGTGCAAAAACCATAAGGGTACTTAATTAGATTCTTTAACCTAATTAATCTCTAATTATGAGCCAATGGCATTAGAGCCCTTTGGAGTATTGCAATTTTATTTCCTCACATATTCATATCATTTTGTGGCTCATAATTAAATGATTAGTTAAATTAAAGAAGCATAGAAAAGATTAATTAACTAACTTAATCAATAATTCAACTTAATTAACTCATAAAATTCACCTAATTATCTTTCCTTAAACTAATTAAGTTTATCAACATGGGAATGGGATTAAAAATAAAAAATAATCTCTCTTCTTTCTAAATCAACTCAAGCACAAAATGAAATTAATAAGAAGCTTTGGTTTTCTTTAAATGATTTTATTTAACACAATTATCTTCAGGAATTAATTTGGTTGAATGAATCACTTGCTTATGTTTGGTTATTCCTTTACAATCAGTTTAAATTTTGTGTGACATGTGATCTCATGCATTCATTCTTTCAAAATTAAGTGAATCAAATTAAGGTTATTTATGTAAGCTTGCATGTGTGGATTTAACTTAATTATATGTGTGGCTATTATCACTAATAAATTCAAATCTATTTTTCCAAAAGGATGGTTTACCAGCTACGGGGTAAGACCATCCAACCTAAAGGTTGCCTTTCGGTGTGCAACGATTGAGCCAGGAAGAAAGCGTGTAGACTTACATTTTCTAAAGCGGGGAGCAATCGCTAGGGTGATCGGTTGGTAGCATAATAAATTGAACCCGACCTAGGGTGACTACTGAGTGAATGCCGCTGTGGACTCATATTAACTCAAAAATAGTCAAAAAATCATTTTAATTTAATGACCCTATTCATTAAGGATAAGAGTATATGGGTTTAGTTTCATGGATTTACCCACTAGGGATAGGATACGACTGGTTTAATTTGGTTGACATTTGTTGGGGATGAGAATTTGATTTGATGATTTGGGGCTCCACTGGGGAAATGATATGATATAGTTTAAGGTTTCGGGCATCTCTGTTGGAGATATGAACTCAGATCCGCTGGGGATATGGGTGGATTTAATTCATGGACCCTGTCGATGTATGATGGATCCATTAAGAAGGGGCTATATCAGCCTTAGCTTATCTCAGGTTTACAAATCCAAAAGGATGGTGTACCAGCTACGGGGTAAGACCATCTAACCTAAAAGTTGCCTTTCAGTGTGTAATAGTTGAGCCAGGAAGAAAGCGTGTAGACTTACATCTTTTAATGATGGGAATAATCCCTGGGGTGATCGGTTGGTAGCATAACAAATTGAACCTGATCTAGCGTGACTACTGAGTGAATGCCACTATGGACTCATATCAACTCAAAAAGAGTAAGAAAATCATTTTAATTTAATGACTCTGTCGGTGTGTGATGGATCCACTAAGAAGGGGCTATATCAGCCTTATCTTATCTCAATTTACTAATCTAAAGGGATAGTCTACTAGCCATGGGGTAGAGCTAACCAACCTAAGGGCTTATTTTTCGATGTGCAATGGTTGAGCCAGGAAGAAAGCGTGTAGAATTACATCCTACCAAGTGGGAAATAATCACTGGGGTGATCGATTGAGAGCATAACAAATCAAACTCGACCTAGGGTGACTACTAAATGAATGCTACTTGGGACTTATATCAACTCAAGAGGCCATATTCCTATAGAGAGTTTCATTCGACATCGCCTTTAAAGATGATGTTTCTTGGGAAAAGGTACTGCTGGGGGTGTTCTCCTAATCCATGAGAGAATATATAGTTTTGTTTATATGTTTGGGTGGACCTTGTCGGTGTGTGAGGGACCACACTAAGAAGGAGCTTATATCAACCTTGCCCTGTCTCAAATTTGCTGGACCAAGAGAGAATCTGCATATCCGCAAGACAGATTCTCCAACCATAGGGGTAGTTACTAGGAAAGGGGGACTATGTAATCCCAAGAGTAACCCGAGTAGTGTCTAAATGGGGTCGCCAATGATGTGATCCAAATAGAGTGCCCATAGGGGAGGTGTCGCTAGGGGCGTTATTCAGGACTCTGTAAAAGAAAGCCAATAGGTGTACAGTGGCCAGCTCAAGGAGAAAGCTTATAGACTTACATCTGCCATGAGTGGTGTATCCACCGGGTGGGTCTCTATCAGCATAGCAATGACTAACCAACCTAAGGTGCCTGTCGGTGTGCGATGATCAATCTAAGAAGGCTTGTAGACTTACAACTTCTCAAACAGAAATGATCATTAGGATAGTTTATCATCGGCGGGATAGATGTTATCTGACCCAGGATGACTACTAAGCGGGGAGTCCCATGGGAGGAATAGACCCAGACTTGAAGTAGTAAGGAGGGAAGGAGCCACTGGGGGACTTATCCTAAGCCTCAAATATACTCGACCCAGTCAGTGCATGATGGTTGGTTCAAGAAGAAAGCATGTAGGCTTACACCTTCTTAAACAAAGTCAACATGATGTAGCTTACCGGCCATGCAGTAAGGCATACCAAACTAAAAAGGTGCTCATCGATTTGCAATGGTCAAGGTAGGAAGAAAGCGTGTAGACTTACATCCTTCTAACAAGGAACCACTGGGGTGACACACTGGCAGGGTAGCAGGTCAGCCTGACCTAGAGCAGCTAATGAGTGAGTGCCACAGGGGCTTTATCCCACATCAAAGTAGCCTAATACAAAAAGATATGTGTTTGTTTTATATGTGGTTGTGTACAATTTGTGTTGGTATTGTGTTGACAAAAGATAGGATGCCGCTCGAGTTTCTTACACCTGCCATAAACACATCGCGGCGGATTCATAAACAAAGATGTTTTTAATGAAATGGAAGAGATAGAATTTGAGATGAAAATTTTCATTGATAAATATTTTCAAATAAGATTTATAGATAATATTTCTTCAAGTAGAGCTCATTAATTTGAAGCATCGGATGCTCTCCCTTATGATTTATGAGCTGATAAGATCCTTCCTGGTAGGACTTCTCTATGACAAAAGGGCCTTCCCAAGTGGATTCAACCTTTCCTCTCATCTTGCGATGGGCAACAATTTGTCTCTTTAGAACTAAAACAACCTCTCCTACTTGAAAAGATCTAGGACTGACCAACTTGTTACGAGCTTAAATCATTTTGGGTTTGTACAACTCAAGGTTCTGGCATGCTCGGAGGTGTCTCTCCTCCAAACCTTCAAGCTCTTCTAACTGCAACTTGGCATTTTGCTCTGCTGTGATCTTGCTACCCATAACTATTCTTAGTGATGGGAGTTAGACTTCTAATGGTAGAACAACTTTAGACCCATACATTAAGTAGAAAGGGGTAGATTGAGTTGGAGTTCTATATGTGGTGCGGTAAGCCCACAATGCTTCAACCAACTGCTCATGCCACTGTCACTTGTTATTGTCGAGTGTCTTCTTTAATATTTGGATGAGAGTTTTGTTGAAGGCTTTTGCCAAATCATTTTCCCTTGGATAGTAGATGGTAGAATATCTCCAGTCTATGATGTGTCTCTGGACAAAGCTGTTGATTTTGGTGCTCTTGAATGCAATGCCATTATCATATATAATTCGTTGAAGCACCCTGAACCTATATGATTTGGTTCCTAAGAAATTAGAGCACATGCTGAGTTGTGACATCTCTAAGTGGGATTGCCTCTACCCACTTGGAGAAGTAATCGATGGTAGCTAGGATGAACTGATGACCCTTAAAAAAAGGAGGGTAAATCATACTCACTATGTCGGTACCCTAACACTCAAATGGCCATGAGGCCAAGGTAAGATGTAGAATGTTGGGTGGTGTAGGACCACACCGTGCACCTGACATTGGTGGCATCTACTAGCTACATCCATGCAGTTTGTGATCATCGATGGCCAGTAGTATCCTAGTCTCTTGATCTTGGCTTTCATCTTTGGATTGGATTGATGTGCTCCGCATAAACCTGAGTGTACCTCAGTCACTATCTTATGAGCTTCATCTCTGTCCAAACAACGTAACCACATATGATCGAAGGACCATCGATACAAGGTGTCATCCATGAGAATGTAAGAAAGAGCTCTCTGCTTCATCTGATGGGCTTGTGACTTCTCTTGAGGTATTTTGCCTATATTTAGATAATCCATGAATGGTTGTGTTGACCTCACTTTTAGAGTGAGTCTTCAACCTTCTCAGCATAGACCTAGGACTCTTATAGACACTAAGAGTTCCTTAGTCTCAAGACACTTATAGTAATTAGGTGGACACTTAACCTAAGCCTAGAGACTTATAAGAGTTAATCATAGGATTAGGTCATGCCTTAAGACTTAAGGGAATCATCAACCATGTAGCCTAAACCTAATCCATGTGCACCTTCTCAAACCCAATCCAAATTCAAATCTCAAACCAAACCTCAAATCCCAATTCAAATTCCAAATTCAAAATGAAATTTTCAAAATTCACAATCAATCCATGATCTAACTCAAATTCAAAACCCTCCTAAGCCCTTGGATTTCATCTTATGGACTTAGCTTTAGCCAAATTCAAATCAATCCCAATTCATTTGATTTTCTCAAATATCAATGATCCTTCAATCAAACTATCAATTCAAATCCAACTTCAAATGATTCAATCCCATGATCAAATTCAAGTCCAAAACTCTTCGTAAACCTTATGATTGAATTCCATAGACTTAGCCAAATCTCTGCCCAATCCAACCCAAGTTTGATTGATCCTTTCATGAATCATTTATATCTTCATTTATATTCTCAAATATAAATGAAATATAAACCCAAATGACCAAAACTAAACTAAACTAAATCCAAGTCCAACCAAGACCCTTCCTAAGCCATATGGACTCTCCTGCTTAACCAAATCTCATTCAAATCAACCCAAAATCAATTGGATTCTTTATAAATCATTATATAATCATTTATATTCATAAATATAAATGAGACCACATTCTAATAACCAAAATTAAATCAAACTAAATTCTTACTTAAACCCTTTTGACCTACCTCCATGAGCTTAGTCAAATTTGCTTCTAAATCACTCCAAATTCAAGTGATTTTCTCATGAATTATATCTTCATTTATATTCCCAAATATAAATGAAATATAAATTCAAATAGCCAAAATAAAATACAAAATAAAATCAAAACCCAATTCAATCCTTTTAAGCAATTTTCTTGGACTTAGCCAAATCCTACCCAAACATGTCAAAACCAATGAATTTTCTCTTGAATCAATTATTCCTTCAATCATCTATTCAAATATAAATGAAACCTACAATCATCAAACCAAACTCAAGTCAACCCAAGTCAAGCCCAAGTTAGTCTTTTTAACTTGAAAACTTCAAATGAGTCAAAATCCATTGGACTCCAAATTGATTGCAGTTGAATTTATATTTCAATCATAAACCCATGTATAAGTTCAACTAAACTTGAATCAAGCCAAAACCAAGCCAATTGACCCATTTAGGTTCACTTGACCCAAAGTGACCTAAAGGACCCTTTTTGAGCCAAGTTCTAATCCAACCCAAATTGGATTGAACCAAGCCCATCCAAGCCTCATATCATGATCAACAATCAACCTAGGATGATTAATCACCTTGAATTGGGTCAAACTAAGTCAGCTTAGTCATTTGACCAAGTCAACCCTTAGCCCATATGAAACTCAAACTAGCCAAAACTCATCCTACACCAAATTGGATGAAACCATTGATTCACATCAACCCATAATTAATGTTGGAATATGACTTGACCATCAATTGAACCAAACCAAACTCAATTGACCATTTGACCTAAGTTGACCCAAATTGACTTAAAAGGCCAAAATAGATCAAATTATGATCTAACCCAAATTGATTGCAACAATGACATAAGTTCATTCCAAATTCATTGTTAAACTTAACCAAAGCTCCAATTTGGTCAATTGGACCCAACCTAGCCTAATTGACCAACCTAGCCCAAATTGACCTAAAAGGTCAAATTGACCAAAATCAAAATTAAATAAAATTTGATTCAAACCAAAGACTACAATTATTTTTAATCAACCAATTGAACTTGAACCAACACCCAACTCAATTTGGCCAATTTGGTCAAATTGGTCAACTAGCCCATTTGACCTATATGAATCAAAATGACCCAAAATCAAACCTAGGCCAAATTGAATGAAACCACTTGAACTAAAGCTCTTCAAATCATTATTTGCCCAAGCTTTGGTTTGACCCAATTTGGCCAATTGGTCAATTGGTCAATCTAACCCAACATGACCCAAATTGAACCCATATGACCAAATCGAGTCGAAGCCCTTGAAACCAACTTATGGGACTTTGTGGGAGCTGACCAAACTCGACCCAAACCCATCCTAAGTCAGCCCAAAACTAGCCCAAACCCAATTTGAGCCAAACCTAAAGGAAATCCCCCTTGGATATGCTTCCCCATGTGGGATTTTACCAAATATTTACAAAGTCTACTCACCCCTCATCCTTGGTAGCCATCGAACACCCAAATGAGGCATCACTTAAGCCACCTAGCCCACCTTAAGTGAGCTAGGTCTGCCATGGACCAAAGGGAGGTGAGTTAACTCACTTCCCTTACAAGCCGAAGACCCAAGGGATAAGGGAAGAAGCCATCAGCCCACATCCCACCTTGAGCCACCTCCCATGCATTCCTCCAACCAAAGCGAGCCACATGGACATGATGGACCACTGGTGGTTTGGTGGCCGGGTTTGGCCAAAAAATGGGAGGAAATCCGCCCTGCTCACCTCAAAGAATTGGATATGCCCCTCAATTCAAACCAGATTTCATATGCATTTGATTCGTCTGAGCTTCCAAGAGTGAAATGAAATGCCCCAGCACTTCCTATAGCATTTCCATGCCTTCCCCACTTTAGAATTCTTCTTCCCGTGCAAAACTGAAATAGGGGAGCTCACATCCGATTCCAACTTCTTCATTTCTCAATCAAACTTCAATTCCTCTTACACACACCATCCACACACGTTGTCGAAGCCACCCAAGTCAGTTCCCAAGCTCCAAAGCCACCGAAGGATGGACTTCGATCAAGACTGAAGCTCCAAAGCTCGATCTTTGGCCTTCAAGCAATCTAAGTGGAATCAATCCAATTATTACTCAACATGACCTCATCTCTACTAGACGAAGCTTTCTCAAGTGTGTGAACTACCGATCTTAGCTTCGATGAGGTATTTCCATTAAATTCAAGCTTTAGCTTAAAATGGGTTGGTCATTTGTGAAGAAAATTTGTATGCGAGCTGATTCTAGCCATTGATCTTGTATCCTCATGGAAGGTGTCAAGTGGTTTTGGAATGGATCCAAGCTCGGGTGAGCTCAGATTGAGCGGTCCATGGTAGACAGGCTCCGTTGTTCATCGCTCATAGGGAGAGAGATCACGGGCTGTCCATTTCACTTGATTGGAACAAATGGCTTTAATGAAATCACACTTGATCTGTTGCTTGATTCCTCTATAGCTACGAGTTTGATCGTGGCCGTCTCATCTTAGATCAGACGACCCACGAGAAAGAGCATCCCATCGCCATCTAAGACAGTCGCGGACGTGATAACTTAAATAGCCAATCTCGTGGCACCACGTGGAAAGCGCGCCATGTCAGCGTGCCATGTGGAGCTGATGGTATTAAGGCTTAATTAGGTTAATTAATTGCTTTTTAAGACTGAAACTTCCATAATTCATAATTAATTGTAGAAAAATTCAAAAAAATATAAATAAGTTCTCATTTTAAAGATATTTTAGAGGAGAATCCATTAAATTTATCATCAATTAATTTTAAATGGATTTTGGCTTAATTAAGGTTTGATTAAAATTCTAATTAACTTAATCCCTAATTAATCATCCAATTGGTTTCAAATTTTCTAAGATAGCTTAGAGAGATGACCTCTACACCCCATTTTTTTTGGAATTTATTGGATGATTAATTAGGAAAATTGATTGATTAAGCTAATTACCTTCTTAATTTAATTAAGTATTAAAGCAAAGAAATTAAGTAATTAATTGGACTCATTTGACAATTAAATAGTAGGAGGTTTAGGGAATGTGATTGGGGTATTTTTCCTAATCTTTTTAAGTTTTCTTTACTTTTCATGTGAAATTAATTAACTAATTTTACTTAATTAGCTTAATTAAATTTTAAAATGGATCTGGACCTAATTAATTCATGGGTAGGTCTTAAATAGCCTAAAGAGGTTTAGTGAAATTATGGGTAGCTCACTTATGTGAGAAAACCATAAAAGAAATTAAGTTCCTGCTTAATTAATCAATGCTGATGAGCATAGCAGGCCTCCTTTCATTTCAAAGGAGCATTGTTATTTACTTTCCAATTCATAGGCATATTTCATTAACTCATAATCATTTGATTAATTACCTTAAGGTAACATAGGTAAGGATTAATTAATTGATTTAGTTCAAACCTTAACCTAATTAACCTATAAAATCAACCTAATTACTTTTCCATTAAATCAAATTAACTCATACTATGGGAATGGGATTAGGGATTAGTAAACCTCCCTCTTAAAATCAAATCAAACTTGAAATAAAAGTGGTATGAACAATGACTTAATCTAATGCAAATCTTATAAATTTTTATTTGATTTTTTTTACTCTTTATTTTGATAAAGGCTATAGATTTTTTATATGCCTAAAGGCATGATGAAATAAGGTTGTTGGTTAAATTAGAAAGAAAGAGGTGTTTTCCACCACAAGGGAGACCCTCAAAGGTCAAGTCTTCCCCTATCGTGCAAGGATGAAAACCTTCTCTTAGCAAGAGTGAAGCAATATGGATGCAAGATATTAAGCATACAACATTCAACTAAGGGATTGCTAAATCTTTTAGTTATCTTGATTTAATGCCTAGGCTTTATGTAAGGTTATGAGTTCTTTAGAAGATCTAGTTATGAGTTGTAATTGGAGTAGAAAATTTATTTTTTTTCAAAGAGCCTAACTGGATCTAGGCCACACATTAAATAATCATATAAATAAGAAACTAAGAAGCAGCATATTATTTCTATTACACAATTATAAATAAAACATCAAAAAATTTATAAATGCAACATAAAAGAATAAAAGGTCGATGAGGTCGTAATGCGCAAAAAAGAAAAAAAGGGAAGAAGTTCTACCCTTATACAACCCGTATATGAAAGAATAATTATAAATACAAATAAATAAATGCCATGATGAGGGTCTTCATTCTTCATATCTCTCTCATTTCTTCATTTGGTTTGTTTGCAGGCATCAGAGCCTTCCGTGATAACCTTCTAGCCACTCATCCCTATTCCCTAATTTCTAATGCAAAATTACATTAAAAGTATGAAAAGTAAATCTAACTACACCTACAAAATAAGTGTTAGCTCAACACACCAAACAACTAAAGAAGTTATATGAATAATTTGGACTTAGCACCCTGCTCATGGGTAACCAAGCCCACCTGTCATAACTTAGATTATGCTTAGGGGTTAAACAACTTGAAAAAGAGAGCATTTATATTTGTTTTAAGCACCCCTTAAGCACAATCTCCTGTAGGAAACATGATTAGGCTAATCACAGCCTAACATCTAGTCTACAAAGCATATACCCTAACATCCAATCTACAATAATATATCATAAAAGTAAACAAACATCACTCCTTGCACTTCCCTAACATAAAGCTAAAGTGGTGACTTAATTCTAAAGTGTGTGTATTAAGGCTTGTATGGTATGCCTTAACAAGGATTTATTATAATTTTCTAAGTATGAAAGGATTTCATTTTAAATGATGATTTTACTTTAAATGTTTTAGTTAATTTAGGAAATTTCACTTAATATTTTCTTTTGTTCCACTTGACCTACTCTTAACAACTAAATGTTATAAAAAGAAGAAAAGAGAGGATCACTCTCTCTTATCCCTACCTTAAGCCACATCTAAGTATATTAATTAATCAATTCTCTTTAGTGAATGGATTATTACATATATTAAATTAATCCTAAGTTTAGGTTTATTTTAAATAGACTTATTCAATAAGAAAGATATCTTAAGATTAATTAGAATTAATTACTATCACACAATACATGTTTATTAATTTCTTCCCATCATATGTAACATGCATATATTTAAGTCCTAAACATACTTATACATGAATTATGTTTTAGCATACTTAAATGATGAATATGAACATATATATTTAATGTTTATATTTTCTTTTAATTGAATTATGTTTATCATATTAATTTAAAGCTCTATCTAGATTCTTATGCAAAAATACATAGGAATGTAAGAAAGAGAGATTTTGATCACATGATTAATTAATTCTATCTCTTAAACAATTGCAAATGCATTTATTTTGGTAAAAGAAAGAGGGGTTTTGACTCTATAATTAAGTACACACATGTATGAGAGACATCAGCTAGTATATGCCTTTGTTAACCAGGGAAGTGAGATAATCAAATGACCCCCTTGGGACTACTTAAAGTCTTGTATTCCCGGGGTGTCCAGACCAACTTTTTCTTTTCTCAAATACATATGGATGTATATGCAAATAAAGGAGACTAAACCATGCAAAAGTTATATTTTATTTGATTAAAAAGATTTATATACATGGAGTAAAGTCTTATTTAATTTCTAATATTGAAATATATAAGAATGAAATCAAATGGAGTACATGTCATTATTAACCAGGGAAGTGAGATAATCAAATGACCTCCTTGAGGCTACTTAAAGCCTCGTATTCCCAGGGTGTCCAGATTAAATACCCATTAATATTCTTACTTACATAAATTAATATATGTGAATGAAAGAAAAGAACTTTACTTCATACACTTAAGCTATAATCATTTGTATTTCCTATGTATTTATAACTAGCATTTATAGCATATGTAATCACTTATTTATAAAATTTGGAAAGTAGATTTGGATTTAATAGAGATAATAATCACACATATATTAATTTAAATCAACACATGCAAGCTTGACATAAAGGAAATAATTTATGTTTATCAATTTTTGAAGAAATGAATGCATGATTCAAGTGGCATATAATATTTTAATATGTTTGGGAAGAAATAAAGAGGCACAAACATGTAATTTCTTTCAATCCAACTAATTCCTAAGGACAATCATATTAAATAAGCTTATTTAAAATAAACCAAAGTTTCTTAATGACACTTTTGATTTTATGTTTAACTTGATTTAAGAGGTGTGAGAAAGATTTGCTAATCATAATCTCATTCCTCATGTGTAAGTTAATTTGATTTAAGAAAAAGAAATTGGGTTGATTTTATGGATTAATTAGGTTAAGGTGTGAATTAAATCAATTAATTAAACCCTTACCTATGTTTTTTTTAAGGTAATTGATTAAATAATTATGAGCTAATGTAATATGCAAATACAATGAAAAGTAAATATCAATGCTCTTATGAAATGAAAGGAATGCAATTAGGCTTAAGAAACTATTTTAATTACTTTCATGATATTCTCACACAAGTGAGCTAATCATACTTTCACTAACCTCTTTAGGTTTTTAAACACCTAAAGCTCTACCCAAGATTAAAACAAGGAAATCAGATTGTTGTTTAGGTGATTAATCCATTAATTGATTTCTCTTTAATTAATTAACAAAGTTAAACTATTATCTTGGAAATGAGATGGGCTTAAGGAAAAAAGATAGGGAAAGAGGTCCCAACCTAATTCCATAAGCCACCTACGTGACCAAGCATGACTTAATGTGATTTGGATTTTAGCTTAGATAATTAAGCCATTAATTAAATAATTAATCTTTAATAAGCACTTTGGTTGAAAAGAGAGGAAAAATTATGGAAAAGGACTAGGAGGGAGACTCCAATCCACTTTCCTAAGTCTCCTTAATATTCAAGAGTGATTGGAGAGTCCAAATAATTAATTAGATATTGTTCATATGTTTAATTATCTCTAAATTAAGTTAAAAAGGTAATTAGGATTTAATCAATCAATTTCTCTAATTAAGCAACCAATAAATTCCAAGAAAAATAGGGGAGGCAGAGGTCATCCCCCTAAACATCCTTAGAAAGTTTGGAATTGATTGGGTATTTAATTAAAGAGTAATTAAGTTAATTAAATTTTTAATTAAACTTTAATAAAGCAAAAATTATTATTTCAAATTAATTAAGAATAATTTTAATGGATTCTTCTCTGAAATATCTTTAAAATGAGCTATTCTTTATATTTTTTTTGATTTTTCTATAATTAATTATGAATTATGAAAGTTTCAGCTTTAAAATCTAATTAATAACCCTAATTAGACCTAATCCCGTCGGCACCATGTGGCATGCTGGCGTGGCGCACTTTTCACGTGACACCATGGGATTGGTTATTTAAGTTATCATATTCATGCATCGAGTCAGCTGGCGATGGACACAACATTGATCCCCACCATTCGATCTCAGATCAGACATCATGGATCAAACCTAAGGCGTAAGGGGACAATATCATTTGATATAACATGATTTGATCAGAGCCATACATTCCAATCACATGGAAAGGATGACCCATGAGCCTTCTTCCCGTGAGCCACTAATGATAACGTCTGTCTGCCATGGATCATTTGATCCGAGCTCACCTGATCTCGGATGAACTTCAAAATCAATCTGCACCATCAAGGGAAGGAGATGTGCACATCCAACGGTAAAGATTGCATGCAATGGAAATTCTCTTCGAAAAGGACCAACCACACTTAAGCTAAAGATCAGTTTTCATGTAAATACCTCATCGAAGCTAAGATTGGCGGTTCACATGCTTGAGGAAGCTTCGTCAAGTTGAGATGAAGCCCTGTCCGTCAGCATGAGCCTTGATTTGGTGTGAATCTCCTTTGAGACCAATATCCTCCTCCTTGGCATTCGACTTTGATCAAACTCGAGCTTGGAGTTGATTTGGAGCTCGGAAAGTGATTTGGGTGGCCTCGATGAGGTGTAGAGATGGTGTAAGGATAAGGAATTTGATTGAGGTGGGGTATTGGAGAAGTTAGGATTGAATCTAGCCCCTTATTTTGGTTTCACATGGGAAGAGAGAATGCCAAATGTAGGGAACTTGGAATCGCTCTAGAACTCACAAGGAAGCTCAACTTGGTATAGGAAGCTTGCATGAAGTGAATTTATCTATTTCCCATTCAAATTGGGGGCAGTATACCCCCTTGATTTGTTGAGTTGGACGAACAGGATGGCCTCCCATTTTTTGGTCAGCCAACCACCTCAGAGTGTCAGAGGTGTCTCAATCAAGTCCATGTGGCTCGATTGGGTTGGAGGAAGTCATGGGAGGTGGCTCAAGGCTTGATCTTGGCTAATTTGGTTTCCTTGATCCCTTGGGGGATCATCTTGTATGGGAGGTGAGTTAGCTCACCTCCCTTTGGTCCATGACAAGTCTTATTTCCTTTAGGGTGGGCTAGGAGACTTGGGTATTCCTCATTTGGAAGTTGGATGGCTACTAAGGTGATGGGAGAGTGGACTTTGCTATTTATGGGTGGAATCCAATGTGAGGATTATGGCTTTGATGGGGTCCACTTTACTTTTGGGATGACTTTGGACTGACCTAAGGTTAGATTGGGTCGGGTTTGGTCAGCCACCAAAGTCCCATGGGCTAGTTTTATAGGTTTTGGCTTCATTTGGTCAAATGGGTTCACATGGGTTCATGTTGGGTTGGGTTGACCAGTTGGTCAAATTGGGTCAAACCAAGTTCGGGTTTAGTTTCAAAATGATGATTTGAAGATTTTTAGTTCAAGTGATTTCAATCAATTTAACCTAGGTTTGATTTTGGCTCACTTGGATTCATATAGGTCAAATTAGCTTAGGAAGGACTTTTGATTTCAGATTTGATCTAAGGATTGAATTATTTGGTTTGGAATTTGGAATTGAATTTGGTAAATAATTAAGGGATTGAATTGATCTTTGAGAAAATCAGATGAATTGAGATTGATTTGAATTTGGTTGAGGCTGAGTCCATAAGATGAAATCAAAGGGCTTAGGAAGAATGTTGATCTTGGATTTGATTATGGGTTTCAATGATTTGGTTTTGGAATTTAGATTTAGTATTTGAGTTGGATTTGAGGTTTGGTTTGAAGAGGAAAGTATGGATTAGGTTTAGGTATGGTAGGTAAGTCTTCCTAAGTCCCAAGGGCACTATTCCTATGGCTAACCCTCTAGGCTTAGGTTAAGTGTTCACCTAATCACTAGAAGTGTCTTAAGACTAAGGAGCTTTTAGTATCTACAAGAGTCCTAGATCTATGATGAGGAAGTTGAGAACTCACTTCAAAAGTGATCAAAAAAGGACTCCCAATAGGTGTGGTGTGGCACGATAAGGCTTGCGTGTGGCGTTGAGATGATATGCGTCAGAAGGATCACTGGCAACGAAATAATCTACCCCTAAACCTGAGATGTTGACGGAATCAAGATCTTAGTGCAATGCAACTTAATTTATGATATGGGCGTAAGAGAGGAAGCAAAGTATGTGAACCTTCCACTAGGGAAGCAGGTTCAGATTATCCATAAAAATGATAAGGGTTTGAGTTTGATCATAAACATTATTTGGGGGGAAAAGATCTGTAGGGGATTATGATTTATATCCCACCAGGGATGAGTGCATGAACCTTCCATTAGGGAAGGAGGTTCAGATTTTCTGCTAGGGATAGAAAACTGATTTGGTTTGATTTTATGGGGTTCGCACCTCACTAGGGAGAAATTTGATTTGATTTTGAGGGCACATTTGCTGAAGATAAGAGCTCATATCCGTTGGGGATAATGTGGATTTAATATATGGATTTCTTTGGGGAAGTATCCACTATGGATAAGGGTGGATTTGATACATGGACCCTATCAGTGTGCAATGGATCTACTGAGAAGGGACAATATCAGCCTAGGCTTATCTAAGATTTGTAATCCAAAGGGATAGTCTACTAGCCATTTGGTAGGACTATCCAACCTAAGGATGAATACCGAGAGAGTGCAGCTTGGGACTTATCTGAACTCAAGAGTAGCCAGGAATATCATTTTAATTTAAAAATGGATCCTATAAGTGTGCGATGGATTCACTAAGAAGGGGCTTATATCATCCTATTTCTATCTTAGATTTATAAATCCAAAGGGATAGTCTGCCGACTGCGGGGTAGAGCTAACCGACCTAAGGGGTGCTTTTCGGTGTGCAATGGTTGTGCTAGGAAAAAGCATGTAGCCTTACATCTTCCAAAGTGAAAAGCAATCGTTGGGGTGATCAGTTGGTAACACAATAAATCAAATTTGACCTAAGGCTGCTCATCGGTGTGCAATGGTCATGCTGGAAAGAACGTGTGATAGACTTACATTATTCAAAGCAAGGATGACCACCAGGGTGACCTTGGTGGTACAACAAGTCGAACTCGACCTAAGGAAAACTACTGAGAGAGCACCGCTTGGGGACTTATCTTAACTCAAAAGTAGATAGGCGATTCCTATAGGGAGTTTTGCTGACACTACCATAAAGATAGGATGCCTGCTTGGGAAAAGGTGCCGCTAGTGGTTTTCTCCTAATCCCCAAGTGAAAATATATATTTTATTTATATGTTTGCGTGGACCCTTTTGGTGTTGAAGAGACCATACTGAGAAGGGGTTTATATCAGCCTTGTCCTATCTCAAACTTACTAGACCAAGGGATAATATGCATGTCCTCAAGATGGATTCTCTAATCACAGGGGTGGCTACTAAGAAAGGGGGATTGTCTAATCCGAGAGTAACCCGGTAGTGTCTAAGTTGGGTCATTGAGGACGTGATCCAAAATAGAGTGCCGACAGGGGAGGTATCGCTAGAGGCTTTATCTTGGACCCTGTAAAAGAAAGCCTATAGGCATACGGTGGCCAACTCTGGGAGAAAGCTTGTAGATTTACATCTGTCATGAGTGGTGTATCCACCGGTTATTGTCAGCATAGCGATAACCAACCAACCTAAGGTGCCTATCGATTTGTGATGATCAATCTAAGAAGAAGGCTTGTAGACTTACATCTTCACAGACATAAATGATCATCAGGATAGTCTGTCATCGGCGGGACATATGCTATCTGCCCTTGGACAACTACAAAGTGGGGAGTCCTGTGTAAAGACTAGACCTAGGCTAGAAGTAGTCAGAAGGAAAGGAGCCATTAGGGGACTTATTCTAAATTTTAAATATGTGTAACCCAGTTAGTGCATGATGGCTAGTTCAAGAAGAAAGCATGTAGGCTTATATCCTCTTAAATAAAGTCTGTAAGAGGTTACTTACCGACCGTGTGATAAGACCTACCAAGCTAACAAGGCGTTCGCCAATTTGCAATGGTCAAGTTAAGAAGAAGGCTGTAGACTTACATCTTCTAAATAAGAAACCACTGGGGTGACACACTAGCAAGGTGGCATGTCAGCCCGACCTAGAGCAGCTAATGAGTGAGTGCCACAGGGGGCTTTATCCCACATCAAAATAGCTCGAGATAAAAGATATGTGTTTATTTTATGTGGTTATGTATAGTTTGTTTTAGTATTGTGTTACTAAAGAATAGGATGCCGCTTGGGTTCTTTACACCTACCTTAAACACATCGTGGCGGATTTGCAAGCAAAGATGTTTCTGACTAATATGAAGAGATGGAATTTGAGATGAAAGAAATTTTATTGATAAATATTTTGAAATAAAATTTATGGATAATATTTCCTTAGGTAGAGCCCATTGATTAAAAGCTTTGGGCGCTCTCCCTTATAATTTATAAGCTTATAAGATCCTCTTTGGTAAACCTTCTTTATTACAAAAGGGCCTTCCCAAGTGGGTTCAGACTTGCCTCTCATCTTTCGATGGGCAATAATTGATCTCCATAGAACTAAAACAAGCTCTCCTACTTGAAAAGCTCTAGGACAGACCAACTTATTATGAGCTTGAATCATTTTGGCTTTGTACAACTTGAGGTTATGGCATGCCCGGAGGCGTCTCTCCTTCGACCCTTCAAGCTCTTTTAACTGCAACTTGACATTCTGCTCTGTTGTGATCTTAGTACCCATAGATATCCTTAATGATGGGAGTTGGACTTCTAATGGTAGAACTACTTTAGACCCATACTCTAAGGAGAATAGGATAGATTGAGTTGGAGTTCTGTATATGGTGCGGTAATCCCATAAGGCTTCAACTAATTGCTCATGCCACTATCACTTATTATCGTCGAGTGTCTTCTTTAATATCCGGATCAAAGTTTTATTGAAGGTGTCTACTAAGCCATTTTACCTCGGATAACAGATGGTAGAATATCTCTAATCTATTCTGTGTCTCCAGGAAAAGCTATTGATTTTAGTGCTCTTGAATGCAGTACCATTATCAGATATAATTTATCGAGGCACCCCAAACCTATATACGATATTATTCCTTAAAAATTGGAGCACATGCTGAGCTGTAACCTCTCTAAGTGGGACAACCTCTACCCACTTTGAAAAATAGTCGGTGGAAGCTAGAATAAATTGGTCACCCTTGAAAGAAGGAGGATTGATCGGGCTCACCATGTTAGTACCCTAACACTCAAATGGACATGAGGCCAATGTAAAATGTAGAATATTGGGTGATTGGTGTAAGACCACATCGTGCACCTGACATTGGTGGCATCTCCTATCTGTGTCCATACAGTGTGTGATCATCGAAGGTCAATAGTCTCCTAGTCTCTTGATCTTGGCCTTCATCTTCAGACCGGATTGGTGTGCTCCAAATAAACATGAATGTACCTCGGTCACATTCTTACGGGCTTCGTGCTTGTCCAAATAACATAACCACATATGATTGAAGGACTGCCGGTATAAGGTTCCATCTATGAGAGTGTAAGAAAGGGCCCTCTACTTCACCTGATGTGCTAGTGACTTCTCTTGAGATAGTTTTCTTATATTTAGATAATCCATGAATGGTTTCCTCCAATTCAACTCCTAGTCCTTTTAGGCAACGATAACCTCCCCTTCAAGAGAGAATCTCTCGATGAGTTTAGCATCAACAAGGGATAAGACTTATCTATTTTGGACCCTTATTGGTATGGACTCATCTTTCAGATATGCAAACTATTTAGAAAGATTGGCTAATACATCTGATACCTCATTCTCTCCTCAAGGAATCTTATAAATAGCAACCTCTAGGATTTGTGCCAACAACTCCATAGTGTACTTGTGGTACTGATGGAGCTTAGGCTTTAAAACTCTGTAAGGCCCAGCAACTTGGTTGATAATTAAT
Source organism: Cymbidium sinense (assembly GCA_021442155.1). Lineage (NCBI taxonomy): Eukaryota > Viridiplantae > Streptophyta > Magnoliopsida > Asparagales > Orchidaceae > Cymbidium > Cymbidium sinense. Next base: position 150,518,215 of record CM038222.1, read on the forward strand.
TGAGAATCCTCAAAGATGTTGATACTTTGGATGCATAGCATAATGACTAACCCCAGATCGGCAATCAAATAATCATATTTGAGTTTGTTGGTAGTGCATGGATTGGATAGATGATATGAGAATCTCATCACATCACAGACCAGAGTTAGGAGAACTATTCCTACCCCTACCTTTCCTGGAAGAGTATATCGTGGTTCTTCTTCTTTTTGAAAGGAAGTTGCACTATCGAAATACATCTCCCAATGGAGAATACTAGTGTCCCATAAGTTCATGATTTATTCATCAAGGAGGTCATCACTAAGTGGAGAATCAACAGGAAGTGGTGTGCTGCTAAGAAATCCACTAGTGCTTATCTTTTTACCGCACAAAGGTGTACGAAAGTGAGGTCAAATTATGACAAAATGGACCAACGTGCAAACCATCCGGATAGCATCTTATACACTTGCCTAATTCCCTAAAACCTAAACTAGTGCGAAAAATGGTTGGCATCTTCTTGATATGTTGAAAATGAAGAGTCTTATATATGCCAACCGCCCTTGAAAAGATTTGAGTTGAGTTAAAGTTTTAAGGGGTGGCATTTCTAATATCGCATTGATCTTCTCTGGATTAATTTCTATTCCACAATGTTGGACAACAAACCCAAAGAATTTTCTTAAACCTACTCTGAATGCACACTTCATGGGATTCATTTTAAGGTTAAATTATATTAACCATTTGAAAACTACTCTCAAGTCAAAGAGATGGTCTTCCTTTTCTTTACTTTTGACTATAAGATCATCGACGTAATGTTTGACTTGATGATGAATGAGTTCATTGAAGATCCGAGTCATCTCCTACTAGTATGTAGCACCAATATTTTTAAGGCCGAAAGGCATGACCCAATAGCAAAAGATTTTGATCGGGGTTCAAAATGCAGTGTTCCTTTCATCTTCATGGGCTATCTTTATTTGGTTATATTCAGATGAGCCATCCATGAAAGAGAAGACTGCATGAGATGAGGCAATGTCAATCATCAATTCCTGGATTGGTAGTTGAAATTCATTTTTTAGACATGCATTATTCAGGTCCCTAAAATTCACGCACATGCGAATTTGGCCATTTTTTTTCTTAACTGGAACGACACTAGCCAACTAGGTAGGATATTTTTTTTCCCTGAAGAAGTCATCATCGATCAGTTTCTTAACTTCAAAAATGACCTGTTGTTCAATGTCTAATCACTTGCGTCTAGGAGCTTGCTTGATAGGGCTAGCACTAAACTCTATTGTTAGTTTGTGGACTACGACGTCAGGAGTTAAACTGGGCATGTCTTCATAACTCCATGAGAAGCAGTCCTTAAACTCAATCAGTATCCTAACTAAGTCATCGATTTCAGTATTAGTCAACAACAAACTGATGTATGTCGGATGTGGATTGTCTTCAATTCCTAAGTTGATTTCTTTGAGCTCATCGATGGTCGATCTGATCTCCTCTTCAAACTCTGGCAATGCATCCTTGACTTTAAGATCATCTAGAGTTTCTGAAGTTTCTAAACACAACTCCTCATATGAGTTTGCATGATTTGAGAAGAACCTATTAGATTCTAAATGATTGGTGATGACTAGGTAATGATTGTCATCATTAACTGGACCCACTATACCGAATCCTAGTCCTGGTCTTCATTGAGGATGTCTACTTTGGTTGTCCCATAACCTTTCAAAGTAGTTGTGGTGAAATTTTATATGTTTTAATTTCTAAAGAATGTATACTTCCATCTTCAATCTATGCGGGATAAAATGAAGATAGAAATATACTTCTTTCTTTTTATGCATTTTTAACACCACGTAGAAAAAGAGAAGATAACTTCTCTTTTCTTCCCTACCCTAAGTAGTTTCTAAAGTGGATTCATATTTGATTTTGTTTATTGAATATATTATTATGTGTTTTAATTAATCCTAAGTGTAGATCAACTCTAAAGAAAATTATTAAAAAAGAAATGCATTTTAAGATTAGATAAAGTGAATTAAGATTATAAAACACACATCATTTCATTTCTTTCCCAACATATATAACATGCATATGAATGAATCCTTAGCATATCTATACACATAAGTAGAAATGTTTAGCATACTTTATGATGAATCTTTGTGAGTTACTTAAAACATTTGAATGCTTTATGATGCATGATTTTCATTATGTAGAAAAGAAGTTTTTTTATCCATTTTTCACATGCACATATGTATGTATGAAAGGCATAAGTGAGTCTGGTACCATTGTTAGCACGTAAGATACAAGTCATACACTTAAAATCCCCCCCGGGTTGTCGGACTAATATACCACTTTTCTTAAATACAAGCATCTACAAAAGAAATGAATGAAAAAGAAAGATGCAAAAAGTTTGTATTTGTTTATTGGTTTTATTTATGCAATTTGTATGTGCAAATGTAGGTGTCCTTCTTAAGTAATAGTAAAAGAGTGAATAGGAAGGGAATTAGGCAAGTGTTATGTTCTTTTCAAATGAATTATACACTTTGTCAAATCCTATTCAAAATCATACTAAAAGAAAGTGTTATGTTTTTGAATTCGGAAAGTGTTATGTTTTTGAATTTGATTTTGGCGAGAGGAGGAGTGGATGAGGTGGCCATGTGCTTAAATCAAGTGGAGGGAGAATTCCATGTGGCTAATTTAAAAGGAGGTGGTTGATTTTGGGTTTTGGGTTGGGTTTGGCTGACCCAAACCCATTGGGTCATGTGCACTAAGTCTATTAGTGACCATTTTGTCCACTAAGAGGATGCCAAGTGTCCATGAAAAGGAATTGACCAAATTGCAAGTGGTTTTGATTTTGAGTTACCCTATGGCCTAGGGGTAAAATGGTCATTTGACATTGATTTTAGTTTGGGCATGTTTGGTGTGTTTGAAAAATGGGTTAGGGCAAGTTTCATTGAATTTGAAGTTGATTTGATGTGATTTGGCTCATGTTGACCCATTTAGGTCAAAATAGGTCAAGTTGACCAATTTGTCAAATTGGGTCAAACCAAGGGTTGGGTCAAGTTCATATGACCATTTAAAATATTTTGGTGGCTTTGGTTTGATTCAATTGGGTTTAGATTTGAATTTGGTTCAATTTAGTTCATTTAGGTCAAATGGGTCAAGTTGACCAATTTGACCCATTTGACCTATTTAAGTTAGGTCATGGGTTGGTTCATGTTTGGTTGGTCATATGAAATGGATTAGTATCTTTATTTCCAATCAATTTTGGTTAAGTTTGAATTTGGCTCAATTTGACCCTTTAGGTCAAGTTGGGTTCATAGTCAATTGAGCTAGGTTAGGTCTAGTTGGCCAATAAAGGCTTTGGTCAAGTTTAACAAGTGATTTGGAATGAACTTGATCAATTGGTTTCAATCAATTTGGCTTAGATCAAGTTTAAACACATTTTTACTTTTTAGGTCAAGTAGGGTCAACTTGGGTCAAGTGGCCAATTGGGCTAGGTTGGGCTCAAATGTTTACTTGGTCAAGTTCAAAAATTGGTGATGAATTGATCTTGATCAATGGTTTCAATCAATTTCAAGGTGGATTTTGGCTATGGGCTTCATTTTGGCTAAGTGTTGACTTGGTCAACCCTTAGGTTTGACTTGGTTTGACCCAATTTGAGTGATTGATCATCTCATGATGATTGTTGATCATGATGAGAGGCTTAGGTGGGCTTAGTTCAATCCAATTTAGGTAGGATTAGAATTTGACTCATAAGAGTACTTTAGGTCACTTTAGGTCAAGTGTGCCTAAGTGGGTCAAATGGCTTGGTCAAAGCTTGATTTGAGTTTAATTGAACTCACATATGGACTTATGATTGAAATATAAATCCATTTGTAAGTGGTTTGAAGTCAAATGAGTTTTGATTCATCTGACAATTTCAAGTTCAAAGGGTGAACATGAGTTTGACTTGGGTTTGATTTTTGAATTGAGTTTTGATTTGGTGATTGAATTTTATGTTTATTGGATTCATAATTGAAGGATTTATTGAATCATGAAGAAAAATCAAGGGTTTGACTTGATTTGAAATTGATTTGGCTAAGTTAAAGATTTTGACTTGAAAGGCTCATGATCGATTTTGATTGAATTTGAGTTTAATTTTTGGAGTTGGTTTTGGTTGTTTGAATTTATATTTCATTTATATATGTGAATATAATTGAGAATATAAGTAGGTTATGAAAAAATTTCAAGGATTTGAAGTGATTTGAACATGATATAAGCTAAGTCCTTAAGAGAAAATTAAAGTGATATATGACAGATTTTGAATTTGGATTTGAATTTTAGGATTAGTTTGATTGATTTGAATTTATATTTCATTTATATGTGAGAATATAAATGAGAATATAAATGGGTTGTGAGAAAATTTCATGAATTTAAGGTTGTTTGAATTTGATTGTGCTAGGTCAAGAGAGAGAATTAAGGACTTAGGAAATATTTTGAACTTGGAATTGAATTTTGGATTTAGTTTGATTGATTTGAATTTATATTTCATTTATATATGTGAATATAAATGAGTTATGAGAAAACTTCATGAGTTTGAACTTATTTGAACATGATTTAGGCTAAGTCCTTTAGAGAAAATTAAAGGACTTAAAGGCAAGATTTGGAATTTCTATTAGGGGCTTCAATTATAAGTTTCAATCATGGGACTTCGTTCCGGTTACGTATTGCTAGAAATCCATTAAAGCTGGAATTGATTTAGGTTTGATGTTGATTTGATGTGAGTTTGACTTGAAGGCGGGGAAGTGAGGAATGTGGTTCAAGCTATAGGGTAGGTAAATTTTCCTAGCGCCACAGGCATGACCTTTTCCACTAACTCTTCTAAGTCTCTAGGGCTAGGTTGAGTGTCCACCTAATACAAGATGTGTCTTAAGACTAAGGATCTCTTAAAGTCTAAGAGGAGTCCTATGTCTAAGATTAGTCCTATGTCTAAGATGGAGGGGTCGAGAGCTCATCCTAAAAATGAGGTCAACATAAGATGCCCAATAGGTGTGGTGTGACTGACAAGGAACAATTCATGTATTGGTGTTGACCGAAATGATCAACAACACCGAATGATCACAAGCACTAACAGAGACGATCTACTCCTAAACTGAGGTGTAGAAGGAATCTAGAGCTTAGTGCAATGTGACTCTACTTATGTCAAGGACATAAGAGAGAGAAGGAAGAATCCACAAGGGATAGAGTATGTGAACCTTCCACTAGGGAAGCAGGTTCATGTCATCCATAAGAAGATGAGAGGTTTGATTTGATTTGAGTCTCGCTGAGGAGAAATTTTACTTGTTTAATTAAGTCTTTAATTTGTTGTTTGTTTAATTGTGTTTGTTTTGACTCCACCGGGGATAGACAAGTGAACTCTCCACTAGGGAGGCAAGTTCAAGTCATCCACATGGTAGGAAAGATTGGTGAAATCTGCTCAGGGATTAGAATTTTGAGTCCCCTGGGTAACTAGAAAGATTTGCATCTCATTGAGGAGAAGCAAAAGATTTGATTTAGATTGATTGATTATTTTTGTTTTAATTGTTTCAAATTTTTAATTTTGGATTTTGAAATGGACCCTGTTGGTTTGCGAAGGATTGTGCGTAGAGCCATGGAAGCCTGACTGCTCAGTTTCCAAAGTAGGTGTGCGTTGATTTGGATGGATTGGATGATAAATTTTTAAAATCAATTGGTTTTGGATTCCTAAAAATATTGAACCAAATTGACCAAATAAAATGCAAAACCAAATAAACCAAATAATAATTTTGTTCAGTTATTTTGGTTTAGTTTTGGATAAATCGAAGTTGGCTATATTTAAAAATTACTTGCATAATTGTTTATTATATAATGAACAAGAAATAAGAAAATTAACATAAATATAATAAAAAAATGCAATTAACTACTTCATGCGCTAACAAAATATTTAAAACTAATTTTTACTTACTTGAATGATGTTTTAAACTTAGAAGTTGATGGAACCATATTACCAGATTATGAGACAAAACTATTTTGGAAAATTGGATAATGGTCCTCCAAAAAAGCACCTACCAAGTATTCAAAAATAAATAAAAACATTGAACAAGAAATAAGAAAAATAACATAAATATAATAAAAAAAAATGCAATTAACTACTTCATGCGCTAAAAAATATTTAAAACTAATTTTTACTTACCTAAATGATATTTTGAACTTAGAAGTTGATGGAACCATATTACCATATTATGAGACAAAACTATTTTGAAAAAATAGTATGCTTCGTTCAGTTACGTATTGCTATTAAGTATTCAAAAATAAATAAAAATATTGAACAAGAAATAAGAAAAATAACATAAATATAATAAAAAATTGCAATTTACTACGCTAAAAAAATATTTAAAACTAATTTTTACTTACCTGAATAATGTTTTGAACTTAGAAGTTGATGGAACCATATTACCATATTATTAGACAAAACTATTTTGGAAAATTGGATAATGGTCCTCCAAAAAAGCACCTACCAAGTATTCAAAAATAAATAAAAATAAGTGTATAATAGACAAGCCTTTTATACATAAATTAATAATACCGTATTACATATAATTACTTTGGTTTATTTGGTTCCATCCAAAATTTTATTTAACAAACCGATCCAAAAACCAAAGTTTTCATTAATTAAAACCAAAATCCAAATTACTAAGTTTAAAACCGAACCAAATTACTCAAAAAGTTTGGTTCAGTTTGGTTTTTTAGTTAAAACCAAATAATGCACACCCCTAATCCAAAGGAGTAGTCTACTAAACACATAGTGGAACTAGCTAACCAAAGGGATTCCTTTCGGTATGTAACAACTGTATTAGGAAGAAAGCATAGTAGACTTACATCCTCCAAAGTAGGGACCAGTTGCTGGGGTGATCTATTGGCAAGGCAACAGATTGAAACCAATCTAGGGCTGACTATTGAGTGAATACTGTTGGAAAACTGAGATCAACTCAAGGATAGTCAAGGTTACTTTCATTTTTAATTTATTTTGATGGATCCCATCAGTTTGTGATGAACTATACTGAGTAGGGGCCATAGAGGCCTAGACCTAATTCAGATCTACTAATTGAAAGGGAGTTGTCTACCAATCACATGGTAGGACTATCCAACCAAGGGGAATGCCTTTCAGTGTGCAATTGTCAAGTCTTAAGAAGAAAGTGCGATGACTCACATCTTCTAAAAAAAAAAGAAACCACTGGGGTGATCAATTACTTTGGACAACAAATCGGACCCGACCTTGGGCTGACTATTGAGTGAATGCCGTTGGGGGACTTAAATCAGCCTAAAGACAGTCAAAGATTAATTTCATTTCTTAATTTATTTTTGATGGATTCCGTTGGTTTGTAATAGATCACACTAAGATGGAGCTTATATTAGATTAGAGCTATCTCAGATTTATTGAACCAAAGGGAGTAGCATCCCGACCGATAAGAGAACTATCTGACCAAAGGAGTGCCTTTTGGTTTGTAATGATCAATTTAAGGGAAGAAAGCTCGGGGACTCAAATCTTTCACTACAAAAGACCACTAGGGTGATCAGTTGCTTTGGGCAACAAATCGAACATGACCTAGGGTTGCCTGTCAGTTTGCAACAATCATGCTAGAAAGAAATCATCATAGTCTTATATCTTCCAAAGAGAAATCATTGTGGGGTAACCTGCTTGTGGAAAAATAGATTGATCCTGACCTATGAGCGACTACAGAGTGAGTACTGACCTGGGGATTTATCTCAACTCAGGTAGTCAGGCAATTTCTATAGGGAGTTCTACTAACACAGCCCTAAATATAGGATGCCTTCTTGGGAAAAGGGGCCCTTTAGGGGCTTGAATTTCTAATCCACAAGCAAAGTAATTTGTTCATTTATTTAGTTTATTTTAACGTGGGCCCTGTTAGTTTACAAGAGATCAAACTGAGAAGGAGCTTATATTAGCCTAGTCCATCTCAGATTTACTAAACTAAAGGGAGAATCTTCGTGTTTGCTGAACAAATTCTCTAACCATATGGGTGGTTACTAGGAAAGGGGGACTGTCCAATCCAAAAGTAATCTGGGTAGTGTCTAAATGGGGTCGCAAAGGACATGATCCAAATTGAGTGCCCACAAGGAGAGGGGTCATTAAAGGCTTAATCCATAACCTTGGAGAAGATTACATGGCTAGTCATATATCAAATAGGTATTTAGTGGCCAACTCAAGGAGGAAGAGCGGGGACTCACATCTATCAAGAGTGGTGTATCCACCGGGTGAGTCACTGTCAGCATAGCGAACATCAACCAACCTAAGGTGCCCATCAGTTTGCAACAATCAACCTAGGAAGAAAGTTCGGGGACTCACATCCTCCTATAATAGAACTAATCGCTGGGATAGTTTGTCTTTAGCTCGATAGGTGCCATCCGACCTAGGTTGGCTACTGAGTGAATGACACTGGGGACTTATATCAACTCAAGTGTAGTCAAGAGGAAAGGAGCCTCTGGGGGACTTATCCTAAACCTCAGATATACTCGACCTAGTTAGATCATGATGATTAATTTAAGAAGAAAGCTCAAGGACTCACATCTTCTTAAACAAAATCAACATGAGGTAATTTACTAGCTAGGCAGTAAGGTCTACCATACTAACAAGGCACTCATTGGTTTGCAATGATCAAGTTAGGAAGAAAGCGTGTGGACTCACATCTTCTAAATAAGTGACCACTAGGGTGACATACTAGTGAGGTAGCACATAAATTCGACCTAGAGTAGCTAATGAGTGAGTGACATAGGGGGCTTGCTCTCACATCAAAATAGTTTGAGACAAAAGATTTGTGTTAGTTTTTATGCTAGTGTTAAAGGGAATAGGATGCCATTGGGGTACTCTTACACCTACCTTAAACATGTTAGGGAATTTGATGAAATAGTGCCACGGATGACAATTAGGAATTCCTGCTAAGAAAGGATGTCGCTTGGGTTTTCTTACACCTAACTTAGTTGTGCTAATCGAAATAGGATGCCTCTTGGGTTCTCTCACACCTAATCTAATAGTATCTGGAAATGGCATTTGATTGTGTTTGTGTTATGAAAGAAGAATAGGATGCTGCTGGGGGACTCTTACACCTACCCTAAACATATCACAGCGGATTCACAAGATAAGAAAACAACACTTCAAAAGAAGAGAAGATTTTGATAAAATGGAATCATATTTTTATTGATTAATAGAATTGTTTTCAAACATGATTTTTTTATGGGTATTATTTCTTCAAATAAAGTCCATTAATTGGAAGCATCGGTGGTTCCCCTTTACAATCAATAAGCTAATAAGATCCTCCTTGGTAGACCTTCTCTATGACATAGGGGCCCTCTCAAGTGGGTTCAAAGTTGCCTCCCATCTTTTGACGGGCAACAATTGGTCTCTTTAGGACTAACACACAATCTCCTATTTGGAAAGACCTAGGGCAGACCAGCTTATTGTGAGCTTGAATCATTTTGGCCTGTAGGCGACTCTCCTCCAAACCTTCGAGCTCTTCTAACTGCAACTTTGCATTCTGCTCTATAGTGATCTTTCTACCCAATGATATCCTTAGTGACGGGAGTTGAACTTCTAAAGGTAGAACGACTTCGGACCCATACACTAAGGAAAATGGGGTAGATTGAGTTGGAGTTCGGTATATGGTGTGGTAGGCCCACAAGGCTTCAATAAACTGCTCATTACATTGCCGCTTATGGTCATCGAGAGTCTTCTTTAGTTTTTGGATGAGAGTTTTGTTAAATGCTTCTGATAAGCCATTTGCTCGGGGTAGTAGATGGTGGAGTATCTCCAATCTATACCATATCTTCTGGCGAAGTTGTTGATCTTGGTGCTTTTGAATGCAGTACCATTATCAGATATAATTCATCGAGGCACCCCGAACCTATATACGATATGGTTTCTAAAAAACTGAAGCACATGCTGAGCCGTGACCTCTCAAAGTGGGATTGCCTCCGCCCCCTTCGAAAAGTAGTCGATGGAAGCTAAGATGAACCGATGACTCTTGGAAGAAGGAGGATAGATCAAACCCACAATGTCAGTACCCTAACACTCGAATGGCCATGAGGCCAATGTAGGGTGTAGAATGTTGGGTGGTTGGCGGAGGACCACACCGTGTACTTGACACTGATGGCATCTCCTAGCTATGTCTATGTTGTTTATAATCATTGAAGGCCAGTAGTATCCTAGTCTCTTGATCTTTATCTTCATCATCGAACTGGATTGATGCACTCCACATAGACTTGAATGTACCTTGTTTATAATGCTAGGCTTTGTATTTGTCTAAATAATGTAACCACATATGGTCAAAGGATCAGCGGTACAGGTTGCCATCAACGAGAGCATATGAGAGAGCTCTATGTTTCACCTGATGGGCTTGTGACTTTTCTTAAGATAGTTTAACGGTGTTCAAATAGTCTATGAACAGTTTCCTCCAATATAGCTCCTTGTCCTTATAGGCAATGACAACCTCCCCTTCAAGAGAAAGTCTCTCGATGAGTTCAAAATCAATAAGGGATATGACTTGTCTATTTTGGACCCTTATTGAAATGGACTCATCTTCCGGACATGTCAACTCTTTGGCAAGTTTTGCCAAGGCATCTGCTACTGTGTTCTCTGCTCGGGGAACCTTGTAGATGGTAACTTTAAGAATCTGGGCCAATAGCTTCATGGTATACTCGTAGTACTAATTAAGCTTGGGCTTGAGAACCTGGTAGAACCCAGCAATCCGATTGATGACCAACTAAGAATCCCCAAAGATGATGCTCTTGACACTGATAGTGATGGATAACTCCAGATCGACAATCAAAGCCTCATACTCGGCTTCATTGTTGGGGCAAGGGTTGGAAAGATAGTATGAGAATCTCATCACATTGTGGTTTGGAGTTAGAAGAACTATTCCTATCCCTGCTTTTCCTGGGAGAATAGATCGTGGTGGTTCACCTTTAAGAAAAGAAGTAGCACCATCAAAATACATCTCCCATCAGTGATTGTTGGCCTCCCCTAAGTTCATGATTTGTTCATCGAGGAGATCGCCACTAAGCAGAGAATCAACAGGAAGTGGGTGTGCCGCTAAGAAATTCGCTAGTGCCTGACCTTTTACCGCACGGAGGGGTACAAATGTGATATCAAATTGCGAGAGTATCATGGACCAATGAGCTAAATGTCTAAAAAGCTTCAGCCATGTCATGAGGTACTACAGTGGTTTGGTTCTAGAGATCAAGTTCACCTTATGAGAAAGTATGTAGTGTCATAGCTTCTGAGATGCAAAGATCAAAGCTAGGCAATATTTCTCAATAGGTGGATAGTTTGCTTCAATAGAGATCAGATGACGGCTGAGGTAGTAGAGTGCGCTTTCCTTCCCCTCATCGTTGGCTTGGGCCAACAGAGCATCAAGAGAGTCATCCAATCCAACAGTGTAAAAGATCAATGGACTGCTTGGGATAGGGGCTGCAAGGCGCTTCACCAAGTATTCTTTGATGTCTTCAAATGCATGCTGACACTTGTCATCCTACTTGAACTTGGCATCCTTTTTGACAAGTGTTGAGAATGGTTTGCATCTTCCTGATAAGTTTGAGATAAAGCATCATAGATATGCCATCCTTGAAAAAGGATGCAGGTTAGGTTAAACTCTTAGGAGGTGGCATTTCTAAGATAGCTTTGATCTTTTAGGATCTATTTCTATTCCCGATTGTCGAACAACAAACCCAAAATTTTCCACTCAGAATGCACACTTAAGGGGATTCATTTTGAGGTTATATTGCCTTAATCATTTGAAAACTACTCTCAAGTCAAAGATGTTGTCTTCCTTTTCTCTGCTCTTGACTATGAGATCATCAATGTAGCACTCAATCTGATGATGGATGAGTTCATTAAAGATCTGATTCATGGCTCGTTGGTATGTAGCACCAACATTTTTAAGGCTGAAAGGCAAGACCCTAAAATAGAAGATTTGATTGAGATTCAAAAAATAATGTTTCTTTCATCTTCAAGAGACATCTTGATTTGGTTATAGCCAGATGACCATCCATGAAAGAGAAGATTGCATGAGATGAGGCAATGTCTACCATTAACTCTAGTATAGGAAGAAGAAACTCATCCTTAGGGCATGCCTTATTTAAGTCCCTAAAATCAACGTAAATATAAATTTGGCCATTCTTCTTCTTAACTGGGATGACACTAGCTAACCAGGTAGGATATTTTTCATCCCTGATGAAACCAACATCGATCAGTTTCTTGACTTCAAAAATGATCTGTTATTCAATTTCTAATCGCATGCGTCTAGGAGCTTACTTAATAGGGGTAATGTTAGGGTCTATTGCAAGCTTGTGGACTGCAACGTCAGGAGAAAATCTAGGCATTTCTTCATAACTCCATGTGAAGCAGTCTTTAAACTCAGTCAATAGCCTAACTAAGTCATTGATTTCTTCTTCATTCAGCAATAAACTGATGTATGTCGGGAGAGGATTTTCTTCTGTCCCGAGGTTGATTTCTTTTATCTTGTCGATTGTTGAATGAATCTCCTCTTCAAACTCTGGAGGTGCCTCTTTAACTTGGAGATCATGTGGATCTTCTGAAGTTTCTAAACACACATTCTCAGTTGGGGATGTGTGAGAAGAACCTATTAGATTCCAAATGGTTGGTAACAACTGGGCAATAATCTTCATCATCGACTGGACCCACTGTACTGAATCCTAATCATGCTCTTGATTGTACTTCCCTGCCTGTATTATGCCATAATTTTTTAAAATATTTTGACCTATACTTGGACCAAGTGTGAGGAACTAAACCTTTCTGTATAAAATTTTGAGCACAAAGTGAGTAAAAGTCAAAAGGTAATTCCATTAATTCTTTAAAAGTATCTTTCTCAAATCCTACATCGAGCTATGAACTTGAGGATGATGAACCCAAAAAGAACCTCTTCTGCTTCATGTCACTGGAAAACTTAGGGAGTTCCTTAACTACTAAACCTTTAACTTTCTAAGATGTAAATGAGGTAAGAGCTAACGTTCCCAACTACTACCTAATAGTTTCACGTAAACTAGATTAGAATATATTGATTTGCTTGGAGGCCTGATCTTCGTCTCTGGTTGGATCAAAAGTCACCTCCAATGGAACCTACTGAGAGGGGTTGGCTGGTATACTAATCACATTAGACTCATCCTCCAAGCTAGATTCCAAGTCTATGTGAATAGTGGGGGTACTCCTATGAACTGGAACATGACCTCTATTAGCTGAAGGCTAACTAGGGGGTCTCCCACCTCTGATACTACCTCTATTTCTGCCTCTACGCCCACCCAGGTAGAGGTTGAGCCATCCTACCCACATATCCATATGATGGTATGAATTGTGGGTGAAATGTGATATGCGGATCCACTTCTTCTTCAATTTCCCTTTCTTGCTCACTTGGACTTTCCTTTTTCTTTTCATTTTCTTTTATCTTTTCTTTTGTTTCATTTTATTTTGCTTTTGCATTTTCATTTGAATTTTTTCCAAGTTCATGAGAAAGGGTGTTTTGAGGAAGATAGTAGGTCGCATCCTCATTGATCTCAACCTCTCTAACTGAGAATGGCTTTTCATCCTTGTTGACACGATAATCAATTCCATCTTTTCTGAGCTTGATGCACTAATGAAGGGAGGATGGAACAATCTTGTTATGATGTATCCAAGGCCTACCAAGCAAAGTAGTGAATGATATATTTGAATCAATGATGTAGAACTTGGCTTCAATCTTCAAATCATCGATCTCCAACAGCAACACTATGGAACCTAAAGCCCACTCACCTTGATCATTGAATCTTCTTAACATCATCCTATCTCCTCAGAGAGTAGAGATGTCGATCTTCAAATAGGCAAGGGTCTTTAAATTCATAATGTTTACTGATGCACTTGAATCCATGAGAACTCTGGTGAGTCTGAACTTGTCCATGTCAATTGTAATGTATAGGGGACGGTGGTGCTCCAAATCCCCTAGTAGAAGGTCTTCATCTGTGAAGGTGATCCCTTGGGCTTCTTTTGCATAGTGTGCTTCCTCACCTATAGCAGTCAGCTGAGCTAAGCATATTTTGGATCAAGGAGGGTCTTGATTAGTGATTCCCTCATCTCTTTGGATAAGACAAGGGCATCATATATGCTTAGCTTAGATAGAAACTTTCTTAGATGAGAAAGGATTTTGTAGTCCACCTTGGTCGTCCACAAGCATATCCTAGGGTGGAGTATCCTGTGGAAGGGCTTCTCGTTCTTCAGTACTAATGACTTGTTTCTCTCTATCTAGAGGTGCTGCTCTAGGAGGTAGAACCTTACCACTACGGAGGTTGACTTCGATAATCTCTGGAGATAAGGTGGTGGCAAGTTCAACATACACTTCAGGCTCACCTACTACTTCTCCTATGGGACTTTTAGAATCGGATGATTCCAAGTCTATCTCAATAGGTGAACCCATAGTATACAGAGTTGGAAAGGCCAACTCTGAATTAGAAAGAGGAAGATCATAATTGTAATATTTAATTAGATTTGAAGAGTTATCGTTAGGAATAGAATAAGACAACTCATCAGAAGAAACACATATGTAAATCAAATTAGCTTTAATCTTCAATTTCTTGGAAGTATTTGGGGGTACAAAGTAGAAGTCAAGTAGAGTAAGTGAAGTAAAGGATCTGATGCCCTTATCCACTGATACAAGAGTTCTACTAGTAGAAGAAATAGAAGAACAAGTTGAAATGGTAGAAGTCATGATTAAGGAGCTGATTAATTTGACAGTCGGTCTGGATGCTAAGGCTATCCGGGACACATCTTATTCTGAGCTCCACTTTAGAAACTTGCAAACCTTCCTTAGTGTTGGAGGTTTTTGCCTACAAAGAAAGCTTCTTGATCTTGATCTTATATTCTTAGAGGTTTTAGAAATGTCAACCTTCTTTAGTTTTGGTAGGATCACTTGTATCCCAAAGATTACCCTAATGGAACTGGAAGGTTGTTCCACGCTATTCTTTGGGATAATGACAACACCAGTCTTAAAATTGTGTTCAAGCTAGTCCTTGAATGTAAAGCAATCCTCCAAATGTGGCCTAGCATATAGTGGTAAGGGAAAAGTTTGGATCATGAATTTTGCCAACTTCCTCCAGTCTCCTAGGCTCGAGTAGCTGAAAATCAGGTTTCTTTAAGAGATTCTTAAAGATTTTCCTGATTACCTCACTCTTAAAAGAATAAGATTTATTTAACTTATCAAAAAGATTAGGTGGACCATAGCTCCCTGGTGGTGGATATGCATGTCGTTGGTGTTGGTGTATGGCTGAGGCGGTGGTTGTGCTGGCCGTGGAGCTAAGGTGGAGGTTCCTGATCTCTAGCTGGTTGCTTCCCTTTATCAACCGCTCCTACTACTCTAGGTTTCTTCTCATAAACCTTTTGGGATTTCTTCTTTGGAAATTGATATGGACCACTATTTGGCCTCTTCTTATAGACTACTCACCTTGTTGATTATCTTCTCAAATGTCTTTATGATGAAGCCCTTAAGCATGAAGGTGACTGGGCCATGGATATTCTTTAAGAGAGTCTTAATGGCATGATGTTCAGATAGCTGTGGTTCACACTTCATACTCAAGTTATGCCATCGAAGATTATAATCAATAAGTGACTCATCGGAGTGCTGTTGGGCTACAACGAGATTGCCTACAGTAACCCTTTCCTGAGCTCCAGCAAATCTCTTGATGAAGAGTTGCTCTAACTAAGCAAATATCCTAACTAAACTGTTGGGTAGTTTAACATAATAATCAAAGAAAATACCCACTAGGCTATCGATAAAGAGTCTAAAGAGTAAAGCATCTACGCCGCATTGCAATAAGCGGCCATGAGCCATATCTTTTCATTCTACTACCATGTCTTGAAGGAAGGAGGCACGAAACCCTTGGGATACTAGATAGCATCAAACTCCTCTGGGTAGGGTCTACCCTTTGGAATCAATGATCCTCCCCGGGTTTGAGCCAAGGCTTCCTTCACCTGTTGCTCAACCATGGATTTCAGATCATTTTCATGTGTGGAGGTACTTTACATTACCTTCCTATATAGACTAGCGTTACCTTGCTCAATGGGAGGTAGAGTCTTAACTGGTTCTAAGACACGCACTAGCTCAGTGGGACATCAACTCTAGGATGAGCGGGACTTGCTTGCAAACACGCCACTAATAAATCCTGCAACTATTATGCCATCATATCAATTTGTTCATCTTTTTTCCTTAACTGAAGTCGAAGGTGATGGGCTGATTCTATGGTGTCTCCTTGATCAATCTCATCACCTTCCATGGCCTATTGCTCTGTAAGAAGAGAACCTCTAATATCAACCATGCATATGACAACTGAATCCCCCATCAAGTCATCTTCATTGGGATTGAAGCTGACTCTTTCTTCATTAGGCCATGCATACCCTAAGATATCCTTTTTCTCCATAAAATAGTGTGTAACTATCTCATCTAAAGATCGATCTAACTCAGTAGATACAAATAGCTTGGGTTGATCGGTGTGATTACTATCATGAATTGAGAGGCACTAGGCCTCACCTGTAGCTGGGGAGTCAATCCTGTGTGGACTGTACTCACTAGAAGAATGATACTCCTAATTGATACTAGCTGTAATAGGGGTAACAATTCTAGGATGATCCTCTACCACTATTGCCACTGAACTCTCATCTGGAATATCTCTGATAGTCATCACCATCTCCGCATCCGGTGAATGGGTGGAGTTGGTGAAGGAATGACCACGATGCTCCAGGGATGCCACTCCTTTCGCACCATCATTGGGCAAAGGTCGAGCAGGTGAACTCAGCTTTACCAGAATGGGTGGTGTTGGAGGATTAGGATCCTGTAGCCAGATCACCAATGGGAAACATTTTTCCCCGGATGCGGCCTTCATGGTCTTCAATGGAATGGGTGATGTTGAAACCTGCACTAGCGATGGCAGATGTGGAGTAGAGCGGTGGGGTGGAGACACCACCGACTCTCTGTGTACAGAAGCTACCCTTGTGTGATGGCTAGTCCCCATGAGGGGGATACTATCAGTATGGTCGGTGTGGATAGCGCGTCAAGCTGGAAAGTCAATTAAAGCAGAAGCGACTGATTAAGGGTTGAACCTCTGTCACTCTCTGCTAGTGATGTATGATGTATGGGCCTCATGGGCCTTCTCCTGACGGATCTACCTCTCTACACTACGAGGGATAACAAATCATAAATTGAAGTGAGTACCAGACTCTGAGCATCCGTATGCTCTTCCTACCTGGCATAGAACAAAGTGACGGCCGGTGTACAACCTCCTAGAAACTATCGGCTATAGATGCACCTCTAGAGGAGGCAACGAACAGATCCTCCTTGCATCCTCTCTATCTGATCCTGAGAGAGGATGAAATTGGTTTCCTGTAACCTATGGTGATGTGACCATGGGAGACTCATCCATGGTTGACCTGACCGCTACCTCAAGCTCTCTGCTATCCTAGTATGGAACTGTTTGACCATACAGTTCTTATTTTTGCACTAGGTGCGAGTAGGATGAGAGGAGTGTGAGCTAGACCCATACTCAAATGTAAGGGAGGCAAACCCTGAAACCAGGGGAGCCTTACCCTTGGAGGGTATAGATGATATGGTGCTAGCATGCACCGGGGCAACATGTGCAACTCGAGGATGAACTGCCACTGGAACTGGAACTATCGGTACTAAGACCTCTGAAGTCTGTGGTACTGCCACAACTTTCCTCTTCAATGAAGAGATCTCTGAATCATACGAATCTACCTTGATGTCTGGCTTCTGCCCGACCACCCTCTTCTTGCTGAATGTTGTGAGGGGAATGCCCTCACAAGTGATCTTGGCTCCTGAAGGGGAATGCCCTCACAAGGTTAGGGAAGGAAAGAGAAATTCTTTTCTCTTTCCCTCTCTTCATAACTTAGTAATTAATTATAGGTTTCACTTAAATAAAATTAAACATTAAATAAAACCAACCCAAAATACTTAAACAACTTAAATGAAACCTCCTCTAAGTTGAACGTTTTCTTCACACTAAGAAAATTTAATCCTAAAGCCATAGCTAAGCATACCACATAAGCCTTCAAAGCACACATATTAGCCCAAGTCACAATTTCTAGCCTTAGGTTAGGTTGATGCATGGTTTAATGTTATGTTTTATTTTATGATATATATTTTAGACTGGATGTTAGGGTTTATGCTCGTAGAATGAATGGTAGGATATTTTTAGTCTAACTATTCTTTTCTATAGGGGATTGTGCTTAAAAGCTCATAAATAAAATATTAATTCCCTTTCTTGCGGTGATTTATACCCCTAATTAATAGACTACTTAGTCACCCATGTGTGGGGTGATAAGTCTAATATACATGCTTGGGATTTGTGTGGTGTGTTTTAATTAACATTTATTTTTTAGGTGTTAATTAAATTTCCACTTTTCCTTTTCATGTAAAAATTTGTATAATTAGGATTTTGGAATGATTATTATGGGGGATTAGGATAAATATTGGTCATAAGATCATATCTTATGCACCATGTGAAGCCTTGGAGCATCCACATTCCAACCATCCAAAGGAGGAACCAAAGATGAAAAGAGAAAGAAAGAAAGAAGAATAAAGCTTGAAGACCCCCACAACAATGAATTCCTTACTTAATTGTAAATTAATTCATTTGTAATTTAGGTTGTATAAGAGTAGAGCTCGGCCACCCATATTTGATATTTTTAGGTTTGTGCAGTGGCGCCCGATCATGATGGCCATTTATTATTTTTGTGATTAGCTTTATAAATAGATTGATGATTTATTTAGCTTTTGCATTAAGTGACATGATTTTTCTAGTTTCTTCCTTGCTTTATGTATGGCCTGGATGTGGATTAGGCTCTTTAGAGAAAATAAATCTCTTACCCAACTTAACACCTCAAAATAAAATTAAACAACTCATAACCTCACTTAAAGCTTAGGTTTAAAATCAAGATAAAAGAATTAGCAACCCCTTAGCTGGATGAGCATTTCTTTATAATATCATGCACAAATGCATCTTATTTCACTCTTGATTGGAGGGATTCCACCTTTGACAGAGAACTCAGCTTGACTTTTGAGAGTCATTTTGGAAACTCACCTCCCCCCTTCTCGCTAATTTTGGCCAATAATTTGATTTCTCATGCATTAGTCATAAAAATCCTATTAGCTTGAGTCAAAATGATTGTCCAAAAATAAAAATAAAATAAAATTTGAATTGCATTAGATTTAGGACATTTGAAGCATGCCTTTTACATGATCTAGTTTCTTTAGGGAGTGAGTTTAAAGACTTAGTCTCTTTCTAATAAATAACAGCCTAGCTATCTTGCATAAGCATAAAGACTTGCCTATATGTATTTAAAACTGCAAGAGGAGTTAGTTGGCGACCACCCCCAGGCGGTTGTAAGTCCAAGCTGTCCGGTGGTTTGTCCTCTCTTGTGGAGGCAAACCAATTACCCATTTTGCCTTAGATTTAGGTTGTGCTTCTGACCCTCGTCAAAGCTCCCTAGATTTAGGTTCTAAGGTTGCTTCTCCCCTTTATGGGCCATAAGCATAATTCTTTACCTCTTAGGCATTTTCTTAATCTTGTGTTAAGGAATCTTAAGTCCTAAATTTTTAATGAAAAATGCAACTCAGACGAACTAAGTCAATTTCTAAAAATGTAAAGCCCAACTATAGGATAGTCCAATATGCTCGCTAGGTTTCCTAGCATCGCGGGCTTCTCCTACTTATCTTTCATTTTGGCTTTGATAATAACTCCCTCTTTTGATCAATCCCATTTGATCTTCAAACATAAACCAATCGATTGATAGTCCTTCCTATTAAAATCTTCAAAGTCAATGATCATTTACCTTGTCGAGTTTTCCTGGGATCCCATCCCTTAGGATGTAATTTGTGCCTATCAACTTTTTTTTAAAATAAACCTTGTTTTATTTTCCCATGTAAAGTAGGGAAAGAATCTCCGATACATATGTAGACCCATCATCCTTAGGAGTCCTTATTGAGGTGGTTGGTTTCATTAAAGTGTAATGATTTCTATCTCTCGAGATAGTACACTATTTCCTTGATGATGTATTCGATCACCTGAATAAGTACATCTATGGATCTACGTGACATCTTACCAAGATGATGTTTTATATAGGTGTTATCTCTTTCATTTCTCCCCACAAATTTGAAGGCAACTCCCTTATAGGAATTTTTCACCACACATCCCTAAGGCATGACCTATTTCTATGAATAACTCTTCTAAGTCTCTAAGGCTAGGTTGAGTGTCCAAGTAATCAATAGATGTGTCTTAAGATTAAGGATCTCTTAAAGTCTAAGAGGAGTCATATGTCTAAGATGGAGGGGTCAAGAGCTCATCCAAAAAATGAGGTCAACAGTAGTCTGACCTGTGTTTAGACCATGTATGTGAGATTAATCCCTTCTTTGCTAAATTAAGAACACAAGGTGAGTATCAATCAAAAGGTAATTATATTAAATCTTTATATGAATCATCCTCAAGTTCTACTTCAGATTTCTAACTTGAGGATAATGCCCCCAAAAAGAACCTCTGAGTTTTCCCATCTATGGATGACATAGGGGCTTCCTTAACTACCAAAATCTCAACTTTCTGAGAAGAAAGTGGGGTTAGAGCTAAGGTTCTCAACTGACTCATGACTGTCTCATATGCAGACTTAGATATATTTATGCTTTACTTTTGGAGCCCAGTCTTCATCACTATCATGCTCAAACATCACCTCAAAAGGGATCCAGAAGAGGGTAGTGCTAACCACATAAGACTCATCCTCTGAACTAGATTCTAAATCTATGTGGATAGCAAGTGTACTCCTAGTGGTTGGGACATACATCCTATTGGGTGGCCAATAGCTAGGCTTTCCACCTTATTTGAACTGTCTCTGCCTCACACGGTGGAGGTCAAGTCAACTTACCCATGTGTTCAAATGAAATAACGAACTGTGGGTGGAATTTAATGTCAAGCTCTATATCTTCCCCTGAGTCCATCTCTCGCTCTCTATTATTTTCTTTTTCTTTATCTATTTTCTTTTCTTTCTCTATTTCTTTTTCTTTCTCTTTTTTTTTCTCATGGGAATCTTAACTAAATTCATGAGAATGGACTTATTTATTTTGGGGAAGAAAATAGGTTGCATCCTCATATATCCTGACCTCATGAACTATGAAGGGTTTGAGATCTCCTTTGATGCAATACTCAATTCCACCCCTCATGAACTTTATGCACTAATGTAGAGAGGACAGAACTGTGTTGTTCTCATGTATCCATGTTCTCCCAAGCAAAGCATTGAAAGATGTATTTGAGTCTATAATATGAAACTTGGCTTCAATCTTCCAATCATCTTTCTCCCAATGGCACAATGGAGCCCAAGGCCCTCTCTCCTTGTTTATTGAATCCTCTCAACATCATCCTCTCCTTTTGGTGTTTTGAGATGTCGATCCTTAAGTTGGCAAGGGTTCTTAAACTCATAATATTGACTGATTCACCTTGGTTAACCAGAACTCTTGATAACATGTATCTGCCAATGTTCACTGTAATGTAAAGAGGGTGTTTGTGCTTGGTCATTCCTAGAAGCAAGTCTTCATCATTGAATGTAACTCCTAAGATGTCCTTTGAGTTGTGTGCCTCCTCTTCAGTAGTAATCAGCTGAGCTAAGCATGTCTCTAGATTAAGGAGATCCTTGACTAGATATTCCCTCATCTCTTTGGATAAGACAAGAGTGTCGTATATGCTTAATTTAGTTGGAAACTTTCTAAGATGTGCTAGGATGTTGAATCAACTTTAACTTGGTCCTCCACAAGCATATCCATAGGTGGAGCATCCTGTGGAGGGGCTATCTGCTCACTAGAACCAATGATGTGTTTACCCTTATCCTGAGGTGCCACCCTAGGAGGTAGAACTTTGCCACTGCATAGGTTGACTTCAATGACTTCTTGAAATGATGAACTTGTGGAAAGTTCCACCTTCTCATCAAGTATACTTATAGCTTCTCCTATGGGATCCTCGGAGTTAGTTGACTCCAAGTCAATCTCAAGAGGTGAGCCCCATTGATTCTGAAAAGTAAATTATGATTCTAAATCAGAAGAGAGGGGATCATAATGATTAGAGCTATCATTATTATTTTCTAGACTTGGAGAGTTTTCAAGAGGAATAAAAATCTAGAGTATCAAAAGTGGACAAGATGTAAATGAAAGCTTTCTTCATTGATTTATTTTTAGGTATAGGTACATGATAGAAATATAATAAAGTAACTAGGGCAAGGTATTTAATGCGCTTGTTCACTGATACAATGCTCCTGCTGGTAGAAGAGGAGCTAGTGAAGGAAGAAGCAGTAGCTGTAATTGTGGATGGAGTGTTGGATTCAGATGGTGGTTGTGCTATTGAACTATCTCGGGCAAGTAAGGTGGACTGCTGCTGCTGCTGCTGGATTGTCACCTTCTTCAAGTTGTCTTTGGTAATTTACAAACCTTCCTTAGTGTTGGAGGTTTGAGCTACCTCAAACATATATAAAAAGAGTTTCTTGATTTTAGAAACTACTTTTTTAGAGGTTGGGATAAGGCAATATCCCAACCTTGTTTATCTTAAGAGGATCACAGGTTTCCCCAAGAATTACCTAATAGGCGGAAGGTTGTTCTAATAAATATTCCTTAGAGATATAAGATAACTAGAACGACTTGTAGCTATGCTCAGCCCTTAAAGTAATACAATCCTCTAAGACATGACTAATCATGTGGTGGTTAGCAATAGTTAGGATCATTACTCTTGCCTTCCTACCTCTTGGACTCTATCGAAAGTCAGGTTTTTTAAGAGATTTTTAAATATTTTCCTAACTACCTCCTCTTGATGAATATGGCTATCCTCAGAGTAGGTGGGTAGTAGCAACCTGGTGGTGGATAGGAATATCGCTGCTGGGTAGGCTGCTGATGTAGTGGGAATGGCCATTGTGGTGGCTGATATGATTTCCGAGATGGTGGAAGAGGAGGTGGCAAAAAGGGTTGTTGAGCTTGGGGTCTCTCATACTAGACTCTGGCTAGTTCTTCCCTTTATCCACTAACACAATTGTCCTTGGCTTCTTCTTGAACACCTTCTAGCTTGGGCCGAGATGATTAGTCAGGAAAGGATAACTGTTTGGCTTCCTCTTATAGGCTAGCCACCTTGTTAATTAGTTTCTCAAATGTCTTGATGGTAAAGCCCTTAAGCATGAAGGTGACCGAGCCATGCAAATTCTTGAGGAGAATCTCAATGGCATGTTGCTCGGATAGTTGTGGCTCACATTTCATACTCAGGTTGTGCTACCTGAGAATATAATCAATAAGGGATTCATTGGGAACTTGTTTCACAACAGCGAGGTCGCCTACAGTCACTCTTTAATGAGCTCTAGCAAACCTCCTGATAAACAGGTGCTCAAACTCAACAAAAGTCCCTATTGAACCGTTGAGCAGTTCGACATACCAATCAAATGCAACCTCTGCTAGGCTGCTAACAAAAAGTCTGAATAAAAGTGTGTCACTGCCACTAACGTTGTGAGTCACTATAGCACACAAGAGGGGGGATGAATTGGGTTATATTAAAAATTTTAAAACTTAAATTTTAAATTTTAATTTTTAGTAAAAAATTATTTTTTGATTTTATAATGACAGGATACAATTCTTAATGCAGTAAAAATAAAAATACAATAAAGTAAAGAGAAAGTAGGCACAATTTTATGTGGTTCTAAAAACCCCAAAATCGACTCGTCCAGCCTAGCCATACCTAGGAATCCACTAAATGCAAAAATAACACAAATAGTACTCTCATAATGGGTAGTACAACCCCTATAATATGTACTCTCTAGAAGAGGCGGTACAAGCCCAAAATATGTTTTATAGCACAAAAGAAAAATACAAAATAATAAATTTTGATAAAATAAATCTCTCACAAATATACCAAATTCAATGATCTCACAACTTATAAATGATCACTTACAACTTAAAAAAATTTTGGCAGAGATAAAATGCTCTTAATATTGAAATAAATATCTTAAAGTGATCTTACTAAGATGTTTAAAATGATTTCAAAAAAATTTAACAATATTCTTTTACACAATAAAATAAATTTCAGAAAGGAATAATTTATTTTATTTTATAAAAAGATTCTTTCAATTAATGCTAATGATCACAAAGTACTTAAATAAAATGAGTATATGAGATCTAAGTATCTAGTAAGTTTTTAATTAAAAGAGAGATCTAGTAAATATAAAATAATTTCAGCATAATAATTTATTTTTAAATGCTTAAAATATACTTCTAAAATAGATCTAAGAATAAATGATCTTTCAAAATAAGACTAATGAGAAATATTTCAAGAAACCAAAATAAATTTGTAGGAAGTTAAAATTTTCAACAAGTTGAAATAGATCTACAAACTATCACAAGAGTTTATCACAAAAAAATGATTGAGAAACTTTGATGTGAAAAATAATGTCTAAGACTAATCCACCAAAAGTATAAATTGGAAAGAATAAATAGATGGTGAAAATAGCATGAATAACTAAAAAGGATTAAGATCAAGAAAACAAACTCAAGTAATTTAAGAAAGCTTGCTTAGTTGGAGATGTTGAAGCTTCCAAACCAATGATTTGATCTTGCAATATTTGGAGAACACTAGGAAGGAAAATCTAAGAAATTTTCTCTTAGATTTGCTGGAGGGATTTTGAATTTTGAATGAGGAATGTTTTCATGAAGAGAATGCAGGCTATTTATAGGCAAGAAGATCATATTTTTAAAATATATCATGCAAACCTCATGTTATCATCTAATAATTTAATATTTAATAAAATATAATTTATATTAAATAAATATTAAATTTAGGAGCCAAAATTTAGCTATTCACATGGGTAAGTCAAAAGTAATCAAATATGGCTCTTAATATATTCAAAGCATGTAGCATGCATTCATTATAAAAATCAGCTAATGTTTAGAAAATCATAATAAATTTAATTTTAATCAAAAGTGGGTCATGTAACCTCTTAAATTAAAGGAAAAAATTCAAGGAATCTGTTGGAGATGAAATCAGATATGAATTCTTTGATTAGAAAATAACTTTGGCTAAAATACAAAATTTTATATATTTTTGTTAACTTTGACATGTGATATTTAAAAATTATGATGTAATTTATATATAATCATAAATATGTTAGTTATCTTATAACCAGCAAATTAAATTAAAATACTTAATTATATTAAGTAAATAAAAAATTATACTTAATAGTTTTTATCATTTATTACTTTGACAATTTTAATGCTATGTATGAAACATAAAATTGAATGTTAATTAAATAAAGATTTATATAAATTAACCTCATTAAAATAATATGTTAAGTTGTGAGCAAATTGATGCATGCCAATGAACTCATATGAATAGTCATATAACCCAAAATATTGTATCTTGAGCTTCATATTATCCTTTTCATTCTTCTACTCTTGCAATTTCCTCTAATGTATTAGATATGTAATTAGCAATTGATATATCTAAAACACATAAAAATATTCATTAGAACATCCAAGCATTTTTTTTATCATCAAAATTAATTGCATTGAACATGAGGCTAATTAAGCCAACAATCTCCCCCTTTTTGATGATGACAAACTAATGTTGGGTATTGATTTTGATGAAGGTGCAAATTGACCTTTCATCATAGTTTTTGAAAAAAATTCTCTTAAAAAAAATTTATGCATAAGAGATGAATAATGTTGCTCCCCCTAAATGTATTCATGAAATAGACTTAATACTAACCAACATTTTACTCTTCTCCCCCTTTTGACAACATCAAAAAGTGAGAACAAACTACATACAATTTTAAATATTAGGATCTAACATTCCAAGCATGCATCTTAAAGTACAAAAATGTTCTTCTGGTAAGGGTTTTGTAAAAATATCTGCAATTTGTATATCGGTAATAATGAAATTAATATTAACATGACCTTTCAAAACATGATCCCTAATAAAATGATGTCTAATTTCTATATGCTTGGTTCGTGAGTGCTAGATAGGATTTTTAGTCAAACTAATAGCACTAGTATTGTCACACTGAACTAGAATGTTATCTTGCTTAATACTAAAATCTTCTAATTGTTGCTTTAACCAAAGGACCTGAGCAACACACTACCGACGTATGTACTCACTCGATAGTGGATAAAAAATTTTGTTTCTAGATGACCAAGACACAAGTGAGGATCAAAAAATGACATGTGCGGATGTGCTTTTTCTATCTACTTTGCATCCTACAAAATCAGCATCAGAATAAGCAACCAAATCACATGATAAAGAATTTTTAGGATGCCATAAACCTAACCTAGTAGTGCCTATCAAATACCGAAAGATACACTTGACTGTTATTAAATGAGATTCTTTTGGGTTGGCACGAAAATGAGCACACAAACAACAAACATAATATCTACTAGCGGTGAGGTATAAAAGTGAACCTATCATACTCCCATAAAGTTTTTGATCAACAAATTTTCCTAATTCATCTAAATCCAATTTTGTAGATGGGCTCAGAGTTTTACTAGATTTAAATCTTTTCATGTCAAACCTCTCAAGCAATTCATTTGTGTACTTGGTTTGATAGATGAATGTGCCATTTTCTTGTTGCTTCACTTGAGGACCTAAGAAAAAATTAAGTTCTCCCATCATACTCATTTCAAACTCTTTAAACATCAAAGATGAGAACTCATGGCATAAAGATTCATTTGTACTTCCAAATAATATATCATCTACATACACTTGTACCACAATCAAATCATCATCTATGCTCTTACGGAATAAGGTGGTATCTACTCTACCCTTTCTAAATCCATGATCTATCAAAAGTTACTTAACTTTATCATACCAAGCACGAGGAGCCCTTTAAACCATATAAGGCTTTCTTTAATTTATACACATGATTTGGACAATCAAGGCTCTCAAATCTAGGTGGTTGCTCTACAAATACATTTTGGTCGATAAATTCATTCAAAAATGCACTTATGACATCCATTTGAAAAAGTTTAAAATTTCTAAAATAAGCATAAGCAAGGAGTAACCTGATAGCTCCTAGTCTTGTTACGGGTGCAAAAGATTCTTCAAAATCTATACCTTCAACTTGTGTGTACCCTTGTGCAACTAACCTAGCTTTATTTCTAACAATACAATCTGAATCATCTAGCTTATTCCTAAAGATCCATTTTGTTCCAATGACATTTTGATCTTGGCGTCTTGGGACTAATTCCCAAACATCATTTCTTACAAATTGATTCAACTCCTCTTCCATAGCAATAATCCAAAATTATCATTTAATGCTTCTTCTAAATTTTTTGCTCAACCTCGGATAAAATGTTGAATGATCTACAACTTCTCTACTATGTCTTCTAGTCATAACTCCTTTTGAAGGCTCTCCTATTATTAGTTCCTTCGGATGATTTTTATTATATTTCCATTCTTTAGGCAATGAATCATCCATATTATCTTCTAAAAATATTTTCTTAAAATTATCAATCTCTTCATCAATCACTTCATTTCTAATAGGATCAATTAAATTTTCATCAAAAATATCATGTATTGATTCTTCTACAATCATTTTTTCTTTTATTGAAAACTCTATAAGCTCTACTAGAAAGAGAGTATCCTAAGAAAATACCATCATCTAATTTGCAATCAAACTTACCTAAATGATCTTTTCCATTATTCAAAATAAAGCATTTACATCCAAATACATGAAAGTGTTCAATCTTATTCTTTCCAAAAAAATAATTCATAGGCGTCTTCTTCAAAATTGGTCTAAAATAGATCCTACTCATCACATAACATGCATATTTACTTACGCTAAAATATTTTGGCAATTTATACTCATCAAGCATAGATCTACTTAATTCAATTAATATTCTATTTTTCTCTCTACTCCATTTTGTTGGGGAGTTCTAGATGCAGAAAAATTATGTCTAATCCATGTTCATCACACAATCCTCAAATAATTTATTTTCAAATTAGCCACCATGATCGGTTTGAACCATATTAATCAAAAGGCCTTGTTCCCTTTGAATATATTTAGAAAACTTTCTAAACTCACCAAAACATCATCCTTGTAAGTTACAAATAAAACCCAAGTATATCTAGAGAAATCATCAACAATCACAAAACCATAATTTTTCCACCTAAGCTAGTGGTGTTAATTGGACCAAATAAATCCATGTGCAATAATTCTAGAGGTCTAGAAGTAGAAATAATATTTTTACTTTTAAATGAGCTTCTAGAATACTTACCATGAATGCATGCATCACAAACATAGTTTGAATGAAAATTTAATTTAGGAAATCCAACAACTAAATCTAGTTTGGCAATTTTATTAAGTGTGTGCATGTTAATATGACATAGTCTCCTTTGCCATAACCATATATCATCATAAGTGCTTTTAAAACAAAGTAAATTCAAATTCACATCATGAAAGCTATCTAAATCAATAACATAAATATTTTTATATCTTTTTTCTACTAACAATTTTCATTATTTTTTTATAATGCAATATGATGCATGGAATACTACATTCAAACCTTTATCACATAATTGACTAATAGAAATTAAATTATGTTTTAATCCTTCTACTAGAAACACTTTATCTAAAGTGATAGAATTCTTACAAATAGAACCAATGCCAATGATCTTTCCCTTTGCATTATCTCCATATGTAACAAATCCTCCATCACTTGATTCTAAAGTTATGAATTTATCTTTATCTCCTCATATGTCATATTGAACATCCACTGTCCAAGTACCACATGCCTTCTTTGATTTTGCTTTGAAGGCATTCCTACAAAAGAAGCTCACATGTTAACTTTTGGAACCCAAACATATTTGGGTCCACATTCTATATTTGAAGAAAGATATCTATCATGCGTGGTTTGTGTAGTGCTTGTACCTTTTGGTACCCATACATAAGATGATTGCTTAGTATTTTGTAATTTACGTGCATAGCAATCAAATGAAATATGCTCTTTTCTATCACAATAGTTGCACCAAACATTAGTGTTTGCATATGACTTAGCATGATAATTATAAGGTATATGAGTGGGATGTGTATGATGTAAATAATTTCTATTAAATGTTTTTCTTGATGAAGTATTATAATGAACTTATGATTTGAAACATAATTATAATCTTGCTTTTAACAAGATATTCTCTCTTTCAAGTTTACATACAAGTAAGGAACAATTTAATAAAAAGTATTTTTACTTTTAAATTATCACATTCATTTTTTAAATCACAAAAATGCATATCTAAATTTTTATATTCTTTTCTAAGGTTTTGTATTTTCTTTTTAATTTTTATATTCAATAACTAAATCATTAAAAGCATCATCTAATTGATCATAAGATATATCATTACATACCTCTTGAGAATCTAAGTCAGATTCTCCATTTGCCATAAGACATATGTTGACCTCTTCATCGAATGAGCAAGTACTTGATTCATTTGAATCTGGATTAGCCCATAAAGCCGTCTTCTTCTTCTTATGGTACTTTTTCTCCATCATATTTTTTCTTCTTTTTATATCAATCTCTTTCTTCTTTGATTCAGCAAGTTCTGGGCAATCACCTCTTATGTGTCCAGGCTTTTTATAATGGTAGCAAATGATCCCCTCTCCTGTAGAAAATTTTTTAGTTTGAAATTTATAATTTTTAGAATTTTTATACCTTTGATTCTTCTTCCTTAGCAAGTTCCCAAGCCTTTTGGATAGCATGACCACCTCATCACTATCACCATCCGAGCTTGAGGTGTTATGCTCATCACTCATCAACTTGTAATGCAATGGCTTTTCCTTTCTCCTTCTCCCTTTTTTGTTGAGTTATCCATCTTATCCCTTTGAGCAATAACCTATTCATGTGCTATCAAAGAACCCAAAAGCTGATCAAGTGGATAAGTAGATAAATCCTTAGCTTCACTAATAGCTGTTACTTTAGCTTTCCATTCTTTTGGATGACATCTAAGAATCTTATAGACTTAGTCTTGATTCCTATATGTGTTTCCAAGAGAATGCAATGTGTTAATTATTTTCATGAATCTAGTATACATATCAGAAATAGATTCAGAAGGAGACATATGAAATAGCTCATATTCATGAACAAGTCTATTTATGTGAGCATCTTTAACTTCACTAGTTCCTTCATAAGTTATAATGAGTTTATCCCATATTTCTTTTTTGTACTTAACATAGAAATTTTCATGTAATCATCGGGTAATAAAGCACAATGTAAAGTATTACAAGCCACAGCATTTAATTCATCAAGTTCTCTTTCACTGAGCCATTCCTCAAAAGGTTTTCTACTTTAATTCCATTTACTTCTCTGGGTGTATGATATTGATGTGTCAACATATACGACATGCGTGCATCTTGACCTCTTAAAAATGTACTAATTCTATTTTTTCCAATTGTCAAATGGTACACTATCTAAAAGTGGAGGTCTATGAGTGGATTGTCCCTCTGGTAGTGAACCCTTTGGGAAATCTTGTGCCATAGTGAAAAGATCTACTCTTGGATGTTAAGCCAATAAAAGAGCCTAGACTCTGATACCAATTGTGAGTCACTATAGCACCCAAGAAGAGGGGGAAGGGGGGATATTAAAATTTTAAAACTTAAATCTTAAATTTTAATTTTTAGTAGAAAATTAATTTTAATTTTATAATGATAGGATACAATTCTTAATGCAAAAAATAAAAGTGATTAAAGTAAAGATAGACAATAGGCACACAATTTTTTTTCGTGGTTAAAACCCCAAAGCCCCTACGTCCACCTAGCCACCCTTGCTAGGAATCCACTAAATGCAAAAATAGCTTACAAATAGTACTCTCTATAGCAGGTACAACCCTACAACAATATGTACTCTCTAGAAAGGTACAAAATAAGTTTTATAGCACAAAAAGAAAAATATAAAATAATAAATATTGATAAAATAAATCTCTCACAAATATACCAAGCTATCCAATGATCTCACAACTTATAAATGATCACTTACAACTTAAAAATTTTGGCAAGCTAATATGCTCACTTAATATTGAAATAAATATCTTAAAGTGACCTTACTAAGATGTTTAAAAATGATGTCAAAATAATTTCACAATATTCTTTTACACAATAAAATAAATTTCAGCAAGGAATAATTTATTTTATTTTATAAGATTCTTTCAATTAATTCTAATGATCACAAAGTACTTAAATAAAATGAGTATATGATAGATCTAAGTATGCTAGTAAGTTTTAATTAAAAGAGAGATCTAGCAAATATAAAAATAATTTCAGCATAATAATTTATTTTTAAATGCTTAAAATATACTTCTAAAATAGATTTAAGAATAAATGATCTTTTCAAAATAAGACTAATGAAGAAATATTTCAAGAAACCAAAATAAATTTGTAGGAAGTTAAAATTTTCAAAGTTGAAATAGATCCTACAAACTATCACAAGAGTTTATCACAAAAAAATGATTGAGAAACTTTGATATGAAAAATAATGTCCAAAGACTAATCCACCAAAAAGTATAAATTGGAAAGAATAAATAGATGGTGAAAATAGCATGAACAACTAAAAAGGATTAAGATCAAGAAAACAAACTCAAGTAATTTGAGAAAGCTTGCTTAGTTGAAGATGTTGAAGCTTCCAAACCAAGGATTTGATCTTGCAATATTTGGAGAACACTTGGAAGGAAAATCTAAGAAATTTCTCTTAGATTTGCTGGAGGGATTTTGAATTTTGAATGAGGAATGCTTTCATGAGGAGAATGAGGGTTATTTATAGGCAAGAAGATCATATTTTAAAATATATCATGCAAACCTCATGTTATCATCTAATAATTTAATATTCAATAAAAATATAATTTATATTAAATAAATATTAAATTTAGGAGCCAAAATTTGGCTATTCACATGGGTAAGTCAAAAGTAATCAAATATGGCTCTTAATATATTCAAAGCATGTAGCATGCATTCATTATAAAAATCAGCTAATAATGTTTAGAAAATCATAATAAATTCAATTTTAATCAAAAGTGGGTCATGTAACCTCTTAAATTAAAGGAAAAATCCAAGGAATCCATTGGAGATGAAATCAGATATGAATTCTTTGATTAGAAAATGACTTTGGCTAAAATACAAAATTTTATATATTTTTGTTAATTTTGACATGTGACATTTAAAAATTATGATATAATTTATATATAATCATAAATATGTTAGTTATCTTATAACTAGCAAATTAAATTAAAATACTTAATTATATTAAGTAAATAAAATAATTATACTTAATAGTTTTTATCATTTATTACTTTGACAATTTTAATGTTATGTATGAAACATATAATTGAATGTTAATTAAATAAAGATTTATATAAATTAACCTCATTAAAATAATATGTTAAGTTGTGAGCAAATTGATTCATGCCAATGAACTCATATGAATAGTCATATAACCCAAAATATTATATCTTGAGCTTCACATTATCCTTTTCATTCTTACTCTTGCAATTTCCTAATGTATTAGATATGTAATTAGTAATTGATATATCTGAAACACATAAAAATATTCATTAGAACATCCAAGCATTTGTTTGTTATCATCAAAATTAATTGAATTGAACATGAGGCTAATTAAGCCAACAGGCGTTACAATAGCTAGCTCTAAAATGTGCAATATGCTGACGCGGGTTCCCACTACCATCAAAGATCTTGAAGGAAGGGGCACAAACCCCTTGGGGTATTGAACTACATCAAATTCCTTTGGGTATGGTCTACCCTTTGGAATAGATGAGCTCCCCCTGGCTTGCACCATCGCACTTCCCTTTCTCTACCATATGCTTGCTATCATTTTCATGCATGGGGTGTTATTTGTAACCTATACAAGCTACTAGCATCATCCTCGTGGGAGTGCACCTAGGGCATCTAAAGTATGTACCAACTCACGGTCTATGAGCTATCATGAGAAGGATGTGGCGGGGTTGAATGCAATGCTAAAACCATTGCCATCAACTCCTCTACTTTCTTCTCCATCTTGTCAATGTGATCTTCTCTCTGTCTGAGATGGTGGAGGAGATGCCGAGTCGAGTGAGAAGTGTCACCTTTCTTGAGCACAACACCTTCCTGGCTAAGTTGATCCCTCTATAAGGACCACCATGTATCAGCCATGTGGACTTTGACTATGTCATCCAACATGTCATCCTCACAGGATCAAAGCTGACTCTATCCTCCTCGATGCAGTGGTCAGAGAATTCACCTTTTCTCGATAAAGTATTTCATTAATATGCCATCTATCGTCGGTCTACTATGTCTAGGGGTATGAATACTCATTATTTCTAGCATATGGGTGCTCTATGCCTCTATGCAATAGACCTATTATCAAGACTTCCTCATCGAGAGGATCAAGCTCATGGGGACTATTTTGACGTTCCTCCCTCTCTCCCTCTATCGTGGTGGTGATCGATGATGCTCTTGGGTTGCCACTCCTTCACGATCATAGGAGGTAGAGGGTCAGAAAAGCTTCGATCTCACTCACTCAGGTGGAATGGATGGAGCGAGGTCCTTGACCATAGTGGATCACCAGTGGGGATGGTCTCTCCCCGGATGGGGGCTTCTGAATCTTGGCAGGAATGATAGATGTTGTAAGATGAATGGGAGATGGTGGATGGCGAGGGGAGCGGTGTGATGGCGACTGCCTCTCAACTAGAGATCTCCTCCTACATCAAATTGCGCTAATAAGAATAATATTGTTTGAATGATTTGCCCTGATAGGGGGACGGTCAGAGAAATCCATCAGGGCGGAGGATGCTAACTACCTAAAATACATCCATAACTCTCTCTTGCTTTCCCGGGCAGATACTCGAGCCTCCATGGCTCTCTCTCTCTCTCTCTCTCTCTCTCTCTCTCTCTCTCTCCATAGATCTGACCCCTAACACTCCTAGGGATCATGGATCTCAAATCGAACAAGGTACCGGCTCTAAGCATTCTTAAGCACTGCCGACCTGGTGTAGAACAATCCTAAGTCCGGCATAGGGCCTCTTATACTCCCTAACCGGTGTATCAAAGTATGCTGATGGTGGAGGCGATACAACGATCCTCCTGTAATCTTCCTCTCCATTTGAGGTCGAGAGAGAGTAGAAACTGCTGCCACTCAAAAGTTGAGAGGTCTTACGGGGAGAACCCTCATCAGCTATATGGGAAGCAGTGTCAAGCTCTCTGGCTGCTTGCTCATGATCCTGCTTAATCTTTTAATTTTTGTTGTGGCATTGGGTGTGGGTGCAAAGCAGAGCAAGAGCTGGAACCTACCTCGAATGTGGGGGAGACTATCTCAGAGGCTAAAATAGCCTTTCCTTTTAAGGTAACAAAAGAGGAGTTAGCAGCTCTTGTTGGAGCTACGGCAAGGGTGATTGACTGAACTTGTGTGGAAGTAGCTGGTACTGACATTGACACTGAACAAGGTGTAGGAACCACTACGGCCTTCCTCTTCAATGAGGGAAACTCAGAATCAGATGGAATATCCAAGCAGATGAATGTCTTCTATCCTGCCACCTCCTCCCTGCTAATGGTTGTGAGGGCTACCCCCTCATGAGTAATCTAGACCCCCTCAAAGCCACAACCAAAGTAGATCAGGTGTGCATCATTAGTCATGGTGAGATTGGCTTGATCCAAGGCCAAATCTATACCAAAGGGAAAAGAGAAAACAAACTTGCTAGGAGCCACGATCACTGCACTGACTGGAGGTGAAAAGGCAGTCTAAAACCACTCCATTTGTTGAAACATAATTGAGTTAGACCCTTGCTTTAGTATTCACTCATTGACTTCTAAATATGATTTATAATTTGAACCCACACTTAACAAATTTATGTATTCTAAGTGGGGTTCATTGAATTTTTGGAGAGATTTTTTATATTGGAGGAGAGACTTTGCCATATGGATTTAAATTTGGAACCCAAACTCAACCAATTTAGGTAGGTTGTGGGGTTCAAATATTTGGAGAGACTTTGGAAATATATATGTGTTGTATGTCTTGTTTGAAAGTTTAATTTGGAAAACCTTTACATAGCAAATTTAGGTATGCTAAAAAAGGTTCCCAAATATGTGTTTGAAAATTTTGTGGAAACATCTTTGCTTGTGATGATTTATTATGTGTGTGATATATGTTTGATTTGAAATGAGGCTCTTAGTTAACAAATTTGGCATGTTAAGTGGAGGCCAAATGTGATTGATATATGTTTGTTATTTTTGGTTTGAAAATGTGACCCTCATTTAGGAAATTTGGTATGCTAAATAGGGGCCAAGTGTGTTTGATATGTGGATTGATTTGAAGATGAGGCTTCAGTTAACAAATTTGGTATGTTAAGTAGGAGCTAAGTGTATTTGATTTGTGTTGATGTGACCTTTCTTTGGAAAAGAGGGGGGAACTCTTATTTGACAAATATGGTATGCCAAATAGAGTTCAAATATATGTGCTTGTGCTTTGATGTTTTGAAAGTGGGTTCCATGCTAAACACATTTGGGTATGTTAGGATGGAACTTACTTATGTGTTTGTGGATTTTTTTGAAAGTGAGTTCCATGCTAAAAAAATTTGGGTATGTTAAGATGGAACTTACTTATGTGTTTATGGATTAATTTTGAAAGTGAGTTCCATGCTAAACAAATTTGGGTATGTTAGGATGGAACTAATTTGTTTGTGGATTTGTTTTGATTTTGGGGATTGGATTTCCATTTAACAAATGTGGGTGTATTAAAATGAAATTCAAAAGTGCTTACTTGTTTTTAAAAGGGGATCTTTACTTAATGAATTCGGGTTTGTTAAGTGAAGTTCATATTTTGATTTTAATTTGAAAAGGGAACCCTGACTTAACAACATATGAATGTGTTAAATGGGGTTCAAATATATTTTGATTTTGATTTTGAAAAAGAGAACCTTCACTTAATAAATTTAGATTAAGTGAAGTTCATATTTTTATTTCAATTTGAAAAGAGGGGACTCCTACTTAATAACATATGAATATGTTAAATGGAGTTCAAACATATTTTGATTTTGGTTTCACAAGGAAACTCCCATTTAACAAATAGGATCATGTAAGATGGAGTTTCTTGTTTTGTTACTATTTTGAAAATGTGCTTTTGAAAAATTCTATTTTTTGAAATGAAAGGAAATGATGTATTTTTATTTATGAAAGGCAATCCTCATTTAACAAATTTATGCATGTTAAATGAGGGTTGATTATTTTTTTATTTTTGAAAAGAGATTTGAAAATTTTATATTTTGCAGACTTTTTTGCATGATTTTGTTTTTAAAAAAAGTTCTTTTGGAAAAATTTATAATTTTGCAAAAAGATACTTTATTTGAAATTTTGTTGAAATTTTCTTAAGCACAAGATGAACCTTGCCTCACCAAGCTAGTGGTAAAGAGGTTCTAATTTTAGTCATATCCTTTTATTGATTGATTCTTATACTATTTGGGAACCTAATTGAGGTTTCAAGACTTATATGGAGTGAGGTCCTAAAACCAAAAGGATGTTGGCTAGCTTTGCTTAAGGATGAAATAAGCTAAGTGTCAATGGAAAGATAGATAGTCATGGGCTTATGTAAAACATAAATCCACTATCGATGCTTGGAGACAACAATTATCTACTAGAGATAGAAAGAGGAACTTTCCCCAATGGAGTCACCAAAAAATTTGTGGTGTTTATTTTCAGTTTGTGTGTATGGGGAGACATCACACAAATATGAGGGTGTACCTATTGAAGTGATCAAGTATGACATTAAGGAATAGTGCACTATCTCAAAAGATAGAAATCACTACCCTACAATAGACCTAATCACCTAATAAGGACTCCCAAAGCATGATGGGTCTTTCAATATACCAAATATTTTTCCCTACTTTACATGGATGAATAAAGCAGGGTTTATTTAATTTGGGTTGTAAAGTTTCCTATGGGGGAAAGCGCCCATAGTTAATTACATCCTAAGGAAGGTTAATTTCTTAGGAATACTCTCGATTAAAGTAGGTAATTATTATCTCCAAAGATTTCAATGATAAGACTATCAATAAATTGGCTATGTTAGAAAATCAAATGGGATAAATAAAAAAGGAGAGACTTTTTATTGAAGCCAAAAGGAGATGAGTAGGGGATATATAGGAAATATAGTGAACCTATCCTATGGTTGGGCTTTATATGTTTGAAGTTGAGGAGAATTATATGTTTGAATTAGAATTTTATTAGAAAGCTAGGACTTATAATCTAATAGCACAAGGTTATAAAAATGCTTAAGAGGTGAGAATTTATGCTTGTACCCCGAAGAAAATAGCAAACTCGGATCCTAAATTTGGAGAGCTTTAGCGAGAGCCAAAGCTCGCCCTAAATTTGAGCGAATATGGGTATATGGTTTACCTCCACAAGAGAGACTGCTGAACTTATAACCTCTTAGTATGAACAATGAGCGGTATGAACAATGTGGTCAAGTCATATGATTTTGCAACATGGTCATGTTGTTAATATTTAGAAAGAGATTAAAGTCCTTAAACCCTCCCTAAGAGACTAGAGCATGAGTGGTATGAACAATGACTTAATCTAATGCAAATCCTATCAACTTTTTATTTGATTTTTTTACTCTTTATTTTGATAAAGGCTATAGGATTTTTATATGCTTAAATGCATGACAAAAAAAGGTTATTGGCTAAATCAATGAAAGAGGTGTTTTCCACCACAAGGGAGACCCTCAAATGTCAAGTCTCCGCCTATCATGCAAGGATGGAAACCCTCTCTTAGTAAGAGTGAAGCAATATGGATGCATGATATTAAGTATACAACATTCAACTAAGAGATTGCTAAATCTTTTAGTTATCTTGATTTAATGTGTAGGCTTTATGTGAGGTTATGAGTTATTTAGAAGATTTAGCCATGAGTTGTAATTGGGGTAGAAAATTTAATTTTCCCAAAGAGCATAACCGGATCTTGGCCACACATTAAATCACCATGTAAATAAGAAACTAAGAAGAGGCATGCTATTTCTATTATGAAATTATAAACAAAATATCAAACAATTTATAAATCCAACATAAAAGAATAAAAGGCTTATGCGGTCGGGTACTATCGTACAACCTAAAAAGAAAAATGGGTAGCCGAGCTCTACCCTTATACAACCCGGTATATGAAAGAATAATTATAATTACAAATAAATAAATGCTATAAGGGTCTGCATTCTTCATATCTCCTTCATTTCTTCATTTGGTTTGC
The DNA here is from genome assembly GCA_021442155.1 of Cymbidium sinense. Taxonomy (NCBI): domain Eukaryota; kingdom Viridiplantae; phylum Streptophyta; class Magnoliopsida; order Asparagales; family Orchidaceae; genus Cymbidium; species Cymbidium sinense. The sequence goes on from CM038222.1 coordinate 150,556,508, forward strand.
TTCCTTTAAAGGCATCATAGGGCCTCCCAGGACAAGGCCTTCTAGCCACCACTCATCTTAATTCCCCATAACACTAATCCTAATTCCTAATGCAAAATTATATTAAAAGTAGGAAAAATTCTAACTACACTTGCAAAATAAGTGTTAGCTCAACACACCATACAACCCAAGTGGTTATATGAATAATTTGGACTTAGCACCATGCACATGGGTAACCAAGCCCATCTATCTTAACTTAGATTATGCTTAGGGGCTAAGCAACTTGCAAAAGAGAGCATTTATATTTATTTTAAGCACCACTTAAGCACAATCTCCTGCAAGAGATATGATTAAGCTAATCACGGCCTAACATCCAGTCTACAAAGCATACATCCTAACATCCAGTCTACAATAATACACCATAAAACCAAATATACATCACTCCATGCACCGCCCTAACGTAAAGCTAAAAGTGGTGACTAAATTCTAATGTGTGTGCATTAAGGCTTATCTGGTATGCCTCAACTAGGCTTTATTATAATTTTCTAAGTTTGAAAGGATTTAATTGTAAAGGATGGTTTTACTTTAAATGATTTAGTTAATTTAGGAATTTTCACTTAATGTTTTCTTTTGTTCCACTTAACTTACTCTTAACAACTAAATGTTATAAAAAGAAGAAAAGAGAGGATCACTCTCTCTTATCCCTACTTAAGCCACATCTAAAGCATATTAATTAATCAATTCTCTTTAGTGAATGGATTATTACATATATTAAATTAATCCTAAGTTTAGGTTCATTTTAAATATACTTATTCAATATGAAAGGCATCTTAAGATTAATTGGACTTAATTACTATCGCATAATGCATATTTATTCATTTCTTCCAATCATATGTAACATGCATATGTTTAAGTCCTAAACATACCTATACATGAATTATGTTTTAGCATACTTAAATGATGAAAATGAACATATATATTTAAAGTTTATATTTTCTTTTAATTGAATTATTTTTATAATATTAATTTAAAGCTCTATCTAAATTCTTATGCAAAAATACATAGGAATGTAAGAAAGAGAGCTTTTGATCACATGATTAATTAATTCTATCTCTTAAATAATTACAAATGCATGTATTTTGGTAATAGAAAGAGGGGTTTTGACTCCATAATTAAGTACACACACATGTATGAGAGACATGAGCTAGTATATGCTTTTGTTAACCAAGGAAGTGAGATAATCAAATGACCTCCTTGGGGCTACTTAAAGCCTCATATTCCCAGGGTGTCCAGACCAACTATTTTCTTTTCTAAAATACATATGGATGTACATGTAAATAAAGGAGACTAAACCATTTAAAAGTTGTATTTTATTTGATTGAAAAGATTTATGCACATGGAGTAACGTCTTATTTAAATTATGATATTGAAATATGTAAGAATGAAATCAAATGGAGTACATGTCATTGTTAACTAGGGAAGTGAGATAATCAAATGACCACCTTGGGGTACTTAAAGCCTCGTATTCCGGGGTGTCCAGACTAAATACCCATTAACATTCTTACTTACATAAATCAATATATGTGAATGAAAGAAAAAAACTTTACTTCATACACTTAAGCTATAATCATTTGCATTTCCTATGTATTCATAACTAGCATTTATACCATATGTAATCACTTGTTTATAAGATTTGGAAAGTAGATTTAGATTTAATAGTGATAATAGCCATATATATATATTAAATTAAATCAACACATGCAAGCTTGACATAAAGGAAATTATTTATGTTTAATTAATTTTTAAAGAAATGAATGCATGATTCAAGTGGCATACAACATTTTAATATGTTTGGGAAGAAATAAAGAGACACATGCATCTAATTTCATTCAATCCCACTAATTCTTAAGGACAATCATATTAAATAAGCTTATTTAAAATAAACCAAAGTTTTTTAATGACACTTTTGATTTTATGTTTAACTTGATTTAAGAGGTGTGAGAAAGATTTGCTAATCCTAATCCCATTCCCCATGTGTAAGTTAATTTGATTTAAGGAAAAGCAATTCTATTGATTTTTGGATTAATTAGGTTAAGGTGTGAATTAAATCAATTAATTAAACCCTTGCCTATGTTTCCTTAAGGTAATTGATTAAATAATTATGAATTATTGTAATATGAAAATACAATGAAAAGTAAATAGCAATGCTACTATGAAATGAAAGGGGTATAATGCAATTAGCTCATAATCATTTATTAATTAAGCTTAAGGAACTATTTTAATTACTTTCATGATTTTCTCACACATGTGAGCTAATAATAATTTCACTAACCTCTTTTGGTTCTTGAAAACCTAAAGCTCTACCCAAGATTAAAATAAGGAAATCAGATTCTTGATTAGGTGATTAATCCATTAATTAATTTTTCCTTAATTAATTAACAAAGTTAAACAATTATCTTGGAATTGAGATGGGCTTAAGGGAAAAATATAGGGAAAGAAGCCCCAACCTAATTCCATAAGCTACCTACTGACCAAGCATGAGTTAATGTGATTTGGATTTTATCTTAGCTAATTAAGCCATTACTTAAATATTAATTAGCACTTTGGTTGAAAAGGGAGGGAAAATTTGGTAAAAGGACGAGGAGGGAGACTCCAATCCACTTCCCTAAGTCTCCTTACTATTCAACAATGATTAGAGAGTCCAAATAATTAAATAATTACTGTTCATATGCTTAATTATCTCTTAATTAAGTTTAAAAGGTAATTAGGGCTTAATCAATCAATTTTTATAATTAAGCAACCAATAAATTCCAAAAGAATTGGGGAGGCAGAGGTCATCCCCCTAAACATCCTTAAAAAGTTTAAAATTGATTGGGTATTTAATTAGAGAGTAATTAAGTTAATTAAAATTTTAATTAAACCTTAATTAAGTCAAAATTTCTATTTTAAATTAATTAAGAATATTTTTAATGTATTCCTCTCTAAATGCCTTTAAAATTAGCCATTTTTTATTTTTTTTTATTTTTGGATTTTTCTACAATTAGTTATAAATTTCAAAAGTTTCAGCCTTAAAATCCAATTAATAACCCTAATTAAACCTAATCCATTAATGCCATGTGGCACGTAGATGCGGCGCACTTTCTACTTGGCATCATAGAATTGGTTATTTAAGTTGTCACGTCCACACGTCAAGTCAGGTGGCAGTGGATGCAGCATTAATCCTCGCCGTCCGATCTCAAGGATCAAACCCGAGGCGTAAGAGGATAATCTCGTTTGATCTAGCGTGATTTGATTAGAGATGTCTGTTCAAATCATAGAGAACAGATGACCTGTGATCCTTCTTCCCATGAGCGATGAACTACAATGTCCGTCTACCATGGATCATTTGATCCAACCTCACCCAAGTTCGGATGAACTTCAAAATCAACACACACCATCAAGGGAAGGAAACGAGCACATCCAATGGTCAAGATTACATGCAATGGAAATTCTCTTTGAAAAGGACCAACCACACTTAGCTAAAGATTAGTTTTCATGAAAATACCTCACCAGAGTAAGGATCGATGGTTCGCACGCTTGAGAAAGCTTCGTCTAGTTGAGACGAAGCCCTATTGGTCAACACGAGCCTTGATTTGGTGTGAATCACCTTGGAGACTAAGATCCTCCTCCTTGGCATTCAATTTTGATCAAACTCGAGCTTGGAGTTGATTTGGAGCTTGAGAAGTGATTTGGGTGGCCTCGATGAGGTGTAGAGATGGTGTAGGAATAAGGAATTTGATTGAGGTGGGGTGTTGACAAAGTTAGGATCGAAGCTAGCCTCCCCTATTTTGGTTTCGCATGGGTAGAGAGAATACCAAATGTGGGGAACTTGGAATCACTCTAGAACTCACAAGGAAGCTCGGCTTGGTGTTAGGAAGCTTGTACAAAGTGAATTTATCTATTTCCCATTCAAATTGGGGGAGTAAACCTCCTTGATTTGCTGAGTTGGATGGGCGAGGGCCTCTATTTTTCAACCTGGCTAGTTGCCATCGAGGATCGGAGGTGTCTCAATCGAGTCCATGTGGCTTGATTGGGTTGGAGGTAGTTATGGGAGGTCAAAGGTTGATCTTGGCATTTGGTTTCCTTGATCCCTTGGGTGACTTGTATGGGAGGTGGCTCACCTCCCATTGGTCCATGGCAAGTCCTATTCCCTTTTCAACTTGGATTCATGATGGAGAGTGGGAGGCTACCATTTATGGGTGGAATCCTTTGTGAAGAGGGCTTCACCAATAGATTATGGCTTGTATGGGGTCCACTTTGCTTTTGGGATGACTTTGGGCTGACTTGGGTTGGGTTTGGTCAGCCACCAAAATCACATGGGTTAGTTTTATGGGTTTTGGCTTCATTTGGTCAAATGGGTTCACATGTGTTCATGTTGGGTTGTGTTGACCAATTGGTCAAATTAGGTCAAAACAAGGCTTAAGTTAGTTTCAAATGATGATTTGAAGAGTTTTAGTTCAAGTGGTTTCAATCAATTTGGCCTAAGTTTGATTTTGGCTCACTTAGATTCATAGAGGTCAAATGGGCTAGGTTGACCGATTTGACCAATTTGACCAAATTGGGGTTAAGTGATGGTTCAAGTTTAATTGCCTAATTGAAAATGATTGTAGGCTTTGGTTTGAATCAATTTGGATTTAATTTGGATTCTTTAGATCAATTTGGGCTAGGTTGGGTCAAGTTGACCAATTGGTCAAATTGGGCTTAATTATGGCTTTGGTCAAGTTCAATAATCAATTTGGAATGAACTTGAGCCATTAGTTGCAATCAATTTGGGATGGATCATGATTTGACTTGTTTTGGCCTTTTAGGCTAATTTGAGTCAACTTGGGTCAAATGGCCAATTGGACTTGGTTTGGCTCAATTGAGGGTCAAGTCATGTTCAATCATTGATCATGAGTTGGTTTGAATCAATGGTTTCAATCAATTTGGGGTATGGTGGGTTTGGCTTGTTTAGGTTTCATTTGGGCTGAGGTTGGTCAAGGACCAAGTTGACTTGGTTTGACCCAATTCAAGGTGGTTGATCATCCTAGGGTGATTGTTGATAATGATATCAGGTTTGGATGGGCCTGGTTCAATCCAATTTGGTTTGAATTAGAACTTGGCTCAAAAAAGCCCTTTAGGCCACTTTAGGTTAAGTGGACCTAAATGAGTCAACTGGTTTGGTTTTAGCTTGATTCAAGTTTAGTTGAACTTATATGTGAGCATAGGATTGAAATATAAATCCAACTACAATCAATTTGGAGTCCAATGAATTTTGGCTCAATTGAAGTTTTCAAGCTAAAAGGGCTAACTTGGGCTTGACTTTGGTTGACCTGAGTTTGGTTTGATAATTGTAGGTTTTATTTATATTTGGATAAATGATTGATTCAAGGAAAATCCATTAATTTTGGCTTGATTTGGATAGGATTTAGCAAGTCCAAGGAAATGGCTAAAAAGGCCTGAATTGGGCTTTGGTTTTATTTTGGACTTATTTAGGTCATGTGAATTTATATTTCATTTATATTTGGGAGTATAAATGAAGATATAAAAGATCCATTAGAAAATCACTTGAGTTTGGAGTGAATTGGAAGCAAATTTGACCAAGCTGAAGGATGTATGTCAGAAAGCCTTAAGTAGGGAATTGATTTAGTTTGCTTTATTTTTGGTCATTGGAGGGTGGGTTTCATTTATATTTATGAATATAAATGAAGGATTAATCGAATTATAAAGAAATCAATTGATCTTCGATTGATTTGTATGAGATTTGATTAAACTTATGGAGGTGGGTCCATAAGACTTAAGAAAGGATTTGATTGGATTTGGATTTAGTTTGATTTAGTTTTGGCTATTTGAGTTTATATCTCATTTATATTTATGAATATGAATGAAGATATAAATGATTCATTAAGAGATCAATCAAGTTTGGGTTGAATTGGGTGGAGATTTGGCTTAGTTTATGAGAATGGGTCATATGGCTTAGGAAGGAATTTTGATTTCGGATTTGATCTTAGGATTGAATTATTTAGTTTGGAATTTTGATTTGGATTTGGTAAATGATTTAGGGTTTGAATTGATCTTTGATAAAATCAGATGAATTGGGATTGATTTGAATTTGGTTGAGGCTAAGTCCAGAAGATGAAATCAAAGGCTTATGAAGAATGTTGATCTTGGATTTGATTATAGGTTTCAATGATTTGGTTTGGAATTTGGATTTAGATTTGATATCTAAGTTGGATTTGAGGTTTGGTTAGAGGAGGAAAGCATGGATTTGGTTTAGGCTATAGGGTAGGTAAGTCTTCTAAGTCCCTAAGGCATAACCTATTCTTATGGCTAACCCTTCTAAGTCTATAGGCTTAGGTTAAGTGTTCACCTAATCACTAGAAGTGTCTTAGGACTAAGGATCTCTTAGTGTCTATAAGAGTTCTAGATCTATGATGAGCAGATTGAGAACTCACTCCAAAAGTGAGGTCAACACTAACATCACAACATATGTTACCATTCATTTATAAACTTTTGAAAAATACATTTGAGTTTAGTAGTGATAATAGCCACACAAATATTAAATTAGATCAACACATGCATGCTTAACATAAAGGGAAACCATTTGATTTAATTAATTTTGAAAAGAGATGGATGCATGGAATTAAACAACATGCAATATGTAGCATGGTTGGAAAAGAATAATCAAATACAAGCATGTGATTCATTTAATCCAATTAATTCCTAAGGACAAACATACCAAATAAAACTATTTAAAATAAACCAAAGTTCTTTCATGTCATTTTTAATTTCATGTTCAATTTGACTTAAGAAATGTGAGGGGTTTGCTAATCCTAACCCATCCCCACGTTTGTGAGTTAATTTGGTTTAATGAAATATGATTTAGTTGATTTTGTGGATTAATTAAGTTGTCAAATGAATTAAGTTCATTAATTGTCCCATGCTTAGGTTACCTTAAAGTAATTTTTCTAATAATTGTGAGCTAATGTGATATGCAAATAAATTCAAAAATAAATTAGCAATGGTCCTATGAAATGAAAGTGACTAATGCAATTAGCTCACAATTATTATTTAGATTAAGAAACTTACTTAATTACTTTTATAATTTTCCCACACATATGGGTAAATCATAATTACATTAAATCTCTTTAGCTATTAAACACCTAAAGATCTACCCATGAGTTAATTAAGGAAAATCAGATGTGTTTCAAATTTTAATTAAACTAATTAAGTAATTAATTAGCCAATTAATCCCTAATTAATTTTCTTTTGAAAAGTAAGGTGAACTTAAGGAAAGAAATTAGGAGAGAGATCCCAATCACATTCCAAAAATCTCCTCACTATTAAATAGTGATAAAAAGACCAAATTAATTACCTAATTTACTATTCATATAGTTAATTAACACTTAATTAAGTTAAGAAGATAATTAAGGCTTAATCAATCAATTTTCCCAATTAATTAGCCAATAAATCCCAAAAAAAATAGGGGAGGTAGAGGTCATCCCCTTAAACAATCTTAGAAAGATTGATGTTAATTAGTTAATTAATTATAGAGTAATTAGGGTAATTTATTTTTCAATTAAACCTTAACTAAGCTTTGATTACTATTCATAATCAATTAAGAATAATTTTAATGGATTTCTCTCTAAAATATCTTTTAAATGAGCCTTTATCTGTACTTTTTTGGATTTTTCTATAATTTGTTATGAATTTGAGAAGTTTTAGCCTCAAAAATGGATTATTTAGCCTTAATTCAGCCTAATCCCATCGATGCCATGTGGCGCACTAACACGACGCACTTTCCACATGGCATGTGGGATTGGCTATTTAAGTTGTCACATCCCGCCGCTGAGTCAGCTGGCGGCGGGACTCATTTTCGTGCACCATCCAATCTTAGACTCACTGTGTAAAAGGGATAAAATTGATCGAATCTAATCACGATCATCCATTCCAATCATGGATGGGCGTGATCTATCTGCCCTGGGTGATGGATATGGAGCGTCGCCATTTTTTTACAATGTCAGAGCTCAGAGCTCAGTTAACTCAAATGGAACTCACACCATCACATAAAGAATCTAAGAGGATCCAATGGCTATGATCATGCATCATTCACATTTCTTTTGAAAATCTACAAAAGAAGGAGGAAGTTCATTTTAATGGTGTTACCTCACTAGAGCTAAGGCGGTGGTTCACACTTGAGGAAGCCGTAGAAATGAGGTCATGTTGTGCGACAATTGAGATGATTCCAAGTGGATTGCTCAGGAGGCCAAGATCCTTGCTTTGGAGCTTGACTTTGATCAAAATCCTAGCTCTAGTGATTGTAGAGCCTCGGCGGGGATTTGTTTGGCTTCGATGAGGTATGGGGATGGTGTGTGCAAGAGGAATTTGATTGAAGTGGATAATTGGTGGAGTTTGGTTCGAAAGATGGCTGCCATGTTTCAGGTTTACTCGAGAAGGAGGAAATCCAAAGAGGGAAGCTTTGGGATCACTCGAGAGCTCACATGGGAGTTTGAAATCTCTCTAGGAAGCTTCGATGATGCGAATGGGGGTCTTTCCCATGCGAATTGAGGGGGTATATCCCTCAATTCACTATGATGTGCAGACAGGATTTTCTCCCATTTTTTGACCCGCCGCCATCAGGGCATTGGAGTTGTCCCCATCAAGTCCATGTGGCTCGGTTTAAGTGGAGGAAGGCTTGGGAGGTGGCTCAAAGTTGATTTGGACTGATGGCATTCCTTGGATCCTTTTGGTTTTTAGTTTGTAAAGGACGTGAGTTAATTCACCTCCATTTAGTCTGAGAACTAGCCCACTTAGGGTGGGCTACATTGCTAGGTGGCTAGGTCAGACCCCATTTGGGGTATGTGAGGGCAGCAAAGTGAAAAGGGGAAGTGGACTTTTCTATTTTATGCAAAATCTCATGTGGGGTGGCATATCCAAGGGAGATCTCTTTGGGTTTGGGCTGATTTTGGGCTAACCTAAGATGGGTTTAGGTCGGGTTTGGTCAAGTTCCAAGTAGCCATGGGTTGGTTTCAAGGGGTTTAGCTTAATTTGACCCTTATAGGTCAAATTGTGTTATATTGGGTTAGGTTTACCAATTGGTCAAATTGGGTCAAACCAAAGCTTAGGTTAGGTTCAAATGATGATTTGAAGTATTTTGGATCAAGTGATTTCAATCAATTTGGCCTAGGTTTGATTTTGGCTCATTTGGATTCATGTAGGTCAAATGGGTCAAGTTGACCAATTTGACCAAATTGGTCAAATTAGCTTGGGTTGGGTGTTGGTTCAAGCTCAATTGGTTAATTAAAGATGATTGTAGGCTTTGGTTTGAATCAATTTGGATTTAATTTAGATTTTGGCCAATTTGACCCTTTAGGTCAATTTGGGCTAAGTTGGTCAATTGTGTTCAATTATGGGTTTGATCAAGTTCAATAATCAATTTTGAATGAACTTGAGCTATTGATTACAATCAATTTGGGTTCAATTATGATTTGACCCATTTTGGACTTTTAGGTCTATTTGGGTCAACTTAGATCAAATGGCCAATTGGGTTTGGTTTGGCTCAATTGATGGTCAAGTCATGTTCAAAAGTTGATTATGAGTTGGTGTGAATCAATGGTTTCAATTGATTTTGTGTAAGATGAGTTTTGGCTAGTTGGGGTTTCATATGGGCTAAGGTTGACTTGGTCAAATGACCAAGTTGACATGGTTTGACCCAATTTAAGGCAATTGATCATCTTAGGGTGATCAGTGATCATGGTATGAGGTTTAGATGGGCTTGGTTCAATCCAATTTGGTTTGGATTAGAACTTAGTTCAAATGGGTTCTTCAGGCCACTTTGGGTTAAGTGGACCTAAATGGGTCAATTGGCTTGGTTTGGTTTGATTAAGGTTTAGTTGAATTTATATGTGAGTTTAGGATTGAAATTTAAATCCAACTGCAATCAATTTCGGCTATGACGGGTTTTGGTTCATTTGGAATTTTCAAGTCAAAAGGGCTAAGTTGGGCTTAACTTGAGTTGATTTTGATTTGGCTTGATGGTTGTAGGTTTCATTTATATTTGGGTAGATGATTGAAGGAATGATTGATTTAAGAGAAAATCCATTGATTTTGGCTTGATTTAGGTGGGTTTTGGTTAAGTCCAAGGAATTGGATTAAAGAGTTTAAATTGGGTTTTCATTTGATTTTTGATTTGGTTTTGGCTATTTGAATGTAAATTTCATTTATATTTGTGAATATAAATGACTTATGAGAAAATCAATTGAATTTGGAGTGGTTTGAAGGCAAATTTGTCTAAGCTCATGAAGGTAGGTCCATATGGCTTAAAAGGGAATTTGATTTAGTTTTGATCATTGGAATGTGGGTTTCATTTATATTTGTGAATATAATTGATGGCATAATTTATTTATAAGAAAATTAATTGAATTTGGGTTGATTTGGGTTAAGATCTGGCTAAGTTCATGGAGGTGGGTCCATATGGCTTAGCTTGGGATTTAATTGGATTTGGATTTAGTTTATTTGTTTTTGGTTATTTGAGATTATATTTCATTTCTATATGTGACTATAAATGAAGATATGATTGATTAATGAAGAGATCAATCAAGTTGGATTGAATTTGGTGGAGACTGGCTAAGTCCACATAATTCAATCATAAGGCTTAAGAAGGATTTGGGAGTATAAATTTGGTCATGGGATTGATTGTGAATTTTGGAAATGAGTTTGGACTTGAATTTGATAAATGATTGAGGGATTGAATTGATCTTAGAAAATCAATTAAATTTGGATTGATTTGAATTTGGTTAAGGGCCAAGTCCATAAGATAAAATCATAGGGCTTAGGCAGGATTTTGATTTTGGATTTGATAATGGGTTTCAATCATCTGATTTGGAATTTGGATTTAGATTTGGATTTGGTATTTGAATTGAATTTGAGGTTTTGCTTGAGAAGGTAAACATATGTTGGGTTTAGGCCATAGGATGGAAAAGTCTCTCTAAATCCCTAAGTCATAACCTACCACTATGACTAACCCTTCTAAGTCCCAAGGCTTAGGTTAAGTGTTCACCTAATCACTAGAAGTGTCTTAAGACTAAGTAGCTCTTAGTGTCTATAAGAGTCCTAGATCTATGATGAGGAGATTGAGAACTCACTCCATAAGTGAGATCAACAAAAGGACTCCTAATAGGTATGGTGTAACTGATAAGGCACACCGCACGTATTAGCGTTAACCAAGACGATCAACAATGTCCAAAGGATTGCACCGCTAATGAAAATGATCTATACCTAAACCCAAGATGTAGACAGAATCACGATCTTAGTGCAATGCAACTCAACTTATGCCAAGGGCATAAGAAAAAAAGGAGGAATCCATTGAGGGATTGAGTGTATGAACCCTCCACGAGGGAAGCAGGTTCAAGCTATCCATTGAGGGATAAGAGTTTTGGGTTTGATTTGGTTCTATGATTTATGGAAAGAAGATCCATTGGGGATTATAATCTATAATATGTGGGGATGGCTATATGAACCTTCCACTAGGGAAGCAGGTTTGGGTTATCTGCTGAGGATAAGAGTTTATGGGTTTGATTTTGAATATGATTTGTGAAAAGAAGATCCACTGGGGATAAGAATTTGGTTAAATTTGATGGGTTTTAATTTTGATTTGGCTCATGGACCCAGTAAGGAAGGGCCATAGCCTACCTTAGATTTGCAAGTCCAAAGGGATAGTCTACCTGCCACAAGGTAGGACTATCCAACCTAAGGGTGACTGCTGAGAAAGTGCCACTGGGGACTTATCTTAGCTCAAAAGTAGTCAAGGTTAATTTCACTTTAATTTGATGGACCCTGTTGGTGTCCATGGATCCACTAAGAGGGGCCATATCAGCCTTGGCCTATCTCAGATTTACAAAACCAAAGGGATAGTCTACCGGCTGTGGGGTAGAGCTAAACAACCTAAGGGTTGTCTTTCTGTGTGCAATGGCTGAGCTACGAATAAAGCATAATAGACTTACATCTTCTAAAGTGGGGAGCAAATGCTAGGGTGATCTATTGGTTGCACAATAAATTGAACCTGACCTAGGGTGACTACTGAATGAATGCCCCAGGGGACTTATGTCAACTCAAGAGTAGTCAGGCGATTCTTATAGGGAGTTTTGCTGATACTGCCCTAAAGATAGGATGCCTGCTTGAGAAAAGTTACCACTGTGGGTGTCCTCCTAATCCATAAGCAAATATATGTATCTTATTTATATGTTTGTGTGGACCCTGTTTGTGTGCAAGGGACCACACTGAGAAGGGGATACATCAGCTTTGTCCTATCTCAAACTTATTGGACCAATGAAGAATCTACATATCTGCAAGACGGATTCTTTACTAGAAAAGAGGAACTGTCCAATATGATAGTAACCTGGGTAGTGTCTAAATGGGGTCATAAAGGACGTGATCCAAATAGAGTGCCCACAGGGAAGGTGTCGTTAAGGGCATTATCCTAAACCCTATAGAAGCAAGCTTATAGGTGTACGGTGGCCGACTCAAGGAGAAGGTGTAACAGACTTACATCTGCCATGAGTGGTGTATCCACCGGGATGGTCACTGTCAGCATAGCGAGGACTAACCAACCTAAGGTGCCCGTCGATGTGCGATGATCAATCTAAGAAGGAGTGTATACTTACATCTTCACAAACAAAAATGATCACCGGGATAGTCTATCATTGGCGAGACAGAGGCTATCTGACCTAGGATGACTACTAAGTGGGGAGTCCCACATAAGGATCAGACCCAAACTTGAAGTAGTCAGAAGGAAAGGAGCCACTGGGGGACTTATCCTAAGCCTCAAATATACTCAACCCATTCAATGCATGATGGCTTGTTTGAGAAAAAAGTGTAGCAGACTTACATCTTCTTAAACGAAGCTGACATGAGGTAGCTTACTAGCTGCACAGTAAGGCTTACAAAACTAACATGGTGTTTTTTAGAATGGCTAAGTTAGGATGAAATCATAGCAGACTTACATCCTTCTAAATAAGGAACCACTAGGGTGACACACTAGCAGGGTAGCATGTCAGCCCGACCTAGAGCAGCTAATGGGTGGGTGTTGCTGGGCGCATTATCCTAACTCAAAGTAGCCCGAGATAAAGGATATGTGTTGTTTATGTGGTTGTGTATGGTTTGTGTTTGTGTTGTGTTGATAAAGGATAGGATGTCGCTCAGGTTCCTTACACCTACCCTAAACACATCATGGAGGATGTTTTTGATCACGGAAGAGATGGAATTTGAGATGAAATTTTCATTGATAATTTATTTTGAAACAAGATTTATGAATAATATTTTTTTAGGTAGAGCTCATGGATTGGAAGCATCAAGCGCTCTCCCTTATGATTTATGAGCTGAAACGACCCTCCATAGTTAGCCTTCTCTATGGAAAAAGGACCTTCCTAAATGGGTTTAAACTTGCCTCCCATCTTGCGGGTAATAATTGGTCTCCTTAGAACTAAAATAAGCTCTCCTACTTGAAAAGCTCTAGGATGGGCCAACTTGTGAGCTTAAATCATTTTGGCTTTGTATAATTTGAGGTTCGCATGAGGCGTCTCTCCTCCAAACCTTGAGCTCTTAACCTAACTTGGCATTACGCTTCATTGTGATCTTGCTACCCACAACTATCCTTAGAGATGGGAGTTAGACTTCTAATGGTAGAATGGCTTTGGACCCATACACTAAGGAGAAAGGGGTAGATTAAGTTGGAGTTATGTATGTGGTGCGGTAAGCCCACAAGGTTTCAACCAATTACTCATGCCTACTATCGCTTATTATCGTCGAGTACCCTCTTTAATATCTGGATGAGTATTTTGTTGAAAACTTCTGTGATTTTTCCCTCGGGTAGTAGATGGTAGAATATCTCCAATATATGTTGTGTCTCTAGGCAAAGCTGTTGATTTTGGTGCTCTTGAATGCAGTACCATTATCGGATATAATTCATCGAGGCACCCCAAACCTATATACGAAATGATTCTTGAAGAACTGGAGCACATGCTAAGCTATGACCTCTCTTTGTTGGATCGCCTCGGCCCACTTGGAAAAGTATCAGTGGTAGTTAGGATGAATCGATGACCCTTAGAAGAAGGAGGATCAATCAGACCCACTATGTCAGTACCCCAACACTCAAATGACAATGAGGCCAATGTAGGGTGTAGAATGTTGGGTGATTGGTATAGGACCACACTGTGCACCTAACATTGATGGCATCTCCTAACTACGTCCATGTGGTCTGTGATCATCGATGGCTGGTAGTAGCATAGTCTCTTGATCTTGGCTTTCATCTTTGGACCAAATTGATGAGCTCCGCATAAACCTGAGTGTACATCGGTCACAATCTTATGGGCTTCATGTTTGTCCAAACAACATAACCATATATGATCGAAGGACTATCGGTACAAGGTGTCATCCACGAGAGCATAAGAAAGGGTTCTTTCTTTCATCTAATGGGCTAACGACTTCTCTTGAGGTAGTTTGCCTATATTTAAATAATCCATGACTGGTTGCCTCCAATCTGACTCATCATTTTCTTTGGCAATGGTAATCTCCCCTTCAAGAGAGTACCGATGAGTTCAACATCAATAAAGGATAAGAGTTAACTATTTTGGACCCTTATTAGTATGGACTCATCTTCCGGATATGCCAACTCCTTGGCAAGTTTGGATAAAGAATCTGCTACGGTATTCTCTCCTCGAGGAATCTTGTAAATGGTGACCTCTGAGATTTGGGCCAATAACTCCATGGTGTACTTGTGATAGTGATGGAGCTTAGGATTTAAAACCTTGTAGGACCTAGCGATTTGGTTAATGGATAAATGAGAATCTCTGAAAATGTTGATATCTTTGGATGCTTAGAAATAATAACTTGAATGACAATCAAAATATCCGGCTTCATTGTTGGTGCATGAATTAGACAAGTGATATAAAAATCTCATCACATTGCGGTCCGAAGTTAGGAGAACTATTCCTACCTTATCTTCCCTGGGATAGTAGATCATGGTTCTTCTCCTCTTTGAGAGGAAGCCCCACCATCAAAATATTTCCTAGTGGCGAATGCTAGTGTCCCTTAAATTCATGATTTGTTCATCAGGGAGGTCATCACTAAGCAGAGAGTCAACAGGAAGTAGATGTGCTACTAATAAATCTGCTAGTACTTGTCCTTTCACCGCACGGAGGGGTACCAAAGTAATGTTGAACTGTGACAAAATTATAGACCAACATGCCAACCATCTGGATAGCGGACCTTGTCATGAAATATTGCGGTGGATTGATGCTAGAGATCAAGTTTACCTTATGAGAAAGCATGTAATATCGTAGCTTTTAGGATGCAAAGATTAAAGCTATGCAATGCTTCTCTATGGGTGGATAATTTGCCTCAGCAAGGATTAGATGATGGCTGAGATAGTAGAGAGCGTTCTCTTTCCCATCATCGTTGGCTTGGGCCAATATAGCACCAAGGGAGTCATCTAATATAGTAGTGTATAGAATCAATGGCTTGCCCAGGATAGGGGCTGCTAGACTGGCATCATCAGATAGTGCTTGATGTCTTCGAAGGCATGTTGACACTTGTCATCCCACTTGAACTTGACATCCTTTTTGAAAAGTGCTAAGAATGGTTATCATCTTCTTGATATGTTGGATATGAAGCATCTTAGATATGCCAACCACCCTTGAAATGATCTGAGTTGAGTTAGACTTTTAGAGGGTATCATTTCTAATATTGCCTTATCTTCTCCAGATCGATTTCCATTCCCCAGTGTCGGACAACAAACCCAAGGAACTTCCCTGAAGCTACTCTGAATGCACACTTCAGGGGGTTCATTTTGAGGTTAAATTATCTTAATCATTCAAAAACTACTCTCAAGTCAAAGAGATAGTCTTCCTTTTCTTTACTTTTGACAACGAGATCATCGCCATAACATTTGATTTGATGATGAATGAGCCTGTCGAAGATTCGAGTCATGGCCCACTGGTTAGTAGCACTGACATTTTTAAGGCCGAAAGGCATGACCCTATAGCAAAATATTCTGATAGGGGTTCGAAAAGCATCGTTTATTTCATCCTCAAGAGCCATCTTCATTTGGCCATATCTGGATGAGCCATCAATGAAAGAGAAGACATCATGAGATAAGATAATATCCACCATTAGTTTTAGTATTGATAGTAGAAATTTATCTTTTGTACATGCCTTCTTCAAATCCCTAAAATTTATGCATACGAATTTGACCATTATTCTTCTTAACTGGATGACCGGGTAGGATATTTTTTTTGATGAAGCATTGATTTCTTGACTTGAAATGACCTCATTTAATGTCTAATCATATGTGTCTAGGATCTTGCTTGATAGGGTTAGCACTAGACTCTATTGCTAGTTTATGGACAATTACATCAAGAGATAAACTAGGCATCTCTTCATAGCTCCATGCAAAATAGTCCTTAAACTCAATCAATAGCCTAATTAAGTCATTAGTTTCAGTATGATTCAATAAGGAACTGATGTATGTCGGATGTGGATTGTCTTCAGTTCCTAAGTTGATTTCTTTGAGATCATTTATGGTTGATATGATCTCTTCTTCAAACTCTGGAGGTGCATCCTTGACTTCAAAATTTTTTAGGGCATCTGAAGTTTCTAAACACACTTCCTCATATGAGTCAGCATGATTTGAAAAGAACCTATCAGATTCCAAATGATTGGTGATGACTAAGTAGTAATCATCATCATCGACTGGACCCATTATACTGAATCCTAGTCCTGGTCTTGATTTGGAGCTTTTGCATTCATTCTTCCATATTCTTTCCTAAATAGCTTGTCCCATACTTTGACCATGTATGTGGGATTAACCCTTTCTTTGCTAAATTTAGAACACCGATGAGTACCAATCAAAAGGTAATTCTATTAAATCTTTATATGAATCATCCTCAAGTTCTACATCCACTTCTTGACTTGAGGATGATGCTCCTAGAAAGAAACTCTAAGTCTTCACATCAGTGGATGACTTAAGGGCTTCCTTAACTACCAAACCCTCAACTTTTTATGAGGAAAGTGGGTTAGAGCTAAAGTTCTAGGTGATGCCTGACTATTTCACATATAGACTTGGATACATTTATGCTTTGCTTTGGAGCCCAATCTTCATCACTATCCTACTAAAGTGTCACCTTGAAAGGGATCTGCAGCTGAGAAGAAATGGCTGGTGTGCTAACCACATAAAACTCACCCTCTGAACTAGATTTTAAGTTTATATGGATAATAGGTGTACTCCTGGTGGCTAGGATATACATCCTATTAGGTGGCCAATAGGGAGGATTTCACCAGGACCTTTGACTATCCTCTTCATCACTGACGGCCAGTTATCCCACCCATATGTTCGAATGGAGTAATAAACTATGAGTGGACTCTAATGTCAAGCTCCATATCTTCCCCTGATTCTATGTCTCGCCCCCTTTTATTTTCTTTTCTTACCCCCTTTTTTCTTTTTCTATTTCTTTTCCTTTTTCTTTTCTTTCTTTTTGTCCCTCATTGGGATCTTGACCAAGTTTGTGAGAATGGATTTGCTGATTTTAGGAGAGGTAATAGGCTGCATCCACATATATTTTGACCTCATGAACTATGAATGGTTTGAGATCTCCTTTGGCGCAGTACTGTGGTGAATTATTTTCATTCCTCATCTATCTTTTGAGAAAAAAATAAGTGAAGACAAAAATAACACTTCTTGTATTTGATACCACATAGATCCAGATGTTCTCATTTGGGTATGACATTAAAGAATGATGTACTATCTCGAGAGACAGAAGCCACCATCTTGCAATAGACCTAATCACCTAATGAGGACTCCTAAGGACTAGAGATTCTTCCCCTACTTTAAAGTAAAAGTTATTTTTAGTTTTGTCAAGTTCCCTATAGAGGAAAGCCCCCATAGTTAATTACATCCTAAGGAATGAGATCCCTTAGGAAAAATCTCGATTAAGATAAATGATCATTATCTCCAAAGATTTTGAAGGTAGGACTATCAATCAATTGGTTTATTTTTGGAAGATCAAGTGGGATTGATCAAGAGGAGGGAGTTATTATCGAAACCAAAGGAAGATAAGTAGGAGATGCTTATGATACTAGGAAGCCTAGTAAGCATCCCAAACTATCCTATGGTTGGGCTTTATATTTTTTGAAGTGATTTATTTATTTGAGTTGAATTTTATTAGAAATCTAGGGCTTACAATTCTACAACACAAGATCATGGAAATGCCTAAGAGGTGAGGATTTATGCTTATAGCCCATAGGGAAGTAGCAACCTAAATCTAGGGAGCTTTGGCGAGGGCCAAGGCACAACCAAAATCTAAGAAAAAAATGGGTATATGATTTACCTCCACAAGAGAGGATAAATCACCCGTCTGTTGGACTTACAAGGGGTGGCTGCCAACTAACTCATCCTACAATTTTAAATACATGTAGGCAAGTCATATGCATTTGCAAGATAGTTAGGCTATTATTTATTTAGAAAGAGACTAAGTCCTTAAACACACTCCCTAAGAGACTAGATCATGTAGGGCATGATTAATGACTTAAATATAATGCAAAATTTTGTTAAGTTTTTTTTTTGGACAATTCATTTGACACATATGGATTCATATATACTAATGCATGAAATTGGTTATGGGCCAAAATCAGCAAGAAGGATGTGTGTTTTCACCATGGCTCTCAAAGGTCAAGCCAAGTTCCCTGGCAAAGGTGGAAGCCCTCCATAAGTAAGAGTGAAATAAGATGCTTTTTATGCATGATGTGAGACAAACAACATCCAACTAAGGGGTTGTTAAATCTTTTATCTTGATTTATAACCTAGGCTTTAAGTGAGGTTATGAGTTATTTATTTTAATTTTAAGTTGATTAATTGGATAGAAAATTTATTTTTTCCTAAGAGCCTAATCGCATCCAGGCCATTCATCAAAGCAAGGAAGAAACTAGGAAAACATGCCATCTTAATGCACAAGCTAAACAAACATCAAATAATTTATAAAGCTAACGTAAAAGAATAAGAGGCCTTTTGTAGTTAGGTACCACCGCACTACCCGAAAAGAAATGGGTGGCCGAGCTATACCCTTATACAACCCAAATTACAAATGAATTAATTACAATCAAAAAGGTATTCATGTTATGAGGGAGTTCATTTCTTCTTTCTTCATTTCATCTTTTCTTTCTTCTTTCTTCTTTCTTCTTCTTCTTTCTTCTTTTTTTTTCTTCTTTTGGTTGGTTGGGATGTGGTTGCTCAAAGGCTTCACATGGTGCATAAGACATAGTCTTATGACCAATGTTCATCCTAATCCCCATAACATTCATTCCAAATCTTAATTACAAAAAATACATGAAAATGGGAAATGTAAAATCTAACTAAAACTTGCAAAATAGAGATTAGCTAAACAAACCACACAATCCTAAGCATGCATATGAATAAGTTGGACTTAGCACCCCACACATGGGTAACCAAGTCCACCTATCCTAATTCGGATTATGCTTAGGGATATAAGCAACCTGCACAACAAAAGCATTTATTATTTTTATTACAGCGCCCCTTAAGCACAGTCCCCTATAGAAGATAATGATTAGACTAAGATTATCCTATCATCAGTCTACGCACATACACCCTAACATCCAGAATAAAATATTACATCGCAAAATAAAATTAGGCATCAAACCATGCATCGCCCTAACATAGAGCTAGAAATTATGACTTAGCCAAATGTGTGTGTCATTTAAGGCTTATGTGGCATGTCTTAGCTAGGCTTTAAGGTTGAAGTTTTCTAAGTGTGAAGGATTCAACTTAGAGGGTGGTTTAATTTAAGTGATTTAGTTGAATCATTAATTTTATTTGATGATTTGATTTGGTTTGAATGAACATACACTTAATTACTAAGTGTTGTAAAGAGAGGAAAAGAGAAGATGACTTCTCTTTCCTCCCTCCTATTGACCTCATTTTTAGGATAAGCTCTCAACCCCTCCATCTTAGACATAGGACTCCTCTTAGACTTTAAGAGATCCTTAGTCTTAAGACATATCTAGTGATTAGGTGGACACTCAACCTAGCCCTAGAGACTTAGAAGAGTTAGCCATAGGAATAGGTCATGCCTTAGGGGTGTTAGGAAAATTTGTCTACCCTAAAGCTTGAACCACATTCCTTACTTCTTTCCTTCAAGTCAAACTCCAAATCAAATCAACATCAAACCTAAATAAATTCCAGCTTAATTAATTTCTCCCAAACTCAAATCAATGCCACATGATTGAAACTCATGATTGAAACTTATTATTGAAGCCCATAATTGAAATTCCAAATCTTGCCTAAGTCCTTTAATCCCCTAAGGACTTAGCCTAGATCATGTTCAAATCACTTCAAATCCTTGAAATTTTCTCATAAATCATTTATATTCTCATTTATTCACATATATAAATAAAATATAAATCAATCAAACTAAATCCAAAATTCAATTCCAAGTTCAAAATCTTGCCTAAGTCTTTTAATCCCCTTTTAAGGACTTAGCCTAAATCATGTTCAAATCAATTCAAATTCATGAAATTTTCTCATAACTCATTTATATTCACATATATAAATGAAATATAAATTCAAATCAATCAAACTAAACCCAAAATTCAAATCCAAATTCAAATTTTTTCTTAAGTCACTTTGATTTTCTCTTAAGGACTTAGCCTAGATCATGTTCAAATCACTTCAAATCTTTGAAATTTTCCCATAACCCATTTATATTCTCATTTATATTTACATATATAAATGAAATATAAATTCAAACAACCAAAACCAACTCCAAAAATCAAACTCAAATTCAATCAAAATCCAACCTAAGCCTTTCAAGTCAAAATCTTGAACTTAGCCAAACAATTTCAAATCAAGCCAAACTCTTGATTTCTCTTCATGATTCAATCAATCCTTCAATCATGAATCCAAATATAAACACAAACATTAATCACCAAATCAAAACTTAATTCAAAAATCAAGCCTAAATCAAACTCATGTTCACCCCTTGAACTTGAAATTATCAAATGAATCAAAACCCATTTGACTTCAAACCACTTGCAAATGGATTTATATTTCAGTCATAAATCCATATGTGAGTTCAATGAAACTCAAATCAAGTTTTGACCAAGACATTTGACCAACTTAGGCTCACTTGACCTAAAGTGACCTAAAGTACTCTTATGAGCCAAATTTTGATCCTAATCAAATTGGATTGAACTAAGCCCACCTAAGCCTCTCATCATGAGATGATCAATCACTCAAATTGGGTCAAACTAAGTCAACCTTAAGGGTTGACCAAGTCAACACTTAGCCAAAATGAAACCCAACATAGCTAAAATCCACCATAGGCTAAATTGATTGAAACCAATGATCTAAGTTTATTCATGATCAATGTTTGAACTTGACCAAGTCAACATTTGAGCCTAATGTAGCCTAATTGGCCACTTGACCCAACTTGACCCAATTTGACTAAAAGTCAAAATGTGTCAAAACTTGATCTAAGCCAAATTGATTAAAACCAATGGGTAAATTTCATTCCAAAATGATTGTTTAACTTGACCAAA
Source organism: Cymbidium sinense (assembly GCA_021442155.1). Classification (NCBI taxonomy): domain Eukaryota; kingdom Viridiplantae; phylum Streptophyta; class Magnoliopsida; order Asparagales; family Orchidaceae; genus Cymbidium; species Cymbidium sinense. The sequence continues at coordinate 150,578,108 of CM038222.1, forward strand.
GCCTCAATCGGCCAACTAGACCAACCTAGCCCAATTGACCTTGAACCCAACTTAACCTAAAGGGTCAAATTGAGCCAAATTCAAACTTAACCAAAATTGATTGGAAACAAAGATACCAATCCATTTTATATGACCAACCAAACATGAACCAACCCATGACCTAACCCAAACAAGTCAAATGGGTCAAATTGGTCAACTTGACCCATTTGACCTAAATGAACTAAATTAAACCAAATTCAAATCTAAATAAAATTGAATCAAACCAAAGTCACCAAAACATTTCAAATGGTCATATGAACTTGACCCAACCCTTGGTTTGACCCAATTTAACCAATTGGTCAACTTGACCCAAGTTGACCCATTTTGACCTAAATGGATCAACATGAAGCAAATCATATCAAACCAACTCCAAATTTAATGAAACTTGGCCTAACCCATTTTTAAACATACCAAACATGTCCAAACTGAAATCAAGGTCAAATGACCATTTTACACCTAGGCCATAGGGTATCCCAAAATCAAAACCACTTGGAATTTGGTCAATTCCTTTTCATGGACACTTGTCATCCTCTTAGTGGACCTAGTGCACATGACCCAATGGGTTTGGGTCAGCCAAACCCAACCCAAACCCAAAATCAACCACCTCCTTTAAAATTGGCCACATGGAATTCTCCCTCCACTTGATTTAAGTACATGGCCACCTCATCCACTCCTCCTCTGCAATCAAGGACACCTCTAACAGCCTAACAAATCCATTGCATAAGCTCAATTGGATCAAAATGGCAAGCACCTTCATGACCATCCCATCCTCAAGGGGAGATATACTCTCAATTCAAACCTTGACTCTCTCAAACTCGATTGAACTAAGGGAAGCCAGAGGAGCCATTTCCAAGTGATCCTAAGCTTCCTAGAGTGAAATCAAATTTGCCATTCTCGGTTTTCATAGCTTGAAAATAGGGAGCTCCACTGAAAATCCAACTTAACCTACACTCCATATCAACCCAATTCCTCCTTCAAGCTCCATCAGAGGATCAAGTCAAGTTCATCCAAGCTCTTTGCCAAGCTCCAAAGGTAAGGGGGGATCTAATTTGATCAAGACTAAGCTCAAGTGCAAGAGGAGTTAACCCATAGAAGCATCTACCCAATCTCTGAGCCTCCAAACTTCAGCAAAGCTTCGTCTCTACTAGACAAAGCTTCTCCAAGGGAATCGAGCATCAAAGATCACCTTTGGCGAGGTTAGCCATTAAATTGAGCTTAAGTTCAATATGGTTTGGTCCTTTATGAGGTGAATTTTAATCTCATGCAAATCTAGCCATTAGATGTGTTTGCCCTTGTGCTTAGAAGGTGTGGGTAAATTTTGGGATCAATTAGAGCTCAAGCATGGATCATCCCCTTAAAGATGGATGGTGTCCATCCTTCACAAAGATTTACAGGGATAGATCATGGGCCGTCCATCCGCATGGATGACTGTGATTAAGACGCATAGAATCCATGTTTTAACCCATTTGATCCGCGACTTTAACCTCAGTTGTTTGATCCTTGATCAGACGGGTAAGGAGAAAGCTCGTAGCGCTGCCGCTGACGCGGCGCCACAATGTGACAACTTTATTATCCAATCGCATCGCACCACATGGAAAGCACATGCCACATCGCCCATGTGGCACGATTAAATATTTAATTAGGTTATTAAATGTTCTAATTAATCATAGAAACTTCCTAAATTCATATATAAGCCTAAAAAATTAGAAAAACATGAAATAAGTTGCATTGGATAGATAATTCAATGAATTTTGATAGTGCTTTTCTCTAAATTTAGGTTTTATTGAAAATGTTATTTTGCTAATTACACCCTAATTAATTCATTGATTAATCCCAAACTTCTTGTACATAATTAGTGGGATGACTCCTGTCTCCCCTAATTTTCTTAGGATTTATTGCTGGTTTAATTAGAGGAATTTCTAATTCATTCCTTAATCACTCTCTTAATGTAATTAAGCTTAATTAAGGGTATAATTAGTGGTTTAACCCTCTGATTAAGTCAATTAAGTTTTGACTAAGTGAATATGAGGTTTAGGGAATAATTTTGGTATACTTTCCTTAAGATATTCCTTAAACCCCTTTCTTCCTTAATCCAACCTTAATTAAGGGTTAATTCACTAATTCCCCCCCTTGATTAATTTCATAAAATTCTAAAACTCTCCATAACTTAATTAATCTATCATTGGTAGATGCTTAGGCATTCAATAACCTAAGTACATTAAGGAAATCAAAACCTAACTCACTTGTGTGAGAGGGGTTATGAAAGTACTTAAGTTAAACCCCTTAGTTTAATTAATCATTAATCATGAGTCAATTGCATTAGGTACCTTTCTTTCTTAAGTGCATTGCTGATTTAAATTCCTTGTGTGATTTTATGTCATCTCATTGGCTCATAATTATTTGATTAACTATGTTAAGGTGGTGTAGGTAAATGGGTAATTAACACACTTAATTTATACCTTAACCTAACCAAAACATGAAATTGATCTAATCACCTAACAATTAAACTAAAATAATAAACATATGTAGGAATGGGTTAGGAACAGAAACTCACCTCACATTTCTCAAATTAAATCAAACTCAAAATAAAATCAAAACTTCTTTAAAAATAACTTGATTTATTTTAAACTTTCTTATTTCATAAGATTGTCTTTAGAAATTAATTAGGGTGAATGTGTTTATATGCTTTCATCACTTTAGTTCTTTCCTCACATGCTAAATGTGTATGTCATATGAATTTCATGCATTCATGCTTTTCAAAATCAAATTTAAAATGAAATGTTTTCTTTATGTCAAATTGCATGTTTTGGCTAAAGTAAAAAATATGAATGGCTATTATCACTACTAAATCCAAAACTATTTTTAAAGTATGTAAATCAAATACTTAAAATTAAAAGTGTGCTACTTATAATCATTTATGTGCTTGCATGTGGATATAAATATGAAGATGTGCTTGGTGTAGCTCTCTTTCTCCTTTCTTTTAGCATAGTTTTGAATAGGATTTGGCAAAGTGTATAGTTCATTTGAAAAGAACATAACACTTGCCTAACCCTATTTCTATCCATTCCTATGCTATTACCAAAGAAGGATAGCTACACTTGTACATATAAATTCCATAAACAAAACAAATCAACCAACACAAACTTTTTTCATCTTTCTTTTCCCTTTATTTCTTTTGTACATATGCTTGTATTTAAGGAAAGGGATATATTAGTCTGGACAATCCATTGAGGCTTTAAGTAGCTCTAAGTAGGTCTCATACCTTACACCCCTGGTGCTAACAATAACATCGTACTCACTTATTCCTTTCATACATGCATGTGTGCAAGTCAAAATGGATAAGAAAACCTCTTTTCTACTTAATGAAAATCATGCGTCATAAAGCATTCAAATTTTCTTAAGTAACTCACTTAGCATTCATCATAAAGTATGCTAAACATTTCCATTTGTATGTATAGATATGCTAAGGATTCATTCATATGCATGTTATACATGTTGGGAAAGAAAATGAAGTGATGTGTGTTTTGTGATCTGAATTCACTTTACTTAATCTTAAAATGCCTTTCTTTTTGAATAGGTTTGTTTAGGGAAAATATAAACTTAGGATTAATTAAAACACATAATAAAGCATTCACTAAATAAAATCAAATATGAATCCACTTTAGAAATTACTTAAGGTAGGGAAGGAAAGAGATGTTCTCTTCCTTTTCTCTCTTTAAAATTTAGTAATTAATTGTAGGATTCACTTAAACCAAACCCAAATACAAAATAAAATCAACCCAAATCAACTAAAAAATGTAAACAAACCCACCCTCTAAGTTGAACACCTTCATACTTAAGAAATCTAAACCTTAAATCCCTAGCTTAACATACCACACAAACCTTTTAAAGCACACACATTAGGTTAAGTCACCACTTCTAGCTTTAGGTTAGGATGGTGCATTGCTTGATGTTTGGTTTTATTTTGTGATGTATTGTTTCTAGTCTGGATGTTAGGGTGACTGTGCAGATGAATGGTAGGATGATCTAGTCTAATCATTATTTTATGTAAGGGATTGTGCTTAAGGGTGCTATAATAAAAATATAAATGCTTTTGTTGTGCAGGTGATTATACCCCTAAGCATAATCCAATAGGCGATGGACTTGGTTACCCACAGGGGTGTTAAATCTAATATACATGAGATTTGTATGGTTTGTTTAGCTAATCTCTTTTGAGGGGTTAGATTTACTTTTCCTTTTCATATATTTTGCAATTAGGATTTTGGAATGAATGTTATGGGGGATTAGGATGAGCATTGGTCTTGAGATTATATTTTATATACCATGTGAAGCCTTTGGAGAAACAACCTTCCAACCATATAAAAGAAGAGACCAAAAGAAGGAACCAAAAGAAGAAAGAAGAAATGAAGAAATGAAATCCCCCATAACATGAATTTTCTTACTTGATTGTAAATTAATTCATTTGTAATCCAAGTTGTATAAGGGTAGAGCTCGGCTACCCAATTTATTTTCGGGTTTGTGCAGTGGTGCCCGACCATAAATGACCTTTTATTCTTTTGCGCTAGCTTTATAAAATGTTTGACATTTTGTTTAGCTTGTGCATTAAGATAGCATGTTTCCTAGTTTCTTTCTTTCTTTGATGTATGGCCTGGATGATGATTAGGCTCTTAGAAAAAAAATAAATCTTTTACCAAATCAATCAACTAAAAATTAAAAATAAATAACTCATAACTTCATTTAAAGCCTAAGTTAAAATCAAGATAAAAGAATTTGCAATCCCTTAGCTAGATGAGTCTTTCTTTTATAACATCATGCATAAAAACATATTGTTACACTCTTGATTGGAGGGCTTCCACCTTTTCTAGAGAAACTTGGCTTGACCTTTGAGAGCCATGGTGGAAACACACCTCCCCCTTCTCACTGATTTTGGCCCATAATCGTACTTATCATGCATTAGACATATGAATCCTATAAGCCTGAGTCAAATGATTGTCCAAAAATAAAAATAACATGTAATATATTTTGCATTAGATTTAGGTCATCTTTCATGCCCTTACATGATCTAGTCTCTTAGGGAGTGAGTTTAAGGACTTAGTCTCTTTCTAAACAAATAACAACCTTACTATCTTGTATAAAGCATATGACTTGTCTACATGAATTTAAAATTGTAGGAGGAGTTAGTTAGCAGCCATCCCTAGGTGGTTGTAAGTCCAAACAGTAGAGTGGTTTGTCCTCTCTTATGGAGGTAAACCAAATACTCATTTTTGCCTTAGAATTAGGTCATGCTTTCAGCCCTCGCCAAAGCTCCCTAGATTTAGGTTCTGATGTTGCTTGTCCCTTCTATGGGTCATAAGCATAAATCCTCACCTCTTAGGCATTTCCATAACCTTGTATTATGGAATCATAAGTCCTAAACTTCTAATAAAATTCAACTCAAATAAATCATTCAATTTCAAAAATATAAAGCCCAACCATAGGATAGTTTGGGATGCTCGCTAAGTTTCCCAGCATCATGAGCATCTCCTACTTATCTTCCTTTGGCTTTGATAATTACTCTCTCTCTCTCTCTCTCTCTCTCTCTCTCTCTCTCTCTTCGATCACTCCCATTTGATCTTCCAAAATAAACAAATCGATTGATAGTCCTGCCTATAGAAATCTTTGGAGACAATGACCATTTACCTTAATCGAGAGTATTCCTAAGGAATCCCCTTTCTCAGGATGTAATTAACTATGGGGGCTTGCCCTATAGGGAACTTAATGAACTCGGTTTAAAATAAACCCTACTTTTACTTTTACATATAAAGTAGGGGAAGAATCTCTTGTACATATACATACTCATTGTCCTTAGGAGTTCTTGTTGAGGTGAGTAGGTCCATTGTAGGGTGGTGACTTCTATCTTTCGATATAGTACACCTTTCCTCAATGTCATACCTGATCACCCTCAATAAGAATATCTGTTGATCTACATGGTGTCAAAAATGTATAAAAGTAAGAATTATATTTTGATCTTCATTTTATTCGCATGGAGTGAAGATGGAAGTATATTCTTCTTTAGAAATTATAAAATTTCAACACAGATTTTTCTAGTGACCCCGCTAGGGATGGTTCCTCTCTCATCTTTGATAAATGATCATTGTCTCTAATTATCGATGGTGAGTTTGTACTTTTATATGAACCCAAGACTATCTTTTTTTTTGTTGGCACTTAGTTTATTTCATCCTTATGTTAAGCTAGCCAACATCTTTAGGTTTTAGAACCTCACCCCATATTGGTCTTAAAACCCCGTTTGGTTCCCCAATGGGTAAAAATAAAAATTGAAACAAAGAGAAATAATTAAAGACTTCCTCCTTACCATTTTCATGTTAAGGAAAGGTTCAATCTAAAATACTAAAGACAAAATAAATCCTTCATAAAAATATTGCTTTTCAAAAGCACTCTTTCAAAATACACATACTAAAATATTTTGCACAAATGTTTTCCTAAATCACCTTCATCTAACAATCTTCATGATTATTATATGTAGGATCATCTTTACAAAAATAAAATTCCAACAATAACATTTTCTGAAAGCACAAATGAGTTTCTTCACTCAATTCATTTTTGGTGAAGACCTCATTTTCAAAAATAAAATTTCAACAATCATGTTTTCAAAAGCATAAAATTTGAAGATGGGTCTTTTCATTCAATGCACCCAAATGTGTTGAATGGATATTACATCTTCAAGCAAAATCACAACTTTGAAATTCCACTTAACACATTCCACATGTGTTAGGTTGGAACTTTCACATTTTCAATAAGCACATTCTCCATTCAATATACACATCTATTGAATGGAGGTTTTATTTTCAAACAAAACCAAAAAATAAACTTTCAAAAAGCACATATGAATATCTCCATTCAATATACCCAAATTTATTGAATGGAAATTTTATTTCCAAATAAAGTAACATTATTTTGAAATGCCACTTAACATATTTCATATATGATTAAGTTGGGATTTCCTCTTTCAAAAAAAAGCAATAATCACACAAAAAATATACACCTTTGGAAAATGAAACATAATTGTTTTCCATCTTACATACCCAAATTTGTTAAATGGAAATCTCCCTTTTCAAAAATCAACCAAAAACAAAATTTTCAAAAACATATTTGGAACTTCAATTTAGCATACCCCATTTGCTAAAATGAAGTCTCCCCTTTTCAAAATCCAAAATAAAATTTGAAACACCCTTTTTGAAAATTCATTTAGCATATGCAAATTTCCTAAGTAAAATTTCCATTTAACAAAATTTTCAAGAAACACTTTTGGAACTTCATTCTTTAGCATACCATATTTTCTAAAGTGAAGTCTCCATTTTCAAAATAAAATCAAAACACAAAAATTTTAAACACATCTTGGAACTTCATTTAGCATATTCAAAATTGCTAAGTGAAATTTCCATTTCACAAAATTAAATGGAACTTCATTTTAGCATACCAAATTTGCTAAAGTGAAGGCTCCACTTTCAACAAAAAATCAAATCAAAATCAAAAGAAAAACACATTAGGATTCCCTTAGCATACTTAAATTTGCTAAGGATCCTACTTTTCAAAATCAAATCAAAATCAAGAGAAATACATTAGGATTCCCTTAGCATACTTAAATTTGCTAAGGATCCTACTTTTCAAAATCAAAATCAAAACCAAAAGAAACACATTAGGATTTTCTTAGCATACTTAAATTTTCTAAGAATCCTATTTTCAAAAAAAAAAAATTAAACGAAACACACTTGGATTTTCTCATTTAGCATACCCAAATTTGCTAAAAGAGAATTCCATTTCTCAAATGACAAAATGATTCACAAAGAAAATCAAAGAAAGAAACAAAAAGAAGAAATTATTTTCAAACATCTCACTTAGCATACCCAAATTTGCTAAGTAAATTCCAAAAATCTCAAATCCAAACTAAAAGCAAATTGACCATTTACTTTAACATACCTAAATTTGTTAAATAAAGGGTCTTCAAGATCAAAATTAAAACTCAAATATGAACCTATGGAAGCATCCTTTCAAACAAAAATATGTGAACCCATTTTCAACATACCCAAATTTGTTGAAATTGGATTCTATATCCAAAAGAATTCCTCTTTCCAATCAAAATATTGAAATCTATTCCAAATCATTTGAACTCGACTTAACATTTTCAAAATGTTGAGTATGAGTTCAAATTCTAAATTAAAAATTCAAAGTCAACAAAAATTTGATTCAAGTTTATTTTCAACATTACAGACTCTCATTCAGCGATAGTTTTCAATTATAGTGGTCGAGCTTGAGAAATGCACATGTGTTTACCTTTCCCCATAGATGGACTTGGCGGATCTAGCCTTCTTCATATTACACCCACCTCATTCATTTCAAATGAGGTTTTGAGGGCATGAGGATTACCTGTGAGGGCATTCCCCTCACAACTATTAGCAGGACCACGGTGGTGGCGGTCATTCAAATTGACTTTCCATCGACGATATCCCTCACCAAGAGGAAGATAGTGACCATTTTTACAGAATGTGTCGGTAGATCCCGGACATGATTGCTTTCCGTGTTGCAGTGGCTAATACCCACTCACTAGCACCCTCAAAGGGTAATGCTCCTCTAATCCTAGAGATTGTCTCCCCGACTTTTGAAGTTGGGTCTAGTTCTTACTCTGCTCACCCCACCAAGACTCGGAGGAGGAACAAAATTGCATGATTGCACACCATACATGCAATGGCGGAGATGGAGGCACACTACACCATGGAGGAGTTTCCCACTTTGATTTCCTCGCTAGTTACAACAAACAAATTCCATCCTCTCTGGGTCTAACAAAGAGGATGCTAGGAGGATCCCTACTTCACCTCCACCAGCAGTTCGATTCTAGCCCACAATCAGTCAGAGCATGAGGTCATATGTTCCATTCAGTTCTATGCCAAGTTGGTGAGCTTATGGATGTTCTGAGTCATGGGCACAATTTGACTTGAGATCTGTTATCCCTCACAGTGTGGGGAAGCATCAATGGTAGGAGAGGGCTAGGGAGGCCCGTACTATAGCTCATATCACAAGCCGAGAGAGGCAGAGGTTTGGTTTTGCCTCGCACTCATTGATTTCCGATCGCGCTACCCACATCATCACAAGATAGTATTCTACTGGACTACTCACCACAGGAGAGCCCCTATTTTGAGAGAGTCAGTGGTGTCTCCACCACACCGCTCTACCCCCCATCCACCATCACCCGTTCATGTATCTGCATCTCCAGTTCCTCCCAAGGCCATGAAGGCCATCGGGAGAAGAGTACCCCGTTGGTGATCCAGCTATGACCAAGGGATCCCATTCCATCCACACTGCTTACTATGGCGAGGCCAAGCTCTCCTGCTCGACCTTCTATCCTAGTTGTGGTGCAGAAAGAATGGCGACCCCGAAGTATAGTGGTCATCCCTTCACCATCACCACTGCAGTAGGATTTGGAGATGGTTACTGATAGGGAGAGGTGGCAACCAGCACCCATGATCATAGAACCTCCTAGAGTGTCACCCCACACAGAGTGAGCCAAGAGTGCATATCTTCTAGAAAGTACCCTCACGAGTTGATTCTAATAAGGGGAGGTCCGGCCTCACGACATGATGTGGATCCCATCACCGATCAGCCAAAGCATTAGTGCCAGTTCCGACAAATCATTCTTTAGATGACATAGTAGCACACTATTTCATGGAAATAGAAGGAGATCCAAGGATACGACTGGTCTGATGAGGAGAAGATCAGCTTTGATCCCAACGAAGATGATTTGTTGGGAGACTCATTTGCATGGTAAATACCAAGGGATCCCTCCTCAGAGAGCAGCAGTCTATGGAAGGTGATGAGGTTGAGCAGGAAGACATAGCCCAAATAACCCAACACCATATCAATTAAAATAAAAGATGAACAAATAGATAGGATGGTGAGGTAGCTTGTTAGGTAGTCTCGATTTCAAAATATGCACTTCATCCTACCACGCTAAGACTAGTTGGTGCATGTCTTGGACCCAGCCAAGACTTTATCTCCATTAGAGCAAGGTAGCACCATCATGTATAGGAAGGTAGAGGAAAGTACCTCCATACTGGATAAAGATATCAAGTCTATGGTTGAGCAGCAGGTGAAGGAAGTGTTGGCTCAAGCCTAGGGAGGATCATCAGTTCCAAAGGGTATACCCTACCCAGAGGAATTCGATGCAATCCAAAATCCCAAGGGTTTTGTGCCACCTTCCTTCATGAGTTTTGATGGCACCGAAACGACTCACATTTAGAGCTAGTTGTATGCAAACGCTTTACTTTAGTCTCTTTATTTAGCCTAGTAGGATAGCTTTTGATTGGTATCCTGAACTTCCCAATAGTTCAGTAAAGACATTTGCTGAGTTGGAGCAACTCTTTATCAAGATATTTGCTAGAGCTCAGCAAAGGTTACTATTGGCGATCTCTTTGTATCACAATAACACCCAGGTGAGTCCCTTATTAACTACATTCTTAGATGGCATAACCTGAGCATGAAATGTGAACTGTAGCTGTCTGAACAACATGCCATTGAGATTCTTCTAATGAATATCTATGGCCCGGTCGCCTTCATGCTTAAGGGCTTCACCATCAAAACTTTTGAGAAGTTAATCAACAAGGTGGCTAGTCTACAAGGAGAGGCCAAATAGTTGCCTTTTCAAGACCAGTTGCCCAAATTAAAGTCATAGAAGGTATACAAGAAGAAGCCCGAAATAGTGATAGTGGTAGACTAGGGGAAGCAACTAGCTAGAGATTAGTCTGAGAGACCATGACCTCGCTTTCCACCTCCTCTTGAGGCCTCTACCGCCACCATAGTAGCCTCCATAGCCTCACATCGCGCCTCCTCTCACCACATCACCGAACAATGGTACACATACCGGATGCCGTATATGGTCTATGGTCCAACTCTTTTGGATAAACTTAACAAACCTTATTCATTTAAGAGGGAGGTAATCAGGAAGATCTTTAAGAATCTTTTAAAGAAGCCTGATTTTTAGCTACCCGAGCCTAGGAATTGGAGGAAGTGGGCAAAAGTCATGATTCTAGTTTTTTCCACTACCACTATATGCTAGGTTATGATTTGGATGATTGCTTCACATTTAAGGACTGGCTTGAACATAGCTTCAAGACCGATGCTATAGTTATCCCAAAAGAATACCTTATGGAACAACCATCTAGTTCCATTAGGGTAATCCTTGGGGATACTTGTGATCCTTCCAAAACCAAAGAAGGTTGGGATATCTCCTTATCCAAAACCTCTAAAACAATTATTCAAAAGATCAAGAAATTTTCTTTGCAGGTGCATGAGTCAGGTCAAACCTCTCAAGAAAAGGGGGAGCTCAACAACGGCAGCATGTGCCAGCCTGTGATAGCCCAGTAGCTCAATCACCGACCAAGTCCAGCCTCCAGTCCATCATTACAGCTACCACAGTTCAGCTAGTTCTTCTTCTTCTAGTAGACATCTTATATCAGTAGATGAGGGCATCAAATCCCTCACCACTCTTACTTTACTTGATTTCTACTCTATACCTCCTATCAAATTCCAAGAAATTAAAGAATAAAGCTAGCTTGAATTACATATGTGTCACTTTTGATGGGTTGCCTGAATCAATTCCTAATAACTCTTCAAGTCTAAATAACAACTATAACGATTCTTCCTCTTTCGATTGAGTTTTTCCACTACTATGGGTTCACCTCTTGAGATAGACTTGGAATCATCCGATTTTGAGGGTACCATAGAAGAAGCTGTATGTGAGCCTGATGTGCAGGCATAATCTTCCATTACCCTGTCACAAGAGATAATTGAAGTCAACCTCCATAGTGGCAAGGTTCTACCTCTTAGGGCAGCACCTCAAGATAGAGGAAACAAGTCATTGGTTTAAAGGATCAAGAAGCCCCTCCACAGGATGCTCCACCCTTGGATATGCTTATGAAGGATAATCCCAAGGTGGATTACAATATTCTCTCTCATCTGAGAAAGTTTCCATCTAAGCTAAGCATATACGATGCCCTTATCTTATCCAAAGAGATGAGCGAATCATTAATCAAGGCTCTCCTTGATCCTGAGATATGCTTAGCTTAACTGCTATTGGTGAGGAGGCACATTACATAAAAGAAGCCCAGGGGATCACCTTCACAGATGAAGACCTTCTTTTGGGAGACATGGAGCACAACCGTCCCCTCTACATTACAGTAGACATGGGAAATTCATACTAGCCAGAGTTCTCATCGATCCAGGTGCATCAGTGAATATTATTAGTTTAAAGACCCTTGCCTATTTGAGGATTGACATCTCCACACTCTGAGGAGATCAGATGATGTTGAAAGGATTCAACGAACAAGATGAGTGGGCTTTAGGCTCCATAGTGTTACCTTTGGAGATAGGTGAGTGGAAGACTAAAGCCAAGTTTTACATCATTAATTTGAATACTTCATTCACTGCTTTGCTTGGTAGGCCTTGGATACATCATAACAAAATAATTCCATCCTCCCTCCATCAATGCAATAAGTTCAAAAAGGATGGAATTGAATACTGTGTCGAAGGAGAAGAAAAGCCATTTTAGTTAGAGAGGTTGAGATATATGAGGATGCAACCTACTACCTTCCTCAAAATACCCTTTCTCATGAACTTGGACAAAACTCAAATTCAAAAGAAAAAGAAAATGAAGAAATAGAAAAGGCAAAAAAAGAAAAGAAAAAAAGAAAAATCCAAGTGAACAAGAAAGGAATTGAATAGAAAATAGATTTGTTTATTACATTCCACCCACAGTTCATTCCTTTATATGGACATGTGGGTAAGATGACTCAACCTCCACCAGGCAGAGGCAGTTCTAGAGATGGACGACCCCTTGATTGGCCATCAGCTAACAGGGGTCATGTTCCAGTTAATAGAAGTACCCTTACTATTCACATAGACTTGGAATCTAGTTCGGAGGATGAGCCTAATGTGATTAGCATACCAGCTAACCCCCCTCTCAGCGGGTTTCATTGGAGGTGACACAAAACATCATGAAGATGGCAGCACAAAGTATATTCAAATCATGCATGTAAAACTATGATAGAACCTTAGCTCTAACCTCACTTTCACCCCAAAAAGTTGAAGGTTTGGTAGTTTAAGGAAGCCCCTAAGTCTTTTTGGGATCATCATCCTCAAGTCCTGAAGTTGATGTAGAACTTGAGGAGGATTCAGTTAAAAAATTAATGGAATTACCATTTGACTTTTATCTGTTTATAATTAAAGGTTTGGTTCATACCAAGCACCAAAGTATTTTGAGAAGCTATGGAATAATTCAGGTAGGAAAGCATAATCAAGAGTAGGACTAGGATTCGGTATAGTGGGTCCAATCGATGATGACGATTACTACTTAGTTGTTACCAATCATTCAGAGTTTGATAGGTTCTTTTCATACAACACCAACTCTTATGAGAATGTGTGTTTATAAACCTCAGATGATCTCCAAATCAAAGATGCACTTCCATAATTTGAAGAGGAGATCTATTCAATAATTGACAAGCTTAAAAAAATTAACCTCAGGATGAAAGAAAATCCACACTGTACCGGTTGATGAATAAAGAAGAAACCAATGACTTAGTTAGGCTATTGATTGAGTTTAAGGACTACTTTGCATGGAGTTATGAAGAGATGCGGATTATCTCCTGACATAGCAGTCCACAAGCTTGCAATAGATCATACCACTAACCCTATCAAGCAAGCTCCTAGATGCATGCGATTAGAAATTGACAATAAGTCATTTCTGAAGTCAAGAAACTAATCGATGCTAGTTTCATAGGGAATAAAAATACTCTACATGGATAGCCAGTGTCATGTACCAGTTAAGAAGAAGAATGGCCAAATTTGCATATGCGTTGATTTTAGGGACTTAAATAAGGCATGTCCTAAGGATGACTTTTCTCTTCCTATACCAGAATTAATGGTGGACATTGCCTCATCTCATGCAATTTTCTCTTTCATGGATGGGTCATCTAGCTATAGCCAAATCAAGATGTCTCCTGAAGATGAAAAAGACACTATTTTTGAACATTGATCAGAATCTTTTATTATAGGGTCATGCCTTTCAACCTTAAAAATGCTGGTGCTACATACCAACGGGCCATGACTCAGATCTTCAATGAACTCATCCATCATCAGGTTGAGTGCTATGTTGACAATCTAGTAGTCAAGAGCAGAGAAAAGGAAGACCATCTCTTTGACTTGAGAGTAGTTTTGAATGGTTAAGATAATATAACCTCAAAATAAATCCCTTGAAGTGTGCATTCAGAGTAGCTTTGGGAAATTCAGGTTTGTTGTCACACCGGGGAATAGAAATTGATCCGTAAAAGATTAATGTTATCTTAGAAATACATCCTGAGAGTTTAACTCAATCCTTCCAAGGACTAGCATATCTAAGATGCTTTATTTCTAACCTATCAAGGAGATGCAAGCCATTCTCAACACTTATCAAAAAGTATGCCAAGTTCAAGTGGGATGGCAAGTGTCAACATGCCTTTGAAGATATCAAGCAATATTTGGTGAAGTCGCTTCTAGCAGCCCCTATCCCGAGCAGGCCACTCATCCTCTACACTGCTACATTGGATGACTCTCTCGGCACTCTATTGGCCCAAGCTAATGATCAAAGGGAAGGAGAGCTCTACTACCATAACTGTCATCTGATTCCTATTGAAGTAAACTATTCACCTATTGAGAAACATTGTCTAGCTTTGATCTTTACATCTCAGAAGCTATGGCACTATATGCTTTCTCATAAGGCGAACTTAATTTCCAGAACCAATCCACCGCAGTACCTCATGACACGGCCAACGCTATCCGAACATTTGGCACAATGGTCTATGATTTTCTCACAGTTTGATATCACATTTGTACCCCCTTCGTGCGGTAAAAGGATAAGCACTAGCAAATTTCTTAGCAGCACACCACTTCCTCCAGATTTTTTGCTTAGTGATGATCTCCCTAATGAACAAATCATGAACTTAGGGGAGGTTGACAACTACCGATGGGAGATGTATTTTGATGGTGCAGCTTCTTTTCATAAAGGGGAAGCACCACGATCTACTCTTCTAGGAAAAGTAAGAGTAGGAATAGTTCTCCTAACTCCAGATCGTGATGCGATGAGATTCTCATACTATCTTTCCAACCCCTACACCAACAACAAAGCCAAATATGAGGCTTTGATTGCCGATCTGGAGTTAGCCATCACTATCAGTGTCAAGAACATCAACATCTTCGGGGACTCTCAATTGGTCATCAACCAGATTATCGGGTCCTACAAACCCAAGATTCTTTACTATATATGTTGAAGTTGTTGGCCCAAAGTCACCATCTACAAGGTTCCCCAAGCAGAATGCAGATGCTTTGGCTAAACTTGCCAAAAGAATTGGCATAAGGAAGATGAGTCCATTCCAATAAAGGTCCAAAATAGACAAATCATATCCCTTATTGATGTTGAACTCATCGAGAGACTTTATCTTGAAGGTGAGGTTTTCATTGCCTATAAGGACAAGGATCTAGATTGGAGGCAACCATTCATAGAATATTTGAACATCAAAAAACAATCTCAAGAAAAGTCATAAGCCCATCAGGTGAATTAGAGAGCTGTCTCCTATGTTCTCATTGATGGCACCTTGTACCGTCGATCCTTTGACCAGATGAGGTTACATTATTTAGATAAACATGAAGCCCGTGGCATTATAACTAAGGTACATTTAGGTCTATGTGGAGCATATCAATCCAGTCCGAAGATGAAGATGAAGATCAAGAGACTAGGATACTACTGCCTTCGATGATTACGGACTATATGGATGTAGCTAGGAGATGACATCAGTGTCAGGTACACGATGAGGTCCTCCACCAACCACCCAACATACCTACATTGGCCTCATGGCCATGATGTACCGACATTATCCGATCGATCTTCTTCCAAAGGTCATCGGTTCATCTTAGTTGCCACCGACTACTTTTCTAAGTGGGCAGAGGCAATCACTTAGAGAGGCCATTCGACATGTGCTTCAATTTTTTTGGGAACCATATCGTATATAGGTTTGGTATGCCTCGATGAATTATATACGATAATGGTATTGCATTCAAAAGCACAAAGATCAACAACTTCTCCAGAAGACACACTATAGATTAGAGATACTCCACCATCTACTACCCTAGAGCAAATGGCTTAGTAGAAGCATTCAACAAAACTCTCACCCAGATACTAAAGAAGACTCTTGATGATAATAAAAGGTAGTGAAATGAGTAGTTGGTTGAAGCCTTGAGGGCCTACGCACCACATAACTCCAACTCCTTTACCCCATTCTCTTCTTATGTAAGTCCGTTCTACCTTTAGAAGTTCAACTCCCATCATTAAGAATAACATTGGGTGGCAAGATCACTATAGAGTAGAATTCAAAGTTATGGTTAGAAGAGCTCGAAGGTTTGGGGGAGAGTCACCTATGGGCATGCCAGAACCTCAAGTTGTACAAAGCCAAAATGATTCAAGCTCACAACAAGCTAGTCTGCCCTAGGTCTTTCTCTATAGGAGAACTTGTGTTAGTCCTAAGGAGACCAATTGTTGCCCATCGAAAGATGGGAGGCAAGTTTGAACCCACTTGGGAAGGCCCCAATGTCATAAAGAAGGCCTACCAAGGAGGATCTTATCAGCATATTGATTATAAAGGGGAACACCCGATGCTTCCAATTAATGGGCTCTATTTAAAGAAATATTACCCATAAAAGTCATGTTTGAAAACAAATCTATCAATCAACAAAAATTTAATTCCATTTCATCAAAATCTCCTCTTCTTTCAAAGTATTGTTTGCTTGTCTTGTAATCCTCCATGACGTGTTTAAGGTAAGAGTCCCCAGCATCCTATCCTTCTCACAACACAACACAATCAAACACAATTTCATGGTGCTACTATAATAGGTGTAGGAGAACCCAAGAGGCATCATATTTTGACTAGCACAACTAAGTTAAGTGTGAGAGAACCCAAGCAGCATCTTTTCTTGGTGGAAATCTCGGCTGCCATCCGTGGCACCATAACATCAAAATCCTCAGCATGTTTAATTATAAACCAGCAAACTCCCTATTAGTATGGTAGATTTCACTACCCAGCCAGTAAGTTACCTCATGTTGATTTTGTTTAAGAAGATGTGAGTCCCCTAGAGGCTTTGTTCTTAAACTAATCATCATGATCTAACTAGGTCGAGTATATTTGAGGTTTAGGATAAGTCCCCCAGAGGCTCCTTTCTTCTGACTTTGACATTTGATATAAGTCCCCCAGTGGCATTCACTTAGTAGTCACCCTAGGTTGGATGACACCTATCGAGTCAAGAAACTATCCCACAATCGGTTCATAGGGATGTGAGTCCACGAGCTTTCTAGGTTGATTATTGCAAACCTATGGGTACCCTAGTTTGGTTGATGTTTGTTATGCTAACAACAACTCACCCAATGGATACACCACTCTTGGTAGATGTGAGTCCCCATGCTTTCTCCTTGAGTTGGCCACCAATACCTATTTGATATATGACTAGCCATGTCATCTTCTCTAGGGTTTTGGATTAAGCCCTTAGCGGCCCCTCTCCCTGTGGGAAATCTATTTGGATCACATCCTTTGTGACCCCATTTAGACACTACCTGGGTTCCTTTTGGATTGGACAGTCCCCCTTTCCTAGTAGCCACCCCTGTTGTTGGAGAATTTGTTCAGCAGATATGCAGATTCTCCCTTGGTTCAGTAAATCTGAGATATGTCTAGGTTGATATAAGCTTCTTCTCAGTTTGATCCCTCACAAACTAATAGGTCCATGATAAACAAACTAAACAAAATAAACAAATTAATTCTCTTGTGGATTAAGAATTCAAGCCCCCAAAAGGCACCATTTCCCCAAGCAGGCATCTTATCTTTAGGCATTAGTAGAACTCCTTATAGAAGAATTACCTAAGTTGAGATAAATCCCAGGTCGGTACTCACTGTAATGCTTAGGTCAGGTTCAATCTATTTTTCTACAAGAAGGTTACCCCGGTAGTCATTTCACTTTTGAAGATATAAGACTATGATGCATTCTTTCAAGCATGATTGTCGAAATGCGGGCGCCTAGATGTTCAATTTGTTGCCAAAGCAACCATCACCCTGGTCTTTCGTGGAGAATATGTGAGTCCCAGAGCTTTCTTCCCTTAAATTGATCATTGTAAACCAAAAGGCACACCTTTGGTCGAATAGTTCTCCCATCGGCCAGGAAACTACTCCTTTGGTTTAGTAAATTTAAGATAGGTCCAGGCTGATATAAGCCCCCTCTCAGTGTGATCCATTGCAAACCAATGGAATCCATCAAAATAAATTAAAAAATGAAATTAATCTTTGACTATCTTTGAGCTGATTTAAATATCCCAGTGGCATTCACTCAATAGTTAGCCCTAGGTCGGGTCCGATTTGTTGCCCAAACCAATGGAATCCATCAAAACAAATTAAAAAAATGAAATTAATCTTTGACTATCTTTAAGCTGATTTATGTCTTCCAGCGGCATTCTCTCAATAGTCAGCCCTAGGTTGGGTCTGATTTGTTGCCCAAACCAACTAATCACCCTAGTGGTTTATTGTTTCTAGAAGATGTGAGTCCCCGTGCTTCTTCTTAAGGCATGACCATTGCAAACTGAAAGGCATTCCCTTTGGTTGGATAGTCCGTGTGGTTGGTAGGCTATTCCCTTTGGATTGATAAATCTGAGTTAGGTCCAGGCCTCCATGGCCACTACTTAGTGCAGTCCATCGTAAACTAATGGGATCCATCAAAACAAACTAAAAAATAAAATTAACCTTAATTATCCTTGAGTTGATCTAAGTCCCCTAGCAGCATTCACTAAATAGTTAGCCTTATGTTGGGTTCAATCTGTTGCCTTGCTAAAAGATCACCCTAGCAATTGATCCTTACTTAGGAGGATGTAATTCTACTATGCTTTCTTCCTAGTACAACTGTTGCACACCAAAAGGCATTCCCTTTAGTTGGCTAGTCTTACTATGTGTTTAGTAGACTACCCCTTTGGATTCATAAATCTGAGTTAAGTTTAGGCTTCCATGGTTCCTACTTAGTACGATCCATCGCAAATCAACAGGGACCATTTCAGAATCTAAAATTAAAAATCTTAAACAAACAAAAATAATCAATCAATCCAAATTAAATCTTTTGCTTCTCCTCAGTGAGATGCAAATATTTCTAGCTTCCCAGCAGATCTAGAATTCTAATCCCTCAACGAATTTCACCTTTTCTCCCTTGTAGATGACTTGAACTTGCCTCCCTAGTAGATAGTTCACTTGTCTATCCCCGATGGAGTCAAAACAAACACAATTAAACAAACAATAAATTAAATAAATTCAACCCTTTTCCCCTAGCGAAACTTAATTAAACAAATCAAATTTCTCTCCAGTGATACTCAAATCAAATCAAACCTCTCATCTCTTTATGGATGACTTGAACCTGCTTCCCTAGTGGAAAGTTCACATACTCTATCCCTAGTGGATTCCTCCTTCCCTCTCTTATGTCCTTGACATAAGTAGAGCCACATTGCACTAAGCTCTGGATTCCTTCTACACTTTGGGTTAGGAGTAGATCATCTCTCTTAGTGCTTGTGATCGTTCGGTGTTGTTGATCATTTCGGTCAACACCAATACATGCGGTGTTCCTTGTCAATCACACAACACCTATTAGGTGCCCTTTGTTGACCTCATTTTTAGGATGAGCTCTCAACCCCTCCATCTTAGACATAGGACTCCTCTTAGACTTTAAGAGATCCTTAGTCTTAAGACACATCTAGTGATTATGTGGACACTTAACCTAGCCCTAGAGACTTAGAAGAGTTAGCCATAGGAATAGGTCATGCCTTAGGGGTGTTAGGAAAATTTTCCTACCTATAGCTTGAACCACATTCCTTACTTCCTTCCTTCAAGTCAAACTCCAAATCAAATCAACATCAAACCTAAATCAATTCCAGCTTAATTGATTTCTCCCAAACTCAAACCAATGCCACATGATTGAAACCCATGATTGAAACTTATGATTGACGCCCATAATTGAAATTCCAAAACTTGCCTAAGTCTTTTAATCCCCTCTTAAGTACTTAGCTTAGATCATGTTCAAATCACTCCAAATCCTTGAAATTTTTTCATAACTCATTTATATTCTCATTTATATTCACATATATAAATGAAATATAAATTCAAATCAATCAAACTAAATCCAAAATTTAATTCCAAGTTCAAAATCTTGCCTAAGTCCTTTAATCCCTTCTTAAGGACTTAGCCTAAATCGTGTTCAAATCAATCCAAATTCATGAAATTTTCATAAATCATTTATATTCTCATTTATATTCACATATATAAATGAAATATAAATTCAAATGAATCGAACTAAACCCAAAATTTAAATCCAAATTCAAAATCTTTCCAAAGTCACTTTGATTTTCTCTTAAGGACTTAGCCTAGATCATGTTCAAATCACATCAAATCTTTGAAATTTTCTCATAACCCATTTATATTCTCATTTATATTCACATACATAAATGAAATATAAATTCCAACCAAAACCAACTCCAAAAATCAAACTCAAATTCAATCAAAATAAGCCTTTCAAGTCAAAATTTTGAACTTAGCCAAATCAATTTCAAATCAAGCCAAACTCTTGATTTTTCTTCATGATTCAATCAATCCTTCAATCATGAATCCAAATACAAACACAAACTTCAATCACCAAATCAAAACTCAATTCAAAAATCAAGCCTAGGTCAAACTCATGTTCACCCTTTGAACTTGAAATTGTCAAATGAATCAAAACCCGTTTGACTTCAAACCACTTGCAAATGGATTTATATTTCAGTCATGAATCCATATGTGACTTCAACCAAACTCAATTAAAGCTTTGACCAAGCCATTTGACCCACTTAGGCTCACTTGACCCAAAGTGACCTAAAGTACCCTTATGAGCAAATTCTAATTCTAACCAAATTGGATTGAACTAAGCCCACCTAAGCCTCTCGTCATGATCAACAATCATCATGAGATGATCAATCACTCAAATTGGGTCAAACCTAAGGGTTGACCAAGTCAACACTTAGCCAAAATGAAACCCAACATAGCCAAAATCCACCATAGGCCAAATTGATTGAAACCAATGATCTAAGTTCATTCATGATCAATGTTTGAACTTGACCAAGTCAACATTTGAGCCTAGCCCAATTGGCCAGTTGACCCAAGTTGACCAAACTTGACCTAAAAGTCAAAATGTGTCAAAACTTGATCTAAGCCCAATTGATTGAAACCAATGGGACAAGTTCATTCCAAAATGATTGTTGAACTTGGCCAAAGCCTCAATTGGCCAACCTAACCTAATTGACCAACCCAACTTGACCTAAAGGGTCAAATTGAGCCAAATTCAAACTTAACCAAAATTGATTGGAAACAAAGATACCAATCCATTTCATATGACCAACCAATCCATGACCTAATCCAAATAGATCAAATGGGTCAAATTGGTCACCTTGACCCATTTGACCTAAATGAACAAAATTAAATCAAATTCAAACCTAAACCAAATTGAATCAAACCAAAGCCACTAAAACATTTCAAATGGTCATATGAACTTGACGCAACCCTTGGTTTGACCCAATTTGACTAATTGGTCAACTTGACCCAAGTTTTCTCATTTTGACCTAAATAGGTCAACATGAGCCAAATCATATAAAACTAACTCCAAATTCAATGAAACTTGGCCTAACCCATTTTTCAAACATGCCCAAACTGAAATCAAAGTCAAATGACCATTTTACCCCTAAGGCATAGGATAACCCAAAACCAAAACCACTTGGAATTTGGTCAATTCCTTTTCATGGACACTTGGCATCCTCTTAGTGGACCAACTGGTCACTAATTGACCTAGTGCATATGACCCAATGGGTTTGGGTCAGCCATACCCAACCCAAACCCAAAACCGACCACCTCCTTTGAAATTGGCCACATGGAATCCTCTCTCCACTTGATTTAAGCACATGGCCACCTCATCCACTCCTCCTCTGGCCAAAATCGAATTCAAGGGCACCTCTAACAGCCTAACAAACCCATTGCATAAGCTCAATTGGATCAAAATGGCCAGCACCTTCACTATCCGATCCTTCAAGATATACTCCCCTAATTCAATTCAATCTTGACTCTCTCATACTTGATTGAGCTAAGGGAAGCCAGAGGAGCCATTGCCAAGTGATCCTAAGCTTCCTAGAGTGAAATCAAATTTCCCATTCTTAAATTTCATAGCTTGAAAATAAGGGAGCTCTATTGAAAATCCAACTTAGTCTACACTCCATATCAACCCAATTCCTCCTTCAAGCTCCATCAGAGGATCAAGTCGAATTCACCCAAGCTCTTTCCCAAGATCCAAAGGTTAGGGAGGATCTAATTCAATCAAGATCGAGCTCAAGTGCAAGAGGAGTTGGTCCATAGAAGCATCTATCCAATCTCAGAGCCTCCAAACTTCAGCAAAGCTTCATCTCTACTAGACGAAGCTTCTCCAAGGGAATCGAGAACCAGTGATCACCTTTGGTGAGGTTAGCCATTAAACCAAACTTAAATTCAACATGGTTTGGTCCTTTGTGAAGTGAATTTTAATCTCATGCAAATCTAGCCATTAGATGTGTTTTCCCTTGTGCTTAGATGGTGTGGGCAAATTTTGGGATCAATCCGAGCTCAATCAAACTCAAATCATCCCCTTGAAGATGGACGGTGTATATCCTTCATAGAGATTTACATAGATAGATCATGGGCCATCCATCCATGTATTTTGGATGGATGGTCGTGATTAAGACTCGTAGAATCCATGTTTTAACCAATTTGATATGTGGCTTTAACCTAATCCATCCGATACTTGATTGAATGAGTGAGGAGAAAGTGCATAACATTGTTGTTGATGTGGCACTATGATGTGACAACTTTATTATCCAATCCATCGCATCATGTGGAAAGCATTGTGCCTACATGGTTTCTGATTAAATATTTAGGTGTGGTGTTTATTTTTTGAGATGTGGGATACCACACATCTTGGGAGGTACATTATTGAAGTGATCATATGACATTAAGAAATGATGTACTATCTCAAAAGATAGAAATCATCACCTATAATGGACCTAATCACCTACAAGGACTCTAAGGCATGATGGGTCTTCAAATATACCAGAGATATTTCCCCTACTTTACATGAAAAAGTAAAGTAGGGTTTATTTTAAACTAGGTTCATTTAAGTTCTCTATAGAGGCAATCCCCCATAGTTAATTACATCAAATGGAATGGGAATTCCTTAAGAATACTCTCAATTAAAGTAGACAATTAGGGTCTCCAAAGACTTCATGGTTAAGACTATCAAAGGATTAGTTATTTTAGAAAATCAAATGGGATAGATCAAGGAGAAGACTTATTTTTGGAATCCAAATGGAGAAAGTAGGAAATACTTATGATACTAGGAAACCTAGTGAGCATTTCGATCTACCCTACAATTAGGCTTTATATTTTTGAAATTGAAGAGAGTTAATTATTTGAGCTGACATTTTATTAGGCTTATAATCCTACAACATAAGATTGTAAAATGCCTAAGAGGTGAGGATTTATACCAGAAAATAACAACATCGGATCCTAAGCTAAGGAACTTTGGTGAGGGCCGAAGCATGACCTAAATCTAAGGAAAAAATGGGCATATGATTAACCTCTATAAGAGAGAATAAACCACCTGACTATTGGACTTATTATCGCCTGAGTGGCAGCCAGCTAACTCCACCTACACTTTAAATTTATATAGGCAAGTCTTATGCTTTGCAAGATGGCTAGACTATTGTTTATTTAGAGAGGAAGTCCTTAAACTCACTCCCTAAGAGACTAGAGCATTAGTGGTATGAATCCATGACTTAATCTAATGCAAATTTTATCAAAATTATTTGATTCTTTTGGACTCTTTGTTTTGACACAAGCTATGAGATTTTATATGCCTAAATGCATGAGGATTTGATTATGGGCCAAATCAAGAGAGAAGGGGGTGTTCATCCATCAAAGGCTCTCACAGGTTAAGCCTTCATTCTCTAGAAAAGAAGGAAGCCTCCTCTTAATAAGAGTGAAATAATATGGCATACATGATATTATACATTCATTCATCGAGCTAAGGGTTTGCTAAAAATTTTATTATCTTGATTTAATTCCTAGTCTTTTATGTGAGGTTATGAGTTGTTTTAAAATTTTAGTTATGAATTGTTAATTGGGGTAGAAAAATTAATTTTATACTAAGAGCCTACCGCATCCAGGCCACACATTCAAGCATCAATCATAAAGAAATTATGAAGAGGATGATGTTCTAATGCACAATCTAAACACAACATCAAACAATTTTATAGACTACCATAAAAGAATAAAAGGTGTGGGTTCCATCATACCAAAAAGAGAAAAAAGATGGGTAGCCTAGCTCTCTATATACAATTACAAAAAAAATAATACATGCTATGGGGTCTTCTTCATTTCTTTCTTCTCTCTTTCTTTTGATTTGATTTGCTCCAAAGGCATCTCGGGCACCCTGTGGACTAAGCCTTCGGCCATTGCCATCCTAATCCCCATAACACTAATCCTTATTCCTAATACAAAATTACATAAAATAGAAAAGTAAATCTAGCTACACCTACAAAATGTTAGCTAAACACACCATACAACCCAAGCAGTTATATGAATAATCTAGACTTAGCACCCCACACATGGGTAACCAAGCCCACCTATCCTAACATGAGTTATGCTTAGTGGCTAAGCAACCTGCACAACAAACATTTATATTTTTATTACAGTGGCCCTTTAAGCACAACCTTGTAGAAAATATGATTAGGCTAATAACATCCTAACATCCAGTCTATGAAATATACACCCTAACATCTAGTCTAAAACATTACACCACAAAATAAAATACAACATCATACATACAAATCCCTAACTTAGCACTAGAAGTGGTGACTTAGTATTCTAATGTATGTGCTTAAGGCTTGTGTGGTAAGACTTTACTAGGCTTCTTTAGTTTAAGTTTCAATTTGGAGTTTGACTTTTATATAAATTTTACTTTTGGGTGATTTTAATTTAAATGATTTAATGATTTATTTTCCTTTTTATTTTACTTTTATTTGGTTAAAATGATGTTTAGGTTTTCAAGAATGAAGAATAGAATGAATTCCATTTGTAGATAGAACTCACCCATTCTACATCCTAACCCCTAAAGAATCTAACTAGGTCCCAAGTATCTTAATTAGCCCATTTGAATTTGTGTAATTCATTTGATTTGATTTAGAATTTAGAATTTGAGTTTGTTTAAGTATTTGATTGATTGATTTTGATTTAGATGTTTTGGTTTAATTACATCTTGATAATTCAATATCCTTGATATCTAATTAAGTTTAAGTTTATTTAAATTCAAGTATTTTTTATTGATTAATTTGAGATCATATGTTTTTGGTTTAATTAAATCTTGATAATCCAATATCCTTAATATCTAATGAAATTTAAGTTTGTTTAAATTCATATATTTTTATTGATTAATTTTAGATTAGATCTTTTGATTTAATTAAGTCTTGATAATTCAATATCCTTTTAAATTAATATTTTAATTATTTTCTTTGAATATGATTATGTGACTTAATTTTATGCTTATTTGAATTGATTATGGTTCATTTATTTGTAATTTGATTGGATTAGACTAATTGAGATTTTATTTTAATTTTAATTGAGTTTGATTCTTTGTAATTTGGATTTTATTTTTAATCTCATCCATTTTTCATGTTTATCAAAGTTTGGTTTGTATTTTGATTTCATACAATGGATAGTTAATTAGTTTATCTCATTTAAGTAAGTTAAATGAGATTTGATTACATATTAAATTGATGAGAGTCTTTCTTAATTTGATTTAATTTGATTTAATTTGATTTGATTAGCTTTATTAGTCTATGGGTTTGCTTAGGTTCAATGTGATTATGTGATTAGTTTAATTAAGAAGTGTATTTATGTTAATTATAAAAGTTTCTTTAATTTTTAATTTGATTTCATATTTGTTTAAGTTAATGATGTAATTAATGACTTAATAATTTTGGTTTAATTTAGGTTTTGATTAGTATTTAATTGCATTTATGTTTGATTAAGTTTAAGTTTAATATAGTTTATTTGGTTGACTTAATTAGTTTATTTAAGAGGTGTGATTAATTATTAAATTCAATTAGGGGTTTGATTTAAGCTTACTTTTAGAGTTAACTTTAATGTAATTTATTTAAATTAATTTGATTAATTAAGATGATGGATTAATTCATTAAGTTTGCATTAATTAGATATTTGATTAATTAAGTTTAATTAAGGGTAATTAAATTTTTAAATCATTAGATTAATTAAGGGTTTGTTTAATTAGAGATTAAAGACTTAATTTCCCACATAATTCAATTTAGTTAAGTGTTTTACTTAAGTTTGATTTGATTAAAGGATTGTTGCTATTACCATCATTGTTATTAAGTGAATTAATTATTTATTTCATTTCAATTAAGTTTGATTATTTATGATTAGGGTTGTATTTGATTTGATCCATTTATATTGTTTGTTTGATTTCAATAACATTTTCGATTTAGTTATTAAGTTGAAAATATTTAATGGTTAACTTTAACTTTATTTGGTTTAATTTGATCTTATTCCAAATGGATGTGATTTAATCATATGTTAATTAAGTTTACTTTAACTTTATTTGGTTAAATTTGATTAATATCAAATGATTATGTTGAATTAGTTTATTAATCAATTTGATCTTTAGTTTATTTAATGATTAATTAGTTTCAGCTTATTTATATTCATTAAGGAGTTTCATATGATTAAGACTCCATGCTTAGTGTAGGTTTAGTTATATTAGTTTGACTCATATTAAAGTTTCCTAAATTTGTTGAATTTTAAGTTTGATTTAATATTTAATCATTTAATTGAGTTTTATTAAATTAAATAGGTTTAATCATATTTAATTTAATTTCTTCTAAGGATGATATTTTTCTGATTTGAGGTTTGATTAATGATTGCTTAAGCTATACTTCATTTCTGATTTTGATTTGATATTTAAATTATTTTTAGATTATATTTGAATTAACTCCTTAATTGATTAAACTTTAATCTTAAATGTTTGTTTAGATTTCATTAGGATTCAGAAAATCACATTATTTTCTAAGAGTCCTAGATGTCAACTGAAGTTATTTAAGCCAATTTGAATATTTTTGTAAATTTTTGAATTTTTATTTGATTTATTTTATTAAAATGGACAATCTTAACTTCAAATTTTAGTTTCTCTCAATCTAGAAGTCCTTTTTACTTGAAATTTATGGTAGGTGTGTTTTAACTGTAATTTCAATCTCTAAAAATTTCAACTTAATCTAACATATATTTTTGGTTTAATAAATGAAATTTAATTTTCACTAAAACTCATATTAAGCTCAAAATACTCAGTAAAATTTGGGTATTTTGGATTTGTTGGATTCCTCTCGGAAAGACAAATCCAACAAACCCTTGTTTGCAATTTTTGGTTAAGCATTTTATTTCCTATGAATTTTTGAAGTTTCAAGTGATTGAAATTAATTTTTTAAATAAAAAAATACTCGCGGCGCTAACATCAGCCTTTTGGAAGACCGTCAACCCATGGAGAGCAACCTGTGACTCACTCTGGACCGTCCGATTGAGATCGGATGATCCAAATCATATTGCGTGATTTAGAGGCCAGGATCGCACGATTTGAGTCGTCCGATCGTGCGAACTGCGTGATCAGACGGTCCAGATCGCATTAAGAGATCTGAAGGCCCAGATCATGCAATCCATGCATGATCCGAGCCATCCTATCTCACAAACAATGAGATCGGACAGCGATTGTAGCCCCGCCGATGATGAATAGTGTTTTCAGGCTTTTTTAAAGAAAAATGAGATTTCTAAGTGAAAACTTATCCAAATGGACTCAGTTTCACATAAATTCACACCAAAATAATTTTAATTTCTAATTGGGATGATTTAAAGTAAAAAAATGTAAGATTATCAAGGGGAAATTCTTAAAATCGTAAGAAAATTAATACAAAATGTGATAAATCCTAAGGTTGACTAAAGTTTGGCAAAATTTACCTCGTCGGGGATGGTTTTCGGTAGTGGTGAAGATCTGAGCAAACTCCTAGGTATGTGAGAAATCTTTGGAATGATCTTTAACCCTTGCATCCCTTTGGAACATCATCTTCTGATTTTTATCGTTACCTCATCGAAAAAGTAACTATTTATGTTTTTGAGCTCAAAAATGGCTCAAAGAGGTGGGGGATGGGTTCCTTTTTTTTGGGAGCTTTTGGTGGATGAATGCTGGTGGGAGGAAGAGGGGTGAAGCCTCATTTCCCCCTCCTTTTATATTTGCCAAAAATCCATTCTTTTTTAAAATTTTTTTGACTCAAAATTGATTGTCATCTTGCTTAGGATGTTTGGGATGGATGATGGATTGATTGAGGACTTTGGATTTTTGCTCCAAAGTCCTCTCTTGCTGATATATGATTAGGTCAATTAAATGCAAATATTGGGGAGGAGTTAAGTGCATGTGATGGGGGAGAATTAAATGAGGTTGGGTGGAATCCTATGTGGGGGAGGATCCATGAGGGATTTAATTAGGTTGGGTTGATTTTGGGCTGATCCCAAATGGGTTTGGGTCGGGTTTGATCAGCCTCTAATGGGTCATGGCTTAGTTTTAAGGGGTTTGGCCCAATTTGGGTCATATGAGTCATATTGATTAATTTGACCAATGGCCAGCTTGGGTTATGGGTTGATTTATGTTCAATTGGCTATTTGAAGATGAATGCGATCTTTGGTTTGAATTAATTTGGATTTAGGCCAAATTGACTCTTTAGGCTAATTTAGGCTAGGTTGGGTCAAGTTGACCAATTGGGTTTGATTGATCAAAATGGGTTTAATTATGGCTTTGGTCAAGTTCAGTAATCAATTTGGAATGAACTTGAGCCATTGGTTGTAATCAATTTGGGTTAGATCAAGATTTGACCCGATTTGGCCCTTTAGGCCAATTTGGGTCAACTTGGATCAAATGGCCAATTGGGCTTGGTTTGGCTCAATTGGTGGTCAAGTCATATTTGAATATTAATTTTGGGTTGATTCAAATCATTGGTTTCAATCAATTTGATGTAGGATGAGTTTTGGCTAGTTTTGGTTCATTTGGGCTAAGGGTTGACTTGCTCAAATGACTAACTTGACTTGGTTTGACCCAATTGATTGTAATTGATCATCTAGGGTGATCAACAATCATGGTGGAAGGTTTTGGTGAGCTTGGTTCAATCCAATTTGGGTTGGATTGGAAATTAGCTCAAATGGTTCCTTTAGGTCACTTTGGGTCAAGTGGACCTAAGTGGATCAATTGCTTTGGTTTTGGTTTGATTCGAGTTTAGTTGAACTTATATATGAGCCCTAGATTGAAATATAAATTCAACGGCAATCAATTTGGAGTCTAAGAGATTTTGGCTGATTTGAAATTTTCAAGTCAAAAGGGCTAGGTTGGGTTTGACTTGGGTTGGTTTTGATTTGATTTGATGATTGTAGGTTTCATTTATATTTGAGTAGATAATTGAATGAATGATTGATTCAAGAAAAAATTCATTGGTTTTGACTTGATCTTGATATAATTTGGCTAAGTCCAAAGAATTGGCTTAAAGGGTTTAGATTGAGTTTGGATTTGATTTTCAATATAGTTTTGGTCATTTGAATTTGGATTTCATTTATATTTGTGAATATAAATGAAGGAATAATTTATTTATAAAAAGATCAATTTAGTTTGATTTGATCTAAGGGAGTTTTGACTAAGCTTATGAATGTGATTCATATGGCTTAGGAAGGGTCTTAGGATTTGAATTTGATTTTGGGTTTCAATCATTTGGAGTCAAATTTGAAATTAGATTTGGAATTTGAATTTGAATTTGAGATTTGGTTTGAGAATTGAATATGGGTTTGATTTGAGAAAGTGTATCTAGATTGGGTTTAGACTATGGGATAGGTAATTTCCTTAAGCCCTAAGGCATAGCCTAATCTTATGATTAACACTTCTAAGTCTCTAGGCTTAGGTAAAGTGTTCACCTAATCACTAAAAGTGTCTTATGACTAGGAGTTCTTAGTGTCTAGAAGAGTCCTAAGTCTAAGAAGAGGAGGTTAAAAGCTCACTCCAAAAGTGAGGTCAACATTAGGTTATTAAATGTTATAATTAATCATGAAAACTTCCTAAATTCATATCTAAGCCAAAAAAAATTAGAAAAATATGACAGAACTTGCATTGGATAGATATAATATGAATATATTCTAAAAATAATTTCAATGAATTTTGAATAGTGCTTTTCTCTAAATTTGGGTTTTATTATGAATGTTATTTTGTTAATTACACCTATTTACTCTTGATTAATCCCAAACTTATGCATAATTAGTGGGATGACTCCTACATCCCTAATTTTCTTGGGATTTATGGATGGCTTAATTATAAGAATTGCTAGTTCATTCCTTAATCACTCTCTCGATGTAATTAAGCTTAATTGAGGGTATAATTAGTGGTTTAACCCCCTGATTGAGTCAATTAAGTGAATATGAGGCTTAGGGAATAATTTTGGGATACTTTCCTTAAGATATTCCTTAAACCCCTTTCTTCTTTAATCCAACCTTAATTAAGGGTTAATTCACTAATTCCCCCCTTGATTAATTTCATAAAATTCTAAAACTCTCCAGAACTCAATTAATCTATCTTGGGTAGATGCTTAGGTATTCAATAACCTAAGTACATTAAGTAAATCAAAACCCAACTCACATGTGTGAGAGGGGTTATGAAAGTGCTTAAGTTAAACTCATTAATTTAATTAATCATTAATCATGAGCCAATTGCATTAGGTACCTTTCTTTCTTAGATGCATTACAGATTTAAATTCCTTGTGTGGTTTTATGTCATCTCATTGGCTCATAATTATTTGATTAACTATGCTATGGTGGTGTAGAAAAAGAGGTAATTAACACACTTAATTCATACCTTGACCTAACTAAAACATAAAATTGATTTAATCACCTAAAAATTAAACTAAAATAATAAACATGTGTGGGAATGGGTTAGGAACAGCAAATGCACCTCACATTTCTCAAATTAAATCAAACTCAAAACTAAATCAAATTATTTTAAACTTTCTTATTTCATAAGATTGTCTTTAGCAATTAATTAGGGTGAATGTGTTTACTTGCTTTCATCACTTTAGTTCTTTCCTCACATTCTAAATGTGTATGTCATATAAATTTCATGCATTCATGCTTTTCAAAAATCAAATTTAAAATGAAATATTTTCTTTATGTCAAATTGCATGTTTTGGCTAATGTAAAAATATGAATGACTATTATTACTACTAAATCCAAAACTATTTTTAAAGTATGTAAATCAAATGCTTAAACCTGAAAGTGTGCTACTTATAATCATTTATGAGCTTGCATGTGGATATAAATATGAAGATGTGCATGGTGTAGCTCTCTTTCTCCTTTCTTTTAGCATAGTTTTGAATAGGATTTGGCAAAGTGTATAGTTCATTTGAAAAGAACATAACACTTGCCTAAACCCATTCATACCCATTCATATTGCA
This sequence comes from Cymbidium sinense, assembly GCA_021442155.1. Classification (NCBI taxonomy): domain Eukaryota; kingdom Viridiplantae; phylum Streptophyta; class Magnoliopsida; order Asparagales; family Orchidaceae; genus Cymbidium; species Cymbidium sinense. The sequence continues at coordinate 150,609,882 of CM038222.1, forward strand.
TAAACAAAACAAATTAACCAACACAAACTTTTGCATCTTTCTTTTCCCTTCATTTCTTTTGTACATATGTTTGTATTTAAGGAAAGTGGTATATTAGACTGGACAATCTCGAGGTTGCAGGGCTTTAAGTAGCTCTAAGTAGGTCTTGTACCTTACACCCTATTGTAACAATGGTGTCCTACTCACTTATGCCTTTCATACATGCATGTGTGCATGTGAAAAATGGATAAGAAAATCTCTTTTCTACTTAATGAAATTCATGCGTCATAAAGTATTCAAATTTTCTTAAGTAACTCACTTAGCATTCATCATAAAGTATGCAAAACATTTATATTTGTATGTATAGATATGCTAAGGATTCAATCAAATGCATGTTATATATGTTGGGAAAGAAAATGAAGTGATGTGTGTTTTATGGTCTTAATTAACTTTACTTAATCTTAAAATGCCTCTCTTTTTGAATAGGTTTATTTAGGAAAAATCTAAACTTAGGATTAATTAAAACACATAATAAAATATTCACTAAACAAAATTAAATATAAATTCACTTTAGAAATTACTTAAGGTAGGGAAGGAAAGAGAAGTTCTCATCCCTTTTCCCTCTCTTTAAAATTTAGTAATTAATTAGATTCACTTAAACCAAACCAAAATATAAAATAAAATCAACCCAAATCAACTAAACAACTTAAACAAAACTACCCTCTAAGTTGAATATCTTCATACTTAGGAAATCTAAACCTTAAAGCCCTAAGTTAAACACACCACACAAACCTTTTAAAGCACACACATTATGTTAAGTCACCACTTCTAGCTTTAGGTTAGGATGGTGCATGTCTTGATGTTTGCTTTTGTTTTGTGATGTATTATTTCTAGTTTGGATGCTAGGATGAATGTGCGTAAAATGAATGGTAATACGATCTAGTCTAATCATTATTTTCTATAGGGGATTGTGCTTAAGGGGCACTGTAATAAAAATACAAATATTTTTGTTGTGCAGGTGCTTATACCCCTAAGAATAATCCAATAAGCTAGGTGGACTTGGTTACCCATGTGTGGGGTGCTAAGTCCAATATACATGCTTGGGATTTATATGGTTTGTTTAGCTAATCTCTATTTTTCAAGTGTTAATTAGATTTACTTTTTCTTTTCATGTATTTTTGCAATTAGATTTTGGAATGAATGTTGTAGGGATTAGGATGAGCATTGGTCTTAAGATTACATCTTATGTACCATGTGAAGCCTTTGGAGCAACCACCTTCCAACCATATAAAAGAAGAGACCAAAAGAAGAAAGAAGAAAGAAGAAAAGATGAAATGAAGACCCCCATAACATGAATTTTCTTACTTGATTGTAAATTAATTCATTTGTAATCCGGTTGTATAAGGATAGAGCTCGGCTACCCAATTTGTTTTCGGGTTTGTGCGGTGGTGCCCGACCACAAATGACCTTTTATTCTTTTGCACTAGCTTTATAAAATGTTTGATATTTTGTTTAGCTTATGCATTAAGATGGCATATTTTCCTAATTTCTTCCTTGCTTTGACGTATGGCCTAGATGATGATTAGGCTCTTAAAAAAAAAATCTTTTACCAAATCAATCAACTCAAAATTAAAAATAAACAACTCATAACCTCATTTAAAGTCTAAGTTAAAATCAAGATAAAAGAATTAGCAACCCCTTAGCTGGATGAGTATTTCTTTTATAACATCATGCATAAAAACATATTGTTACACTCTTGATTGGAGGGCTTCCACATTGGTCAGAGAAACTTGGCTTGACCTTTGAGAGCCATGGTGGAAACACACCTCCCCTTCTTGCTGATTTTGGCCCATAATCATACTTCTCAAACATTAGACATATGAATCCTATAAGCCTGAGTCAAATGATTGTCCAAAAATAAAAATAACATGTAATATATTTTGCATTAAATCTAAGTTATCTTTCATGCCCTTACATGATCTAGTCTCTTAGGGAGTGAGTTTAAGGACTTAATCTCTTTCTAAACAAATAACAACCTTGCTATCTTACATAAAGCATATGACTTACTTACATGAATTTAAAATTGTAGGAGGAGTTAGTTGGCAGTCACCCCCAGGTGGTTGTAAGTCTAAGCAGTCGAGTGATTTTTCTCTCTTATGGAGGCAAACTAAATACACATTTTTGCCTTAGATTTATGTCATGCTTTTGACCCTCAAAGCTCCCTAGATTTAGGTTAGAGGTTGTTTCTCCCTTTATGGGCCATAAGCATAAATCCTCACCTCTTAGGCATTTCCATAACCTTGTATTATGGAATTATAAGTCTAAACTTTAATAAAACTCAACTCAAATAAATCATTCAATTTCAAAAATGTAAAGCCCAACCATAGGATAGTTTGGGATGCTCACTAAGTTCCTAGCATCGTGAGTATCTCCTACTTATCTTTCTTTAGATTTGATAATAACTCTCTCTTTGATCACTCTCATTTGATCTTCCAAAATAAACTAATCAATTGATAGTCCTACCTATTAAAATCTTTGGAGACAATGACCATTTACCTTACTCGAGAGTATTCCTAAGGAATCCCCTTTCTTAGGATGTAATTAACTATGGGGGCTTGCCCCTACAGGGAACTTAATGAACCTGATTTAAAATAAACCCTACTTTTACTCTTACATGTAAAGTAGAGGAAGAATCTATGGTACATATGCATACCCATTGTCCTTAGGAGTCCTTGTTGAGGTGAGTAGGTCCATTGTAGGGTGGTGACTTCTATCTTTCGATAGTACACCATTTCCTCAATGTCATACTCAATCACCCTCAATAAGAACATCTCTGGATCTACTGGTGTCAAAATGCATAAAAAGAAGAAGTATATTTCAATCTTCATTTTATTCTGCATGGAGTGAAGATGGAAGTATATTATTCTTTAAAAATTATAAAATTTCACCACACCTACCTTAAGTAATTTCTAAGGAAGATTCATTAGTGATTTTTCTTTAGCGAATATTTTATTATGTGTTTTAATTAATCCTAATTTTAGATTTACTTTAAATAAACTTATTCAATAAGAAAGATATTTTAGGATTAATTAAAGTGAATTACTATCACAAAATTCACAACCATTTATTTCTTTCCAACATGTGTATCATGCATATGAATATATCCTAAGTATATCTATACATGCAATGCAAATATTTAGCACACCTTAATGATGAATGCTAAGAGATGTTGCTTAAGGAAATTTTGATGCTTTATGATGCATGATTTTGTTAAGTAGAAAAAGAGGGATTCTTTTATCCATTAATCAAATGCACATTTACATGTATGAAAGACATAAGTGAGTACAACGTCATTATTTTCTACACCAAGGGTATAAGGTACAAGACCTTCTTAGGGTACTTAAAGCCTTGCAACCCCATGATGTCCAGACTAATATATCACTTTTATTAAATACATGTGCATATACAAAAACAAAACAAATGGATGAAGATCATGCAAAAGGTTTATGTTTGTTTGATTTGTTGGTTGTTTAATTTATATGTGCAACATGAAGATCCTTCTTGGTTCATGACATGGGAGTGCATAGGAATAAATTTAAGCAAGTGTTGTGTTCTTTTCAAATGAACTATACACTTTGCAAATCCTATACAAACCCATGTTAAGAAAAGAAAAGGAAGTCACATAAAGCACATTTTAAGCTATATTCACATGCAAGATTATAAATATTTATAAGTAGCATACCTTCATTTATAATCTTTAATTTATAAGTTTTGAAAATAATTTTTGATTTAATAGTGATAATTGTCATTCATATTCTTACTTTATCCAAAACATGCAATTTGACATAAAGGAAACATTTCATTTATTTTGATTTTTCAAAAGATATGAATGCATGATTTTCATATGGCACACAACATTTAACATACTTGGAAAGAGATAAAGTGATGTAAGCATATGATTACATTCATCTTAATTAATTCCTAAATACAATCCTATGAAATAAGATCATTTAAAGAGAATCAACATTTCTTAAAGAGATTTTTATTTTTATTTTGAGGTTGATTTGATTTAAAAAATGTGAAAAGAGTTTTCTGGTCCTAACCCATTTCTCACATGTGTGAATTATTTTAGTTTAATTTTTAGAACCATTAATTTGATTTTATGTTTTGTTTAGGTTAAGGTGTAAATTAAGTTCATTAATTACCCTTATCTACACCACTTTAACATAATTAACCTAACAATTATGAGCCAACATATGATATGCAACCACATAGAATTTAAATCAGTAATGCCCTAGGAAAGAAAGGGGCCTAATGTAATTGGCTCACAATTATTGATTAATTAAGCTAAAGGGTTTAATTAAGTACTTTCATAACCTTCCCACACATGTGAGTTGGAAATGATTTTCTTAAGTTTACCTTAGGCTTTTGAACACCTAAGGATCTACCAAGCAAAAGATTGACTAAGTTCAGATTGGTTTTGAAAGTTTGATTAAGCTAATTAAATAGATCATTAGTGGATTAATCCTTAATTAGATTTGGATTAAGGAAGGGAGTTTAGGGAATAACTTAGGAAAAATACCCCAAACCCATTCCATAAACCTCCTCTTCACTTAAACAATATTTAATTATCTTAATTAAGTGATTAAACCACTGTTCATATGCTTAATTACCCTTAATTACATTAAGAGAGTGATTAAGGATTCATTAATTGATTTCCTAATTAACTCATTAATAAATTCCAAGAAAATTAGAGGAGGTAGAGGTCATCCCACTAAATACAACTGAAAAATTTGGAATTAATTAATAAAATAATCAGGGAGTAATTAGGTAATTTAATTTTTAATTAAACCCTAATTAGAAAAAATCTACTATTCAAAATCAATTAGAAGCAATTTTATTGGATTCCCCTCTAAATTATCTTTAAAATGAAGTTGAGTTTGCATTTTTCTAATTTTTCTATATTTAATTAAGAATTTAGGAAGTTTTAGTGATTAAGGGATAATTAAATAGCTAATTAACTAATCCATTGGCCACGTGGACCACTAACGCAACACGCGCATTTCATGTGGCATAGCAAGATTGGTTATTTAAGTTGTCAAATCACATGCAGCGTCAGCCGGCGACACTACGCGCTTTCTCCTAGGTTGTTTGATCAAGGATCGAACGGTCAGGATCAAACCCATAAATATAAAGGGATTAAATCAATGGATCTATGCAAATTAATCAGGACCATCCATCCAAAACACGCGGGATGGACGGTTCATGATTCATCCCCGCCTTTGTCTATTGGAGATTGTGGAGAAAAATTCCTATGAATATCTCAGAGTCGCCTTTCAAATCTGTTGGTGAGAAATGAAAGAGAATAAGACCCTTATAGAAATTCATCTTAGTAAGATGCCACATAGATCCACAGATATACTTATTCAGGTGATTGGATACGTCATCAAGGAAATAGTGATTATCTCGAGAGATAGAAATCACTACCCTTTAATGGAATCAATCACCTCAATAAGGACTCCTAAGGATGATGGGTCTACATATGTACCAAAGATTCTTCCCCTACTTTACATGGAAAAGTAAAGCAGGGTTTATTTTAAATCGAGTTTGTTAAGTTCCTGACAGGGGTAACTCCCATAATTAATTACATCCTAAGGGATGGGATCCCTTAGGAAAACTCTCGATTAAGGTAAATGATCATTATATTTGAAGATTTTAATATGAAAGGACAATCAATCGATTGGTTCATGTTTGAAGATCAAGTGGGATTGATCAAAAGAGGGAGTTATTATCGAAGCCAAAATGAGAGATAAATAGGTGATGCTCACGAAGCTAGAAAACCTAGCGAGCATCTCAAAACTTATAGTTGGGCTTTATATTTTGAAATTGATTTAGTTTGTTTGAGTTGCATTTTTTATTAGAAATTTAAGACTTAAGATTCCTTAACACAAGATTAAGAAAATGCCTAAGAGGTGAGGAATTATGCTTATGGCCCACAAAGGGGAGAAGCAACCTCAGAACCTAAATCTAGGGAGCTTCGGCGAGGGCCGAAAGCACAACCTAAATCTAAGATAAAAATGGGTAATTGGTTTGCCTCCATAAGAGAGGACAAACCACTTGACAGCTTGGACTTAAAACTTCCTGGGGGTGGCCGCCAACTAACTCCTCCTATGACATTAAATACATGTAGGCAAGTATTTATGCTTATGCAAGATAGCTAGGCTATTTTTATTTAGAAAGAGACTAAGTCTCTAAACTCACTCCTTAAAGAGACTAGATCATGTAAAGGGACATGCTTCAAATGACCTAAATCTAATGCAATTCAAATTTCATTTTTATTTTTATCTTGGATAATTATTTTGACTCAGGCTAATATGATTCATATGACTAATGCATGAGAAATATAATTATTGGCCAAAATCAACGAGAAGGGAGAAGGTGAGTTTCCACCACGCTATCAAAGGTCAAGTCGAGTTTCTCTGGAAAAAGTGGAAGCCCTCTAATCAAGAGTGAAATAAGATGCATTTGTGCATGATATTATAAAGAAATGCTCATCCAGCTAAGGGGTTGCTAATTCTTTTATCTTGATTTTAAACATAAGCTTTAAGTGAGGTTATAAGTTGTTTAATTTTTATTTGAGTTGTTAAGTTGGGTAAAAGATTTATTTTTCCCTAAAGAGCCTAATCCACATCCGATACATAAAGCAAGAAGAAACTAAGAAAATCATGCCACTTAATGCTAAAGCTAAACAAATCATCAATCAATTTATAAAGCTAATCGTAAAAGAATAAATGGTCATTATGGTGGGACCACCAAACCTAAAAATATCAAATGTGGGTAGCCGAGCTCTAACCTTATACAACTCGGATTACAAATGAATTAAATTATAATTAAGCAAAGAATTCATTATTATGGGGGTCTTCAAGCTTTATTCTTCTTTCTTCTTCTTTTCTTCTTTCTTCTTTTCTTCTTTATTCTTTAGTTCCTTCTTTTGGATGGTTAGATGGTAGATGTTCCAAGGCTTCACATGGTGCATAAGATAGAATCTTATGACCAATGTTCATCTTAATCCCTATAATAATTATTCTAAAATCCTAATTATACAAATTTACATGAAAAAGGAAAAGTGAAAATTTAACTAACATCTATAAAATAAAGGTTAGCTAAAATAAATCACACAAATCCCAAGCATGTATATTGGACTTATCATTCCACACATGGGTAACTAAGTCTACCTAGCCTATGGATTATGCTTAGGGGTATAAAGCACCTACAAGCAAAAGTATTTATATTTTTATTTATGATAACGCCTCTTAAGCATAATTCCTTGCAGAAAAGAATAGTTAGACTAAGAACGTCTACCATTCATTCTATGAGCATACACCCTAACATCCAGTCTAAAATATATATCACAAAATAAAACAAATATCAAACCATGCACCGACCTAACCTAAGGCTAGAAGTGGTGACTTAGGCTAATGTGTGTGCTTTGAAGGCTTGTGTGGTATGCTTAGCTATAGCTTTAAGTTCAAATTTTCTAAGTGTAAAGAATGTGATCAACTTAGTGAAGGATTTCATTTAAGTTATTTAGTTATTTTAGGTTGATTTTATTTCATATTTTAATTTGGTTTAAGTGGATCCTACAATTAATTACTAAGTTATGAAGAGAGAGAGAAAGAGACTTCTCTTTCCTTCCCTAACCTAAGTAATTTCTAAAGTAGATTCACATTTTAGTTTCATTTTGGTGAATTTTTTAATTACATATTTTAATTAATCCTAAGTTTAGATGAACTCTAAACAAACCTATTCAAAAAGAAAGGCATTTTAAGATTAAATAAAATGAATCAAAATTCACATAACACACATTACTTCATTTCTTTTCCCAACATATATAACATGCATATAGATGGACCCTAAGCATATCTATACATGCAAATGATAGTATTTAACATGCTTTATGATGCATGCTAAGTAATCTATTTAAGAAAATTTAGAAGTTGAATATGCATGATTTTTCTTAAGTAGAAAGGGTTTTTCTTATCCAAATTTTCACATACACATATGAAAGTAAGAAAGGCATAAGTGAGTACATCGCCATTGTTAACCAGAGGTGCAAGATACAAGACTTACTTAGGGCTACTTAAAGCCTCACAACCTTGGGGTTGTTCAGACTAATATATCACTTTCCTTAAATACAAACATATGTATAAAAGAAATGAAATGGAAAAGGAGAATGCAAAAAATTATTTAAGGATTCATTTTTGTTTATGCAATTTATGTATGCAAGTATAGGTAACCCTTCTTAGGTGATAGCATAGGGATGAATAGGGTATGAAATTAAGTAAGTTTTGGGTTCTTTTCAAATGAACCGTACATCTTACCAATTTTATTCAAAACTATACTAACATAAGAAAGATAGGAAACCTATGCTAAGCATACCTTTATAATCTATCTCATGCAAACTCATAATTAAAGTATAAGTAGCACACTTTCAGATTTGGTATTTGATTTATATGTTTTGAAAATAATTTGGATTTAGTAATGTAATAGCCACTCATATTTCTACTTTAGCCAACACATGCAAATTTGACATAAAGTAAACAACTTCATTTTAAAATTTGAGAAACAAAATTATGAATGCATGAAATCACATGACATACAACTTAACATGTTGGGGAAAGATTCAAAGTAATGAAAGCATGTAAACAAACTCACTTCACTTAAATCCTAAAGACATTCTTATAGAATAAGAAAATTTAGAATAAATCAAAGTGAATTCAAAATGATTTTTGTTTAGTGTGAAGTTTGATTTAAATTTGAAAAGGCGAGATAAGTTTGATGTTCCTAACCCATTCCCACATGTGTTTGATATTTTTGTTTGATTTTTAGATAATTAGATCCATTTTTATGCATTGATTAAGTTAAGGTGTAAATTAAGTAACTTAATTAATCTTACCTACACCACCTTAGAAGAATTAACTAAAAAATTATGAGCCAATAAGATGACATAAAACCCATAAGGAATTTAAATTAATAATGAAAAGGACTAGTGCAATTTGGCTCATAATTAAAAGTTAATTAAGCTAAGGGGTTTAGCTTAAGTAATTTCAAAACACCCTTTCATACTTATGAATGGGGTTTTGATTTTCTTAATTGAACTTAAGCTATTAAACACCTAAGCATCTACTCAAGGTATATTAATTAAGTTCTAGAACTTTTAGAATTTTTAGAAATTGATTAAGGGGATAATTAATAATTTAACCCTTAATTAAGAGAAGATTAAGGAGAGAAGAGGGGGTTTATGGAATAGCTTAGGGAAAATGCCCCAAAAATATTCCATAAATCTCTTGCTTATTGGATCTGACCTTAATCAACCCTAATCATAGGTTAAAATCACTAATCATACCCTAATTATGCTTAATTACATAAGGAGGGTAATTAATAAAACCATATGCAATTCTTCTAATCAAGCCTTCAACAAATCCAAAGAAAATTAACGGAGGCATAAGTCATTCCCTAAAACTTACCCAAGAAATTTGGGATTAATCAGAGGCTTAATTAAAAAGTAATTAACAAAATAAACTTTCCAATAAAACCCAAATTCATAGAAAAACATAATTCAAAACTTATCAAAATTAATTTTAAAATGTTCTAGGTTTTATTATCTATCCATAGGATTTTATTTCACATTTTTCTAGATTTTTTAGATAGAGTTATAAATTTTAGATGATCTCTAAGTTAATTAGGAATTAATTAAGCATTAAATCTCTAACTAATCCCTGGCTCAAGGCGCGATGCGTGGTGGCGGCGGTCGGCGCACTTTACATGCATCGTGCTGTGAGGAGATTACTTAACTTGTCACATCCCGGGTGATGGCAGCGCATGCGCTTTAATCCTCTATCGTCTGATCAAAGATAGGATGGCCAAGGATCTCCCTGCATTTTAAATGAGTAATAGGAAATCTAAACATGCTGAATTATCTCATCCATCCATCTAAAATATGTCGATGGATGGCTAAGATCTTCCAAATTCTTCCCCTTTGTCAACAGAGATCGTCTATGATCAAGGGGAAGATCCAAGCTCGATCTAGCATGGATTCTAATAAAACTCAACCCACACCATCTAAAGACATAGAGCGGCAAATCCAACAGTCAAAAATCGATGGGGTGAAAATTTCTTTCACAAAGCTCCACACCACATTAAGTTTAAAGGTCAAAAAATCCCATACCTCATGGTGATCACCACACTGATTCCATTGAGAAGCTTCTCGTTGAAAGCCTTCTTGAGAGTATGAGCACTTGAGGTTGAGTATATCAATGTATGGACCAACTCCTCCTTGCTTGAGCTTCGACTTTTATCCAATTCAATCCTCCTTTGCCTTTAGAACTTGGGAATCAACTTAGGTGAGCTTGACTTGGTCACCAAAGTGTGCTTGCAAAAGGAATTGGAAGGAAATGAAGTGTGGAAGAAGTTGGCAATTCAATTGGCTTCCCTATTTTCATTGTTTGAAAATCGAGAAATGGGAGAATGGAATGAGCTCTAGGATTCTTGCTATCACTCTGTGATGGCTCCTAAGTTTCACTAACACTCAATCGAATTAGGGAATTATGCCTTTGAGTTTGTTTAGGGGGAGTATATCTCCCCCCTGAAGGATCGGACGGTCGATAATGGACATGCCATTTTGATCCAATTGATCATAAGCTGAGGACTGTTTGATCAGTTAGGAGTGTTCACATGGTCGGTTTGAGCCAATGAGTAGATTACCAACCTTCCATGTGCTTGAATTTGAGCTTGAGAGGGAGTTTGAATTTTCAATTTTTAACCATAGGGTCGAGTATAGTCTAGGGACCAAATGGGCTAACCCAAACCCATTAGGTTGGGTGCACCACTCTCCCCTACGTCTCCTTGAGCTTTTAGGAACACCTCAAGTGAATGTGAAGAGGGTATGACCAAATTACCCATGGATCAAGCCAAATTTTATTCTATGCCCTAATGGTAGGATGGTCAATTTAGGCTGTTTTTCTAACTTTGGACATGTTGGGTATGTGGAGAAACTAGGTTTGGCCAAGTTTCATGAGATTTGGAATTCATTTGATAGGGTTTGGCTCATGTTGACCCATTTAGGTCAAAATGGGTCAACTTGGGTCAAGTTGACCAATAGATCAAATTGGGTCAAACCAAGGTTGGGTCAAGTTCATATGATAATTTGAAATGTTTTGGTGGCTTTGGTTTGATTCAATTTGGTATAGTTTTAGATTTGGCTCATATGACTTCATTTAGGTCAAATGGGTCAAGTTGACTTATTTGACCCATTTGACCTATTTGAGGTAGGTCAAGGTAGGTTCATGTTAGGTTAGTCATATGGAGTTGATTGGTATCTTTGTTTCCAATTAATTTGGGTTAAGTTCAATTTTGGCTCAATATGGCCCCTTTAGGTCATGTTGGGTCTAAGGTCAATTGGGCTAGGTTGAGTCTAGTTGGCCAATTGAGGCTTTGATCAAGTTCCACAAGTGATTTGGAGTGGATTTGACCCATTGGTTTCAATCAATTTGGCTTAGATCAAGTTTTGACACATTTTGGCCCTTTAGGTCAAAATGGGTCAACTTGGGTCAACTGGGCCAATTGAGCTAGGTTAGGCTCAAATGTTGGCTTGGTCAAGTTCAAACATAAGTCATGAGTGAACTTAGATCAATGGTTTCAATCAATTTAGCCTATGGTGGAATTTGGCTATGTGAGGTTTCATTTTGGGTTAAGTGTTGACTTGGTCAACCCTTAGGTTTGACTTAGTTTGACCCAATCTGATTGATTAATCATCTCATGATGATTGTTGATCATGATGACAGGGAAATATGAGTTTGGTTCAATCCAATTTGGTTAGGATCAAAATTTGGCTCATAAGGGTACTTTAGATCACTTTGGGTCAAGTGAGCTTAAGTGGGTCAAATGGCTTGGTCAAAGCTTGGTTTGAGCTTAGTTGATCTTGTATATGGACTCATGATTGAAATATAAATCCATTTACAAGTGGTTTGAAGTCAAATGGGTTTTGATCCATTTGACAATTTCATATTCAAAGGAAGAATATGAAAGGATTTTGGGTTTGATTTTGGACTTGGGTTTTGATTTTGGACTTGGGTTTTGATTGAGTGATTGAGGTTTGGATTTATATATGAGCTCATGATTGTAGGGTTGACTGAATCATGAGAGAAAATCAAGGCTTGATTTGAAATTTGGCTAAGTTCAAGATTTTGGCTTGAAAGGCATAGATTTGATTTTGAGTTGATTTGAGTTTGACTTTTTGGAATAGGTTTTGATTGTTTGAATTTATATTTCATTTATATATAGGAATATAAATGAGACTATAAATGGATCATGAGAAATTTTCAAGGATTTGAAATGGTCTAATCATGATTTGGGCTAAGTCCATTAAGAAGAATTTAAGGGACTTATGAAAATTTTGGAGTTTAGAGTTTAAATTTTTTGAATGTGGTTTGATTGATTTATATTTATATTTAATTTACATATGTGAATATAAATAAGAATATAAATGAATTATGAGAAATCCCATGACTTTGATATGGTTTGATCAAGATTTAGGCTAAGTTCATTAATGGAGAATTAATGACTTAGGAAATTTTTAAATTGGGAATTTATTTTTTTTCCATTGATTTGGTTGATTTGAATTTATATTTCATTTATATATGTGAATATAAATGAGAATATAAAAGAGTTTTGAGAAAATCTCATGATTTTGAAATGGTTTAATCATGATTTTGGCTAAGTCTTTAAGGGAGAATTTAAAGAACTTAAGAAAATTTCATGAATTGATTTGGAATTTAATTTCAAGATTTGTTTGAATTGATTTATATTTATATTTCATTTATATATGTGAATATAAATGAGAATATAAATAAGTTTTACGAAAATCCCATGAGTTTGATATGGTTTGATCAAGATTTAGGTTTAGGCTAAGTCCATTAATAAAAAATTAAGGACTTATTTCATGAGTTGATTTGGAATTTTGAGTTTAGTTTGATTGATTTGAATTTATATTTCATTTATATATGTGAATATAAATGAGAATATAAATGGGTTATGAGAAAATCTCAAAGGTTTGAATAAGTTTTTATCATGATTTGATTAAGTCCTTATGGGAGATTAAGGACTTAAGGAAAATTCGAACTTAGGAATTTTTGGTGGATTTTGATCATGAGTTTAAATCATAGATTTCAATCATGGATTTCAATCATATGGAGTTTATTTGAATTTGGAGAAAATCAATTAAGATTGATTTGGAGTTTGACTTGAAAGAAGGAAAGTGAGGAATGGTTTAAGCTAAGGGTAAGCAATTTTCCTAACACCCCTAAAGCATGACCTATTCCTATGGCTAACTCTTCTAAGTCTTCTAGGGCTAGGTTGGTTCTCACTAGATGTGTCTTAAGACTAAAACTCTTAAAGTCTAAGAGAAGTCCTGTCTAAGATGGAGGGGTGTTGAGGCTCATTCTAAAATGAGGGTCCGAGGCGAAGATCGTCAGTCCTCCATGGCTTGATCCAGCTCACATGAGCTTGGATAAGGCTATTCAACCCACCATCTAGGATCATGAGAAGAAGATCTAATGGGAAATTCAATGTGATTAAAATTTTCTTCACAAAGACCAAACAATTCTCAACACTCATTTGATTTATACCTTGGAGGCTATCTGCTTGCTTCCAACCATTAAGGTAGCTTCATCTAGTGGAGATGAAGCCTTGTTGAAGGTTTGAAGGTTTGAGATGAAGTGAAACTTCCCATTGACCGGAGCTTGCTTCAATGGCTTGCTTCTTTGGTCTAGGTCCCTCTTCCTGTGGCTTGGATGCTTGGAAAACACCTTGGGTGAGCTCGACTTGCCTCCCTGATGGTGCTTGCAAGAGCAATTGGACTTTGGTAAAGTGATGAGTGAAGTGAAAATTTCTCCTACCTCCATTGTTTTTAGCTTAAGCAAAATCGAGAAGAGAGAAATGGAATGAGCTTAGGAAAGCTTGTGGATGCTTGCCTTTGATCCTCTGAGCTCAATCGAATGCAATAGAGTTGAATTGAATGAGGGGAGTAATCAATACATTTTGATCAAATTGCCTTGATTGAATAAGTTATTTAGGTTGTTACGAGATCTATGTGGTTCAATTTTGGCAGAGGAGTGGGAGTGTGGAGGTGCATATGGGTTAAAATGAGTGTATGAGGGGATCCATCTCGAGAATTTTGAGTGGAGTGGTCAATTTTGGCCTTAGGTTGGGTTTAGCTGACCCAAACCCATTGGGTCATGTGCACCACCTTCCATAGTGTATAAATCGTCCACTAGAAGGATGTTAATTGGCCATGAAAAGGATTTGACCAAATTTCAAGTGGAATTGGCCATAGGTTACCCTTTGACCCAAGGGTAAAATGGTCATTTGGTTGATTTTGATTTAGGCTGATTTGATATCATTGAAAAATGGGTTGTGCCAATTTTCAATGGATTTGGAGTTTATTTGATATGATTTGGCTCAAGTTGACCCATTTAGGTCAAAATGGATCAACTTAGGTCAAGTTGACCAATTGGTCTAATTGGGTCAAACCATGGGTTAGGTCAAGTTCAAATGATCATTTAGAGTGGTTTTGTATCATTGGTTTGGTTCAATTTGGTTTAGATTTAGTTTTGGTTCATTTGAATTCACTTAGGTCAAATGGGTCAAGTTGACCAATTTGACCCGTTTGACCCAATTGGGTTAGGTCATGAGTTGGTTTAGGCTTGGTTGATCATTTGAAATGTTTTACAAGCTTTGGTTTCAATCAATTTTGGTTTGGTTAAGTTTCAAGTTGATTTGACCTTTTAGGTCAAGTTAGGTCCATGGTCAATTGGGCTTGGTTGGGTCTAGTTGGTTAATTGAGGCTTTGGTCAAGTTTAACAAGTGATTTAGAATGAATTTGACCCATTAATTGCAATCAATTTGGTTTTGATCAAGATTTGACACATTTTGACTTTTCAGGTCAACTTGGGTCAAGTGGCCAATTAGGCTAGGTTTGGCTCAAATGATGACTTGGTCAAGTTCAATCATTGATCATGGATTGGTTTTAATCAATGGTTTCAATCAATTTGGCCTATGATAAATTTTGGCCAGTTTAGGTTTCATTTGGGTCAAGTGTTGACTTGGTCAAAGGTTAGGTTTGACTTGGTTTGACCCAATTTGAATGATTAATCATCTTATGATGATTGTTGCTCATAATGTGAGGCTTAGATGGGCTTAGTTCAATCCAATTTGGGTAGGATTAGCATTTGGCTCAAAAAGATGTTTTAGGTCACTTTAGGTCAAGTGAGCCTAAATGGGTCAATTGGCTTGATCAAGGCTTGATTCAAGTTTGGTTGAACTCACATATGGACTTATGATTAAAATATAAATCTAATTGCAAGTGATTTGGAGTCAAAAGGGTTTTGATTCATTTGACAATTTCAAGTTCAAAGGATGAACATGGGTTTGATTTTGGTTTGAATTTTAAATTTAGTTTTGGCTTGATGGTTGAAGTTTAGGATTGAAATTGGTTGTATGATTGAGGATTGATTATTTTAAGAGAATATCCAAAGGTTTGAATTGATTTGAATTTTATTTGGTTAAGTTCAAGAATTTGACTTGAAAGAGTTTAGGTTAATTTTCATTAGATTTGGATTTGAGTGCTGAATTTGGTTTTTGGTATTTGAATTTATATTTCATTTATATTTATGAATATAAATGATAATATAAATGGGTTATGATAAAATCTTTTGAATTTGAAGTGATTTGGATTTGATTTGAGCTAAGTCCATAAGATGAAATCAAAGGGCTTAGGAAGGATTTTGGATTTGGAATTGATCATGGATTTCAATCATTTGGAATTGATTCATGATTTGAGAAAATCCATTGGAATTGATTTAAGGTTTGATTTGGAATTGAAGTTGATTTGAGTTTGAAGTTGATTTGGAATTGAAGTTGATTTGAGTTTGAAGTTGATTTGAATTTGTAGTTGATTTGGATTTGAAGTTGATTTGAATTCGAAGTTTGACTTGAAAGAAGGAAGTAAAGATTTGGTTCAAGCTATAGGGTAGGCAAGTTTTTCTAACACCCCTAAGGCATGACCTATTCCTATGGCTAACTCTTCTAAGTCTCTAAGGTTAGGTCAAGTGTTCTCTTAATCACTAGAAGTATCTTAAGACTAAAGAACTCTTAGTGTCTAAGAGGATTCCTATGTCTAAAATGTAGAAGTTGAGAGCTCATTCTAAAAATGAGGTCAACAAGTACTCAATCCCACCTCTCATGAACTTCATGCATTGATGTAGAGAGGATGGAACTATGTTATTTTTATGTATCCATTATTTCCCAAGCAAAATATTTAATGATGTATTAGAGCCTATGATGTGAAACTTGGCTTCAATCCTCCAATCATCTATCTCCATTGGCAACATTATGGAGCCTAGGCCCTCTTGCCTTGTTCATTGAACCCTCTCAACATCATCCTTTCCTTTTGGAGTTTGGTGATGCCGATCCTCAAGTAGACAAGGGTAGACTTATGATGTTGACTAATGCACATTGGTCAACCAAAACTCTTGATAGCCTATATCTACCAACATCCACTATAATGTAAAGAGGGTGGTTGTGCTAGGTCATCCCTAGAAGTAAGTCTTCATCACTGAATGTAACTCATAAGATGTCTTTCAAGTGGTGTGCCTCCTCTTCAGTAGCGGTTAGCTAAGCTAAGTATATCTTTGGATCAAGTAGGGCCTTGATTAAAGATTATCTCATCTCTTTGGATAAGACAAGGGCATCATATATGCTTAACTTAGCTGGAAGCTTTGTAAGATGAGCTAGGACGTTGTAATCAACTCTGACTTGGTCCTCCACAAGCATATCTATAGGTGGAGCATTCTATGGAGGGGTTATCTGCTCACTGGAACCAATGACTTGTTTACCCTTATCCTAAGGTGCTACCCTAGGGGTTAGAACTTTGCCACTGCTCAGGTTGACTTCAGTGACTTCATTGAATGATGTATATGTGGAAAGTTCTACATTCTCATCAAGTATACCTATAGCTTTTCTATGGGATCCTCCGGTTGACTCCAAGTCAATCTCAAAAGGTGAACCCGATTGATTCATAAAAGGAAAGTTTGATTCTGAATCAAAAGAGAGAGGATCAGAATTATTAGAGCTATTATTATTTTTTATACTTGTAGAGTTTTCAACAGGAATAAAATTAAGAGTATCATAAGTGGACAATATGTAAGTAAAATTTGCTTTCTTCATTAATTTCTTTTTGGGTTGAGGTACATGGTAAAAATCAAGTAAAGTAAATTTAGTAAGGGATTTAATGCTCTTGTCTACGATACTCTAGATAGAAAAGTTGCTAGAAGAAGAAGTAGACGGTGGATGGGCGTTGGACTGGGATCTTTACATCTTGGACTATCTCGGGCAAGTGTGGTGAGCTGCTGTTGCTGCTGGCTATCACCTTCCCTGAGTTATCCTTTGTAACTAGAAAACCTTCCTTAATTTTTGAGGTTTGAGCTACTTCATGCACCTACAAGGAAAGCTTCTTGATCTTAGAAATGATCTTCTTAGATGTCGGGATAAGGAGATATCCCAACCTTCTTTGGCATTAAGAGGATCGTAAGTATCCCCAAGGATTACCCTAACAGAATTGGATGGTTATTCTAATAGGTATTTCTTAGGGATAACTATAGTGTCTGACTTGTAGCTACGCTCAAGCCAGTCCTTAAAAGTGATGTAGTCCTCTAAGACATGGCCTAACATGCGGTGGTAGGGGCAATAGCTAGGATAATCACTCTTGCCTACTTCCTCCGGCCTCTTAGGCTCTGGTCACTGAAAGTCAGGTTTCTTCAAGAGATTTTTAAAAAATTTCTTAACTATCTCCCTCTTGAATGAATATGGCTTATTCAATTTATCTATAAGAGTAGGTGGATAATAGCTACATGGTAGTGGATATGAGTACCACAGCTGGGTAGGTTGCTGAGGTGGTGGAAATGGTCATTGTGGAAACTATGGTGGGATAGCCGAGGTGGTGGCAGAGGAGGTAACAAATGATGCTACTAAGCTCGGGGTCTCTCATATTGGACTCTACGCACTTCCTCTATCCACGACATAATTGTCCAGCTTCTTCGAACACCTTACGCTTGGGCGAGATAATTGGTGGGAAAGGGCAACTATTTTGCTTCCTCTTGTAGGCTAACCGCCTTATTGATTAGTTTTTTGAATGTTTTGATGGTAAAGCCCTTAAGCATGAAGGTGATAGAGCCATAGATATTTTTGAAAGAATCTCAATGGCATGTTATTCGGACAGTTGTGGCTTGCATTTCATGCTCTAGTTGTGCCACCTGAGAATTATTGATTGGGATTTTGCTTTGCTACAATGAAGTTGCTTACAGTCACTCTTTGTTGAGCTCCAACAAATCTCTTGAAAAAGAGATGCTCCAACTCAACAAAAGTCTTCACTGAACCGTTGGATAGTTTGGTGTACAATTCAAATGCAACCACTACTAAGCTGCTAATAAAAAGTCTAAATAGGAGTACGTCATTGCCACCGGCATTGCAACAGCCAGCTCTAAAGTGTGCAATATACTGTTGTGGGTTCTCACTTTCATCAAAGATCTTGAAGGAAGGTGATACAAAACCCATTGGGTATTGAACTACATCAAATTCCTCCGGGTATGATCAACCCTTTGGAATAGATGAGCTCCCCTAGCTTCACCATTATTTCCCTCACATGCTGTTCCGCCATATGCTTGATGTCCTTTTCATGCATTGAGGTGTCATTTGTGACCTTCTTATGTAAACTACTAGCATCATCATCTGAGACTGCACCTAGGACGGTCTATAGTATGTACCAACTCTGGTCAATCGACTGTCATAGGAGAAGGCTGTGAGACTGGGGCTGAGTTCTGTAATGCTAGGACTACTACCATCAACTCCTCAACCTTCTTCTCCATCATGTCTATATGATCATCATTGTGCCTGAGCTGGCTGAGGAGGTGTTGAGTTGAATGAGAAGCATCGCCTTCCTCGAGCACGGCACCTTCCTGGCTATGTTGATCTCGCTGTAAGGACCCCCGTGTGTCGACCATGTGGACCTCGATTGTGTCATCCAACATGTCATCTTCATTAAGATCAAAGCGGTATTTATCCTCCTTCTGATCCGAGTGATCACTGCCAACAATCTACTTAACTGCAAAGTGGCAGTCCTCTGTGATATTGTCTAAGAAGCGGTCATCTAGCATGCATGGTTCTACGGGAATGTAGACTGTGCTCTACTAAATGTATATAATGAATGCTCTATGCTGGCGGGGTGCACTCCCTAACTGGCCCAACTTCCATGGGGACTATGTTTGTGTCCCCTCCCCTCTCTCCCTTTGTCTATGGTGGAGGTGGTGCGACCACGACACTCTTGGGTCGCCACTCCTTCCTAACCACGACTGAGGCAGAAGGTCAAGTAGGAGTGCTCGATCTTACCTCAACAGGTGGAATGGATGGAGTGGGATCCTTGGATCGTAGCGGATCACCAATGGAGATGGTCTTTCCCCTGATGGGGGTTTCTAAAGCTTGGTTGGGGTGGTAGATTTGTAAGCTAGACGGGTGATGATGGGCAGTGAGTGGAGTGGTGCGATGGCAAAGACACCGCCTCTGAGATCTCCTCCGTCTGTGCGTGAGAACAATGTTATCTAAATAATCGGACGATAGGGCAGCGATCGGGAAATCCATCAGGTGGAGGCCATGTATGCAGATTACCTTGCTCTCTCTCTCTCTCTCTCTCTCTCTCTCAGCTTGCTCATACTCGAGCCTCGGTGACTTTCTTCCTATGGATCCGATAACTGAAAATCCTGGGAATCACATACCTTAAATCAAAAAATGCTTCAGACTCTTGAGCATATGTAGGCTCTACCAACCTAGCGAAGAACTGTCCTAAGACCGGCATAGGGCTTCCTACGCTCCCTAGTCAGTACCTCAAAGTGTGTTGGTGGGTGAGATGTGATCCTCCTGTAGTCCTCCTCTCCATGAGGGGGAGTGAAACCTCACCACTCAAGAGTGGAGGGGTCTCATGGGGAGAGCCCTCCTCAGCGATGTGGGAGGTAGCATCGATATCCCTGACTGCTTGCTCATAGTGCCTCTTGATCTTCCTATTTTTGTTGCGGCATTGAGTGTGGGTGATCAAGGCAGAGCGAGAGCTGGAACCTACCTCAAAGGTATGGGAGACTATCTATGAGGCCAAGATAGCCTTCCCCTTTGGGGTGATCAAAGAGGAGGTAGTAGCCCTCACTGGAGCTATGACGAGGACAACTGACTGAACCTATGCTAAAGCAACTGGTACTAACAATAATACTGATTGTGGAGTGTGAGAACCATGACAACCTTTTTCTTTGGTGAGGGGAGACGAGATGTTGAAGCAGAAAAGTCATGTCTGTCCTGCCACCTCCTCCATGCTAACAGTCATGAGGGGTGTCCCCGCAAATAAGTCAAATAGCCTCGAAGCCATAGCCGAACTGGATCAAATGAGTAGTAGTTGAGGTGTGTATGGCCTGATCCAAGGCCAGATCCACACCCGACGAGAAAGAAAAGATGAACTTGCGAAAGCCATAGTAATTACACTAACTGGAGAATGGAAAGGACTAACTATGTTAAAATCACTGCATTTGTTGAAACATAATTGCGTCAGACCCTTTCTTTGATATTTGTCTTCAATCATTGACTTCTAAATTAGATTTGGAATTTGAACCCACACTTAACAAATATAGGTATGCTAAGTGGGGTTCATTAAATTTTAGAGAGATTTTTTATATTTGAGGAGAGACTTTTCCATAAGATTTTGATTTAGAACACATACTCAACAAATTTAAGTATGATGAGCGGGGTTCAAATATTTGGAGAGACTTTGGAGATATATATGTTGTATGTTTTGTTTGAAATTTTGATTTGGAAAACCTTTACTTAGCAAATTTTAGTATGCCAAAAGATTTTATATTATATGTTTGAAAATTTTGTGAAAACATCTTTGCTTGTCTGATTATTTGTTATTATGTGTGATATATGTTGATTTGATTTAAAAATGGGGCTCTTACTTAACAAATTTAGGTATGTTAGAGGTTAGAGGCTAAAATGTTTGATATGTGTTTGTTGTTTGTTGATATATGTTGATTTGATATGATTTGGGGAATTATCATTTAATAAATTTAAGTATAATAAATGGAGCTCAATGTATATGTGTTTGATATTTGTTGATTTGATTTCTCTTTTTGAAAAAGAGGGGAACTCTCATTTGACAAAAATGGTATGTAAAATAGAGTTCAAATGTGTTATGATTTTGAAAGAGGGAAATCTATTTAACAAATTTAGGTATGTTAAATAGAGTTCTTTTTTCTTTTTTTTTTTTTTTGAAAATGGGACTCTCATTTGACAAATTTGGGTATGTCAAATGGAGTCCGAATGTGTCTTGATTTTCATGATTTTAGAAAAGAGGACTTCTACTTAACAAATGTAGGGATGTTAAATAGAATTCAATTTATTTTGATTTTCCCAAAAGGGGAGCTCCTCATTTGACAAATTTAGGTATGTCAAATGGAGTTCAAATATGCCTTGATTTTGTGTGTGATATTTGATTTTGAAAAGAGGGAACTCCAACTTTACCACATATGGGATATGCTAAGTGGAGTTTCAATTTTATGTCATGATTTCATTCGAAAATGGAATCTTCATTCAACAAGCATGTTGAATGGAATTTATTATTTTGGAAAATGTGCTTTTTGAAAAAGGGATTAAATTTTTTTTATTTTGGTTTTGAAAAGAACCTCCATGTAACAATTGTAAGTATTGTTAAATGAGGTCCGGTTATCTTTATGCCTTTGAAAACTTATTATGAATTTTTTGCAATTCTTTTGTTATGTGAATTTTGAAAAGTAACATTTTTCAAAGGGTTTATTTTCTTAAGTATAGGATGAACCTTGCCTCACCAAGATGGTGATAAAGAGGTTCAACATTTTTTCATCTCCTTTCATTAGTTAATTTTATTTTTACCTATTGGGTGACCCAAAAGGGGTTTCAAGATCAACATGGAGTGAGGTCCTAAAACCTAAAGAATGTTGGCTAGCTTTGCTTAAGGATGAAATAAGCTAGGTGCCAACAGAAAGAAAGATAATCTTAAACTTACATAAAATATAAATCTACTATCAATGCTTGGAGACAATAATTGTTTACTAGAGATGGAGAGAGGAACCATACTTAGCAGAGTCACAAAAAAAATCGGTGGTGTTTATTTTGAGGACTCTTAAGGCATGATAGGTCTTCGAATGTACTAGATATTTTTTCCCTGCTTTATATGGATGAATAAAGCAGGTTTTATATTAAATCGGGTTCTAAAGTTTCTTATTTGGGCAAGCCCCCATAGTTAATTACATCCTAAAGAAGGTGAATTCCTTAGGAATACACTTGATTAAAGTAGGCAATTGTTATCTCCAAAGATTTCAAAGTTAAGACAATCAAAGGATTTGTTATGTTTGGAAAATCAAATGGGAAAGATCAAGGAGAAGACTTACTTTGGAAGCCAAAGGGGATGAGTAGGGAATGCTCATGATACTAGGAAGCCTAGTGAGCATTCCAATCTACCCTATAATTGGGCCTTATATATTTAAAAGTGAGGAGATTTATTTATTTAATTTAAAATTTCATTAGATTGTTGTGGCTTATAATCCACCAACACAAGGTTAGGAAATGCCTAAGAGGTGAGAATTTATGCATGTAGCCCGAAGAAAATAGCTACCTTAGATCCTAAATCTGGGGAGCTTTAGCAAGAGCTAAAACATGACCTAAATCTAAGTGAAGATGGGTATAAGGTTTACCTCTATAAAAGAGGATAAATCACATGACTGCTGGACTTATAATCGCCTGGAGTGGTAGCCAGCAAACTCCTCATATGCTTTAAATCCCTATAGTCCTGTCATATAAAACTATAAGATAGTTGGTTTATTATTAATCTAGAAAGAGACTAAAGTCCTTAAACACACTCTCTAAGAGACTAGAGCATGAGTGTCATGAATAATGACTTAATCTAATGCAAACAAATCTTTTCAAATTTTATTTGATTTTGACACTTCATTTTGACAAAGGCTTTAGGATTTTTGTATGCCTAAATGCATGATAAAGTAGATTATTGGCCAAATCAGCTTGAAGAAGGTGTTCCCCACCACAAGGGATGCCCTCACAGGTCAAGCATTTATCTATCATGCAAGGATGGAGATCCTTCATGTTCAAGAGAGAAAGAATATGCATGCATGATGTGAAACATACAACCATACAACTAAGGGGTTGTTAAATCTTTTATTTATCTTGATATATGTCCTAAGTTTTATTATGAGGTTATGAATTATTTAAAACTTTAGTTATAAGTTGTAGTTTGGTAGAAAAAATATTTTTTCTAAGAGCCTAAAGCCTAATCGCATCCTGGCCACACATTTAAGCATCAAGCATAAGAAACTATGAAAAGCATGTTATTTCTATTGCACAATTTAAACATTACATCAATCAATTTTATAAATCTAATGTAAAAGAATAAGAGGCCAATGCGGCAGGTACTGCCGTACAATCCAAAAAGAGAAAATAAGTAGTCAAGCTCTACCCTTATACAACCTGGAATATGAAAGAATAATTATAATTTATAAATGAAAAAGTGATATGTGGGATCTTCAAATCTTTATGTCTCCATGTCTCCTTCATTTATTCATGTCTTTGCTTCTTTGGATTTGGTAGGCTTCAAGGCATCACATGGCACCCCAAGATTAATCCTTCTGGCCAATGCTCATCTTAATTCTCCCATAACACTAATCCTAATTCCTAATATAAAATTACATTAAAAGTAGGAAAAGTAAATCTAACTACACTTGCAAAATAAGTGTTAGCTAAACACACATACAATCTCAAGCAATTATATATATAATTTGGACTTAGCACCCTATATATAGATAACTAAGTCCAACTGTCCTAACTTGGATTATGCTTGGGGTTTAAGCAATCTACAAAGAGAGCATTTATATTTATTTTTAAGCACCCCCTTAAGCACAATTCCCTATAGAAAATATAATTAGGCTAAGAACAGCCTAACATCTAGTCTACGAAACATATACCCTAATATGTAGTCTAAAATAATACATCATAAAATAAAACACACCATACCATACACTGTCCTAACATAAACCTAGAAGTGGTGATTTAATCTTAATGTGTGCATTAAGACTTGTGTGGTATATCTTAACTAAGCATTAGTATTATGATTTTCTAAGTATGAAAGACTTTCAATTAATATAAAGGGTTGATTTCACTTGAAGTTATTTAATTGATTTGGGAATTTTATATTTGTGTGTTCTTTTGTTTCATATGATTACACTTAACAACTAAGTGTTGTAAAGAGAAGAAAGAGGATTGCCCTCTTTCGTCCCTACCTTAAGTCACTTTCTAAAGCACATTAATTTGATTTAATTCTCTTTAGTGAATGATTTATTAAATTATTTAATTAATCCTAAGTTTAGGTTCACTTTAAGAAATTTCATTTAACATGTAAGCATCTTAAGATTAACTGAATTGAACTACTAACATATGACACATATCAAATCATTCCTTCCCATCATGAATATTATGCATGTGACTAAATCCTATGTGTATATATTCATATAGCACACTTAAATGATGAATGTATGTGTATGTGGAATCTTATATTCTTTCATGTGATTGAATTATTTAGTCATATTAGCTTAAAGCTCTATCTAAATTCTTATACAAAATATAAGGATGAAATTAAATAGGTATGTGTCATTATTAACCAGGGAAGTGAGGTAATCAAATGACCTCCTTGGAGCTAACTAAAGCCTCGTATTCTCGAGATGTCCAAATTATATATCCATTACATTCAATCATATATAAATTTATATACATGAATATGAGAAATAAATCTCTAAATCACATGACTAATTAATCCAAACACTTAGTCAAGTATGGATGCATGAATTTTTGATAAAAAAAGGGGTTTTAATTCCATAATTAAATACACACACACATGTATAAGAGACATAAGCTAGTACATGCCATTGTTAACCAGGGAAGTGAGGTAATCAAATGACCTCCTTCGGGCTAACTAAAGCCTCATATTCCCGAGATGTCCAGACTAAACACTTGCTTTTCTCAAATACAGATGGATATATACATAAATAAAGGAGAAGAACTATGCAAAGATTTTTTTTTCTCTTTGATTGAATCATTTAAGCATGTGAATTAAAGTTCTATCCAAATTCTAATGAAAAAATACATGTAAATGAAATCAAATAAGTACGTGTCATTTTTAACCAGGGAAGTGAGGTAATCAAATGACCTCCTTGGGGCTACTTAAAGCCTCGTATTCTCGGGATATCAAGACTATATATTTATTAACATTCAAATACATATAAAATCACATATGAATTATGGAAAAGAAAGCTTCAATCCATACACTTAAGGTATAATCACATGCATATCCTATATATTTATAACTAACAACACAACATATGTTACCATTCATTTATAAACTTCTGAAAAATATATTTGAGTTTAGTAGTGATAATAGCCACACATATATTAAATTAGATCAACCCATGCAAGCTTAACATAAAGGAAAACCATTTGATTTAATTAATTTTGAAAAGAGATGGATGTACGAAATTAAACCATGCAATATGTAGCATGGTTGGAAAGGAATAATCAAATACAAGCATATAATTCATTCAATCCAATTAATTCCTAAGGAAGAACATACCAAATAAAACTAATTAAAATAAATCAAAGTTTTTTAATGTCATTTTTAATTTCATGTTCAATTTTACTTAAGAAATGTGAGAAGAAGTTCTTGAATCCTAACCCATCCCCATGCTTGTGAGTTAATTTGGTTTAATGAAATATGATTTAGTTGATTTTATAGATTAATTAAGTTTTTATATGTATTAAGTTCATTAATTAACCTTTGCTTATGTACCTTAAAGTAATTATCCTAATAATTGTGAGCTAATGTGGTATGCAAATGAATTGAAAAATAAATAGCAATGATCATATGGAATGAAAGGGCCTAATGCAATTAGCTCGCAATTATTGGTTAATTAGATTAAGGAACTTACTTAATTACTTTTATGATTTTCCAACACATATGGGTAAATCATAATTTCATTAAATCTCTTTAGGCTATTAAACGTCTAAAGATCTACCCATGAGTTAATTAAGGAAAATTAGATGTGTTTCAAAATTTAATTAAAATAATTAAGTAATTAATTAGCTAATTAATCCCTAATTAATTTTCTCTTGAAAAGTAAGGTGAACTTAGGGAAAGAAATTAGGAGAGAGGTCCCAATCACATTCCATAAATTTTCTCACTTAAATAGTGAAAAAATGACCCAATTAATTAATTAATTTACTATTCATATGGTTAATTAACACTTAATTAAGTTAAGAAGATAATTAGGGCTTAATCAATCAATTTCCTCAATTAATTAGTCAATAAATATCAAAAGAATAGGAGAGGCAGAGGTTATCCCCTTAAATAATCTTAGAAAGTTTGAGGTTAATTAGTTAATTAATTAAGGAATAATTAGGATAATTATTTTTCAATTAAACTCTAATTAAGCTCTGATTACTATTCAAAATTAATTAAGAATAATTTTAATGGATTCTTCTCTAAAATACCTTTAAAGTGAGCCTTTATTTGTATTTTTTGGATTTTTTTGCAATTTGTTATGAATTTATGAAGTTTAGCCTTAAAAATGGACTATTCAACCCTAATTAAGCCTAATCCATGTGGCATTGGTGTTGTGGGGATTATTAAGTTATCACATCACGTCACTAAGTCAACTAGCGGAAAGACGCGCTTTCTCGTGCACCATCCGATCTTAGACCTGCTGTGTAAATGGGATAAAATCGATCAAATCTAACGGGTCTAATCATGACTGTCTATTTTGATCACGTGAAATAGATGGCGCATGATCTATCGCCTTGCGAGTAAGAGGCGAGAAAGCAGTTGAGTGGTAATTGAGTTGATTCCAAGTGGATTGCTCGGGAGGCCAAGATCCTTGCTTTGGAGCTTCAACTTTGATCGAAATCTAGCTAGCGATCATAGAGCCTCAGGTATTTGGCTTCGACGAGGTGTGGGGATTGTGTGTGCAAAGAGGAATTTGATTGAAGTGGAGAATTAGTGGAGTTTGGATCGGAAGATGGCTGCCATGATGGCATTCCATGGATCCTTTGGGTTTTCAATTTATAAGGGAGGTGAGTTAACTCACCTCCCTTTGGTCCATGGCAACCACTTAGGGTGGGCTAGGTGGCTAGGTCAGACCCCATTTGAGGTATGTGAGGGCTGCCAAGTGGAAAGGGAAGTGGACTTTGCTATTTTAGGCAACATATCATGTGGGGTGGCATATCCAAGGGAGATCTCATTGGGTTTGGGCTGATTTTGGGCTAACCCAAGATGGGTTTGGGTTGGGTTTGGTTAGGTTCCATGTGGCCATGGGTTGGTTTCAAGGGGTTTAGCTCAATTTGACCCTTATAGGTCAAATTCGGCTAGGTTAGGTTAAGTTGACTAATTGGTCAAATTGGGTAAAAGCAAAGCTTGGATTAGGTTCAAATGATGATTCGGAGTATTTTGGTTCAAGTGGTTTCAATCAATTTGGCCTAGGTTTGATTTTGGCTCATTTGGATTCATATAGGTCAAATGGGTCAAGTTGATCAATTTGACCAAATTGGTAAAATTGGCTTGGATTGGGTGTTTTTTCAAGTTCAATTGGTTAATTGAAGTTGATTGTAGCCTTTGGTTTGACTTAATTTAGATTTAATTTAGATTTTGGATAATTTGACTCTTTAGGTCAATTTGGGCTAAGTTGGTCAATTGGGTTCAATTGGCCAAATTGGGTTCAATTATGTGTTTGGTCAAGTTTAATAATTAATTTAGAATGAACTTGAGCCATTGGTTGCAATCAATTTGGGTTGGATCATGATTTGATCCATTTTAACCTTTTAGGTCAATTTGGGTCAACTTGGGTCAAATGGCCAATTGGGTTTGGTTTGGCTCAATTGATGGTCAAGTCATGTTAAATTATTGTTTATGAGTTGGTGTGAATCAATGGTTTCATATGATTTGGTGTATGATGAGTTTTGGCTAGTTTGGGTTTCATATGGGCTAAGGGTTAACTTGGTCAAATGACCAAGTTGACTTGGTTTGATCTAATTTAAGACAATTGATCATCCTAGGGTGATCAATGATCATAGTATGAGTTTTGGATGGGCTTGGTTCAATCTAATTTGGGTTGAATTAGAACTTGGTTCAAATGGATTCTTTAGGCCTTAGTTAAGTGGACATAAATGGGTCAATTGACATAGTTTTGGTTTGATTAAGGTTTAGTTGAATTTATATGTGAGTTTAAAATTAAAATATAAATCCAACTGTAATCAATTTGGGCTATGATGGTTTTAGTTCATTTAGAATTTTCAAGTCAAAAGGGCTAAGTTGGGCTTGACTTGAGTTGATTTTGATTTGCCTTGATGGTTATAGGTTTCATTTATATTTGGGTAGATGATTGAAGGAATGATTGATTCAAGAGAGAATCCATAATTTTGGCTTGATTTAGGGGAGTTTTGGTTAAGTCCAAGGAATAAGCTTAAAGGGTTTAAATTGGGTTTTGATTTTATTTTGGATTTGGTTTTGGGTATTTGAATGTATATTTCATTTATATTTGTGAATATAAATGAAGTTATAAATTACTTATGAGAAAATCAATTGAATTTAGAGTGGTTTGAATAAACATTTGGCTAAGCTCATGAAGGTAGGTCCATATGGCTTAAAAGGGAATTTAATTTAGTTTGATTTTGTTTATATCATTTGAATGTGGGTTTCATTTATATTTGTGAAGATAATTTATGGAATAATTGATTTATAAGAAAATCAATTGAATTTGGGTTGATTTAGGTTAATATTTGGCTAAGTTCATGGAGGTGGGTCCATATGGCTTAGCTTAGGATTTGATTGGATTTGGATTTAGTTTGATTTGGTTTTGGTTATTTGAGTTTATATTTCATTTATATTTGTGAATATAAATGAAGATATGATTGATTTATGAAGAGATCAATCAAGTTGGATTGAATTGGGTGAAGATTAGCTAAGTCCAGAAATTCAATCATAAGGCTTAAGGAGGATTTGGGAGTTTAAATTTGATCATGGGATTGATTGTGAATTTTGGAAATGAGTTTGGACTTGATTTTGATAAATGATTGAGAGACTGAATTGATATTGGAGAAAATCAATTAAATTTGGATGATTTGAATTTAGTTTAAGGCCAAGTCCATAAGATAAAATCATAGGGCTTAGGCAAGGTTTTCATTTTGGATTTGATTATAGGTTTCAATCATTTGATTTGGAATTTGGATTTGGATTTGGTATTTGAATTGAATTTGAGGTTTGGTTTAAGAAGGTCAACATAGGTTAGGTTTAGGCCACAGGATGGGCAAGTCTCCCTAAATCCCTAAGGCATAACCTACCCCTATGACTAACCCTTCTAAATCTATAGGCTTAGGTTAAGTGTTCACCTAATCACTAGAAGTGTCTTAAGACTAAGGAGCTCTTAGTGTTTATAAGAGTTCTAGATCTATGATTAGGAGATTGAGAACTCACTCCAAAAATGAGGTCAACACTCTCCATCATCATTGTTGCATCCTTCTCCCTTCTACTTCAACGAGGAATCCCTTTTCAACTTAAATTTTTTTCTTCTTTACCTTCCTCAAATAGAAGTGACCATCAACAAGCCTTTTCTTTTTGTTCATCTCCTTTAATGATGAATGATTCATGTTCTATCACTCTTTCTATATTTTCCTTAGTCATTATCTTCGATGTTTAATAACTCATTTGATCGGAGTTCGCTCGAAACAAATGATTTTTTCTTCATAATATCTCATTAGGTTTGCCTTCATCAAATGTTGGAGAAACTTAAGGTTAATCTCATCTTTTTTTTTTCCTTTTTTTGTTCTATTACATTGCTACCTTATCATTTATCTCCTCCACATACATTAGATGAAGTTGATTTATATATAAATTTATATTAGACATGTATTCTTTAATTATTTATTTATTATGTTAACTTAAATTAGTGAAACCATAATTAAGAATTAGTACTTTGTTTGCATTTAATTCTTTTTATCTTAAATTTTAGAGATAGTTTGCTTAATAGTATTTGATTTATTTGTGTTGTAACCTAAGTTGTTTAGTTTCGACTAATAACTTTTATTACATGCATTTAAATTTTAATAATTTGGACCATATGTTTTTATGCATTTAATTATTCAATATGATTTAGCTATTAAATTAAGATTTGTGTTTATAGTACATTTGTGTTGAGTCTCATTTAACATCACTAGTTGGACCTCAAATAACTTAAATTTCATTCTTTTCACATCAAATTAAGTAATTATTATTTATTAAAACATAAACATAACTTTTTGATTAGTAATATAATTCTTATTGTTTATATTTAGTTCCTAAGTAATTTGTAGGCATGTCAGTCTTACCTAGATATTATTAATTACAATGCATATGCATTTCTTTTAATGGTCATAATGAACTCTCACATTTTAATGGTAATTGTGCCTTTCTTGTTGCTGTATAAGTCCCTATTTATTTATGTATTTATTTTTTGTAGTCACTATATCTATTTTTAAAATATCATTATTGATATGATAGACTTTATTCCCACAGAAGTTTTATTTTATCATGGAAAAAACATTGGCCATACTAAATATAATATCTTGGATAAACACTTGCTTGTGATGTGTGGAATGTGCTTGCTTATTATAATATTTTGTTTATCGATATTAAACCATTTTGATAATAGCTAGTCAGCATTGGGTCTTTAAAAAATCATTGGATTTATATGAAATTAATGGCAACATTTTCTTGGTTGGTGATATTATAGTAGACCAATTCTGTATATGTATTATACAATTGTATAATCATGTTGGAATAAATGATTGATAAGCCATATACAAATAATTATCAAGAATAACTAGTGTGGTGGCATGTATGTAAACTTAGAAATACATTGTTTTCAATTCTTCATAGTCATGATCATAGCCATATGGATGTTGTAGATTACTTATGATCTCATGATACTCTTTTCTGACTATAATATTCATTTTTGTTTGATGCAATAATGCATTTAATTTTTTGCATTCGTCGTTCGATGACCCGATTAAGAGAGAAGATGTATTATTAGATTGCCTTATGTTAAGAAAGGTAGAGGTAGACCTAAAAAGGCTTAGTTAAGATGTATAAAAAATGACCTTAATTTATTAGAATAAATGAGAATTTGACACATAATAGAACACAATGGAGAAGAAGGATTCATGTAGTCGATCTTGTGCAAGGCAACTTAGGTTGAGAGCTTTGGCTTTCAACCAAGAGGTCTTGGGTTCAAGTCCTTGCACATATTGTGGTGTGTATGAGTTTGTGATTAAATTCTCTCAAATGTCCAAAAAAAAAAATTAATGTAGCCGACCCCATATAGTGGGATAAAGGCTTGTTGTTGTTGTTGTTGTTTGATGTCTATTAATCTATCTATTGTGACTATAAAACATATTTACACAACCTTTCATCACATCTCATATTATCAAGATGTATCACCTTTAAGATCTAAGGTGTTATAAATATGACAATGATAATCGAGTAATGATAGTTATTAGATGTGATTGTTATTGTCAAATGTGAAACAAAGCTCTAAAGTTATTCAAATTTATAAGCTCTCTCTTCTATATTCTTGTTAAGTGAAGAATGTGAGTTTATTCATTATTTTGTGAAGTGATATTTTTATAATTTTAATTGGAATTTTTAAATACTTTATTGGATGACCTATCTAATTTTATCAATCTTAGATTAGCTCTTTGACATTTAAGTGTCTTATTGATATTAGATTGAATGATTATGAGCTTGTTTGATTGCTCGTCAAGAGATACTTATTGACTCAAATAGAGTTACAAAATATTCATAATTGATAAGATAGCTTTTTTGATGATATATTATATTCATGTTCATCATATTTTGGTTTTGAATCTGGAGCAAACACGTCTTGTAATATACCTGACTTTTGTCTGATATCAATTAGAGTCATTTATAGCTAATGAAACTTTAATTAAATTCAACTCAATTCAAATAGATGATATGAGAACAGATTATTTTATATCCTTCATGATAAACTCATTCCAATATGCAAACTTAGAATATATATATATATCTATAGTTGTGTAATATATATATATATATATATATATATATATATATATATATATATATATATATATATATATATATATATATGATTTTGAATTAATTCCTTCTGAATCAAATGTAGCATAATTCAGATTCAATATGAATACAATCTCTATTCTCATCTTAAAAAAATTGTGCTAGGTTATTCTCACTCAAAATTAATAAAAAGGAGTTCAAAGTCCTTATATATGCTTTGAGGATAGCATAATATTTTATTGAATGTATTTTCATGTATGGCCAAGAATTTTAAGTCGTATTTAAAGTAAAATTTTAATTAAAATTATTATATCTCTATATTTTGAATTAAAATAATATAACATCATATGACGCTCATTTAATATACAATTATTATATATTGACTATAAATTATTTTATATTATTATATATTAACTGTATAATATATATATATATATATATATATATATATATATATATATATATATTAAATAAGTATCGTATATTATATTATGCTATTACACTTTGAATATGAATCTATAACCGATTCCCCCATATAATAATTTATGTAGTGCAATTAGTTTTAGATTTGCAACATAAGAACCGTGGGCTGATAGCTATCCATTTCAACACATTGCATTAGCCAGCGTTGTACATGAACACTGCATGCGTTCTTTCTCGCTCTTCTCTCATAGCAAAGTCCAACAATGGTTACCTAAAGTGTCTACTTCCCTCTTTGCTACAGAAATGTTCTTCATCCGAGGACCTTAGATCTCTACATGCAACCATAATGAAGAACAATTTTCATCATGACTCCTTCATCATTAACCAATTTATAGCTGCATGCAGCCGGCTCCATCAAATCCACCAGGCCTTCCTTGCTTTCACTCAAATGGCAGAACCTAATATCTTTGTTTACAATGCAATGATGGGATGTTTCATAAACTGTTCTGAAGCAGTTGACGCCCTCAAGCTGTTTGTAGAACTGTCCAAGTTGGAACTCCAGCCTACATGTCATACCTTCTCCCACCTCATCAAGGCATGTACACAGATCCCAGCGACTGGATTTGGAGAAGCAGTTCATGGTCAGGTTAGGAAGAACGGTTTACTTTGTCATCTCATTCTACAGACTGGGTTGATTGATTTCTACTCTATCTTGCACAGAATAGAAGATTCGAGGAAAGTCTATGATGAGATGACTGTTAAAGATACCTTCTCATGGAACACAATGATAGTTGGCTATACCCTCCTTGGTGATTTAAATGCAGCGTGCAAGCTATTCGATGAATTGCCTGAAAAGAATACAGTGTCATGGAACGCTATGATTGCAGGATATGCAAGGTTGGGAGATGTAGAGTCTGCTGCATCTCTCTTCAAAAAGATGCCAAGTAAGAATTTGATCTCATGGACAAGCATGATTTCTTGTTATTCTCAAAACAGGCTATTCAAGGAAGCGTTGGAGATATTTGATGCGATGAAAGCTGCAGGGATGGATCCAGACAAGGTTACAATGGCAACTGTGATTTCTGCTTGTGCTCATCTAGGAGCTCTTGAAATAGGCAGAAGAATGTATCGACTGGCAGTGCTCAATGGGTTCGCTATCGATGTTTATATGGGTTCAGCTCTGATTGATATGTACGCAAAATGTGGAAGCATAGAGAAATCTATAGTCATTTTCTTCAAGTTGGAAAATAAGAACCTCTTCTGCTGGAATTCTATCATTGATGGGCTTGCAATGCACGGACGCCCCAACGATGCATTTTACATCTTCTCAAAGATGATAGAAAGTCGAGAAAAGCCAAACGGTGTTACCTTTGTCAGCATTCTCAGTGCTTGCAATCATGCAGGGCTGGTGGAAGAAGGGCGGAGAATGTTTCTGAGAATGGTTGAGGATCATTCAATTGCCCCTGAGATGGAGCATTACAGCTGCATGGTGGATCTTCTGGCTCGCAGGTCACATGCAAGAGGCACTTGATTTGATACAAAGGATGGTAATTCCTCCAAACTCAGTCATCTGGGGAGCTCTGTTAAGCGGGTGCAAGATTCATGGAGACATGGAAGTTGGACTGATTGCCATGGAAAGGCTTACAGCTTTGGACCCAAGTAAGAGCAGCAGTTATATGCTTTTAGTAGATATGTATGCGAAAGAGAATAGATGGGCAGAGGTTGCTGCTGTAAGAGGGAAGATGAAAGAGATGGGAGTTCAGAAAATGAGTTCAGGTTGTAGTTGGATTGAGATCGAGGGGACGGTACACGAGTTTGCTGCCTCTGATACGTCGCACCCCTCGACTAAAGAAATAATTTTCTTACTGTTTGAGTTGCTTGGTCACATGAAACCTGCAAGGTTCATTCCAGCTACTTTGTGATATATTTCTTTCTTTTTTTCTCTTTATTCATGAAAAAATATAGGCGTGATCTGTAACTCATCTTTAAAAGAGAATAAGATGATAGATTTGTGTACAAAAATATTACATCCACATATTATAATTCTTTGTTTTTGACCGCAAAGATAAGAATCTGCTTTCTGTGCTAACCTCCACCAGGACGATCAGACATTTGGCATTACTACTGTTTCTTGTTTTTGCAGTCACAGCTTTAACATTACTCACTAATAATTTAATTTAATTTTTTAAAATAACTTTTCTAAAATAAGTCAGATAAGAATAAGAAAGAAAAATCGATTTTTTTTTCATCCATTCAGTTATTTATTTGTTAGCTATTTTTTCCACCTAGAAAAATCATGCAGGAAGCAGAATCCAAATGAAGTCTATTAAATACCATTAGCTAGAGAAGAACTCCAGAACCGAAAAAACTCAAATCTATATTTATTAATTGTATTACAGGAAAATAGAAGACTCGTAATGCTAAGCAGCATATCTCAATAGCATTCCCTCTCTGATTGAAATCACCTTCAAAACCAAAACTAAACACATTAATTATCCAAGATCTGCCCGCAATCTTCAATCAACATTGGCGATGAAGTCTTTCCAGACTGTGATCCTTCCTTCTCCATTGCCTGCACAACAGAGTATCCATCAACAACCTTGCCAAACACCACGTGCTTCCCATCCAGCCATGCAGTCGTTGCAGTACAAATGAAAAACTGCGACCCATTTGTGCCTGGACCAGAATTGGCCATTGAGAGAACACCAGGTCCGGTGTGCTTCTTTGTAAAATTCTCATCATCAAACTTATGCCCATAGATGGATTCACCACCAGTGCCATTGCCTCTGGTGAAGTCCCCACCTTGGCACATAAAATTGGGAGTGATAAAATTGGGAGTGATATTGAGCTCATTAAATTCTTTCTATCGAGCCGCTCAATTCGATTATAAATACGCTTAGTTTAAAATCATTTGATTAGATAATTAATTTTTAAAAATTTTCAAATAATTTCTCAAAATTTTCAAATATACTTCTTTAATTTAGTTTGAATTAATTTGAATTCAAATTATCTCATTTTTGATATTGGCCAACTTGTCTTATTAAAATGTTTAATTTGAATATAAATTTATGAAAATGAAAATTTAAATTATTCTTAATTTATTTTTTTAATATATTTGTGGACTCAAAATTCATATTTAAATTAATAAATTTTAATGTGATATATCGTAGATAAATAAAAATGTCAACCTCAACATAACGTGCAATTTCAACATACAATATTGCCAGCAGGGAAATAAATATAACAATTTTTGCTAATTGGAGAAATCTTCTGAAAGTAAAATGAATTTCTTTTTTTTTTCTTTTTTGAAAAAATTGGGTGTCAAACACTCGTATACACCAAGCTCAGAACTCCCTCAAACTAATGGGTTGTGAATTGTGCAAGGCTTACATTACTTTTTGCCAACAAAATTAGTTGCCTTAGAGACAGCCTCCTCTATAGCTCGCACAAAATAAATATACAACATTACATCTGCTTTGGTAAATAAAAGTAAGAGCATTGTGCTTGGTTGCAACTACTGCACCATTGATGGTGATAACAGGAGTTCCGGCAAGCCATTCCAAGCTAGCAAGGAGCACTCTGAATCAGCAAAAAATATGTACACCGAGGAGTCTTTCACTCGGCTACTGCAAGCCTCTGCCGAATCTCCAGGGAGCTTGACATTTTATTCACACTGAATATAAACACAATGTGTCAGAATAGACATAGATGTCATATCGCATTTTAGCTTTTAAATATTTGTACAATTTATGTAAATCAATTTCTAGTGGTTGAGAGCTTAAGCTATCAACCAAGAGGTCTTGAATTCAAAATTTGTATATATATTTTGTGTATAAGTTTAAGATTAAATATGCTCAAATATCTCAAAAGAAAATTATACAATTCATACTAGACATCTTTATTGCTGTAAATAATGCACTTAACATATTTTCAAAACTCATTTCGGTGTTCATTTGGTTGTTTGTTTGCATACAGATTTTGATATCTCTAAGTCCAACGAAATAATGGATCTAACAAATTTTACTTTGTTTCAAACCATACTTTCTGACTCCAAGCAACCAAATGAGCACTCAATGAAGTTAAAAACCCATCCCAGAGATATCCCTATGACTTAAAAACTCATTACATCTAACAAACTCACCGATAGAGGATGTCCCCTGTAGCTGATGTCTTTCTAAAAATCCAATCTGGGACCAACTTTTCCATTAACTCCAACTGTTCTTCAACTTCATCTGGAAGATATTAAATAAGAAAAAAAAATTACTATACAGCATTAAGAGCTGTGTCTCAAAGAACAGAAAGACATTCCAAATCAAGTATTACTTCTATCAATTACACTGCAGTTACATGAAAGAATCTTGTGAACAAGCTCTTGCTTTGTAATTACAGATCTATTCCCTGACTGAAATATGAGAAGTATGGAATCAAAAAGTTTAGGCAAACTCGCAATCATCTTCTTCCGCAACTTTGCCCCAGCCACACTGGGATCCCTTTCCTCCATCGCTATTTTCTCCTTGTCCCTAATCTGCAGGCACAAAATGTTATCTCAGATCCATTGCAACAAAAACCTTATGCATCTATTGGTTATTCCCAACATAACAAAGTTTGTAATCAACATTAATGCAGTTATTGTTTCTGCTGAACGTAGAAGTATTACTTACGAGTATATCATCACTGAGAGCACTGTCTGCAATGCGCTAAGGCCTTGTGGAAGTTTTGCAATATTTTGGGCCTATAGGAGCCTGGATGAAAGATCTGATTATCCTTCTAATGTTATTATGGTTTAAAGTGAGACAACTGCATATCAAGGAAGATTTGTGCAGGTAGAACATTGATTTGCACAAAAAAAGAGAAAAAAAAAGCCAGGCCTGATTCTTGATGCCATTGAGTTTCAGAAATAACTCTGAACTATTTCAGGTTCTTTAGTGACATATCTTACAAGCATTAAAGCACTTCATTAATTTGAAATGTCCTGAATCACAAGTCCCTTGATACTGACCTCGGTAACCAGGTCAATTGTTTCAGATCATAGCTGTTGAAATTCAACAGTCGAATATATCCAGCAATTTCTTTCAGAATTTTGTTTTTGTTTTGCGATACATTTTCTTATAATTTTTTTTATTTTTAAATCAATATTCGGAGTTTTACTTCTTTTTTAATGTTTTCCTATTAGCATGCAATGAGAACTACTGAATCGCCTATCCTGGAACTAACAGTTACTAATGCTGATTTCAGGCTTTGATTCGCAAATGGGCTCCTGTTGCTATTGTAATTGGGGTGGTGCTGTTACTCTTCTGGGTTAAGACCAAGATTTGGTAATAAATCATAGTTCTAATCCTCGTGAGGGCTCATTTATTCTTCCCACAAATTTTCACTTTCAATATTATCGAGGATGAAAACTGCTTACAGCCTTTGAAAATACTGGAAAGCAATGGGACTTTTAATTGAACATTCAATGCTTATCTCATTAACTCAACATAATTAAGATCAAAAAAAGATTCATCAATATAGGCAAAGAATCTATCAACTTTTGGTATATCAAGTTAATAGCTATCTAAATCTAGCCTTGGCACTAAGCTTCCTACTCGTGAAACTAAATTTCATCAGACCTGACACTACTATTCTAAGGGTAGGGCTTTTTTTTTTTTTTGGACAGTAATGATATTTAAGTGAGGACCCACGTCATTCATAAGCCAAGTCGACGCCACAACTAACTCTCCCAGCTCAAAATAAATGGTCGCCATTCTTACAAGGCTTCTGATATAGATCTTCAACATTTAGGCTTATATCATAACTGCATTCAATTCTCAGAAAAGACCAATACCTTCTGAACTCCTCCACTTCCCTCTGTGATTCTTAATTTTCGTATCATTTCAGGAAATTATTTTGTACAGATACTCCATGACTGCTTGGAAACAGATACATAGATTGGAGAAGGTAATGGATCAACCAAAACTCAAAAAATGATACGAAAATTAAGAATCACAGAGGGAAGTGGAGGAGTTCAGAAGGTATTGGTCTTTATCTGAGAATTTAATGCAGTTATGATATAAGCCTAAATGTTGAAGATCTATATCAGAAGACGTTGGGCATTTATTCTGAAGAAACCATTAAAAAAAATAATTAACTCAAGTTAGGTGACTTAAAACGATAGCAGAAGCATGAATTGAAAGAAAAGCATCAATTTGCTATGCAAGGAGACATGAGAAGATTTTAATAACAATTTCATTTTAAAAAAAAATACAAGATTCTGATTAGTCAGAAGTAAACATGCTATTTGAAATGATACAGTGATCAAGGCGCATATATGAAGAGACTTAAAACCGATGCCAATTAAAAAGATTAATTCGACTTACATCTTGTAGAAGTGACTCTGGAAGAAAACCAAGAACATCATCTTCTACTGGTGAATTTTCAGACAATTTTTCTGCACTGCCTGACTCCACATTCTTTCTTGGGGTTGGAAATAATTTGGTTCGAGTAGCCCGTTTCGCAAGCGCCTTCTGTGGAGTATCATCAATTGTGGGTTTTGCGACATCTCTTTCGCCTGAAGTTCTGGCGTAGTGGTCATCAGCCTTGCAGACGCTGGAATGTCTTTGATTGGAGTGGATTCTGAAGATGTTATTTCACTTGGAATGCTGCTCTGGGCACTGGCTAGCATTTCTGAATCTTCTTCAATTTGTTGGTGATGTAACACTAAAGGCCTTTTTCCAGGAGAAGAAAACAGCGATTTCTTGTTGATGGGAGGTTTTGAAAAAAATTTAACAGGTGATGGAAAACTGGAAACTAAGGAATCAACATTCAAGGAAGCAAGAGGAGTTTTCGTTTCATCAGAACATGGAGTTCTTGCAGAAAACCTTCTCTGAAAAGATGCAGAGAAGTGTGAAACTTTAGTTAAAGTTTCTGCTGGATGGGCTACAGAAGTTGATCCAGTTGGGATAGAAGTGGCTAATTTATTGATTCTGTCGACATGCTTGGTTTTGTGACCAAAGGATGTGGTAGTGTTTCTTCTGGGATGTCATCTTCCTGAAAATAAGAACAATCTCCCATCAGTAAATAATTATAAAATGGCACATCAGGAAAGAAAGTATGTCACAAGAAAATAGGTTAAGGAACCAAATAAATCCAGTAAACACTACCTCTGGATGTTCTTTAGCAAACTGGACAAGCCTCGCTCTGAAAACCCTTCTTAAGGCTGAATTTGCACTCTCCCCTTTTAGTTCCTTTCCGCTTTCCACTGCATCTGCTTGCAGAGAAACTTGAAGTTCTGGCTTCATGCAGCAAGTAGCGTCATCACGCAAAAGCACTTTCTTAATTGAAATTGCTTCAGGCAAGACATGTTTCATTTGTGCTAAATGCCTACAAGTAAATCTCCTGAAATAGCCATAATACAGAGACCAGCAGATTAATTTGCAACCCCTAGTTTCAAAGGTAATTCAAATCAATTTAGTTACTATAAACTAGTAAAATAATGGATTTTTTTCAGAAAAAAGAAAAGAAAAAAAGAACCAAGTACCTCTCTGTTAAATGTTGTATGCTAGCACTGATGTTTGTAAATGTGGACAACACTCCTTTCAGCCTAAGT
The DNA here is from genome assembly GCA_021442155.1 of Cymbidium sinense. Classification (NCBI taxonomy): domain Eukaryota; kingdom Viridiplantae; phylum Streptophyta; class Magnoliopsida; order Asparagales; family Orchidaceae; genus Cymbidium; species Cymbidium sinense. The sequence goes on from CM038222.1 coordinate 150,650,195, forward strand.
AATCGGATTGAACTATCCAAACAATTGAAGAACTCTGCCAACATTTCATATCTGCATATAAAACACTACATTATTCAGGAGCAAGTATTTGATGAAAATGTCGAGGAATAATGAAACCAAAGTATGTTGAAACTCTTTCAAAGAAGATAAAGCACCATAAAGACATGAAATTTTCCAATGACCAATTGTTCTTGCTCTTTATCGGTTGATTGATTATAGAACCTAATTTAAGAAGAGAAGGATGCGGTGACTTCAATCCAAATATTGTAGCTGCGATGTGAAAATTCTTCTTAGACATTTGGATACCCAACAAATGATTAACCAGAAACCTCAGATCCTTTAACCCATGTTTTTTTTTTAACTCAATAAACCTCAAATCCTTCCCACCCAATTTTCTTGTTCGTAATAATGCAGAAAAACAAATATTGACAGAGAAAAAAAATAAAAGAACAACATGGATAATCGAACGGCATTTTCACCCGATAGATCCGACCACTTCATGATACAAGAATTGGACAAATGCCTATATTAATTGGATGAATTACAAACTCGTGAAAAGAAAAAAAATATAAAAGAAGAAGCTAAGTTCAACTTCAGTTTTACTCTGCAAAATTAAGCAAAATAAAGAGTAAAGATTCAGATTTTTCCCCTAAAAAGAACGGGCCATAACACAAAAACATACTTCTCCGAAAGCTTGGCTGTGTTCCTTGTAGCTGACATGGCCTCCAAATCAGAGCATGATTGAGATTTCCGCTGTAGCTTGCCATCAGATCTGAAATGATCCGACCGATCGGCGGATTTGTTTCGGGTCGTCCGCAGCCCATGGCAACCCTACGTGAAATTGTTTAATTGAAAGGAAAGGCTTCATGCAGCGGCTCCGTTTGCCGGCTCGCCGAGGCAGCTGAGCTGGCTTCTCTGGCGTGGGGATCTCCTCTGATGCTGATGACTTGGCGGATGAAGCCTTGTGCTGAAACGGAGATGTCAACAGCACATTCTTCTTCTCCATGTCGCCGGAGAAACCAGATGGCGTTGGGGATTCCATCTTCGGTTGTAAAGAACGGCGCGAGGGTAAAGAAGGAAGAAGAGGATGCTGTGACGTCGACGATATTGAGCGAAAATGATAATTAGGGTCGAAGCTTGGCGGGTTATTACGTTCAGTTTTGGCGGGAGAGATCTAATGGCGCCATCTTGGCGGTTGAAGTGGGGAAGAAGGGATCGGTTGAGCGGGAGTGGTTGGTCGAGTGGGATCTTTCGAACGGGGAGGAGAGCTCATGCGCTCAGTTGGGCGTGCGACCTAGCGCATGAAGAGGGAGCTCGCATGTGTGAAGGGGAATCCGAGGGTTGTGCGCGTGGATTAGGTCGGGCCGAATGGGTTAAGTGGGATTTAGGGTTAAGTGGGATTTAGGTTTTTTAAATTGATTTTTAAATTAATTTTTTAAGTGTTTAATTGGATTTAATGCGAATTTTATACCGACATAATTAGATAATTAATATATATATTAATTCAAGGTTATTCCAATGTCAATACAACAAGAATGTTTGAATCGGTCGTTTGGCCCAAAGTCATCAAATCAGTCAATTCACCAAAATGTGTGTTATCATTTTCGACTGCTTGACGTTCGCTCAGACTAATTCGAATTGAGTGCGAACAATCTTACTTGATAGATTTTGACATTTCAAAGCTAATGACACAATCAATTTCGCAACGAGCCGTTGGCTGCTACGCCTCGACCTCGATGCGGCGCAGACGTGGCTGACGATTCGATCGCTTGATCATCAAATTGTGCAATATTTATATTTTGACCAGTTTTGATGTTTTGAATACAATGGAGAAGTCTGTTCGTCGATCGGAGGTCATTTGATTTTGGCGACGTCTAGTGTATTTCAGTCTTGATTTGCGTGCGGTCACTTCCGATCATTCGACATTTGCACAAACTCGTCCAAATTGAGCGTGAACAGTCTCACTTATTAGTTTTCAACGTTTTGAAGCTAACGACGTGATCAATTTCATGAACAGAAGTCGTTTGAATATCATGATCTATGTCTATTCTGACACATTGTGTTTATATTCAGTGTGAATAAAATGTCAAGCTCCCTGGGGATTCGACAGAGGCTTGCAGTAGCCAAGTGAAAGACTACTCGGTGTACATATGTTTTGCTGATTCAGAGTGCTCCTTGCTAGCTTGGAATGGCTTGCCGGAACACCTGTTATCACCATCAATGATGCAGTAGTTGCAACCAAGCACAATGCTCTTACTTTTATTTACCAAAGCAGATGTAATGTTGTATATTTATTTTGTGCGAGCTATATAGGAGGCTGTCGCTAAGGCAGCTAATTTTGTTGGAAAAAAGTAATGTAAGCCTTGCACAATTCACAACCCGTTGGTTTGAGGGAGTTCTGAGCTTGGTGTATACGAGTGTTTGACACCCAATTTTTTCAAAAAAGAAAAAAAAAATTCATTTTACTTTCAGAAAATTTCTCCAATTAGCGAAAATTGTTATATTTATTTCCCTGCTGGCAATATTGTATGTTGAAATTACATGTTATGTTGAGGTTGACATTTTTATTTATCTACGATATATCACATTAAAATTTATTAATTTAAATATAAATTTTGAGTCCACAAATATATTAAAAAACTAAATTAAGAATAATTTAAATTTTCATTTTCATAAATTTATATTCAAATTAAACATTTTAATAAGACAAGTTGGCCAATATCAAAAATGAGATTATTTGAGTTCAAATTAGTTCAAACTAAATTAAAGAAGTATAATTGAATATTTTGAGAAATTATTTGAAAATTTTAAAAAATTAATTATCTAATCAAATGATTTTAAACTAAGCGTGTTTATAGTCGAATTGAGCGGCTCGATAGAAAGAATTTAATGAGCTCAATATCACTCAAATAGATCATTTGAATAGTCAAATCATAAAAAAAATTTATTTATGATTAAGATAATTAATATGAATCGTCTGATGAAATATTTTGATATTTTAGTGTGGTGGTTATTTTTGGATGTATAGAGACATCACTGATCGTAGGGGTATTTATCAAGTGATGGTATGATATAGATAGACATCACCCTTCAATGGACCTAATTTTCTAATAATGACTTTTAAGGTATGATGGGTTTTTGAATATATCAGAAATTTTTCTCTTATTTTATATGGATGAATAAAGTAGGATTTATATTAAACCATATTTTAAAGTTCCCTATGGAGGCAAGCCTCCATAATTAATTATATTCTAAGGAATGTGGGTTCCTTATAAATACTCTCGATTAAAATAGGCAATTGCTGTCTCCAAAGATTTCAAGGCTAGACTATCAATAAATTGGTTATGTTGGAAAATCAAGTGGGAAAGTTCAAATATTGAGAAACTTATTTTTGGAAGCCAAATGAGGTAAGTAGGGAATGCCCATGATAATATGAAATCTAGTGAGCATTCTAATCTATCATATGATTAGGCTTTATATATTTGAAAGTGAAAGGATAACTCCTACGTTTTAAATTTATGTGATCCAATCATATGAAATTACAAGATAGTTGTTGTTTTAATTTAGAAAAATACTAAAATCCTTAAATCAACTCCCTAAGAGACTAAAGCATGAGTGGTATGAGTAATGACTTAATCTATAAATGCAAATCTTTTCAAATTTTATTTGATTTTTGGACATTTTACTTGGACAAAAGCTTTAGGATTTTTATATGTCTAAATGCATAATAAAAAATGAGTCATGCTAAATCAAAAGAGAAGAGGTTGAAGCTGCTTGGTAGGGTTGCTCTCGAGGTTGCGGTCCCTATACGGTGACTGAGGCCCTCATGTTGCAAGAGTGATATAAAATGATGCATGATGTGAAACATACAACATTCAGCTAAGGGGTTGCTAAATATTTTAATTATCTTGTTTGATGCCTAGGCCTTAGTATAAGGTTATGAGTTGTTTAGTTTTAAATTATTAGTGATTAGTTGGGGTAGAAAATTTATTTTTCTCTAAGAGCCTAATTACATTCAGTCCACACATTAAGGTATCAAACATATAAGAAACTAAGAAAAGCATGTTGTTTCTAGTGCGCAATTTAAATATAACATCAATCAATTTTATAAAACCTACATGAAAGAATAAGAGGCCGGTGCGATCGGGAGCCGCCGTACAACCCGAAAAAAGAAAAGATTGGTAGCCGAGCTTTACCCTTATACAACTCAAAATTACAAAAGAATAATTACAATTACATGAATGAATGTTATGGGGGGAGGTCTTCATTTTTCAGGTCTTCATCTTCATATCTCCATTTGATTTGATCTATTCCACAACAAAGAGCATCACATGGCCTCCGAGGACAAAGCCTTCTAGCCCAGGCTCATTTGTATCCCCCCATAATACTAATCTTCATTCTTAATGCAAAAATTATATTTTAAATAAGAAAAGTAAATCTAACTACACTTTAAAACAAGCGTTAGCTAAACATGCATACATTCCCAAGCAATTATATTTATGATTTAGACTTATCACCCTACACATGAGTAAGCTCACATGTCTTAGCTTAGATCATGCTTAGGGTTTTAAGTAACCCGTGCATCTATATTTATTTTAAGCACCCCTTAAGCGTAATCCTTTACATATAGCATGATTAGGCTAATATCTACTAACATCCTACGTAACATACACCATAACATCCGCCTAAAATAATACATCAAAAAATAAAAGATACATCACACCATACACTGCCCTAACATAGAACTAGAAGTGATGACTTAGTTTTAATGTGTGTGTTAAAGCTTGTGTGGTATGTCTTAACTAAACATTAATGTTATAATTTTCTAAGTGTGGAAGACTTTCATTTAATATAAAGGGATGATTTCACTTGAAGTTATTTAATTGATTTGAGAATTTTAATTTGTATTTTCTTTATTTTATTTGATATAAACTTAACAACTAAGTGTTATGAAGAAAGGGAAGAGGATTATCCTCTTCCACCCCTACCTTAAGTCACTTTCTAAACTATATTAATTTAATTTAGTTCTCTTCAATGGATGACTTATTAAATGATTCAATTAATCCAAAGTTTAGGTTCACTTTAAATAATTATATTTAACATGAAAGGCATCTTAAGATTAATTCAATTAGATTGCTAACATATGACACATGTCAAATCATTCCTTTCCATCATAAATATTATGCATATGATTTTAATCCTAATCACACCTACACATGCAATACATTTTTGGCGCACATATATGATGAATGTATGTATGTGTATATATAATTTATATTCTTTTTATGTGATTGAATTATTTAATCATATTAGTTTAAAGCTATATCCAAATTCTTATACAAAAATACATATGGATGAAATTAAATAGGTACATGCCATTGTTAACCAGGAAAGTGAGGTAATCAAATGACCTCATTGGGGCTTCTTAAAGCCTCGTATTTCAGAGTCCATACTATATATATATCCTTTTGCATTCAAATATGTAAATTTGTATATGTAAATATGAGAAAGCAAGCTCCAAGTTACATGATTAATTAATCCAATGACTAAACAATTATGGATGCATTTATTTTTTAATGGAAAAGGGGATTATCACCCTCCAATCAAATACATGCATATATGTATAAAAGATATAAACAAGTACATGCCTTTGTTAATCAGGAAAGTGAGGTAATCAAATGACCTCCTTAGGGTTACTTAAAGCCTCGTATTCCCAAAATGTTCAAACTATATACCTATTTTTCTTAAATACATACACATATATTTATAATTAAAAGATGAAAATCATCCAAAGATTGTATTTCTTTTGATGAAATTATTTAAGTATATGATTTAAAGCTCTATCTAAATTCTTATATTAAAGATACATAAGAATGAAATCAAACGAAATGCCATTGTTTAAACCATGAAAGTGAGGTAATCAAATGACCTCCTTAAAGCCTAGTATTCCCGGGATGTCTAGGCTATATACCCATTACATTCATACTTATGTAAATCAATATGTAAATAAAAGGAAGAGACTTTAGTTCATACACTTAAAATATAATCACATACATCTCCTATGTATTTATAAATAGCATCACAACATATGTTATTTTTCATTTATAAGCTTTTGAAAAATACATTTGGATTTAATAGTGATAATAGCCACACATATATTAAATTGAATCAATACATGCAAGCTTAACATAAGGGAAAGTTCATTTGATTTAATTAAATTTGAAAAGAGATTGATATATGAATCACATGACATGTAATATTTAATTTGATTAGAAATGAATAACAAAACACAAACATATAATTTCATTCAATCAAATTAATTCCTAAGGATAATCATATCAAATAACATATTTATAAATAAACCAAAGTTCTTTGTGCATCATTTTAATTTCATGTTTGATTTGACTTAAGGAATGTAAAAAAGAGTTTGTTAATCCTAACCCATCCTCATACTTGTGAGTTAATTTGGTTTAATGAAATGTGATTAAGTTGATTTTATGGATTGATTAAATTGTAATATGTATTAAATCCATTAATTAAACTTTACATGTGTTATCTTAAAGTAATTAACTAAATAATTGTGAGCCAACATGATATGCAGATGAATTGAAAAGCAAATTAGCAATGGTCCTAAGAAATGAAAGGGCTTAATGCAATTAGCTCATAATTATTGGTTAATTAGATTAAGGAACTTGATTGATTACTTTTATGATCTTCCCACACATATGGGAAAATCATAATTTCATTAACTTTCTTTAGGCTATTAAACACCTAAAGACCTACCCATGATTTAATTAATTAAGATCAGATATGATTTATATTTTTTAATTTAACTACTTAAGTAATTAATTCATCAATTAATCCTTAATTAATCTTTTCTTGAAAAGTGAATGGAGCTTAAGGAAAAGGATTAAGAAAAAGGTCTCAACCTAATTTCCCTTGCTCATTCACTATTGGGAAATGATTAATGAGCCCAATTAATTAATTAATTACTATTCATATGATGAATTAACCTTTAATTAAGTTGAGAAATCAATTAAGGCTTAAGTAACTCATTTTTCTAATCAATTAATCAATAAATCCTAAAAAAATTAGGGGAGGCAGAGGTCATCCCCTTAAATAATCTCAAAAAGTTTGAGGTTAATTAATTAGAGAGTTATTAAAGTAATTAATTTTTAATTAAACCCTAATAAAGCTCCAATTATTATTCAACATCAATTAACAAAATTTTTAATAAATTCTCTTTGAAATACTTTTATAATAAGTATTTATTTGTAATTTCTAAAATTTTCTATAATTTGTTATGATTTTATAAAGTTTGATTAATTTCAAATATTTATGTCTAATTAAGCCTAATCCCGTCAACGCCACGTGGCACGCTGACGCAATGTGCTTTTCACATGGCATCACAGGATTGGCTATTAAAGCACGTTTGAGTTAGCGTTGACGTGGCTGATGGCAGATGCGCTTTTGATCTCTCGTCATCGGATCGAATGGCGCAGATTGATCTGCAGTTAATAAATGATAAATTAGGATAAATCTAGCGGATCTAATCATGGTCGTACATTCTAATCAGGTGGAATGGACGGCGCGTGATCTATCACCTCGCGAGCGATGAAAGATGGAGGTTTTCGCCATTGCTCGCTCGATCTGAGCTCACCCAAGCTCGGATTCACTCCAAATGGATCCCACACTTTTGCGCGAAGGATCTAAGAGGATCAAATGGCTATGATCGACGCACATGCAAATTTCCTTTGAAAAGCTCCAAAAAAAATTTCAAAAGAGCTCGATTTTAATGTCATTATCTCACCGAAACTAAGACCGGTGGCTCGTACACTTGAGGTGGCATCGTCTAATTGAGACAAAATCCCTATTTATCTATAATTGGGTTGATTCCAAGTGGTTCTCTCGAAAGACCAAGATTTGTCATTTAGAGGCTCGGTCTTGCTCTAAGTGGCACCTCTGGTGAGCTTGGATCTCGAGGAAAGATTTGTATAGCTTCGACGAGATGTGGGGATGGTGTGTGTAAAAGGAATTTGATTTTGGTTGTAGTTTGAGGGAGTAAGGATCGAAGGAGGCTTGCCTTGTTTTGGATGCACTCGATAAGGAGGAATCCGACAAGGGGAAGCTTTGAGAAGGCTTGGGAGCTCGCTAGGGGACTCAAAATTATCTTTGGAAGCTCTCACGAATCGAATGCATGAGTTTGTCGTGCGAATTGAGAGGGTATATCCTTTATGGATGAGAGTGTCTCCCACTTCAGTCAGCCAGCCGTCATTAGAGCCCCGGAGTTATCTCGATCACCTCCACGTGGCACGACTTGAGTGGAGGAAGGCTTGGGAGGTGGCTCAAGGTAGATGTGAATTTGGTTTATATCCATTGGGTTCTCAGCTTGTGAGAGAAGTGAGTTAACTCACCTCCCTTTGGTCCATGGCAAGCCTAGCTCACTTAGGGTGGGCTAGGTGGCTTGGTCAGACCCCAAATTGGGTGTTTGATGGCTGCCAATGGAAAAGAGAGAGTGAACTTTGCTAATTTTGGCAAAATCCCATGTGGGGAGGCAAATCCAAGGGAGATTTTCCTTATGTTTGAGTTCATTTGGGTTTGGGCTGATCCTGGGGTTTAGGTGTGTGAGCTCTCAAGGTCATGGGTTGGTTTCAAGGATTTGGCTCAATTTAGGTCATATGAGTCACTTTGGGTCATATTGGATTAGTTGAATAATTGGTCAAATTCAAAAAGGTTTGAGTTAGGTTCAAATGATGATTTGAAGAGTTTTGGTTTTAAGTGGTTTCAATCAATTTGGCCTAGATTTGATTTTTGGCTCATTTGGAATCAGATGGGTCAAATGGGTCAAGTTGGGTTAGGTGTTGGTTCAAGTTCAATTGGTTAATTGAAGATGATTATAGGCTTTAGTTTGAATTGATTTGAATTTAATTTAGGTTTAGGAAAATTTAACCATTTAGGTCAATTTGGGCTAAGTTGATCAATTGGGTTCAATTGGCCAAATTGCTCAACTATTTTGGTAAAGTTCAATAATCAATTTGGAATGAACTTGAGTCATTGGTTGCAATCAATTTGAGTTATATCATGATTTGACCTATTTTGGTCTTTTAGATTAATCTGGGTCAACTTTGGTCAAATGGCCAATTGAGTTTGGTTTAGCTTAATTGATGGTCAATTCATGTTCAATCATTTATCATGGGTTGGTGTGAAGCCATGGTTTCAATTGATTTAGTGTATGGTAGGTTTTGGCTAGTTTGTGTTCGTGTGGGCTAAAAGGTTGACTTGGTTTGACCTAATTTAAGGCAATTGATCATCCTAAGGTGATCAATAGTCATGATATGAGGTTTTGATGGGCTTGGTTCAGTTTAATTTGGGTTGGATTGGAACTTGGTTCAAATGGATTTCTTAGGAAACTTTGGGTCAAGTGAACCTAAATGGATCAATTGATTTGGTTTTGATTTAATTAAGATTTTGTTGAGGTTTATATGAGTTTAGGATTGAAATATAAATTCAACTGTAATCAATTTTGGGTTTCAATAGGTTTGGGTTCATTTAGAATTTTCAAGTCAAAAGGGCTAAGTTAGACTTGACTTGGGTTGTTTTTAATTTTGTTGGATGATTGTAGGTTTTGAAATTTTGATTTTTGAATTTGAATTTGGGGTTTGATTTGAGAAGCAGAGCATTAAGCCATAGGATGAGCAAGTCTCCCTAAGTCCTTAAGGCATATCCTATCCCTATGACTAACCCTTCTAAGTCTCTAGGCTTAGATTAAGTGTTCACCTAATTACTAGAAGTATCTTAAGAGTAAAGAACTCTTAGTATTTATAAGAGATGAGGAGATTGAGAACTCACTCCAAAAGTGAGGTCAACATTTTACAATAATCAAAATGATTTTTTAAGAATCTTATAAATAGAATCATATTCTTTTCATGAAAGGAGGAGGAAGTTAAAAGTGAACTTGGGAGAAAGTTGGGAGAAAGCTAAAAGCTTATTAGTCCATCATCTCGACAAATTTGGGAGAAAATTGGGAGAGAGCTAGAAGCTTAAAGTTTGTCATCTTCACAAGTGTCGTTGATCGTCGCCTATTATCGTTGTCGACTGTCACCGACAATCGTTATAACCCAACTATCATCGCATAGTTGTTGTAACCTGATTTTAGAACTCCTTCATTTTGACTTCTCAAATATAGTCTTGTAATCTCGTAATCAATAAAATTGAACCTTTATACTTCAAAGTATATATATAATGAAATATTTTAATTGGGTTAGGTCTCATGATTTTTGCTCTCTATTTTGGATTTTTTTTCTCATAAAAATTATGTTGTGTTTTGTGTTGTTCTCTACTATCTATGTATATGCTATACTCTCATACAAAATTAAGACATAATGTTCTACTCTACCATCACAAAGTTTTGACATACACATTCGACATTATGAGATGTTTGAATAATGACTTGTTATTTTTCTTATTTATACAACAAGATTTGATTTAAGGTAGATTATAATAATCTATTATGAATTGAGCTAAGAGAAATGTCTCAGAAAATAATTTTAAAAGATCATATGTAAATAAGAAAATTAACAAATAAAAGATAAAAAAGTAGGCCTTATTTTTGTAATGGAAAATGATTTAAAATGAGACATGCATGCATAATAGGTGTGTAGATGAGCCAAGTCAGCTTGAATTTAGCTAGTTAATGAGCTCGTGAGTCAAGCTCATTAAGCCTCAAGTTTGAGCTTGAATATATTGTTGAGCTTGTATTGTATACGAGCTCAAGTTTGAGTTTGATGGACTCAACCTGAAAGTTGGTCGAGCTACTAGTTTAAATTTAAATATATCTATTCGAGAAGGATGCAATGGTGACCCGTTTGGTTTGGCTTCGACTCAAATCGATCCATTCAATTCACGCCACACATCCATCACCTAATATTAAACCCTAATACCCTTGCTCATTTCACTTCCATCCTGGAATCTCATCTTCTACCGCAACTCCTCTATCAAAGCCCCAGCTCGTGTTGCTCACCAGTCTCCCCTTGTCAAACACTCCCCACTCTCCCTTTGACAAAAAAAACACTTGCTCAATTTGCTCATTGTAATCCCTCAATGTCCCTTCTTTAACTTCTTTCACCCAGAGACTCTAACCAGATTTGACATTAATATTTTGATCTTGAGATTTAAAATACAAGGTACACAACCAAGTCATAAAATTGCCAGCTTAACAACTTATAACATGATCACATTAAAATTAGAGAAACGATTACATACTAAATATTAATCAATGAAAAATCTATCAATTGGATTATTTTGAATTAATAGCTATTTGTATTGGCACAAAATAAACACAATATACTATTTTTACTCAAATTCTATATGAACAGATTCAATTGAGAGATAAATTTTAATGCTGAGTAGAGGTGCCAATTAAGCAAACTCATTTGCCGAGCTCTGCTTATAATTTTTAATTATTTTATCATTTTTATCATAATAATTATTTAAATTATAATTATTTTGCTTCTTTCATATTAGATGAACTAGCTCAAAATCATAAAATAAAATTTAAACTCAAACTCGATTAATTAATCAAGCTCAAACTATATATATATAATATTATCGTTTGACTAAACAGAAGAACATGCAATATGGTGGTGGCATCTTTCTTTGGTCCATCCTACATTTCTATTTTCGGTATCTTAATGAATAATTTTTGAGTCCTAAGTCTTGTAGATATCTCATAAAATTATATAGGAGAACATAAACATTAGCTTTTAAGACATGCAAATTCAAATGCTTTTGTTAGCATGAGTTTCAAAATGCACATGCGATTCTAAATGGGCAGAAACACTTAACGCCTTGACGACGAGAAAATATTACGTCCGGAGTCCGCACGTAGCTTTATGTGCGGACTCCAATCCATGGCCGATGCGTGTCCAGTATTTTTTTCCTCATTTTAGCTTAACAGCGATGGACTGACGGCCAGAAAAGGGATGGCGTATTCATGACGCCGTTTACGCTTCCCTTGGCTCGACCCGGCCCGACTCATTCAAACAGCGGAGAAGCGTCGTTAAAATGCGCGGGAGGAATTTAAAAGAAATATATAGACAGATTTAGGGTTTAGTGTGATTTTTTTAGGCAAACCGAGCTCAGAAGAGAAATAGAAAATCTCATTTCCTTTTTACAAAAGAACCATGAAGATGGAGAACATTGAGGAAATAGCGACCAATTTGGCTGAGGATGTATTAAATAAAAATTTAATGTTTCTCGCATGTTTTCTACTTTGTTAGTGATATTCCGGTCCGTCAAGAGAATATGTTCATTACATTCCATTAGAAGCAATTTGGATCTTTTGGTTGAATTTTACTTTTAGTGTTATTTTGTATATATGTACTCTGCACTCTCTTGAGGGTACAGAGCATTTAGGGACTTCTTTTCCAGTTTATTTTGTCTGTTTCTTGAGATTATGTTTAGGGCATTCCAATGGAAGCAATTTGATGGCTGCTTGGATGATTTCTGGGTATTTTTTGCATCTCAGACTTGCACTCATGGAGAATACATTAGACCTTTTTCCCAGTTTATTTTGCCTGGTTCTTGAGATTATGTTCATTACATTTCAATGGAAGTAATTTGATGGCTGCTTGGATGATTTCTGGGTGGTTTTTTGTATTTATACTCTCTATACCTCTCTGGAGGGTACAGAGCATTTAGGGACTTCTTTTTCCAATTTATTTTGCCTGCTTCTTTAGATTATGTTCATTACATTCCAATGGAAGCAATTTGGAGGCTGTTAGGATGGTCTTTGGGAGTTTTTTGGCATCTGTACTCTCTATACCTCTCTTAAGGGTACATATCATTTATGGACTTTTTTTTCAGTTTATTTTCCTGTTTATTGAGATTATGTTTAGGGCATTCCAATGGAAGCAATCTGGAGGCTGTTTGGATGGTTTCTAGGGGATATTTTTCATCTGTACTCTCTGTACCTCTCTTGAGGGTACAGATCATTTAGAGCTGACTTTTTCCAATTTATTTTGCCTGGTTCTTAAGATTATGTTCATCACATTCAATGGAAGCATTTGGAGGCTGTTTGGATGGTTTTGTGGGGTTTTTTGCATCTGTATTCTCTGTACCTCTCTTGAGAGTACATATCATTTATGACCTTTTTTCACAGTTTCTTTGGCCTGGTTCCTGAGTTTATATTTAGGGCATTCCAATGGAAGCAATTTGAAGACTATTTGGATAGTTTCTGGGGGGGTATTTTGCATATGTACTCTCTGCACCTCTCTTGAGGGTACAGATCATTTATGGCCTTTTTCCAATTTATTTTGGCCTTCTTGGAGTAAATATGTTCATTACATTACATCATAAGCAGTTTGGAGGGTGACTGGTTATTTTTATAGGTTTTTCTACATCTGTACTCTTTGTACCTCTCTTGAGGGTACAGAACATTTAGGGCCTTTTTTTCCAATTTATTTTGCCTGTTTATTGAGATTATGTTTAGGGCATTCTAATGGAAGTAATTTGAAAGCTGCTTGGATGGTTTCTAGGGTTTTGGCATTCTCTCTGTACCTCTATTGAGGGGATCTTTTATGACCTTTTTTCCAGTTTATTTTGCCTATTTCTTGAGATTATGTTCATTACATTCCAATGAAGTAATTTGATGGCTTCTTGGATGATTTCTGGGTGGTATTTTGTAAGATTCTCACATATTTTTTGAGCTGCTTGGCCAGATGAATGCGGCGTCAATGAGCAAAGCATGAGAAGTCGCTTGATGTCTAATGACCCAAATTTGGGAAACTCCTCGCACCACTATTTAATGAAACAGGTGTATGCAATCAGACCGCATCGACTATGCACATCAAATTGGCTTGTTCAAGGACCATACTAGTTATTGGCCAAACTCAAGAAATTGAAATCAAAAGATTTTCTATGTGCAAAAGTCGGTCTAAGAAGTCTACTAAATGGCTTAACAAAATTCAAAAGTTGATACAAGAACTGGTCACCATGATTAGATTCTCTTGATTTGAGGGAATTGGAATTAAAAAAATATACGTAAAGTCATAATCATTCTTTGAGCGCCGACCTACATCTTCTCGATCACAGATGCAAAGAATGAGAAGTCATCCAGACATAATGACAGAGGTAATTAGAGCAACCGATGCATTCAGCCTATCTAACCTGGAAGTTACGCGTAGAGAATATTGGGTTCACAAGAGAGATGCTTTCAATTTTATTCAAAAGAGAAAAGATCGAGGATCGAATGGTGACAAGAATGCATTAATACGCTTGTTAAGGAAAGGCAAGCAGATGGATGTTTGCATGATGTACAAGTTGATGAGTCTGATTAAGTAAGTTTTTTTGGAGCAATGGCATGTCTAGATAGAATATGATTATTTTGGATGTGATAGTTTTTGATACAAGCTATCGACTCAATAAATATAATCTTGTTTGTGCCCTCTTGTTGGAGTGAATCATCACGAAAAAATGTATTATTTAGAGTAGCCTTTTATCGTAAGAGACAATTGAGTCATTCTCATGGCTATTCCAAACATTTCTTCTTTGATGATGAGCATACATCCTATAACAATATTCACGATCAAGATCAAATGGCGAGCTATCAAAATTGTATTGCGATACTCATCAGTGACATATTTCAAAGAAAGCTCCTTCCAAGGTTCATTGCTTTAATAGTAATAAGAGGGTACAAGGGCTATTTTATACATGCAAGTAAATGTGACTCGTGAGGAAGAGTTTGAAGAAGCTTGGTCTCATGCTAGAAGAAGGCAATACATGATCATGATTGGTCATTCTGAGCTTTATAAGATTAGATCCAATGGTTCACTCATTCAAAAGGACTCATTGCATGGGCATCTTGTCAACAACGTAGTGAGTCCATGAACAACGATGTCACGTAATATCTAAACCAACAAGTTCTCACATATTTCTTGGGGTTAAAAAAGGTTATGGAGATATGGTACTGAATGAACATGACTAAGACTTCAAGTGTAGTATCATCGATTCTTGTTAAGACTACCCAATTCTAAAATAAGTCGCTATTTTTATACAAGAAAGGTTTATACTATGTTTGAGGAGGAATTTTGCATGGAGTTGGAGGCCTATCAGTAACTAAGTCAGATGACAGCACCATGGAGTATTTGGTGAGAAACTTAGAGAATAAAAATGCATCCAAAACATGGACTGTGCATTTCGATGGGACTACCCTAGATGTAACTTGTACTTGCAAAAAATGATGGGATTACTTTGTGCCCAATCAGAGTTCGGAAGATGTTGTGCGATTCTCGACAAGTATCTTCTCATGATGGTCTACCAGAAAAAAGAGGGATATTTACATTGATAGTGCATTCAAAAAATTAAGAGATGTGAAAAGCACAGATGGAAATGCTCGGCATTATTTTCGAACCACATAAGTCGATATGCATATCAAATAAGCGCCAGTAAGGCAATAAGAGAGCTAAGACTATATGCTTGATCCTTAAAAAAACTATATGATGATGTCAACTCTATAATAAGTGGAATTCTCCACCGATGAAAGCTAAGAAGAAGAAGTCAACCACAAATGAAAAGTGGAAAAGACATCTTAAAGGATCAAACAATGTCCAAAGGGTGTTTCCAACTCAAGGCTTAAGGGATATTGGAGAGATCCAAGAAAGCCAAGAGTAATTTTCTATTTGCATATTATTTTCATTATTTTAAATATTGCTTAATCTTCAAACCATTCTACTTTTTTGCGTAAACCAAAGTATACCGATAGGTTAGAACGTGTTTCACCATCACCTTTCTCTATTATGCCAGAGTGTTTTTCAGAGGTACGCACAGAATATCACACATCGATGCTGTAAGAAATCATCAACTAATATGATGTTATACATGCAGGAATTTAACTCAAGCTCCACAATCAATCACCATCAAGGGTACACTAAGTATGATGGAAATTATTTTAAAAATATTTTAATGCACATCATCTTGTTCTTTGACCGTATAATCTTTTGTAATACTTTAGAGTCCCTAAGATGACTCTCTTTAACTTAACAGCACACCAAGATGTTTAGATGATAAGTGGATTTTCTCACTAGTCGTTGTATTTTAAGCAAGAGTTATTGAGTTAATCACCGCTAAGGACCTTATAATCTCGACCGTAGTAATAAATATGCGCAGACATTACCAATGGAGCTGATTGATGGTGTTTTATATTTTTCAGATTCAGACTGTACCTCTTGAGGGCAACATTTGGGACTTTTTTCGCTTTATTTTCTGCTTATTGAGATTATGTTTAGCATTCCAAGCAACTGAAGTCGCTTGATGGTTTCTGGGGTATTTTGCATATTTGTTCTCCGAGGGTGATCATATATGTCCTTTTTTCCTTTATTTTGCTGATTCTTGAGATTATGTTTGTGGCATTCCAATGGAAGCAATGAAAGCTACTGATGGTTTCAGAGATATTTTGTATTTGTACCTCTATACCTCTTAAGGGTACTGCATATTTTAGAACTTTTTTCCGCTTTATTTTGCCTATTTATGAGATTATGTTCATTCGGAAGCAAAAAGTCGCTTGATGGTTTCGTGATTTTTTACATCAGATTCTCTATCTCCCTCTTGAGACATACATATCATTTATGACCTTTTTCAGTTTTGGCTCTTCGAGATTATATTTCATTCCAAAGCAATTTGAAGGATGTTTGGATGGTTTCGGGTGTTTTGCATTTGTACTCTATTCCTGAGGGTACAAAATATTTAGGTCCTTTTTCCAGCTTTATTTTGCCTGCTTGAGATTATGTTTGGGCATTCCAATGGAAGCAATGAAAGTCTTGGATGGTTTCGAGATTTCAGACTCTCAGACCTCTCGAGGGTACATCATTTAGGACTTTTTCCATTTATTTTACCTACTTTAGATTATGTTACATTCCAATGGAAGTAATTTGATGGTCGCTGATGATTTGGGGATTTTCATCAGACCATCTCTCCGAGGGTACAGAGCATTTATGGACTTTTTCCAATTTATTTTGCCCGCTTAGATTATGTTCATTACATTCCAATGGAAGCAATTTGGAGGTCGTTAGGATGGTCTTTGGGGGTTTTACATATGTACCTCTCCGAGGGTACATATCATTTATGGCCTTTTTCCAGTTTATTTTGCTCCTTGAGATTATGTTTAGGCATTCCAAATGGAAGCAATTTGAAAGGTGCTTGATGGTTTTTGGGATCTGCACCTCTTGAGGTACAAATCATTTATGATAATATCTCTGTATATATGTATAACTAGCGTTAACCTAAATCTATTTGTATTAAATCAGATATCTA
Source organism: Cymbidium sinense (assembly GCA_021442155.1). Classification (NCBI taxonomy): domain Eukaryota; kingdom Viridiplantae; phylum Streptophyta; class Magnoliopsida; order Asparagales; family Orchidaceae; genus Cymbidium; species Cymbidium sinense. Next base: position 150,667,502 of record CM038222.1, read on the forward strand.
TAAGAAAGGATATCTAGAATTAATTTTTTATTAGTATTAAGTTAGTTGGCAAATTTAATCTTATAATGTGTTGGCAAATTTAAAAAGCCTTTTAATCTATTATATTTACACTATTCATTAATTATTTTTAGTATTATATAATTAAATGTTATAAGTTATCTCTTACTTTCATTATATATTATAAAGATGTAAATTTTTCATATTGCAAATGAAAAAAAATACTATTTTTATAACAGATTGACTTATTTGTTTGGTTTCCTCTAAATAAATAGACAAGTCAATCCGATAAGGTTCAAGTTAATAAACTTCATTTCACTCGCATGAGCATACTAAGAATACATTTGTTAATTTTTTTTTAGTACTTTATTTTCAAAATAAAAAATAGCTAAAACAATCATATCGTATTTAACTATTAATATTTTAAATATTTAAAAAAATCATGATAAAATTTACTTAAAACTAAAGCTTAAAATATCATGATTATAAAAAAAATTAAAGTTTAAAATTTTTTTTTGAAAAAATTTACTTACACCAACCACGGTAATTTTACAATCAATATTTTAAAAAAAAAAGATAAGCACCCCAAACAAACCCTAAATCAGTTGAGAAACTACATGAAAATCCTGCTCATAACAATCAACTGCAACCAACACAGCACACAACGAATGAATTACAGTTGACCATACCATTAATCAGTTCTAAAAAGAACCAAATCCATAAGATAAAAAGATGATACCATAAAATAAACAAATAATAATAATAACAACAAAATCAAACTATATGAAATGAGAGAAAAGTAAGCGGTAAAATATCATCCGCATCCATAAAGCGATCCATTTACTTCAACAAAAATTAAGTCTTGAAGCCACCAAACCAATGCATTATACAAAAAATAGAGTTATGATCATCAAAATCATGATTATATATTTAAGCTCATGAATAATGATTTCTAATGTCAACTATCAATTGTTTGACATCCAATCATTTTGACATTCCAAAGTCTAGATTCATATCTATTACATTATATTAATGTATTCTTCATTTTGGGAAAATTAATCTTTTGAGATCAATGAGTTATTAATGAATCATTTGAACTAAATCCTATATCAAACTAAATCCTATAGTTCTCGATTGGATTTTTTCCCAAACAAAATATAGCATGGCGAACTCTAAATATATTCATCTTCTTGGGCCAGTCATGGTGGTCAGCCCAGTTCATTGGGAGTTTGTGGATTGCTGTCTCCATGTACTTGCAGATAAACATCCCACAGTCAACACTGTTAGCTTGGACTGGCAGCCCACTCACCATTTCGATTGGCCATTTTCTGGGATCGCTTCAGGCGGCGACATCTTCAACAAGTAATTTGATCGAATAGCCGAACATAATCTCAATAAGTTGGACCAGAAAAAAAAATAGTTAAGAGAAATTTGAAAATTTGGCTTCTTACAATCTCGTGAAGAATGCTCTTATGGGTTGGTTTGGGTAATGAGTCATAAAAATACCGGGCCCCTAACTTAATATGCCCGAGTATCTGTCTTTAATTATCTACGGCAAGATTAACTTCGCGACACCTGTCGCATTGACATCTTTGGATGAACATTTAGCTTTCCATCTTTAGGCCGTACCTAGCATAACTCTGCAAGAAAAGAAGAGAACGATTATAGATTCTAGCTTTCATCTAAACAAACAAGAATTGAATCATAATACCCAAGATTCCTGTGGGGTAACATACTCAATGTAAGCATGAAATGTATAAATAGGGGACATACAGCCCCGGATGAGCGAATACTTCTCGGCCAGTAAGAAGGCGAAGGCATCAATGTGTGCATCTGAGAGATATTGATCTGTCAGCAACTCATCGATCTGCCCTCGTGCAATAATAATATTCCCAATCACGAATACTGTATCACCCCTGCAAGTGATAAATATTTTAAAGTGATCTTAATTAAACGAATAGGTTATTTTATGTATGAAGAAGCTGATTGAAGATTGACTTACTTGTCCTCGAATTGGAAGCATGACGTGTCAATAAGATGGAGCATCGGCAGGAAAAGCTCGGATGAGAACTCAACAAAATGATGTGCCTCTGGCATGACAAAATTCGATGATGAAAGTTAGTAATGAAGAGTTAGATTCACTATGAATTAAGGATCGATCTACTGAGATGATTCATACCTCTGATTGATGCTCCTCCACCACACGATAGCATTCTGTGGGTTATCGACCTTTACTAGCTCATTTTTTCAAACCTATAAAAAAATTTAGTGAAATCTATTTCTATTATCTCAAATTTAAAAGAAAGTAACGTAATACCTCTGCTGTCGGCTTCTCATCTTGAGTGGAGGCCACCACATCACTTATTCTTGCTCGTGACTTCCTATAAGTGTGTGTGGGGAACTTTCCTCTTCCTCTCGAGCTTTCACACGCTCAATGCGATTCTGAGTTTGAGTATCATCATGTGTAGTGGCGGCCACCACAAGAACTTCACCTACTGAACTCCACATGGGCTTCCCGTTGGAGTATCCAACTCCAGGTGGAAGCTCACGTGAGCCTCCACAAGAGCTTCCTCTACGGTAGCCTCCTCAGGGGCTTTCCAAGTGGTAGCCTCCTCAGGGGTACCCTCCACAGGGGAAGCTCCTGTGGTAGCCTCCACAAGAGCTTCCTCTACGGTAGCCTCCTCAGGGGCTTTCCAAGTGGTAGCCTCCTCAGGGGTACCCTCCATAGGGGAAGCTCCTGTGGTAGTCTCCTCAAGAGTTTCTCCTGTGGTGACCCCACAGAACCTCCTCCCAGGGGTGGTAGGACCCCAGCCAGCAAGAACTTCCTCGATAGCAGAACTCAAATCAAGCCCATCCTCTCCGTCATTGTTGCATGAAAGACGATCTTGTCTTTCAAGTCCACGAAACTTGCAAGTATCCTCTCCCAGCCTATTGTGTGTAGTAGCAGAGGGCAGATACACTAGACGGGGGAGAATATCGAGGAGAGACATATGGAGAGTCAGTGGGGGTTAAACTCATTGGATTTAAAATGAGATTGCTATCGGGCTCGACATGTGTGTGGGTGTTGGGGGGACACACTAATCCAAGGGCTCTTCTAATATGTCCTCGAATGAAAGGTAGATCTGTGTTAAACCGATAAGAAAATGTGAAGACATACAACATAAATAAAGACATTCTTATATGAACTAAGTGATATTATTATATGTCACCTGGTTTCCTCCCAAACCAATGAAAGTATTATTTGAAAACTCTATTTTTGCTCATCGCAGCATACGTGGCTTTGCAGATGAAAATGACGGGCTTATGATTCTTATATGCTCAGCCGCCCATATCTACAATGAATATTTAAAATAGTTAACTTCAACGCATTAAATTATACATTCTAGAGATATAACATAACCATCGAGGAAAAACAAAACACATATAGCCGCCCTCGTTCAATCTTTGATGTAATAACATCAAATTGGGAAACTAGAAAGTCCCAAATGGCCTCATTGTATTCAACAAATCTATCTCATGTCATGCGTAGGCATCAATTCGATGCCACCCTATAATTTTGATATACAAAAAATAAATTTGACGAGAAAATGTATGGCCTGTACCTGGCGTCTAGAAATGAGCCATCCAATGCTCAAGTTGATTCTTGTAGTCAGATGAGCGACTGACGAGATTTACGCCATAAGACCTTCTCCCTATTTGGCATCCCTATCATCAATCTTCAGGGTGAAAAGAATGCGCCCCAATAAGAAAGCTTGCTTTTCTATGTCCCGACAAGGCGATCGATGTAATGGCGAGTCTTACTTAATTCCAGTCTAATGAATTGATGAGATGAAACTCTTTAAAATGTCGTGGCTTCATCGGTAAAGCGTCTTTATGTAATATATTACAGTTCTCAAATCACCCATCATGGTAAACTTCAAAAGAAAAGTTAGTAAATTAATGCAAATCATCATCAAACCAGCGAGCACTTCCAAATTATTCCTAATAGACTATACAGATGCAAAATACCCCCCAGAAACCATCCAAACAGCCTTCAATTTGCTTCCATTGGAATGCCTTAAATATAATATCAATAAACAGGCAAAATAAATTGGAAAAAAGGTCATAAAGATCAGTACTCAAGAGAGAGAATCTGAATGCAAAATACCTCCGAAACCATCCAAGCGACTTTCAATTTGCTTCCATTGGAATGCCCTAATATAATCTCAATAAATAGGCAAAATAAAATGAAAAAGAAGTCCCTAAATGATCGTAATCGGAGAGGTATAGAAATCAGATGCCAAAAAATCCCCAAAGACCATCCTAACAGCCTCCAAATTGCTTCCATTGGAATGTAATGAACATAATCTAAAGAAGCCGGCAAAATAAACTGGAAAAAAAGTCCCTAAATGCTATGTACCCTCCAGAGAGGTACAAAGAGTACAGATGCAAAAAACCACCCATAAATCATCCAAACAGCCATCAAATTGCTTCCATTGGAATGTAATGAATATAATCTAAAGAAGTAGGCAAAATAAACTGGAAAAAAAGTCCCTAAATGCTCTGTACCCTCAAGAGAGGTACAGAGAGTACAGATGCTAAAAACACCCCAAAAACCATCCAAGCAGCTTTCAATTTGCTTCCATTAGAATGCCCTAAATATAATCTTAAGAAATAGGCAAAATAAACTGGAAAAAAGGCCCTAAATGTTCTGTACCCTCAAGAGAGGTACAGAGAGTATATCTAAAAACACCCAAATCATCCAACAACACCTTCAAATTGCTTCCATTGGAATGCCCTAAATATAATCTCAAGAAGAATGCAAGATAAACGAAAAAGTAGGAAATGATCAGTACCCTCGAGAGGTACAGAGATTATGATACCCCCATAAACCATCCAAACCTTTCAAATTGCTTCCATTGGAATGCCCTAAATATAATCTCAATAAACAGGCAAAATAAATTGGAAAAAAGAAGTCCCTAAATGATTTGTACCCTTAAGAGAGGTACAGAGAGTACAGATGCCAAAAAACTCTCAAAGACCATCCTAACAGCCTCCAAATTGCTTCCATTGGAATGTAATGAATATAATCTAAAGAAGCTGGCAAAATAAACTCAAAAAAAAGTCCCTAAATGATTTGTACCCTCAAGAGAGGTACAGAGAGTACAGATGCAAAAAACCACCCAGAAATCATCCAAGCAGCCATCAAATTGCTCCATTGGAAAGTAATAAACATAATCTCAAGAAATAGGCAAAATAAACTGGAAAAAAGGCCATAAATGATCTATTCTCAAGAGAGGTGCAGAGAGTACAGATAAAATACCCTCCAAAACCATCCAAATAGCCTTCAAATTACTTCCATTGGAATGCCCTAAACATAAACTTAGGAACCAGGCCAAAGAAACTGTGAAAAAATGTCATAAATGATATATACTCTCAAGAGAGGTACAGTGAGATGCAAAAAACCCCAGAAACCATCCAAACATCAAACTTCCATTGGAATGTAATGAACATAATCTCAAGAAGCAAAATAAACTGGAAAAGTTAGTCTAAATGATCTACCCTCAAGAGTACGAGTACGAGATGCAAAATACCCCCCAGAAATCATCCAAAAAGCCTCCAGATTGCTTCCATTGAAATGCCCTAAACATAATCTCAATAAACAGGCAAAATAAATTAGAAAAAAAGTTTCTAAATGATCTATACCCTTAAGAGAGGTACAGAACAGATGCACATTAGCTCTAGTGAGATAATTTGTAAAATCGAGCTTCCTAGAAAAAATAGGTTGGTCCTTTATGAAGCAAATATGAATTTCATTAGATCTTAGTTGTTGGATGTGTTTGCCTTCCCTCCTCGAAGGTGTGGGATCAATTTGGAGGCAATCCGAGCTTGAGTAAGCTCGAATCGAATGGGAAAAGACAGACAACATATGTCTTTACCGTATGTAGAGACGGATCGGCGTCGTTCTACGTGTCGAATGGATGATCATGATATAATTTTGCATTAGATCCCCTGATTCATTTCCTAAATCGCGGATTGAATCGTGCCATTCGATCTTAGATCGGATGGACCATGGAGTTAGCGCGTCCGCCGCAATTCAAGTCAGTGGTAGATGTGACAACTTAAATAGCCAATCCATCGCACCATGTGGAAAGCACGCCACGTCAACTGTCACGTGGCCCGATGGGATTAAAGCTTTAATTAGGCTTAAATAATCTATTTTTAAGGCTTAAACTTCTAAAAATCATAACTAATCCTAGAAAAATATAAGAAAATATAAGCTTAGGCTTATTTTAAAGATATTTCAGAGTAGAATCTAGAAAAATTATTATTAATTAATTTTGATCAGTGATTTTGTCTTAATTAAGGTTTAATTAAAAATTTAATTAGCTTAATTAATCCTTAATTAATCACCCAATTAATCTCAAATTTTTTGTGGATGTTTAGGGGGATGGCCTCTGTCTCTCCTATATTTCTGGGATTTTATTGGTTTCTTAATTAAGAAAATTAATTAATTGAGCTGTAATCACTCTCTTAATTTAATTAGTGATAATTAGTGAATGAACAGTAACTTAATTATTTATTTAGGCTTAATTATCTTTATTGAACAATAAGGGAGCTTAGGGAATGTGATTGTGATATTTTTCTTAATTCATTTCCTAAGCTCTCTTTACTTTTTGGAATCAAATTAATTAATGATTAATGAGGTAATTAATTGCTTAATTAATTAATTAATCTTCAAGATAAAATCAGAGCTTAAGTGATCAAATATAGGACTTAGGGATTGAGATTAAGGCCTCTTTCTTGATCTCTTTCCTTAAATTAATTTTATTTCATTAATTAAACATGTTTAATGCTTAGCCAAATGGATTAATGATCTTAATTAACTCAATCTAAAATCTAATTCACATCTAATCACCTTTAATCAATTTTGGGTAGCCCTTTAGATGTTTAATAGTCTAAAGGAGTTTAATGAAATTATGGTTAGCTTATATATGTACAAAAATCATAAAAATAATTAATTAAATCCCTTGAGCCTAATTAACTATTAATCATGAGCCAATTGCATAAAACCCCTTTCATTTCTTAGGAGCATTGCAAATTTACTTTCCATGTGATTGTATACCATGTTGGCTCATTGTTAATTAGTTAATTAACTTAAGGTGACATAGATAAGAGTTAATTAATTGACTTAATTCATACCCTAACCTAATTAAGACATAAAATTAACCTAAATATTCTTCATTAAACTAAATTAACTCACACATGGGGGTTGGGATTAGGATTAACAAACCTTTCTCACATTTTTTTAAACCAAATCAAACATGAAAATGAAATGACATTAAACAACTTTGGTTTATTTTTAATAACCTTATTTAGTTTGATTGTTCTTAGGACTTAGTTGGATTTGAATGAAATCACATGCTTGTGTTGTTTAATTTGTTTCCAATCATGCTAAATATTGTATACCACTTGTACTCATGCATTCATGTCTTTCAAATAAATCAAATAAAAATGATTTCTTTTATATCAAATTGCATGTGTTGATTTAAATTAAAGATTTGTGTGGCTTGTACCATTATTAAATCTCAAATATATTTTTATTAATGAATATATATATATATATATATATATATATATATATATATATATATATATATTAAATTTTGGTTTAAACCTAGGAGATTCCTACCTCATTCTTGGTGTAGAATAATGGCAATGTCTTGCTTAAAACTTTTATACATGTGTTGATTGTGACCTTCTAAAAAACATGCATTCATACCATGTTTATTGGTTGAGTTTATTAGTTATGTGATTTAAGGTTCTTTCCTTATACTTTTATAAGAATTTAGAACTTTAAATTAATATACAAAACATTCAATCAAATAAAATATTAATTAAATACATTTACTCATTCATCATATAAGTGTGTAATACATATTATGTATATAACTGTGGATTTAATCATATGCATGATATACATAATGGAAAGAAATGAATAAATATATGTTATGTGAGTAATTCATTCCAATTAATCTTAAGATGTCTTTCTTATTGAATGAGTTTATTTAAAGTGAACTTAAATTTAGAACTAATTGAAACATGTAATAAGTCATTCACTAAAGAGAATTGGTTAATTAATTTGCTTTAGATGTACTTTAAGGTAGGGATAAAAGAGAGTGATCCTCTCTTTCTTTCTCTTCATAACATATAATTATTAAGTGTAGGTCAAATGAAACAAAAGAAAATATTAAGTACAATTTGTGAATTAATTAAACTATTTAAAGTGAAACCCTTCATAATTAAATGTCCTTCATACTTAGAAAATCTTAACTCTAAAGCCTAGCTAAGACATACCACACAAGCCTTAACACATACACATTAAATTAAGTCACCACTTCTAGCTTTATGTTAGGGCGGTGCATGGTTTGATGTATATTTTATTTTGTGATGTAATATTATAAACTGTATGTTAGGGTGTATGTTTATTAGGTGGATGCTAGTCGTGATTAGCTAATCATATTTTATGTATATAAAAAATTATGCTTAAGGTGCTTAAAATAAATATAAACTCTCTTTGGGTTGCCTAACCCCTAAGTATAATCTACATTAAGACAGGTGGACTTGGTTACCCATGTGCAAGGTGCTAAGTCCAAATTATTCATATAACTGCTTGGGTTATATAGTGTGTTTAATTAACACATATGTTATAAGTGTAGTTAGACTTACTTTTTCTATTTTAATGTAATTTTGCATTAGGAATTAGGATTAGTGCTATGGCACTTAGGATAAATGTTGGTTACAAGACCAAGTCTTATGTACCATGTAATCATATGGAGCTTGCCCAATAATAAATGAAGAAGGAAATGAAGAAGATTCATTTGTTGTAATTAAATTATAATTATTCTTTCATTATACCAGGTTGTATAATGGTAGAGCTCGGCTTATAATTTCTTTTTCGGGTTATACGGTGGTACTCGACCGCACAAGCCTTTTATTCTTTCACGTTGAGATTATAAAATTGTTTGATGATTTGTTTATATTGTGTAATAGAAATGATATGTATTTTTCTAGTTTCTTCTTGTATGATGATTTAATGTATGACTTGGATTCATTTAGACTCTTAGATAAATTTTCTATCCTAACTACAACTCATAATTAAAATTTCAAAAATAACTCATAACCTCACATAAAGCTTAGGCATTAAATCAAGATAATAAAATATTTAGCAACCCTTTAGTTGGATGTTGTATGCTTAATATCATGCATATCATTTTGTTTCACTCTTACTAAGAGAGGGTTTCCATCTTTTCGAGATAGAAAAAAGCTTGACCCATGAGAGCCTATGATGAAAAACACCTCTTTCTCTTTGATTTAGCCCATAATCAACTTTATCATACATTTAGGCATATGAAATCCTATAGCCTGTGTCAAAAATAAAGAGTCCAAAATCAAATAAAATTTGATAAAATTTGCATTAGAACTAAGTCATTATCATACCACTCATGCTCTAGTCTCTTAGGGGGTTTAAGGACTTTTGTTCCTTTTCTAAATAATAATAACCTAGCCATCTTGTAAAATCTTAAGACTTGACCATATGATTTTAAAACGTATGAGTTAGCTGACTGCCACTCCAAGCGATTATAAGTCCAACAGTCGAGTGGTTTACTCTCTCTTATGGAGATAAATAATATACTCACTTTTCACCTTAGATTTAGGTTGTGCTTTAGCCCTCGCTAAGCTCCCTAGATTCAGGATTTGAGTTTGTTGTTTCTCTTTGCGGCTACAAGCATGAATCCTCACCTCTTAGCATTTTCACAATCTTATATTGTGGAATTATAAGTTCTAGATTTCTAATAAAATTTTAATTCAAATATATAATTCTCCTCAATTTCAAATATATAAAGCCCAACCATAGGATAGTTTGAAATGCTCACTAGGTTTCTTAGTATCATGAGCATCCCCTACTCATCTCCCTTTGGCTTCGGTAATATGTCTTTCCTTTTGATCTATCCCATTTGATCTTCCAAATATAACTAATTTATTAATAATCCTATCTTTGAATTCTTTGGAGACAACAATTGCTTACTTTAATCAAGAGTATTCTTAAGGAACTCACCTTCTTTAGGATGTAATTAACTATAGGGGATTGCCCCCATAGGAAACTTTAGAACTCGATTTAAATAAGTCCTGCTTTATTCATCCATGTAAAGTAGGAGAAAAATCTCTGGCACATTCGAAGACTCATCATGCCTTAGGAGTCCTTATTAGGTGATTAGGTTCATCGTAAGATAATAATTTCTATATTTTCATTTCCTTTATACCATATTGAAACGAGTTTACTAAGAATAATACTAGCTTTGACCTTTTCATAACTAACAAAACGGTCAACTATTTGGCTTAGAAACTTTTTAGATGGTTTCTAGAATAGAATGCTTCATGATCATAAGACTCATGCCATTAGAACACTCCTACTTTTCAAAGTTAGTCCTTTGTTCAATAGTGCTTTCTACAGGAAGGGTGAGATGACGTTCACTATGAATTGCATAGTCAAGATCCATACACCCAAGAACTATGATGATACACTATTTCCATTTCTTAAAGTTGGATCGTTGAGCACTGAAATATTATTCAAATTGGTAAATATAGAAGAAATATTAACTGAAATGAATACAAATAATAGTTACAATTAATAACTTTATCATTTCCATATACATATATAATGTAAACAAAATTTCAACAAAATACATGCTTGAAATGAAATGTTTAATAAAATAGGCACTTATAAGATACCTAACACAACATTGCAATTTAGTCTTTGGACAGAAATAATAATTTGTAAATGGCACTCTTAAAATTGCAGTCAACAAATATTGATAACAAATTCTGCCAATGATATGTATATCTTTAGATCAATATATTGTATGCATGATTAATATAAATTTATCACATATTTATAACTGCAGAAAATATAGCCAAAAAATAATCTTCCTTTGGGCCGATTATTTCTTGGATAGATTTAAATATAATCCTTAAGTAATATTTCTATATTTCAAAATTAAATAAATTGATATAATAGAGGTCATTATGGTGACATAATATTTCAATTTAAATTATTTTGAAATAATGAATATCAACTATATTATTCCAAAAATTATTTTAATTGTTTTAAATTAAAATATTTAAATAAATAATAATAAAATAAACTTTAGTTAGCTTTTTAAGTCAAAACAACAAACTCATATTTATATTATGTAATTAATTAAGTTGGATACTATGTATATTCAATGAAAAGAAAAGAATGCATAATATTATAATTAATAAAAAAATGACAATTCTCTATTTCACATTAGAAATCCAATGAACTATATATTACTGAATTAGGAAATGTTTACTGAATGCCAAAGTAATAATTATTCATAAAATTTAAACCAAAATATTTATACATAAATGTTTAATATTATTAAAAAAAGTAGTTTCTAAAGTAGAAAACCTTCAAAAATGATAAACATTGAATAAATTATTGCATTTAATTTAATAAAATAATGTTTAATAAGCTGTTGGAATTAGTTGCCCATAAAAATAATTTAAAGAAAAAAAACGTTAAGTATTTTCTTATTAAAGCATTTCTCCAACCACCTCTGAATTCATATTAAACAATTATCCTTCGATTATGACGTTTCATATTTTTTGGGTAATCTCTATATAACTTGGTAGATGAAACGGCTTATAAATATTAAACTCCTTCCATTATATAACCTCTGAAACAGCTAATCTCTATTTTCGGGTAAGTAAATAGTAAATAGTAACATATATAGTAATATATATATATATATATATATATATATATATATATATATATATATATATATATATATATATATATATATATATATATATATATATTCGGTAGATGAAACGTCATATTTTATTTTTTATTTTTTACTTTAAAAAATTCACTTAAACTATAATCTTATGGAATCACCCAAATATTATTTTCAAGAAAAATGGGAGATAGAGTAAGATTGAGAAAATTCATTTATCAAAATATGAATTTTATTTTTCAAGATAAGATCACAATTGTGAAAATAAACACATAAAATTTATAAAGGTTGAAATGGTAATCAAAATAAGAAGCAAATATTGGCTAATCTTGATTACATCTTTTCACTCACTGTCTAAAGTAAAGAATGATATGCTAAATACATGATTCTCAATATGTGAAGGTAATAATTTGTAGAAAAATAGAATCAAAAATCTTTGATCCAAAATGTATAAGAAATCGGTAGAAAATATCGAGAAAACTATTCTCAATGATTTAATAAGATGACCGCTCTGATACCACTTGTTGAAAACACATGAAGATAAAAATAAATTTATCTAGCCCGGATCTCATGTCAAATTCATCAAGAAGATTTAATCAAGCGTACTTGAATCCATGGAAGAGCTATTACGGGAATTTTGGCATTCCACTTCTAAAAGGGTGTTCTTGAGAGAGAGAAAGACTTATTTTCACTCAAGATGAGATGTGAGTAAAATAAGAACACATCCTTTAGAATGGGGATCATGACCCTATTTGTACTTGAGTGCATTCCATTTTATTTCAGCCCATCATAAAAATAAAATAAAATATCTAATATCTACACATGATAATTCCATACAAAATTAATAAGATATCTCAAAAGCCTAAAAATTATTAATATTTATTTGATCACAAAATTAATAATCTTAAAATTAAAATAACATCTAATGTATAATTAAATTTATATCTGAGCCCACATTTAAAATTCTCAACATTCTCTTGGACGCTTAATTGTGTCTAAAGCTATAAAAATAAAGCTCCTCATTTCAATCAACTTATATTCAGCTCACCTAGAAGATTATAGTTGATTCATTTAATATGTAAATGAGTTAGATATGTTAGATATGAACTGCTATTTTGATCTTGATTTTAAATGAGTCATACAGAAATATATATTTGATCAATCGTACTCAACTTATTTTTTACTATAATATATATATATATATATATATTAATGAGATTAACTTTGTATTGTTAACTAATTTATTTAGTTAATAGAAATATGAAATTATTAAATTTTATTTTGATTCTTAGTTAAAGGGTATAGAATTCTTGAACCATGAGATTCAAATCAATGGCTAAGATTATAGTGACCTTAAATCCTAAGCAAACAACCCCTTGTGCTTGTTTACACCCTTCACAAAAGTTTTACAATCACAAATCATGACCAAGCACTCGCCTCTTGCAGTCTTGTCTTCTCACCTCTTTAAGAAAATATTATGAGCGGTGTCTTGATGTATGTGAATTTTGCATATAATTGACTTAGGGTGAGTGTATTCTAATTTTTTTTTGTTCTTAATATTTTAAAGAGAATTTAAAATATCTTAAATACAGTATAACTGAGTGTATTGTGAGTATAATGGAGTACATAGTTGATGTACTCCATATACTCTTAGGGGTTATTTGGTTGTTTGTATTTGGAATGCAGTGATAAAAGGAATACAATGTAAAAGAAATTCAATGTAAAAGGATTTCTTTATAGTTGTTTGGTTGATAGCTTTATAAATTCATGACTTTGCTTTTTTTTGTTTGGTTGATAAAATATAATGTAAAGTAAACAGAAGGTTTTCATGACACCCGGCGATCATGGTGGCCCGGCGTAGTATGCGTGGCCCGTGGCCGTGTACCACCCCATCACTTTATATTGGCCGATGTATTTGGAATTCACCCAAATCTGGTGAATTCCAAATACACGCAAACTAGCCTTTCAAGTGTATTTGAAATGTATTATATTAAACTGGAATTTTACTTTACTTACAACCAAACGCTTGAAATATTCAAAAGCATGCATTTAGCCCCTTAATTAAATAATTAAATCATAGGTCAAATAAAATGTGACAGGTAATCATATTAATAACTATTCCAGGAGGTATTGATACTAATTATTCTATAGATGAGACAGCACAAGGATATGAAAGTATATAAAAGATAAGATATTGTAAAATTTTTATTTAAATTTAGGCCGCCATATTTTTAATTGCATATTTGTCCAAGTGATTAAGTCTGATTAGCTCAAGAAGATATTCATTCAGCTTGGAGTTTCCATTCAGGAAAGCTCTTATAATATTTTATTTTATTTTTTTCATTATTCGCTATTCATTAATAAGGTAAATTACAAGCCTTAGTATGTAAAACTAATCTTGTTGTTATATTATATTGCTGGATTAATCTTGTTGTATTGCTTCTAGTGGAATTACTTAGTTAAATTGCAAGCCAAGTAAGCAAATTTATTCTTTCCCTACTTAATCTTATTATATTAATATTGGGATATTTACTTACATATTACATAATTCCTCTGTAGTTACACATCTAACACAAAGTTTAAAATTTACATATAGACAATTTTATTTGTGCATGAAAAGGGTCATTTTACTTTAAGAAAATTAATGATGATGATTTTTTTATTTGATATTAAATATTTAAGTTTTATTATATATATATTAAAATTTAAGTGTTAAATATATAAATATATAAGAATTGTGTGGTATGTATGTAAATGACTCCTTATTTTTTGAGTTATGGATTATTATTCTTGTAATTTTTTTGTGACTGACAGGATTTATATTGTTAGATTGATGGATACTTATATTGCTGGTCTAATATTCTTGTATTTTTTTTTTTCATAATTTTGCTGGGTTGATTTTTTTCCCTTTTTTTTGGTTGCAAATGTATATATTAACAATTTTCATTTGGAGCTACTACTTGCTGGCTACTTGAATAAATACATGTAGTCGATTGGGAAAAAGGCTATGATGATTTATTTAATTTGATTTTTATGAATTTCAAAAATAATCATATGTGCTATTAATGCATGGGATATGAATTATGATTCCTTTAAATTTGGTATAGCATAGGGCTGTGCATCCATTTAGAGCATCAGAAAAATAAAAACTTAAATGATAGTCCCGAGCATCAAAATTTTCAGGGGCTTATTTACATATCTAATATCTAATTTTTGATTTTTTAATATATATATATATATATATATATATATATATATATATATATATATATATATATATATATATATATATATATATATATATAGATATATATATATAACTTTAATCTTCAATATCACCTAAAAATATCATCATCACTCACTTTATTGAAATAATTTTTTTTTCAATTATAAGAAAATATTAGATAAGTAAATATCAAACTTTAAATATTATATATATAAATTCATAAAAATTATATGAGATCGATGTAATTCTTAAATACAATTTTTAATTAATAGCTTTCAAACAATGCAATCGTTATTAACTGGAATAAGGCTATATGTTCTTATTTTTAATTATTTTATATTTTCAGTGACAATTTATATTGTCTTTGTTTTTGATAAATAATTCAGATTTTAACAAGTTAGTTGCTATTTAGTGTGCATAAAGAGCTGCACATCTACTAAGATTAGAGAATTGAAGAATAAATATATAGATTGATTTTGCATAAATTAGATTGTAATTTTGTAATATATTTAATATTTATAAGCTTAACTTTATTGTAATATATATATATATATATATATATATATATATATATATATATATATATATATATATATATATATATATTTAATGAATGCTTACCTTATAAAAAATAAATGTAAGTTTAATCTTGAATATGATACTGACAGATATTTTTGAGCACGAGCTAATTTTAGACAGATATGAATTAAGATGATACAAATACTATAGTCAACTTATGCATGCTTGACTCGTTTACACTCCTATCCTTATCAAATCATCTAATGGCTTTTTCCCACTTTAAGTTTACTTACGTGGAAGATTAAGTAGTAGTTTGAAATGATAGCTCAACATTTTAAAGGGCAAACCTTTATTTTCAAGATGCAGAGTAGGGATTTTAAGTGGATAAAATATAACTTTGCATAATTCCTCTTTGGATCAAACATTCTACTTCACCTTTATATGTTTTTGAGATGAAAAATAATGTTTTCAAAGATTGTTAGTGAAACAGGCGTTTCTGTTGAATCATGCATGGTTATTTCTCGGAATGTTTCTGATTATGAGCAAGTTTGATGTTACTTAAGAACGATATTAATTAGTTCTGGCACTTACTTTTGGTTTATAAGATTTCAGAAGACAATAAAGGTCTGATAAATTATTTTTCTGGTTCATTTAGTCGGTTAAACCTTGGTTGATTCATGGAAGGAAAAAATTAATCTATAATAGCTGGTTTGCGTGCTTTGATCGGAATCCTCTAGCCTGGATGGTACCGTTGTCCTTCAGCGGCGCTAAATAGCGGTCTTGCTAGACAGTGAAAGCGAAAATGCTTAGGAAGTAGCGGATTGTGTGGGGGAAAACTTATATAAAACTCATGCACGTTAATGTTTTTAGTACAAGGCATTCACTTATGACTCATTATGAGGAAGCGCATGGCGGCATTTATTCTTATGGCTCATTTGGTTGCTTAGACATATAAAGTTAGTTTTAGAATATGTTAATTTTATGCGAGATTTACAGACACATCACAAAATTTTTATATATTGATATCTAGTACTTAAATTTTAGTTTCTATATAAATAGTTTCTTAATTTTTAATATCACATCAAAAATATTAATATTAATATTTTTTTATAAACTGAAATATATTTTTTCATATATATATATATATATATATATATATATATATATATATATATATTATAAGTGTGAAAATCGGTAGTAAAATTTTCCTTTAAACGTTAAATCACACACATATGTATTTAAAGAGTGAACAATAAAACTTCAAATTTTTTAATAAAAAAGAGAGAAAACCACGCTTAGGAAAAACTACTATATATCCTGTTTGAGTACAAGATCTTCCGATCTGGATTACAGTGTATATGAGAAAGACAACAATTGCTGTAACAGAATGACGCGACGATGTTGATCGATGTTGGCGATGATGTTGATACGATGTTGGCGATGATGTCAACGATAGTGGTCGATGATGATAACCGGCGTGGTCGGCGAACAGCGAGGATCATGGCGGTGATGGCGGGCGGCGGTGGTTGACAACCGTCAGTGGTGGCGATTATTGCTTGGAGGATCTTTATAGCTCTCTCCTCTCTCTTGGCCTCCCCTACTCCTTCATTGGCCTCCTCATATGGGGCATGAGAATTTATAGGTGAGTGGCGTCTCAGAATACACATGCAAAACCCGTACTCACTTCCTTCGGACGAAAATAATCCCCTTGATCATATGATTTTGTGCATTTGAATGCTCAATGAAGTCGAATTGTAAGATCTTTTGGCTTGTTGGGGCATCGTCGAGGACTATAAACACTTCATAATTGAGAGCTATTTAGGGATTTAACCGATATCCCAAATTTTCAAGGATATTTTAAGAGCTGATCTCGACCAACTTGACTTGCTTTTAACATCAAGATTCGTCTTTGTTAATAGTATTTTAAGTGACATATATATATATATATATATATATATATATATATATATATATATATATATATATATATATATATATATATATATATATATAACTTTATATATTAGATAGGTAAATATCTAAGAATTAAATATTTGTATTGTATGTAAATCTTCCTAATTTTATTTTTGCTTGGTTAAAATATGAAATGTGAAAAATACTATTTTTGAAAGTTTATGGAATTTGAATTCATTTCAATCAACTAACTAATATTATGTCGTCATGAAAAAAAAAAAGAATGCAGAAGCTATTTATTATGGCAATGAGCGAGTCCTACATAGACTTCATAAATGAAAAGCTAAACTTCTCTCAAATTCTTTGAAAACAAGGTTCTAATTTTTGACAATTGGACCTTTTATTGACATTAAGAAAAGAAAGGTGCGATGCTTTGAACGATGATTTGATAAATAAATAAAACAAAACTACTTATATAATATCATATATAAGAAAAACAAATACTGGTATGTTAACTAATAATACTTGATTAAATCCGTTCAAAACTTGCTTCTTAATGTCGCCTCACATGTCCTCAAATTACTTAATGTTCGCTTCATTCCGTCCGTTTGACGAGCAATGACGCGTTTGAAAAATACTAGACAACCTATTTGGTCCAAACACATCTAGAGGCGTGTATCGCCAGTCATTGACGGGTACTTACATGATGGTCGTAGCACTTCTGTATTTATTGTGAGAGGAAGATAGTGATCTTTACCGCCATTCATTCCATCTCTTTCTTTACTTTCATGAGTAAAGGACCAAAGCAGTATTCTTTCGTGCTCAACAAGGCAATTGATTCTTAAGCACTTCTAAGAAGCTTAAGTTATTAAAGTATAATAAAATTATATATATATATATATATATATATTACTTAAGTAAATTTTATAATTGAATGACTTATTTTTTTATTATTTTTAATATTTTATCTATTTAATTTATACATATTATTTTTAATTATTATTACAATATCGCTATCAATGTATCCTGTCTTTATATTTTTAAAAGTATATTGTGTTCAGATCCTTGTCCGTATATGTGCATCATAAAGCTTAAGATACAAACGATATAAGTTCTAAAGTTATATATTTGCAAGAAATATTTCATGCTAGGAGGTTCACGGTGTCAAGGAAAATGTGCTTACTATCTTTATTTTGTGTGAAGATCTTAAACACAGAAAGAAGAAGAGTTGTAAGAGACATATGTGTCTTTATGTGAAAAATCTAAAAAGGTGAAAAATCATAGTGCTAAGTTCAATTGAAATATTTCCACCAATATTATTTACAGTTACAAATGATTCTCTTTTCTATAATTTGGACAAATATTGATACAATTAGGGCTGTTAACGAGCCGATTTTGTGCCGATCCAAGGTTGGCTCGAAATCAGCTCGAAATATTTTCGAGCGGCTTGAGATCGGTTCATGGCTCGAACGATTTGATTTCGACTTCATTTTCTAATTGATTTCGATGATTTTTGATTTTCAGCCATTGAACAACATTTTAAACTTTTTTTTTGCTCGAATTTGAATGGAGTTGACTCATTTTGATTGAGTAACTTAAATTTAATAAAATGATTATTAAAATTTTTTTAAGAAATTGAATTAAGTGCATGAAATAAAAAAAATATGATTTTCAAAGAAATAATATTTATACTTATAAATATATTATATTTATTTTAAAAGATTATAAGTTATAACTTTGTACACTTAATTTTAGGAATAATTTTATTGTTACAAACTTAGAAGTAATATATATAAATTTAAATATTTTTAATAATAGATAAATTTGATCCGATCTTGGTTTGATTGATGGCTCGAGATCTCAAAAAAAAAAAGTTCGATCTAATTTTTTGGCTCATAGCTCGGCTCAATGTAATCTATTTGATTTCAATTCGATCCAAATTTCGATTTGATTTTCGAGCGATCCTCAATTTTCGTGCTAAACTAACAACCTTAGATACAATAATGGGGCATAAATTATAAAAGATGGAATCTATTATATAAGTTGAAGGAGCTTTGTGAAATTAGAGTTATCTTCAAGAGATTATATTATGATATATTATATGGTTTGAGATTGGGAATTAAGCTAATAGAAGGTTGTGATGATCAAGTGATGATGGTCACATGATGGTTGTTAAAAGGCTGTAGTTCTATAGTTGTAGAGAAGCGTTATTCGGGAGATGGTAGTTAGTTGAGGGTTGTTGAGTAACTATAGTCAAGAGATGTTGTTCAAACAATAGTAGTCAATCGATGCTGGTTGGGTAGTGATCTAATGTGGCGATATAGCAATAATGGTTCAATGGCAGTGGTTGAGTGGTGGTCGGGTGATGGAGGTTCGACCACAATGTTCCAACGACAATGGTTAAGTGGTGGCCTAACAATGCAGAGATAGGGTATTGATATTTTGACGATGATGGTCAACTAATTATGATCTGACGATGGTGTTTAGTGGTACTTCAATATTGGAAGTCGGTTCGTAGTAATTCAATGACGATGGTTGATGGTGAGGGTCCAAAAGTAACTCAAGTAAAACTCAATGATCATTTAGACCTTTGAACTCTCTTCCTTCTTTAACATCCCATCAGCCTCCCCCTACAAATCTCTTTCATGTAGAGAGCGGTGGTCTATTCATAGATTTTTAGAGTAACATCTCTCATAAATATAATAAAAATCTAAAATATTTCAGCAAATAATTCAGAGCAATGCCATTTATTGTGAGGTATTCTTTGAATATTTGAGTTCCTTAATAATGTGAGAATTAAGTGATCTTGGGTTTATTGAACTCATATTGTCAAGATGCTAAATTTGATCATAAGTATGCATGTCCATAACAATACATCATAGATGTGATTAAAATCATTCACAATTGATTAGTCACAAAAAGTTTTGAAAAATCCTAACAAACACATGATGGCAATTATTTTATGAGTGATGTCACCTAAAATATTATTGTCATCATATCCTTCACAAATGATTTTCTAGTTGAGAAGTTACAATTGCCTTCCTACTACAACAAAAAGGCTTAAATAAACACATATAAGATATCCAAAGCCGTAAACCAAAGCCCTAAGGAATATGCAATCAAATAGCTCACATTTTCCCAAGATTTGATATATCATTTATATAATAATGATTCTGATACAATATATAAAGAAATCAACAATATCCAAATTGAGAAGTAACATATATAAACAATGTAACAAAAATCAAAATGCAAGACTGTAAACAATATATTTAACCAAAACCAAATATTCATTTTAATATATATATATAGCCTCATAAGCAACCTCTTCTTAATAAAGTAGTCACAATTCAGTATTATGATGATCAATCATCCTTAAAAAATAAAGCTTCACAATTTTATTACACAGTGAAGCTAAGATGGAATTTTGATGCTAACTATCACAAAAAAAAAATGCATTTACAAACTCTTTTGATTACTTCAAAATAATTTAAGCATAGTAGAAATAAACTACTCACAAGTGCACAAAAATATAATAGAGTGGTTATATGAGACATGGTACTTGGAATGTGAGCAATAAAAGATCTAGCTTATAAGTTAATTTTTGTTTCACAAATACTAGAGAAAAGGAAAACAATCATTCATAACTAAATGTTTTAAAACTTAAATAAAAAAAAATAAAATAAATAAATAAATTTAGACCTTTATATGGTTCAATATAAACAACCTACATCCCTTACTCTAACCCACATAATCAATTAATGAATTAAAAATTCCTTTTGTTTTTTGTACATCATTAAAAAAGTCTAAACAATTCATGTTCCACTCAACAAGCATAACCACAACCCCCCAAATTTTTTTATGGCTATATGAAAGCTCATTTCTTAATTACAAACAATAAATTCTCTCACAAATCCTCCATAAGATTGGGTATATTACTGATAAGTCAAAGTGTTCAACCTATATTTACGAATAAGAGAACATATATAAAGACTATTCACTAAAGACTAGTTAAGAGTGGGTTAGATAGTTTTGAAAACTATAAATTAAGATTTATGTTAATAATTTAAAATTTTTTTTGGAATTACAAAAAATCATTCTCTAATCATTCATATGATTCCACATGAAGCTCTTGAAAATGTATTAGCCCTAAAATATGAAATGACATATATTGCAATATGTTTGTGAATGAATTAAATACTTTAGTTGGGGCATGAATTGGAAGTCTGCATCGAAATAAACCACACATCATAAGGTGTAGCTTGGCTGAAGCAAAAGTGGAGCAACTACTTTTTAGAGTATATATGCATGCTTAGATTTAAGAGTCTAAGAGATGAGGTTGTGTCACCCTTTCCACCATTGATGTGCGACCACTAGATTAATTGGTCCTAATAGATTCACTTGATCATGAGTAGTATGTGAGTGGTCCTTAATTGCATTGATGCATGTTTAATTATGTATAATTTATGCTAAAAGGTCCTTACTTTTCATGTTATCAATGCCCTCTATATTCTTAATACAAAATAATTTTATATGCATGTTTATTTATTATCATTACTATATTATTTGACCTCATAGGTATGAGACCTCACTAGAGAGCTCATCTCATAAACTTCAGAGAGCATGACTCTGACTTAGTATTAAAGTGAATTAACATAAGCTTAGAGACTTAGAAGGGTTAATCATAGGATTAGGCTATGTCTTAGGACTTAAGAAATCACATATCCTATAGCTGAAACCCAATCCATGTGCACCTTCTTAAACTCAAAATCTAAATCCCAAACTAAACCTCAAATTCAAATTCAAATTCAAATTCAAAATCTAAATTCTAAATCAAATGATTGAAATCTATAATCAAATCCAAATTCAAAATCCTTCCTAATCCCTACGATTTTATTTTATGGCCTTAGCCTTAGCCAAATTAAAATCCACACAAACTCAATTGATTTTCTCAAATATCAATGCAATCCTTCAATAAAATAATCAAATTTCAATTCAAATCCAACTCTAAATAATTGAAGCCCATGATCAAATCCAAACTTAAAATCTTTCCTAAGCCATGTGATTTGATTCCATGAACTTAGCCAAATTTCCACCTAATTCAATCCAAGTTCAATTGATTTCTTCATTAATCAATCATATCTTTAATCATCTTCATAAAAATAAATAAAATCTACACTCAAATCATTAAAACTAAATCAAACTAAATCAAATCCCCTTATAAGCCATTTGAACCTACTTTCATGAGCTTAGCCAAATTTTCTTCAAATCACTTCAAACTCAATTGATTTTTTTATAAATCAATTATTCCTTTGATTATCTTCCCAAATATAAATGAAATCTACATTCAAATGACCAAAACCGAAACCAAAATCAAATTAAAACTCAATCTAAGCCCTTTGAACCAATTCTTTGGACTTAGCCAAATCCTATCCAAATCAAGTAAAAAAAAGCAATGGATTTTCTCTTGAATCAATCACTCATTCGATCACCTATCTAAATATAAATGAAACCTACAATCATCAAATCAAATTCAAGTCAACCCAATCTAAGCCCAACTTAGCCCTTTAGACTTGAAAATTTCAAATGAACTAAAATCCATTAGACTCCAAATTTGTAGTTGAATTTATATTTCAATCCTAGGTTCATATATAAGTTCAACTAAACTTAAATCAAGTTAAAACCAAGCCAATTAACCCACTTAGGCTCACTTGATCTAAAGTGACCCAAAGGAACCTCTTGAGCCAAGTTCTAATACAACCCAAATTAGATTGAACCAAGCCCATCCAAGACTCATGCCATGACCATTGATCACCCTAGGATGACCAATTATCATGAATTGGGTCAAACCAAGTCAACTTGGTCATTTGACAAGTCAACCCCTTAACCCAAATGAACCAAAAACTAGCCAAAACTCACCTACATCAAATTGGTTAAAACCATTGATTCACATCAACTCATGTTCAATGTTTGAACATGACTTGACCATCAATTGAGTCGAATTTAAACCCAACCTAGCCAATTAATTCCAGCCCAAATTGACCTAAAGGGTCAATTTGGCCTAAATCCAAATTAAATCCAAAATTGATTCAAACCAAAGACTACATTCATCTTCAATTAGTCAATTGAACATGAATCAACTCATAACCCAAGCCAATTTGGCCAATTTTGATCAAATTGGTCAACTTGACTCATTTGACCCATTTGATTCCAAATAAGCCAAAATAAATTATAGGCTAAATTAAATCAAATTGATCATACCAAAATACATTAAATCATCATTTGAACCTAACCTAAGCTTTAGTTTGACTCAATTTGACCAATTGGTCAACCTAACCTAATATGATCCAATGTGACCCAAATGACCTAAATTGAGCCAAATCCTTTGAAACCAATTGATGGTTGTGGTGAAAATATTTCTGCCTTCATCTATCCTTTTGAAGAGGATAAATGAAAATAGAAATATATGCCTTTCGGTTGGGATACCACGTAGATCTACATATGTTCTTATTAGGGTGATCAGGTATGACATTGAGGAGAGGTATACTATCTCAAAAGGTAGAAGTCACCACCCTACAATGGACCTAATCACCTGAATAAGGACTCCTAAGAACTATGTGTCTTCGTATGTCCAGAGATCCTTCCCTTACTTTACATGAATAAGTAAATTATGGTTTATTTTAAATTAGGTTCATTAAGTTCCATACAGGGGCAAGCCCCCATAAATAATTACATCCTAAGGAATGGGATTCTTTAGGAATACTCTCGATTAAGATAAATGATCATTATCTCCAAAGATTTCAATAGGTAGGACTATCAATCATTAGTTTATTTTTAGCAAATCAAATGGGATCGCTCAAAAGGAGGGAGTTCTTATCAAAGCCAAATGGAGGTGAGTAGAGGATATTTAGGATACTAGGAAGCCTAATAAACATCCCAAACTATCCTATAGTTGGGCTTTACATTTTTAAAATTGATTTACTTATTCGAGTTGAATCTTTAATAGAAGTTTAGGGCTTATAATTCCATAATACAAGGTTGTGGGAATGCCTAAGAGGTGATTTATGCTTATGGCCCATAGAAGGGAGAAGCAACCTCAGAACTTAAATCTAGGGAGCTTTGGTGAGGGACCAAAAGTATGACCTAAATCTAAGGAAATAAATGGGTATTCAATTTGCCTCCACAAGAAAGGACAAACCACCTGATTGCTTGGACTTACAATTACCTGGGGTGGTCGCCAACTAACTTCTCCTATGATTTTAAATTCATGTAGGAAAGTCATATGTTTATATAAGATAGCTAGGCTGTTATTTATTTTAAAAAAGTGACTGAGCCCTTAAACTCACTCCCTAAGAGACTAGGTCATGTAAGGGCATGAAAAATGACCTAAATCTAATGTAAAACATATTACATTTTACTTTCATTTTTGGACAATCATTTGACTTAGGCTTATAGGATTCATATGCTTAATGCATGAGAAATAAGATTATGGGCCAAAATCAGTGAGAAGGGGGAAGTGTGTTTCCACCATGGCTCTCAAAGGTCAAGCCAAGTTCTTTAGCAAAAGTGGAAGCCCTCCAATCAAGAGTGAAATTATATATTTTTATTATGCATGATGTTAGAAAAGAAATGCTCATCCAACTAAGGGGTTGCTAATTCTTTTATCTTGATTTTAACTTAAGCTTTAAATGAGGTTGTGAGTTATTTATTTTTAATTTTGAGTTGATTAATTTGGTAGAAGATTTTTTTTCCCTAAGAGCCTAATCACCATCTAGACCATACATTAAAGCAAGGAAGAAACTAAGAAAATATGCCATTTCTAATGCACAAGCTAAACAAAATATCAAACATTTTTATAAAGCTAACACAAAAGAATAAAAGGTTAAGTGTTGTTAGGCACCACCGCACAAACCCAAAAAAAATAAATTGGGTAGCAAGCTCTACCCCTATACAACCTAGATTACAAATGAATTAATTACAATTAAGTAAGGAATTCATGTTATGTGGGTCTTCATTATTCATTTCTTCATTCTTCATTCTTCTTTCGGTTCCTTCTTTTGAATGGTTGGAATGTGGATGCTCCAAAAGCTTCACATGGTATATAAGATGTGATCTTATCACCAATGTTCATCCTAATCCCCCATAACAATCATTTCAAAATCCCAATTATAAAAGTACATGAAAAGGGAAAAAGTAAATCTAATCAAAATAGAGATTAATTAAACAAAAATATTCCCAAGCATGTATAAATTGGACTTAGCCACATACAAGTCCACAGCCTATTTTAGATTATGCTTAAGGGTATAAGCAACTTGCACAACAATAGTAGTTATATTTTTTTAAAGCGCCCCTTAAGCACAATCTCCTGTAGAAGACAATGATTAGACTAAATCATCCTACCATTCATTCTACGTATATACACCCTAACATCCAGACTAAAACATCACTTCACAAAATAAAAGCAAACATCAAACCATGCTCCACCCTAACATAGGACTAGAAGTGGTGACTTAGCCTAATGTGTGTGCCATGTAAGGTTTGTGTAGTATGCTTGGCTAGGCATTAAGGTTAGGATTTTCTAAGTGTGAAAAGGTTCAACCTAGAAGGGTGGTCTCATTTAAGTTATTTAGTTGATATGGGTTAATTTTATTTGATGATTTGATTTGGTTTGAATGAACTACTTAATTACTAAAGTTGTAAAAGAGAGAGAAAAGAGAAGAGAACTTTCTCTTTCCTCCTACCTTAAGTGATTTCTAAGATAGATTCATTAATGATTTTTGCTTAGTAAATATTTTATTATGTATTTTAGTTAATCCTAAGTTTAGATTTTTCCCTAAACAATCCTATTCAAGAAGAAAAGCATTTTAAGATTAAGTAAATTGAATTAATATCACAAAACACACATCACTTTATTTCTTTCTTAATATGTATAACATGATTATGAATGAAACCTAAGCGTATCTATACATACCAATGGGAATATTTACCATACTTTATGATGAATGCTAAGTGAGTTACTTAAAAGAATTTGAATGCTTTATGATGCATGATTTTCATTAAGTAGAAAAGAGATATTCATATCCATTTTTCACATGCACACTATGTATGAAAGGCATAAGTGAGTACGGAGACATTATTAATCAGGGGTATAAGGTATGAGACCTACTTAGATTTTGAAAATAATTTTAAATTTAATAGTGATAATAGTCACTCATATTTTTACTTTAGCCAAAACATGCAATTTGACATAAAGAAAATATTTTATTTTAAATTTGATTTTAGAAAAGCATGAATGTATGAAACTCATATGACATACACATTTAGCATGCTAGGAAAGAAATAATGTGATGTAAGCATGTAATTTTATTCACTCTAATTAATTCTTAAAGACAATATTATGAAGTAAGATCATTTAAAGAGAATCAAGAGAGTTGAGTTTGATTTGAATTAGGAAAGTGTGAGAAGGTTTGGTCCTAACCCATTACATGTGTGTATTATTTTAGTTTAATTTTTAGGTGATTAGATCAATTTTATGTGTTGGTTGGGTTAAGGTGTAGATTAAGTTCATTTAATTACCACTTACATAAATCAACATAATATGTATGCCAATGTATGACACAAAACCCCAAGAAATTTAAATCAATAATGCATCCTAGGAAAGAAAGGTATCTAATGTAATTGGCTCATAATTAATGATTAATAAAGCTAAAGGATTTAATTTAAGTACTTTCATAACCCTTCCCACACATATGGGTTAGGTATGATTTCCTTAAGTTACTTAGATTATTGAACACTTAAGCATCTACAGAAGAATGATTGATTAAGTTCTGGAATATTTTGAAATTTTGATTTGATTAATTAAGTAGATCATTAGTGGATTAACCCTTAATCAGATTTGGATTTAAGGAAGAAAGGGGGTTTAGGGAATAGCTTAAGAAAAATATCCCAAAATCATTCCATAAACCTTCTAATCACTTAAACAAAGTTTAATTAACTTAATAAAGGAATTAAACCACGTTCACATGCTTAATTAAATTGTTATATTAAGAGAGTAAAAGGTTCATTAATTAATTTCTCTAATTAACTCATTAATAAATTCCAAGAAAATTAGGGGAAGTTAAACCACTAAACATGCTTGAGAAGTTTCAAATTAATTAATGAAGTCATTAGGGAGTAATTAGGATTATTAAATTTTCAAATAAATCATAATTAAGGAAAATCAACTATTTAAATTCAATTAGAAATAATTTTATTGGATTCTCCTCTACAAATAGTTATGAATTTATGAAATTTAAATTGATTTAAGTGATTTTTATAAATTCTGTTAATTTATTTTATTAAAATAAATTATTTGACACTAAAAATTCAGTATCTTTTAATCCAAAGGTTTTTGGACTTAAAATTTTTATGGTAGGTGTATTTTAACATCGATTTTAATCTCTAAAAATTTCAACTTATTCTGACATGTATTTTTAGTTTAATGAATAAATTTTTATTTTTACTAAAACTCAAATTAAGCTCCAAATATTCAGTAAAATTTATGGATTTTAGATTTGTTGGATTCCTCTCGGAAAGATGAATCCAACGAGCCCTTGTTTGCAATTTTTAGTTAAGTATTTTGTTTTCTATAAATTGTTGAAGTTTCAAGTGATTTAAAGTAATTTCTTAAATCAGAAAATCGAATTTTCCTATTTAGCACAGTCAGCACACAGCGCAGTGCTGAAGTGGCAACACGACACCATGTGGCACCATGTGATTGGACGTCACATGGCAGGCATGCGACCCACCATTGGGTGCGCTCCGCTAGCCCGTGATGAGCAAGAAAATGGCTAGTGCAGTGGATGGTGACCCACGGTTTGTTCTAGACCATCCGATCGCAGATGGGATGGTCTAGATCAGATTGTACGATCCAGAGGCCAAGACCGCATGATCGACGCACGATCTGAGTCATCTAATCGCACGATCGGACAGTCCAGATCACATCAAACGATCCAAAAGGCAGGATCGTGTGATCCACACGTGATCTGAGCTGTTTGATCTTGTAAACGGATCGGATTCGCCGGTGTGAACAAAGTAAAATCGATTTTTTTTTGTAAAATGAGATTCTAAGTGAAAACTTGTCCAAATGGACTAGCTTTCACATCATTTCGCATCGAAAAAATTCTAATTCTAATTAGGATGACTTAAAGTAAAAAATGTGAGATTATGTGGGGTAAAATTCTAAAAATTACATGAAAAATCATTACAAAATGAAGGATCTTAAGGTCGGCTATGATTTTTTTAAAAGTTACCTCACCGGGGATGATTTCCAGAGATGGTGATGACGAGCACGCTGTTGAGCAAGGGAAGAGGCCTTGGAATGAGCTTGGATCCTCACCTTGAAGTCAAAAGAAAGTTTCTTCTGGTGATCACCATTTTCTTGTCGAAATCCACTTAGTTTTGAAGTATTTCTCTCCAAAATGAAGTGGGGGTGATTGCCAATGGCTTTGGGAGCTCTAAGAGATGGAGAATGAGAGGAATGGGTGAATGCTTCAGCTTCTAATACCTTGAATGAAAGTTGAACGAAAATGAACCTTTTTTTTAAAACATTTTGGCTCCAAACTCATGTCATTTGGCTTGGGGTGGTTGGGAATGGAAGGGAATCATCCTAGGTGGCTTCTTATGGTTGGCTAAGGCATGGAAAGTGACTATCATGAAGGATAAATGGGTGTCCTAACCAAGGGGAGGTGAGTGTCCTTCATACCAAGTGTTCCAATGGGAGAGGTGAGGTGATTTCACCTCCCCATGAGTCATGGCTACCCCAACCACTCCTTGGGTCAGAAAATCATTGTCATTGGTGCCTATGTGGACTAATGGATGTGTTCCAAGTGGCCAAGGAAGAGAAATGACCACTTGGGAAAGTGCCTTTTCTCATGGGATGCCCTTGACCCATGGGCAAAGTGGTCATTTGGTATTGAATTTGATTTGGGAAAGTTTGAAATGAGTCAAAAGTAAGTTTGACCAAATTTCATGTCATTTGAAGTTTATTTTGTTTAATTTGGGTTAATTTCACCCATTTGGGTCAAGTCAGGTCAAAATGGGTTAGGTCAAATTGAGTCAAGCAAAAGTTAGGTCAAGTTTAAATGACTATTTGGAGTATATTGTTCAATTAGTTTCAATTAATTTGATTTAATTTGGATTTAATTTAGATTTTAGCCAATTTGATCCTTTAGGTCAATTTGGGCTAAGTTGACTGATTTGACCCAATTGATCAAATTGGCTTGAATCATGGCTTGGTTTGGGTTTGGTTGATCATTTGGAATATATTGTAGGCTTTGGTTTTAATTAATTTTGATTTGGTTTAAATTTGGATTGATTTGACCTTTTAAGTCAAGTTGGGTTCATGGTCAATTGGGCTAGTGGGGTCTTGTTGGCCAATTGATCAAATTGAATTTAATTAAGGCTTTGGTCAAGTTCAATAATCAATTTAGAGTGAACTTGAGCCATTGGTTGCAATCAATTTGGTTTAGGTTGTAATTTGGCTAGTTTGGGTTCATGTGGGTTAAAGGGTTGACTTGGTTTGACCCAATTTATGACAATTGATTAACCTATGATGATCAACAAACATGACATGAAGTTTGGATTGACTTAATTCACTTTGATTTAAATTGAATTGGATTTTATTCATGTAGGTCAAATTGTCCACTTTGGGTCAAGTGAGCCAATTGGGTTTAGTTGGCTTGATCAAGGCTTGATTCAAGTTTGGTTGAACTCACATATGGATTTATGATTGAAATATAAATCTATTTGTAAGAGATTTGAAGTCAAATGGGTTTTGATTCATTTGACAATTTTAAGTCAAAAGGGTGAACATGAGTTTGATTTGGGTTTTATTTTTGAATTTAGTTTTAGTTTGAGGATTGAAGTTTATATTTATATTTAGATTCATGATTGAAGGATTGATTAAATCATGAATAAAATTCAAGAGTTTGGCTTGATTTGAGTTTGATTTAGCTAAGTTCAAGATTTTAACTTGAAAAGCTTAGGTTGGATTTTGATTGAATTTGAGTTTGATTTTTGGAGTTAGTTTTGATTTGTTTGAATTTATATTTCATTTATATATGTGAATATAAATGAAAATATAAATGGATTATAAGAAATTTTAAGGATTCGAAGTGATTTGAACTTGATTTAGGCTAAGTCCTTAAGAGGGAATTAAAAGACTTAGGAAAGATTTTTGATTTTGATTTAAATTTTGGATTTAGTTTGATTGATTTGAGTTTATATTTCATTTATATATGTGAATATAAATGAGAATATAAATGTTATATGAGAAAATTTCATGAGTTTGAATTGATTTGAACATGATTTAAGCTAAGTCCTTCAGAGGGAGTTAAAGGACTTAGGAATGATTTTGAACTTGGAATTGAATTTTGGATTTAGTTTGATTGATTTAAATTTATATCTCGGTTATATATGTGAATATAAATGAGAATATAAGTGGGTTATGAGAAAATTTCTTGAATTTTAATTGATTTGGATTTGATTTGAGCTAAGTCCATAAGATAGAATCAAAGTGCTTATGAAAGATTTTTGGAATTTGAATTTTAATTTTAATCATGGGTTTCGATTATTTGGAATTGATTCATGATTTGAGAAAATCCATTGAAATTGATTCAAGGTTTGATTTGGAGTTGATTTGAATTTGACTTGAAGGAAGGAAGTGAGGAGTTGGTTCAAGGTATAAGGTATGCAAATTTTTCGAACACCCAAAGGCATGAAATATTCCTATGGCTAACTCTTCTAAGTCTCTAGGGCTAGGTTAAGTGACCACCTAATTACTAGATGTGTCTTAAGACTAAGGAACTCTTAACATCTAAGAGAAGTCATATGTCTAAGATGGAGGGGTTGTGAGCTCATTCTAAAATGAGGTCAATAATGCCATCTTGGGAGCTGATCAAACCCAACCCATACCCACTTGGGATCAACCCAAAATCAGCACAACCCAGTCAAATCCCTTATGGATCCTCCCCACATAGAATTTCACCCAATCTCATTCAATCCTTCCCATAACTTGCATTCAATGAGGACTGACTCCACACCCCAAAGGAAGACTTTGGAGCTAAATTCAAAGTCCCCAATCAAGCCATCACCTCCCAACAATCTCCCCATCACCTTTAATGATGATTTTCGGCCATCCCAAACAGATAAGAAAATAAAAGCCTCCAAATCTCTCTCCAATCTTTATTCAGCTCCCAAGAACTTTCCCAATCAAAGAACATCCCTTCCCCACTTCCTTTGAGCCATTTGGGCTGAAAAATATCAAAGCTAAGTGAATTTCGGCGAGGATGTGGTGAAGGTTGGTGATCACGATATTCCCAAGCAAAGAAAAGGATCAAAATTATTTCAAAGCTTCCTCTCACACCCAGGAGCTCGCTCAGATCTTCACCGTCACCAGAAATCATCCCCGGTGAGATAATTTAATTAAACTTTAGCCGACCTTATAGAGCTTTGTTTATGGTACTGTATGCATGATTTTAGGAATTTCTCTTAAATTACCCTTGTATTTTTCATTTTATAACATCCGCACACATTTTGGGATATTTTTTGGCAAAGATCGCCAGAAATCGGGCCCAAAACTGCCCAAATGGGCAAATTTATGGCAAAAAATAGCCCAAACAGCCCTTATTAGCCAGATTCTAGATGAAGCAACAGCCGTCTGATCCATCTTTGTTAGAGATGAACAACTGAGATTAGAAGCCAAAATCGCTTGATTCCATCCATTAGATCATTGGGGGTGCGATCGGACGATCCAATCGGATCCTGTGGAAATGAGCAGTTCCCGCTCATTTTTGACCACGCAAATCATGGCACCAATCGATGCTCGACACATGCATGCCTAGTCAGCATCATGTGGCGCTGACTCGGTTAAGTAGGAAATTCTAAATTTTTTGCTTTCAAAAATTATTTAGATTGCTTGAAATTTAAAAAATTCATATCAAATAACATACACACTAAAAAATTTCAAATAAGGGTCGTTGGATTTGTCTTTTGGAGAGGAATCTAATAAACCCAAAATTCTTAATTTTTACTGAATATTTTAAGCTTAATTTAGATTATAGTGAAAAATCAAATTTTATCAATTATTCTAAAATATAAATCAGATTGAGTTAAAATTTTCAGAGATTGAAACTGAAGTTAAAATCTACATACCATAAAAATTTCAAATCAAAAGAATTTCGGAATTAAAAGATATTGAATTTTGAAGTACAACTTGTCTATTTTAATAAAATAAATTAATAGACTTTATAAAATTTATTTAAATTGACTGAAACTTTGAAAAATCATAACAAATTGTATAAAATCAAAAAAATGTAAATAAATACTCATTTTAAAGGTATTTCAGAAGAGAATTTAATTAAAAATATTTTCAATTAATTTTGAATAATAATTAAGGCTTAATCAGGATTTAATTATAAATTTAATTAACTTAATTACTCCTTAATTAACCATGGGATTAATCCCAAGCTTTCTGAGATTGTCTAAAGGGATGATCTCTATCTCTCCTAATTTTCTTGAGATTTATTGCTTGCTTAATTAGGGAGATTAATTAACTAACCTTAATTTCTCTCCTAATCTAATTAATGATTAATTAATCACATGAACATGAATGAATCAGTTAATTAAGTGATTCATCCTTTGAGCAACAGTGAATGAGTACTTAAGATAAGATTGAGACCTCCTTCTTAATCTATTCCTTCAAGTTTATTTAATTAGTCAAGTTAATTATGGCTTAATTAATTAATTGAATCACTTAATCAATGAAACTAAGATCCAAATCATTCAAAAACTTAATCATTTAAGTCTTGGGTAGACTCTTAGGTGATCAATAACCTAAGAGGATTCTAAGAAAATTATAACTAACCTATATTTATGGGAGGGTTATAAGAGTACTTAATTAAACCTTTTAGCATAATTAACCAATGGTTGTGAGCCAATTGCATTATGCCCCTTTTATTTTCATAGGATCATTGCTGATTTTATTTTCAAAGTATGTGC
The DNA here is from genome assembly GCA_021442155.1 of Cymbidium sinense. Classification (NCBI taxonomy): domain Eukaryota; kingdom Viridiplantae; phylum Streptophyta; class Magnoliopsida; order Asparagales; family Orchidaceae; genus Cymbidium; species Cymbidium sinense. The sequence continues at coordinate 150,701,000 of CM038222.1, forward strand.
ATATCATGTTGGCTCATAATTACCTGGATAATTATGCTAAAGTGGCATAGGAAAGAGTTAATTAATGTACTTAATGCATGTTACAACTTAATTAACTCATAAAATCAACTTAACTTCTTTTCATTGAACCAAATTATTTAAACAATATGGGAATGGGTTAGGAGTAGTAAATGATTAAATTATCTCTCTTCTTTTAATCAAATCAAACATCCAAAACTAACTTAATAATAATTAAACTTTGGTTTATTTTAAATGATTGTATTTGATATGATTGTCCTTAAGAATTAATTTGGTTGAATGAAGTCATGTGTTTTATGTTGCTTGTTCCTTTCCAATCATATTAAATATTGTATGTGTGGTGAAAATTATTTTATATATATTCCTACCTTCATATATCCCCCTCCTTTTTGGGAAAGAGGATTAATGAAAATAAAAATATATAACACCTTGTCAGGACATCACATAGATCCGTAGATGTTCTTATTAGGGTGATCAGGTATGATATTGAGAAAAGGTGTACTATCTTGAGAGAAAGAAGTCACAACCCTATAATGGACCTAATCACCTTAATAAGGACTCCTAAGGACTATGGGTCTTCAAAATGTACTAGAGATTCTTCCCCTACTTTACATGAAAAAGTAAAGCAGGGTTTATTTTAAATCGGGTTCATTAAGTTCTCTACAGGGGCAAGCCCTCATAGTTAATTACATCTTAAAGAAAAGATTTCTCAGGAATACTCTCGATTAAGATAAATAATCATTATCTCTAAAAATTTTGAAAGGTGGGACTATCAATCGATTAGTTTATCTTTTAAAAAAGTCAAGTGGGATCGATCAAGAGGAGGCAGTTCTTATCGAAGCCAAATGAAGATAAGTAGAGGGTGTTTAGGATACTAGGAAGCCTAGTAAGCACCCTAAACTATTCTATGGTTGGGGTTTATATTTTTGAAATTGAATTGATTTATTTGAGTTAAATTTTTATTAGAAATCTAGGGCTTACAATTCCATGATACATAGTCATGGAAATGACTAAGAGGTGAGAATTTATGCTCATGCCCACAAAGGGAAGTAGCAACCTCTGAACCTAAATCTAGGGATCTTTGGTGAGGGTCGAAGCAAGGCCTAAATCTAAGGCGATAAATGGTTATTTGGTTTACCTCCACAAGAGAGGATAAATCATCTGATTGTTGGACGTACAACTGCCTAGGGTGGCCGCTAACTAACTCCTCTTATGATTTTAAAACATGTAGAAAAGTCATATTCTTTTGCAAGATAGTTAAGCTATTATTTATTTAGAAAGAGACTAAATTCTTAAACATACTCCCTAAGAGACTAAATCATGTAGGGCATGATTTAATGACTTAATCTAATGCAAAATTTGTTAGATTTTATTTTTATTTTGGATAATCAATTTGACACAAGCTTTAGGATTCATATGCCTAATGCAAGAGAAATTAGATTATGGGCCAAAATCAGCAAGATAAGGAGGTGTGTTTCTACTATGGCTCTCAAAGGTCAAGTTAAGTTCTCTAGCAAAGGTGGAAGCCCTCCAATCAAGAGTGAAATAATATACTTTTTATGCATGATGTGAGAAAAGTAATACAACATCCGGCTAAGGGGTTGCTAATTCTTTTATTTTGATTTATAACCTGAGCTTTAAATGAGATTATGAGTTATTTAATTTTTAGTCCGAATTGATTAGTTGGATAGAAAATTTATTTTTTCCTAAGAGCCTAATCGTCATCCAGGCTATGCATCAAAGCAAGGAAGAAACTAGAAAAATATATCATCTTAATGCACAAGCTAAATAAACATCAATCAATTTATAAAGCTAGCACAAAAGAATAAAAGGTCATTTGTCTCTCCACCACAAACCAAAACTATGGGTAGCCAAGCTCTACTTTTATATAACTCGGATTACAAATGAATAATTACAATTAAGAAGGAATTCATGTTATTGGGGGTCTTCAGTTATCATTTCTTCTTTCTTCTTTTCTTCACTTCTTCTTTTCTTCTTTTTTCCTTCTTTTGGTTGGTTGGGATGTAGTTGGCTCCAAGGCTTCACATGGCACATAAGGCATAGTATTATGACCAATGTTTATTTTAATACTTCATAACAATCATTCCAAAATTTTAATTATAAAATAACATGAAAATGGGAAAAAGGAAATCTAACTAAAATCAGCAAAACATAGATTAGCCAAACATGCCATATAATCCCAAGCATGTATATGTAAATTGGACTTAGCACCCCACACATGGGTAACCAAGTACACCTGACATATTTTGGATTATGCTTAGGGGTATAAGCACCTACACAGTAAAAGTATTTTATATTTTTATTACAGCGTCCCTTAAGCACAATCCCTAAGATAATGTTAGACTAAGATCACCATCTAGTCTACACACATACACCCAACATCCGCTAAAATATTACATCATGAAATAAAATAAACATCAAATCATGCACCACTAACCGGATAGAAGTGGTGACTTAGCCTGATGTGTGTGCTATTTAAGGTTTGTGTGGCATGCTTAACTAGGCTTTAAGGTTGAAGTTTTCTAAGTGTGAAATTTTTTAATTTAGAGGGTGGTTTCATTTAAGCGATTTAGTTGATTTGGTTGATTTTTATTTTGTTATTTGATTAGGTTTGAATGAACCTACAATTAATTACTAAGTGTTGTGAAGAGAGAAAAAAGAGAAGAGAACTTCTCTTTCCTCCCTTCCTTAAGTAATTTCTAAGGTAGATTCATATTTGATTATTGTTTAGTGAATGTTTTATTATTTAGTAAATCCTAAGTTTAGATTTTTCCTAAACAAACTTATTCAAAAGAAAGGCATTTTATGATTAAATAAAGTGAAATACTATCACAAAACACACAACACTTCATTTCTTTCCCAACATGTGTAACATGCATATGGATGTATCCTAAGCATATCTATATATGCAAATGGAAATATTTAGCATACCTTAATGATGAATGCTAAGAAAGTTGCTTAAGAAAATTTGGATGCTTCATGATGCATGATTTTGTTAAGTAGAAAAAGAGTGATTCTTTTATCCATTTTTCATATGCACATTTACAAGTATAAAAGATATCAGTGAGTACGACACCATCGTTAGTACCAGGGGTATAAGGTACAAGACCTACTTAGGGCTACTTAAAGCCTCACAACCCCAGGGTTGTCCAGACTAATATACCACTTTTCTTATATACATGTGCAAGTACAAAAAGAAATGCATGTGCAAGTTGATGTTTGTTTGGTTAATTTGTTGGTTATTTAGTTTACATGTGTAAATGTGAAAATCCTTCTTAATTCATGACATGGAAGTGGATAGGAAAGGATATAAGCAAGTTTTATGTTCATTTAAAAGAACTAAACGCTTTGTAAATCCATCCAAGTCCATGTTAAAAGAGAAGAGAAGGAAAGCCACACAATACACATCTTTATATTTATACTAACATGCAAGATTATAAATAATTATAAGTAGCATATCTTTCAGTTATAATATTTGATTTATAAGTTTTGAAAAATAATTTTGGATTTAATATTCATAATAGCCATTCATATTCTTACTTTAGCCAAAACATACAATTTAACATAAAGGAAAGATTTCATTTTTAATTTGAGTTTCAAAAGGCTTGAATGCGTGATTTTTATATGACATATACATTTAGCATATTAGGAAATAAATAAAGTGATGAAAGTATGTAAATTTATTCACCCTAATTAATTCTTAAATACAACCTTATGAAATAGAATTAATTAAAGTAAACCAAATTTCTTTTAAAGAGATTTTTGTTTTGTTTTAAGTTTGATTTGAATTTAGGAAATGTGAAGAGGTTTGCTGGTCCTAACCCATTTTCCACATGTGTATGTTATTTTAGTTTAATTTTAGAACCATTAGGTGAGTTTTATGCTTTGCTTAGGTTAAGGTGTACATTAAGTTCATTAATTACCCCTTACCTTCACCACTTTAACATATTTAATCAAATAATTATGACTCAATATATGACATAAAACCACACAAGGAATTTAAGATAGCAATCCACCTAGGAAAGAAAGGGGCCTAATGCAATTGGCTCACAATTAGTGATTAATTAAGCTAAAGGGTTTAATTTAAGTACTTTCATAACCCTCCCTACACCTATAGGTTAGATTTTAATTTCCTTATGTTACTTAGGTTATTGAACACGTAGGTGATCTACCCAAGAAGGAATTGATTAAATTTATATTGACTTGATTTTAAAATTTTGATTAATTAAGCCATTTAACAAAGTGATTAAGCCATTTAATTAATTTGTACCTTAATTAAATTGTTAACCAAATGAAATAAACTTAGGGAAGAAGATATGGGAAAGAACCCCTAATCTCATTCCCTAAGTGCATTCACTATTCTAAGGTGATTAGAAAACATAATTAATGAATTTATCACTATTTAAAAGGATAATTAATCATTTAATTGATTAAGAGGGAAATTAAGAATGAATCAAGCAATTCCCCCAATTAAACCATTAATAAATTCCAAGAAAATTAGGAGAGGCAAAAGTCATCCCTCTAAATGCACATGAGAAGTTTGGAATTAATTAGTGGGATAATAAGAGAGTAATTAACATAATTACATTCTCAATAAAACTCAAATTCAGAAAATATCACTGTTCAAAATCAATTGAAATTAATTTTATATTATTCCACTTTGAACTATCTTCACAAAGCATTTTATTTTATATTTTATTTTTCTACATTTAATTATGTTATTTTAAAATTTTCATGTTTATTAGGTAATTAAATCCCTAATTATACGACTAATCTCGTCAGTGCCACGTGGACCACAAACGCGATGCGCGCTTTCCATGTATCACGATGAGATTCACCACTTATGTTGTCACTTCGTAATGCCACATCAATGGCGGTGTTATGCTCTTTCACTATGGATCGTTCGATCAAGGATTGGACGGTTAAGATTGAGCCCCCGGTTCTTAAGGGATTAATCAGAGGATCCTACGTGATGGATCGCCCATCCAAAATGCGTGATGGATGGTGATACTGTCGCCTATGGTACTAAGACATCCCTTAAGGCAAGATATGAGTTTCATTGAGCTCGGATTGAGCTCAAACTCAACCCACACCATCTAAGAGCAAGCATAAGAAGATCTAACGACCAATTTTGCATGAGGTGAAAATTTCCTTCACAAAGGACCACACACTCCCTATTCTAGGCTTGGTTTGAAGGCATGCCTCGCCGGAGGCTATCACCGGTGCTCTAATCCATCGAGGTAGCTTCTTCTAGTAGAGACAAAGCCCTATTGAAGATTTGAGGCTTTGAGATTGAGTAGATCCTCTAATTGGCCAAAGTCACCTTCAAATGGATTCGGCCTTGGTCTAGCTCCCACCTCCCTTGCCTTTTAAGCTTGGAAGAAGGTTTGGATCAACTCGATTGACTCCTCTGAAGATGCTTGCAAAAGAAATTTAGTTGATATTGAGTAATGAGCAAAGTGGAATTTCATTTAGCCTCCCCTATTTTTGATTTGAAGAAATTGAGAAGAGGAGAATTGGAGATGGCTCTAGGAAGCTTAGGAAGACTTGCAAATGCTTGCTCTGAGTTCTCTAACTTTAATCGACTATGAGTGTCTGAAAATGAAATGAAATTAGGGGGAGTATATCTCCCCCTAGGTGAATCGGACGACTGTGCTTCCCTTTGCCATTTTGATCCAATTCACCTCATTTAATGGATTGTTTTGGCTATTTGAACTTGCACATGGTTCGTTTTGGCCAGAGGGAGGTAGTGGAGAAGTTGTCATGTGCAAAACAAGGTGTGGGAGTGATTCCCATGTGCTTGAAATGAAGGGAGTGGTTGATTTTGACCTTGGGTTGGGTTTGGCTGACTGAAACCTATTGGGTCAAGTGAACCATGTTCACTTGTGTCCACTTGGTCCACAAAGAGGGTGTTAAGTGGCCACAAGAAGGATATGGCCAAATTCCAAGTGGAATTGGCCATAGGTTACCCCTTAACCTAGGGGTAAAATGGTCATTTGGCTTGAAATTTTGTTTGAATATGTTTGGTATGATTGAAAAATGGGTTGGGCCAAGTTTTAATGAATTTGGAATTGATTTGATATGATTTGACTCATGTTGACCCATTTAGGTCAAAATGGGTCAACTTGAGTCAAGTTGACTAATTGGTCAAATTTGGTCAAACAAAGGGTTAGGCCAAGTTCATATGACCATTTGAAATATTTTGGCATCATTGGTTTGGTTCAATTTGATTTATATTTTGGTTTGGTTCATTTGATTTCATTTAGGACAAATGGGTCAATTTCACCAATTTGACCCATTTTACCTATTTGGGTTAGGTCATGGGTTGGTCTAGGTTTCATTAGTTATTTGAAATGTATTGGCATTTTTATTTCCAATCAATTTTGGTTTTATTTGATTTTAGATCGATTTGACCTTTTAGGTCAAGTTAGGTTCAAGGTCAATTGGGTTAGGTTAGGTCTAGTTGACCAATTGAGGCTTTGGTCAAGTTCAACAAGTGATTTGGAATGAAACTGACCTATTGGTTTCAATCAATTTATTTTAGATCAAGTTTTGACACATTTTGACTTTTTATAGGTCAAGTTGGGTCAAGTGGCCAATTGGGCTAGGTTAGGTCTAGTTGGTGATTTGGTCAAGTTCAAATATTGATCATGAATTGGTTTTGATCAATGGTTTCAATCAATTTAGCCTATGGTGGATTTTAGCTAGTTTAGATTTTTATTTTGGCTAAGTGTTCACCTGGTCAACTCTTAGGTTTAACTTGATTTGACCTAATTTGAGTGATTGATCATCTCATGATGATTGTTGCTCACAATATGATGCTTAGGTGGACTTAGTTCAATCTAATTTGGGTAGGATTAGAATTTGGCTTAAAAGGGGAACTTTAGGTCACTTTGGGTCAAGTGAGCCTAAGTGGGTCAATTGACTTGATCAAGTTTGATTGAAGTCATATATGGACTTATGATTGAAATATAAATTCATTTACAATTAGTTTGCAGTCAAATGTGTTTTGATTCATTTGACAATTTCAAGTTCAATGGGGTGAACATGAGTTTGACATGGGTTTAATTTTTTAATTTAATTTTGGTTTGATGATTGAAGTTTATGTTTATATTTGGATTCATGATTGAAGGATTGATTGAATCGCGAAGAGAAATCAAGGGTTTGGCTTGATCTGAATTTGATTTGGCTAAGTTCAAGAATTTGACTTGAAAGGCTTAGGTTGAATTTGGATTTGAGTTTTTGAATTGATTTTTGGATTGATGATTAAAGTTTGTATTTATATTTAGATTCATGATTGAAGGATTGATTGAATCATGAAGAAAAATCAAGGGCTTGGCTTGATTTGAATTTGATTTGGCTAAGTTTAAGAATTTGACTTGAAAGACTTATGTTGAATTTTGGTTGAATTTGGATTTAATTTTTGAATTTAGTTCTGGATATTTGAATCTATATTTCATTTATATTTGTGAATATAAATGAGAATATAAATGGGTTATGAGAAAATTTCTTGAATTTGAATTGATGTGGATTTGATTTAGGCTAAGTCCATAAGATAGAATCAAAGTGACTTAGGAAAGATTTTTAGGATTTGAATTTCAATCGTAAGCTTCAATCATTTGGAAATTGATTTAAGTTTGAGAAAATCCATCAAGTTGGAATTGATTTAAGTTTTGAAATTGATTTGATTTGGAGTTTGGAGTTGGTTTAGACTTGATTTGGAATTTGACTTGAAGGAAGGAAGTGAGGAGTTTATTCAAGCTATAGGATAGGTAAGCTTTCCTAGCCCAAGGCATGACCTATTCTTATGGCTAACTCTTCTAAGTCTCTAGGGTTAGATTGAGTGTCAACCTAATCACTAGAAGTGTCTTATGACTAAGGAGACTCTTAGTGTCTAAGAGAAGTCCTATGTCTAAGATGGAGGGGTTGAGAGCTCATCCTGAAAATGAGGTCAACAAAGGGTGCCTAATAGGTGTGGTGTGACTGACAAGGTGCACCGCATATTGGTGATGACTGAAATGATCAACAACACCGAACGATCACAAACACTAAGATCTACTCCAAACCCAAGGTGTAGAGGGAATCCAGAGCTTAGTGCAATGCAACTCTACTCATGTCAAAGACATAAGAGGGTAAAAGAGGAATCCACTAGGGATAGAGTATGTGAACCTTCCACTGGGGAAGCATGTTGAAGTCATCCATGAGGGGATGAGAGGTTTGATTTGAATTGAGTCTCACTAGGGAGAATAATTGATTTGATTTGTTAGTTTGATTGTGTTTATTTTGATTGTTTTGTTTGATTGACTCTACTGGGGGAGAATGATTAGATTTGTTTCATATTCTTAGATTTTGGATTTTGAGATGAACCCTCTTGGTTTGTGATAGATCAGGAGTAGGAGTGTTGGTGGCTCATACCTAACACAGGTTTACCAATCTAAAGGGGTAGTCTACCAAACACATAGTAGGAGTAGCCAACCAAAGGGAATGTCTTTCGGTGTGCAGCAACTATACTAGGAAGAAAGCATAGTAAACTTACATCCTCCAAAAGTAGGGACCAGTTGCTAGGGTGATCCATTGGGCTTCTCTGGAATAATGTGCCTCTTCTCTAATAGCTCAATCAAGCTAAGCATATCTAGGATCAAGGAGAGCCTTGATTAGTGATTCCCTCATCTCTTTTAATAAGATAAGGGCATCATATATGCATAGCTTAGATGGAAATTTTCTTAGGTGAGAGAGGACATTGTAGTCCACCTAAGGCTGATCCTTCATAAGGATATCTAAGGTGGAGCATCCTATGGAGGGGCTTCTTGATCCTCTAAACCCATGACTTGTTTCTCTCTATCTTCAAGTGCTTCCCTAGGAGGTAGAACCTTGTCACTATGGAAGTTGATTTCTGTGTTCTCTTATGGCAGAGTAATGGAAGATTCTACCTGAACGTCAAGCTCACCTACAGCTTCTCCTATGAGACCCTCAGAATTGGATGATTCCAAGTCTATCTCAAGAGGTGAACTCATAGTATTTAGAGAAGGAAGGTCCAACTCTGAATCAAAAAGAAGAAGATCATAATCATTATAATTATTATTTAGACTTAAAGAGTTATCATTAGAAATAGATTTAGACAACCCATCAGAAGTGACATAGATATATTTCAAGCTAGCTTTATTCTTCAATTTCTTAGATTTTGAAGGAGGTACATAGTAAAAATTAGGTAAAGTAATTGGGGTGAGGGATTTGATGCCCTCGTCCGCCGATACAAAATGTTTACTAGAAGAAGAGCTGAAGTAAGTAATGTTGATGTAGTATGCTGGGTGAAGGATTCGGTCGTGGTTGTGCTACTTGGCTATCTGGCTAGGCAGCTGTTTTTGCCTTTCCACAGTTGGCTCTGGCAACTTGCAAACCTTTCTTGATGTTAGAGGTTTAAGCTGTCTCAGACACCTGCAAGGAAAGTTTCTTGATTTTTAAATAATTTTCTTTGAGGTATGGGATAAGGAGATATCATAACCTTCTTTGGTTTTGGAAGGATCACAAGTATCCCCAAGGATTATCCTAATGGAATTGGATAGTTGTTCCAAGGTATTCGTTCGGGATAATTATAGCACCGGTCTTGAAGCTATGTTCAAGCCAGTCCTTGAAGGTGAAGAAATCTTCCAAAACATGACCTAGAATATGGTGGTAGGGCAAAGTTAGGATCATTACTTTTACTCACTTCCTCCAGTCTCCTAGATTTAGGTAGCTGAAAATCAGGCTTCTTTAAGAGTTTCTTAAAGGTCTTCCTAATTACCTCCCTCTTAAATAAATAAGGCTTGTTAAGTTTATACAAAAGAGTAGGTGGACCATAGCTATCTAGTGGCGAGTATGTGTACCATGCTACTGATGATGTGGATGAGGAGGAGGCGGTGAAGGCCGTGGAGGCTGTTGTGGTGGCCAGTAGGGCTACCTCGATGGTGATAGAGGAGGTGGAAGTGACGGCTGTGGAGCATGAGGTCTCTCAAATTGCTCTATGGCTGGCTGTTTCCCCTTGTCTACTGCTATCATTGTACCAGGCTTCTTCTCAAAAGCTTTATCTAGCTTCTGCTTTATTGATTGGTCTGGAAAAGGCGACTGTTTGGCTTCTCCTTATAAGCTAGCCGCCTTGTTGATTAATTTCTCAAATATTTTGATGGTGAAACCTTTGAGAATGAAGGTGATCGGGACATGGATATTCTTAAGTAGAATCTTAATGGCATGTTATTCAGATAACTATGGTTCATATTTTATACTCAAATTATGCCATCTGAGAATGTAATCAATGAGGGACTCATCAGAGTTTTGTTGAGCCACAATAAGATCTCCTACAATCACCCTTTACTGAGCTCCAACAAACCTCTTGATGAAGAGTTGCTTTAACTCAATAAAAGTCTTCACTGAGCTGTTGGAAAGTTTAGCATACCAATCAAAGGCTATGTCTGTTAAGCTACTGACAAAGAGACGGAAGAGTAAAGCATCACTGCCACCAGCGTTGTAACAACTGGCCCTGAAGTGTGTAACATGCTGTCTCGGGTTCCCACTGCCATTAAAGCTCTTGAAAGAAGGTGGCATGAAACCCTTAGGATATTGGATGGCATCAAATTCCACTGGGTAGGATCTACCCCTTGGAACTGATGATCCTCCTTGGGCTTGAGTCAACGCTTCTCTCACCTGCTGCTCAACCATAGTTTTGATATATTTTTCTTATATGGAGGTACTATCCACTACCTTCCTATACTAACTGGTGCTACCCTGCTCTACTGGAGGTAAATTCTTAGATGGATCCAAGACATGCACCAACTCTGGCTGACTAGACTCAACTATAATAGGATGGACTGTCGGTGCTTATTTTAAAAGTACTAAGACTACTACTAACAAGTCCTCAAGTTGCTTCCCCATCCTATCTATTTGACCATCTTTCTGCTTTATTTGCTGAAGGAGGTGTTGGGTCGAGTAGGTTGTGTCTTCCTACTCGGCCTCAGCACCTTCCGTAGTCTGATGCTCATGGAGAAGAGAACCCCGGGTATCTACCATGTGTACCCCCGCTGAATCCTCTAACAGATCATCTTTGTTCGGATCAAAGCTAACTTTTTCATCCTCTAAATCAGACCAGACATATCCTAAGATTTCCTTCTTCTCCACTAGATACTTAGCTACTATATCATCTATGGATCGGTCCAACTGAATAGGCATGAAAGATTAGGTCTGACTGGTAGTAAGATTACTATCATGCACAGACAAGCACCTAACCTCTGACGCTGCTGGCAAGCTGATCTTGTAAGGACTATGCTCACTAGAGGAAAAATACTTCTAACTGCTGCTAGATCTGGGCAGAGTGGCACTCTTAGAGGATCTATGGCCATAGAGGACTAAACTGTCTCCTCCTCCCTCAACTACTGTAACTATCTCCATAGTCGACTATGGTGGTGATGGTGATGGGATGACTACAATACTTTGAGGTCACCATTCCTTCCTCACCACCACTAAGGCAGAATGTCGAGCAGGGGAGCTTAGCCTTGCCATAGTAGGTAGTGTAAATGGGATGGAATCTCTCGGTCATAGCTAGATCACCAACGGGGTTCTCTTCTCCCTCGATGCAACCTTCATGGCCTTAGCTGGAACAAGAGATGTTGAGACATGTACAAGAGATGGCGAACGGGGAGAAGAACGGTGTGGTGGAGGCACCACTGACTCTCTTAGGATAGGAGCTCTTCTCCTATGATGTGTGGTCCCCGTGAGTAAGATATGTCAGATGGTAGCGAGTAAATGGAAAATCCACAAATCGAAGGCGGCGACTTCTCGGCTATACCTCGCACTCTCGCTAGTAACATGAACTAATGCTTCTAGCCCTCTCACGCCTAAGATGTCTGCTTGAGAAATGAGATCTCAAATCAAAGCTGAGCCTCGGACTGAATCATGATGCTCTCTTTACTCAATGTAAAACTGAACAAAGGTTAATGTATGACCTCCTCCTCTCACTAACAGGTGCCTGGAACTGAACCGGTGGCAGAACTGAAGAAAAAATCCTCCTAGTATCCTCTTTGTCAGACCCAGATAGAGGGTGGAACTGGTTCTCTATAACTTGCAGGGAAACCATCCTAGGTAGATCCTCAATAACAGATTGAGTAGCTGCCTCTAACTCCCTAACAATGCAAGTGTGATATCGCTTTATCATGCGATTCTTGTTTCTTTGCTAGGTCCAGGTAGGTCAAGCAGAGTAAGAATTAGACCCAACCTCAAAAATAGGGGAGACAATCCTTGGGATCAGGGGAGCCTTCCCCTTGGAGGATGCTAGTGAGTGGGTGCTAGCCCTAACTAGGGCAGCATGGGGAACAATTGGGCGCACTTATACTGGTACTGATACTACTACTATGGGAACTGCCACTGCCTTCCTCTTCAATGAGGGAATATCCAAGTTAGATGGCATGTCAATTTGGATGATCAGCTTCTTCTCGGTCACCGTGCTCCTACTAACTGTGGTAAGGGGGGTTCCATCACATGTAATTCTGGCCCCTTCAAAGTCTCGACCAAAGTGAATAAGGTTGGCATAGTCAGATCGTGTAAGGCTGGCCTGATCCAGGGCCAAGTCCATCCATGAGGAAACATGAACACATACGTTTGCACTACCATTACAATCAACTGAAGCTGGAACTGATGCTGACTGAAGGTCTGCAATGTTGAAAACAAACTTGAATCAGATTCCTATTTTTGTTGATTTTTGAATTTTAATTTTATAATTTGAACCCACACTCAACATCTTGAAAGTGTTAAGTGGGGCTCAAATGGATTTAGAAAAGGTTTTGAGATTGATTGAAAAGAGTATTTTTGAATGTATAATCCACTTTCAACAAATTTAGGTATGGTGAAAATGGGTTCAAATATTTTTGGAGAGATGCTTCCATATGTTCATGTTTGAATTTTGATTTTTGATTTTGAGGACCATTTATTTAACAAATTTGGGTATGTTAAATTAAAGGGTCAATTATTATTATTTTTTAAAATTTTTTGGATTTTTGGAATTCACTCACTTAGCAAATTGGGGCATGCTAAGTGAGGTGTTTGAAAATAATTTCTTCTTTTTCTTTGTTTACTTTATTTTGTGAATCTTTTGTGATTTGAAAGTGGAATCCTCATTTAGCAAAATTGAGTATGCTAAATTAGGAATCCAGTGTATTTTTTTTTTTTTGAAAATTTTTGAAAATAGGATTCTTAGCAAATTTAGGTAAGCTAAGGAAATCCTAATGTGTTTCTTTCGATTTTGATTTTGTTTTGAAAAAGAGGATCCTTAGCAAATTTGGGTATGCTAAGAAAATCTTAAAGTGTTTCTTTTTATTTTTGATTTGATTTTAAAAATAGGATTCTTAGCAAATTTGGGTATGCTAAGGAATTCTAATGTGTTTCTTTTTTTATTTAATTTTGAAAATAAGTGTGGGAGAAAAAATTTCTATATATGGTCACCTTCAATATGTGAAAAAAAGGCAAGAATATAGAAATTCATCTTTTTGGGATGCCACACAAATTGTAGATGTGCTCATTCAGTTAATCGGATACATCATCAAAGAATAGTGTACTATCTCAGAGATAAAAGTCACTACCCTTTAATGGACCTAATCACCTCAATAAAGACTCTTAAGGACAATGGGTCAACATATGTACTAGAGATTCTTCCCCTACTTTATATGGAAACATAAAGCAGAGTTTTTTTAAACCAAATTCATTAAGTTCCCTACAGGGGCAAGTCCCCATAGTTAATTACATCCTAAGGGATGACATCTCTTAAGAAAATTCTCGATTAAGGTAAATGATCATTATCTTCAAAGATTTCAATAGGAAAGGACTATCAATCGATTAGTTAATTTTGAAGATCAAATGGGATTGATCAAAGAGAGGGAGTTATTATCAAAGTCAAAAGAAAGATAAGTAGGAGATGCCCACGATACTAGGAAACCTCTTGTGATGACTGGTCCTAGTAAGTAGGATGATGTTAGTATGGTCAGTGCCGCAGAGATGGAAAATTAACAAGTGTGAAAGCTACCGACTAGCAACTAAACCTCTGCCTCTCCCTACTGGTAATGTGAGTAGATGTATGGGCCTCTCTGGCCCTCACTTGATGGACATGTTTTCCCACACTGTGGGGGAATAATGGATCTCAGATCAAATTGAGCTCTAGACTCTGAATGTCCGTAAGCTCTTCCTACAGGCAGATTGATCGATGGAAAATGACCTCCTGCTCCTAGTAACTCGGTGATGTTGTACCCTGGAGGTGATGTGTGAATCCTCCTAACATCCTCTCTGTCTGACCTAGATAGAGGATGGAACTGGTTTATTGTAACCAGTGGTGAAGTCATAATAGGGAACTCCTCAACAGCTGAATGGGCGGCTGCCTCCATCTCCCTGGCAACCCTAGTGTGATATCGCTTGATCATTCAATTCTTATTCCTATGCTATGTTCTAGTAGGATGGGAGGAGTGAGAGATATACCAGTACTCAAAAGTAGGGGAGGCAATCCCTGAAACCATGGGAACCTTACCCTTAAAGGGTACAGATGAGAGGGTGCTAGCCCTCACTGGGACAACATGAGAAACCATGGGGCACATTGAAACTAAGGCTAGCACTGCTGGTACTATCACAACTGAAGCCTATGAGATTTCCACTGCCTTCCTCTTCAGCGAGGAGATGTTAGAATCGGAGGGTAGATCAATCCAAATAATCGACTTCTGCCCAATCATCGTAGTCCTACTAACTATCATGAGGGGAGTTCCCTCACAAGTAATCCTCGCTCCCTCGAATCCCCTACCACAGTGGATAAGATGTGTATGATCCAATAGGGGAAAGTTAGCTTGGTTCAAAGTCAAATCCATACCATGAGGGATATTGAAAATGAATTTCTATGAGCCAACCATTTCAAATCAACTGTGAAAGACTGGAAAATTGAATTGTCACTATACTGTAACTGACTGTAAGAATCTGCATTAGGAAATGAGCTTGTATCATATTTCTGTCTTTGTAGATTTCTTTTGAATTTGAATTAAAAATTTGAACCCACATCCAACAACTTGGGAGCTTTAAGTGGTGTTCAATTAGATTTGAGAAGATTTAGAAATTTGATTGAAAGAGGAATTTTTAATATGAATCCAACTTCAACGAATTTGGGTATGTTGAAAGATGGATTTAAATATTTTGAGAAGGATGCTTCTATAGGTCCATGTTAGATTGAATTTAGATTTTTTGATTTGAGGACCCTTTCCTTTAACAAATTTGGGTATGTTAAAGTAGGGTCAATTGATTTTGTTTTTGATTGATGATTTTGGAATTTTACTTAGCAAATTTGGGTAGACTAAGTGAAGTGTTTGAAAATAGTTGTTTTTTTTTGGTGAATTGTTGTTTTAATTTTTTTTTTAATTGCATTCCTACTTAGCAAATTTAGGTATGCTAAGTGACGAACCCAAGTGTGTTTTGTTTGATTTTGAAAATAGGATTCTTAGCAAATTTAAGTATGCTAAGAAAGTCCTAAGTGTTTCATTTATTTATTTTGATTTTTGAAAGAGTAGGATCCTTAGCAAACTTGGTATGCTAAGGAAATCATAATGTGTTTCATTTGTGTTTTGATTTGATTGAAAGTGGAGACTTTACTTTAGAAAATATGGTATGCTAAGGATGAAGTCCCACTTAGTTTTGTGAAATGAAATTTCACTTAGCAAATTTCAGTATGCTAAATGAAATTCCAAATGATGTGTTCAAAATTTTGTTGTGTTTTGGTTTTGAAAATGGAAACTACTCCTTAGCAAATATGGTATGCTAAGGAATGAGGTTCCAAATGTGTTTGAAAATTTTTTTGATTTAGTATTTGGAGACTTTACTTAGCAAAGTTGAGTATGCTAAATGAAGTTCCAAATATGTTTGAAATTTTTTTTATTTTGGATTTGGATACTTCACTTAGCAAATTTGAGTATGCCAAATGAGGTTCCAAAGATGTGTTTTGAAAAATTTTGGATTTTGAATTTGGAGACTTCACTTAGAAAATTTGAGTATGCTAAATGTAGTTCCAAAGTGTGTTCAAAATTTGTTTGATTTAGTTTGGTTTTGAAAATGGAAACTTTTCCTTAGCAAATTTGGTATGCTAAAGAATGAAGTTCCAAAGGTGCTTGAAAATTTTTGGTTTTGACTTAGGAGACTTCACTTAGCAAATTTGAGTATGCTAAATGAAGTTCCAAAAATGTTTGAAATTTTTTGATTTTGGGTTTGGAGACTTCACTTAGCAAATTTGAGTATGCTAAATAAAGTTCCAAATGTGTTTTAAAATTTTGGATTTTGGATCTGGAAACTTTACTTAGCAAATTTGAGTATGCTAAATGAAGTTCCAAAATGTGTTTGAAAATTTTTGATTTTGGATTTGGTGACTTCACTTAGAAATTTTGAGTATGCTAAATGAGGTTCCAAATATGTCTAAAAAGACTTTTTTTTTGAAAATATGATTGTTCAATTTTAATTTTTGAAAAGAGAACTTCCATTTAACAAATTTAGGTATGTAGGAATGGAAGTCAATTTTATTTATGAAATATGAAAATTTTATTTTGTGTGTGATTATTGCTTTTTGAAAGAGAATTCCAACTTAATCATTTGTGAGATATGTTTACGTGGGATTTCCAAATGATGTTATTATTTTTAGTTGGGAATGAAATCTTCATTTAATAGATTTAGGTATATTAAATGAAGATGTTCATATGCACTTTTAAAAAAAATTTAATTTTATTTGAAAATGAAACTTCCATTCAATAGGTGTGAGGGCCTTGAATGGAAAGGTTCATGTGTGCTTTTTGAAAATTTTATTTTTGAGTTTGATTTTAATTTTGGAAAGATGACTGTTCATTTTATTTTGAAAATGAAATCTTCATCAAAATGAATTGAAGGAAGATGTTCATTTGTGCTTTTGGAAATTTTAATTTTGTTTGAAAATGAAACTACCATTCCATAGGTGTGAGTGTATTGAATGGAAAGGTTCATATGTACTTTTAAAAGTTTTATTTATGATTTTGACTTTGACTTTTTAAAAAATGATTGTTCATTTTATTTTAAAAATGAAATCTTCACTAAAATGAATTGAAAGAAGATGTTCATTTGTGCTTTTTGGAAAAGATTGTTAGTTTTATTTTTGAAGATTCCTACATGTAATAATTATGAAAATTGTTAAATGAGGGTGATACAATTTTTTTTGTGGAAAATATTTTATTAAGTGCATTTTTTGAAAAAGTGCTTTTTGAAAAGCAAAGTTTTTATGGAAAATTTATTTTTGTCTTTATTATTTTAGAATGAACCTTTTCTTATCATAAAAATGATAAGTATGAAGTCTTTAAATGCTTTTCTTTTTATTTAGATCTTTTTATTATTACCCATTGGAGAACCCAACGGGAGTTTTAAGACTAACATGGAGTGAGGTCCTAAAGCCTAAAGATGTTGGCTAGCTCAACTTAAGAATGAAATAAACTAAGTGCCAACGGAAAGAAAGATAGTCTTGAGTTCATACTAAAGTACAAACCCACTATCGATACTCAAAAATAATGATCATTTACCAAAGATGGAGAGAGGAACCATCCCCAGCGGAGTCACCAAAAAAATCTATGGGAGAAAATTTTCTATATATGGTCGTCTTCAATCTATGGAAAAAAGGAAAGAATATAGAAATTCATCTTTTTGGAAAATCACATAGATCCTAGATGTGCTTATTCAGGTGATCGGGTACGTCATCAAGGAATAGTATACTATCTCAAGAGATAGAAGTCATTACCCTTTAATGGACCTAATCACCTCAATAAAGACTCCTAAGCATAATGGGTCTACGTATGTACTAAAGATTCTTCCCTTACTTTACATGGAAAAGTAAAGCAGGGTTTATTTTAAATCGGGTTCGTTAAGTTCCCTAGAGGGGCAAGCCATCATAGTTAATTACATCCTAAGGGATGGGATCCCTTAAAAAAACTCTCGATTAAGGTAAATGATCATTGTCATCAAAGATTTTAATTGAAAAGGACTATCAATCGATTAGTTCATTTTTAAAGATCAAATGGGATTGATCGAAGAGAGGGAGTTTTTATCAAAGCCAAAAGAAAGATAAGTAGGAGATGCCCACGATGCTAGAAACCTAGGGAGCATCTCAAACTATCCTATGGTTGGGCTTTATATTTTTGAAATTGATTTAGTTTGTTTAAGTTGAATTTTTTATTAGAAATTTAGGACTTATGATTCCACAACACAAAATTATGGAAATGCCTAAGATGTGAGGAATTATGCTTAGCCCACGAAGGGGAAAAGCAACCTCAAAACCTAAATCTAGGGAGCTTTGGTGAGGGCCAAAAGCACAACCTAAATCTAAGACTAAAAAATGGGTATTTGGTTTGTCTCCATAAGAGAGGTTAAACCACCCAACTGTTTGGACTTACAACTGCCTGGGGGTGGCCACCAACTAACTCTCCTACAATTTTAAACACATTTAGGCAAGTATTATGCTTATGCAAGATAGCTAGGCTATTATTTATTTAGATAGAGATTAAGTCCTTAAACTCACTCCCTAAAGAGACTAGATCATGTAAGGACATGCTTCAAATGACCTAAATCTAATGTAATTCAAATTTCATTTGATTTTTGTTTTTGGATAATTATTTTGACTCAGGCTAATAGGATTCATATGCCTAATGCATGAGAAATAAAGATATTGGCCAAAATCAGCGAGAAGGGAGGAGGTGTGTTTCCATCATGGCTCTCAAAAGTCAAGCCAAATTTCTCTAGCAAAGGTGGAAACCCTCCAAGTATGAGTGAAGCAAGATACATTTGTACATGATGTTATAAAAGAAAGTACTCATCCAGCTAAGGGGTTACTAATTCTTTTATCTTGATTTTAAACCTAAGCTTTAGGTGAGGTTATGAATTCTTTATTTTTAATCTTGAGTTGTTAAGTTTGGCAAAATATTTATTTTTTTTCTAAGAGTTTAATCCACATCCAATCCATACATAAAGTAATGAAGAAACTAAGAAAAGATGTCACTTAATGCAAAATTTAAACAAATCATCAATCAATTTATAAAGCTAATCACAAAAAGAATAAGAAGCTGTTATGATCGGGTACCACTACATAAACCTAAAAATATTAAATTGGGTAGTCGAGCTCTACCCTTATACAACCCAGATTACAAATGAATTAAATTACAATTAAGCAAGAAATTCATTGTTATGGGGGTCTTCAAGCATCATTTCTTCATTATTCTTTTCTTCTTTCTTCTTCTTTTCTTCTTTCTTCTTTGGCTCCACCTTTTGGATGGTTGGAAGGTGGATGCTCTAAAGGCTTCACATGGTGCATAAGATAGGATCTTATGACCAATGCTCATCCTAATCTTAATAACAATCATTCCAAAATCCTAATTGCACAAATTTACATGAAAAGGAAAAATAAATGTAACTAACACCTGCAAAAAAAGGTTAGCTAAAATAAACCATATAAATCCCAAGCATGTATATTAGACTTATCACCCCACACATGGGTGACTAAATCCACCTAGGCTATTAGATTATGCTTAGGGGTATAAGCATCTACAATCAAAAGCATTTATATTTTCTTTATGATAACACCCCTTAATCACAATCCCCTCCAGAAAATAATGATTGCTAAAATCGCCCTACCATTTATTTTACGAACATACATCCTAACATCTAGTATAAAACATATATCACAAAATAAAAGTAAACATCAAACCATGCACTGCCCTAACCTAAAGCTAGAAGTGGGGACTTAGCATAATGTGTGTGCTTTAAAAGTTTGTGTGGTATACTTAGTTATGGCTTTAAGTTAGAATTTTCTAAGTGTGAAATATGTTCAACTTAGAGGAAGGTTTCATTTAAGTTGTTTAATTATTTTGGGTTGATTTTATTTCATGTTTTGATTAGGTTCAAATGAATCATACAATTAATTACTAAGTTATGAAGAGAGGGACAGAGAAGAGAAATTCTCTTTCCTGCCCTAACCTAATTAATTTTTAAAGTAGATTCATATTTTTAGTGTTATTTAGTGAATATTTTGATTAAGTCTTTTAATTAATTCTAAGTTTAGATGAACTCTAAACAAACCCATTCAAAAATAAGGGCATTTTAAGATTAAATAAAATGAACTCAATTCACAAAACATACATCACTTCATTTCTTTCCCAACATATATAACATGCATATGAATAAATCCTAAGCATATCTATACACACAAATGAGACTATTTAACACACTTTATGATGTATGCTAAGTACTTCATTTAAGGAAATTTGGAAGTTTAAGATGCATGATTTTCATTAAGTAGAAAAGGGTTTCTTATCCAATTTTCACATGCACACTTGAAAGTAAGAAAATCATAAGTGAGTACAGCGCCATTGTTAACCAGAGGTGTAAGGTAGAAGACCTACTTAGGGCTACTTAAAGCCTCACAACCTCGGTGTTGTCTAAACTAATATACCACTTTTCTTAAATACAAACATATGTACAAAAAAAATGAATGGAAAAGAAAGAATGCAAAAATTTGTATTAGTTGATTCATTTTGCTTATGCAATTTATATGTGCAAGCATAGGTAACCCTTCTTAAGTGATAGCATAGGAATGAATAAGATATGAAATTAGGAAATTGTTAGGTTCTTTTCAAATGAACCATACATTTGATCGAATCCTATTCAAAACTATACTAAAAGAGAAGAGAAAGAAAACCTATACTAAGCACACTCTTATATCTTACTCACATGCAAGCTTATAATTAAAGTATAAGTAACACACTTTCAAATTTGCTAATTGATTCATATATTTTAAAACTAATTTGGATTTAATAGTGATAATAGCCACTCATATTATTACTTTAGCCAACACATGCAAATTTGACATAAACTAAACATTTTCATTTTTAAATTTGAATTTTGAAAAATATGAATGCATGAAACTGCATGACATAGATTTAACATGTTGGAAAAAGAATCAAAGCAACGAAAGCATGTAAACACATTCACTTTAATTAAATTCTAAAGACAATCTTATGAAATAAGAAAGCTTAAGTAAATCAAAGTTCATTTAATGTGATTTTTTGTTTGGTCTTGACTTTTATTTAATTTTGAAAATGTAAATTTAGTTTGCTATTCCTAACCCATTCTCACATGTGTTTGATATTTTTGTTTAATTTTTAGATGATTAAATTCATTTTAAATTTTGGTTAGGTTAAGGTATGAATTAACCACCTTAGCATAGTTAACCAAGTAATTATGAGCCAATGAGATGACATAAAACCTCACAAGGAATTTAAATTTGCAATGCACCTAGGAAGAAAAGGGCCTAATGAAATTTGGCTCATGATTAATGGTTAATTAAGCTAATGGGTTTAACTTAAGTAATTTCAAAACACCCCCTCACACATATAAGTTGGGTTTTGATTTTCTTAGTTGAACTTAGGCCCTTGAATAATTAAGCATCTACCCAAAGTAGATAAATTAAGTTATGGTAGTTTTTAAAATTTTTAAAAATTAATTAAGAGAGTAATTAATGAATTAACCCTTAATTAAGAGGATTAAGGAAAGAAAAGAGGGTTTGGGGAATAGCTTAGGGGAAATACCCCAAAATTATTCTCTAATCCTCCTATTTACTAGATCTAACCTTAATCAACTCCAATAATTACATTAATAGAGTAATTATAAAATGTATTTGCAATTCCCCCAATTAAGCCTTCAATAAATCCCAAGAAAATTAGTGGAGGTAAAAGTCATCCCCCAAAACTTACCCAAGAAGTTTGGGATTAATCAGAGGATTAATTAAGGGATAATTAGTAAAATAAGTTTTTCATTAAAATCCAAAATTAGAGAAATATTTAATTCAAAATCCATTAAAATCATTTTTAAAATATTCTAAGTTGAATTATCTTTCCATAAAAATTTGCCTCATTTTTTTATTGAAGGAGATATGAATTTTTTGAAGCTTAGGGGATTAATTAAAATTAATTAAATCTCTAACTAATCCCCTTAGCACATAGCATGACACTCGATATGGCAATCACGCTTTACATGCACCGCCTCGAGCCATCCGCTTAAAATCATAAGGGTGGCTACATGGCGGGATGCGGTTTGATCCCTTCCATTCAATCAAGGATCGAACGACCAAGGATCATCCCATTATTTTAAAAGCGATAAAGGATTTATAAAAAGTGTGTTTAATCTTGACCGTCCATCCAAAATGTGTGGATGGATGGTCGGGATTACCCAGTTCTTTTATGAGGATCAATGGAGATCGTCCATGATCTAAGGGAAGATCTGAGCTTGATTGAGCTCGGATTGGAATAAAACTTTACCCACACCATCTTTTGCTAATGACAAGCCTATCCAACTGTGGATTTCTCATTCCATGATAGTTTGTTTCATAAATGACCAACACCTCCTAAGCTTAGTGGTAAAAAAATTTCATACCTCGCCGGAGGTGATCACCGATGCTCGAGCTCGATGAGGTAGCTTCGACTAGTGGGGATGAAGCCCTATTGAAAGTTTCAAGCCTTGAGGGTGAGTGGATCTCTCTATGGACCAAAACCTCCTCTCATTGCTTGTGACTTTGATCGAATTCAACCTCTCCTTGCTTTGGGAACTTGAATGAGAGCTTGGGTGCACTCGACTGGATCCCCTAAGGGAGTGTGCAAAGGCAATTGAAGTGGATTTGAGTGAAGAGGAAGTTGAGGATTCAATGGAGCTCCCCTATTTTCCAAGGAAGAAAATCGAGAAAATGCTCTTTTCAAATCCCTCCTAAGAAGCTTAGGAATGCTCTCTGATGGCTCCTAACACTCTCTAGTGCTCAATCGACAATGAGGGTGATCAATTCAAATGGAATTAGGGGGAGTATATCTCCCCCTATGGCAATCGGATTGAGCCTTGAGTTGCCATTTTGATCCAATTGACCATATGAAAAGGGTTGTTTGGGTTGTTTAAAGTTGGCACATGGTTAGTTTGAGCTCTTGAGTGGATTAGCAACCTCCCATGTGCTTCAAATCAATTGGAGGGAGGTTTTTGAATTAGCCAATTTGAGCTAGGAGGTCAGTTTTGGCCTTGGGTCCATTTGGGCTGACACAAACTCATTGGGATGCACCACTCTCCATTGGGTCTACTTGGCCTATTATGAAGGTATCAAGTTGATATGAAAAGGGCTTGACCAAATTACCCATGGATTAGTCCATAATTTATTTATGGCCTACGGGTAGAATGGTCATTTGGCCAATTTTTGAATTTGAATATGTTTGGTATGTGGAGAAAATAGGTTTGGCCATGTTTCATGAGATTTGGAGTTCATTTGATAAGGTTTAGTTCATGTTGACCCATTTAGGTCAAAATGGGTCAACTTGGGTTAAGTTGACCAATTGGTCAAATTTGGTCAAACCAAGGGTTGGTTCAAGTTCATATGACCATTTGAAATATTTTGGTTCCTTTGGTTTGATTCAATTTGGTTTAGTTTTGAATCTGGTTCATATGACTTCATTTAGGTCAAATGGGTCAAGTTGACCAATTTGACCCATTTGACCTATTTGAGCTAGGACATGCATAGGTTTAGGTTTGGTTAGTCATATGGAGTGGATTGGTATCTTTGTTTACAATCAATTTTGGTTAAGTTTGAATTTGGCTCAACATGACCCCATTAGGACAAGTTAGGTTCAAGGTCAATTGGGCTAGGTTAGGTCTAGTTGGCCAATTGAGGCTTTGGTCAAGTTCAACGAGTGATTTGGAATGAACTTGTCCCATTGGTATCAATCAATTTGGCTTAGATCAAATTTTGATACATTTTGACTTTTTAGGTCAACTTGGGTCAACTTGGGTCAAGTTCCAATTGGACTAGGTTAGGCTCAAATGTTGACTTGGTCAAGTTCAAACATAGTTCATGAATGAACTTGGATCAATGGTTTCAATCAATTTGGTCTATAGTGGATTTTGGGTATGTTAGGTTTCGTTTTGGCTAAGTGTTGACTTGGTCAACCCTTAGGTTTGACTTGGTTTCACCTAATTTGATTGATTGATCATCCCATGATGATTGTTGATCATGATGAGAGGCATAGGTGAGTTTGGTTCAATCCAATATGGTTAGGATAAGAATTTGTCTCATAAAGATACTTTAGGTCACTTTGGGTCAAGTGAGCCTAAGTGGGTCAAATGGCTTGGTCAAAGCTTGATTTTAGTTTGATTGAACTTGTATATGGACTTGTGATTGAAATATAAATCCATTTGCAAGTGGTTTGAAGTCAAATGGGATTTGATCCATTTGACAATTTCATATTCAAAGGAAGAAAGGATTTGGAGTTTGATTTTTGAATTTGATTTTGATTTAGTGATTGAAGTTAGTATTTATATTTTGATTCATGATTGTAGGGTTGATTGAATCATGAAACAAAAATTTTGACTTGAAAGGTTGAGGTTGGATTTTGAGTAGATTTGAGTTTGAATTTATATTTCATTTATATATGTGAATATAAATGAGAATATAAATGGATCATGAGAAAATTTTAAGGATTTGAAGTGATTTAATCATGATTTAGGCTAAGTCCATTAAAAGAGAATTTAAAGGACTTAGGAAATTTTTGGAGTTTGAAGTTTGAATTTTTGAATTTTGTTTGATTGATTTATATTTATATTTCATTTATATATGTGAGTATAAATGAGAATATAAATGAGTTATGAGAAAATCCCATGAATTTGAATTGGTTTGATCATGATTTAGTCTAAGTCCACTAAAAGGAAAACTTAAAGGACTTAGGAAAATTTTAGATTTGGAATTTAACTTTTGGCTTTGATTTGATTGATTTATATTTATATTTCATTTATATATGTGAATATAAATGAGAATATAAATGAGTTATGAGAAAATCCCATGAGTTTGAATTGGTTTAGAGTTGATTTTGGATAAGTACTTAAGAAGGGAATTAAGGGACTTTGGAAATTTCATGAATTGATTTGAATTTTGAGTTTAGTTTGGTTGGTTTGAATTTATATTTCATTTATATATGAAAATATAAATGAAAATATAAATGAATTATGAGAAATTCTCATGAGTTTGAATTGGTTTGATCATGATTTTGGCTAAGTCCATTAAGGAAAACTTAAAGGACATAGGAAAGATTAGGACTTAGGAATTTCATTCATGGATTTCAATCACATGAAGTTGATTTGAATTTGGAGAAAATCAAATAAGATTGATTTGGAGTTTGACTTGAAGGAAGGGAAGAGAGGAATGGCTCAAGCTAAGGGTAGGTAAATTTTCCTAACACCCCTATGGCATGACCTATTCCTATGGCTAACTCTTTGAAGTCTCTAGGGCTAGGTTGAGTGTCCACCTAATCACTAGATGTGTCTTAAGACTAAAGAACTCTTAAAGTCTAAGAGAAGTCCTATGTCTAAGATGGAGGGGTTGCGAGCTCATCCTAAAAATGAGGTCAATAATAGGATTATTAGCAAATTTGGATATACTAAGGAAATCCTAATGTGTTTCTTTTTATTTTGGATTTTGTTTTGAAAATGAGGACTTCACTTTAGAAAATGTTGTATGCTAAAATGAAGTTTAAATATGTTTTGAATTTTGTGAAATGGAGATTTCACTTAGCAAATTTGAGTATGCTAAATGAAATTCCAAAACAAAATGTGTTGTAAATTTAGTTTTGAAAATGGAGACTTCGCTTTAGCGAATGTGGTATGCTATAATGAAGTTTCAAATGTGTTTTAAATTTTGTGAAATGGAGATTTCACTTAGTGAATTTGAGTATGCTAAATGAAATTCCAAAAATGTATTTCAAATTTTATTTTTGAAAATGGAGACTTACCTTTTAGCAAATGTGGTATGCTAAAAATGAAGTTTCAAATGTGTTCTGAAAATTTTTATTTTGAAAATGGAGACTTCACTTTTAGGAAATGTGGTATGGTAAGATGAAGTTCCAAATGTGTTTTGAAAGTTTTTGTGTTTTGTTGATTTTGAAAAGAGAGATTTCCATTTAACAAATTTGGGTATATGATATGGAAATCAATTTTTAAAAGAGGAAATCTCAACCTAATCATATATGGAATATGTTAAGTGGGATTTCAAAATAGTGTCATTTTATTGTATATTGAATGGAATGTTCATATGTGCTTTTTGAAAGTTCATTTTTGATTTTGATTGGAAATGAAACCTCCTTTCAATAAATGTGGGTATATTGAATGGAGAGGTTTTATATGTGCTTTTTTGAAAGTTTATTTTTGATTTTGAATGGAAATGAAACCTCCATTGAATAAATGTAGGTATATTGAATGGAGAGGTTTCATATGTGCTTTTTGAAAAAGTGAAAATTCCAACCTAACACATGTGGAATGTGTTGAGTGGAATTTCAAAGTTGTGAAGATGTAACATCCAACACATTTGGATGTATTGAATGGAAAGGACCATCTTCAAATTTTGGTGCTTTTTTGAAAACATGATTGTTGGAATTTTATTTTTGGAAAGACAATTGTTGTTTTTATTTGAAGATGAAATCTTCATTCAAGTAAATTGAGTGAAGGTATTCATTTGTGCTTTTGGAAAATATGATTGTTGGTTTTATTTTTGAAATGCTCCTACATATAACAATTATGAAAATTGTTAGATGTAGTGCAAATATTTTATTAAGTGTTATTTTAAAAAGTGCTTTTGAAAAGCAAGCCTTTTATGAAGGATTTATTTTTCTTTATTTTTGGAATGAACCTTTCCTTACCATAGAAATAGTAAGGAGAAAGTCTTTGATCATTTTCTTTTTATTAAGTTTTTATTTTTACCCATTGGAGAACCCAACGAGGGTTTTAAGACCAACATGGGGTGAGGTCCTAAAACCTAAAGATGTTGGCTAGCTTAACTTAAGGATGAAATAAGTTAAGTGCCAATGGAAAAGAATGATAGTCTTTGATTCATGCAAAAGTACAAACCCACTATCAATACTTGGAGACAACGATCATTTACCAAAGATGGAGAGAGAAACTATCCCCAGCAGAGTTGCCAGAAATATAAAATGAAAATAGAAATATAAAACACTTTGTCGGGACACCACATAGATTCATAGATGTTCTTATTAGGGTGATCAGGTATGACATTGAGGAAAGGTGTACTATCTCAAGAGATAGAAGTCACCACCCTATAATGGACCTAATCACCTTAATAAGGACTCCTATGGGTCTTGAATGTAGCAGATTTTACTTTTTGAAAAGTGAAGCGGGGTTTACTTTGAAGCAGTTGGTTAAGTTCCCGGGCAAGCCCTCATAGTTAATTACATCCTAAGGAACAGGATTCCTTAGGAATACTCTCGATTAAGATAAATAATCATTATCTCCAAAGATTTTGAAAGGTAGGACTATCAATTAATTAGTTTATTTTTTAGAAAATTCAAGTGGGATTGATCAAGAAGAGGGAGTTCTTATCGAAGCCAAATGAAGATAAGTAGGGGGTGCTTAGAATACTAGGAAGCACAGTAAGCACCCCAAACTATCCTATGGTTGGGTTTTACATTGTTGAAATTGAATTGATTTATTTGAGTTAAATTTTTATTAGAAATCTAATGCTTACAATTCCATGATACAAGGTCATGAAAATGCCTAAGAGGTGAGGATTTATACTCATAGCCCACAAAGGGAAGTAGCAACCTCTAAACCTAAATCTAGGGAGCTTTTGCAAGGGACGATGCAAGGCCTAAATCTAAGAAAAAATGAGTATTTAGTTTACCTCCATAAGAGAGGATAAACCACTCGACTGTTGGACTTACAATCGCCAGGGGGTGGTCGACAACTAACTCCTCTTACGATTTTAAAACATGTAGGCAAGTCATATACTTTTGTAAGATAGCTAACATGTTATTTATTTAGAAAGAGATTAAGTCCTTAAACACACTCCCTAAGAGACTAGAGTATGTAAGGCATGATTTAATGACTTAAATCTAATACAAATTTTGTTATATTTTATTTTTATTTTGGACAATCAATTTGACACAGGCTTTAGGATTCATATGCTTAATGCATGAGAAAATAGATTATGGGCCAAAATTAGCAAGATAAGGAGGTGTGTTTCCACCATGGCACTCAAAAGTCAAGCCAAGTTCTCTGGTAAAGGTGGAAGCCCTCCAATCAAGACTGAAATAATATGCTTTTTATGCATGATGTGCAAAAAGTAATACAATATTCAGGTAAGGGGTTGTTAATTCTTTTATCTTGATTTATAACCTAAGCTTTAAATGAGGTTATGAGTTATTTAATTTTTAGTTTGAATTGATTAGTTGGATAGAAAATTTATTTTTCATAAGAGTCTAATCATCATCCATGTCATACATCAAAGCAAGGAAGAAACTAGAAAAAGATGTCATCTTAATGCACAAGTTAAACAAACATCAATCAATTTATAAAGCTAACACAAAATAATAAAAGACCAATTGTGGTCGGGCTACACCGCACAAACCTAAAAAAAAATATGGGTTGCCAAGCTCTACCCTTATACAACCCAGATTACTAATGAATAATTACAATTTAGAAGGAATTCATGTTATGGGGGGCCTTCACTCTTCATTTCTTCTTTCTTCTTTTCTTCACTTCTTCTTTTCTTCTTTCTTTCCTTCTTTTGGTTGGTTGGGATGTAGTTGGCTCAAGGCTTTATATGGTACATAAGACATAGTCTTATGACTAATATTTATTCTAATACTCCATAACAATCATTCCAAAATTCTAATTATAAAATTACATGAAAATGAGAAAAAGAAAATCTAACTAAAACCCGTAAAATAGATATTAGCCAAACAAGCCATACAATCCCAAATATGTATATGTAAATTGGACTTAGCACCCCACACATGGGTAACCAAGTCTACATGGCCTATTTTGGATTATGCTTAGGGGTATAATCACCTGCACAAAAGCATTTTATATTTTTATTGTAACATTCCTTAAGCACAATCCCCTGCAGAAGATAATGGTTAGACTAAGATCTCCCTACCATTCATTATATACACATACACCCTAACATCTAGACTAAAACATTACATTACAAAACAAAAGCAAACATCAACC
The DNA here is from genome assembly GCA_021442155.1 of Cymbidium sinense. NCBI lineage: Eukaryota > Viridiplantae > Streptophyta > Magnoliopsida > Asparagales > Orchidaceae > Cymbidium > Cymbidium sinense. The sequence goes on from CM038222.1 coordinate 150,730,124, forward strand.
CATGCACATCCCTGACCTAAGACTAGAAATGGTGACTTAGCCTAATGTGTATGCTATTTAAGGTTTGTGTGGTATGCTTAGCTAGACTTTAAGGGTTGAAGTTTTCTAAGTGTGAAAATGTTCAATTTAGAGGGTGGTTTCATTTAAGAAATTTAGTTGATTTGGTTGATTTTTATTTTATGATTTGATTAGGTTTGAATGAACCTACAATTAATTACTAAGTGTTGTGAAGAGAGAAAAAGAGAAGAGAACTTATCTTTCCTCCCTACCTTAAGTAATTTCAAAGGTATATTCATATTTGATTATTATTTAGTGAATGTTTTATTATGTTTTTTAATTAATCCTAAGTTTAGATTTTTTTCTAAACAAACCTATTCAAAATGAAAGGAATTTTAAGATTAAGTAAGGTGAAATGCTATCACAGAACACATAACACTTCATTTCTTTCCCAACATGTGTAACATGCATATGGATGAATCCTAAGCATATCTATACATGCAAATGGAAATGTTTCACACACCTTCATGATGAATGCTAAGAAAGTTACTTAAGATAATTTGGATGCTTCATGATGCATGATTTTGTTAAGTAGAAAAAGAGTGATTTTTTTATCCATTTTTCATGTGCACATTTACAAGTATAAAAGACATAAGTGAGTACGATGCCATTGTTAGCACCACGAGTGTAAGGTACAAGACTTATTTTGGGCTACTTAAAGCCTTGCAACCCCGGGGTTTTCCAAACTAATGTACCACTTTTCTTAAATACATGTGCATGTACAAAAAAAATGCATTGAAAGAGAATTATGAAAAAGTTGATGTTTGTTTGGTTAATTTGTTGGTTGTTTAGTTTACATGTGCAAATGTGAAAATCCTTCTGAATTCATGACATGGAAGTGGATAAGCAAGTGTTATGTTCTTTTAAAATAATTATACACTTTGTAAATCAATCCAAATTCATGTTAAAAGATAAGCGAAGGAAAGCCACACAATACACATCTTTATATCTATACTCACATGCAAGCTTATAAATAATCATAAGTAGCAGATCTTTTTGTTATGACATTTGATTTATAAGTTTTGAAAAATAATTTTGGATTTAATAGTCATAATAGCCATTCATATTCTTGCTTTAGCCAAAACATACAATTTGACATAAAGAAACATTTCATTTTTTTTTAATTTGATTTTCAAAAGGCATGAATGCATGATTTTCATATGACATACACATTTAGCATATTAGAAAAGAAATAGAGTGATTAAAGTATGTAAATTCATTCACCCTAATTAATTCCTAAAGATAACCTTATGAAATAGGATTATTTAAAGTAAACCAAATTTATTTTAAAGAGATTTTTGTTTGGTTTTAAGTTTGATTTGAATTTAGGAAATGTGAAGAGGTTTGCTGGTCCTAACCCATTTCCCACATATGTATGTTATTTTAATTTAATTTTAGAACCATTAGGTGAGTTCTATGCTTTGCTTAGGTTAAGGTGTACATTAAGTTCATTAATTATCCCTTACCTACACCACTTTAACATATTTAATCAAATAATTATGAGCCAATATATGACATAAAACAACATAATGAATTTAAGATAGCAATGCACCTAGGAAAGAAAGGGGCCTAAAGTAATTGGCTCACAATAAGTGATTAATTAAGGTAAAGGGTTTAATTTAAGTACTTTCATAACCCTCCCTACATCTTTAGATTCGATTTTAATTTCTTTAAGTTACTTAGGTTATTGAACACCTAAGTAGTCTGCCCAAGAAGGTATTGATTAAATTTAGATTTACTTGATTTTAAACTTTTGATTAATTAAGCTATTTAACAAAGTGATTAAGTCATTTAATTAATTTGTACCTTAATTATATTTTTATCCAAATGAAATAAACTTAGGGAAAAAGATATGGGAAAGAACCCTAATCCCCTAAGTACATTCTGTTCTAAGGTGATTAGAAACTTAATGAATTTATCACTATTTAAAAGGTTAATTAATCTTTTAATTTATTAAGGGGGTAATTAAGAATGAATTAAGAAATTCCCCCAATTAAACCATTAATAAATTCCAAGAAAATTAGGTGAGGTAGAAGTCATCCATCTAAATGCACATGAGAAGTTTGGAATTAATCAGTGGGATAATTAGGGAGTAATTAACATAATTACATTCCCAATAAAACTCAAATTCAAAAAATATCACTATTCAAAATCAATTGAAATTAATTTTAGATTAATCCCTTTGAATTATCTTCACAGTGCATTTTATTTTGTATTTTCTAATTTTTCTACATTTAGTTATGTTATTTTGAATTTTCCATGCTTATTAGGTAATTAAATAACTAATTATATGACTAATCCCATCGGCACCATGTTGACCGCTGACGTGGCATGCGCTTTCCTTGTGGTGCGATGGGATTCACCACTTACGTTGTCACATTGTAATGCCCCATCAACGACGGTGCTATATGCTTTCTCTCTGGATAGTCCAATCAACAATCGGACTGTTGAGATCGAGCCCGCAGTTCTTAAGGGATTAATCAGAGGATCCTACGTGGCTTGATCAGGACCGTCCATCCAAAATGCATGAATGGATGGTCCGTGATCCGTCACTGAGCTCTCTTGTGGGAGACGAAGACTGTCCATCCCTTAGAGCAAAATTTGAGCTCCATTGAGCACGAATTGAGCTCAAACTCAACCCACACCATCTAAGAGCAAGCACAAAAAGATATAATGGTCAATTTTGCATGGGGTGAAAATTTCCTTCACAAAGGACAACACACTACCTATTCTAGGCTCGGTTTGAAGGCATACCTCAATGGAGGCTACTGCTCAATCCATCGGGTAGCTTTTGTCTAGTAGAGATAAAGCCCTGTTGAAGATTTAAGGCTTTGAGATTGAGTAGATTCTCCAACTGGACAAAGTCACCTTCAAATGGATTCAGCTTTAATCTAGCTCCCACCTCCCTTGCCTTTGAAGCTTGCAAAGGTTTGGATTAACTCGATTGACTCCTCTTAAGATGCTTGCAAGAGGAATTGAGTTGATATTGAGTAATGAGCAAAGTGGAATTTCCCTTAGCCTCCCTATTTTTGGTTTGAAGAAACTGAGAAGAGGAGAATTAGAGATGGCTCTAGGAAGCTTGGGGAGACTTGCAAATGCTTGCTCTAAGCTCCCTAGCTTCAATCACTGTGAGTGTCTGAAAATGAAATAAAATTAGGGGGAGTATATCTCCCCCTAGGTGAATCGAATTGATGTGCGTCCCTTTGCCATTTTGATCCAATTCACCTCATTCAATGGATTATTTTGGCTATTTTAACCCGTACATGGTTCATTTTGGCCAGAGGGAGGTAGTGGGAAAGTTGCCATGTGCAAAACAAGGTGTGGGAGTGATTCCCATGTGCTTGAAATGAAGGGAGTGGTCAGTTTTGATCTTGGGTTGGGTTTGGCTGACTGTAACATATTAGGTCAAGTGCACCATGCTCACTAGTGTCCACTTGGTCCACTAAGACGGTGCCAAGTGGCCACTAGAAGGATATGTCCAAATTCTAAGTGGAATTAGCCATAGGTTACCCCTTGACTTAGGGGTAAAATGGTCATTTGGCTTGGATTTCAGTTTGAGTATGTTTGGTATGATTGAAAAATGGGTTGAGCCAAGTTTCAATGAATTTGGAATTGATTTGATATGATTTGGCTCATGTTGACCCATTTAGGTCAAAATGGGTCAACTTGAGTCAAGTTGACCAATTGGTCAAATTTGGTCAAACTAAGAGTTGGGTCAAGTTTATATAACCATTTGAAATGTTTTGGCATCATTGGTTTGGTTCAATTTGATTTATATTTGGATTTGGTTCATTTGATTTCATTTAGGTCAAATGGGTCAAGTTGACCAATTTGATCCATTTGACCTATTTTAGGGTTAGTCAGGTTGGTCTATTGGTTATTTGAAATGTATTGGTATCTTTTTTTCCAATCAATTTTAGTTTAATTTTATTTGCTCGATTTGACCTTTTAGGTCAAGTTGGGTTCAAGGTCAATTAGGTTAGGTTGGGTCTAGTTGGCCAATTGAGACTTGGACAAGTTCAACAAGTGATTTAGAATGAACTTGGCCTATTGGTTTCAATCAATTTATCTTAGATCAAGTTTTGACATATTTTGATTTTTTAGGTCAAGTTGGGTCAACTTGGATCAACTTGGGTCAAGTGGCCAATTGGGCTAGGTTAGGTCTAGTTGGTGACTTGGTCAAGTTCAAACATTGATTATGAATTGGTTTTGATCAATGGTTTGAATCAATTTGGCCTATGGTGGATTTTGGCTAGTTTAGGTATCAGTTTGGCTAAGTGTTGACTTGGTCAACCCCTAAGTTTGACTTGGTTTGACCTATTTTGAGTGATTGATCATGTCATGATGATTGTTGCTCATAGTGTGAGGCTTAGGTGGGTTTAGTTCAATCCAATTTGGGTAGGATTAGAATTTAGCTTAAAAGGATTATTTTAGGTCACTTAGGGTCAAGTGAGCCTAAGTGGGTCAATTGACTTGATCAAGGCTTGAATCAAGTTTGATTGAACTCATATATGTACTTATGATTGAAATATAAATCTATTTGCAAGTGGTTTGGAGTCAAATGGGTTTTGATTCATTTGACAATTTCAAGTTCAAAGGGGGTGAACATGAGTTTGACTTGGGTTTGATTTTTTTTAATTAATTTTGGTTTGATGATTGAAGTTTATGTTTATATTTGGGTTCGTGATTGAAGGATTGATTGAATCATGAAGAAAAATCAAGAGTTTGGCTTGATTTGAATTTGATTTGGCTAAGTTCAAGAATTTGACTTGAAAGGCTTAGGTTAAACTTTGGTTGAATTTGGATTTGATTTTTTGAATTGATTTTTGGATTGATGATTAAAGGTTGTATTTATATTTAGAATCATGATTGAAGTATTGATTGAATCATGAAGAAAAATAAGGGTTTGGCTTGATTTGAATTTGATTTGGCTAAGTTCAAGAATTTGACTTGAAAGGCTTAAGTTGAATTTTGGTTGAATTTGGATTTTATTTTTGAATTTAGTTTGGATATTTAAATTTATATTTCATTTTTATTTATGAATATAAATGAGAATATAAATAGGTTATAAGAAAATTTCTTGAATTTGAATTGATTTGTATTTTATTTAGGCTAAGTCCATAAGATAGAATCAAAGTGACTTAGGAAAGATTTTTAGGATTTGGATTTCAATCATAAGCTTCAATCATTTGGAATTTATTTGAGTTTGAGAAAAGCCATCAAGTTGGAATTGATTCAAGTTTTGAAGTTGATTTGACTTGGAGTTTGGAGTTGGTTTAGACTTGATTTGGAATTTGACTTGAAGGAAGGAAGTGAGGAGTTGGTTCAAGCTATGGGGTAGGTAAGTTTTCCTAACACCCCTAAGGCATGACCTATTCCTATGGTTAACTCTTCTAATTCTCTAGGGTTAGGTTGAGTGTCCACCTAATCACTAGAAGTGTCTTATGACTAAGGAGACTCTTAGTGTCTAAGAGAAGTCCTATGTCTAAGATGGAGGGGTTGAGAGCTTATCCTAAAAATGAGGTCAACTGTATGTCACTTGTAATCATACATTCATCTTTTTCAAAAATCAATTAAATGAAATGATTTCCTTTATGTCAAGCTTCCATGTGTTGATATAATTTAATATATATGTGTCTATTATCACTACTAAATCCAAATGTATTTTCCAAAAGCCTATAAATGAATAATAATGTATGTTATGATGTTAATTATAAATACATAAGAAATGCATGTGATTATAACTTAAGTGTATGAAGTGAAGCTTCCTTTCCTTTATTCATGTTGATTTTTATAAGTATGAATGTTAATGGGTATATAGTCTGGACATCCCAAGAATATGAGGCTTTAACTAGCCCCAAGGAGGTCATTTGATTACCTCACTTCCCTAGTTAACAAAGGCACGTACTCATTTGATTTCATTCTTATATATTTCAACATTAGGATTTAGATAAAGCTTTGATTCATATACATAAATACTTTGAGTAAAAAAAAATACAACCTTTGCATGATTTTCACTCTCTTGATTGTGCATACATTCATGTGTATCTAAGCAAGCAAGTATATAGTCCGGACATCCCTGGAATATGAGATTTTAGCTAGCCCTATGTCTTTATGCATGTGTGTGTACATATGATTAAAGAATGGAAATCCTCTTTTATAATAAAAAATACATCCATTCATGATTGGCTAAATCATTGAATTAATTGATCATGTGATTTGGAGCTCTATATCTTATGTTCATGTATGCAAATTTACATATGTTTGAATGCAAATGGGTATATAGTTTGGACATCCCAAGAATACGAGACTTTAGTTAGCCCCAAGGAGGTCATTTGATTACCTCACTTCCCTGGTTAACAATGACATGTACTTATTTAATTTCATCTCTTTGTATTTTTGTATAAGAATTTAGATAGAGCTTTAAATTAATATAATTAAATAATTCAATCAGAAATAGAAATATAAACTTCAAATACATGTATACATTCATCATATAAGTATGCTAAAATGTGTTGCATGTATAGGTATACTTAGGATTTAATCATATGCATGTTACATATGATAGAAAGAAATGATTAAATATATATCTTGTGATAATAATTCAATCAAATTAATCTTAAGATACCTTTCATATTGAATATAATCATTTAAAGTGAACCTAAACCTAAGATTAATTTAAAACATGTAACAAGCCATTCACTAAAGAGAATCAAATTAAATCAACATTCTTTAGAAAGTGGCTTAAGGTAGGGATGAAAGAGGACAACCTCTTTTCTTCTCTTTACAACACTTAGTTGCTAAGTGTAGGCCATATGAAATAAAAGAAAACACTAAATAAAATTTTCAAATCAATTAAACCACTTAAATAAAATCAACCTCTTATAATTAAACATCCTTTCATACTTAAAAAATTATAACCTTAATGCCTAGTTATGACATACCACAGAAGCTTTAATACACACACATTAGATTAAGTCACCACTTCTAGCATTATATTAGGATGGTGCATTGTGTGATGCATTATTTTAGACTGAATGTTAAGATGTATGTTTCATAGATTGGATGTTAGATCGTGATTAGCCTAATCATATTTTTTGCAGAGGATTATGCTTAAGGGGTTTCTTAAAAATAAATATAAATGATCTCTTTGGTTTCTTAAGCCCCTAAGCATAATCCAAGCGAGAGTTTGGTTACCCATGTAGGGTTCTAAGTCCAAATTATAAATATAACTGTTTGGGATTATATGTGTGTTTAGTTAACACTTATTTTATAATTGTAATTAGATTTACTTTTCTTATTTTTAATGTAATTTTGCATTAGGAATTAGGATTAGTGCTATGGTAGATTAGGATGAGCATTGGCCAGAAGGCTTAGTCTTGGGGTGCCATGTGATGCCTTGAAGCCTACTATATCAAAAGAGCAAAGACATGGAGGAAATGAAGAAGAGATGACGACATGAAGATTTGAAGACCCCCCATAACATTTATTTATAAATTATAATTATTCTTTTAAGTACCGGGTTGTATAAGGGTAGAGCTCGGCTACCCATTTTTCTTTTTGGTTTGTACGATGGTACCCGACCGCGCCGACCTTTTATTCTTATGTGCTAGTTGTGGTGTTTGTTTTTGATTAAGTGTATGAGGGACACCACGCAGATCTGAGGGTGTACTTATTGAGGTGATCGAGTATGACATCAAGGAATGGTGCACTATCTTGAAAGATAGAAATAACCACCCTACAATGAACCAAATCACCTAATAAGGACTCCTAAGGCATGATGGGTCTTCAGATATACTAGAGATTTTTTCTCTACTTTACATGGATGAATACAACATAGTTTATTTAAACCGAGTTCTAAAGTTCCCTATGAGGGCAAGCCCCCATAGTTAATTATATCCTAAGTAAGGTGAGTTTCTGGAATACTCGATTAAAGTAAACAATTATTATCTCCAAAGATTTCAAAGATAGACTATCAATAAATTGGCTATGTTTGAAAAATCAATCGATAGATAAAAAAAAGTAGAGACTTATTATCAAGTCAAAGGGAGATGAGTAAGGAATGCTCATGATACTAGAAACCTAGTGAGCATTCCAAAGCATATCCTATGATTGGGCTTTATATGTTTGAAGTTGAGGAGAATTATATGCTTGAATTAGAATTTTATTAGAAAGCTAGGACTTATAATCTCACAACACAATATTAGAAATGCTTAAGAGGTGAGGATTTATGCTTGTAGCTCGAGGGGAAATAATAACCTCAGATCCTAAATATAGGGAGCTTTAGCGAGGACCAAAGCACATCCTAAATCTAAGTGAAGATGGGTATATGGTTTATCTCCATAAGAGAGGATAAACCACCCAACTACTGGACTTATAATCGCTTGGAGTGGCATCCAGCTAACTCCTCCTATGATTTAAAACTATGTGGTCAAGTCATATGATTTTGCAAGATGGTTGGGTTATTTTTATTTAGAAAGAGACTAGTCCTTAAACCCACTCCCTAAAAGACAATAGCATGAGTGGTATGAGTAATGACTTAATCTAATCCAAATTTTATCAATTTTATTTGATTTTAGACTCTTTATTGACCAAGGCCATAGGATTTTTATATGTCTGAATGCATGTTGAAATGAGGTCATTGGCTAAATCAAAAGGAAAGAGGTATTTTCCACCACAAAGGAGACCCTCAAAGGTCAAGTCTTCCACTGTCGTGCAAAGATGGAAACTCTCTCTTAGCAAAAGTGAAATAAGATGGCATGCATGATGTTAAGCATACAACATCTAGCTAAGGGGTTGCTAAATATTTTAATTATCTTGATTTAATGCCTAGGCTTTATATGAGGTTATGAGTTATTTTAAAGAAATTTAGTTATGAGTTATAGTTGGGGTAAAAAATTTATTTTTTCCCTAAAAGCCTAATCGGATCCAGGCCACACATTAAATCACCACATAATTAAGAAAGTAAGAAGAAGCATGCTATTTATATTGCACAATTCTAAACAAAATATCAAATAATTTATAAACCCAACGTAAAAAAAAAAATAATAGTAGACGACGATCATCACAGAAAGAGAAATGGGTAGTCGAGCTCTACCCTTATACAACCCAGTATATGAAAGAATAATTATAATTACAAATAAATAAATGCTATGGGGTCTTCTTATCTTCTTTCTTCATGTCTCCTCCATTTCTTCATTTGGGTTTGCTTGCTCCAAAGGCATCACGGGGGCCTCCCAGAACAAAACCTTCTAGCCTCCACTCATCCTAATCCCCCCATAAGACTAATCCTAATTTCTAATGCACAATTACATTTAAAATAGGAAAAATAAATCTAACTACACTTGCGAAATAAGTGTTAACTAAACACACCATACAACCCCACCCAAGTAGTTATATGTATGCTTTGAACTTAACACCCTGCACATGGGTAACCAAGTCCACATGTCCTAATTTAGATTATGTTTAGGGGTTAAGCAACCTACAAAAGAGAGCAATTATATTTATTTTAAGCACCCCTTAAGCACAATCTCTTACATAAAACATGATTAGGCTATTCATAACATCCAGCCTCAAGCATAGACCCTAACATCCAGTCTACAATAATATATTATAAAAATAAATATACATCAAATCATGCCCCGCCCTAACATAAGGCTGAAAGTGGTGACTTAATCTAAGGTGTATGTATTAAGGCTTGTGTGGTATGCCTTAACTAGGATTTATTATAATTTTCTAAGTAAGAAAGGATTTAATTATCAAGGATGGTTTCACTTTAAGTGGCTTAATTGATTTGTAAGTTTTACTTAATGTTTTCTTTTGTTTCACTTGGTTTACACTTAACAACTAAGTGTTATAAAGAGAAGAAAAGAGAGGATCACTCTCTTTATCCCTATCTTAAGTCGCATATAAAGCATATTAATTAAATGAATTCTCTTTAGTGAATGGTACATATTTTTTTTTTAATTAGCCTAGTTTAAACACTTTTACATAATATCATTCAATAAAAAAAGCTTCTTAAGATTAATTAGAGTTAATTACTATCACACAACACATGTTTGTCAATTTCTTTCCATCATATGTAGCATGCATATGATTAAGTCCTAAATATACATATGCAATATGTTTTGGCACTTAAATGTAGGGTGGATAAATGGTTTTTTATAGAAAATGAGGATTCTCATTCATTAGCTAAATACACATTCAAATATATGAAAGTTCTAAGCATGTACTTCACCATTGTTTGACCAGGAGAACGAGGTAGGAACCTCCTTGGGGCTATTTAAAGTCGATCCCAGTCCGTGACTAGTTATACCTACTATTCTTAAATACATATGGATGTATGAACAACTATAAGAATAGAGAATCATGCAAAAATTATATTTTTATTTTGAATTATGCATATGAAATAAGGTGAGATTTTCATTTATTAGCCAAATGCACATACAAGTGTATAAAAATTATAAGCAAGTACTTCGCCATTATTTGACCAAAGGAATGAGGTAGGAACCTCCTTGGGGCTACTTAAAGTCGTCCCGTGTCCACTAGATATACCCATCATCCTTAAATACTCATGAGTATACAAACAACTATCTGAACGAAAATCATACAAGAATTGTATTTTGATTTATTTATACATGTGAGCTAAAATTCTATCTAAATTCTAACATGGATATACATAAGAGTAAACCCAAGCAAGTGTTGTGTCCTTTTCAAATGAACAATACACTTATTAATACTCATATCCTTATATAAATTCATGAAGATTAAAGAAAAGAGAACTTCATATCATATGTTCTAAGTTGTAAGCACATACAAGCTTATAAATACTCATAATTATCATTACTCTATGTGTTATAGTTGATTTATATACTTTTAAAATAATTTTCTATTTAATAGTGATAATAGTCATACATATTTTAATTATGTCAACTCATACAAATTTGACATAAAAGAAATCACTTATTTTAATTAATTTTTAAAAGAAATGAATTATGGTGTTTATTTTTGAGATGTGGGACACCACGCAGATCTTAGGGGATACTTATTGAAGTGAATAGGTATGAAATTAAGGAATGATATACTATCTCTTAAGATAAAAATCACCACCCTATAATGGATATAATCACCTAATAAAGACTCCTAAAGCATGATGGGTCTTTGAATATACTAGAGATCTTTCCCCTACTTTACATGGAAAAGTAAAGTAGGATTTAATTTAAGCCAGGTTCATTAAGTTCCCTATGGAGGCAAGCCCCATAGTTAATTACATGCTAAGGAATAAAAATTCCTTAAGAATACTCTTGATTAAAGTAGAAAAATAGGGTCTCCAAAGATTTCAAGGTTAAGACTATCAAAGGATTGGCTGTTTTAAAAAATCAAATGGGATAGATCAAGGAAAAGACTTATTATTGGAAGTCAAAGGGAGATGGGTAGAGAATGCTCATGATACTAGAAAGCCTAGTGAGCATTCCAATCTATCCTATGGTTGGGCTTTATATTTTTGAAATTGAAGAGAGTTAATTGTTTGAGTTGACATTTTATTAGAATACTAGACATATAATCCCATAACATAAGATTATGGAAATGCCTAAGAGATGAGAATTTATGCTTGTAGCCTGAAGGAAACAACTACCTCAGATCCTAAATCTAGGGAGCTTTGGTGAGGGCCAAAGCATGACCTAAATCTAAGGAAAATGGGTATATAATTTACTTCCACAAGAGATAATAAATCACTCAACTACTGGACTTATTATCGCCCGGAGTGGCAGCCAGCTAACTCCTCCTACGCTTTAAATCTATGTAGGCAAGTCTTATGCTTTGCAAGATGGCTAGGCTGTTGTTTATTTAGAAAAGAGACTAAGTCCATAAACTCACTTCCTAAGATACAAGAGCATGAGTGGTATGAATTGATGACTTAATCTAATGTCATTAATCTAATATAAATTTTATCAAATTTATTTGATTCTTTTGGACTCTTTATTTTGATGTGCTATGAGATTTTGTATGCCTAAATGCATGAGAACTTTATTATGAGTCAAATCAAGAGAGAAAGTGATATTCTTCCATCAAAGTCTCTCACAGGTTAAGCCTTTATTCTTTGGCACAGATGGAAGCCCCCTCATAACAAGAGTGGAAGAATATGACATGCATGATGTTATACATACAATCATCCAGCTAAGAGGTTGCTAAATATTTTGTTATCTTGATTTAATTTCTATGCTTTTATGTGAGGTTATGAATTATTTTAAAATTTTAATTATGAGTTGTTAATTGGGGTAGAAAAATAAATTTTATCCTAAGAGCCTATGGCATCCAGGCCACACATTCAAACATCAAACATGAATAAACTATAAAAATCATGTTGTTCTAGTGCACAATCTAAATACAACATCAAATAATTTTATAAACTATAGTAAAAGAATAAGAGGCCAGTGCGGTCGGGTCCCGTCGTACACCCCGAAAAGAAAAAAAAGATGGGTAGCCGAGCTCTACCCCTTATACAACCCGGATTATAAAAATAATACATACTATGGGGGTCTTCTTTTCTTCATTTCTTCCTTCTTTTTCTTTTGATTTGATTTGCTCAAAAGGCATCACAAGGCACCTTAGGGACTAATCCTTATGGCCAATGCTCATCCTAATCCCCCATAACACTAATCTTAATTCTAATACAAAATTACATTAAAAATAGGAAAGTAAATCTTGCTACACCTGCAAAATAATTGTTAGCTAAACACACCATATAATCTAAGCAGCGATATTAATAATTTGGGCTTAGCACCCCTCACATGGGTAACCAAGTCCACCTGTCCTAACGTGGGTTATGCTTAGGGGCTAAGCAACATGCACAACAAAAGCATTTATATTTTTTTATTACAGCGGCCCCTTAAGCACAACCCCTTGCAAAAAATATGATTAGGCTAATCACGACCTAACATCCAATCTATGAGGCATACACCCTAACATCAAGTCTAAAATATTACATCACAAAATAAAACACAACAACATACATACAATCAACACATCGACCTAGCCAAATTCTAGGTTGGTGACCTAGTATTCTAGTGTATGAAAAGAAGGCTTGTATAGCAGGACTTTACTAGGCTTCTTTAGTTTAAGTTTCAATTTGGAGTTTGAATTTGTTTAAATTTTACCTTTGGGTGATATCAATTTAAATGATTTAATGATTTATTTTTCATTTTTTATTTCACTTTTATTTGGTTAAAGTGATGTTTAAGTTTTTAAGAATGTAGAGTAGAATGAATTTCATTTGTAGATGGAACTTACCCTGCTCTATATCCTAACTCCTAAAGAGTCTAACTAAGGTCCTTAAATATCGTAATTAGCCCATTTGAATTTGTGTAATTTATTTGATTTGATTTATTTATTTGATTTGATTTAGATTTTAGAATTTGAATTTGTTTAATCTTCATATGTTTGCATGATTAATCTTGGATTAAATGTGTTGATTTGATTAAATCATGATAATTCAATATTCTTAATATCCAATGAAGTTTAAGTTTGTTTAAATCCATGTATTTTTTTGATTTAATTTTAGATTAGATGTTTTGGTTTAATTAAATCTTGATAATTCAATATCTTTATAAATCAATATATAATTCTTTTCTTCAATTATAGTTATTTGATTTAATTTTATGTTTATCATGGTTCATTTATTTGTAGTTTGACTGGATTAGATTAATTGAGATTTTATTTTGATTTTTAATTGAGTTTGATTCTTTATAATTAGAATTTTATTTTTATTCTCATCCATTTGCCTTGTTTATCAAAGTTTGGTTGTATTTTGATTTTATATATTGGATAGTTAATTAGTTTATCTTATTTAAGTAGGTTGAATGAGATTTGTTTTGATTACATATTAAATTGATGAGAGTCTTTCATAATTTAATTTGATTTGATTTAATTTGATTTGATTAGCTTTGTTAGTCTATAGGTTCGCATAGGTTCAATATGATTATGTAATTAGTTTAATTAAGAAGTGTATTTATGTTAATTATAAAGATTTGATTAATTTTCAATTTGATTTCATATTTGTTTAGATTAATGATGTAATTAATGACTTAATAATTTAGGTTTAATTTGGGTTTTGATTAGTATTTAATTGCATTTATGTTTGATTAAGTTTAAGTTTAACTTGATTAATTTGATTGACTTAATTAGCTTATTTAAGATGTGTGATCAAATTAATTAGTAGATTAATTAAGTGTTTGATTTGAATTTGATTTAAAAAGTTAATTTGGTTCATTAAGATGATGGATTAATTCATTAAGTTTGCATTAATTAAATGTTCGATTAATTTGGTTTCATTAAAATAATTAAATTTTGAATTATTGGATTAATCAAAATTTTATTTAATTAATGACTTAATTTCCCACATGTGAGTGATTTGATTTAGTTAGGTGTTTTACTTAAGTTTAATTTGATTAAAGTATTATTGTTATTACTATCATTATTATTAAGTGAATTAACTGTTTATTTTATTTCAATTAAGTTTGATTATTTATGATTAGAGTTTTATTTGATTTGATTCATTTATTATGTTTGTTTAATTTCATTAACATGTTTGATTTAGTTATTAGGTTGAAATATTTAATGATTGAGTAACTGTCTTATTCCAAATGGATTGATTTAGATATTAAATTAATTAAGTTCACTTTAGCTTCATTTGATTTGATTTGATTTGATTAATATTAAGCAATTATGATGTATTGGATTTATAATTAATTTAACTTTTTAGTTTACTAAATGATTAATTAGTTTCAGTTTATTTATATTCATTAAGGAGTTTCATATGATTAAGATTTCATGCTTAGTGTAGGATTAGTTATACTAGTTTGACCCATGTTAAAGTTTCCTATATTAGTTTAATTTTAAGTTTGATTTAAGATTTAATCATTTAATTGAGTTTTATTAACTTAAATAGATTTAATCATATTTAATTTAATTTCTCTCGATTATCGATATTTTTTCAGATTTGAGGTTTGATTAATGATTGCATAAGAGTTATTTTATTTATGGTTTTAATTTATTATTTAGATTATTATGAATTTCATTTTAATTAATTCCTTAATTTGTTAAATATTAACCCTAAATATTTATTGTAGGTTCATTAAGCTTAAGATCATATTATTATTATTATTATTATTATTATTATTATTATTATTATTATTATTATTATTTATTATTATTATTATTATTATTATTATTACTTTTAGGATCTTAGATGTTAACAAATGATTTAAGCCATTTTGAAGATTTTTATAAATTTATGGATTTTTATTTGATTTATTTTATTAAAATATATAATATGAACTTCAAAATTTAATTTCTCCCAATACATAAGTCTTTCTTACTTGATAATTTTATCATAAGTGTGCTTTGATGTTAATTTCAATCCCGAAAAATTCCAACTCAATCTGACATATATTTTTAGAGTGATTAATGAAACTTTACTTTTACTAAAACTTAAAATTAAGCTCAAATCATTATGTGGAATTTAGAAATTTTTATTCTTTATATTCTTCTCAGAAATATAAATCCAACGAGCCTTTACTTGTGATTTTTTGTTGGGTATTTTATTTTTTATGAATTTTCAAAGTTTCGGAGCACTTAAATAATTTTTAAAATAAAAAATAAGTGATTTTCCCACTTTACCTAGTCGCGCAGACGCGACGGGCAATCTGCCCGTCGTGCCATATTGGTGATGCGGTGTAGAATGCGCCTGCAGCGGTGGGCATGGCGGCGCAACGCATGGGAAATCCAGTGATCAGGAAAATGATGCGCAGTTTGATCCGAACCGTTCGATTGCGGATAAGCGGTCCAGATCCGATCCGCTGGATCAAAGAGCGGATCACATGTTTTGGGGTGGAAGGGCGTCCATGCGATCGAGCCATCCGATCCACCGTGAATCGACCATGCTCATCGATGGGCGAAATCGACAGGAAAAATGCAAAAAAATGCGAAATGAGGTCAATTGAGCTCATTTTTGCATCAATTTTCTCCGGAAAGATTATACTTATTGGGATCAAATAAAATGAAAAAAATTAGGGTTTATCTAAGGGAATTTCTAAAATCGCAAAAAAATCATCACAAAAAGTAAGAAATCCTAGGGTCGGCTATGAGTTTTTGAAGATTACCTCATCGGGGATGGTTTCCGGAAGTGGTGAATATCCAAGTGAGCTCTTAGGTGCAAGAGGAAGCTTTGGAATGAGTGTAGCCTTCGCCTTCACTTCAGAATGGTGTATCTTCCGATGCTTGCCGTTTTCTCGTCGAAATCAACCCAGTTTTGGTGTTTCTAGCCTAAGAGAGATGGGAAAATGATTGTTGGTTATTTTTGTGAGCTCTTTGGGGGCTGAATAGTGGTAGGAGGAAGAGGAATGAAGTCTCATTTCTCCCTCCTATAATAGTGACCAAAAATCTTCTTTTTTTTTTGAATTTTTTGGCTCCAGAGTGTAGTCATTTTGCTTAGGGTGGTTGGGATGGATGATGGATTGATTGAGGACTTTGGATTTTTGCTCCAAAGTCCTCTTTTATTGCCATATGATTAGCTCCATTGAATGCCTTAGATGGGGGGGTGGGGAGTTGAATGCATGTGATGGGGGGAATTAAATTAAGTTGGGTGGAATCCTATATGAGGGAGGATCCATGAAAGATTTAATTGGGTTGGGTTGATTTTGGGCTAATCCCAAATGAGTTTGGGTAGGGTTTTATCAGCCCCCAATGGGTCATGGCTTGGTTTCAAGGGATTTGGCTCAATTTGGGTTATATTGGGTTAGGTTGACCAATTAGTCAAATTGGGTCTAACCAATGCTTAGATTAGGTTCAAATGATAATTTAAAGAGTTTTGGTATGATCAATTTTCTTTAATTTGGCTTAGAATTAATTTTGGCTAATTTGTAATCAAATGGGTCAAATGGGTCAAGTTGACCAATTTGTTCAAAATTGGCCAAATTGGCTTGGGTTATGAGGGTATTCATGTTCAATTAGCTAAGTGAAGATGAATGTGATTTTTGGTTCAAATCAATTTGACATTTAGGCCAATTTTTAAATAGCTCAATTGGGCACGATTGATCAAATTGGGTTTAATTATGACTTTGGTCAAGTTCAATGATCAATTTGGAATGAACTTGAGCCATTGGTTGCAATCGATTTGGGTTAGATCATGATTTGACCCAATTTGGTCCTTTAGGCCAATTTGGGTCAACTTGGATCGAATGGCCAATTAGGCTTGGTTTGGCTCAATTGGTTGTCAAGTCATATTTAAATATTGATTTTGGGTTGATTCAAATCATTGGTTTCAATCAATTTGATGTAGGATGAGTTTTGGCTAGTTTTGGTTCATTTGGGCTAAGGGTTGCCTTGGTCAAATGACTAAGTTGACTTAGTTTGACCCATTTGATTGTAATTGATCATTCTAGGGTGATCAAAAATCATGGTCGAAGGTTTTGGGTTCAATCTAATTTGGATTGGATTGAAAGTTGGCTCCAATGGGTCCTTTAGGTCACTTTGGGTCAAGTGGACCTAAGTGAGTCAATTGGTTTGGTTTTGGTTTGATTCAAGTTTAGTTGAACTTATATATGAGCCCTGATTGAAATATAAATTTAAGAATCAATTTGGAGTCTAAGAGATTTTAGCTCATTTAAAATTTTCAAGAAAAAGGGCTAGGTTTGACTTGGGTTGGCTTTGATCTAATTTGATAATTGTAGATTTCATTTATATTTGAGTAGATAATTGAATGAATGATTGATTTGAGAGAAAATCTATTAGTTTGGACTCGGTCTTGATAGAATTTTACTAAGTCCAAAGAATTGGCTTAAATGGCTTAGATTGGGTTTAGATTTGATTTTGGATATAGTTTTGGTCATTTGAATTTGGATTTCATTTATATTTGTGAATATAAATGAAGAAATAATTGATTTATAAAGAAATCAATTGAGTTTGATTTGATCTAAAGGGAGTTTTGGCTAAGCTTATGAATGTGGTTCATATGGCTTAGGAAGGGTCTTCGGATTTGAACCTGATTTTGGGTTTCAATCATTTGAAGTCAAATTTGGGAGATAGATTTGGAATTTGGATTTGAAATTGAGGTTTCATTTGAGATTTAAATCTAGATTTGATTTTAGAAAGTGCATCTAGATTGGGTTTAGGCTATAGGATAGGTGATTTCCTTAAGTCCTAAGGTATGGCCTAATCCTATGATTAACCCTAAACACTCAAAGAACTACCCAAGGATTAATTAGGGAAATCAAATTTAATTAAAATTTTCAAATCAATTAAACTAATAATCCATTAATTCACCTCTTCTAAAAAGAGACTAACCAAAGCTAATAATTATCTAAAGTGAGATGGCCTAAAGGGAAAATGTAAGGAAAGAGGTCCCCACCTATTTCCATAAGCCATCCACTAGATTAAGCAAGGTTTAATTTGATTTGAATTTCAATTTAGCTACTTAAGTTTCTAATTAGTTTATTAATTAATAATTAGGACTTTAGTTGAAAAGAAAGGGAAAATTAGAAAAAGGATTAGGAGGGAGGCTCCAATCCACTTCCCTAAGTATCGTTATTATTCAATGGTGATTAAGAAGTCCAAATAATTAATTAATCACTATTTATATGCTTAATCATCCCTTAATGAAGTTAAGAGGGTAATTAGGGCTTAATAAATCAATTTTCCTAATTTAACAAGTAGTTAATCCCAAAAAAATTAGATGAGGCAGAAGTCATCCTCTCAAACAACCTCAGAAATTTTTTGATCAATCACTTGAGAGATTAGAGAGTAATTAGGCTTATTAAGTTTTTAATTAAACCATAATTAAGCTTTATTTACTATTCAAAATTATTAGGAATATTTTTATTAAATTCTTCTCTGAAATACCTTTAAAATGAGCCATCATTTGCATTTTTTTTATTTTCTACAATTAGTTATGAATTTTAGAAGTTTCAGCATTAAACATGGATTAATTAATCTTAATTAAAGCTAATCCATTACGCGCATACCGATTATGCTTTCCATGTGATGGGATTGGGTATTAAACTTGTCACATTGTTCGAAGTTAGCCGATGGACGCACTTTCTCGTGGACCATCGGATCTAAGATCGGACGGTCATGATTAATCTTGTAGTTTAGAGGGAATAATGAGGGGATTTAAGCAAGATTTACTCACAGTTGTCCATTTTTATCATGAATGGACGACCCGTGATCTTTCTCCTTTGTCAGCGGTGAAAGTCTGATGCCATCCATCTTTCTCAGTTCGATCCGAGCTCACCAAAGCTTGGATTTATTCCAAAATGATCTCACACCATCAAGGGAAGGAGAGGAACACATCCAACGGCTAAGATTGCATGACATACACATTTCTTTCACAAAAGACCAACCTAAAAATCACCTAAATGATAGTTTTGAAGAATTACCTCGCCGGAGCTCAAGACTGGTGGTGGGATCGTCATAGGTAGCTTCATCTAGTAGAGACGAAGCCCTGTTGAGAAGCTTGGGCCTTGACTTGGAGTAGATTCCTGGACGACCAATCCACACACTTTAGAGCTTCGGTCTTGATTGAACTCAAGCTTTCGATGGCTTTGGAGCTTGGGAAATGATTTGGATGGCTTCAATATCGTGCATGGAAGGTGTGTGCAAAAGGAATTGAAGTTTGGTGGTGAAATGAGAAAGCTTGATTTG
Organism: Cymbidium sinense; assembly: GCA_021442155.1. Lineage (NCBI taxonomy): Eukaryota > Viridiplantae > Streptophyta > Magnoliopsida > Asparagales > Orchidaceae > Cymbidium > Cymbidium sinense. Next base: position 150,749,879 of record CM038222.1, read on the forward strand.
AAATCAACCTCCCCTATTTCAGTTTGATGTAAAGCCAAGAAGAGAGAAGAATGGGGGAGCTTGGGGAATCGCTGTGGGAGACTCTCTTTCACTCTCTCTGGCTCAAATGAAGATGAATGATGCAATTCTCATCCGAATTGAGCAGGTATATATGGGCTCCAAAAATTCACCACTGACCTCTCGACAGATTGAATGAAGAGAGTGTGAGTTTAGAATGTCGATGTAATTTTTAGAAGGCAGATGGAATAGTAGATAAGACACTACCCAGAGATTTCATCCTTATTTTGAAAGGACTTTAGATCTAGTTCCAGGTTTCCTATAGGCGCAAGCCCCTATAGTTAATTACTAGTCCCAATAAGTGAGAGAGAACTTTTGATTAAGCTAGTAGTTAGATCGCTAAATGTGTAGTGTATAGTAGCAGCATATGGAGTTTTAAAATTTAAGATTATGAAATTCATCATTTCAGCTTAAAACAGATGGTTGGGGGAATGATGACGTACCCAATCTAGATTCCATGGTTCCTTCATCCCGGGCCATCGTGATCCCTAGTCTACTTAATCAGAGGAGGTAGTCAGTCCAACCTGACAAAAGGATTCTTATCAGCAACACATGGATTACATCATCCAAGAAATTCTTATAGACTTGGGGTGGTGTTTGTCTAAGGAAACAGACTTAAGTCTACCTTAGCTGACAGAGAGTTATTTGCCCTATCAAATATATCCTATGATTCATAACTCAAAGGGCAGAGCCATTAGGGAGCATACAAGCTACAGTTGTGATCGTAATACAATGGAGTCTGACTAGTCAAACCACCCAATCAAAGGACAGGTCGTAACTACATCATCTATGGAGCCTACCGGCCAAGTCATGCTGTCAGAGAACACGGGTCACGTCCTTATTGGCAAGAGATTGATTGAGAGTGAACATAGCAGAACACTTGATTTGACATTGGCTCCTATGAGCTAGAGTTTTCTTAATTTATCACCCCCGATAAATAATTACGGAATGTGGATAGATTGAGTTTTTCTTTAAGCTTTTAATGACTAAATTCCATTTAAGCAATTTTAGATTGCTACTTAATTTGACTTAATTTGATTTGAAAAATTGATTAATTTAAATATATTTAAGAGCTTTAGATCTTGTCAACTCTGTTTAGCTCTAACAGAGGATAAGATCTACTATCACATGACAGAATTAGCTTCTCAGATATTTTACTAAGTTAAAATTCTTATAATAGATTTTTAGATTTTATTAACCTGGACCTAGTCCTAAGACTACACCGAGAAGCAACCCGTGCAGCATTCTCAGACACTTGAACTTAAATATTCATCATAGTGTCGGTGCCTATGCGGGTGTATCTAAGAATGCATTAATTAATACCTTTTGTTCGCATGATGTGTATAATATGGTGTGAAGACATTATATAGATTTTATATTGCAATTTGGAATAGCACATTGATTCATATTTACTTCTTTAGTATTTGGGCTTTAGAGATTTATATCTATTTCTTATGCTCATTGATAAGCCTTCGAATTTATCGCATACTTCAAATGAATTGACTTCTCTCAATTTGATTGAAGTGAATTGTGAGAAATTCTATTATTTATTAGAGAACTTGTTGCACTCAATAATGGCTCATTGAAGCTATTGTAAGCATATGTATAGTTCAGTCATGGATTATTCCAATTGTCTTAATATATGATATGGCTCCACCATTTATTAAGAACCAATACTTATGATTAGTGCTCATTGATGAACCACTTAATCAACCTCCTTAATTTGTGGATGAACATTTAAGCTTCTTATAGACTTCAGATAGTTAAATTATGTACTCAAACAAAATATTTTATTTATCTCAAAGTGAATCAGAAAGTAATCATAATGATCAATGATGACTCTCTTCATGCTTTTTAACAAGCCATTTAAACTCATTTCTAACCTCCTATAAAACTTTTTCTCTCCTTCGAGCCATTTAAAATGAATCATTGTAAAGTTTAGTATTCATAAGGATGGCTTGTTCCTATCCAATGGTGAGTTATTTGGCTTAATATAAGTCCTCCTTTCAAATTTAACACGTACATTTATATTTATTTTATGCCTTTGTAACTTCACATTCCCTTTTCATTTTATTTTATTTTAAGACTTTATATTTCACCATTAATTTAATATCCAATTAATTTTAAATTTAAGTCTCAAAAATTTGAAGAAATTTCTCCAGATCATCCTAATGAGGGTGCATCGAGTATTTTGGCTTACTGGGGTAAAGAGTGAGTTCATGCAATCGCAATTTTCATCTCATCATGCCCTAATGAGCACGAGGCCTTAAACCTAAAAAAAAAGAATAATGTAAATATATATATATATATATATATATATATATATATATATATATATATATATATATATATATATATATATATATATATATATATATATATATATATATATATTCATTTCTTTTTTTCTAAGTCCAAATTGATTAAATTTCTGAAAGATTTGAGAAACAACCCAACATGATTTTCTATGCAGTCTAATGAAGAAGGAAGGAGCAAAGGTCTTAGGACACAATTTTTTCATCTCATCATGCCATAATGAGCACGACGAGGCCTTCAAACCTGCAAAAAAATACAAGCACAATATATTTCCACATTCACACATGTTCGATGATTTTCTATGCATTGCAATGATCTAAGAATGATGAGTTGAGATAAACCAAGAGAAAGAACTCACTGATGATGGTGTTCTTCGATCAAAAAAAAGAAAGGTTGGAAAGGGAGATAAGGAGATAGAAAAGGAGAAGAACCGCCTAATGACGATGTTTCTCTGGAAAAGAAAAGAAAGGGTAATGGAAAGGGTGATGTCAAAAATTGAGAGAAGAACCCGCTTAATGATGGTGTTCCTTTCAGTTGCGGTAAAGGAAAAATGAGATTTTCAGTTTTGTGGAAATGAGGGAAGAAATGAAAATTTTGATTTTGTGGAAATGAGGAAGAAATGAAATGGGGAAGGAAGAAGAATAAAGGGAAGAAAGAAATTCGGATTTGTGAGGGTGAGGGAAAATAGGATTTCGAATTTGTGAGGGTAAAGTAAGATGAGAAATTCGAATTTTTGAGGGTGAGAGGAAGGAGGACGAACAATGGAAGAAGAAGGAGGAGGAGGAAAGGAAAGGGAAGAGGAAGAGACCTACCTTGCCTTTTCGGTTTGGAGAAAGGATGAAAATCGCAGAGGGAAGCTCGGGGAGAGGTGAGAATTAGGAACCTGATGCTTGCCATTTGAGAGGACATTTTGGGCAGTTGAAGGAGATTTATAGAAGATATATATATTATATATTATATATATATATATATATATATATATATATATATATATATATATATATATATATATATATATATATATATATATATATATATATATATATATATATATATATATATATATATATATATTCATCAATCAAGATTATTTTGATGTTTGATGCAGCAGCTTATTTCATACATTTTAAGTCAACGCCAATTGGGTCCATTTCAAATAAAATGCGTTATCATTTTCCACTGCTCTATTTTCACACAAATTTGTTCGAATTGAGTGCAAACAGTCTTACTTGATAGATTTTGATGTTCTAAATCTAACGGCATAATCAATTTCACAAACGAAAGTCATTTGATCTGGGCTCTTAATCTCGACATTAAGTGTGCGAAGATTCGATCACTTGATTGGTTGATCATCAAGTTGTGTAATATTTATATTTAGGATGACTTTAGGCTGACCAAAGGTCAATTTGGGTCGTGTTTGGTCAGCCGCCAAAGTCCCATGGGTTGGTTTTATGGGTTTTGGCTTCACTTGGTCAAAAGGATTCATATGGGTTCATGTTGGGTTGACCAATTGGTCAAATTGAGTCAAAGCAAGGCTTGGGTCATGTTCAAAGGATGATTTGAAGAGTTTTGGTTCAAATGATTTAGGTTGGTTTGGCCTAAGTTTGATTTTGGCTCATTTGAAATCAAAAGGGTCAAATGGGTCAAGTTGATCAATCAATTGGGAAGAGTGTTTGTTCATGTTCAAATAGTTAATTAAAAATGATTGTAGGCTTTGGTTTGATTTTATTTGGACTTAATTTGTCATTTTTGGTCAATTTGGGCTAGGTTGGGTCAAGTTGACCAATTGGCAAATTGGGCTTGATTATGGCTTTTGTCAAGTTCAATAATTGATTTGGAATGAACTTGAGCCATTGGTTGCAATCAATTTATGTTATATTATGATTTGACCCATTTTGGCTTCTTAGGCTAATTTGGGTCAACTTGGGTCAAATGGCCAATTGGACTTGGCTTAACTCAATTGAGGTTTTGATCATGTTCAAATATTGATCATGTGTTAGTTTGAATCAATGGTTTCAATCAATTTAGTGTATGGTGGATTTTGGCATATTTTCGGCTATTTAATCAAAAGACCAAGTTGACTTAGTTTGACCCAATTCATGGTGGTTAATCATCCTAGGATGATTATTGATCATGATATGAGGCTTGGATGGCCTTAGGTTAATCTAATTTGGATTGGATTAGAACTTGGTTAAAAAAGATCCTTTAGGTCACTTTGGGTCAAGTGGACCTAAATGGTTCAATTATTTGATTTTAGCTTGATTCATGTTTAGTTGAACTCATATATGAGCCTAGAATTGAAATATAAATCCAACTACAATAATTTGGAGTCTAATGGATTTTGGATCATTTGAAGTTTTCAAGTCAAAAGGTTAACTTGGGCTTGACTTGAGTTTGATTTGTTTATATATCTGATAAATAATTGAATGATTGATTCAAGAGAAAATTTATTGGTTTTGACTTGATTTAGATAGATTTGGCCAAGTCCAAGAAATTGGCTAAAAAGACTTGAATTGGATTTTCTGATTTTGGACTTGGTTTTGGCTATTTGAATTTATATTTCATTTATATTTGGAAATATAAATAAAGATATAAAAAATTTATTAGAAAATCACGTGAGTTTGGAGTGATTTGGAAGCAAATTTGGCCAAGTTTAAGAATGTAGGTCAAAAGGGCTTAAGTAGGAAATTGATTTTGTTTGATTTATTTGTTATCATTGCAGGGTGGGTTCATATATATTTATGAATATAAATGAAGGAGTAATTGGTTTATAAGAAAACCAATTAATTTTAGGTTGATTTATGTTAATATTTGAATAAGCTTATGGAGGTAGATCCATAGGGCTTAAGAGGGAATTTGGCTTGGTTTGATTTGGTTTTGGTTATTTGGGTATGAATTTCATTTATATTTGTGAATATAAATGAAGAAATAATTGATTTATAAATAAATCAATCAAGCTTTGGATAATCTAGGTGGAGATTTGGCTAAGCTTATGAGAGTGTGTTATAAGGCTTAAGGAGGAATTTTGATTTCAGATTTGATCTTGGGATTGAATTATTTAGTTTGGAATTTGGATTTGGATTTGGTAAATGATTGATAGATTGAATTGATATTTGAGAAAATCAATTGAATCGAGATTTATTCGAATTTGGTTAAGGCTAAGTACATAAGATGAAATCAAAGAGCTTAGAAAGAATGTTGATCTTGGATTTGATTATGGGTTTCAATGGTTTGGTTTGTAATTTGAATTTAGATCTGGTATTTGAGTTGGATTTGAGGTTTGGTTTGAGGAGGAAAGCATGGATTGGGTTTAGGCTATAGGGTAGGTAAGTCTCCCTAAGTCCCTAAGGCATAACCTATTCTATGGCTAACCCTTCTAAGCCTCTAGCTTAAGTTTAGTGTTCACCTAATCACAAGAAGTACCTTAAAACTAAGGAGCTCTTAGTGTCTACAAGAGTCCTAGATCTATGATGAGGAAGTTGAGAACTCACTCCAAAAGTGAGGTCAACACTAGTATTATAAAATTGTTTGATGTTGTGTTTAGTTTGTGCAATAGAAATGGCATGCTTTTTTTAGTTTCTTCAATATTTGATGTTTAAATGTGTGGCCTGAATACGATTAGGCTCTTAGAAAAAAATAAATTGTTTGCCCAATTAATCACTCATAACTAAAATTTTCTACAATTCATAACCTCACCATAAAGCTTAGGCATTAAACAAGATAATTAAAAGATTTAACAACTTTAGCTGAATTATTGAATGTCTCACAACATGCATTCATATTATTTCACTCTTGCTAAGAGGGGGTTTCCATCCTTGTATGATAGGGGAAGGTTTAACCTTTGAGTGTCTCCTCTATGGTGGAAAACACCTCTTTTTCTCTGATTTAGCCCATAATCTCATTTCAACATGCATTTAGGCATAAGAAATCATATGGCCTTTGTCAAAATGAAGTGTCAAAAAATCAAGTAAAATTTGAAAAGATTTGCATTTATAGATTAAGTCATTATTCATACCACTCATGCTCTAGTCTCTTAGGGAGTGGGTTTGAAGACTTTAGTCACTTTTTAAATAAACAACAACCTAACTATCTTGCAAAATTATTTGACCAGACCACATGTATTTAAAGCATAGGAGAAGTTATTGCCACTCTATAAGCCCAAGAGTCGATGAGGGTAAACCATTATGTCTATCTCTCTTAGATTTAGGTCGGCTTTAGCTTATGCTAAAGCTCCATGATGTGAGATCCTAGGTAGTTATTTTCTGCTACAAGCATAAATCCTCACCTCTGACATTTTCACAATCTTGTATTAATGGATTATAAGCCCCCTAATAAAAATTTCAACTCAAATAAATATCTTTAATTTCAAATATTTAAAGCCTAATTATATGGTAGATTGAAATGTTCACTAGTTGTATCATGAGCATTTCCTACTTTCTCCTTTGGATTCCAAAAATAAATCTTCTTCTTGATCTATCATATTTGATTTTCTAAAATAGTCAATCCTTTAATAGTCTTAGCCTTGAAATCTTTGGATACTTTAATTTCTACTTTCATCGAGAGTATTCCTAAAGAATTCACATTCCTTAGATATAATTAACTATGGGCTTGCCTCCAACTTAACTCCCGCTTAATATAAATCCATTATTTTTCTATGTAAAGGAGAGAAAAAATATCTAGTATATTCGAAGACCCATCATGCCTTAGGAGTCCTTATTGGGAAATTATGTCCATTATAGGGTGATGCTTCTATCTTTCGAGATAGTGCATCATTCATTAATATCATACACGATCACTTTAATAAGTACCCCCTAAGATCTGTGTGGTGTCCCACATCCCAAAAATAAACACCACATATTAATTGGGACTTAGTAGTTTAGAAAGGTAACCTAAGAGTAGCCACCTTCAATCAAATTTTGGTCATACTAGGATTAAATATTTATGATCATAAAAAAAACAAATATAATATAATATAAATATCAAAATAGCCCTTTATAAATCTACGAATGGCTTCAATTTTAGATTATTTGATAGAGTTTTCTCAATGATTTGAGACTCAATAAATTTCTTCAACCCCATTATTGTTCAATAAGTTCCCATCCATGCCAATTATCACTTGGATCATAAAGCTTCCTACCGACAAATTATTTTAAGTGTCACATGGTGGATGTGCAATTTACTATATCTAACTAATCTTACGGCATTCAAGATTGCTTGAACTATCGCATTCATCATAGTCTATTATGATGCTATTGATCTAACTAACTCATATTCATGTGCTTTGTGGAGTACTCATGAATCCTATCAATGCATGCTTTTACTATATTTGCAATCAGCACAAACCTCTTCACTCACATACCTTATTTCTTGTAGCTAATCTTTACCTCTTCTTGCTTCTATCATGGCTACCAAAGTCCACCTCAAAATGAGTTTCTTCCATGTTTATTTAATTAGTAATTGGCTAGCATATGCCATAAGTTAGCTCTCTCTCTCTCTCTCTCTCTCTCTCTCTCTCTTAGTTTTCATAAGAGATAGCATAGAGAAACATAATATATCTATTCTAGTGGTAGTTTTAGTTTGTTCTATTCTATGATGCAAATCTATGATATTGAGTTAAGTCTATGCGAGTCTACACCATTTCAGCATGAAACATTTAGAGTTCAACTCATGCCAAGTTCTAGACTACCCAAAGATGATCATTTTATATAAAGAAATAACTAATTTAATAATACTTATAATTACTAGAGATTATATATATGTATATGTTTTATAAATTATGAGTATATTGATATATTAAAAATAAAGATATTGATTTAAATTTTTAATCGATTAAATTTTAAAAGAGTTTAAAATTTCTGATATAATTATCACCCCTAGTGCTTATATTTTATTTCTTGTGGGCATCTAAAACTTATATTATACTACATTTTTTAGCACATAAAATCATATTGTGCTACAAAATTTTTTTAAGAAAATAGAACTGATCGAGTTTCATAGAAGAGTCCTAATTGATCATCTATAACAACTCTTCTCCTTCTTCTTTTCTTCTTCTCCTCAGAGAACAACAAATATTCATTAAACTTTTTTATTAGGAAAATTAAAGTAACAGGAAAAAAAAAAGGGCCAAAGGCAAAAAAGGATAATATCTCACTCAACTTACTTTTATTTTGCACACCTCAACAAACCCACAGAAAATACTTTCCACTTTCTAAAGTTATTTTACTTCTTTATCACCATATAATACACTATACAAGCATATTAAAAGGAATGCTTTGATATGGCTTCAACTTAAGCTGGTTGAAGAATTGTTTAAAAAAAAAACCTGGAAGAGATAATGAAGTTTACAAGAATGTCCCTTTTGCGCGTGGGGAAGGCAATCAACTAAGCACCGAAAGGAAAAAAAAACAGTCAACCAGACTTTTTGCATGCAACATAGTCAAAATATAAAGCGAAGTTTGAAAACGATCATTTACCCATAAATTATATTCAAATGATGGAAACAATATCATATAATTAAAATATAGATCATGATTTTGGAATATAATTTGACAAGGATGACATTGTCAGTGGACGAGATCTTCCTTTAAAAAAAAAAAATATTTCAAATTGGACTTCTCCTCCCAACGTAGAGTTGGTGAGAATAAAAACCAAATATATATGTTACATCTACCTATTTGTTATTTGCAGTGAATGCTTTCTCCAAGCACAAAAACATAGAACAATAGAAATCGCATACTTTATAATCCAATTCTTCAGGAGTTCATCACTCTATAAATGATGAAGCATCAATGGTACTCCTTGAGAAGGCCTTAATGACAACATGATCCTTGGTGAGTGGATGTATGTTGGTGAGACCGATAAGGAAAATTTGCGAAGGATGAGACTCAAAACAATCTTGTACTCCATGGTTGTTAAGTTCCTTCCTATGCAAATTCTCCCACCAAATCCAAATGGTAAGAAACCCATCCTATGCTTGCACCCTCCATTGATGCTGTCCTTGAATCTCTCTGGCTTGAACTCATTCACATCATCGCCCCACAGAGATGGATCGTGGTGCATGCCAACCACATCAACCCACATATTGGTACCCTTTGGGATGACGACATCCCCGACGGCCACATCCTCCCTTGCTTGCCTCTGCGCATTCGGTGCTGGCGAGTACAGACGAAGAACTTCATTCCATACCCATCCCATCTGCATTTGTTAGAAAAATGAAATTGACTAAGTGTACAAGTAAAGTGAAAAATAAGTTGGGCTAGTTAGACTATTACTCCTAAATTTATTTATTTAGGAACTTAGGGTAATATCTAAGAGCCAAACAAAAAAGAAATATGTCTAAATTTACTTATAGAAATCTTATAATCTCGTATTTAATAGGCTCTTACTTATAGGTGTTTGATTAATTGTGTTTGGTGGCGGAGCTAGAAAAACGAAATAAAGTTGATGTGCTCATTGTTGAGCGGGACATATAAGAGCTACATATTGAAAAAAAGTAATCATTAAGACATTTTTATCAAAAAAATATATATTTTTTGATTTACATCTCAATAATTATTTCAAAATGATTAAAAACTGGACATCCTCTTGCAAAATAGAAAGATTATATATTGGGCAATATGTTCCAAATGACATGTATTTGTTGTTGAATGATTGTTTTTTTAATAATTCAAATCAGCACATGATTTATATATTGGCTAATTATTAGCATAATAATATTTTTTTTTTTTTTTTTGCATATTACTGCTATCTACTTAAGCTCATACTGAAACAAAATTATTTTTAATTATTTCATTTGAAGCTCAATTAAATTTATAAAAAAAAAAAAAAACATAGCTCCGGATGTATATCCTGAACTAAGTCATACGCTTTTTTGTGTGTCGCAAGTGAGCTCCCTTTCGATTTTGCAAGGTAATATCCTATCTTGCAAACAAACTAAACATTGTATTTATGTTATTTAGCATCATGTAAAATAAAAGAAAACTTGTAGTAGTTCGATGAAAATATCATTTAATTTAAAAATGGGGAAACAATATAGCTGGATATATTTTGTCAAAAAATAAATCAAATATAAATCTTGTACAATTTTTTCTTATCACTATCCCAAACATATCAAAACATCCTTATACAATTTTTAAAAAAAGGCATTTCCTTATATTTTTAATAAAATATACTTGAAAATATTCTTATTTAAGTTTTCCAAACTAAAGTCTCGCTTAGGCATGCTCTAGCTAAATAAGTCATACTTTAGCAACAATTCAAATGTCATTATACGCCCTTAAATATAATCGATCGAAGTATTGCACATATACTGGTATACATACCTTGGTTAGCCTCCCAAGTATGTCGGAGTTAAGCGGTTCTCCTCTTGAAACCTCCTCAATTTCTTCTCTCAATTGCTTTTGCCACTCAGGATACAAAGCCAACAGCAGAAGCGTCCAAGTAAGCCCAAGCGCAGTAGTCTCATGCCCTCCAAAGAAAAAAGTCTTGCATTCATCTACCAACTCCCTGCTCGTAAGCTCCCTCTCATTCCTCGCCTTCTCCTCGCTCCCAGCAAGCATAAAACCAAGTAAATCCCGCTGATTATTGCTCGCTGAATCCTCCCTTCTTGAGTCTATGATGGCGAGGAGAAGTTGGTCGATCTCCTTCCCGAGTTTCCACGCCTTGTAAGACTGCTTTGGAGATAGAATTTTGCTGAAAGGAACTCCCACGAGACGGTTTGATCTGAAAAGCATGATTTGCAGGGCTTGTAGCTTCTCGAATACTTTCTTGCCACTGTCTTCGCTGATGCCGAAGCTGGTTTTGGCTATGATCTCAGCTGCGTTTCTTATGATGTCATTTTCAACGTCTATATCATGGACGCCACTGGCCACACGGTTGCTCCAGGTGTCCAGCATGTTGGTGGTTGAGTCTACCATCATCCCTATCATAGCCTGCATGTATTGAATTATCGATCCATCATCAACAAACTGTGTACAATATTTTTCATCTACTGCTACATGTCTTTTAACAAGCTCGCTTGTTAATTTATAACATATTTAGAGATAGTAGTGAAATCACATAGGAGTTGCAGATGACTCTTTTATTATGAAAGTTTTTTTTTTTTAGATTTTGAGATAAATCTTTTCACCTTCTTAATTATTGAAAGCCTAGTTTTACAACTGCTAATCAGAGAGGTAATTTTAGAGCTTTTAAACTGGGAATTGGGCACTAAGTTCGCAGGCTTGGCTATGCATGCATCAGAGTGATCAATCAATAAAATAGACAAATGATGGTGGCGTGCAGTACTGTTTGCGCCTTCCCTTTGATTTGAGCTTTTCTATGATGTTGATCATTGGAGGAGGGAGGCACAATAAAAAAATTCCACAAATAAACAGTGCATTACAACTCCATTTTCTTATCATTAGTAAACGTAGGTTTTGACCGGCAAGAAAATTTAGTTGAATAGACAATTGCTCTTTTATCATTCTTTCGCTGATTTCATGCCTATCTTTTTTTTATTTGATCTATTTCTTTTTGGGGCATAAAAGTCTGATTGTTTATAAAATTTATTTATAAATTATATTATTTATCTAGGCATGAAATTCTCTTAAAAACTTGACTTAAGAAATCATGCATAGTACTTACGTTTAAATTATTTATGGAGAATGCCCGCGCAATGATATGACGATGATGAGTCCAATCTTCTCCTTCAGCCATGACCAATCCTTTCCCAAACATGGGCTTCCGATCATACTTGAACACATTAGGCTTGCCCCATTTCTTCCCCATGGCTCCTGAAGTCACTTTCTTAAGAAACTCAGGTTCACCAATGTATAAAAACGGCTCAGTTCCCAGCCAGTATATGAAAACCTTACCTGCAACATACAATATTTAGTGTTTAATTAATCAACAACAAGATTATACGATACAACTATATGCATATATATGTAGACAAAGAGTTCATTTAGAGTGGTTGTAGCTGCTTCTAAAAGCTGCTTTAAAATTATCATAAGATAAGTGAATTGTTTTTTAAATAGTTATGAATATTTGATAACAATTTTCTTATAGCTATCATACACAAATGAGTTTCTTAAAAAAAATTATTTCTCGACAAAAATAAAAGATAATGAGAAAATTTGTAATCAAGCAAAATTGTAATTTCTTTTCTATAAATAAAACTGTGAAAATTGATACCAACTGGATACTAACTTAATAAAGTAAATCTTCTCTGATGCTAACCAAATATTTTCCTCCATGTAGCAAAGTAAGGGAAGACAATGGGATGGATGTTATGGCTAATGCCACGTGAATTTGTTCGATCAACTTTCTTGCACATTTCTCTGAGATTTCCCCATGGGAAGCTCGGCCGAGGACCGTCGAACCGTTGCGGCGCAACTGCCACCTCGCGGCGGTGGGCAAGAGACAGAAAAGAGATAATACTTTACTGAGCAAGAAGAGAAGAATGGCTGTCAAGCTCATGTACAAATGCGATAACTCCATTGAAAGATAAGTGTCTTCGTTTGTGCAGTGTGAAGAAGAGAGAACAATTTGTGAGTACTTATAAAGAGAGATAGAAGAGAGAGAGAGAGAGAGAGAGGAAACAGTCGAAGCTTAGCAGTCTGCGTTCAATAGAGCAAATTATTGACCTTGGAAAGTCAGTAAACGGATGGAATTTGAATGAGAATACTCGCCCGAGTCGGCTCCGCGGATTAGTTGGGGCCGGAAGAAAGCCGTCGCCCGTGATCGGCACAGTTGGCAGTGGAATTTAGATGGGCAATCCGGGAAAAAAAAATCGATAAGTTAAATTTGATAAAAATGTATTTTTAACAATTAATTTTAAACTAATATATGATTATTTAACTAAACTTTTATATTACATTTATCTTGAAATAAAATCAATAATTAAAAATTTTATTCTGATTATTTTTTTAGGATCACCTAAGTTCTTAAGGTTCATGTAAGTAATATTAAAATAATAATATTATGCTTCTTAAAAAACTTAAAGTGAAAATATTTATTTCTTATATGCAGTGCTGATAACTTACGTGGATCAATTAAAAGGAATGAGATTTATTTTATTAATTTTGTGTTGATTAATTCCTATAAATTATAAGTATAACAAATAAAAATTAAATATTTTCAATATGTATTTCTTTGAGGGTAGTGAAGATATAGTGGACGTACTGAGAAGCTTTTTTAATTGAATTGTATATCAATTTGATGTTAAGAGGCTGAATCAGTAAAATAGTACCTGCTGAATGCTTCGGCTATTTAATGCTTAGAGCGGCTTATACATTTTGTTTAAGCTAGCTGTACTTGTATCAGTTGTATGTGAGCTAACGCGCACAATATAAGTAAATTATATTCACACTATAGAGAGAGAGAGAGAGAGAGAGAGAGAGAGAGAGAAGGGCGGTGGCGGGGGAAATTGTTGCATTTTGTGCTCTTTTTTTTTTTTAATATATATCACATAATTTTTATATATTTATATATTTAATATAACTTATTATAAATATATATATAAATATTATATATATGAAAAAGATGTTTTTAGCATTAGCCTACATATAAAATCCAAACACAGATATTTAAAAGTGAACAAGAAAATTCCGAATTTTACGTGGAAAAGCCTCAAAAGAGGGAAAAAATCACCACCTAGAAAAAATCTTTCAATCGCGTTTGAGTACAAAATTTGGATTACGTAATCAGAGTTGAGAACAACAACTATGTAGCCGCTCAATGGTAGTGTAGTGGTATGATGATGACTAACGAATGAGGTCATCATGACGGAGAGATCGATGAGATCGACTCGGCAGCGATCACGGCTGACGGCTTACGCGGCCGGCTACGGTGGTTGACAACGCCGAGTGGTGGCACGATTGTGCGAGGATCTTCAAGCTTTAGAGTTCTCCTCTCTCTTGTTTGGTCCTCTCATGGCGAATGAAACATTTATAGATTGGAAGAGTGACGCCTCAGAATACATGCAAAATCCGAACCACTCCACTTCATCAGACGGCTCAAAATGATTCATTTGATCATTTAATGTATTTTAAGTATTTGAATGCTCAAATGAAGTCGAAATTGTGAGATCTTGGGCTTGTTAGATCCGCCCGTCGAGACACTCGAGACTATATAAACACTCCATATTTGAGGCTATTTAAACCGATATCCCAAAGTTTTCAATGACATTTTAAGTACTTGATCTCAACCACTTTCAACTTCGGATTAGTTTACTTTCACACCAAGATTCGTGCTTCGACTAGTAGAATTTTCAGTGTCATATCAGTTGCCTCACAATTTTTGGATGATATTATCTCAATCATCCAAAAGTATATATGTCAAATACTTGAAAATAACAAATTCTTCAATGAAATTTGCGAATCCATTAACCATACATTTTAAGAGAATAGATCTTCATATGAGCAGAAGATTATGATCATGAAAGCGGGTGTAGGGTCGCGTATGTGTACGGGTATGCGCAGGCCCAAGGTTTCGGGGTTATGGACTCATCCGAACATTTACAAATACTGCAGCAGCTGGTCAATTTGAAGGTCGGACGCCAAGGAAGAGGTCTGAATGGGTCGAACGTCGAAGCGGCACGAAACCACGCCGGTCGTTTCAGTCGACGCTGTTGCCTGAGGTGTCACACGGCCGGGCCGACAGGATGGCGCTGGTCGCATGGTTGGCGAGCTGCTCAGTGGTCGCGCAGAGTCGCACGGGCGGATCACGGCCGGAGATGGAGCTGGCCACGCACACGGGCGACAAGCAGCCATGGGCACGAACCAGATTTTGGCCCGCTCGTTGAGCGATTTTGAATTGCCCGCTTTTAGTAATTTTTGACCTTTTTGCCCCTATAGGGGGGGGGTCTATAAAAACCCCCCTAGAGTCAAGGGAGAAGGCACACTCCTCATATGCTTGAGTGTTCATCTTCTTCTTAAGTGGAGTTTTCGTTCAGAGATGATCAAAGCCCGTAGTTCATATGACGAGGTTCCGATTTTCCCTCGAAGAAGCGCGCGCCTTGTCGACCCACCCGTTCTGAGCGATCGCCCGTAGTTCATACCGGGCAGGGCTCCGCTCAAAGAGGCGCCAATTGCCCTGGTCGAGTTTGAGAGCGATCAAAGCCCGTAGTTCATACCTGGCGAGTTCGATTTTCTCTCTCAAAAGAGGCATCAACCGCCTCGTCTGACCGACCGCAACCGGGCGATGGTAGTTAAGCGAGACCGGCGATGATGGGACCGCTGAGTTATGACGGTGACGGGTGATCAGCCATAGTCGTGGTGACCGGGCGATGATAACCGGCACGACGGGTGGTCGGGCAAGAAGAATCGGCGAACGATCACGCTAAGATCGAGGCCGATAATAATGGGATGACCGGGCGACGATAGGTACGGCGAGATGGCCGGAGAAGGTTCATGGTGACCAGCACGAGGATCGCAGTGATTGGCCAATGAGTGGTTGACAAATGCGAATAATGGTAACACCGGTGGGGATAACCGACACGATGGTGGTGACCGGAGACGGATAGATGGTCGGGGTGACCAGCGATGATGGTCCGACCGTCGGAGATGGTACAATGGTCGACAAGCATTCTGCGATGCAGAATAATTGATGATCGACCTACCGACGCTGCGGTCATGAGGTGGTTGGCTACCGACAGGGTAAAGAAAGAATAGCACCTAGTTGACTGACGACGTTCGGTAGCCGCGGGATGACCGCAAGAAGGTGGTTATCAGAGATGGTTCAGGTGGTGACCGGCATGATCGATCACCGACGGGGTGGTCGGCAGCAGAATCGAATGAGTCGCACGCGGCAATCAGATCAGTCACGGGGATAACCGATGATGGTGGTGACCGGCGTGGGATGGCCTACGATGGTCGTGGTGACGGAGGAGATCACAGCGACCGCGACGGATGATTTTGACCTATCCGAGGTTATTTTTCAGAGTATTACTCAATGACATTAACCTGTATGAAAAATATTGAATTGAATCCATTGAGGATTTTAACCCATCTGAGGTTGTTTATCAGAGTATTACCCGCGACGCTGCAGAAGAAAGAGGTTGAATCAACTGCTATAGATTTTAACATATCCGGTTGTTTGTCAGAGTGTTACCCGATGATGTTAACCTGTATGGAAGAGGTCGAATCAACTCCGAGGATTTTGACTTATCTCGAGGTTGTTTGTCGTGGTGTTAACGACGCTAAATCAGATGGATGAGGTCGAATTGAATCGACCGAGAATTTTGACCTATCCGGAGGTTGTTTGTCGTGGTGTTACGATGATGTTAACATGTATGGAAGAGGTCGGGGAAGTCCACCGCGGACCTTTTGACCTATCTTAGGTTGTTTGTTAGAGTCTTTGCTCGATGATGTTAACGTATGGAAGAGGTCAATTGAATCCGAGGATTTTGACCTATCCGGTTGTTTGTCGAGTTTTTGCTCGGCGACGTTAACCGCATGAAAAGTGTCGATCTATCCGGGTTGTTTGTAGCCTTGCTTGATGACGTTAACCTATATGGAAGAGATCAATTGAATCGCCGAGAATTTTGAACTATCCAGGTTGTTTGTCAAAGTGTTACTTGATGATGTTAACTATGAAAGAGGTCAATCAAAATATCTGTTGTGTAGCCAAAGTTGCTTTAACCTTGGTCTTTTTCATTGGTGACTTGCTTCTAAGCGATAATCAATTAAATATCAATATTGATTTGGATAATCTTTTGAGATTAAGAGTTGCCCCAGTTTTCGATAAAATCTGAAGGAACGAAGTTTGATGAATCTTCATTCTTCGCTTGTGCTTAAAAGCTTGAATCCACCTCGATGGTAGTTTTGATCTGGGAAACTTGGTCACCATACAAGATGAAATAATAGAATCAATTTTCCAATGACATGGCCAAACATGCGTGCTAGAAAATCATTGGTAGAGTGAAAGTTTACTTAGCCTTGTTATAAAATCCAGCACAACACGTTTAAAAAGTGAACAAGAAAACTCCATAAATTTTTATGTAGAAAAGCCTCGAAAAGAGGGAAAAAAATCACGGGGCCTAGCCCAGCAAAAATCTTCCACTATGTATCTATTTCAGAGTACAAAATTTTCTCGATAACGATTACGTAATTGTATGAGAAGAGAACAACAACTATGTAGCCACGAGATACCGCTATGGTATAGATAATGGTGAATAGTGAGGGACATCGATTGATGATGAAGGTCATCATAATGGAGACCGAGATTGCGATCGGCAATGACGGCGGCGACCAAGCGGTTGTTGATGACCGTCAGATTACTGCTTGGAGGATCTTCAAGCTTTAGAGCTCTATCCTCTCTCTTGCTTGGGGTCCCCTCATATGAGGAATGAGGGGCTATTTATAGATTGGAGGAGTGGCGTCTCTGTAAATACATGCAAAATCTAAATCACTCCACTTCAAAACAATCTCTGTTTGCAAAATTGATTACACCGTTAGCTTTAAAATATCAAAATCTATCAATTAAGATTGTTCACACTCAATTCGAACAGATCTGCATGAATGTCTAGCGGTCGAAAGCGGCGACGCGTATTTTGAGCTGAAATAGACATAATTTAACATCGACTTGAATCAAATGGCCTCCGATCGTGAAATGAACTGCGCCATTACGTTCAAAACATTGGAATAATCTTAAATCAGCATGTATATCAATTATATGATGATATCATCATAAAATTTATTATTAAGATTAATTAAATCGCTCAAAAAAATGACTCGATTTAAGTTCCTCCTCTATAAGATCGACGGTTGAGTCGATTTGATCTCATCTGTACGCCGATCCTCTTCAACCACTCCGCTCAAAGCAACTACCTCGCTCTTGATTCGCTTAATCCAAAATCTGCAAGCAAAGGAGGGACACAACTCCTTCAACCGCAAGCATTGGCTCCTATCCTCCACGCCTCGTCTCCATCAACCGCATAGGAACATGACTGGGAAGAACCAGAGAGAACAAAAATTTTGGCCCCTCTTTGATCTTCCTGCCGATCTCAATCTCCCATTTTCCTCATCCGTAATCTTTCGTTCTCCGCTCCATGCTCTTTTTCTCTCTATAATACTCTTTCTGCTCGTTTCTCCACGAAAAAAAATGGTAAGATGACAACAAAGAAAACCGCAAGAGGCCTCATGGTCTCTTCCTTTCCTCGTTGCGTTCCAGGAAAAGAGATCGATCGACCGATCCAATCGCTAACCTATGCGGCAAGGTGGCGGAATCTGAGCTTTCGCCACTGCTATTGCGCCTTCATCGCGACCTTCTTCTTATGGAAGTTCAAGCACCTACTCATGCGGCGACGGAAGAACTTCAATCGATCAAGGTATGGCATACATCCGATGCTCACGATTGCTCATTCTCACACGCCACACTTTCAAGCTCTGCCTGAACTGGTTTATTCATGGAGAAGAACTTGTACATTCACCTCTATCCGTAACCTTGTCGATAACCAAGGAGTGCCTAAATTGTTCTCGGTGTCCATTCGCCCCGCCGCCTCATGCTTCCCCATACATGAGAAATTGCTTCAAACCAATGAAGACTTTGTCCCGCCTATTAATGGTACCTTTCATGGGTGTTTCATTATCGATGTTGAGTTTAATTGAAAATCTCTCCATTAAATGGTGTCGGATCTTTATCCCCAAAATCTCAAGATTCTTATCTTAGTTGCTCTACCGCTCCAATGTGCCATATATTGTGTTATCTAGAATTTTAGCCTGACAAGAGTCATTTATTTCTAATCAAATGG
Source organism: Cymbidium sinense (assembly GCA_021442155.1). Lineage (NCBI taxonomy): Eukaryota > Viridiplantae > Streptophyta > Magnoliopsida > Asparagales > Orchidaceae > Cymbidium > Cymbidium sinense. The sequence goes on from CM038222.1 coordinate 150,768,984, forward strand.
CAAACCTTGATACCAAGCATCACAACTGGATTCACTACCCCTACAGCCAAACAACCCCTCTTTCTTCCCTCGCTTCGCCGCAATCGGAGGAAGCAACACCGTCAAGAGGTGGGTTCTTCTTTCGGTTTCTCGCATTGCATTCCTTGCACTACCTCTTCAAATTTGCTTCATCACAATTAGAGGAAGCAACACTGTCAAGAGATGAGTTCTTCTTTTGATTTCCGGTGTCGCACTCCTTGCATTACATATTCCCAATTGCATATACAACCCCATCTCTCTTTCTTGATCTTTGCAGTAAAATGAGTCAACATATGATCTATGAATGAATATATATATATATATATATATATATATATATATATATATACATATATATATATATATATACATATATATATATATATATATATATATATATATATATATATATATATATATATATATACATATATATATATATATATACATGTAAAAGTTTGAAGGCCTCAACGTGTGACGAGATGAAAAAATGGTCGTGGTATCGCAAGATACCGCTCACTATGCTCAAAAGGTCGTACCGAGTAAGCTAAAATCCGTTAGATGTCGCTCCCTCTAAATTTTGTTTAATTTACTTAAAAAAAAGGAAGGAATGAATATATATTTTATTTATCTTCTTCGTTTGAAGGCCTCTCGTGCTCAAGAGCTGACGAGATGAAAAAGGTGTCGAAAAACACCACTCACGCTCATGTAGAGAAAGCCAAAAACACTCTCATGCCTCCTGAATGGAAATGATGTCAAGAGGTTGCCGAAATTTAGATTATAATTTAAGACTTAAATAAATTCAAATGGAAATTACCTAAACTTAAGTCAAATAAAAGAATATATGATAAATATGAAGATAAATGTTAAATCAAAGAGAAATAGGGGGAGAGCACTTAAAGAAAATTTTGAAAAGAATAAAATACTCATTTAAAAGGCAAGTAAAATTTGGGGAGGCTAATATTAAACTCACAAACTCTAATAGCGATTCTCTATGGCTTAAATTGAAGTAATGAGTGAGTTCTCTTTTCTTGTAAATTCCTCAAAATTAAACAAGCCTTAATTGAAACTTGGGGAAACTAATACTAAACTCATAACAAACTTGTAATAAACTTGAAGTCTATAAAATTTGATATGGAGTTAAAAATGAATCCAATTTGGGTTTAATAACTCTTATGCGAATATGGAGGTGATTATTATGCTAGCTAATAAGCACGAGTAGGGCTAAAGCAATAAACACTGAAATCGGCATAACTTATCAAAAGTGATATAAATTGAATATAATCAAGCTGGGAGAATTGTAAAAACTCAAGAAGTAAACTAAATGCAAGTAATGTTTTAAACTATAATTTAAATCAAAAAAATTTCATCACCATCGAATCTGTAACTCTTTGTACAAGCAGACAGAAGGCGATACTAAATCAAAATCTATAAAAATCATAGAGCTTCCTTCAACCAAAATTTAAGAAATTTCATCCTAATTATGATTTTCAAAATCAATGATTTCATTAATTATATAAAAAATAAAATACCAACATGCTTATAGAGATTTCAAGTACAAATTTTAATGTTCAAAAGTCATAGTATGTTGGAATTAGATAAAAATCTGAAATCAATCTCATAACTCACAAATGAAAACTACCAAAAATTCTTAAATATACAGCATCTACACCCAATCAATGCTTAAATTCAAGTGTCCGAGGTGTCTTGCGCGTTTTCGCTTAGTCTTAGACTGGTCCGGTTAACAAAACTTAAAACCTATAAGAGTTTCAAATTAGTGAAATATCCGAGAAATTAATTTTTGAGTGTAGATCTAATCCTCTTAGCAAAATAGTTGACAAAAAAAAGCTCTTAAACATATTCAAATTAACCAATTTTTCAAATCAAATTAAGTAACAATCTCAAATTGTTTAAATGAAACTCTATCCTTAAAAACTTAAATCAAACTCAATCCATCCACCTTCCGCAATTATTTGTCGGATGTGATAAATTAAAAAAACTCTAGCTCACAAAGGAGCCAATATCAAATCAAGTGTTCTGCTATGTTCCTCAATCAATCACACGCCAGTAAGGATGTGACCCGTGTCCTCTGACTACGAGCTTAGCCAGTAGGCTCCACAGATGAAGCAGTTATGACCAGAGTCCTCTAATCGGGTGATTTGGCCAGTCAGGCTCCATTATATTACAATCACGACCGTAGCCCATATGCTCCCCAATGGCTCTACCTTTTGAGTTATGAATCATAGGGTATATTTGATAGGGAAAACATCCCTCTATCAGCTAAGGTAGACTTAAGTCTGTCTCCTTAAACAAACATCACCCCAGGTCTACAAAGATTTCTTGGACGATGTAACATTTATGTTGCTGATGAAGATCCTTCTATCAGGTTGGGTCGACTACCTCCTCCGAAGTAGGTAGGACCGAAGGTGCAAGAAGTCAAGCTTTCATGAGCCGGCCAAGCTCGTTTGAAATCCAGCTCATTTACTGGTCATTTCAAGTATCGAGCTCGAGCTCGAGCTCAAAGGCAGGCTCGATATATTAAACGAGCTCAAGCTCGAGTTAGCGGAGGCTCGGTTCATTTGTTCATCGAGCCGCTCGGGGGATATGAGAATATTAACCAGCAGAGCGATTAGCGATTCAGCATATCGCATTCCAGTATTCTACCCTAACTATCTGCCTCGCCGAGGCCGAGTGCCCACTCGCCGACTTCCGCATCTGTCGCCTCATCTCCGTCTTAATCGCCACTCACATCAAGTCTCGACTCTCTCCTTTCTCTCCTAGCCTAGCCTCTCTCGTGTCTGGTTTGAGTTCCCTCATCTTCCGGCTTCAATTTTTCTCACGATAGAAGATCGACTTGATCTTTGGCGTTCATTTTTTTATGCTCACATCCGGTATTTCGATTTGATGATGCTTTAGGTGCCATTCAAATTTTTTCTTGTTCTTTGGTTTTGATGTTCTGTGAATCAACTTGTATTCTTTTGGATTATGTGTTTAATGAGTAACGCTATGTTCTTTTATTGTGTAACTTGTGTTGATTATCCACACTTGTTTAGGGTTCATTCGTTCAATGCATTTTATCCTTTATTGTTTATGGTTTTTCGATAGTTTATGGTTCAATTGTTGTTGATGATGGTAAATGTGTGTGAACTTTCGATTTGTGGAAAGGGTTCTAATTAGAGTTGTGTTTTAATTATCCCACTTGTTTAGCACATCATCCTTTTTCTATATATTAGAGTTGTGTTTTATTGGAAAGGGTTCTACTAATCTATTCTCCTCTCTTGGCCAAATTATGCTTCATCATTTTCTTGGAGGATTTATGATTCAAGTGCTAATTTCATCATCGTTCTTCATCTTCCTTCTTACAAAGAGATTGCTTAGAAAAGACATGGAGGATTGGTGAATACTCCTGAATGCTACATAAGGTTTATTTAATTGTATGTAGGTTACTCAAGTTTTATTTGTGCTTAACATCATACTTCATCTTGTTCTTGAGTTGGTCAAAATATTAGTGGCAAAAATAATTTTATTAAGTAGTTTTATCATTTATGGTCATTATCTGCTTCTTCCAACTATTTTAGGTATGATTTGTGATGGACTTCTACCCAAAATCATATGTTCTTTGGTTTTGATTCTATTGTGAATCAACTTGTGATGTTCTTTAGATTAGGTTTAGTGAGTAATGGCTATGTTGGTTGTGTAACTTGTGTTAATTATTTGGATTTTTTTATGTAACTTGTAGGTTGTATTGTTGTTCAACAACGGAAATCAATTTTGTTTAGGGTTCAAGAATCTTTCAATGCGTTTTAACCTTGTTTTATGATTATTTTGATGGTTTATGGTTCAATTGTTGTTCTACTGATTGGATGATGGTATATATGTGTGATTTATAAGAAGAAGTATTTATTAAGTAGTTTTATCATTTATGATCATTATCTCAGTTCTTCCAACTATTTTAGGTAGGATTTGTGCTGGACTTCAGTCACCTAAAATTCATTATGACATACTTGGTGCCTTTTTTTATAATACATGTTATGTAATGGAGCTTCATTATTCTTTTGTTAATTCATTATGCTTTATAAATCGCTATGTTTGGTGGCAATGAAATGATTTTCTATGTTGGTAATCTATTTTGCAAATGAATTAAATTATTGATAAGACGAGTATTGAGTTTTTTATTATTACAAAGTGCAAATATACAATGAGCAATTTGGTATTTTTGAGTTTTTTAATATTTTATAAATCATTTATCTTCTTCATTCATTATGTTGTAATTTATCATTTTTTTTGTTTTAGATTTAAAAATGGCAACACCACCACTTGGAGAGGATGTGTTAGTAAGCAAGGATAATCTAATTGTGGGTGTCCAAATTGATATTGAGGAACGTAATAAAGAATGTAGATGTTAATAATATTGAGGGGAGAATGAAGTTATTAATGATTTGGTTGACAAGGGTGATGATATACCGATCTTGAAAATCCAATTGAATTAAGAAAAGAAAGAAAACATCACGTGTTTGGGAGGAGTTTAAAGAAGTTGTTCTTCCGATGGCCGTAGAAATGTATTCATTGCAAGAAAAGGTCATAGGTAATACCGGTGCAACTACACAATTTAGAGGCATTTAGATCGATGTGTAGCTAGACGACATCGACAAGCAAAATTTTACGCTTTTAGCCAAAAGATTTTGACAGCTTCATTAGAAATAAATCGAGGGATTAACTTCGACAACTTTAAGTTTGATCAAATAAAAGTTAGAGAGATGGTTGCTCATTATATTCGATTAATGAAAACCCTTCTCGACATTGTGGAAGAATTTGATTTAATCTTGTTTGAAGTCCATGTCACCATACTTCTCTAAATTCTCTAGAACAACCGCCGTGGAGATGTGATGCTAGTATATGAAAAGGAAAAAAGAAAATTAAAGCATTCATCGAAAGTATAAATAGAGTGAGTTTTACTCATATTTGGAAATCAAAGAATCGGATATCTTATATGTACCGCACATTATGTAGACACAAACTGAAATTACAAAAAGAGTTCTTAGTTTTTTACATTTACCTCCACATACTCTCCCAAATTGTTGACACATTCTATAAGGCCCTAACTGAGGGGTCTTGAAAATAAAATATTTACCATATCACTTGATAATGCATCAAATAATGATAAGGCTATCAAGTTATTAAAAGATGGTTTACTGATAAGGAAAAATTATTCTTTGGGGAAGACTATTCCATGTATGCGTTGTACATATTTTGAATTTAATGGTGAAAGATGGGGTCAAATGTATAGAATTTGTTGTTGAGAAAATCCGACACGCTTAATTTTATCAATGCTCAAGGTAGACTAATGAAATTTGTCGATGTTGTTCAACAAGCTACAACTACCAACAAGAAAGCTTATCATGGATTGCCCAACACTGGAATTCTACATACAATATGTAGTTGCACTTCAACTAAAAGAAGCTTTATTTTCATACAGCGAGAGGGAGATTACATATTGTAATTGCCCTACAGAAGATGAATGGAATAAAATAGAAAAAGTTTGTGATATTCTTGGTTTTTTTTAATGAGGCAACTAATATCATTTCGTGCAATACCCAACATCTAATTTGTTTTCTCTCACAAATTTGCACTATAAAAAAAAGTCAATGATGGTGCACTATCTCTCGATGACTTCATCAAGCACATGACCTGCAAAATGAAAGAAAAATTTGAAAAATATTGGGGCGAATGCAACCTTCTGATGGCATTTGGTGTAATTATGGACCCACGAATGAAATTTGTTGTCATTGAGTTTGCTTACCCTATGATCTATGAAGGAGATGAAAGCAATCATAATATTGCATATGTTTGTACTTTACTATATGAATTATATGAAGAATATGTTGAATACCTTGAAGCATAAACTGATACTACAAGTAGTGGGACATTTATAGGTGAAAGTAAAAAAGAAGTAGATACCACTGTGATACTTTTGCACAAAAAAAAATAGTGGTTGGCATGATTTTACAACTTATCTATAAAAATCAAGTAGAAGGCCCACCAAGTCGACCGATAACTACCTTGAAGATGGGTTAGAGATAATTCCGTAAGGTCGAAGTGATGTGATTGCTTGGTGGAAAAACATGCATCTTAAATATCGCATACTCTCAAAATGGTCGTTGATATTTTATCTATTCCAATTAGTACAGCTTGTTTCGAGTCAACCTTGAGAGAGAGAGTTGTTGATACTTATCGCTCAAAGCTTGGAGTTGAAACCGTTCAAGCTCTCATATGTGGTCTAATTGGATTCTCATTACGGCTTGAAAGGGAGAATTAAGGTATTTATTTACCTTCAATTATTTTTTTTTTTTAGTATAATTTTTTTAATGATATTAATATTATACTATATTGAATATTTATTAGAAGAGGATGAAGATGAAGAGAATGAGATACCCCAGGTCCTCTACAGAGATAAAGGAAAAGTGGATGAATATGAAGAGCTGACTTTACATGTTTTTTAAATAGACTTTATGTGGTTTATATTTGACATTTAAACTCTTTATAATTTCTGTAGTAGAAATTCTTTGTTTAGTAGACATTTTAAAATGTTATGATTGCACTAAATATTAATCTACACAAAAGTGATAATTTTTGAAAATATAAGAGGGAAATTGATGATGATAGCTATGATGCTAATGATTTTGAAATCAAAATTTATAAAGTTGCTCATACATTCCTTGGATGTTGGTATGCTTTTATTATAGTTGCTCATCTATTGGATGTGTGTCGGTAGCTAAGTCGATACTTTCAAGAGTTGCTCATATATTCCTTGGATGTTGGTAGTTGCTTTAACATAGTTGCTCATCTCTGGATGTCGTTACTTTTGAACATTTTCCGAGCTTGAATCAATGCCCTAGTTTTCTTCTTTGTCTCGCTTTTGCCTTATGGTTGTCGATACTTTTGAGTAGGTGGAATTGAAGCACTTATTGAGCAAGCATTAGTGGACTCTAACTAACTTCTTTGTCTCGCTTTTGCCTTATGGTGGATGCTACTCCTACTATTTTTTTCCTTTAATTATGTTGCTTTCTTAATTCATATTGATGGTTATGATTATATGTTTTGTTGGAGTAGGAATTGAAGCACTTGTTGAGCAAGCATTAGTGGACTTAACAAACTTCTTTGTCTCGATTTTTTGCGATGGTGGTGGATGCTACCGCTCTACTATTTTTCCTTAATTATGTTGCTTTAATTCATATTGATGGTTGGTCGATTATATGTTTTGTTGGAGTAGGTGGAATTGAAGCACTTGTTGAGCAAGCATTAGTGGACTCTAACTAACTTTGTCTCGCTTTTGCCTTATGGTTTTTATGATGTACTATTTTTTTCTGTAATTATGTCATAACCTGCTTTGTCTTGGTTGGGTGTTAATTTTTCACCGCTAATTTTCTCTTTTGCTCTTCCCGTTGGTGCCTGGTTTTTATTGGTTGTTTTTGATGGAGGATATGAGCTCATGTGTTTTTTTTTGTCTCATTTTAGGACTTATTGTTCAAGGTTTCGCTTGAGGGTTTTGTGGCTACCATCTTGCTAGATGCAATTGTGGTGTGGTGTTTCAAGATTTGGTCATGGTATTGACTCCCTATTTATTTCTTCTTGTTTCTGATATTTTCCTCTTTGTTGGTGGTGGATTTGCTATTCTTTGGTCGCCTTGGTGATGGTTTTGATGATAATTTCTGGGCCTCTCTATGGTATGGCTTTCCTCATTTGGTCGCTTATCTCCTACTATTTCTTGTTTGGAGGTTTGCCTTTGATTTGGGCTGTGCTCGAGAGATCCATGGCCTCATGAGTGTTGTTTTTTTCTACAGTTTACAAAAATTCACCCTTTATTGTAGTATTTGCTTTCCCTCTCTATCTTCTTTTAGTAATAATTCACCCCTTCCTTATCGGATGGACTTGATGATGGGCTACAGGTATGCATCGGATGATGGCAATGATGTTTCCTCTATCTTCTTTTAGTCGGTAGCACTATATGTAATTGTAACCCTTCTTCAAGTTTGGATGCTTACATATAATGTTGCTCTTTAAGATGATTATAATTTATAACCAGCTGAGCCTTTTCTTAACTTTATCCATTTTATTTTCTCTTATTCTTTATGCTTACTTAATTATGCCCTTCCTTCCATTGGTATGTTGTAGAATATTTTATGATTGTAATTGCCGCTTAAGATGCTTATAATTTTATTTTCTCTTAGTCTTTATTTTTGATTAGGTGGTTGGATGCTCAAGAGTACAAGTAGGAGCTTTGGATTACTTCTCCATTAAAGACTCTAACATACCGCACATGGATCAATAGAAGATGTTGATTTTAATTTAATTCTATGTTTTCTTTTTTTGTGTAAAATTTGAGAGATTGAATGTTTAATTCAATTTATATGTACCTCTCTTGTTTGAGCATTTAATTTTTTCTTTCAATATTTTGTAATTTTTTTGTAATTTCTTTTCTTAAAAAAAAAATTTACAAAACCTCTTGTAATAAAACAGATACATTTTTCTCAATTTTTTTGTGGTTTATATTTTTTGTAATTTAGAATTTCATATATTTGTAATAAAAATATCTCAAAAGATTCAAATTAATTTAATAAATATTTTAATTTTTTTAATTGCTCTTTAAATTTTTTCGCTCTTTTTAATGAAATTATTTCCTAAACGAGCATAAACGAGCCTAACGAGCTACTTCAATGAGCCAAGCTCGAGCTTCTAAACGTGCCAAGCTTGAGCTTCTAAACGAGCCCACTAATTCGAGCCAAGTTCGAGATTAACTTTTTGTACACGAGCCGAGTTCGAGCTTGGTTTATGTGCTCGAGTCGAGCTCGAGCTCACAGTGTACGGTTCAAGTCAAGCTCAAGCTCAATATGGCTTGAGCTCGACTCAACTCGGTTGCACCCCTAACTGCGACTGCCCAGGATGACGAAACCATAGGATCTAGATCGGGCACGTCATCATTCCCCCAACCATCCCGTTTAAGCTTAAATGATGAATTTCATAATCTAAATTTTGAAACTTTATATTCTGCTACTATACGCCATTTATGCGATCTAACGAAATTGACTCTCTCACTTATCGAGAATTAACTAAGGCTTGCCTATAGGAAACCTGAACAGATCTAAAGTCCTCACAAAATGAGGGTGAAATCTCGCAAGGTCTTATCTACTATTTCATCCGCCTTCTAAAAATTATATTTGACACTTTCAAATCACGCTCTTCAATTCAAAATTTGTAGAGGTCGGAGAATTTTGGAGCCCATATTTCTTGACTCTGACGTGATTCTCTTTCCATCTTTGCCAAATTTGAGCTATAATAATAAAGCATGATAAAACGATATTTAAAATCAATCATCAATGAAACTAGATTTAAATCAATCATTTTTATGACTAATCTGTTGTTCTCAGATATCGATTGATTCCAAAACACCGCTTATCATGGTAGTTGAATATCCATCTGGCTAACACTGTAATCAATACTAGGGATGTTGGAGCTGTCATTCAATTTGATAGTGTAGACTTCAAAGCCATCGCCACTGTAAATAATTCTCCACCTAAAGCATATGCATTTTTGTACACACTAACCTGTGCAATGGAGGAGGACAATTGGAATGGCCACTACTGCTACTGAGGTTCCTCAAAAGAGAGTCTTTGTACTTAAAATATTAATTCATTTTGAGGCGCTAGTCATGAAGAGAGCCTTCACTGGGCAGAAAGTTTCAGTCATACCTGTGAATGCGGCAACCCTGCAAGTTGAACCTTTCGCATTATGAAGGTATGATACTGAAGCCTCCTCTTCTGGAGGAAAATTGAGTAGAAGGCAAAGGAGAATAAACACTAAACTATGAGCTCAGTAGTTGTTGTCTAAATCACAAGTCATACAACCAACCTTACAACCAGAAGCGAGTATTTCTACCCCACAATAAATTTAAAAATTTTGAGATGGGTGAAAAGGAATAGCTCTACTGGTGATGTTAAGCGGTATTTTTGGGCTCAACAGCGGTTAGCTTCAACTTTTATGAAAAAATAACATGAAACTCTATCTACTCGAGCACATAGAGTTCTGAAGGTTATTAAAGAAAAATGTCTTATGAACAACATGTATCAAATGTCAATTATCAAAGAAGTAAAAAATGCTTCACTACAAAAGCTACAATCAATGGTAGTAAGAGCTCAGGACCATTCTAAGCAATTTCTACACGGTGAGCATCGCATGTATTACATCAATGTTTGAGAATCCACCAAAGGTCCAGAAAGAAAATAAATATTAAGGCCAAAGCCTCGAGAAGAAGTTGCAATGCAGAAGCTTCTTCATCTAGAAGCAAGCTAACCCAGAGACGATAGGGAAAGAGAAATTGTGAACTATGTGCTCAACACTCACTATTCAAGTAGAAAATTGTTCAACCAGCTGTGAACCAGAAGTGAGTGTTCCAACCCATAATATATTTGAAAACCTAAGATGACTAAAGTGCATCAACTCTACTGGTCAAATCAAACAGTCCTTATGGACCCGACAACATTAAGTTTCAGCTTCTTCAGTGAGAAAACTCAAAATTGTATATGCAAGAGTGCATCAGGCCTTCAATGTTACTAAGGAGAAATGACTAGTGAAAATAAAATATCAAAGTCTTGTCATTAGGGAGGCTAGAGTTGCTCCTCCAAGGAGACCTTTTCCTACAACCTCGGTAAGATGTCAACTAATTCAAGTCTCGTACGGTAAGCATCGAGGTGTGACACTTGGAACATAGGTCCAAGTCAAAGGTCCCAAAGTGAAATTTTGAGGCCAAAATCTTGAAGTGAAATTCCCTTATAGAAAGGAAATAGCATGACATCTAGACTGTTTTCCCACAAAATTTACTCATTATGCGATAGTATTTAGAGCTGAAGCAGTCTTGCCACTTGAAGTTGAACTATCTTCGCTCTAAGTAACCATTCAACACAATCTCACTCAAGATGAGAATATCTATTTATGGATGGAAGAGCTTAGTGCACTTGACGAGGTCAGGCTCCAAGCTCAACAAAATTTAAAAATCAGTAGAGCGAGGATGTTTAAAGCTTTTGACCATACATTATGGCCTCGAATATTCCAAAAAGGGGAATTGGTTCTGGTGCTAAGAAGTCCAATTTTTCTTAATCGAAAATTTGGTGGCAAATTTGAGCCTAACTTGGAAGGCCCTTTTTTCATTGAAAAGAGGTATACCAAATCCATCTGAAAAGACCAATGCCACAAATTAATGGTCGATACTTAAAAAAGTAACCTACATTCTCGATGTACAATAGAAATCCCCTTGCAAGACAGGAAGCATTTTTTATCATATCTATTTAGGTCGACATCGGGCTTCATGCCAAGATCCCTAAATAAACACACTCCAAATGAAGAACTTTTTCATGAAAATTCTACTATTACACAGGGGGCATTTTTAGATTTTTATATATAGATAAAATCAATGTTGTATGTTAAAATCTCTTTTAGAATATATCAATTCAAATATTGATATATTTGTGTATTTTCATCTTAAAAATTCTTCTAAATATACTTTAGAATTTCCCCTGCAAGACAAAGGGCATTTATTTAGTTTATGTTAAGTTTATTTGAGTTTACGTCGTGATATAAGATGAGATCCTCAAATATATTCTTATTTAGGTTGACATCGAGCTTTACGCTGAAATCCCTAAATATATCCATAATTATTACTATTAAGTTGCAGAGTCTTGCAGGAACAAAAAGAATCTATTTCTATGCATGAAAGGACAGCCCTAAATGTCAAGAAAATTATCTCCGAGATTTGTCAAATTCTGTAGATCAAGTCAAAAGAACTCCCGATTTCAGATGCTTCAATCAACTGAGTTGGAAAAATATCAATCTCTACATCCTAAAGTCTAGGGATTATGGGTTCTAGCACTCAATAAGCCCATAAATGGTCGAGCTCTCCTCACTCAACAAGCTACAAGAAAAGACCACAGTGAAAGAGCCCGCGTTCGTCACTCTAATGATAAAATCACAAACCCACAACAGCTTAAGTCGAAGACTCAAGTAGGTTCTAAAGGTCAAACTCGACAAGCCCAGATGTGGCTGAGTTGCTGACGCTCTCCTCACTCAACAAGCCGTAAGAAAAGTCTGCAATGAAAGAGCTCATGCTCGTCAGCCTAATGATGATAGTTGTTCAATCTCAAATCAAATCCAAATTAGTGATTATAAGCAACCAGGATCCAAGAGATTTTTCTACTTGATCGACAGATCAAGACAATCTGAGAAAACTCTCAATTTAGGGCTGCCTCAAATCAATCTATATATTGCCCGTAGGGTGATATCTCAATTTATTCTCAAATAATCTAATCAAACTCAAAGCACAGATCAAAGCCAATCTTCTCATCAAGTCCGTCAAAGCAGAAAGCACAGGAGCGAGGAAGCAATTCTATAGTCCATACAAAGCCGATGGACAAACTAAAGAAATTTTGTGGTTATTCAGTTTGTTAGTGCACACGTTGCTAGACTAATAACTCAACATTTACCCTATATAACCGGAAGGTTCATATACCCTTCAATGAATCCACAAAGTGAATTCATGGCGCATACACTTCCACTCGACAAGTCAAATCAGTCAATCTTTCATCAAGTCCGCTGCTTAAAGCTAGATGAAGGAATTTTAAATCCGACCAAGCATGGATAAACCAATTCCCCAGTAGAATCCTTCATCAAAATAAATAAGCCAATTCCTCCATCAAACCCAACCAAGCATGAAACTAGGGTTCGAGGAAACTCAAATCTGCAATGACATAAAAGAAAGAGACCTTCAGCAAATTAAAGCAGAGAGTAGATGGTGTAAGAACTCTTATCTATCAAAAGTCGATTCGACAAATCGATCAAGCTGCCATCATGTCAATAAGGCAACATACTAAAGACAAATTCTATCAAAGCGTAAGCTATTTAAGATAAAATGATCCAAGTTCTATGGTCCCAAAGGTCAACCGCAATAACTTCGCTCCATGCACGAATCACATTTATTGGGGGGAATTTGTTGGCCTCCACATATGTGTCATAAGTCAAGTCAAGCCTACAAATCAAATTCGGTGGACTTCGGAGGTGACAATGCGCAAATTGGGGCTCAAAATGCACTGTACGTCATCAAAAATGGTCGAAATGACCTCCGATTGACGAACGGACTTTTTCATTGTGTTCAGAATGTCAAAATTGATCGAAATATAAATTTTTCAAAATCTAACGAGCAATCAATTAAGTGTTCAAGCTATCAATGTATCGACGCAGGCGTCCGAAGTAAAGCTGACGATGTCCAACGACCTTCGCTATGAAACGATGCCCGTTAGCTTTGAAATATTGAAAACTATCAAGTAAGACTGTCCATGCTCAAATCGGATGAGTTGTGCAAATGTCAAATGATTTGAAGTGATAGCGCACAAATCGAGGCTGAAATACACAAGACGTCACCAAAATAACTCAAATGTCCTATGATTGATGAACGGACTTTGCCATCATATTCAAAACATCAAAACTGGTTAGAATATAAATATCATACAACTTGATGATCAACCGATCAAGCGCTCAAGTCGTCAACATGCTTGCATGCATATCGATGTTAGGAGGCACCGACACAAACCAAACGACCTTTGCTCGTGAAATTGATTATTTTGTTAGCTTTAAAACACCAAAATCTATCAATTAGCACTATTATTAGTCAATTAAAATGAGTTTGTATGAATGTCAAGCGGTCGAAAGTGGTGACGCATATTTTGAGCTAAAATTAACTCAATTTGACGTCGACTTGAATCAAATAGCCTCTGATCATGAAACGGACTGCGTTGTTACGTCTAGAACATCAGAATAACCTTAAATTAATAAATATATCAATTATATGATGATATCATCATAACATTTAATATTAAGATTAATTAAATCGTTCAAAAAAAATTGCAGTGGCTCTAATTTAAGTTCCTCCCTCTATAGCATTAAACGGCTAAGCTGATATGATCTCATCTGTTACGGCTCAATCCTCTTCAACCGTTCCCACTCGAAGCAACCATTCTCGCTCGTGATCCGCTCCTTCATCCAATAATCTTGCAAGCAACCGCAAGCGAGGGACACAATGCCTTCAACTGCAAGCATTGGCTCCTATCCTCTACACCCCGCCTCTCCACCTGAACGGATGAGAAGAACCAAACAGAACAAAATTTCAACCCCTCTTCTATCTTCCCCGCCAATCTCCCATTTTCCTCATCTCGTAAGCTTTCATTCTCCGCTTCCATGCTCTCACTCTCTATATCGCACTTTTTCTCGCTCATTCTCCTCAAAAAAAATGGTAAGGACAACGCAAAGAAAACTGCAAGAGGCCTCATGGTCTCGTTTCCTTTCTTTCCCTATCGCTCCTAAGGTAAAGTAAAAGAGAGATCGACCCGATGATCCAATCGCTAATCTATTCCAATGAAGATGGCGGAATCCGAGCTTCTTCATCGCTTCGCTATTGTGCCTTCATCGACCTTCTTCATGGCCGCTCTGGGACAAGCCTACTTTACGTGATTAGTGATAAGAACTTCAATCGATCAAGCACATCCGATGCTGTTGCCGATTCTCATCACGCCACTCCAACACTTTCAAGCTCTGCTGGCTCTGAACTGTTCGTCCATGGAGAAGAATCGCTACTTGTACATTCGCCTCTATCTGTAACCTTATCGTCGGATAACTAAGGAGCTACCATCGCTTGCTAAATTTGTTCTTTGGGTATCCAATTCCGCCCGCCGCCCTATGCTTCCTCAAGACAGAAATTGCTTCAAACTAATGAAGACTTTGTCCGGCCTGTTGATGGTACCTTTCATAGGCGTTTCATTATCGATGTTGAGTTTCTGGAATTGAAAATCTCTCCATTAAATGGTGTCGTTCAATCAGATCTTTATCGCCAAAATCTCAGTATTCTTATCTTAGTTGCTCCACCTCATGCTCCAATGTGTGCCTTCCATATATTGTGCTATCTAGAATTTTAGCCTTGTGACAAGAGCTGTCATTTGTTTCTAATCAAATGCTTTGCAAACCTTGATACCAAGCATCACAATCTAGATCCACTACCACTACAGCCAAACAACCCCTCTTTCTTCCCTCGCTTCATCGTAATCGGAGGAAGCAACACCGTTAAGAGGCGAGTTCTTCTTTCGATTTTCGGTGGCGCATTCCTTGCATTACCTCTTCAAATTTTCTTCCAGGCAATCAGAGGAAGCAACACCGTCAAGAGGTGTGTTCTTTCGATATTCGGCATCGCACTGCTTGCATTACATTCCCAATTGCATATCCAACCTCATCTCTACCAATCTCGACGAAAAAATGAAATAATATGTGTGATCTGTGAATGTGGATATATATATATGCTTGTGTTTCTTTACAGATTTGAAGGCCTCGCGTCAAGAGGCTGACGATGAAAATTTGTGGTGTCGCAAGACACCGCTCGCTACGCTCAAGAGGGCGTACCAAATAAGCCAACATCCCTTAGATGTCGCTTCCCCTAGACGAAATGCTATTGAAATTTTGTCTAATTTCTAGACTTAGAAAAAAAGAGAGGGCAATGAATATATATTGTTTTTTTCTTCTTTCAAGTTTAAAGGCCTCGTCGTGCTCAAGATGGCATGATGAGATGAAAAACCGGTTGTGGTGTCGCTATACACCACTCTACCATGAGGGCATCGAGAAAGCCAAAACACCCGATGCCTACACAGATGATGTGAGGTTGTCTAAATTTAGATTCAAGACTTAAACAAATTCAAATGGAAATTACCTAAACTTAAGTCAAACAAAAGAATATATATGATAAATATGAAGATAAATGTTAAATCAAAGAGAAATAGGCGAGAGCACTTAAAGAAAATTTTGGAAAGAATAGAACACTCATTTAAAAGGCAAGTCTAATATTAAACTCACAAACTCTAATAGCGATTCTCTATGGCTTAAATTGAAGTAATGAGTGAGTTCTCTTTTCTTGTAAATTTCTCAAAATTAAATAAATTTTAATTGAAACTTGGGGAGACTAATACTAAACTCAACAATTGCAATAAAAACTTAAAGTCTATAAAATTTGATATGGAGTTAAAATGAATCTAAATTGGGTTTAATAACTCTTATACGAATATGGAGGTGATTACTACACTGGCTAATAAACACGAGTAGGGCTAAAGCAATAAACACTGAAATCGGCATAACTTATCAAAAGTTATGTAAATTGAATATAATCAAGCTGGGAGAATTGTAAAAACTTAACAAGTAAACTAAGTGCAAGTAGTATTTTAAACAACATTCTAAATTAAAATGTCTTCATCGCCACCGGATCTGCAACTCTTAGTATAAGCAGATAGAAGGCGATACTAAATCAAAATCTATAAAAATCATCGGGCTTTCTTCAACCAAAAAATAAGGAATTTCATCTTAATTATGATTTTCAAAATCAATGCTTATTAATTAGATGAAATTAGCTAAACTATAAATACCTGCATATGCTCGGACATAAAGATTTGAAGTACAAATGTTAATGTCTGAAAGGTTGCACAAGCTAAGTTAGAATTAGATAAAAATCTGAAATCAATCTCATAACTCACAAATGAAGACCTAAATTCTAAATATACCAGATGGGCCGACACTACCAATGCTTAAATTCAAGTGTCGAGATTGCGGGGTTGCTTCTGCTTTAGTCTTAGACGGGTCCAACAAAAAACCTAAAATCTATATAAGAGTTTCAAATCAATGAAATATCTCAGAAACTGATTTTGTCAGGTGACAGTAGATCTGATCCTCTATTAGCAGCTAAACAGAGTTGATAGGATCTAAAGCACTTAAACATATTCAAATTAATTAAATTTTCAAATCAAATTAAGTAACAATCTGAAATTGCTTAAATGAAACTCTATTATTAAAAACTTAAATCAAACTCAATCCATCCACCTTCCGCAAGTGTTTGTCGAGGGTGACAAATTAAAAAAATTCTAGCTCACAAAGGAGCCAATGTCAAATCAAGCGTTCTACTATATTTACTCTCAATCAATCTCACGCTAGACGCGGGTCATATATCCTCATGCGTTGCAAGAGCTCCACGGATGAAGCGATAACCGAGTCCTCGACGGGTGATTTACCATTTATTATATTATGATCACGACGATGTGATGCTCCCAATGGTTTTGCCTTTTGAGTTGTGAATCATAGGATATACTTGATAGGCAAATCACGCCTAAAGTGTAGACTTAAGCTTGTCTCCTGGGACAAACACCACCCCAAGTCTATAAGGATTTCTTGACGTAACCCATGTGTTCTTGATGAGGATCCTATGTCAGTTCACTACCTCCTCCACTAAATAGACAGGACCGATCTCCGGGATGACAACCATAGGATCTAGATCGCACGCCATCATTCTCCCAACTATCCTTTAAGTTAAATGATGAATTTCATAATCTAAATTCAAACTCTATACGCCGCTAATACGACACATTAAGTAATCTAACTAGCCTTAATCGAAAGTTCTCTCACTTATTGAGAGGAAAAATAAACTATAAGGGTTTACTATAGAAACCCGGAACCATCTAAAGTCCTCACAAAATGGGGTGAAATCTAATAGTGTCTTATCTACTTCCATCTGCCTTAAAAATTACACCTACACTTTTATATCACACTCTCTTCAATTCAATATTCTCGAGAGGTCAGTGACGAATTTTCGGAGCCCACATTCATATTTACAAAAAAAAATACTTTTCTTATATCTAAAATAGGCATTTTACTTTAGAAATAATAATGAAAGTATTATTTTTAATATAATAATAATAATTTAGATGTTGTTTAAGTAAATATAAAAATTTAGATATAAGATGTATAAATATATAAGATTTGTGTACTATGTATGTAAATGCTCCTAAAATTAAATAATATTATAGAAATATTACATAATTTTTATGTATTTATATATCTAATATTTAAAATTTTATATTTATATTTATAAAACTTTCTTATAAGTTTCTCTTCTAAAAAATAATTGATGATAATTTTTTAGAAGTGATATTAAAGTATTATGTATGTTAATATATATATATATATATATGTATATATATGTATATATAGGTTAGTGTGGTATATATGTAAATTCCACTAAAATTAAAATTCATTGCATAAACAAATTCAAAATCGTTGAATCATTATTTCAACAATTTTCCAATTACAGACATGATTCGAAATTAAATAATTACAAATTCTCCAAAAAAAAAAATAGCACAAATAAGTATTTTTTTCACTATCAAACAGGTAAAAAATCAGGTCCTCTATGACTATCAAGATTACTGAGTCCGTATATTATTTATATTATAATAATCTAATTCATTGTGAATGATTAGGTTTATTATTATTTTTGATAATAAAGAGATTTTTAATGTTCGGGAAAAAGTTGGAGTAGCTACATAAAAATAAGATTAGAAAGTCCTAGATAAATACATAAAGCTACCGTCAATGATCCATAGAGAATAGATATTAGATTAATTTATTTTAATAAAAGAGGTAACAAAAAAAAGACTTGGTTAAGATGTATAAAAATGACTTTAGTATACTTTAATTAAATCAAAATTTGAACATTATGACACAAAATGAATTTTCATAGTTGCCTACACAACTTAGTGAGATAAAGATTTATTGTTGTTGTTGTGGTATTAATCATTCAGAATTGTAAATATGACTTAAATCATTAGAGAGATTTATATACATAACACTTTAAATAATTGCATTGATATATCTCGCACTTAAAAATATTTTATTTATTTATATAATATTTAAATTCTTTTTAAAATATCCAAATTAACCCTCCGTTTATCTCCGCCAGTGGCTTCGCTAAAAAAATCATCTTTGAACCCCTTGCTTGCATGAAAGAACCTTCCAGTTAGAACTCGTTCATACTCGTTCCTTCTATCCCCAAACTCACTCTCACCAATTCGTCCCCAAAAAACAAAAAAAAAAAACCTTTATTTTTATGGGGTTTTAGGGTTTAAAAAATCTACATTTAAAGAAGATTTTTTACTTTTGAGCGTAGGAAAACTACATTCGAGGGTTTTAAAATATTGCATTCAAGATAAACATGCAGTTAAAAAGATGTATTGTATTATTTTGTGAAGCTTAATTATATTGATCAATCAGAGATTTATTGTCAACTCTTTCATCATTTTTACTAGGCAAGCTCGATGGCTGCTAGCTCATTAGGAGTCATGGGCAGAGCACCCCCTACTCAAGAGTTTAGGGCAAAGTACCAAAAAATTTATTTTGGTGCATAGTGTCTCATTGCGATGAAAGCCTTGGTTTTAGAGAAAAAAAAAACAATATCTCAGTGTTAAGAGGTCAGTGCCACTGCACCAATATTTGTGGGATTGCACTAAGAAGATGATGAAGCAAACGTCTTATCATAGCAACAGGCAACACTAGAATTCAGACACCAAAGCAAAAAAAACAACAACAAAGCCAACACCTTAGCGTTGCAACAAGTAGTGTCGCAATGTTAGAACAAGTATAGAAGAGCTGAATAATAAAGTTGTTAGTGCCTAGACGCTATCTCATGGTGTCGAGGCACTATGAATTTCTCAGTAATTATCTATATTGTCTGGACTCCGCACTTAATATATAGTAATTAATCCGAATGGTCTAAACTCCAACACTTAATATTTTCTCAGGTTAGTGAGAACAAGTTTGTAGAATAAGCGGTATGTGCAAATGTCTCAAATGGCTTGTAGGGTAGAGTCATCGCGTCCTATTATCATGGTCAAGTGGTTGATCTCTCATACACCTTATAGACAATATTCTCCATCAATGTTGGGATTTTATTAAAAGATTTAAATGTTTTCCAATACATGTAAGAATAAGGCAACATATGTGATAAGGTTATATATAATACTTTTTATGGGAATAAAGCTTCTTTTATCATTTAAATTGTCTTTTAGAACGCAAATAAAAATAAAAATACAAATTCAATACTTTTATAAATTATATGAAAAGTAAATACGTAAACTATATTTTCTGTTTGATAGAAAGTAAAAGAAAATAATTTGTATAAATATTTTATAATGAATAAAGTAAATATTTGTATTATGAATACTTATTATATGTAAATTAATTATAATTTATTCACTAATTAAAGTATTCAATTAAAAAATAAATATTATCAAAAGTATAGATAAATTATAAATAATTTTTTTTCTTGACTAAAAAAATAAATAAAATCAAATACAAATAAAATTTATTTCAAATATTTAATTATTAGTAATTAATTTACAAATTTTTTAAGATATTAATTATTAGTGTTATAAGTAAATAAAATTTGAATATTATCATTTTATACATAACCCAAATTTATATATATATATATATATATATATATATATATATATATATATATATATATATATATATATATATATATATATATATATATATATATATATAATTTTATTACTATATTAAACATTAATTAATTAATAGGAATTTTATTAAATAAATTAATCGTCAAGATTTAATATTTATTTATTAAATAATTTTTCTTTAATAAATAGTTTACTCTTTAATTATTTTTTACTAAATAAACAAAAAATTAATAATTATTTTAATTTTTGATTTATCGTGAATTATTTATCATCAATTTGAATAAACATAATTATATTTACTAAATCTTAATTGTTATATTATTTATTTTAAAAATTAAAATTAATATTAATGATTCAGAATTAGAAAAAATAAAAAAATAAAAATAAAAAAAGTTTTCCAGGCTCACCTCAGCTCCCAAAAGAAAAAAAAAATCTTTTCCATAAACGAATACGCTCGTTGAAAGATTTCGCTTACACAAAATTACTAAAAGGAAAATGAAATACCTAAAATTTTACATAAGTAATATTTACTAACCAAATACTAAAAGAATCAACGTGATTAATTACATTACACTCGTTTTACCTAACCAAAATCTTAAGACGAATCATTGAATGCTCTTTTTTATGCATTGTTATACATGACTGAAATTGATCCACATAAATCATTATATCGTTTTAATTCAAATAGATACATCCTTCTATGCAGTATGAAATGAGATCTACTTTAGACAACATGCATGATGACTTACATTAACTTGCAAGAATGGAAGATAAATAAATTCTCTGTCACAAGTCTCAAGTTGGCTTTCTTAACTGAAATATAAGAATAAGAGGTTTCCATGACGTAACCTTACTTCGAATTTTTTGTTATCTTGTGTTACAAGAAAGCAATCAGATGTTGAAGAATTTAATATATTAAAAAACTTTATGATGTAACCCCTAAAGGATTTAAGGAAGGAAATTTGCCAATTTTTAAATTTCTTAAAAACCCGATGGAATTTATTTTTAGCAAAACCTTTATCAAAAAATTTCTTATAGCTAGCAAATAAAAAATTATTCATAATCTATCAAAGACCTGATTTAACTCGCTAATTTAATGTTCTATCTCATCTCTCAATTTCGTAATTTTGGGAGCCCTCGTTAAAAATTCAATAGAATATAGTTCAATTTCTTTTATACTGTATTCTTCTTCTTCTTTTTCTTTTTTTTTTTTTTTTCTAGCCATACCCAAGTTATACTAATTTCAACCCAGCAATCTTCCACTATTAAAATCATAAACTCATCCTAAAAAATCAACACATCTTAATTCATGCCCTATCATTCATTCAGTATGCTTTCTTCCACTAATCATCCTGACTTTTAGCTTTCTACTGATAGAAAATCTAACTAACCTTTTGCCGCTTTGTACAGCAACTGATGACCTAAATTTTGTTGTATGTGGATGAGGTCTTACCCATCACTTATCAACCTCTCAACTTTAACCATTTCTTATCTACCGCTCATCAAAATCAAATTAACTTGTAAGACTTAGTTATTTGTTGGCCGTCAAATTCTTCCATCTTTACCCACTCCTCTCCATGAGCTGTCATGGCTGAGTTGCTACAGTTAAGAAACACTCAACTTTACGTAAAAAAAATACATGGTAAACAACTACGGTTGTCTTTTGTTATTTGGACGTTAGCTGTTTCTTGTAGTAGAAGGAAAAAAACTGATTCGAATTCCAGACTAAAGGTTAAAACTAACTGACGTACTTAATTAAGTCCATAGTATTAATTAATGCATGATTAATTTACTAGTATTCTTTCTTCTTCTAAAGATATGCTTTTTGTTGTACAGAGTTGGTAGTCAATATATCTTCATCCAGTTAATAGCTAACATTTATTTACTAGGTCTAGACGCGTATTTGGATTTATCTCAGCATGAAATATGTAAATTTTGATTAATATATGATTTATCGAGAAAACTATGTACATACTACTTATATTTCTATTATTTAGTTGTTTAATATTTAAATAAAAGATAGTGAACTCTTGTATATATAGCAAACAAATGTGATTTTGTTATGCGATTAATTCTATATTTAATTAATAATATTGTAATTATATAGATACTTAATTATTAACCTTTATATTAATTGATATATCTTCCAACTGTATTTTGTTGTTTCATCTGATAGTTTAAACTATGTGAAAAGCTCTCAAAATAATTTTTGAAAGCCACATATTTGATTTTATATGCTCATAATATAAGCAATGGATTAGATGTCTGCTTTTAATAATTTTGAAGAAATATATTTGCAAAGTTCATTTAAGATAGAAATTTTTTCATTGAAGAATAACCTTATGTATTCTTGAGCTGCTCTTATTAAATCTATGAGGAGAAGTAAGGTTTTTAATCAAATATACTAAAGTGTGATAATTGCAAAAATATTATTATCGTACTGTTTTAGACGAAAAGAATTATAGTACTTATGACTCCTTGAAACATTTCTATAATCATTGTAACAAATAGCTGCAATCCCCCAAACAGACTCTAAGATCTTAATATACATAATATTTTTAGTACAACAAATATTGAACTTCTTGAGATATTAACTATTTTTGTCTGCTAATGGCTTACCGAATGGGGATAACAGAAAGAACAAAATCCAGCCGGAGCCTGATATTCAGATCTGTTTTATCTTAAAGCTTTTACTGTTAATTTTTTTTTAATTATTTCAGAGTAAGAATTTTCCTCGCGTTTAATCCTTTTTTTTTTTTCGACAAATGTATCGTATTAATCTTTTTTAATTTTGTTGCTCTTAATAAGTGTAACTTCAAAGTGCACATGAATTACTGAATATTATTTTATTATTTTATGATTTGTTGTATAAAATTTATACAACAACAACAACAACAAGCCTTAATCCCACTATGCTACTGAATCCTTCGCCTCCATTTGTGTTCTATTATGTGTCCTCATCTAATTCAAGTATACTAAGATCATTATTTATACATCTTAACCAAGTTTTTTAGGTCTACCTCTACCTTTCTTAACATAAGTAAAATCTACTCTCTAATCTCATCGGACGCGACGCTTTATGTGGCCAAACCATCTAAGGCGACTCTCCTAATCTTATCCCACTGAGCTACTCCAACTTTTTCCCGAACATACTCATTTTGCATTCTATCTCTAAGAGTAAAGCCACTCATCCACCTAAGCATCCTCATCTCTGTAACACTTAACTTAGTCTTATGCTTCTCTTTTATTGGCCAACATTCTGCACCATAAGTCATTGTCAGTCTTACCACCAGCTTATAAAATTTTCCTTAAGTTTAAGTGGAATTTTTCTATCACATAATAGGCCGATGCATTCCTCCACTTCAACCATCCAACTTGAATTCTACTAATAACATCTCCATCTATTTCACCATCATTTTGGACAATAGAGCCTAAATATCTCACCACTCTTATTAATGACTTGATCACCTAAAGTCACACACTATCACTAAAACTTCTACAACTAAAATTACACTCCATATATTCGCTTTTAGATCTACTTAAACTAAAAAACCTTTAGACTCTAAAGTTGACCTCCATAATTCAAGTTTCGTTGGACTCCTCTAGTCTTATCAACAAGAAGAATGTCATCAGCGAAAAGCATACACCAAGGTACATCTTCTTGTAAATGCCTCGTAAGAACATCCATAACTAAAGTAAAAAGATAAGGGCTTAATGTTGATCCTTGATGTAATCCAACTGAAATAGGAAAATATTTTGTCAATCCTCCTTGTGTTTGGACACAAGTAACAGCTCTAGTATACATATCCTTAATGACTTGAATATAACCAATATTAACTCTTTCTCTAGAACTCTCCAAAGAACATCTCTTGAGACTTTATCATAAGCTTTCTAAATCAATAAATATCATATGTAGATCCTTCTTACTTTCTATGCTTCTATCAACCCTCTTAATAAATGTATAGCATCCATAGTAGATCTACCGCATGAAACCAAAGATTGTGAGAAACTGTATCACATCGTAACCTATGCTCAATTTCTTCCCATAATTTTAATGTATGGCACATTAACTTAATTCCTCTATAATTTGCACACTCTTGTGCATCACCTTTATTCTTAAATATAGGAACCAATAGACTTTTCTCCACTCATCCGCATCTTTTAGTCTTTAAAATAACATTAAAAAGATTTGTAAGCCAAGAAATTCCTTGATCTCCTAAACATTTCCACACATCTATTGGAATATTATCCGTCCTACCTTTTCCACATTTCATTTTCTTTAAAGCTTCACTAACTTATTTACTAATACTGACATGATAGAAATGAAATTCTCTATTATTGTTTAGGTATTAAGGTTGCTAAAATCAATCATTTCAGATCCTTCATTGAAAAGTTTATCAAAATATCTCATCCACCTATTTTCAATATCTTTTCTAAGAAAAGCACTTTATTATTTTCATCCTTAATACCCACTTGAACTATGTCTTTACTTCTCCTATCTCTTTTGTTTGCTAACTTATACATACATCTTTCACCTTCTTTGGTATCTAATCCATTGTATAAATCACTAAAAGCTAAATTTTTTTGCAACATATATTGCTTTCTTAGAATCTCTACAGCCACTTTTATATCTTTCCCAATTCTCCAAATTTTACATCTAAACCAAGTTTTATAACAATGCTTCTTATTTTTATCTTTTCTTGCACACTCGACTCCCACCAACTATTCTTATTAAAAGAAGCTTTTCCTTTTGATTCTCCAAGCACATCTTTAGCAACTTGCTTAATTTCACTTGATATTTTTCCCACATAACGCTAGATCTTTATGAACACCCCAAATTCTAATATCTTGTAGCTTACTTTAAAATATTTTTATTTGTGTTCTTAAGTGTCCCCATCTAATCCTGGACAATAATTTAGTTTATTTTTCTCTTACAACCTTTCATCTTAAAATCTAAAACTAATAGTAATGTTGGGTACTTAAAATTTCACTTGGTATGACCTTACAATCTTTACAATTTTAAACGATCTATTTTTCTTATCAAAATAATCAACTGTGTTTTACTAGATCCATTTTTATAAGTAATAATATGTTCATCTCTTTTCTTAAAAAAGTATTAGCAACTACAAAATCATAAGCTAAAGCAAAATCTAATATAGTCTACCTTCTTCATTAGTAACTCCAAATCCATAACCACCATGAATACTTTTAAAATCTTCTACTACTCTACCAACATGTCCATTTAAATCTCCTCCAAATAAATTTTTTTCTTCAAGAGGTATATGTATTAATCCCTCTAATTCATTCCAAAATTTTTCTTTTGCGCTTACCTCCAAACCTACTTGAGGAGCATAGACACTTATAACATTGATAATCTTAGTATCAACAATAATCTTTAAAGCTTTAAATTATCTCCACATCTATTAATACTTATAACATTATCCTTCAAACTTTTATCTATAATCACACCTACACCATTTCTAGTTCGACTTTTACCTGAATACCAAAGTTTAAAACCTAAACTATCAATCTCCTTGGCCTTCTCACCAACTCATTTAGTTTCTTGAACACATAAAATATTTATCTTTCTATGAACCATAATATCTATTAATTCCATTAATTTACCTGTAAGAGTACCTATATTCCAAGATCCTAACCTAATTCTAGTTTCATGGACTAACTTCTTTTGCATCCGTCCAAAATGTGGGAACCCTTGCTTATTTAACACACGGGGATCGTGACTCCACATTTTTTTACTATTGGCCATACTGGTAGCCAGGGGCCTAGCATTAACACAATGATTTAAAGGATTCATGTCATGATTATTTCGACAAATTTATATTAAAAATAAATTAATTATAGACTGTCTAATTAAGTCATTTCTTGCAGTTTAATTTAGAATCACAATAATACATTGAATTCTGTAATTTCCTAATAAAAAAAACTGCAGCAATAAATTTGTTTGCATTAGTTGAAGTTTAGCTGTGTGATTGCATGGCCATTTTTAAGTATGGGATAAAGAATTGTTATTTTAAATTATCCAACGTTGGATGAATCTCTTGAATTATAAACAAATGAGCCTGCAGTGTGAAATATTTAATTACATTGAATCAGTGCAAACAGTATTCTCAAAAAATAAAATTTAAATTTATTAAAAGCATTATCATAGCCATAAGAAATTCTCTTTAACTAATTTCAATTGACCAATCAATAATTTTATATCGTATTATAAGTAATTTTTGATAATACAATTTGAACAACAAGTAATTTTTATTTATATCAAAATTACTCAATTGCCGTAAAATTTGCTCATGGCAATGACCTATTTGTCCGATAGATATTCAATCATCTAATAGAGATTCGACCACTTGAGATTTATTTTGATTGTTCCATAGATCAACTCTAAGATGGCCCATTTAGCACTAACTTTTAGCTCTTAGAGATTCAATCATATATCAATCATGTAATGCATTCGATAAATTACAATAACCCTCCATATTTTAAAGTTAAGAAGAGCAAATAATTTGAATGTTTAGCTCTTCCTAAAATAGTTCTTCAATATCATCAATAAAGAATACAAATTTATTACTTCTAAATTAGGTTGCTTCTCTCTATATTGTTCATCAAAACTAATCATCATTTTGTTATATTGGACTCATTGCATCCCTCATTAAAGCACATAAGACCCAAAATGATCCTCTTTGAATATTGAATGTTGATTCATGCATTGTTATTTCATCACAAACATATAATTTATAATAGTTCACTTATTTTAATTTAATAAAGAATATATATATATATATATATATATATATATATATATATATATATATATATATATATATCATTTTTCTTTATATAAAAAGATGTATGTCATTTTTAAAAAAAATTAATGATAGTGATATTTTTATGAGATATTAAAGAGTTAG
This sequence comes from Cymbidium sinense, assembly GCA_021442155.1. Classification (NCBI taxonomy): domain Eukaryota; kingdom Viridiplantae; phylum Streptophyta; class Magnoliopsida; order Asparagales; family Orchidaceae; genus Cymbidium; species Cymbidium sinense. The sequence goes on from CM038222.1 coordinate 150,796,318, forward strand.
ATGACATTTATGTAAATATTAAAGTTTATGTGTTAGAATAAAAATATATAAAAATTCTGCTATATGTATATAAAAGGCCCTATAATCAACTCCTTAAAACTACATTGCTTCATTATTGATTGTCCGTTGCTTTGGTGCAGCAGCAGAGGTAAGGTGTCCAGAAACTATATGAAGCAATAGATATAACAAGGCTTAATTGAATTCACATTTAAATTTTCTTCAATGTAAGGGACAGGAATAAGTTGCAAACCCTTACAAATAATTTAAACAAGGAGAAAACAATTTATTGCAACTTATTCAAATAAAGTGGTAAGCATTTTCTTAAGGTGATTTGATTTTCAGCCTTTTAATGATATAAATTATCTAATCAAGCAATATGAAACTTAATGGTCATAGAACTAGAAATGTAGTTTTGGATACTACAATCCAGACTAGGTAAAATAGATATCACATATTGTGGTGTTTATTTTCGATTTATGTGTATGAGGGACTCCATGCAGATCTAAGGGTGTACTTATTGAAGTGATCGGATACGACATTAAGAAATAGTGACTATCTCGAAAGATAGAAATCACTATCCTACAATGGACCTAATAACCTAATAAGGACTCCTAAAGTATGATGGGTCTTCAAATATACCAGAGATTTTTACCCTACTTTATATGGATGAATAAAGTAGGGTTTATTTAAATCGAGTTCTAAAATTTTCTATGGGGGCAAGTCCCATAGTTAATTACATCCTAAGGAAGATGAATTTCTTAGGAATACTCTCGATTAAAGTAAACAATTGTTATCTCCAAATATTTCAACGATGAGACTATCAATAAATTGGCTATGTTAGAGAATTAAATAGGATAGATAAAAAAGGAGAGACTTATTATTGAAGCCAAAAAGAGATGAGTAGGGGATGTTCATGATACTAGGAAACTTAGTGAGTATTCCAATCTATCCTATGGTTGGGCTTTATATATTTGAAATTGAAGAGAATTATATATTTGAGTTGAAATTTTATTAGAAAACTATGACTTATAATCCCATAATACAAGGTTGTAGAAATGCCTAAGAGGTGAGGATTTATGCTTGTAGCCCGAAGGAAACAATAACCTGAGATCCTAAGTGTAGGGAGCTTTAGTGAGGGCCAAAGCACGTCCTAAGTCTAAACGAAGATGGATATATGATTTACCTCCACAAGAGAGGGTAAATCACCCATTGATGAACTTATAACACAGTGGCGTGACTAACTCCTCCTATGTTTTGAAACCATGTGGTCAAGTCATATGATTTTGCAAAATAGTTAGGTTATTTTTTTATTTAGAAAGAGACTAAAGTCCTTAAATCCACTTCCTAAAAGACTAGAGCATGAGTGGTATGAACAATGATTTAATCTAATACAAATCTTTTCAATTTTTCTTTGATTTTTTTACTCTTTATTTTGACAAAAGTTGTAGGATTTTTAGATGTTTAAATGCATGACAAAATATGGTTATTGGCTAAATCAGAAGAAGGAATTGTTTTCCACCATATAGGAGACTCTCAAAGGTCGAGTCTTCCCCTATCGTGCAAGGATGGAAACCCTCTCTTAGCAAAAGAGAGACAAGATGACATGCATGATATTAAGCATAAAACATCTAAGTAAGGGGTTACTAAATCTTTTAATTATCTTGATTTAATGCCTAAGTTTTATGTGAGGTTATGAGTTATTTAAAAAATTTAGTTATGAGTTGTAGTTGGGGTAGAAAATTTATTTATTTTCCTAAGATCCTAACTAGATCGAGGCTATACATTAAATTACCATATAGAAACTAAGAAAAGACATACCATTTATATTATGCAATTGTAAACAAAACATCAAACAATTTATAAAATTGTGGTGTTAATTTTATTTCTCAAACTCTTGGGGGAATTTGAAAAATAAAAATTTGGTTGTGTATTATTGGACACCACATAGATTTGCAGATGTTCTCATTAGGGTGATCGGGTACATATTGAGAAATGATGTACTATCTCGAGAGATAAAAGTCATCATTCTACAATGGACCTAATCACCAAATAATAACTCCTAAGGACAATGGGTCTTCGAATGTACCAGAAATCTTTTCCCTACTTTACATGAAAAAGTAAAGTAGGGTTTATTTTAAATTGAGTTCATTAAGTTCCCTATGGAGGCAAACCCCCATAGTTAATTACATATTAAAGAATGAGATTTTTTTAAGAATACTCTCGATTAAGGTAAAAGATCGTTGTCTCAAAAGATTTTATATATAAGACTATCAACAAATTGGTTATTTTTGAAAAATCAAGTGGGATTGATCAAAAGGAGGGAGTTATTATCGAAACCAAAAGGAGATAGGGGATCATGTGTTACTAGAAACAGTAAGCATCCCAAACTATCCTATGGTTGGATTTTATATTTTTGAAATTTGAGAAGAATTTTATGTTTGAGTTGAATTTTTATTAGAAAACTAAGGCTTACAATTCTATAATACAAGGTCATGAAAATACCTAAGAGGTGAAAATTTATGCTTATAACCCGCAAAGGGAAACAACAATCTCAGAACCTGAATCTAGTGAGCTTTGGCGAGGGCCAAGGCATGACCTAAATCTAAAGCGAAAATAGGTATTAGATTTACCTTCATAAGAGAGGATAAACCACCCGACTATTTGGACTTACAACAGCCTGGGGGTGGCCGCCAACTAACTCCTCTTACAATTTTAAATACATGTAGGCAAGTCTTATGCCTTTGTAAGATGGATAAGTTATTATTTGTTTAGAAAGGAGACTAAATCCTTAAATACACTCCTAAGAGACTAGATCATGAAGGGTATGAATAAATGACTTAATCTAATGCAAATTTTGTTAAGTTTTATTTTCATTTTTGGATTATTTATTCAACACAGACTATGGGATTTCATATGCCTAATGCATGAGAAATTGGTTATGAGCCAAAATCAGCAAGAAGGAGGTGTGTTTCCACCATGGCTCTCAAAGGTCAAGCCATTTTCTCTGGCAAAGGTGGAAGCCCTCCATTAGCAAGAGTGAAGGAATGCATTTTTATGCATTATTGACATAAAACATCCAGCTAAGGGGTTGCTAAATCTTTCATTATCTTGATTTATGTCCTATGCTTTTTTAGGTGAAGTTATGAGTTATTTAATTTTAATTTTGAGTTGATTAATTGGATAGAAAATTTATTTTTTTTTCTGAGAGCCTAATCACATCCAGGTCATTCATCAATTAATGAAAAAACTAGGAAAAATATGTCATTTCTAATGCATAAGCTAAACAAATATCAAACAATTTTATAAAGCTAGTGCAAAAGAATAAGAGGCTGATGTGATCAGGTACCACTGCACAACCCAAAAAAGAAAATGGGTAGCCGAGCTCTACCCTTATACAACCCTGATTATAAATGAATAATTATAATTTAAAAAGGAATTCATGTTATAGGGGTCTTCATTAATTCATTCCTTCATTTATTTATTTCTTTCTTTCTTCATTTCTTTCTTCTTTTTAATTTGGCTTGAGATGTAGTTTTCTCCAAGGCTTCACATGGTACATAAGACATGGTCTTATGACCAATGTTCACCTTATTTCCCCCATAACATTCATTCCAAATCTTAATTGCAAAAATTACATGGTATTATGATAATAGCCACTCATATTCTTACTTTAGTCAAAACATGCAATTTGACATAAAGAAAATATTTTATTTAATTGATTTTTCAAAAGAAATGAATGCATGATTTCATATGACACACAACATTTAGCATGCTTGGAAAGAAATAAAGTGATGTAAGAATATGACTTCATTCACCCTAATTAAGTGAATCAACATTATTTAAAGAGATTTTTATTTTTATTTGTAATTTGATTTGACTTGAGAAATGTGAAAAAGTTTGCTAGTCCTAACTCATTCCTCATGTGTGAATTGATTTAGTTTAATTTTAGAATAATTAGATTGATTTTATATTTTATTTAGGTTAATGTATGAATTAAATCCGTTAATTACCCTTTACCTATACCACTTTAACAAAATTAACCAAACAATTATGAGCCAACATATCATAAGCAACCACATGAAATTTAAATTAGCAATGCACCTAAGAAATAAAAGGGTCTAATATAATTGGCTCACAATTATTAATTAATTAAGCTAAAGGGTTTTCATTAAGTACTTTCATAACCTTCCCACACATGTGGGTTGGAAATGATTTCCTCAAATTTATCTTAGGATTTTGAACACCTAAGGATCTACCCAGCAAGAGATGGATTAATTTTAGATTGATTTTGAAAGTTTGATTAGACTAATTAAGTAGATCATTAGTGGATTAATCCTTAATTATGTTTGGATTAAGGAAGAAAGAGGGTTTAAGGAATAACTTAGGAAAAATATCCCAAACCCATTCCATAAACCTCCTCCCTACTTAAATAATGTTTAATTATCTCAATTAAGAGATTAAATCATTATTCATATGCTTAATTACTCTTAATTATATTAAGGGGGTGATTAAGAGTTCATTAATTATTATTCTAATTAACTCATTAATAAATTCCAAGAAAATTAAGGGAGGCAGAAGTCATCCCACTAAACATGTCTGAGAAATTTGGAATTAATTAATTTAGTAATTAAGGAGTAATTAAGGTAATTAATTTTTAATTAAACCCTAATTAAGAAAATTTTATTATTTAAAATCAATTAGAAATAATTTTATTGGATTCTCCTCTAAAATACCTTTAAAATGAGCCATCATTTATATTTTTTGAAATTTCTACATTTAATTATGATTTTGTTAAATTTTGTGATTAATGGGTAATTAAAAAAGCCTAATTAATTAACTAATCTCTCCGCCATGTGGATTGATCGCTTATGGCACGGATTGGTTATTTAAGTTATATCGCCGAGCGTGCACAATGCGCTTTGTCAATCGGATCGACGACCGTGGTTAATCTCATGGTTCTAAAGGATTTAAATCAGTGGATCTAATCAATTTAATCAAGGTCGACCATCCAAATCACGCGAGATGGACGCCCATGATTCATCCTCGCTTAGGAGAGACGGAGGTCGCCCCGCCAGCTTGATCCGAAGCTCGTCAAGCTCAGGCTAGATTTACCCCACACCATTAAGAGGTGTAAAGAAGAATATCCAATGGCTAGAATCTAATGGGATTATAATTCCCTTCTATTGACCACCACATATGTGTCATAAGTGGAGTCAAGCCCACAAGTCTAATTCGACGGATTTCGGAGGTGACAGTATACAAATTGGGGCTCAAAATATAGACGTCACCGAAAATAATCGAAATGACCTTCGATCGATAAACAAACTTTGTCATCACGTTTAAAACATCAAAATTGGTCAAGATATAAATATTACATAATCTAATGATCAACCGATCAAGCGATCAAGCTATCAATGTGTTGACACGCATATCGGGGAAGGGAAGCTGCGATGATGTCTGAACGACCTCCATTTATAAAATTGATTATGTCGTTAGCTTTGAAATATCAAAAACTATCAAATGAGACTGTTCGTGCTCAGTTCAGACGAGTCTATGCAAATGTTGAATGGCTTGAAATGACATCACGTAAATCGAGGTTGAAATGCACTAGACATCACCAAAATTAACCCAAATGATCTCCGATCGATGAACGGACTTTGCCATCATAGTAAGAACATTGAAATTGGTCAAAACATAAATATTGCATAACTTGATAATCAACCGATCAAGCTATCGAGTCGTCAATACGTCTGCATGCATATCGAGGTCAGGAGGCGCCGACGTAAATTAAGTGACCTTCGTTCATAAAATTGATTGTATCGTTAGTTTTAAAATATCAAAATCTATTAAGTAAAATTATTTACACTCAATTCAAACAAGTCTGCATGAAAATTGAGCAGTCAGAAATGATAGCACGCATTTTGAGCTGAAATGCACTCAATTTGACGCTGACTTGAACCAAACGGTCTCCGATTGTGAAACAGACTACACCGTTGCATTCAGAATAATGAAATAACCTTGAATCAACATATATATGTTGAGATCGGCATAAAATTCAAATTAAAGTCGATTAAGAAATAAAAAAATCAATTTAATAACCTAAATCTAATCTAGCCTAAGTGAAGTGACCTATCCTTCTTCCATGTTCGAACTCCACTTCTCATCTCCCTCTCCCTCATGCAACTGCACGGGAGCTTGTCCAAACTTGCTTCCTTTCTCTCATTCCAACCACTCCAGCTCTTCCCCTTTCGTCTTCTCAATTGCAAGGGAAAGGGTCAAAAAGAAAAAATGGCTTCCTCCCTCTCATTCAAGACCGAATAGCAAGGTTCTTCCCCTTTTCCTCTCCTCCTCCAAACCAAAAAAGAGAAAGGTAAACTACTCCTTCCTCTTCCCTCTCTTCTTCTTTCTTTCTTCCATTTCTTCTTCTTCCTTCTCCTTTCATTTCTTCCCTCATTTACACAAAACGGAAATATCATCTTCCATTTCCTCTCTTTTCAATCAGAAAATCCCTCACTTTCCTTAGTGAATTTCCTTCTTCTTCTTTCTTCCTTCTTCTTCTTTCTTTTTATTTCTTCCCTCTCTTTCCCTTCTTCCTCTCTTATATTCCCTCATTGAAATCTGAAGTTCTACCTTTCTGAAATTTTCTAGTACTTACCTTTCCAATTTGGCCTTGCTGCAACCAGAGAAGAACACCATCATTAGAAGAGTTCTTCTCCCGATTTTCGGCATCGCCCCTTTCTACTGCCCTTTCCAATTCCACTTTTACTACAATCGGAGAAGAACACCGTCATTAAGCGGGTTCTTCTTTCAGTTTCTGGCATTGCCCCTTTCTGACCTTTTCTTTTCACGGCAACTGGAGAAGAACACTGTCATTAGGCGAGTTCTTCTCTCAATTTTTAGCATCACCATTTTCGTCCCCTTTCGATCTTTCCCTTCACCGCAATTAGAGAGGAACATCGTCATTAGGTGGGTTCTTCTCTTAGTTTCTAGCATATCTAACCCCGTCTCCTTGTCGATCATTGCAACGCGCAAAAAAAATGAGTCAGAACATGTGGGATCAATGTGTGATGTGGATATATATATATATATATATATATATATATATATATATATATATATATATATATATATATATATATATATATATATATGATATTAATTGTGTTGCTTTTCGGGTTTGAAGATAAATTAAATATTTATGGCATGAGATGAAAAATCGGTTGTAATTTCGAGCCTATGCTCATTACATAATAAGTCAATATATGTTAGATGTCGCTCCCCCTAGACGAAATATTGCTGAAATTTTGTTATATTTCTAGACTTAGAAAAAAGGAATGAATATATATTGCATTATATTTGTTTTCTTTCAGGTTTAAAGGCCTCGTCACGCTCATTAAGGTGTGACAAGATGAGTGGTTGTGGTAAAGACACCACTTCTACTCATTAGGGTGTGAGAAAGCCAAAACTCTCTGACCCCCATGTGGGAAGATGAGTACAAAATTTCAACAATTTCTTTTGAGAACTTAAACTTGAAACTAATTGAATATCCAATTAATTATGAAACCTAAAATCCTAAAATAAAAATGAATCCAATTGAAATTTTAAGCTTAAAATTGAATTTGAAAACTGTCAACTTGTGAGATAGATAGTTAACAAGAGTTAAACTTAATTGAGATTGAAATAAGTTGAATGCTTATAAATGAATATGGACAAAGTCATTTACTAGATTGTTGGATCATTTTTGTAATTCATTTAGAAATATTTAAAAAGAATTTCAATTGGCTATGTTATTGAAGTGCAGAGGGGCTTCTAAGATAAATGGGTGCTTGGTCACAAAGTAAATGCAATGAACTTCAAATAAGCTTGATTGCATATGTTTTAAAATAATTTGTAGTTTTATTCACTCAAGTCAAACTTGTACAAGCTTTTAAATATAATGATGCAACACTTTCATACATTATGAGATATGTTCACATATGATTGAATCAATATATATATATATATATATATATATATATATATATATATATATGAAAAGCTTAAATATACGATGTGGCATATATTTTAAGATAAATATTCTTGCATTAAACTAGATATTTTAAAATTCACATAGCATTTTAAAAGAAACAAATATTCGTGCATATGCTAAGGCAATCACTTTCTTGATTTAGATATCTTGAAATACATGTAAGAGCTTGAACAAGAGAATGAGTGCTTACATATATTTTGAAGTAATTATATGCCTTATCCAAGTGCTTCAAAGCTTGTGAGAGCTTTCAAATAAATGAATTGGATACTTGTATGTATTACAAGATATCTTTATATTCAATAATACATTACGGATCACAATTCTTTACAAAGACATGCGACACTAAATTAAATGTTGCAGTATGAAGGAACTTTATGTCATCCAAATATAAAAGAAATTTCATTCTAATTATGATTTTTAATGTCAATGATTTTATTAGATGAAATTATCTAATCCATAAATACTTGTATGTGCTCAGACATAGAGATTTAAAGTGAAAATTTTAATTTCTGAAAAGGTTGCGCAGGCTAAATTGGAATCAATTAAATATTAATCTGAAAAAATCTAATAAGATATTAGATCAATTCAAAATGCCTTCTACGCCACCGGATTTGCAACACTTTGTATAGCGAACATAAGGCATTAATTAATGTATTCTTAAATAAACCCGCATGTGCCCGACACTATGCTGAATATTTAGATTCAAGTGAGGATGTGCGGGTTATTTCTTATAGTCTTGGGTAGTTAACAAAGCCTAAAATCTATTATAATGAGTTCAAATTAGTGAAATATCGAAAATCTAATTACGTCATGTGACGGTGGATCGATCCTATTAGAGCTAAATAGAGATAGGATCTAAAGCTTTTTTATATTAATCAATTTTTTAAATCAAGTTAACTCAAATTAAGTAGTAATCTAAAACTTTTTAAATGGAATTTAATCATTAAAAAATTTAAAGAAAAACTCAATCTATCCACCTTCCGCAATTATTTGTCAGGGGTGAAAAATTAAGAAAACTCTAGCTCACAAAGGAGCTAATCTCAAATCAAGTATTCTACTATGTTCACTCTCAATCAATCTCTTGTTAAGAAAGACGCGTGTCCGTGTCCTCGACGTGGCCAAGAGCTATAGATGAAGTAGTTACCAGTGAGTCCTAATCGGTGGTTTGACCCAAGGCTCCATTATATTACGATCAATGCTCAGTGTTGTTCCCTCAATGGCTCGCCTTTGAGTTATAAATCATATGGTATACCTGATAGAGCAAAAAAAATCCCTGTCAGCTAAGGTAGACTCAAGATTGTCTCTTTAGATAAACACCACCCCAGGTCTATAAGGATTTATTGGACGACGTAGCTCATGTGTTGTTGATAAGGATCCTTCGGCCGGTCGACTACCTCACGATTAAGTACTAGAACCACATCCGGATGACAAATCATACCATGGGATCTAGCACATCATCATTCCTCCAACCATCCAATTAAGTTTAAAATGATGAATTTCTAATCTAAATTTTGAAACTTTATATGCTACTAATGCCACATTAAGTGATCTAACGACTAGCCTTAATCGAAAGTTCTCTCTCACTTATTGAGAGGTGTAATTGACTATAGGGGCTTGCGCTTATAAGAAAACTGGAATCAGATCTAAAGTCCTCACCAAATGAGGATGAAATCTCTGGGTAGTGTCTTATCTTCTATTCCATCTACCTTTTAAAAATTACACAGACACTTTAAATCACACTCTCTTCAATTCAATTGTCGAGAGGTCGGTGGCGAATTTTTGAAGCCCGCACCTTCACAAATGACCAAGCAACTTTTAAAGGAGAATCGATTTTGAGCAATACCTCGTTGGAGCCTATCACTAGCGCTTCCAATGGAGGAGGTAGCTTCGTCTAGTGGAGAGGAAGCCCTATTAAAGGTTTCAAGTCTTGATTCGAATTGGATATCTTGGTTGATTAACCTTACCTTCAATGGAAATTGCCTTCGATCAAAATCCCCCTTCCCGTGGCTTGGAGACTTGGGAAACACCTTGGGTGAGCTCGACTAGGTCCCTTGATGGTGCTTGCAAAGTGAATTTGAGTTTGGTGGGGAATTGAGTAAGTTGGAATTTCCTTAGGCCTCCCCTCTTTCGGCTTTAAAGAAAATTGAGAAGGAGAAATTCAGAAAGCTTGGAAATGATCTTGGGAAACTTGGAGGAGCTTGCTTTTGATCCTTAGAGCTCAATCGAATGCAATGTATCTGGTTTTAGTTAGAATGAGAGAGAGTATATTTCCTCCTACTTGGATTGGACGATCGAGGCTAACTTTACCATTTTTGATCAATTGATGAGATTGATTAAGTTGTTGTGGCTGTTAGGCACTCCATGTGGTTCATTTTAGGCAGAGGAGTGGAGGAGAGGGAGTGCACATGTGCTAAGTAAATGTAGGAGGTGATCCAAGTGACTAATTCTCATTGGAGGGGTCGGTTTGGCCTAAGGTTAGGTCATGGCTGACCCAAGGTGATTGGGCCATGTTCACCACCTTCCTTAGTGTCCATGCGAACCACTAGAAGGATGGCAAGTGGTCATGAGAAGGAATTAGCCAAATTTCAAGTGGATTTGGCCATAGGATACCCTTTGACCTATAGGTAAAATGGTCATTTGGCCTTGATTTTAATTTGGATAGATTTGAGATGATTCAAAAATGGGTTGGGCCAAATTTCAAGTGATTTGGAGTTCATTTGGTTTGAATTGGTTCAATTTAACCTATTTAGGTCAAGTTGGGTCAATTTAGGTTGACTAATTGGTCAAATTGGGTCAAACCATGGTTAGTCAAGTTCAAATGATCATTTGGTTTATGGGTATCATTGATTTGGTTCAATTTGATTTATATTTGGTTTTGGTTCATTTAGGTTCATTTAGGTCAAATGGGTCAAGTTGATAATTTTACCCGCTTTTACCCAATTTAGGTCATGGGTTGTTTTAGGCTTGGTTGATCATTTGAAATGTATTGCAAGCTTTGGTTTCAATCAATTTTGGTTTGGTTTGATTTCAAGTTGATTTCACCTTTTTAAGTCAAGTTGGGTTCATGATCAATTAGGCTAGGTTGGGTCTAGTTGGCCAATTGAAGCTTTGGTCAAGTTCAACAAGTGACTTAGAATTAATTTGACCTATTAGTTGCAATCAATTTGGCTTAGATCAAGATTTGACCCATTTTGACTTTAGGTCAACTTGGGTCAACTTAAGTCAAGTGGCCAATTAGGCTAGGTTTAGCTCAATTGATGGCTTGATCAAGTTCAATCATTGATTATGGATTGGTTTAGATCAATGGTTTCAATTAATTTGGCTTAGATAAAGATTTGATTCAAGTTTGGTTGAACTCACATATGGACTTATGATTGAAATATAAATCCAATTGTAAGTGATTTGGAGTCAAATGGGTTTTGATTCATTTGACAATTTTAAGTCAAAAGGATGAACATGGGTTTGACTTGGGTTGGTTTGCTTTTTGTTTGATGATTGAAGTTTATGTTTATATTTGGTTTGTGATTGAAGAAATGATTATTTGAAGAGAAATCCAAAGGTTTCGATTGATTTGAGAATGATTTTGCTAAGTTCAAGAATTTGACTTGAAAGTGTATAGGTTGGATTTAGGTTAGATTTGGATTTGAGTTTTGAATTCAGTTTTGGTTATTTGAATTTATATTTAATTTATATTTAATTTATATTTGTGAATATAAATGAGAATGTAAATGGGTTATGAGAAAATCATTTGAATTTGGAGTGATTTGAATTTTGTTTGATTAAGTTCAAGGATTTGATTTGAAAGGGTATAGGTTGGATTTATGTTAGATTTGGATTTGAGTTTTGAAATTAGTTTAGTTATTTGAATTTATATTTCATTCATATTTTGAATACAATTGAGAATATAAATGGTTTATGAGAAAATCTTTTGAATTTGGAGTGATTTGAATTTGATTGGAGCTAAGTCCATAAGATGAAATCAAAATGCTTAGAAAGATTTTGATGAATTGAGTTTTGGATTTAGTTTTTATTTGAATTTATATTTCATTTATATTTGTGAATATAAATGAGAATATAAATGAGTTATGAGAAAATTTTTGAATTTGGAGTGATTTGAATTTGGTTTGATTAAGTTCATAAGATGAAATCAAAATGGCTTAAGAAAGATTTTTGGGATTTGAATTCAATCATGGGTTTCAATCATTTGATTTGGAATTGATTCATGATTTGAGAAGATCCATTGAGTTAGAATTGATTTAAGGCTTGATTTGGAATTGATTTGAATTTGAAGTTTGACTTGAAAGAAAAAAGTAAGGATTTTGTTCAAGCTATTGGGTAGGCAAGTTTTCCTAAAACCCCTAAGGCATAACCTATTTCTATGGTTAACTCTTCTAAGTCTCTAGAGTTAAGTTAAGTGTTCACTAATCACTAGAAGTGTCTTAAGACTAAAGAACTCTTAATGTCTAGAGGAGTCCTATGTCTAAGATGGAAAAGTTGAGAGCTCACTCCAAAAGTGAGGTCAACAAAAGCCAACATAAAAGAATAACAGTATTTGACATCGGTACAACCCAAAAGAGAAATGGGTAGCCGAGCTCTTATATACAACATGATATGAAAGAATAATTATAATTATAAGTAAATAAATGCTATGGGGGTCTTCATTCTTCATGTCTCCTCTTCTTTCCTCCTTTGGGTTTACTTGCTTCAAAGGCATTACGAGGGGCCGCCCAGAATAAAGCCTTCTAACCATCGCTCATTCTAATCCCTCATAACACTAAACCTAATTCCTAATTAAAAATTACATTAAAAATAGAAAAGTAAATCTAACTACACCTGAAAAATAAATATTAGCTAAACACACCATACAACCCAAGCAGTTGTATGTATAATTTAGACTTAACACCCTACACATGGGTCACTAAGTCCACATATCCTAATTTAGATTATGCTTAGGGGTTAAACAACCTGCAAAAGAGAGCAATTATATTTATTTTTAAGCACCCCTTAAGCACAATCTCCTGCATAAAGTATAATTAGCTAACCACCATCTAACATTAGACAAACATACACCTAACATCCGCCTATAATAATACATCATTAAAACCAAACATACATCAAACCATGCACGCCTCAAACATAAGGCTAAAAGTGGTGACTTAATTTAAGGTGTGTATGTGTGTGGTATGCCTTAACTAGGCTTTGTTATAATTTTCTAAGACATGATTTAATTTGAAGAATGGTTTCACTTTAAGTGGCTTAATTGATTTGTGAGTTTTACTTAATATTTATTTTTTATTTTACTTGATTTACACATAACAACTAAGTGTTATAAAGAGAAGAAAAGAGAGGATCACTCTCTTTTATCCCTATCTTAAGTCACACCTAAAGCAAATTAATTATATGAATTCTCTTTAGTGAATGGCTTATTATATATTTTAAATTAATTCTAAGTTTAGGTTCATCTTAAATAGATTTATTCAATAAGAAAGGTATCTTAAGGTTAATTAGAGTTAATTACTATCACACAACACATATTTATTCATTTCTTCCAATCATATATAACATGCATATGATTAAGTCCTAAATATATCTATACATGCAATATATTTTTGGCACACTTAAATGCAGGATGCATAAATGAGTTTTATAGAAAATGAGAATTCTCATTCATTAGCTAAATACACATTCAAATGTATAAAAGTTCTAAGCAAGTACTTTGTCATTGTTTGACCAGGAGAACGAGGTAGGAACCTCCTTGGGACTACTTAAAGTCGTGCATCACCGACTGTCTAAACTAGTTATACCCGCTATTCTTAAATACATATGGATGTATAAACAACTATAAGAATAGAAAATCATGCAAAAATTGTATTTTTATTTTGAATTATGCACATGGAATAAGGTGAGATTTTTATTCATTAGCCAAATGCACTCACGAGTGTATAAAAGTTATAAGCAATTACTTCACCATTGTTTGACCAGGGGAACGAGGTAGGAACCTCCTTGGGGATACTTAAAGTCGCGCGTCCCCGGGTATCCAGACTAGTTATACCCGCTATTCTTAAATACTCATGAGTGTACAAATAACTATAAGAATGAAATCATACAAGAATTGTATTTTGATTTATTTATACATGTGAGCTAAAATTCTTTCTAAATTCTAACATGGATATACATAAGAATAAACCCAAGCAAGTGTTGTGTCCTCTTCAAATGAACTATACACTTGTTAATATTCATATCCTTATGTAAATTCATGAAGATTAAGTAAAAGAGAATTTCATATCACATGTTCTAAGTGGTAAGCACATACAAGCTTATAAACACTTATAATTATCATTATTTCATGTGTTATAGTTGATTTATGTACTTTTCAAATAATTTTTTATTTAATAGTGATAATAGCCACACATTTTTTAATTAAGCACATGCAAATTTGACTTAAAGAAAACTATTTATTTTTAAAAGAAATGAATGCATGAATCAAGTGGCATGCAACATTTTAATTTAATTGCAAAGAAATAAAGAAACACAAGCATGTAATTTCATTCAATCCAACTAATTCCTAAGGACAATCACATTAAATAAGCTTATTTAAAATAAACCAAAGTTTCTTAAAGTCATTTTTGATTTTATGTTTAACTTGATTTAAGAGAGATGTGAGAAAGAGGTGTTTGCTAATCCTAATCTCATTCCCCATATGTGTAAATTAATTTGATTTAATAAGATGCAATTAAATATTTTTTATGGATTGATTAAGTTAAGCATGAATTAAATCAATTCATTAACCCTTTTCTATATTACCTTAAGATAATTGATTAAATAATTATGAGCTAAGATAATATGCAAATGAATTGAAAAGTAAATAGAAATGCTTCTATGAAATGAAAGGAGCTTAATGCAATTAGCTCATAATCATTTAATAATTAAGCTTAAGGGACCATTTTAATTACTTTTATGATTTTATTACACATATGAGCTAATCATAATTTCATTAAGCTCTTTAGATTCTTGAACACCTAAAGCTCTACCCAAGATGGATTAAGGAAAGATCAAATTTAATTAAAATTTTTAAATCAATTAAACCAATAATCCATTAATCCATCTCTCCTAAAAAGAGACTAACCAAAGTTAATAATTATCTTGAAATGAGATGGACTTAAGGGAAAAGGTAGGGAAAGAGGTCCCCAACTATTTCCATAAGCCATCAACTGGATTAAGCATGATTTAATATGATTTTAATTTTAATTTAGCTAATTAAGTTTCTAATTAGTTAATTAATTAATAATTAAGATTTTAGTTGAAAAGAGAGGGAAAATTAGAGAAAGGTTTGATGGAGGCTCCAATCTACTTCCCTAAGTCTCCTTACTGTCCAACAGTGATTAAGAAGTTCAAATAATTAATTAATCACTATTTATATGCTTAATCACCCCTTAATGAAGTTAAAAGGATAATTAGGGCTTAATCAATCAATCCTCCTAATTTCAAAAGTAATAAATCCCTAGAAAATTAGAGGAGGTAGAAGTCATCCTCTCAAACATTCTAAAAAATTTTGGGATTAATCACTTGAGAGATTATAGAGTAATTAAGTTAATTAAGTTTTTAATTAAATTATAATTAAGCTCAGTTTACTACTCAAAATCTATTAAAAATATTTTTACTAAATTCTTCTCTAAAATACCTTTAAAATGAGCCATTATTTGTGTTTTTGGATTTTTTTCTATACTTAGTTATAAATTATAGAAGATTCAGCCTAAAAAATACATTAATTAACCTTAATTAAACTAAATCTCGTCGACGGCACGTGGCGCGCTGACACGGTGCACTTTCCACGTGACCCCATGGGATTAGTTATTTAAGTTGTCATATCCATGCGCTGAGTCAGCTAGAGGCGAATGCGGCATTGATCCCCGCTGTCCGATCTTAGATCGGACTGTGTGGATCAAACCCGAGGCATAAAGGGAGAAATCTTGTTTGGTCTAACGTGATTTGATCATGGTCATCCATTACAATCACGCAGAACGGAGGACCTGTGATCCTCATTCCCTCGAGCAATGAACGATAACGTCTATCCGCAGTGGATCGTTCAATTCGAGCTCACCCAAGCTCGGATGAACTTCCAACGGTCAAGATCACATGCAATGAAAATTTTCTTCGAAAGGACCAACCACACTTAAGCTAGAGATCAATTTTCATGGAAATACCTCACCGAAGCTAAGACTGATGGCTCACATGCTTGAGGAAGCTTTAGGCAAAGCCTGTTGATCGACGATTTGATTTGGTGTGAATTACTTTGGAGACCAAGATCCTCCTCCTTGGCATTCAACTTTGATCAAACTCAAACTTGGAGTTGATTTAGAGCTCGGGAAATAGTTTGGGTGGCCTCGATGAGGTGTAGTGATGGTGTAGGAATGAGGAATTTGATTTAAGTGGGGTATTAGTGAATTTGGAATCGAAGCTAGCCTCTCATATTTCAGTTTCTCACGGGAAAAGAGAATGCCAAGAGTGGGATGCTTGGAATCACTCTAGAACTCATAAGGAAGCTCGAAAATGTCCTTGGAAGCTGCACGAAATGAATTGGTGAAGTTCTCATTCAAATTTGGGGAGTATACCCTTTAATTTTGTTGAGTTAGATGGATGGGATAGCCTCCCATTTTTTTCCTGGCCAACTATTTTCAAAGCGTCGGAGGTGTCTCAATCAACTCCACATGGCTCGATTGGGTTGGAGGAACTCATGGGAGGTGGCTCAAAGTCTGATATGAGGAGATTTCTTGGCTTGGATTGATGGGGTGCTCGGTTTGCAAGAGAGGTGAGCCAACTCAACTCCCTTTGGTCCATGGTCGAACTAGCTTGGGTTAGGTGTCCTAGATAGGTTAGGTGCACCCTCATTTCAAAGTTAGATGGTCGATGGGAGAGTAGACTTTGCTATTTTGAATATGTAAAGAGGGCTTAACTAATGGATTATGGATTGGGTGGGGTCCACGTTACTTTTAGAATGACTTTCGGCTGACCTAGGGTCAATTTGGATCAGGTTTGGTCAGCCACCAAAGTCCCATGGGTTAGTTTTTTGGGTTTTGGCTTCATTTGGTCAAATGAGTTCATATGGGTTCATGTTGGGTTGGGTTGACCAATTGATCAAATTGGGTCAAACCAAGGCTTGGGTTAAGTTAAAATGATGATTTGGAGAGTTTTAGTTCAAGTAGTTTTAGTCAATTTGGCTTAGGTTTAATTTTGGCTCACTTGGGTTAAAATAGGTCAAATGGACTAAGTAGATTAATTTGACTAATTTGACCAAATTGGGTTGAGTTAGGTGTTGATTCAAGTTCAATTAGTTAATTGAAAATAATAAGTTTTGGTTTGAATCAATTTGGGTTTAATTTGGATTTTGGCCAACTTAACCCTTTAGATCAATTTGGGCTAGATTGGATCAAGTTGACCAATTGGTCAAATTGGGCTCAATTGTCACTTTGGACAAGTTTAACAATTGATTTGGAATGAACTTGAACCATTGGTTGCAATCAATTTGGGTTAGATTGACCCACATTTTTTAGGCCAATTTGGGTCAACGTGGTTCAAATGGCTAATTGGACTTAGTTTGGCTCAATTGAGGGTTTGGTCATGCTCAATCATTGATTATGAGTTAGTTTGGATCAATGATTTCAATCAATTTGATATATAACAAGTTTTGGCTAGTTTGAGTTTCATTTGGGCTAAAGGTTGACTTGGTCAAAGGACCAATTTTGCTTGGTTTGACCCAATTGAGGTGATTGATCATCTAGGGTGATTGTTGATCATGATATGAGGCTTGGATGGCCTTGGTTCAGTCTAATTTTGGTTGGATTAGAACTTGGTTCAAAAGAGTTCTTTAGGTCACTTTGGGTCAAGTGGACCTAAATGAGTCAATTGGTTTGGTTTTGGCTTGATTTAAGTTTAGTTGAATGCATATATGAGCCTAGGATTGAAATATAAATCCAACTACAATCAATTTGGAGTCGACTGGATTTCTGCTCATTTGAAGTTTTCAAGTCAAAAAGGCTAACTTGGGCTTGACTTGGGTTGACTTGAGTTTGGTTTGATAATTGTAGTTTATATTTAAATGATTAAAGGAATGATTCATGAGAAAATCCATTAGTTTTGGCTTGATTTGGATAGGATTTAGCCAAGTCCAAGAAATTGGCTAAAAAGGCTTGAATTGGGTTTTAGTTTGATTTTGGACTTGGTTTTGGTCATGTGAATTTATATTTCATTTATATTTGGGGGTATAAATGAAGATATAAATGATTCATGAGAAAATTACTTGAGTTTGGAGTGATTTGGAAGCAAATTTGACCAAGCTTAAGAGTGTGGGTCAAAAGGGCTTAAGTAGGAAATTGATTTAGTTTGATTTATTTTTGGTCATTGGAGGGTGAGTTTCATTTATATTTATGAATATAAATGAAGGAGTAATTGGTTTATAAAGAAACCAATTGATTTTAGGTTGATTTGTATGAGATTTGATTAAGCTTATGGAGATAGGTCCATAGGGCTTAAGAGGGATTTGGCTTGGTTTGATTTAGTTTGATTTGGTTTTGGCTATTTGGGTATGGATTTTATTTGTATTTATGAATATAAATGAAGAAAAATTTGATTTATAAAGAAATCAATCTAGTTCGGAATAATTTAGGTGGAGATTTGGCTAGGCTTATGAGAGTGGGTCATAAGGCTTAAGAAGGAATTTTGATTTCAGATTTGATCTTGGGATTGAATTATTTGGTTTGAAATTTGGATTTGGATTTGGTAAATGATTGAGGGATTGAATTGATCTTTGAGAAAATAGATGAATTGGGATTAATTTTAATTTGGTTAAGGCTAAGTTCATAAGATGAAATCAAAGGGCTTAGAAAGGGTTCTGAATTTAATCATGGGGTATTATGGAGAAATCTTGAGCTTGAATTTGATCATGGGATTGATTATGAATCTTGGAAATTTGGTTTTGATTTGGTATGAATTTGAGGTTTGGTTTGAGAAGGAAAGCATGGATTGGGTTTAGGCTATAGGGTAGGCAAGTTTTTCTAAGTCCTAAGGCATAACCTATTCCTATGGCTAAAGTCTATAGACTTAGGTTAAGTGTTCATCTAATCACTAGAAGTGTCTTAAGACTAAGGAGCTCTTAGTATCTACAAGAGTCCTAGATCTATAATGAGGAAGTTGAGAACTCACTCCAAAAGTGAGGTCAACACATACATACATAACAGATAACACATGGTAGAGTTTTGATTATTGTTGTTTGACTTAACCAAAGCATAAATAATGTTTTGCATTTTAATTTTCATGATTTTTACGTGGTTGCAATGTATAGCCAAGTTCTTGAGGAAATGTTTAAGATATACAAGTAGACTTTTCAAGTGTTGCATGAGAATGAACTCTGACAGGATCACATGGCATTTCATCATAGTAGCTTTTGGCCACTTCACCTTCATTGTAAATTAGATTCTTATCATGTATATACTATATATGATTGATTCCTGTAGAACTTATCTGATCATTTTCTTGTAACAATATCTACTGTTTACTTTTATTCTCTATTAAAGAAAAACTGCTACAAGTAACTCTATTTTTCCTTCTATGTTCTTAGCTCCTACTAGTAATGTCATTTCATATTCATTATTTCACTACATATCATATCATGGTATTAAAGCTTCAATGCTTAATCGCACCTTTCCAACCATGGATGAATCTCAAACTTCTTCAACTAATGACAACCAATGATGAACCCAATGCTCTCATTACTGGTGACATTGCCACCCCTTTATCATGTTTATGGTGTAAAACATCAAGAATATGATTCTAACCCAACTCACAACTAAAAACTAACCCCATATAGCACGGTCAAATCATGAAGCTCTTCAAAGCCAACAACCTCAATGGGTTCCTAACATGATCCTCTAACTTTCCATTAAAATAACTCATCACCACCATTGTGTTACCCACTCAAAACTTTGATCTATGGCATCTTCTTGACCAAAATTTGGCTACAGCTCTCTTCAATTATGTCCTCTCTAGAACTACCTTATGTCCTTCATCTCAACACTCATTAAAACATTTGCAATAATATTGAATGTCACCTTCATTCTACAAGATCACAAATCAACCAATTTTAAATGAGCTTCAAAATGTCTCCATGAACACCAAAACAATGACTCAACCTCGGAGAAACTTAAGCTCATATTGGTCACAAAGGCATTATTTCATACATTATTGATTGCCTAGCTCCCACTTATCAATCATTCTAAATAGCCATTTGTATCAAACTTACCTCAATACTAAACTTAGCCATTGAACAATCAAAGCTAACCTCTCCAACTAACCCAAATCTTGCCCTCACATCCGAACTTCCACATTATCATAATCCATGACTTCAAATTCCATTTACTCTATTTAAACTTATCAACCTGCACCTATAACCCATCCTCTAACCCCTCCTTTAGAATGTTAGCAACCACCTTCAAATATGCTTCCAACATTCAAAAACAAGATTCAAAGCTGGATGGCTTTGTCCAAAACCAATCTTTGATCTTTAAACAGTAGTCTGAATCCCCTCGATCCTACATGCCTCACTCAAGCCATCGAAGATCCAAATTGGTTGACTACCATGTCCATCAAATCTGATGCCATGTAATAATAGGGAGCCTAATCTTTAGTTCCTTCTTCCCCTACCAACAATAATCTTGGTCGTCGGACATACAAAACAAAACTAAATTTCATGAGACAATTGCACCATCTAAGGCCCAATTGATAGCATAAGACTTTAATTAAGAATCATGTATAGACTACAATGCAACTTTTAACTCAGTTGTTAAGATGCCTACAATCCAGATGGTAGTCACCATTGCTTTCAGCATGATTGGGACATCCAAAAATTTGATGAATCAAATATTTTTCTTCATAGTCAACTATATGATATAGTGTACATGAATCAAGCTCTTAGGTTTCAAGACCCCTAATTTTCAAATCATGTGTTTTGTCCCCACAAGGCCATTTATGGCCTCAAACAAACACATCATCAAAAGTTTTCCACCTTGTCTGATCAATTACAACAACATGGTCTTCGACCCAGTGCTATTGATTCCTTCATAATAATCTATCATCACAAGAACATCGAACTCTACATTTTGATTTACACCGATTATATCCTCTTAATCATCATTGGCAATGCTGCTATTTTCAACTTTATCGCAAGCAAGCATAAGTACACACTTTAGCATGAAACAGCTTGGGCTGACCAATCAATTTTTTTAAGCATTCATATTTCTCACAATCCATATAGCATATTCCTCACTCAAACTCATAAAGTAATTGAATCACTTAAAAATATGTCGAGAGAAGAATCCAGAAAACTGAAGCAAAGTCGGAAAGAAATAAGAAAACACCAGAATTTACATAAAAAAAATCTAAAAACAAAAAAAACTGTCTGAGCCACATCACACCAAAAATTTTACTATAAATAAGAAAATGAAGAGAATTGTATAAATCAATCTTCGCTCACAAAAACATCAAACTTTACATTTTGATTTACGTCGATTATATCCTCTTAATTGGCATTGGCAATATTGTTGTTTACAACTTTATCACAATCAAGCCTAAGTGCACGCTTCAACATGAGACAGTTTAGGTTGACCAATCATTTTTTTTGGCATTCATATTTCTCACAATACAGATAACATATTCCTCACTCAAACTTATTATGCAATTAAATTACTTAAAAATATGTCGAGAGAAGTATCGAGAAAACTGAAACAAACTCAGAAAGAAATAAACATAACAAAAGAGTAAGAAAAATAGTAGAATTTATGTAAAAATAATCCATAAATGGAAAAAATCCTTGAGCCCCACATCACACCAAAAAATCCACTATAAATAAGAAAATGAAGAGAACTATATGAAATTACTCTTCACTCAAACCTATCTATCAAACTTCATGTCACACATCATTCTAGAGTACACACTTCACTTATACACATTAGGCATGTAGATGCAGCCCCTTTAAACTATAAACAATTGCTTGAAAATTAACTTTAACGTTTCATAGTACCGAGGTGTTGGCTTCTCATCTTTATAGAGAAAATTCATGAATCCTTACACCAAAGCATTGACCTCA
This sequence comes from Cymbidium sinense, assembly GCA_021442155.1. Taxonomy (NCBI): domain Eukaryota; kingdom Viridiplantae; phylum Streptophyta; class Magnoliopsida; order Asparagales; family Orchidaceae; genus Cymbidium; species Cymbidium sinense. The sequence goes on from CM038222.1 coordinate 150,818,484, forward strand.
TAACATCGTATGCTAGCTTCTCTATCTCTGGAGGACTTCTTTCATTTCACAGCATCATTGTTCTATACACCAGAAAAACAAATTTGTAGAGGCTTCACCACCGAAACCCAAGCAAAGGGGCATGCTACTCTCCTGCAACCCCCAACAAGTTCAACTGGTAAAATTAAGGGCTAAGTTGATACTACACCATGATTGATCGACATAATGAGGCTCATTAAAATAACAAATATGCATGAAATCTTGTAACCCTCTACTTGCTCTCTCTACTTTAAATCTTATGTACCAAAAAACTCAATGCTTCGTACTCAAATCATACTCTCAATCACCAATTAACTAACTCTCTCAAATATTTCACAATCACTTGCCCTAATCTCACTTTTGTCGTAAATCAATATTGTCACTATATGCACAATCCAATTCAATATTGCTTTCAACTACTTAAAGGACTACTTTGCTATATTCAAGACACACTCCACTTAGCAAAGACCTCTCACACTTCATTTCTACTATAACTCATCTTCAACATGGTGATACAATTGACCAAAAATTGATTACCTGTCAGTGCACCAACTTAACAAATACTCTAATTTCATGGAGTGTGAAGAAGCGAAGCATAGTAGTAGGCTAAGCACAATGCCCTTTCAGCGACAACAATAATATAATTTATTTGTGCTACCTTATATAAGAATTTGGTATGACCATCAATCAACTTACGCCAATTATTGTCATAACATCTCTACAATCTCCCTTGAAAAATAACTCAATTTCTCACATAAGAACAAAGCGCATTTAGATAGTTCTCCAACAAGATCACAGTACGACACATCGGCTCTCTTGATCAAATCTCTAACATCTTCAACAAATCTCTCTCCACAAATAGGTTTACTACTCTTTGAGACATGCTGACCTTCTCTGTATCGAACTGTCTCTTTGAGGGACAATCTTGACAACATCCCATGACATTTCATCATAGCAATATTTGGTCACTCCATCTTCATTTCAAATCAAGATACATGTGTAATTGAATTCATTAGAACTTATCTTGATTGTTGCCTTGTGCAGCATCAAATATGAACTGCACTATACACAGACACAATCTAGTGCTTATGATTGTCAAGTAGAACATTTAAATTTATATTTTTTTGATATTTCAAGTGTTCGATAAGACTGAAATATATATAATATGGATAATTGACTATTATATAAAAATCAAGGGGTGGTTTCAGATCATTTTTATTTTTTTATTTTTGATTTGGGCAATTTACATATATATCACATAATTTTTATATATTTACACATCTAACATCTAAAGTGATATTTACATATATAAAGTAAATATCAAACTTTAGATGTTAGATATGTAAATACGTAGGAATTATGTAGTATGTATGTAAATCTTTATTTTATTTTTATTTTTATTTTATTTTGTTTATGTTTAGATTTGAAAAAAAATTTTAAATTAGTGATACTTATTTTTAAAAACACTAAAATCATCTAAAATCTATTTAGAGTGTTTACAAAATAACATTATATATATATATATATATATATATATATATATATATATATATATATATATATATATATATATATATATATATATATATATATATATATATATACACACTTAAAATATTAAATAAATATATTTTTAAAAATAACAAAAATAAAATCATTTCTAGACAGACCCTAAAAAATATTACTATAGATCGAGAGGATTTTAAAATTTATTTTAATGACAAAAATTTATCCCAAAATTTTATTAGGTAGTCTCTGAACTAATGTAAAAATATGGTGAGCATAGGCCATTTAAATATATAAGCTGTGCACAAGTTCAAATGCCAACATTAAATTTATATTAGATCTAAAGAATTTTATCATATCTACATGCACTAAGGCTACCTATCAAAAGTACACCGCTTGTGTCTTTGCCATTGGTATGAATCAAGAAGATCATAATGAAGATGAGATAATAATGAATAAAAATGAGAGTGCACTGCCCTTATTTTGTACATATCTATGATCAATATGAGATAGAACTAATGTCATGATATATAATTTATATTTTTATCCTCTATAAAATTTTTTTTTAATGAAATAAATCATTATTTCATCATAAATTATGGCTTAATTTTTTGTCAAAAAATGTATGTGCCCGACCTATCAAATCTTTGTGATGGGTCTTATGGCAAAGCACACTTATACCACCGCAAACAAAAAACAAAAACAAAAACAAAACAAAAAAACTTTTATATTAGCTATTTTTTATTACAGTGGAGGCTGAAGCCGTTGTTATATTTCTTAGAACGGGTTTTAAACCGTTGGATATTAGTCATATCTACGTACAATGATGAAGAGATTTAGCAACAATTTTGTTACCACTATAAGTGTAAATATTTGGGGTATAGTTAGTTGAATGATATGATTCTAAATAAAAAAAAATTATGTATTAAATATACTTGATATAAAAAGTAATAATGCATGCATAAGTCCTCTTATATTTCTCCTTATTGGTCAAAATGAAGGATGGAAGTGAATTACACATTTTTTCATAAATTATTTTTGAGATAGTTACATACATCTCATACAATTTTTATATATTTATATATCTAATACCTAAATTTCAAATTATATATATATAAAACATCTCAATCTTTAATATCACATTAAAAATTCTATCATCAATATGTTAGATAAGTAAATATCTAATTTTAAGTATTAGATATGTAAATACATAAGAATTGTGTGATATGTATGTAAATCTTCTATTATTTTATTTAAATAAATTTCTGGCTTATCATTCAACATGAACATGCCGGCAAAATCTACAACTTTTCCTAGAAAATCTTCATAGTTCGGCTGCTTTGATAATTTTAGATATGTAATAGTCAAAATAAAGAAAATTGGAGTAGGCCAGCACAAGAAAAAAAGGACTCTTTTGAGGGGAAAAAAAAGAATATTATTTATGAATGGTCCCCTAAACTCCATGATTCATGAAATCTAAGCATGACTTCTAGCTCTGTAAACTTTTCATAATTAAAATAGGTCTACCGGATGGGATATTTACAGCTCGAGGTACGTTTAAACATAATATAATATTTGTGATCGTGTGTGGGAGCTGTGAACTAACTTAACTTATGGCTATTATTTGTTCGCATTAACGTGCATTTGGTTGACTGAGTTATGCCGCTGCACGCTATGCAGTTCTCACAATAAGGTAACAACTAGCTTTTTCCCACGAATATGAGGCTCAAAGTTTGAAAAAAAAATGTCCAGCAGCTTCCTCCACAATTCAAGAACCTTGCTAACTATAATGTCAAGTTGGCAACTCTTGTGATATCCATGCTTCTCTCATTGAATTTGTTATTTGTCTTGGTGCATGTAAATATTTGATAAATAATATTGATATGTAATAATTTTTATATGCAATGAAATATCTATTATTTCTCTCTCTCTCTCTCAGGAAACTTCTTATTTCTTTGTATTTATCTCTATTTCTTAGTTGTTATACGTATGATAACTATTAAAAAGCTAAAATTATGATTTTTTTTATTGATTTGAATAATAAGTTGATATAAGAGCGTCTATTTATATAGGCAATTATAAAATAGTAAATAAAAATATGATGAATAAAAATATATTTAATAGTGAGAACATATTACAATTATAAATACTAGAAATTCTTAATACAAATGTTAAAACACATGTTCTAATATTTATATTGGCATTGAATAGCTTCAATAGCTCTAACGTCTCTGGCACAACTAATGATATTGTTGCAAGAATTTGTTTGCCGATAAACAAAATAGGAGACTTGATGGAGCTTCACAAACAAAAAGTTTGAAATCTATCAAGAAGAAGAAATAAAGGGCAAGCTATGAGTGCACTCGTGATAACAAAAGAGCTTCTCAAACTAAGCATGAGGTACCTACTTATCAACTTTATAATAGTTTTTTTAATGCTTATAAACTTTGTTATGGTTATAAGAAGCACTAAGAGGGAAAATTATATAGACCTCTTCATGATGATCACCTTTAAGAAGGCATTTTAATATCCATATGAGATGCATGCTACTAAGAGATTGATGTAATAAAATTATGAATACAAATAATAGTCTTTTTTTATAAGGTCAGCAAAATTCTTCTAATAATTCATATCATATTCTTGAGAGAACTTTTTAGTAACCAATTATGCAATAAACATATTTGTTTTAGTTTTAATCTTACACATCCATTAAAAACTAATTGCACATTTCCATGGTGATAAAGAAAGTTGGATTCAAACCACCATAGGAACCTGTTCTATCATGTAACAATCACCTCAAAATAGGAGAGGAAGTTTGATTTATAAAACTTATTGATATGGCACTTAAAATACTAGTCGAAGCACGAATCTTGATGTCAAAAGCAAGTCTAGCCGAGATCAAGCACTTAAAATATCATTTGAAACTTTGGGATATCAGTTAAATCCTAAATAGCTCTTAAACATGGAGTGTTTATAGTCAAATCGAAATGTCTTGACAGCCGGATAACAAGCCCAAGATCTTATAATTCTGACTTCATTTGAGCATTCAAATACTTAAAATACATCAAATGATCAAAGGAATCATTTTGAGTCGTCTAATGGAGTGGAGTTGTTTGGATTTTGCATGTATTTATAGAAATGTCACTCCTCTAATCTATAAATAGTCCCTCATTCTTCACATGAGAGGAGCCGAAGAAGAAGAGAGGAGAGAGCTCTAAAGCTTGAAAATCCTCCAAGCATAATCATGCCATCAATCGACGGTCGCCAACCACCCCCGTTGGTTGCCAACCACCATCGCCGCCATCAGCCACCACCGCCGATTCTCATCGTCATCAATCTCCATCGCCGGTTGTCACCGCCGACCACCGTCACCATCAACCATCATCGTCGATCGTCAATTGCCGACCACCGACGCCGGTCACCGTGATTACCATCGTCGGTCTCCGCCGTCAGCGACTATCGCCGGTCATCACCACGACGACCTTCATCGTCAGTCGCTAACCCCCGCTGTTTACCATCATCTATTACCACTAGCAAATTTTACAACCTGACGCGGACTATATATAGTATTGTTCCGATTCGGGATTCCCATTGTCGCTCTTCTCATATACAATTAATCTGTTATCGGAAAATTTTGTACTCTGAAACAGATACATAGTGGAAGATTTCTACTGGGCTCGTATTTTCACTAAAAATTGAGTTTTCTTATTAATTCTTCAAATATTTGTATGTGTGCTAAACTCCTCAACAAAACTAAGACATAAACTTTTACTCTACCTCAACAAATTTTCTAGCACACAACAGTTTGGCGCCATCTATGGAAATCGACCCCCTCAATCACAATTTCTGTGAACACCCGCATCATGGCCAATAGACGCAATACTCGTAACAACGGAGCCTCCCGCTCCAACTCCCGTCACTCTCGAAGCCAATACTTGAACCAAGGACGTCAAGCTTTTGCCTCACTTCCCCCTGATAGGTGTGACCCTGTCGATGAAGGAGCTACAGAAATCTCCTTAGAAGATCGTGGCCGGGAAGAGAGTCTCAAAATGAGATGATCCGACTTTTACAAGAGGAACAACAGCCACTACCAACGGAAAACACATCTTCCACAAGATCGATAGGCCGTGGAGGTCAAAATGCTAATGGCCTTCGCCATCGCCAAGTTCCTCCACTTCTGCATCGGATGTCGATCTCCTCGACACGCTAGTTTTACTCATCCATCATGTACCAACCGACGCTAATCCACCACTTATTGTAGCTTGGCACGTTTTCGCCCGCTGACTCCACCCATGTTATAATGCGTAATTACAACGCTTGGTGAGTGAAGAATTTCATTATAAAGATGGAAATCATCTTCTCTCTCATCGCGACTATCAGGAGTCTTCACCTCTGACTGAGGCTATTCTTCAACGTCACATTCCCGTAGGGTTCAAGCTTCCGAGCATCGACTCTTATGATGGGACAACTGACCCATATGAACATATCGACCATTACATGACCATCATGCATATCCAATGAGCTCCTTACACACTGCTTTGTCAGGTCTTTCCCGTTACCCTCAAGGGGTAAGCTCGCACTTGGTTCTACTCCCTTTCAAGGGGATCCATCCATATCTTTAACAAACTCGTCAAGATTTTTGTGAAACAGTTCATTGCGAATTAGAGGATCATCAAAGATTCCTCCCATCTCTCCTGCATTCGTCAAAATGATGGTGAATCACTTAAGGAATACTTCCAGAGGTTCTCCTTAGAAGCTCAAATACTAGAGTGACTCAACTATTAAGAGGAGTTTTCTTGAGGCTCCTCGCCTGTGGCCTTTTACTCATCACTAATGCGAGATACGGTCCGCTAATATGCCGACTTGGTTCATCATGTGGAAGCACAATTTTTTGCCGATGAGGCTATTAATGCGCATCACAAATAATTTGAACAATCTACAGGAAAATGTAAGAGTGCCCCAGGGAACGCGGACTGACAGTCCCATCAAAAGAGGCAACAAGGCAGTCGTGATCTCCCTTAACGGCCCTCACATCAATGACATGAACCACAACCAGAAAAGGAATACGCACCACTGAACACATCTCGTGTTAACATCCTGATGGCCATTCAAGATGAAGAAACCATCAAGTGGCCACATCTGCTGAAACCAAATTCAAGAAATCAGGAGTAATATTATCACTTTCATCAAAGTCGTAGACATACTACTAAGGCCTGCAAACTACTCAAAGAAGAAATTGAGAGGCTCATTCAACAAGGATAGCTACGTCAATTTGTGAAGAATCAATCGACTCAAACAAACATAACTCCAATTGGGGGGCAACCAGGACAATCATCACTGAAATAACAAAATAATCATCAAACAGTTGGGAAAATTGAAACAATCATAGGAGGACCACTATTATCTAATCAAGTCCTCATTGTCACCTCTAAAGAACCAAAGTTAAAGAAATCTCGTATTGATCACTCCATCACTTTTAATGACTCAAACTTAGAAGGAGTCCATGTTCCTCATCAAGATCCACTTGTCATCAGTGTAGGGATCGGTGACCCATGTTATAACATTAAGAGAATTTTGATTGACAATGGGAGTTCTATTGATGTCTTATTTTACTCCACCTTTCTTAGCATAGGCTTGGTTAGGAAAAAACTCAAACCCACTGCAGGACCATTATACAGGTTTGATAATCGCCCTGTGCGAGTAGAGGGGACAATCACCCTTCCCGTTGCTCAAAGAATTCCCTCGATGAGTGACTCATTCAATCAAATTCATGGTGGTCAAGTCGATTCAAAGATATAACACTCTTCTAAGGCCCCTCCAATCAATTTTCGCGCCACTTCATAGACATCTTAAGATGAAATTTCCAACCCTTGTTGGAGTTGGGGTGGTCTGTGAAAATCAACAGATGGCACAATCATGTTACCTCTAACAAGCTCAACCACACCCTTTCGTGACCTTCATCATCAAAGATTTTAATTTTTGAGATGAAGAAGTACCCCAGAAAGCTTCGCATGTAAAAGACTTTCACTTTGTGACATTATCAGATGACTAACCACTATGAACAGTTGTCGTGTTTATTTTTAGGATGTGGGACACCACGCAGATCTTAGGGGGTACTTATTGAAGTGATCGGGTACGACATTAAGGAATGATGTATTATCTCCAAAGATAGAAATCACCACCCTATAATGGACCTAATCACCTAATAAGGACTCCTAAAGCATGATGGGTCTTCAACTTTACCAGAGATCTTTCCCCTACTTTACATGGAAAAGTAAAGTAGGATTTATTTTAAGCCGGGTTCATTAAATTCCCTATGGAGGCAAGCCCCCATAGTTAATTACATCCTAAGGAATGAGAATTCCTTAAGAATACTCTCGATTAAAGTAGATAATTAAGGTCTCAAAAGATTTCAAGGTTAAGACTATCAAAGGATTGGCTATTTTAGAAAATCAAATGGGATAGATCAAGGAGAAGATCTATTTTTGGAATCCAAAAGGAGAAAGTAAGAAATGCTCATGATATTAGGAAGCCCAGTGAGCATTCCAATCTACCCTATAGTTGGGCTTTATATTTTTGAAATTGAAGAGAGTTGATTATTTGAGTTGACATTTTATTAGATTGCTAGGGCTTATAATTCTATAATATAAGATTGTGAAAATGCCCAAGAGGTGAGGATTTATGCTTGTAGCCCGAAGGAAACAGCTACCTCAGATTCCTAAACTAAGGAGCCTTGATATAAAATAAAGGCTCAACCTAAATCTAAGGCAAAAAAGGGTATATGGTTTACCTCCACAAGAGAGAATAAACCACCCGACTGCTGGGCTTATTACCGCCTGGAGTGGCAGCCAGCTAACTCCTCCTACGCTTTAAATCCATGTAGGCAAGTCTTATGCTTTGCAAGATGGCTAGGCTGTTGTTCATTTAGAAAGAAAACTAAGTTCTTAGACTCACTCCCTAAGAGACTAGAGCATGAGTGGTATGAATCCATGACTTAATCTAATGCAAATTTTATCAAATTTATTTGATTCTTTCGAACTTTTTATTTTGACACAGGCTATGGGATTTTATATGCCTAAATGCATGAGAATTTGATTATAGGCCAAATCAAGAGAGAAAGGGGTGTCTTCCACCAAAGGCTCTCATAGGTTAAGCCTTGATTCTCTAGCAAAGATGGAAGCTCCCTCTTAACAAGAGTGAAAGAATATGATATGCATGATATACATTCATCCATCCTAAGGGGTTATTAAAAATTTTATTATCTTGATTTAATCCCTAGGCTTTTATGTGAGGTTATGAGTTGTTTTAGAATTTTAGTTATGAGTTGTTAATTGGGGTAGAAAAATTAATTTTATCCTAAGAGCCTATCGCATCCAGGCCACACATTCAAGCATCAATCATAAATAAACTATGAAAAGCATGCTGTTCTAATGCGCAATCTAAACACAACATCAAACAATTTTATAGACTTACCGTAAAAGAATAAAAGGTCGGTCGGTTCCCATACTAAAAGAGAAAAGAGAGTAGCTCTACCCCTTATACAACCCGGATTACAAAAAATAATATATATGCTATGGGGTCTTCTTTTCTTCATTTCTTCATTTCTTTTGATTTGATTTGCTCCAAAGGCATCACAGGTGGCACCCTGTGGACTAAGCCTTCGCCACTGCTCATCCTAATCCCCATAGCACTAATCCTAATTCCTAATGCAAAATTACATCAAAATAAGAAAAGTAAATCTAGCTACACCGAAAAACAAATGTTAGCTAAACACACCATACAACCAAGGCTATATGAATAATTTGGACTTAACACCCACACATGGGTAACCAAGCCCACCTAACATGGGTTACACTTAGGGGCTAAGCAACCCCGCACAAAGAAAAGTATTTATATTTTTTTATTATAGCGCCCTTTAAGCATAACCCTCGAAAATATGATTAGGCTAATAACGCCTAACATCCAGAAACATACACCTAACATCCTAAAACATTATATCACAAAACAAAACACAACATCATACATACAACGCCCTAACTTAGCACTAGAAATAGTGACTTAGTATTCTAATGTGTGTGCTTAAGGCTTGTGTAGCAAGACTTTACTAGGCTTTTTTAGTTTAAGTTCCAATCTGAAGTTTGAATTTAAATTTTACCTGATTTCAATCTAAATGATTTAATGATTTGATTTTCATTTTTATTTCATTTTATTTAGTTGAAATAATATTTAGGTTCTCAAGAATGAAGAGTAGGATGAATTCCATCTATAGACAGGACTCACCCTATTCTACATCCTAATAAGGAATCTAACTAAAGTCCTTATGTATCTTGATTAGCCGATTTGAACTTGTGTAATTCATTTGATTTGGAATTTAGAATTTGAGTTTATTTAAGTATTTGATTAATTGATTTTTTTATTAGATGTTTTAGTTTAATTGCATCTTGATAATTCAATATCCTTTTAAATATTTAATTCTTTTCTTGATCATGGTTATGTGATTTAACTTTATGTTTATTTAATTTGATGGTTCATTTATTTGTAGTTGATTGGATTAGATTAATTGAGATTTTATTTTGATTTTAATTGGGTTTGGTTCTTTGTTGGGATCTTATTTTTAATCACATCCATTTGTCATGTTCATCAAAGTTTGGTTCGCATTTTGACTTCATATATTGGATGGTTAATTAGTTTATTTTATTTAAGTAGGTTGAATGAGATTTCATTTGATTCTATATTAAATTGATGAGAATCTTTCTTGACCTAACTTAACTTGATTCAATTTGATTTAATTAGCTTTATTGGTCATGGGTTTGCTTAGGTTCAATGTGATTATGTGATTTGTTTAATTAATAAGTGTTCATGTTAATTATAAAGGTTTGTTTAATTTTTATATTTAGTTTAGTTTCATATTTGTTAGACAAATGATGTAATAACTTAATGGTTTGGGTTTAATTTATGTTTTGATTAATATTTAATTGAATTTTTGATTAATTAAGTTTAATATAATTAATTTGATTAACTTAATTAGTTTGTTTAAGAGGTATGATTAAATTAAATAAAGATTTATTTAACTTTTAATTTGATTTTATGCTTATTTGAGTTAATGATGTTATTGATGAATTAATGATTGAAGTTTAAATTAGGTTTGATTATCATCAATTTTTTATGTTTGATTAAGCTTGAGTTTAATATGATTAATGTAATTTACTTAATTAATTTATTTAATCATGTGATTAAATTAATTAGTAATTAAGTATTTAATTTGAATTAACTTTAACTGATTTATAAAGTTAAATTTGGTTTATTAAGATAATGGATTAATTTATTAAGTTTGCATTAATTAGATGTTTGATTAATTAAGTTTGATTAAGGGTCAATTAAAAAAAAATATTAGATTAATTAAAGGTTTGTTTGATTAGAGATTAATAACTTAATGATTTAGGTTTAATTTAAGCATTAGTGTTTAATTGCATCTTAATTATGTTTGATTAAGTTTAGGTTTCATATGATTAATTTAATTAATTAATTTTATTTAAGGGTGATTATTTAATTATGGGTTTGATTTAAGCTTACTTTTAGGATTAACTTTAATGTGACTTATTTAAATTAATTTGATTAATTAAGATGATGGATTAATTCATTAAATTTTCATTAATTAAATGTTCGGCTAATTAAGTTTGATTAAGGGTAATTAGATTAATTAAAGGTTTGTTTTAATTAAAGATCAATGACTTAATAATTTAAGTTTAATTTATGTTTTGATTAATATTTAATTGCATCTTCATTATGTTTGATTAAGTTTAGGTTTAATATGATTAATTTAATTAGCTTAATTAGTTTATTCAGTGATGATTATTAAATTTAATGGGTTTGATTTAAGCTTAATCTTAGAGTTAGCTATAATGTAACTTATTTAAATTAATTTGATTAATTAAGATGATGGATTAATTTATTAAATTTTTATTAATTAAATGTTTGACTGATTGAGTTTGATTATTTATGATTAGGGTTTATTAATTTGATTTGTTATATCGTTTGATTTCATTAGCAAGTTCAATTTAGTTATTAGGTTGAAATATTCAACGGTTATATAATTATCTCATTCCAAATAGATATGATTTAATCATAGGTTAATTAAGTTTGCTTTAATTTTATTTAGTTTAATTCGATTAGTATCGAATTATTAAAGTTTTCTAAGTTTGTTGGATTTTGAGTTTGATTTAAGATTTAATCATTTAATTGAGTTTTATTAACTTAAATAGATTTAATCATATTTAAGTTAATCTCCTTTAAAGATGATATTTTTCTGATTTAAAGTTTGATTAATGATGATTTAAAGTTTGATTAATGATTTAATGAATACTATTCAATTTCTGATATTTTTTTTATTTAATATTTGAGTTAAGATTACATTTTAATTAACTTTTTAATTATTTAAACTCTAATCTTAAATGTTTATTTGGGTTTCTTAAGATTCAAAAGATCAAATCATTTTTTTTTAAGAGTCCTAGATGTCAATTAAAGTGATTTAGGTCATCTTGAATATTTTTGTAAATTTTGAATTTTATTTAATTTATTTTATCAAAATTGATAATCTGAATTTAAAATTTTAATATCTAACAATCCAGAAGTTATTTTAACTTGAAATTTTTAATGTATGTGTATTATAATATTAATTTTAATTTCTGAAAATCTCAACTTAATCTAACTTATATTTTTGGCTTAATTAATGAAATATGGTTTCACTAAAACCAAAATTATGCTCATAATACTAAGTAAATATTTTGGGTTTGTTGATTCCTCTCGATTTAATCCAACGAGCCCTTGTTAGCAATTTTGGTTAAGTATTTTATTTTTTATGAATTTTGAAGTTTGATGATTTAAATTATTATTATTATTTTTTTTATATTATATATATATACGGTTAGGAAAGACGACCGAATCACGATCGGACGGGATCAGATCGGTGATCCAAAGGAGAGGATCGCGACGGCCAAGCGATAAGCCGTCCATCGCGAACAGAATACGGTCCGATCGACGCTCATCCGAAGTCGGACGCCGCTCTGAAGCCGCCGTCCGACGCGAACCGCGACGGACGGTCCGCATCGCATCACGGATCGGCCCGATGCGTGATTCGCCATCCGATCCCGCGATCTGGATCGACGGTAGCCGCCACGGAATGATTTTCAGGTATTTTGGAAAAATGAAAGTTTTAAGCCAAAAAACTCATCCAAATGGACCCGCTTTTGCTCATTTCACCAAAAAAAAATTATTTCTATTTGGGATGATTTAAAATAAAAGTGCTGGATTTTAAAGGAAATTCTAATCGGAAATTTAATACAAAATATGCAAAATCCTAAGGCCGGCTACGGTTTGACGAAAGTTACCTCACCAGGGATGATTTCTGGCAGTGGTGAAGATCCGAGGGAGATCCTATATGTGTGAGGAAGCTTTAGAGTAATCTTTAGCTGCTTTCTAACGCCTCCTCCGATGTTTAACGCCTCACCAAGAGCAAATTCTGTTATTTGAGCTCAAAATGGCTAAACAGTGGGGATGGGTACTTTTGGCTTTAGAGAGTTTTTGAGTGATGATGGGAGCAAGAGATCTCAAGTCTCATTTCCTCCTTTATAATGGATGAAAATACAAATTTTTTTGAATTATTTTGGCTCCAAATTGAATGCCATCTTGTTGGGGTGGTTAGGGCTAGATCTAGATTGATTGAGGACTTTGGATTTTTGCTCCAAAGTCCTCTCTTGCTGCCATATGATGAGATTTGTTTAATTGAAATATTGGGGCCATGTGATGAGGGGTTAAGTGCATGTGATGGGAGAATTAAATGAGGTTAGGTGGAATCCTATGTGGGGGATGGTTCATGAGAGATTTAAAATGGGTTGGGTTTATTTTGGGCTGACCCCAAATGGGTTTGGGTCAGATTTGATCAACCCCTAATGGGTTTTGGCTTGGTTTCAGTGGATTTGGCCCATTTTAGGTCATAGGGGTCATTTTGGCCAAATGACCATTTGACCAAAATTAGCCAAATTAACTTGTTATGGGTTGATTCATGTTCAATTGACTAATTGAAGATGAAAGTGGTCTTTGGTTTGAATTAATTTGGATTTAATTTTGATTTAGGCCAAATTGACCCTTTAGCCAATTTGGGCTAAGTTGGGTCAAGTTGACTTATTGGGCTCGATTGATCAAATTGAGTTCAATTATTGCTTTGGTCAAGTTCAATAATCAATTTGGAATGAGATTGGTTGGTCAAATCAATTTGGGTTAGATCATGATTTGACCTTTGGTTCTTTAGGCCAATTTGGGTCAATTTGGATCAAATGGCCAATTGGCTTGGTTTGGCCCAATTGATTGCAATTGATCATCCTAGGTGATCAAAAAATCATGGTGGAAGATTTTGGTGAGTTCAATCCAATTTGGATTAAGTTGGCTCAAATGGGTCCTTAGATCACTTTAGGTCAAGTCCCTAAGTCAATTGGTTTAGTTTTGATTTGATGATTGTAGGTTTCATTTATATTTGGGTAGATAATTAAATGAATGATTGATTCAAAAGATAATTCATTGGTTTAAACTTGATCCGATAGAATTTGGCTAAGTCCAAAGAATTGAATTTGAGGGTTTATTGAATTTGGATTTGATTTTCAATATAGTTGGTCATTTGAATTTGGATTTCATTTATATTTGTGAATATAAATGAAGGAATAATTGATTTATAAAGAGATCAATTGAGTTTGATTTGATTTAAGAAAGTTTTGGCTTTTATGAATATGGTTCATGGCTTGGGAAGAGGTTTTAGGTTTGATTTGATTTTGGGTTTCAATCATTTGGAGTCAAATTTTGAAATTAGATTTGGAATTTGAATTTAAATTTGAGATTTGATTTGAGAATTGAGTTTGAATTTGAGAAAGTGTATCTAGATTAGTTTAGGGATAGTAATTTCTTAAACCCCAAGCATAACCTAATCTTATGATTAACACTTCTAAGTCTCTAGTTTAAGTGTTCACCTAATCACTAGATGTGTCTTATGACTAAGAAAATCTTAGTATCTAGAAGAGTCCTAAGTCTAAGAAGAGGAGGTTAAGAGCTCACTCCAAAAGTGAGGTCAACAAAAGGACCCCAATGTGGTGTAACCCACAAGGCACACGACATGAAATCAACAACATCCCAAGATTGCAACAAAGGACAGATCTATACCCCCAAATAGAATCACCATCATAATGCTTTATGCCAATAAGAGAGCAAGAAGGAATCCACTAGGATTGAGTACATGAACCTTCTGAAACAAGTTCAAGATCCGCCAGGATATGAATTTGAGTTTGATTGTGAATATAATTTGGGTGTGTATCCACCGGGATAAGAATTTAATTGATTTCTTGATTTGTTTGATCCACTAGGTTTTTAATTTGTTATAACTCCACGAGGAGAAGGGTTCTAGATTGAGGCATATCCACAGGGATGTACACTCAAGTGAAATTTGTTTGATTTAGAACTAGTTCCACTGGGAGGCCAATTTGATGCGCCGGGAGAGACATTTGGTTTGTTTGATATGTTTAATTTGACTCCACTAGAGAGGTTGGTTTCAAATTTATTTTGTTATGGACCTGTTTGCATGGACTACACTAAGAAGGGCCAGGGGCCTTGGCCTTCTTAGATTTATAAGTCTAAAGGTAGTCTACCGCCATAAGGTAGGACTATCCAACCTAAGGGGTTGCCTGCGTAATGACTAGGAAGAAAGTGTAGTAGACTTACATCTTCCAAAGCAAGAAAAGTCAATGGGGTGATCTATTGGACGAGCAACATATCAACCCTACACACTGAAAGAGCACCACCGGGGTCTTACCTCAACTCAAGAGTAGTCGATGATTAATTTGATTTGATTTGATTTACTTTAATTTTGTGTTATTGTGGACCTGTCGAATGGACCCACCGGAGGAGCTATGTCGCCTTGACCTATCTCGATTTTACAAGTCCAAAGGGGTAGTCTACACCACAAGTAGGACTATCCTAAGGGTTGCCTCTGCAACGACCGGCTAGGAAGAAAGCGTATGACTTACATCTTCCAAAGTAGGATCAACCGTTGGGGTGATCTGATGGCACAATGATCAATCCCGACCTAGTGACTATTTGAGCGAATGCCATGGACTCATCGACTCAAGAATAGTCGAATTACTTTAATTTTGATGGATGCCGGCTGGAAATGAATCTACTAAGAAGGAGCTAATATCGCCTAGACCTATCTTATTTACAAATCCAAAGGGATAGTCTACCGCAGTAGAACTAACCAACCTAAGGGGTGCCTTTCTGTAATGGTCAAGTTTGGAAAGCACGGGACTCACATCTTCCTAAACAAGAATCCACTGGGTGACGGGTTGTTTGCAACAAATCGAGCCCACCTAGGGTCGCCGGTTTGCAACGATCGTCGGAAAGAATGCGTAATATATATCTTTCAAAGCAAAGACGATGGTAATTTCGTTGGCACAACAAGTTGAACCCACCTAAGGCAATTACGGAGTGAGTACCGGGATTTATCTCAACTCGTAGAAATTCTATAGGGAGTTTTCTTACACGCCTAAAGATGGATGCCGCTGGGAAAGGCCATTGAATTCCTAATCCACAAGCAAATATTTTATTTGTTTGTTTAATTTATTTTATCGTGGACTGTTAGTTCGAGGGATCAAAGAGAAGGAGCTTATATCGCCTAGACTGCTCGATGAAACCAAGGGAGAATCTATGTGATCCAACAAATTCTCCAACCACAGGGGTAGCTAAAGGGACTGCCCAATCCAAAAGTAACCTGAGTAGTGTCTAAATGGGGTCACAAAGGACGTGATCCAAATAAAATGCCCGTGAGAAGGCGAATGGGGCTTCAATCCAACACCTCAGAAAATGACATGGCTAGTCATATATCACAGTATTCGGCCAACTCATGGAGAAAGGGGACTTACATCTTCCAAGAGTGGTGTACCCGGGTGAGTCACACAGAGCAACATCAACCAACCTATGGTGCCCATCGGTTACAACAATCGCCTATAAGAAAGCATGTAGCTTACATCTCTAAAGCGAACCCATTGGATAGTCTATCTGGCTCGACAAAAGCCATCCGACCAGACTACTCGAGTGAATGCCACGGGGCTTATATCAACTCAAATGTAGTCAAGAGGAAAGGAGCCTCTAGGGGACTTACCCTAAACCTCAAATATATTCAACCTAGTTAATACACGATGATTAGTTCAAGAAGAAAACTCGAGGACTCACATCTTCTCAAACAGATCAACCATGAGGTAACCTACGTAAAATAAGACTATGAAACTAAAGGTGCTTCATTTGCAATGGTCAAATTAGAAGAAAGCTGGGACTCACATCCTCCAACAAATGACCACGGTGATCGGTTGTTTTGGACAACAAATCAAAGCCTAATGAGTGAGTGCCAGTTTGCTCACATCAAAGTAGCCTAAAAGAAAGATATGTGTATTTGTGTTTGATATGAAGGAATAGGATGCCACTGGGGACTCTTACACCTAAACCTCAGGAAAACTCGACCTAGAGTATGGTGGCTACCAATAAGAAAGCAGGACTCACATCTTCTTAAACAAAGCTAACACAAGGTGGTTCACTGCAGGCAAGTGAAGCCTACAAACTAACAAGGCCACGCTTTGCAATGGTCAAATTAGAAGAAAGCGGGACTCACATCCTCCAACAAATGACCATCGGGTGATCGGTTGCTTTGGACAACAAATCAAACCCGACCTAGAGCAATAATGAGTGAGTGCCACAGGGGCTCTCCACATCAAAGTAAGAAAAGATATATGTTTGTGTGTTTGATATGAAGGAATAGGATGCCACTGGGGACCCTAAATATATCATGGTGAATTCACAAGCAAAAGATATTTCTAACATAGAAGAAATAAAATTTGAGATGAAAAGGGATTTTATTGATAATTATTTTCAAACAAGATTTATGGATAATATTTCTTTAAGTAGCCCATTGATTGGAAGCATCAGGCGCTCTCCTTTACAATTTATGAGTTGGTAAGACCCTCCTTGGTAGGCCTTCTCTATGGCATAAGGGCCTTCCCAAGTGGGTTCAAACTTTCCTCCTATCTTTGACGAGCAATAATTGGTCTCCTTAGAACTAAAACAAGCTCCCTACTTGAAAAGCTCAGGACCACCAACTTATGAGCTTGAATCATCTTGGCTTTGTATAACTCGAGGTTTTGGCATGCTTATAGGCGCCTCTCCTCCAAACCTTCGAGCTCTTCCAACCGTAACTTGGAATTCTGCTACAGATTTTGCTACCCACTATCCTTAGTGATGGGAGTTGGACTTCCAATGGTAGAAGCCTGACCCATACACTAAGGAGAAAGGGGATTGAGTTGAGTTCTATATGTGGTATGGTAGGCCCATAAAGCTTCAACCAACCGCTCATGCCATCGTGCTTATTTGTCATCTAGTGTCTTCTTCAAGATTTGAATGAGGTTTGTTTCTAACCCATTTGCTCTTGGATAGTAGATGGTGGAATATCTCCAATCTATATGTCTTCGAGCAAAGCTATTGATTTTAGTGCTCTTGAATGCACCATTATCGATATAATTCATCGAGGCACCAACCTACATATGGTGGTTCTAAAAAATGGAGCACATGTTGAGCGTGACCTCTAAGTGGGATTGCCTCCATTTGGAAAAGTACGAAGTAGAATGAATCGATGACCCTTGGAAGAAGGAGGATCGATGACCCACAATGTCCATTCCAACACTGAATGGACATGAGGCCAATGTAGATGTAGAATATTGGGAGGTTGATGTAGACCACACCATGTACTGACACATGACATCTCCTACCTACGCCCATGCCAGAATCAAGGCCACAAGTATCCTAGTCTCTTGATCTTGGCTTTCATCTTCGGACCAAATTGATGTGCCCCACATAACCCTGAGTGTACCTCGGTCATGATTTTACGGGCTTCGTGTTTGTCCAGACAACGTAACCACATATGATAGAAAGATTTTCGATACAAGGTGCTGCCAACAAGAGTATAAGAAAGGGCTCTCTACTTCACTTGGTGTGCCAGTGATTTCTCTTGAGGTAGTTTTCCTACATTTAAATAATCTATGAATGGTTGTCTCTAATCTGGCTCCTCATCCTTACTGGTAATGGCAACCTCCCCTTCAAGAGAGAATCTCTCAATGAGTTCAGCATCAATAAGGGATAAGACTTGTCTATTTTGGACCCTTATTGGAATGGACTCATCTTCTGGACATGCCAACTCTTTGGCAAGCTTGGCTAATGCGTCTGCTATTGCATTCTCTCCTCGAGGAATTTTATAGATGGTAACCTCTGGGATTTGGGCCAACAACTCCATAGTGTACTTATGGTAATGATGGAGCTTAGGCTTTAGAACTTTGTAGGACCCAGCGATTTGGTTGATGACTAACTGAGAATCCCCAAAGATGTTGATACTTTGGACACATAGTATAATGACTAACTCCAGACCGACAATCAGAGCCTCATATTCGGCTTCATTGTTGGTGCATGGGTTGGACAAATGATATGAGAATCTCATCATATCGCGGTCTAGAGTTAGGAGAACTATTCCTACCCCTGCCTTCCCTGGGATAGTAAATTGTGGTTCTTCTCCTCTTTGAGAAAGCTGCACCATCAAAATACATCTCCCAGTGACGAGCACTAGTACCCCCTAAGTTCATGATTTGTTCATCGAGGAGATCATCATTGCTGAGAATCCAGGAGTGGATGTCGCTAAGAAATCCGCAAGTGCTTGTCCTTTACGACGTAGGGGTACCAATGTTATATCAAAGACAAAATCATGGACATGCCAACCGGCCCGTGATAAGGTCGTGTCATGAGATACAGTGGATTGACTCTGAGATCAAGTTCACCTTATGAGAAAGCATATAGTCGTAGCTTTGGGATGCAAAGATTAAAGCTAGGTTTTTCAATAGGGATAGTTTTCTCCAGGATTAGATGACTAAGATAATAAAGAGAGTTCTCCTTCCCTTCATCGTTGAGCCAACAAAGAATCATTGTCTAATGCAAAGAAGATAATATGAGCTTGCCAGATAGGGCTAGGACTGGAGGTGTCGTGATATTGCTTGATATCTTCAAAGCGTCGACACTTATCATCCCATTTAAACTTGGCATCTTTTGATAAGTGCGAGAATGGTTGGCATCTTCGATAAGTTGGAAATGAAGCATCTAGATAATACCAACCTTGGAATGACTTGAGTTGTTAGGCTTTTGGGGTGGCATTTCTAATATCGCTTTGATCTTTTCGATCGATTTCAATTCCTGACAACAAACCCAAGAAATTTTCCAAGCTACCCCAATGCACACTTCAAGGGGTTCATTTTGATTGTATTGTCTTAACGTTTGAAAAACTACTCTCAAGTCAAAGAGATGGTCTTCCTTTCTTTCTTTTTGACAAGATCATCGACGTAGCATTCAACTTGATGATGAATGAGTTCATCAAGATTCAGTCATGGTATGTGGCACCGATTTTAAGGCGAAAGGCATGACCTTATAACAATATATTCATCGGTTTGAAAGGCGTTTTCTTTCATCCTCTACCATCTTAATTTGATTGTAGATGACCCATCCATAAAGGAGAATACGCATGAGAGATGAAGCAATGTCCACCATTAATTCTAGTATAGGAAGTGGAAATTCATCCTTAGGACATGCTTTTTAGATCCCTAAAATCAACGCGCAATTTGGCTATTCTTTTCTTAACTGGGATGACACCGCCAACCGTAGGATATTTTTCTTCCCTAATAAAGATCGATCGCTTTTTAATTTCAAAAGTGACTTGTTCAATGTCTAATCGCATGCCTAGAGCCTGTTTGATAGGGTTAGCATTAGTTCTCTAGTTTATGGACCGCTATGGAGATAAATCGGCATCTCTTCATAACTCCATGCAAAGCAAATCCTTAAACTCAATAGCTTCACTAAATCATTGGTTTCTTTTCATTCAATAGAGAACTAATATATGTCTTCTTCTCCTAGGTTGATTTCTTTGAGCTCATCGATAGTTGATCGATTTCCTCTTGAACTCGGTGCATCTTTGACTTCAAAGTCATCATCAAGTTTCTAAGCACACCTCCTCATATGAGTTAGCATGATTTGAAAAGAACCTATCGATTCCAAATGATTGGTGATGACTAAGCGAATCATCATCATCGACCCACATCAATCCAAGTCCCGCCTCTTGATTGTGAATCATTTGTTGTCCCATAACCTTTCAAAGTAATCCCACTGTTTAGACCAAGCATGTGGAATTAATCCTTTCTTTGCTAAATTAAGAACACAAGGCAAATACCAATCAAAAGGTAATTCTATTAAATCTTTATATGAATCATCCTCAAGTTCTACATCGCCTTCTTGACTTGAGGATGATGCTCAAGAAAGAACTTCGCCTTTACATTTGTGGAAGACTTAGGGGCTTCCTTAACTACCAAACCCTCAATTTTTTGTGAGAAAAGTGGGGTTAGAGCTAAAGTTCCCAACTTATGCTTCACTATTTCACATATAAACTCGGATACACTTATGCTTTGTTTAGAGCCCGTATTCTTCACCGCTCAACTGTCACTTGCATGGGGATCCAAGATGGAAGTGTTACTAATCATATATGACTCATCATCTGAAATAGATTCTAAGTCTATATAGATAGTAACTGTGGTCCTGGTAGTAGGGACATAACTCTTATTGGATGGCCAATAAGGAGGTCTTCCGTCTCTAGGCATGTCTCTGGATCTGCCTCTTCCTCTGCCTGGTGGGGGTCAAGTCATCCTACCCATATGTTGAATGGAGTAATGAACAGTGGAATCTAATGTTAGCTCTACTTTCTCCTCCAAGTCTATTTCTCGCTCCCTTTTATTTTCTTTCTCATTTCCTTTTTTTTCTTTTCTTCTTATTTTTCTTTTTCTTTTTCTTTTTCTTTTTTTTCTTTTTTCTTTTATTTTTGAACTTTCACCAAGTTCACGAGAATAGACTTGTTGATTTTGAGGGAGATAGTAGGTTGCATCTTATATTCACCTCAAGAACTGAATGCTTAAGATCTCCTTTGATGCAAGATTCAATCCCACCTCTCATGAACTTCATGCATCGATGTAGAGAGGATGGAACCACATTATTCTCATGTATCCACATCTCCCAAGTAAAGCATTGAAAGTAAGTCTATATGAAACTTGGCGGTAGTCTTCCAATCATCCACTTCTAATATAGAGCCTAAAGCCCTCTCGCCTTGTTCATTGAATCCTCTCAACATCATCCTCTCTTTTGAAAGTTTGGAGATGTCAATCTTTAAGTAAGCGAGGGTTTTTAGACTCATAATATTCACCGATGCACCCTGGTCAATAAGAACTCTGGATATCCTATCTTCCAACATCCATGTAATGTAAAGAGGGTGCTTGTGTCGCTCCTAAGCAAGTCTTCATCATGAATGTAACTCCTAGAGTGTCCTCAACCCAAGCCTCCTCTCTGGCCGTGGCTAAGCATATCTCCCATCAAGGAGGGCCTTGATTAGAGATTCCTCATCTCTTTGGATAAGATGAGGGCGCCATATATACTTAACTTAGCTTTCTAAGATGTAGTTGTAGTCAACCTTGGCTTGATCCTCCACAAGCATATCCATGGGTGGAGCATCTTGTGGAGAGCTATCCGCTCTTTAGAACCAATGATTTGCTTACCCTTATCCCCGAGGTGCCACCAGGAGGTAGAACTTTGCCACTGAAGGTTAACTTCGGACCTCTTGGAATGATGAATTTGAAGAAGTTCTACCTTCATCAGTACCTATGACTTCTCCTATGGGATCATCGAGTCGATGACTCCAAATCAATCTCAATGGTGAACAATGATTTAGAATGGAAAATCCATTTCTAAATCAAAGGTGGAATGATCGTAACTAGAGTCATCATTATTTTGTAGACTTGAAGAATTTTTGAGAGGAATAAAATCTAGAGTATCGTGGACAAGATGTAAGTGAAAGCTTTCTTCATTGATTTCTTCTTAGATGGAGGTACATGATAAAATTTGTAATAAGAGGGGTATAGTGCCCTTGTCACGATACAATGCTCCTATTGGCGATAAGAGGAGCTAGTGGAGGAAGAAGAAGTAATGGATGGAGCTGGGCTCCTGGTTGTGCTACTATGCTATCCCGCAAGAGGTGGGGCCGCTGCTTAACACCTTCTTCAAGTTATCTTTGGCAACTTGCAAACCTTCCTTGGTGTTGGAGGTTTGAGTTACTTACACCAAAGAAAGCTTCTTGATCTTAGAGACCACTTTTAGAGGTTCAGATAAGACAATATCCCAACCTTCTTTATCTTAAGAGATCGTAGTATCCCCAAGAATTACTCGATAGAACTAGAGGGTTGTTCTAACAAGTATTCCTTGGGATGAAATATCGACTTGTAGCTCAAGCCACCCTTAAAGGTGACACAATCCTCCAAGACATGACCACCATATGCAGTAGGGGCAGCAGGATCATCACTTGCCCACATCTTGGCCTCTTGGGCTCAAGTCGCTTCTTTAAGAGATTCTTAAAGATCTTCCTAACTACCTCCCTCTTGAATGAATATTTATTCAATTTATCAAGTAGGTAATAGCTACCGGTGGATATGAGTACCGTCAGTATATTGTGGCGAGGCGGTGGCGTACTGTCGATATCGCCGGTGGTGGTAGTGGGGAATGGAGGTGGCATGGAGGTCTTGAATGAGGTCGAGCTCCTCGCTCTCTCTATCTAACACTACTACCCCTGGCTTTTTCTCAAATATTTTCTGTGGCTTGGGCTTGAATGATTGGTCTTGAAAAGGTAACTATTTGGCTTCCCCTTGTAGGCTAGCCGCCTTGTTGATTAACTTTTCAAAAGTTTTGATAAATTTGAGCATGAAGGCAAGCATGAATATTCTTGAGAAGAATTTTATAGATGTTTCGCATTGGTTCATTTCATACTCGTTTCACACCGAGAATATAATCAACAAGGGACTCATTTGGATTTTGTCCACAACGAGGTCACCCATTACCTTTGTTTGCTCCAAAGAAACCTCTTGATGAAGAGGTCTAACTCAAAGAAAGTCTTCACCGAACCATTGGGTAGTTCAGTACCAATCAAAATCATCAAACCAATGAAGAGATGAATAAGTGCATCACACCAAAGACAAAGATCCACCAAATGCCTATATGTTGCGGGTTCCCACCGCCATCAAAATTTTGAAGGAAGGAGGCACAAAACCCCAGGATATTGAACACAATCAAATTCCTCTAGGGTCTACCCTTTGGAACAGATGAGCCACCTAGGTGCCAACGATCCTTCACGCTCCACTAACCGCTAATATCTTTTCTTGCATGGAGGTGTTGTCCACCACCTTCCTATGCCGCCACTATCCCTCCACGGAGATGTACTCTATGCAACAACCCGTGGTGGTCCTCTAAGAACCAGATGGTTATCCCAAACAACTCCATCTTCAATACTCTCACTGGTGTGGGTTGAATGAGTGTCTTCTTTCAACTACAACACCCTCCCGCTATTGATCCCTAAGAAGGGAACCCCTAGTGTCAACCATATGGACCGAGTCCTCCAAGAGATCATCCCCATCTGGATCAAACCGACCCCAAGCATCCTCTTCATCGAGCAATCATCCCCAGAGTTCCCTCTTCAAAGTGCACCGAGCTCTCATCTCAAGAGCGTCTAGTTGTGGTGTGGATAAATACGACCGTGGAGGGTTATACTCACTACTACATCATTTCTCACCGTACTCTCTAAGAGGATGCTCATGAGTATATGTTGATTTGCCCATCGTCAACACACCCGGAAGGATCTACGCCATGGATACTACATCTATATCCTCTATCCCTTCGCCACCGAGCCGCAGGTGGATCATGGGTGACTGACCACGGCAGCTTGCCATTCCTTCTTCTCCATAGTTGAGTGAGGTCGAATAGAGAGCTCGACCTCACCTCAACGGGTGGAGTAGATGGAGTGGGATCGGGCCAGCGGATCACCAATGGTGTCGGTCTTTCCTGATGGGGCTTGATCTTGGTCGAATGGGGATGCTGTGAGTTGGAGAAACATGGTGCGTGGAGTGGTGCGAGGTAGCACCAATTACCGCCACTATAGCCTACTCCCATGACGAGTACAAGGATGATGTTTGAACGATCGACCCGGTAGAGATCGGAAAATCCATAAGAGCCAACGCAAACCTCACACATCCCTCCTACTGTCTTATGCTTGAGCCTCCAAGGCTCTCTCTCATGTATCACTGACTCTCCTAGGGATAACTGCCTCATCAAAAATTGCTGCACTGAAAGTGTCCATAGCTCACCCAACTGGGCGTAAGACTGCTGAGCCGATGGCTTCCTGCTCCCTCCGGTGTTGAAATATGTCGGGGTGGAGGTAGCGAATCCTCATAGTCCCTCTCCATCTGAGGTCGAAGGGGTGAAACCTACTACCACTCAAATGTGGAGAGGTCTTGGGAGATCCCTCCTCTGGGAAGCGACATCCATCTCTCTCTACCCTCTTGTGATGTCGCTGATCTTGCATTCTTGTTTATGCCCAGAACGCGGTGGGTACAGAGAGCTAGCACCCACCTCAATGTGGAGGAGACTGAAAAGACATTCTTCCCTTTGGGAATCCAAGGAGGGGTAGAATGGCAGAGTAACTGACCCACCGAGTGGAACGCAGCAGTAAACCCACATCAGGGTGAAGCAATCCTCTTTAGTGGAGGAAACTCAATGGATATATCAATCGAATGAGTGGCGCCGCCACCTCCTTGTTAATCGGGTGAGGGTGTCCCTCGAAGAAATCCTCACTCCTCAAAACCAGGCCAAAGTAGATGACGGAAAGGTAGAGAGACTTTGATCCAAGGCTAGGTTTAGCAAAAGGGGAAGGTGATTTGTTGCCATGATACTAATCGAGACTCTAATTGATTGCATCAAATGCATTATTGAAATGTAGCTGCGTGAGACACTTGCCTTGATATTCCCCTTCAATCATTGATTTCAAGATGTGATTTTGAATTTGAACCCACACTGAATAATCTTAAGGATGTTATGTGGGGTTCATCAAAATAGAGAGATTTTGATATTGAGAGTCTTTGCCATTTGATTTCGATTTAGAACCCATACTCAACCGATTTAGGTATGTTGGGAGGGTTCTAAAATTTGAGGAGAGATTTTCTTGAAGATATTTGTGTTTTGTGCATCTTGTTTGAAAATATTGATAGTTTGAAAGACCTACTTAGCAAATTTGGGTATGCTAAGAAGAGGTTGTGATTGTTTGAAATATTTTGCTTGTGAAGATTTGATTGTGTGATATTTTGATTTGAAAATGGGGCTTCTTAACAAATTTGGTATGTTACAGACATGTGATTTTTGATGAGATTTTCACTTAACAAATTTGGTATGTTAAGTGAAAATTAAATGTAATCGTGAGATAAATTTTCTTTTATTTGAAGATGGGAGTCATACTTAACAAGATTGATATGTTAAGTGAAAGCTCCAAACTTGTTTGAGATATGTTTTTTTTTTTGAGAATGAGACTCTCACTTAACAAATTTGGTATGTTAAGTTCAAGTGTTTTGATTTTGAAAATGAAACTCTCACTTAACAAATTTGGTATGTTAAGTGAAAGTCAAATGTGTTTATGATTTTTTTTTATGAAACTCTCACTTAACAAATTTGGTATGTTAAGTGAAAGTCAAATGTGTTTATGATTGATTTTTTTAAATGAACTTATTTAAGACTTATATGTTAAATGGAGTTCACTTTGTACTTATGATTTTCAAAATGGAGTTCTCATTGATATACTTGGGCATGTCAAATGAGCTCCCAATGTGTTTGAAGTTCAAGACTTTGGCAAGGAATTCTATCAGACAAAATAGAATTCAATTTGCTCTACCTTCTCCAAAGGGGAACTCCCATTTGACAAATTTGGTTATGTGTGTGGGGGTTCAAATATGTCTTGACTTCTCTTTGTGTGTGTATTTATTGCTTTTCAAAAAAGAGGGGAAACTTCAATTCTAGCACATGTGAAGTATGCTATGGAGTTTCAATTTTTTTTTATATCATGGTTTTATTTGAAAATAGAATCTCCATCCAATGAATTTGAGTGTGTGGATGGGATATCCAAAAGAAAATGTGCTTTTGAAAATTAAAAATTGTTGATTTTGATTTTGATTGAATTTTTTTTAAAGAACCTCCTTGTAACAATCATCGATTTGTTAAAGAGGTTTGGTTATATGTTTTGTAAAATTTCTTATAAACTTTTGTAGATCCCTTATTATGTGGATTTTGAAAAAGTGCTTTTGGAAAGACATGTTATTTTGTAGAAGAGTTTTATTCTCTTATTGTTCATGGGATGAACCTTGCCTCACCATCAGAATGGTGAAGAGATTTTTAATTTTGGTCATCTCCTCTGTTTGATTAATTTTAATTTTCACCTATTGGGGAAACCCAATAGGGATTTTAAGACCTACACGGAGTGAGGTCCTAAAACTAAGGATGTTGGCGAGCTTTGCTTAAGGATGAAATAAGCTAAGTGCCAATGGAAAGAATGATAGTCTGCCTTATAAAAAACATAAGTCCACTATCGATGCTTGGAGACAATAATTGTCTACTAAAGATGGAGAGAGGAACCCTCCCCAACGAAGTCACTAAAAATATGTGATATTTATTTTTAGGATGTGGGACACCATGCAGATCTTAGGGGGTACTTATTGAAGTGATCGGGTATGACATTAAGGAATGATGTATTATCTCGAAAGATAGAAATCACCACCCTATAATGGACCTAATCACCTAATAAGGACTCCTAAGGCATGATGGGTCTTCAACTTTACCAGAGATCTTTCCCCTACTTTACATGGAAAAGTAAAGTAGGGTTTATTTTAAGTCGAGTTCGTTAAATTCCCTATGGAGGCAAGCCCCATAGTTAATTACATCCTAAGGAATGAGAATTCCTTAAGAATACTCTCGATTAAAGTAGATAATTAGGGTCTCCAAAGATTTCAAGGTTAAGACTATCAAAGGATTGGCTATTTTAGAAAATCAAATGGGATAGATCAAGGAGAAGACTTATTTTTGGAATCCAAAGGGAGAAAGTAAGAAATGCTCATGATACTAGGAAGCCTAGTGAGCATTCCAATCTATCCTATAGTTGGGCTTTATATTTTTGAAATTGAAGAGAGTTGATTATTTGAGTTGACATTTTATTAGATTGTCAGTGCTTATAATTCCACAACATAAGATTGTGGAAATGCCTAAGAGGTGAGGATTTATGCTTGTAGCCCGAAGGAAACAACTACCTCAGATTCCTAAACTAAGGAGCCTTGGTACAAAACAAAGGCACAACCTAAATCTAAGGAAAAAAGGGTATATGGTTTACCTCCACAAGAGAGAATAAACCACCTGGACTTATTACCTCCTGGAGTGGCAGCCAGCTAACTCCTCCTACGCTTTAAATCCATGTAGGCAAGTCTTATGCTTTGCAAGATGGCTAGGCTGTTGTTCATTTAGAAAGAAAACTAAGTCCTTAGACTCACTCCCTAAGAGACTAGAGCATGAGTGGTATGAATCCATGACTTAATCTAATGCAAATTTTATCAAATTTATTTGATTCTTTTGAATTTTTTATTTTGACGCAGGCTATGGGATTTTATATGCATAAATGCATGAGAATTTGATTATAGGCCAAATCAAGAGAGAAAGGGTGTCTTCCACCAAAGGCTCTCATAGGTTAAGCCTTGATTCTCGGCAAGATGGAAGCTCCCTCTTAACAAGAGTGAAAGAACATGATATGCATGATATTATACATTCATCCATCCGCTAAGGGGTTATTAAAATTTTATTATCTTGATTTAATCTAGGCTTTTATGTGAGGTTATGAGTTGTTTTAGAATTTTAGTTATGAGTTGTTAATTGGGGTAGAAAAATTAATTTTATCCTAAGAGCCTACCACAGCCACACATTCAAGCATCAATCATAAACAAACTATAAAAGCATGTTGTCTAATGCAATCTAAACACAACATCAAACAATTTTATAGACTACCGTAAAAGAAAAAAAGGCCGTCGGTCGGGTTCCGCGATACCCAAAGAAAAGAAAAGATGGGTAGTGAAGCTCTACCCTTATACAACGGATTACAAAAATAATATATATGCTATGGGGTCTTCTTTTCTTCATTTCCATTTCTTTCTTTTGATTTGATTTGCTCCAAAGGCATCACAGGGCACCCTAGGGACTAAGCCTTCTGGCCACTGCTCATCCTAATCCCCATAGCACTAATCCTAATTCCTAATGCAAAATTACATCAAAAATAAGAAAAGTAAATCTGGCTACACCAAAAATAAATGTTAGCTAAACACACCATACAATCTAGCGGTTATATGAATAATTTGGACTTAGCACATGGGTAACCAAGCCCACTTGTCCTAACATGGGTTACACTTAGCTAAACAGCAGAAAAGCATTTATATTTTTTTTATTATAGCGGCCCCTTTAAGCATAACTCTGAAAATATGATTAAATAATAATGGCCTAACATCCAGTCTAAACATACACCTAACATCCATCTAAAACATTACATCACAAAACAAAATACAACATCATACATACAACACCTAACTTAGCACTAGAAGTAGTGACTTAGTATTCTAATGTGTGCTTAAGGCTTGTGTAGCAAGACTTTACTTGGCTTTAGTTTAAGTTCCAATCGTTTGAATTTAAATTTTACCTTGGGTGATTTCAATCTAAATGATTTAATGATTTGATTTTCATTTTATTTCAGTTTTATTTGGTTGAAATAATATTTAGGTTCTCAAGAATGAAGAGTAGGATGAATTCCATGTAGAGACTCACCCTATTCTACATCCCCAATTCTTAAGGAATCTAACTAAAGTCCTTATGTATCTTGATTAGCCCATTTGAACTTGTGTAATTCATTTGATTTGGAATTTAGAATTTGAGTTTATTTAAGTATTTGATTAATTGATTTTTTTTATTAGATGTTTTAGTTTAATTGCATCTTGATAATTCAATATCCTTTTAAATATTTAATTCTTTTCCTTGATCATGGTTATGTGATTTAACTTTATGTTTATTTAATTCGATTATGGTTCATTTATTTGTAGTTCGATTGGATTAGATTAATTGAGATTTTATTTTGATTTTAATGGGTTTGGTTCTTTGTAATTGGGATCTTATTTTTAATCACATCCATTTGTCATGTTCATCAAAGTTTGGTTCGCATTTTGACTTCATATATTGGATGGTTAATTAGTTTATTTTATTTAAGTAGGTTGAATGAGATTTGATTTGATTCTATATTAAATTGATGAGAATCTTTCTTGACCTAACTTAACTTGATTCAATTTGATTTAATTAGCTTTATTGGTCTATGGGTTTGCTTAGTTCAATGTGATTATGTGATTTGTTTAATTAATAAGTGTGTGTTAATTATAAAGGTTTGTTTAATTTTTATATTTATTTTAGTTTCATATTTGTTTAGACAAATGATGCAATTAATAACTTAATGGTTTGGGTTTAATTTATGTTTTGATTAATATTTAATTGAATTTTGATTAATTAAGTTTAATATAATTAATTTGATTAACTTAATTAGTTTGTTTAAGAGGTATGATTAAATTAAATAAAGATTTATTTAACTTTTAATTTGATTTTATGCTTATTTGAGTTAATGATGTTATTGATAATGATTGAAGTTTAAGTTAGGGTTTGATTATCATCTAATCACGTTTTGATGTTTGATTAAGCTTGAGTTTAATATGATTAATGTAATTCACTTAATTAATATATTTAATCGATGTGATTAAATTAATTAGTAGATTAATTAAGTATTTAATTTGAATTAACTTTAATCTGATTTATAAAGTTAAATTTGGTTTATTAAGATAATGGATTAATTTATTAAGTTTGCATTAATTAGATGTTTGATTAATTAAGTTTTATTAAGGGTCAATTAAAAAAATTTATTAGATTAATTAAAGGTTTGTTTGATTAGAGATTAATAACTTAATGATTTAGGTTTAATTTAAGCTTTGATTAGTGTTTAATTGCATCTTAACTATGTTTGATTAAGTTTAGGTTTCATATGATTAATTTAATTAACTTAATTAATTTATTTAAGGGGTGATTATTTAATTATGGGTTTGATTTAAGCTTACTTTAGGATTAACTTGTGACTTATTTAAATTAATTTGATTAATTAAGATGATGGATTAATTCATTAAATTTTCATTAATTAAATGTTCGATTAATTAAGTTTGATTAAGGGTAATTAGATTAATTAAAGGTTTGTTTTAATTAAAGATCAATGACTTAATAATTTAGGTTTAATTTATGTTTTGATTAATATTTAATTGCATCTTCATTATGTTTGATTAAGTTTAGGTTTAATATGATTAATTTAATTAGCTTAATTAGTTTATTCGAAGGGTGTGATTATTAAATTTAATTAGGGGTTTGATTTAAGCTTAATCTTAGAGTTAGCTATAATGTAACTTATTTAAATTAATTTGATTAATTAAGATGATGGATTAATTTATTAAATTTTTATTAATTAAATGTTTGACTGATTGAGTTTGATTATTTATGATTAGGGTTTTACTTAATTTGATTTGTTATATCGTTTGATTTCATTAGCATGTTCAATTTAGTTATTAGGTTGAAATATTCAACAGTTAAATAATTATCTCATTCCAAATAGATATGATTTAATCATAGGTTAATTAAGTTTGCTTTAATTTTATTTAGTTTAATTCATTAGTAATTATTAAAGTTTCTAAGTTTGTTGGATTTTGAGTTTGATTTAAGATTTAATCATTTAATTGAGTTTTATTAACTTAAATAGATTTAATCATATTTAAGTTAATCTCCTTTAAAGATGATATTTTTCTGATTTAAAGTTTGATTAATGATGATTTAAAGTTTGATTAATGATTTAATGAATACTATTCAATTTCTGATATTTTTTTTATTTAATATTTGAGTTAAGATTACATTTTAATTAACTTTTTAATTATTTAAACTCTAATCTTAAATGTTTATTTGGGTTTCTTAAGATTCAAAAGATCAAATCATTTTTTTAAGAGTCCTAGATGTCAATTAAAGTGATTTAGGTCATCTTGAATATTTTTGTAAATTTTTGAATTTTTATTTAATTTATTTTATCAAAATTGATAATCTGAATTTAAAATTTTAATATCTAACAATCCAGAAGTTATTTTAACTTGAAATTTTTACTGTATGTGTATTATAATATTAATTTTAATTTCTGAAAATCTCAACTTAATCTAACTTATATTTTTGGCTTAATTAATGAAATATGGTTTCACTAAAACCCAAATTATGCTCATAATACTCAGTAAAGTTTCTGTATTTTGGGTTTGTTAGAATTCTCTGGATAGACGAATCCAACGAGCCCTTGTTTGCATTTTTTGGTTAAGTATTTTATTTTTTAGGAATTTTTGAATTTTCAGATGATTTAAATTATTATTATTATAATTTTTTATATTATATATATATATATATACAATTTGGGTGGGAAGAAAACGGCGCTTTTCTCGACCATCCGATCCGATTGGACGGTCAGATCGATCGCGTGATCAAAGGCGGAGATCGGGCGATCTGATAAGCCGTCCGTCGCGAACCACGCGGCGACGGTCCCCGATCATCGCGTGATCCGGCTTCGATCGCCGCCGGGCTCGGAAGTCCGTCGCACGAACCGTCGTCGGATCGAGATCGCATCACGCGATCGAAGGCGATCGCGATCCGCGTGATCCGTCGTCAATCCGCGTGGATGGTGGCGTGAGCACGTGACAGATTTTCAAGGTATTTTGGAAAAATGAAAGTTTTAAGCCAAAACTCGTCCAAATGGACTCATTTTCGCGCCGATTCGCACCAAAAAAATTCTACTTCCTATTTGGGATGATTTAAACTAAAAGTGCTGGATTTTCTTAAGGAAATTCCTAGAATCGCGGGAAATTTAATATAAAATATGCAAAATCCTAAGGTCGGCTACGGTTTGACGAAAGTTACCTCACCGGGGATGATTTCCGGCGGCGGTGAAGATCCGAGGGAGATCCTATGTATGTGAGAAAGCTTTTAGAGTAATCTTTAGCCCTTGCTTCTCTTGAATGCCTTTCCGATGTTTTCACTGGAAGAGCAAATCCTGTGTTATTTGAGCTCAAAATGGCTAGAGTGGGATGGGTACTTTTGCTTTAGAGAGTTTGGGGGATGAGGCAAGAGATCTCAAGTCTCATTTCCCCTCCTTTTATAATGGATCAAAATACAATTTTTTTTATTATTTTGGCTCCAAATTGAATGACATCTTGTTGGGGTGGTTGGGGCTAGATCTAGATTGATTGAGGACTTTGGATTTTGCTCCAAAGTCCTCTCTTCTCATATGATGAGATTTGTTTAATTGAAATATGGGGCCATGTGATGAGGGGTTAAGTGCATGTGATGGGAGAATTAAATGAGGTTAGGTGGAATCCTATGTGGGGGATGGTTCATGAGGGATTTAAAATGGGTTGGGTTTATTTTAGGCTGACTCCAAATGGGTTTGGGTCAGATTTGATCAGCCCCTAATGGGTTTTGGCTTGGTTTCAAGGGATTTGGCCCATTTTAGGTCATATGGGTCATTTCGGGCCAAAATGACCAATTTGACCAAAATTGGCCAAATTAACTTGGGTTATGGGTTGATTCATGTTCAATTGACTAATTGAAGATGAATGTGGTCTTTGGTTTGAATTAATTTGGATTTAATTTTGATTTAGGCCAAATTGACCCTTTAGGCCAATTTGGGCTAAGTTGGGTCAAGTTGACTGATTGGGCTTGATTGATCAAATTGAGTTCAATTATTGCTTTGGTCAAGTTCAATAATCAATTTGGAATGAGATTGAGCCATTGGTTGCAATCAATTTGGGTTAGATCATGATTTGACCGATTTGGTTCTTTAGGCCATGGGTCAATTTGGATCAAATGGCCAATTAGGCTGGTTTGGCCCAATTGATTGCAATTGATCATCCTAGGTGATCAAAAAAATGGTGGAAGATTTTGGTGAGCTTGGTTCAATCCAATTTGGGTTGGATTAGAAGTTGGCTCAAATGGGTCTTTTAGATCACTTTAGGTCAAGTGCACCTAAGTGGGTCAATTGGTTTAGTTTTGATTTGATGATTGTAGGTTTCATTTATATTTGGGTAGATAATTAAATGAATGATTGATTCAAGAGATAATTCATTGGTTTAAACTTGATCTGGATAGAATTTGGCTAAGTCCAAAGAATTGACTTAGAGGGTTTAGATTGAATTTGGATTTGATTTTCAATATAGTCTTGGTCATTTGAATTTGGATTTCATTTATATTTGTAAATATAAATGAAGGAATAATTGATTTATAAAGAGATCAATTGAGTTTGATTTGATTTAAGGATAGTTTTGGCTAAGCTTATGAATATGGTTCATGTGGCTTAGGAAGAGGTTTTAAAGGTTGGATTTGATTTTGGGTTTCAATCATTTGGAGTCAAATTTTGAAATTAGATTTGGAATTTGAATTAAATGAGATTTGATTTGAGAATTGAGTGGATTTAATTTGAGAAAGTGTATCTAGATTGTTTAGGCTATGGGATAGGTAATTTCCTTAAACCCTAAGGCATAACCTAATCTTATGATTAACACTTCTAAGTCTCTAAGCTTAGGTTAGGTGTTCACCTAATCACTAGATGTGTCTTCTGACTAAGAAAATCTTAGTATCTAGAAGAGTCCTAGGTCTAAGAAGAGGAGGTTAAGAGCTCACTCCGAAAGTGAGGTCAACAACAGTGCAAGTGGGATCTATGCTCTCAGAGAACAAAGGGAAAAATACATAGACTTCTTGCGCAGAAATCAAGACATCTTTGCTTGGAGTCCGACAAATATGCCGGGGGTCGACCCCAATGTGAGCATGCACTCCCTCAAGATTGATCCAACATACAAACCGATCATCCAAAAGAAGAGGAGTTTTGCACCTGATCGCCTACAGGCTATTGAACAAGAAGTTAACAAGCTCCTAGAAGCGGAATTCATAAGAGAGGTACATTACCCTACATGGCTAGCAAATGTTATCATGGTTAAGAAAACAAATGGAACATGGAGAATGTGTATTTATTACATTAACCTTAATAAAGCTTGCCCGAAAGATAATTTTTCTCTTCCTCGAATTGATCAATTGGTCGACGCTACGTCGACATCAAATGCTCAATTTTTTGGATGCTTACTCTGGTTACAACCAAATAAAAATGGACCCAACGGATGACGAAGAATCCATAGCATTTCAAACATATAAAGGTTTATATTGTTACCAAATTATGCCATTTGGGTTAAAAAATGCTGGTGCTACCAATCAACGCCTTATGAACAAGATTTTTAAAGACCTATTAGGCTGCACAATGGAGGTATATGTGGACGACATGTTAGTAAAAAGCTTGGAAGAATCACAACATATTCTAACTTAGAAATATGCTTTAACCTTCTTCGACATTATAACATGCGACTTAGCCCGACCAAGTGTGCTTTTGGGGTTACATCGGAAAAATTTCTTGGGTTTATGGTAACCCACTGTGGGATAGAAGCCAATCCCGAGAAAATTAAAGCTCTCAAAGATATGACTCCTCTGAAGAATATCAAAGAAGTTTAACTTTTAAATGGACAAATTACTGCCATATCCAGTTTCCTAGCCCGTTATGGGGATAAATACTTGTCATTCTTTAAAATATTAAAGGGAGCTAAAAATAATAATTTTTTAGTGAAATGAATGTCGATACTTTTGAGCAACTAAGAGTATTTAACATCTCCAACCCTACTATCCAAGCCTATTCAAGGAGAGATATTATACTTATATCTCAGTCTCTTCCCACATGATAAGCTCAATTTTAGTGCGAGAAAAAAATGGGATACAAAGACCAATTTACTATATCAGCAAAATTCTCTCTGATATAGAAAGTCGTTATCCACTGGAGATAAGGTGGCTCTGGCTTTAATTCTCTTAGTGCAAAAATTATGTCCATACTTCAAGCTCACACTATCGACTTTTACACTCATTTACCATTAAGGGTCATTCTACAAAAATCAGAGGCATCTAGGAGGTTAATTAAATGGTCATAGGGGTGGAGTTTGATATCCATTTCTACCTCGGCTAAAGTCTCAAGTACTGTGAGACTTTATAGTGGAATGCACTACTCAAATGAGCTATCTACTACACGCCTTTCATCTCCTCAATGGACCCTCTATGTTGATGGAGCTTCAAGAAATACTGGTGTCAGAGCAAGAATCTTACTTATTTCCCCCTCAATAGAATACCTTAGAGTATGAACTTCGCCTAAAATTTCTTGCATCTAATAATATGACTGAATATGAGTCTCTCATCGCAGGGTTGAGACTCGCCATCAATTGTGAAGCTCAAAACTTAGTGATCCACAATGACTCTCAGCTTGTTGTCTCACAGGTTGAGGAAAACTTTAATACTCATAATCCCCAGCTGGCCCAATACCTCAACTTAGTAAAGTCACTTCTTGCCCATTTCAAGACATATCAAATCATTCACATACTTTAAAGAGATAATACTCGTCTTTGGCTCTCGCTAAGCTTGCTACATCTTGGGATCTATAAGACAATAAATAAAGGGATGGATGATGGGGATGACATAGAAGGATAGACACTATCAATTCTCATCTCTGCAAGCTCCCTGAGGTGAACTATTAGACCATAATCTCTTTGCATTAAAGAGATTCACTCGGGGATATGTGGAGAACACTTAGGAGGAAGGGCGCTAGTCGTTAAAATTATAAGGCAAGGATTCTATTGGCCTACGATGAAATAAGATGCCTTGGAGTTCACAAAAAAATGTGCAAGTTCTTAGTTGCACTCTAACCTTCCTCACATGCCGCATATATGGCTCTCATCCATTCAAAGCTCGTGACCTTTTGCTCAGTGAGGAATTGATATCATGGGACCTTTTTCAATAGCATCAAGGCAATGAAAGTTTATCATTTTAGCCGTCGACTACTTTACTAAATGGGTGGAAGCTGAACCACTCACTAAAATCCTGGAGGCAAATGCTAAACAATTTGTTTGGAAAAATATAGTATGTCGATTCGGTCTTCCTATAAAGATCATCACTGATAATGGAACCCAATTTACCGGAAAAGTCTTTACATCCTTTTGTAAAGATTTTCACATTCAACTACGCAATAGCATCCTCAAACCCAACAATAGACTATACTCAAAGGACTAAAAACACATCTTGAGAAGGCTGGGGGGGCAATGGGTTGATGAGCTTTCTAATATTCTTTGGGCTTACCACACTACATCGTGAACCTCTACTGGTGAGACACCATATAACTTGTGTTTCGGCACAGAAGCTATTATACCAGTTGATATCGGGGTTCCAAGTCCAAGAGTTCAATTGTTCGATCATGATAATAATGAAAAAACTCGACACACGGATCTCCCTAAAACTCATGACATGGCCTACCCCCTTCTATCACCAAAGGGTAGCTCATCACTTCAAGAAGAGTAAAACCCGTCCCATATCTGTGATGACTTGGTCCTGAAGTCTCTCAGGCTGCAAAGGCCCTCAACGTAATAAACTCTCACCTCTTTGGGATGGCCCATATGTAGTTATAGCTATGGTGAGCGAACATTCAAGCTCAAGGATCCGGAGGAAAAACTTTACCTCAAACTTAGAACACGAGAATCTCCAAAGATATCGTAATTCCTCTAATTGTTAAACTTTATTTTATCTCGTTTGTCATTTCCTCTTCAAACTCATATCTATATTAAAATCATCTTATGATTGTATCACCGACCATATCAGAGTAATGAATTTATAACTTTTTCTTTCGAGCTTATTGCATATAAATAATCTCCTTCATTTAATCCTCCCACTTGAGAAATGTGCAACTCATGTTGTATCTCAGTCGGGGCATGATCAATCCCAAGGGGAGTTGATCGAACCTCTTTCGTATAAGTAAAAAGTCAAGTAACACTCTGACTAATGCCTAGGATAGGTCGAAAAGTCTTTGGTGGACATTTCACGAACTCTTCCACACAGGTAAGAAGTCAAGTAACACATTTGCTAATACCTAGGATAGGTTAAAAGGTCCTTGGTGGACATCCCATGGCCTCTTCCATATAGGTAAGACGTCAAATAATATTTTACTAATACATAGGATAGGCCAAAAGGTCCTTGGTGGACTTCTCACGGTCTCATCCGTACAGGTTAGCATCGTCGAATAATATTCCAGCCAATCACCTCGGATAGGTAAAAATAAAATAAGAGCATATCACCCAAAAAAAAATTTTTTTTTTGTTGACAGCACTAACATGATGATATAAGAAGAATCAAAATTCTGATACAAAATAATAACAATACATAGATAAAAGAAAAAATGCATCATCAAGTGACACTACATGATATCAACGTCCTCCTCACCACTAGGAGATGCTCCCTTGAACTCACTCTCGGCTCTTTCATCTCCTGGATCTGGCGAAAGGTCTTTAGATACTTGGCTGGGAGATAGATCCTAAATACTAGCTCCAGTTTTGCAATATACCAAGTGGATTCCTTTTAGGAACTCTCGGATGAAGCCCTCCTCTAAACATTGGTGCTCCAAGTCCTTCACTTCAACATCAAGAATATGATTACGAGCTTCCTGGACATGGTCTTCAATAGTATCGTGATAAGCTAGGGAGTTCTTAAAGTCTTCAACTGCCTTCAAGGAGATTCCATTTGCTTTCGA
Source organism: Cymbidium sinense (assembly GCA_021442155.1). Taxonomy (NCBI): domain Eukaryota; kingdom Viridiplantae; phylum Streptophyta; class Magnoliopsida; order Asparagales; family Orchidaceae; genus Cymbidium; species Cymbidium sinense. The sequence goes on from CM038222.1 coordinate 150,856,816, forward strand.
CATTATAAGGTCCTTCTCAGAAAGATGATCTTGTAATGCTTCTTCTCCAGTTCTAGAGCTTTCTTCTCATTTAAGTTCTTGAGTCTTTTCTCTTCTGAGTCTCGCCTCTCTCGTCAAGGCACTCCATCTCCTAACACTGGAGAGAAAGAGAAGTTGACATGTTCACTAGCTCAGTTCTACACCCGGTTAGCTGATCCTCCAAAGTCGCCACTTCTTTGGCCTTAACACTCATCTTTCACTCATACTCATCTTGTAGATATTTTACCTTCATAAATTCAGTATTCACTCATCTAGAGCGACACCCAAATGAACCATCAGCCCTAATGTTTGAGCTACCTACAAAAAAATCATCATAAATATTACACAAAGAAAAAAAGGAAAAGAAGAAGGAGAAAGAAGACAACTAATTCATTTTACTCGTTGGCGTCATGTATGTGCCTCTTCAAGAATTTGCGACTTCGAGAAACGAACTCCCCCATTATGAGTTAAAATAGCTAAACTCTGAGGCCAATTGGGGGCAAGAATCTTCTTCGCAGATATTTGATGTAGTCACTTCGGCATGGCACTGTCGTGGGCTTCTTGAAACATTGCTACCACCGTTATTTCGTAACGGGCTTCTTGAAAGAACCCTATGAATATGAGGAGACCTTTCATCACCTTTACTTAACCTCTTCAGTGGAAGAGCATGAGATCTCCCTGCCTGGATAGAAAGGACAACCTTGAACATTTTATCTTCAACTATATATTTGTCAATGTGACGTAACTCATGTTGTAAGCTTTCTGCATCAGGAATATTAAGAGTTGCTAAGATTTCATTCTCTTCAATCAGCAATGGATCTGGAAGGTCATTCAATCTTCCCCATCTCTCAGGGAGGCCCCACTCATTTTTCATAAAAAAGAATCCATTAGACCAATTTCTAGATGGATCCCGTGCTGAAAATTCTATCCAATTTTTATAGCTCAATAAGAAACACGTCCCTGGTCATCACAAGTGAATCTACACATTCGACACAAGTATTTGATGTTCAAAGTAACACCACGCTCTCTAAAGAAGACAGTCAAACTAACGATGATCATTAAAGCTCGAAATGAAATTATGACAAAGCTACACCACATATTTTAAAGATCTTAATCAACTGGAACAAAGAATCGATCGCATGAAGAATCATCTCAGAAATAGTAAAGTATCCTGGCGGAGGTGAATGGGCTCGATCAGACTTTTTAGCAACAATAGCCACCAACTCATTAGGGAAGTAAAATTTTCTGCGGAACGCTATTAAACTATTTAATGTGACAATGGATGGTATACCATCTGTAGGTGTCACGCTATGGGTTTTCTTCCGACCATCACCCTGTGAGAATACATAATAAATAAATAAGAGAGAGAGAGAAATGATAAAAATCTGAGAATTTTGTGAAGTAACTCACTCACCCCAATACTTGAGCATATCCTTTTCTGACTCTGTCATTCATGGATAGCTTGGGATAAAATTTTTCGCCTACGATCTGACGAAAAGGATATGCATACATATGAGATCAGAAAAAAGAAGAAGTTATTCCTCTCTAAGGATGTTTGAAATTACCTGCCAAACTTTCTGAGTTGTTCGAATGATGATTTCTAATTAACGCTTCCCCGCCATCTTGGCAGTTATCAACTGTTGAACCATCCATTGAAGTTTCAAGAAATCTAATTTCCTACAATAAGAAGTATGAACTATGAGCCTTGATCACCTCCGAACCCAGTAGGTCCTACGAGGACAGTTGACCTCTTTCGAGGGAAAACTGGAGCCTCGCCGTATAAACTACGGACCTTGATCGCCTCCGAACTCGATCGGCCCGACAAGGACAGTTGATGCCTCTTTTGAGGGAAAACTGGAGCCTCAGTATGAACTACGGGCCTTGATCACCTTCGAACCCGGTTGGTCCAATGATGACAGTTGATGCCTCTTTCAAAGGAAATTCGGAGCCTAGCCGTATGAACTATGGGCCTTGATTGCCTCCAAACCCGGTCAGTCCGACAATGACAATTGATACTCTTTCGAGAAAAAATCGGAGCCTCACCGTATGAACTATGGTCCTTGATCGCCTCCAAACCTGTTCGGTCTGACGATGATAGTTGACACCTCTTTCGAGGGAAAATCGGAGCCTCACCGTATGAACTACGACCCTTGATCACCTCGAACTTGGACGGCGACGTTGACTCGAGGGAAAATGTCGCCATATGAACTACGGGCTCCGATCGCGACCTTCTAGAATAAGAGGAACAGAACATATGAGAAGTGTGCTTCTCCCTCAGAGGGTTTTATAGACCATACGGGCAAAAGGTAATAAATCAAGAAAAATGGGCGCGCATAAAATGGAAAAAAACCCTTCGGCTTGCACCAGCGGCTACGCCAGCGGCCGATTCGCCACCAGCGCCCTCGCTGCTCGCTCACAGGCCCATAAAGCGCTTCGCCCGGCATCACATGAGCGCATGTCGACACGCTGCTGCCCGTACACATCATGACCATGATCATTCTATAATGTGCCCATGAAGATCTCTCAAAATGTATGGTTAGTGGACCCGCAAATCTCATTGAAGAATTTGTTATTTTTAAGTAGTTGGCATATATATTTTTGGATGATTGAGATAATGTCATCCAAAAATAGGGGGCAACTGATATGCCACTTAAAATACTACTAGTCGAAGCACGAATCTTGATGTCAAATGCAAGTTGATCCTAAGTTGAAACTAGCCGAGATCAAGCACTTAAAATATCATTGAAAACTTTGGGATATCAGTTAATCCCTAAATAGCTCTTAAACATAGAGTGTTTATAGTCAAATCGAGTGTCTTGACGAGCCAGATCTAATAATCCCAAGATCTCATAATTATAACTTAATTTGAGCATTCAAATACTTAAAATGCATCAAATGATCAAAGGAATCATTTTGAGCCGTCCGATGGAGTGGTTGGATTTTGCATGTATTCTGAAACATCACTCCTCTATAAATAGTCTCATTCTTCACATGAGGCGAAGAAGAGGAGAGAGCTTTAAAGCTTGAAAATCCTCCATGTCATCCACGGTCGACCACCCTTGTTGATCGCCAACCACTACCGCCGTCAGCCGCCACCACCAATTCTCATCGTCGTCAATCTCCGTTGCCGGTCGTCACCGCCGACCACTATCGTCGACCAATAATCGTCACCATCGCCGATTGTCGGCACCGCCGAGGTCACCTCCACCGTACCATCATCGTCTCATACCAACCATCGGCCTTGTCGGGTCATCACCACGATGACCTTCATCGCCAACCCCATTGTTCACCATCGTCTACCACGCAAATGTTATAACTTCTGACTATATAGGCTTTATTGTGATTCAGATTCCCATTGTGAGCCCTTCTCATATACATAATCCCATTATCGGAAATTTTGTACTCAAAACGATACATAGTGGAAGATTTCTCTTGGGCTAGGCCAGTGGTTTTTTCTTTTTGGTTTTCATGTAAAATTAGTTTTCTTATTAATTCTTCAAACATCTGTGTGTGTGTTAAACTCCGCAACAAAACTAAGATGTAAACTTTTACTCTATCGCAACTGGTTTTCTAGCATGCAACACTTATATATGATATTAAATTTTATCTAATTAATATTCTAATATTATATAAGAAATTAGAATTATAATATTTTTTATTGAATTGAAAGATATGCTGGTAAAAGAGTAGTTATATACATGCAATAAAAGATTGTAATAATAATTATAATAATAATAATAATAATAATTTAAATATATATACAACGAATTGTCTTTTTCATAATGGCATTAAAATTCTTCTTATAATCCATATCATATTTTTAAGAGGAGCTTTTAGTAACCAATTATGCAAAAAACATATTTGTTTTAGTTTAATATTATATATTCATTAAGAACTAATTGCGCATTTGCATGCTGATAGAGGAAGTTGGATTCATACCACCATAGCAACTTGTTCTGCCATTAAAAGAGTAATAATAAGCATCAAAATAAGAGAGGAAGTTGGGTTCAAAAAACTTATGTATGATATTAAACTTTGTCTAATGAATATTCTAATATTATATAAAAATTAAAATTATAATATTTTTTATTGAATTGAAAGATATGTTGATAAAAGAATAATTATATATATATAATAAAAGAAAATTATACGAGTCCACCTATATCAAGAATGAGTCAATCCGAGTCTAAATGAACTCAGATCAAGCATTAGAATTATAGTTAAATTTTTTGAAATATTAATTAAATGGTTAAATAATCTACAAATATAGCATGCTTATAGGATCATCGAGCGGCTCGATAAAAGGAATCCAATGAGTCTAAGATCACTCAAACTGAAAGTCATTAAGACATTTAAATCATCAAGTAACTATCTATGATTAAGAAAATCAATATGGACTATCCGATGAAGTAAGTTATGATTTTAGCTAAAGTTACCAAAATATTCCTTCCAAAACAATATAAATAAGACTTCATTCTCATCTTGAAAGAGCGAGTACAATGAGAAGTCTTAGAAAAAAGATGAAGAGCTAACTTTGTAAATTTGAAGTCATCCACCATTAACAACCATCATTCACCTTTGACAGCCATCATCGACCTCCACTGGTGGCCATTACAGCTTGACCACTACCATACAACTATTGTAATTTGATTCAAAGGTTATTGTTCCCTAACTTTTGTATAGTCACAACTTTGTGACCTCCTCTCCTCTATCTTAGGAAAATAATGAAACTTTGTAACTCAAAATACATAGTGGACCATTTGAACTGAGTAAAGCCCCATAGTTTTTCCTGTAAGAATTATGTAATTAATTCTTAAGTGTGGCCCACATTAATTATTATTCAGTTTATTATTTAATAATTAATTATGTACTTAAATCTCATGGGTCAAGAGAGATTTTGATCGATCGTTTATGGACCGTTTAATTAAACAAAGTGTCTCTTCATAGAGAAACTACCGGACATCTTCCTACCTTTTAATATGTAAGTATCTCTCCATTAAGATTACTACATGAAGAACATTTGAGTGAAGAAAGAGAAACCCTAGTTTCACAAATTCAAAAGAACTCATGACAAATCAAGGAACGTGATTTATTTATTAAGTAAAGTTTTGTGAAAGTCACTTTGTACAAGATTTTGGGTTTATGAGTTTATATAATTATTTTATTTGTATGATTAAGAAAAAGAAATTTTAATGAATACAAATTTCTTACAAGATGTATCAGAGCACGGTTTAAGAACTTATGATTTTCTATTTAAAAAAATTGATTCATCTTTTGATTGTTAAATTTAATTCCACATATTTTAGTAGTTCATTTTTGTCGTAATCCTTGATCAACGCTTTTCAAGTTAAGTACTTTATTTTCACTATTTATTGTTTTCAATGTATTTAACATAATCATTAAATTTCCTTGGTTTATGTTTTAATGTAATGAAATCTTCTTATTTTGTTTGTATTTTAGTTCTAAAGCCATTTTTGTTAACTGAGTTAGATTTTACTTTTCTTGTATTATTATGATAGTGGCTTTATGTTTTACGTTTTATTGTAATGAAATCTAAACATTTTATTTGTAGAAATGTTTTAGTTCTAAAGCCATTTTATTTAGATTTTATATAGATTAATATAAATCATCATATTTTGTTTAATTAACTTTTCGGATATATGTAGAATATATCTTTAATGCTGTAAATTTTATTTATTTCAAATTTTCTGTATACAAATAAAGCTGAAAATTATGTTTTTGATTTACACAAAGTATACATATAAACAAATTTGAATGTAGTTTTCATTTATGCCGTTGAAAAGAATTAATGTAATTATGTTAAGAAAATTGCATAACCATTAAATTTGGATTTGTTTATGTATGACACTATATACATATTAGTGATTTTTTTTATGTATTTCATTCAATTGTGTTGACCTCCACATACGTGTCATAAGTCGAATCAAGCCCACAAGTCTAATTCGACGGACTTGAGCATTACAAATGGGGCTCAAAATGCACCATCAAAAAAAAAACGACCTCTGACGGACTTTGTCATCGCATTTAGAACGTCGAAATTGATCGAAAAATAAATATTGCAAAATCTAATGATCAATCGATTAAGCGCTTGAGCTATCAAAGTGTCGATATTGGTCGAAGGCTGTGATGTTGAATGACCTCCGTTCATGGATCACCGTTAGTTTCAAAATATCGAAAAAATGATCAAATGAGATTGTTCACGCGCAAAGGACGAGTCTGCGTTCAAATAATCGATGGCAACACGCAGATCGAGGCTAAAATGCACAAGACATCTCTAAAAATGGTTGAAACAACCTCTAATCAACAAACAGACTTCAACGTCGCATTCAGAACATCGAAATTGGTCAGGATATAAATATTGCACAACTTAATGATCAACTGATCAAACGCTCGAGTCGTCAAGATGTATACACATATATCGAAGGTAGGAGGCACCAATGCAAGCCAAATGACCCACATTCGCAAAATTGATTGTGTCGTTAGCTTTGAAATATCGAAAACTATCAAATGAGACTGTCTGTGCTCAATTAAGATGAGTCAGTGCAAATGTCAAATAATCAGAAGTGGTTGCGTGCAAATCGAGGTTGAAATACACTAGATGTCGCCAAAATCAATCCAAATGACCTCTAATCAATGAACGGACTTCGCCATCACGTTCAAAATATAGAAATTGCTCAGGATATAAATATTGCATGACTTGATGACCAACCAATCTTCGAATCGTAATGCGCTCGCGTATATTGAGGTCGAGAGACGAGGATCAACGACCGCCTTCAAAATTGATCACGTCATTGGCTTCAAAATATCAAAATTTATCAAATAAGACTATTCGTACTCAATTCGGATGAGTCTGAATGAAAAATCAAGCGGTCGAAAACGGCGATGCACATTTTTGAGCTGAAATGGACTCAATTTGACGTCGACTTGAACCAAACGGCCTCCGATCCTTGAAAACTACATTGGTTCGCAAAATAACTTAATTGATATATATATATATATATATATATATATATATATATATATATATATATATATATATATATATATATATATATATATATATATTACATTCTTAGTGTGAAATCTACATTAAAATGGTTTAATAAATTTAAAATTATTTAGAAATCTCTAAATTATCACCTGCTTCCTGTTTTATTTTTCAATTTTTCTGATAAAAAAAAAATTCTCCCTCCATTTCCAACAGCGGTTCAATTTCTCCCCTCCTCAATTTTCCTTCCTACTCTCCTCTCTCCTGCATTCTCTCCCTCATTGGAAACGCTCTGCACACAGGTAAAAAATTTTCCTCCCTGCTCTCGGTTTCCTCAGATCTGTTCCCCGCGTCTGACCGCCGCTGCCGTCCGCGGCATGCATTGCACCACCACCCACAGCCTTTGCTTCCGTTCTGATAGCACCTCCCAGAGGCCTCATCTGCCTCTCCAGCCACACCGTACACTTCTCCTTCTACTACTCAGAAACCGCTGAACCAAACCTGCCTCAAACCGTCATCGCTTTGCATGGCTGCCTCAGTATTTTCAACCCTGTCAATCCAGATCCCTTTCCAGCCAAAGTATTACATCCTCTGTTTTTTTCTTCCGAATCGAAGAACATCGTCAATAGGTGAATTCTTCTTTCGATTTTCGGCATCGCACCCCTTGCTTTAGCCTTCCCGTTTTTGCTTCGCCGCAAAATGGGGAAGAATATCGTCAACAAGTGAATTCTTCTTTCGATTTTCGGCATCGCACTCCTCGCTTTTGCCATTACATCCTGTTTTTGCTTCGCCGCAAGCCGGGGAAGAATATCGTCAACAGACAAATTCTTCTTTCAATTTTCAGTGTCGCACCCCTTGCTTTAGCCTTCCCATGTTCGCTCTGCTGCAAATCAGGAAAAAATATCATCAACAGGCGAATACTTCTTTTGATTTCCGGCGTTGCACTCCATGCCTTACATTCCCAATTACATACCTAACCCCGTTCATTTGTCGAACATATACCAGAAAAATGCGTATGTGTGATCTCAGAATGTGGATATATATATATATATATCTCTTGTGTTTCTTTGTAGTTTGAAGACCTCATTGTGCTCAACAGGGCATGACGAGATGAAAAAATTGATTGTGGTGTTGAAGAACCTCGCTCAGAGCGTCAGTAAACCAACACTCGTTAGATGTCTTCCCCCAAAAAAATCGAAATTTTGTATAATTTCTAGACTTAGAAAAAAAAGGGGGAAATCAAAGTGACATACAACAAACATAATGGTAAAACAATCCACCTTCCTCAACTATTTGTCGGGGGTGATAAATTATGAAAACTCTAGCTCACGAAGGAGCTAATGTCAAATCAAGTGTTCTGCTATGTTCACTCTTAATCAATCTCACGCTAGTAAGGACGTGGCTCATGTCCTCTGGCTGCATGGCTTGGCCAGTTGGCTCCACAAATGAAGCAGTTATGATTAGAGACCTCTGATCAGGTGGTTTGGCGGTCGCCATTATATTACGATCACGCAGTAGCATGCTCCCAATGGCTTTACCCTTTGAGTTGTGAATCAGGGTATATTTGATAGGCAAACAACCCTGTCACTAGGTGGACTTACAATCTCCTTGACAAACACCACCAGTCTACAATGATTTCTTGGGCGGCGTAACCCATGTGTTCGATGAGGATCCTTCGCCGTTGTCGACTACCTCCTCTAACTATGTAGACTAGGGGACTGGATGTGAACCATGAGATCTAGATAGGGCACGTCATCATTCCCCCAATCATCCAATTTAAGCTAAAATGATGAATTTCATATCTTAAATTCTAAAACTCTACATCTTCTTTACTATTCGCATTGATATTTTAGCCTTCGAAAGTTCTCTCTCACTTATTAAGAGGGGTAATTATAGGGGCTTGCTAGAAACTGAACGGATCTAAAGTCCTCACCAATTGAGGACAAAATCTTTGGGGAGTGTCTTATCTACTATTCCATCTGCCTTCTGAAAATTACACACACATTTAAATCATCACTCTCTTCAATATCAATAAATTATCGAGAGGTTAGTGGCGAATTTTCAGAGCTCACAGATTTATGGCGACTTCGTCGAGGAAAGGATTCTCTTTCCATCTTTGGCTAGTCATATATGTGATATAGTAGCAATAAAATTTTTGAAAATTTCAAATAAAAAATGGTTATTTAATTGTGTAATAAATTCAATATGAAGCTCTATGTAGATGAATCATTCCATAGAGTATATATTTATTACACCATTATTTTGTTCTATAGCGCCTCTGCATCTTGAAAGTATAGGGTGAAATAATAATTGCTAATTACTAATCCTCATCTTTCACTTTTACAGAAATGGATCCACAAAGCACTCTTTTCACTGTTCTTCTAGGTAATGGTGAACATCACTAACCAACGTCATCAACACAGGTGATGTCATTCAATTTGGTAGCTTGAATTTTCCATCCATACTGACTCTTGAAGTACCCACCCATGGTATTTGAGGCCATCGGAAGGCCTCAAGTTACTGAAACTCCTATTAGCCATGTGCGCCAACTAGTTCAACATCCAATCACTGTCAAGGAGTTCTCCGATAGAACTCCAGTTTTCAAAAGGTTAGGTCAATCTGAAGCTCCCGTGACAAGAAGAATAATCGAGGGGCAACGTTCTTTAATTCCTGTGGTATACTCACACCGAGAACCTTTTGCCGAAAGCATGATCATGAAGCTTTTCATCAGAAACAAATTAACCAAAATAGAGAAGAATGAAGCTGAGAGGGCTCAGAAATCTTTTAAGACTTAGTGAACAAGTCTGCCTGAGTATTCCTACAACTTTGACAATCTAAAGTGGGTAAAGAGGAATAGCTCTACTAGAAAAATAAAGCAATCCTTCTGGAACCAACCACATCAAGCTCCACCATCAGGAGAGCAAACAACTGCGATACATAAAGTTCTCAAAGTAATAGGACGAGGCATAATGAAAGAAGATTTGAGCTGTGGTGATGGAAAATCAAACTCCACCAAGAAAGTTGTCATCTCTTCAGTACCCAAACCCGATGCAGCTTGCTGTGAGAATCAGAGCGTGACACTTAGACCTCGTGTCCAAGAATCTACTACAGAAAGGTCCCAGCAAAGGATAAGCAAATATGGAGGCCAATGCCCCATAATGAAACTTTGAGAAATAAAAGAGGTGTGACATCTGATATATATACTCAGAAATCTGCCTCAAAATCAATTCATCAAAAGTGGATACCCAAAATAAGGGATATCACTGATGAAAGATATGATGGTCGACACCCTGAAGAATCCTCTAGGGGATCCCATCGCCGATCAGTTTTATCCCTACAAGAAAAGGTTGACGTTGATCGTGGTCCTTTAATAGAAGAAGTGGTTGTTCCGCACATTGAACCAAAGATCCACTGAAGAAATCGATTAAAAATTCATGTGCAAGAAGAAAATAATGAAGAAGATTCTATGTAAGTGGAAGTTGTCTATATGGTCAAAGATATAGATGAACTTCCCGCCCAGCACCATCCAACACAAATCCAAGGAATCTGAACCTAAATTTGATGCTTATGAAGAAGAGTCTTTACAGAAGAAAATAGAGGATGGATCTTTGAGCTTTGCTGAAGATGAAGAAGAAGAAGACCAGAATGAGAAAAAGATCATGGGTGTCGAAGCTGTCTATATGGTTGAACCAGGAAATGATCAGTCTGGTACACGCTTTTATAATCAGTGTCGACGTACAGCCCCAAAAATAGTTGTCTCTGTAAATGCACATAGAGAAGGATAGTCAAGTTCTCTCCCTGAAAATGAGCAAGGAACAGAACAGCAATAATAAATATAAGAAGAAGAACCTGTACTGATTGACGCCATGGCGCTAGCTAGAGAACAAAGAGAAATGCAGCATCAAATAAAGATCAAAGACAAGGAGATTGCACAGCTTGATACCAAAATGAATGATATGATGGTACAAATGAACATCATGATGGAGATGTTGCAGAAGAATATCACATCAAGTGCAACACCTATTTTGTCTGCTAACCAATAGGTTGCTAACAATGCAACTTCTATACCACCAGCCACTATGGTACCTCAAACTGCTACATTACATGCTACACATGAAGCGAGGAATGAAGTTAACCCACTACCTCTTCAGTCGACTATTCAAAATTTGGCTACACACACCATGAATGCTCGGCTAAACGATAATCAATGAAAAGATAAAGGTCATAGCCTAGCAGTGAAAAAAGCGGTGAGTAACGCTTATCCAATTGAATATAACTAAGTGTCATACCCGAAATGTTACTCAGTGCCAAAATTTAATACTTTCAGCGGGCTTGGTAATCCAAAGCAATACTTAGCCCAATTTAAGGCTACTTGTGGTAACAAAGGAGGGAACAATGCACTACTTTTTCGTTAATTCATCAATAGCTTGACCTCAGCCACTTTCGAATGGTATGTAGAATTCTCAAATGATTTAATTAAAATCTTTGTTGAATTAGAGACTATATTTGTGAAGAGGTTCGCTAGTGCAACCGAGAAAATCACAATCACCGACCTTGCCTTGCTGAAAGGAGGAAAGATGAGTTAGTGACAAAATTCATATGCAACCTAAGTATGAAGTGTGAGCAATAATTAGAGAGAAGAGAATGCGATCCAATTGCTAATGGGCAATATGGATGATAAAATGACACTATTTCTACACATGGCGTTGATTGCAACATTTCAGGACTTGCTTGATAGGGTGGCTAAATTCGAAAAGTTGAATCGCCCTAAGTCTGAAGTCTATGCAGATCAAGCAAAGAGAAACAAATCTTCAGACTCAAGAAGAAACAAAATTCATGCTACTTCTTATAGCTCAAATGACGAAAAGCGGGTGATATACAACGTGGATAAAGGAAAGCAGTCGGTGTACAATGATGATAAGGGTAAAAAGCTTGTTTATTCTATTTCATAGCCAAAATTGGTATTAGGAGGTAATGATAAACCTCAAAAATTTTCAAGTGGTGGGAAGCGTCCAAAATAAGCAACACGAGATGATGAGCGAATGTAGCCATCTCTCAAGGAAAAGATGAATAAAGAATATTCCTTTAGAAGGGACAGTGTGGCTAAATTATTTCAGCAAGCAGTCAAAGTCGTTCTACAGTTACCAAAAATTAAAAGGCCTAAAGAGGTTGATCAAGTCAATAATCCAAACTACTATCCCTATCATCGGATGGTCAATCACCTTATTAAAGATTGTTATGTCTTTAAAGATTGGCTAGAAAAGAAGTATCGATGAGGTGAATTTACACTATCCGATAGTGTTCTAATCAACCCAAAAAGAGAGTCTATAAGGATGATTACGTCCTCTTCGTATCATCCAGCAAGGACAAATAGAAGGAGAAATTAGTTCAGACTGAAGAGTGGCAAACAGTAGTCTCCAAAAAGAGCGTGAAAATGCTGAAGCAGCTAAAAGATGTCCCTAGTGTTAAGTGAAAATCACCACTTGAATCTATATTGGACTTAAGAGAGATGCCTAAATTAAGTATTTAGGCTTCTCAGTGGCATTCTGATAAGGCTACTTCATCACATCATGAGAAGCAATCTACTAAACGCAAGCCTCATAAATCAAAGAAGTTGGCCAAGAAAAGGAAGATCAAGAAGAGAACTATAACTCAAAAGATCATTAACAATCTAGAGGAGTATCACCAGCCGGCAAGATAGCCATTTAAGCTTGTAGACTTTATGCCTAAACTTCGCATTGCTGAATCAGATGAAGAAGATAATGGTGAATCTTGTCTAGTAGAGACATGTCGAATCATATGCGTGATGTCAGATGTTCTTCAACATCAGTTAAGTGGCAAGGGAAGTCAAACAAACTCGACCAACTCAAAACTTTTATAAGGAAAGCAAGATGAGCCTGAGGAGCTAATGTCTAAATTTTGTTTAATGACTCAACAAGATAATAATAGTTTAGATAAAGATCTATGTTTTCCCAACGGAGAACAGTGACACTCATCCATATCATCACGTATGAAATGTATAACATTGAAAAATGAGTCTAGCCCTTTTAGCCAATCTTCCAGAATAAGAAGGAACTTGAAGAAACTACCTCTTTAGAAGAATCTGAGCAAGATAAGGTGATTCAAGTTCAGTTGAGGAGTGATAAAATCTTACTACCTTCATCAAAGAAGGGAAATGCAAGTAAAGATAAAGGCAAATAAATTGAAGTCAACTAAGATATCATTCCTAGAAATCTTAAAAATAACCCTAAATTAAGCGAAAAGATATATTATAATATTCTATCACACTTGAGAAAGATCCCTGCACAACTAAGTGTGTACGAGGCTCTCTTAATGTCAAAAGACCTCCGAGAAACTTTGTTACAGGCTCTCAAAGATCGAAAGAGTTATGAAGCTTACTTTGCTAAGAAATGCATGACCGCAAACTCAAGATCTCCCAGTAATCACATTTTTTGGAGAAGATCTTATGTTGGGAATAGATCATAATCTCTTTATATTCTAGAGTGATGGTATCTTTGATAAACCAAATTATCTAGGTTCTTCTATCAATCTTATGAGTCTAAAGATATTAAGAGGATTATCACTGGATATCCAACATCTTGGGAGAGATAAGTTGATGGTTCATGATTTCAATGAAAAGGGGCATAACACTTTGGGTTCTTTTATTCTCAAGAATTTATATATCGTTTCATGTTATGATGTCGATACATCATTTAGAGCTCTCTTTGGGCATTTGTATGAGTATGGCATGGTCCCATCATATGCATCAATGTATGAAGTATCACGAAAGATGGAGAAAATTCAAAATTTTGGTAACATACAATCATTCTCTATCAATGAAGCAAAGATCTATGAAGATGTAAAATATTTCATCCTCAAAGAGCCTAAAACTAATATGAGCATCTGAGCGATAGCATCCACTTGAGGCCAAAATAATTTCATAAATGAAAGAAGAGGAAATAGGCAATGTCGACTCTCCCTAAACCACTTGATTCTACACCTAAGTTAAGAAAATCAGTTCCTCATTTGAGAAGTGACACAGAAGAAGGAAAAGATATTCTTGTCAACCCTAAGGGAACTTATAAGCTCTCAAGAAAAGTAGAGTATGGAATAAGTGATTCTGATTTAGACTATGATTTTGAATCTACTTATGAAAATAGAGTTCAGATGGTTGCATCAAGAAGGATAGCTCACTTGGAAGAGTCAGATGACTCACTCAAAATTATACCCATCCCTCAGCAGTGCTTCAAAGAAATCACTCCACTGGAGGTTCATAATATTGAATTGATAACATTTTATGTGTCACCATTGAGTGAGAGTGGGGAAGCGAGCTATTTTAAAATGAAGAGTCTCAGCCTCAAGATTTTGAACAGCCTGCTCAACATAAAAGTTCTGATGAGATAGTACCAATAAGAATACTAATATATTGTCCAAATAAATTATGAAGAATGATGCATAAGCTCAAAATTCATATGGGAACAACTAAACATAAAACCCAAATCTTTAACAAGATGTAGAGCCAAAGAAGTCCTCAAGTGTCACGAAGAAGTGATAAGTTTATCACTAAAGGTCTTGGGTTCATCCGTAAATCTTATCAAAATAGAGTATGTTATAATATAATAGAAGCTGAGATCGAGACTCATAGTGATGAAGAAGATGATTCCCATGAAATTCTTCTTAAAAATGATGAAGAAGTAGAAACCAAGCTCGCACCTAAAGAATTTGAAGATGGTGAACAAATAGCTACTATGGATGAACTTAAAGAAGTCAACCTAGGGGCTGAGGATGATCCTGTCCAACTTTTGTGCATATGATGAGAAGTTGAAGAGCTAAAATGCTACTTTGTGAATTCAGGATTACTTTACCTAGACATGAAATGTGGGGCTTATCTCTAATATAACGGTTCATAACTAGTATTAAACTAGATTAATGCATAAAAAGCTCTAGGCGAATGAGATTTGAAGAGCGTAATAGTAGAAACTTAAAAGCTAATCGAATAAGGCTTCATCCGAGAGGAGAAGTATGTAGATTGGATAGCCAATATTGTCCCATTTAGGAAGAAGAACGGCCAAATCTGTCTCTGCATTGACTTATTAGACCTAAATAAGGTGTGCCCAAAAGATGACTTCTGCTTCCAATATCAGAACTACTAGTATATATCACTTCCAACTATGACATGTTCTCATTTATGGATGGATCGTCGAGATACAACCAAATCAAAATGACACCTGATGATGATAAAATATGCATCGTTCAGAACACCTATTGGCATCTATTGCTACATGGTCATACCCTTTGGCTTGAAAAATGCTGGAGCTACATACCAAAGAGCCATGATGCGTATTTTTGATAAGTTGATTCACCAGAAAGTGGAATGTCATGTTGACGATATGGTGGTGAAAAGCTTAAATCGTGAAAACCACTTCAAAGACTTGAGAATTGTATTAGAGAGAATCAAAAAATATGATCTCAAGATGAATTCTCTAAAATGTGCATTCGGGGTATCCTCCAAAAAATTCCTGTTACATTGTACATCACAGAGGTATTGAAATTGATCCTGCTAAAATCAAGGATGCCTCCATGAAGAGTTTCGTCCATTCTTTACAATGGACTTGCATTCATCCATCAATTTATATCAAATTTATCGGGATCATCAACCGTTTACAAGGTTAATGAAGAAGGATGTTCCAGTGGGACAAGGAGTGCAAAGCCTTTAGCATTAAAAGCTATTTGTTAAATCTAATTCTTGCGGCCTACTCACGAAGCCCCTCATTCTATACACAGTTGCATTAGAAGAGTCCCTTGGAGCATTATTGGCACAACACAATGAAGAAAGTAAAGAGAATGCTCTTTATTATGTTAGTGAAGGCTGATTGGACCAAAAATGAGATACTTTCCGATAAAGAAGCACTACTTAGAATTGATCTTTGCAGTCCAAAAAATCCATCACTATATCTTATCTCACAAGATTACCCTCATCTAGAGGATCAATCCACTGAAGTACTTGATAACAAGACTAGCATTGATAGGTCGCTTGGCAAGATGGGCAGTATTACTTTTACAATTTGACATCACATATGTTTCACAGAAAGCAGCAAAAGGATAAGTCTTAGTAAATTTTCTAGCTGCACATCCTATCCCTGCGGACTCTTCTCTTAATGATTTGCCCGATGAGAATTAGGCTTATTCATGAAAGAGAAAAATCACAAATTTAGGAAATATACTTTGATGGAGCATCATCGATCAAACAAGTCCAACATCTAAATTTCCTAAGAGCAAGAGCAGGAATCAGTATCATTTCATAACACCAGAAGGAGGGATAATGAGACGATCATATGGATTGACCAAGCCAAGAACTAATAATAAAGCTGAATATGAAGCATTAGTAGCAGGACTGAAAGAAGCTATTTTCATAGGCATTCAAAACTTGCATATTTTTAGCGATTCTCAACTTATTATAAATCAAGTACTTGGCATCTATAATCAAGCTTGAGTTAACTATCTGGCGAGTTCTCGAGCTAATGATACCAAACATCACTAACTCGAGTCTCTCGATCCGAGAACAAAGCGATTTGGCAAAATTTAGAAAATGACAAGTATGAATGGTGATTATGCCATGATCGGCATATTTACATTATGAGTCTTAGATCCAGTAAAGTATCAATCCCCGCAGGTAGAGGAGTTACCAAATTTGACACAACATGATGTGACTCAGGTTGCTCCTCATACTCCCTAAAATCAATAAGAAGTTGTACCAAGAAGAGCTAAGAATGATATTGCCACAGAAAAGTAGTGTGAAGCCTTTATTGTAAAAGAGTCATGTGATTGGAGGAAAGCCTTCATCGACTACTTTAAAGAAGGAAAATTACCAAGTAATAAATCACTGGCAGCTCAAATCGAGAAGAGAATGCTACGGTATGCTTTTGTCAACAACACTTTCTATCGTAGATCCTTTGAACAAATGTGGCTATGATGCCTAGGTGTAGATGAAGCTAGCAAAGTGATGGTTGAGGTTCATGAAGGACTTTGTAGTGCGCATCGTCGGTCCCAAGATGGCGTAAAGATCAAAAGGATGGGTTATTGGCCATATGGTGAGAATGTATTAATCATGTAAGACATGAGTGTCAAGTACATGGGAATCTTATCCATCAACCTCCAAATCCATTACACCAACAATAGCATCCTGGCCATTCGAATGTTGGGGTACAAATGTAATTGGATCAATTGATCTACCGTCATCAGTTGGACATCGCTTCATCCTAGTAGCGACTGACTATTTCTCTAAGTGGGCTGAAGCTACTCCATTTAAAGAAGTTACTGTAGATCGAGTGATCAACTTCTTCATGCATAATGTGGTCTATAGATTTGGAGTGTCACGCTGAATAATTTTTGATAATGGCGACTTTCAAAAAAAGATTTATTTAGATTCATTGATCTTGATTGGCGATACTCTTCAATATATAATCCAAGAGCAAATGGTTTGGTGGAGGCCTTCAACAAGACATTAGTCACAAACTGCTCAAGAATATTCTCACTAAAAATAAGAGAGAATGGCATTCCAAGTTAGTAGAGGCTCTATGGGCATATCGAACTACCTACAAGATGTCGACTAAAGCCACTCATTATTCATTGGTATTTGGGCGAGCGGTTCTTCTTCGAGTTGAGTTGCCTTCTCTTGAGTAGCCATCCAATACTAATCTAAGATCAAAATTCCACCGAGAATGGAGGAACTTCGGCTTGATAAAGTTATATTGCAAGCTCATCAAAATCTGGAAGTCTATCGAGCAAAGATGTTCATGGCTTTTGACCATACGAAGAATTGGTCATGGTGCTGAGAAGGCCAATTATTCCTAATCAAAAATTTGGTGGCTAATTTGAGACTAATTGGGAAGGCCCTTTTGTCATTGAAAAAGTGTATCAAGGAGGAGCTTACCAACTCATCGAACTAAAGGGTGAAAGACCAATGCTGCCAATTAATGGTTGATATTTGAAAAAGTACTATACTTGACGACAACATTCTCGAGGTACAATAGAAATCCCCCTACAAGATAGAGGGCATTTTTTTAGTATATCTATTTAGGTTGACATCATGCTTCATGTCGAGATCCCTGAATAAATATACTTACTCAAGATGAAAAAATATTTTTTGTGAAAATTCTCCTATTACATAGGGGCATTTTTAGATTTTTATATATAAATGAAATCAATGTTGTATGTTAAAATCTCCTTTAGAGTATATCAATTCAAATATTGTTATATTTGTGTATTTTCATCTTGAAAATTCTCCAAAATATACTTTAGAATTCCCCCTGTAAGATAGGGGCATTTGTTTAGTTTATGTTAGTTTATTTGAGTTAACATCGTGCTATAAGATGAGATCCTCAAATATATTCTTATTCAGGTTGACATTGAGCTTTAAGCCAAAATTCTTGAATATATAATTATTACTGTTAAGTTGCAGAGTCTTGTAGGAATAAAGTGAATCTATTTCTATGCATGAAATGACAACCATAAATGTCAAGAAATTTATCTTTAGATTTGCCAAATTCTAGATATCAAGTCAAAATAACTCTCGATTTTAGAAGTTTCAATCAATTAAGTTGGAGAAACATCAACCTCTACATCCTAAAGTCTAGGACATGAATAGGTTCTAAAGGTCAAACTCAATAAGCCAACAAATGGCTGAGTTGCTGACGCTCTCCTCACTTAACAAGTCGTAAGAAAAGACCGCAGTGAAAGAAAATATGGCCAAGTTGAAGACTTGAGTAGGTTCTAAAATTGATGATAAAACCACCAACCCACTATAGCTTAAGTTGAAGACTTGAGTAGGTTCTAAAGGTCGAACTCAACAAACCCAAATATGGCCGAGTTGCTGATGCTCTCCTCAGTCAACAAGAAGAAAATAGCTTAGTAGAAAGAGCCCTTGCTCATCAGTCTAATGATGATAGCTGTTCAATCTCAAACCAGATCTAGCTTAGTAATTACAAGCAACCAGGATCCAAGATATCTTTCTACTTAATCGATAAATCAAAACAATCTGAGGGAATGCTCAATTCAAGGTTACCTCAAATCAATTTATATATTATCCATAGGGTGACATCTCAATTTATTCGCAAGTGATCTGATCAAGCTCAAAGGATAGATCAAAGTTAATCTCCTCATCAAGTCCGTCAAAGCAGAAAGCATAGGACCGAGGAAGCGATTTCATAGTTCAAACAAAGCCGATGGCTGAACTAAAAAATTTTATGATTATTCAGTCTGTTAAAGCACACGTTGCTAGACTACTAACTCAACACTAATCCTATATAAGCCGAAAGACTGGGTCATCTGTATGTACCCTTCAGCGAATCCATCAAAGCAACAAGCACAGGGTTCATGGAGTGCATACACTTCAAGTCAATATGGACAAATCAGGTCAATTCTTTATCAAGTCCATCAAGCTTAAAGTCATGATAGAAGGAACTTCAAATCCAATCAAGTACGGATAAACCAATTCCTCCATCAAACCCAACCAAGCATGAAACTAGGGTCGGAGAAGGCTCAAATGTGCAAGGACATAAAAGGAAAGAGATCTTCAGCAAAGCCATTGAAGTAGATAATAGATGGTATAAAAACTCTTATCTACCTGACAAGTCGATTCTAACAAATCAATCAATCCCGTCATTTGGCATATCCTAAAGAATGCATCATACTAATGACAAATCCTATCAAAGCTTCGTAAGCTATTGCAACCGAAGCGAAAATGATCCAAGTTCTATGGCCAGCCCAAAGGGTCAATCAGTTTTCAACAAACGTGACTCACTCCATGCATGAATCACATTTGTTGGGAGGCATTTGTTGACCTCCACTTACATATCATAAATCGAGTCAAGCCACAAGTCTAATTTGACAAACTTTAGAAGCGATAGTGCGTAAATTAGGGCTCAAAATGCACTGGATGTCACTGAAAATGGTCAAAATGATCTCTGATCAATGAACGGACTTTTTCATTGCATTTAAAATATCAAAATTGATTTAAATATAAATATTGCAAAATCTAACAATCAATCGATTAAGCGCTTGAACTATCAAAGTGTCGACACGCATATCAGAGTTGGGAAGCTACGACGATATTTGAACGATCTCTGTTCATAAAATTGATCACGCTGTTAGCTTTAAAATATCAAAATGATCAAATGAGACTATTCATGCTTAATTCGGATGAGTCTATGCTAATGTTGAATAATCAGCAGTGGCAGCACGCAAATCGAGGCTAAAATGCACTATATGTCTATGAAATGGTTGAAATGACCTCTGATCGATGAACAAACTTGCCATTGCATTCAGAATATTGAAATTAGTCAGGATATAAATATTTCATAACTTAATGATCAACTGATCAAACGCTCGAGTAGTTAATATGCTTGCATGCATATCAAAGTCAGGAGGCACCGATGCAAGCCAAATATTTCTCGTTCATGAAATTGATTGTGTTGTTAGCTTTGAAATATTGAAAAGTATCAAATGAGATTGTTCGCTCTTAATTGGATAAGTCTGTGCAAATGTCGAATAATCAGAAGTGGTAGCGCGCAAATTAAGGTTGAAATATACTAGACATCACCAAAATTAATCAAAATGATCTTCGATCGATGAACGGACTTCTCCATCACGTTCAGAATATTAAAATTGGTGAGGATATAAATATTGCACGACTTGATGAGCAACCAATCAAGTGCTCGAGTCATCAATACGTCTACACGTATATCAAGGATAAGAGGCATGACGAGGATCACAGGACCTCCGTTCATGAAATTGATCACTCCATTAGCTTCAAAATGTGAAAAATTATCAAATAAGACTATTTTCCACTCAATTTGGAAGAGTCTGTATGAAAATCGAGCGGTCAAAAGCGGTGGCTCATTTTTGAGCTAAAATGGAGTCAATTTGACGTCAACTTGAACCAAATGGCCTCAGATCTCGAATCAGCTGTGCCATTGCGTTCAAAATAATGGAATTAACTTCAATTGATATATATATTGACTATGTACATTTATCGTCGTGAAATCCATATTAAAACTCTTTAATCAATTTAAAAATTATTTTAAAATCCCTAAATTACCCCTCATGCGTTCCCCATTTTATTTTTCAATTTTTCTGATAAAAAAAGACAAAAAAAACTCTCCCTCCATTTCCAACAACGGTTCCATTTCTCCCCTCCTCATTTTTCCTTCCCATTCTCCTCTCTCCTACATTCTCTCCCTCGTTGGAAACGCTCTACACATAGGTAAAAAAATTTTCCTCCCCGCTCTTGATTTCCTCCGTCCCGCACTATTCCCCTCGTCCGCTGAAAACCTGCCGCCCATGCATCTCACGAGCCCTCTTCCTCGTCATTACCAGCCACTGGCGTCAGGTGATCTTCAGCTCATGACCGTGTCGCACCTTTTTTCGCTGCAGATCATATGGCAGTCCAGCCTCAGTTCTGTTGCACATGGCTGCCTGCCAACCTGAACCTAAGTCTTCAGCCCATGACCTACACTTCTCCTCTGACCACTTGCCGCGGTTCGTAACCCAAACCTGACGCCTCAAATCACCACGCTTTGCATAGCCTCCTGGCCGTTTTCTGTCAATCCATCAGCTCCCTCCTCGTCTTATTCCGACCATCTTGTCCCATTTTGTATTTTCAAACCGGAAGAACATCGTCAATAGGAGAATTCTTCTTTCGATTTCCAGCGTCACACCCCTCGCTTTAGCCTTCCTATTTTCACTTTGCCACATACCAGGGAAGAATATCATCAATAGGTAAATTCTTCATTTAATTTTCGTCGCACTCACACCCTATTTTTAAACTTTCGGAAGAACATCGTCAACAAGCGAATTCTTCTTTCAATTTCTGGTGTCGTACCCCTAGATTTAGCCTTCCCATATTCGTTCTGCCGCAAACCGGGGAAGAACATTATCAACAGGCGAATTCTTCTTTCGGTTTCCAACATCGCACTCTTTGCCTTACATTCCCAATTACATACCTAACCCCGTTCCTTTGTCGAGCATTGCTGTGAGCCAAAAAATGCATCAGAACATGTGTAATATGTGATTGTGGATATATACTTGTGTTTCTTTGGGAGTTTAAAGATCTCTTTGTGCTCAACAGGGCACGACGAGATGAAAAAAGCGGCAGTGGTGTTCTGAAGCAACACTACGCTTAATATGGCGTCACAGAGTAACACTCGTTAGATGTAAATGCGATAAAATAATTTTGTAATTTCTAGACTTAGAAAAAAAGGGGGGGAAACCAAAGTGACATACAACAAACATAAAAATAAAACAAAATAAAAAGAAGGATGAAAAGTACTTACAAAATTTATCTGAGCGTAATTGAAAGCCCACTAAAGTTCCTAACAGCTCCCTTTCAAATGTTCTAACTCCAGTCCTTCAAACAAATGGAATAGAATAGGAGACTCCCTCTTAGCCTTATTTATAGAAATTAGAAGAACTAGTAAGTGGGAAAGTTTGAATAAAAGAGGGGGGAAAAACAAGTTTGAATAAAAGAGGGGGGAAAAACAAGTTCGAATAAAAAGAGAGGGAAAATAAGAATTATTTCAAGGAGTAAATCTTCTTCTTAAAATAACTAATTAAATTATTCTCTAAACCTATAGCTTAAAAATGCCTTCTTCGTCACCGGATCTGCAACTCTTTGTACAAGTAGATAGAAGGCGATACTAAATCCAATTCTATAAAAATCATAGGGCGTCCTTCAACCAAAAATCAAGGAATTTCATCCTAACTGTGATTTTCAAAAATCAATGATTTCATTAATTATATAAACTTAGCTAAGCTATAAATACTGCATGTGCTTGGACATAGAGATCTCAAGTGCAAATTTTAATGTCTGAAAAGGCTGCGCAGGATAAATCAGAATTAAATAAAAATCTGAAATCAATCTCATAATTAAGAAATAAATACTACGTAAAGTCTTAAATACACCCGCATGGGCCCCGACACTACGCTGAATGCTTAAATTCATGTATATGAGGATGCTACGGGGGTTACTTCTTAGTTTAGTCTTAGGACTGGGTTCGGGTTAACAAAATCTAAAAACCTATAATAGGAGTTTCAAATCAGTGAAATATCTAAAATCGATTATGTCGATAGTAGATCATCATATTAGCTAAATGGAGTTGATAGGATCTAAAACTCTTAAACATATTCTAATTAATCAATTTTTAAATATCAATCTGAAACTGCTCAAATAGACTTCTATCATTAAAAACTTAAATCAAAACTCAATCTATCCACCTTCCACAACTATTTATCGGGGGTGACAAATTAAGAAAACTCTAGCTCATGAAGGAGCCAATGTCAAATCAAGTGTTATGCTATATTCACTCTCAATCAATCTCATACTAGTAAGGCGGCGTGTCCTCCATGCGTGGCGGCGGTAGGCTCCATAGTTAAAGTAGTTATGACCAAAGTCCTTTGATCGTGGTTTGGTAGCTCCATTATATACGATCCGATGTAGCTTTATATATAATTGCCCTTTGAGTTGTTAATCATAGGGTATACTTGATAGGGCAAACAACCCTCTGTCAGCTAAGGTAGACTTAAGACTGTCTCCTTAGATAAACATCACCCTAGGTCTATAAGAATTTCTTGAACGACGTAATCCATGTGTTGCTAATGAGGATCCTTCCGGGTTGGCACCTTCTCTAAGTAGACTAGGGACCAGGGATGGACTATAGGATCTAGATCATGTCATCATTCCCAACCACCCGCTTTAAGCTAAAATGATGAATTTCATATCTTAAATTCTAAAACTATATATCTTTCTACTATCGCATTCTTGATCTAACGGCCCAGCAATCGAAAGTTCTCTCTCACTTATTGAGAGGGGTAATTAACTATAGGGGCTTGCACCTATAGGAAACCTGGAACCAGATCTAAAGTCCTCACCAAATGAGGATAAAATCTTTGGGTATTGTCTTATCTACTATTCCATCTGCCTTCTGAAAATTACACTGACACATTTAAATCATCACTCTCTTCAATATCAATAAATTGTCGAGAGGTTGGTTGCGAATTTTTGGAGCCCACAAATTGAAATAATTATTGTTATCATTATTTAATTTAATATTTATAGCAAGCATAATTTGTTAATCACCAAACTTGTTGAATTAGAAAGATTTTGTAAATATCAAATTAAATTTATTTAATTACTCATGAGCATGTGATGCTAATAATGAAATGACATAATGAACTTTTATAAATTTATTATAAGTAATAAAATTTCAATGATTATAAGTTATTTAAGTATTGCCCAAAGATTGATTAGTCGATTTATAATCATGAACAGAATTGTGGTTAATTAATATACTTGACTAGATGTATTTAGCATATCCAAAGATAGGAAACATATTTAATTGAAGTATGTATAATTGCCAATTATGTGAAATTGATATTAAGCATCAATTATGTTTATTGTTGCGTATTGTAGTATCACCCAAAGGAGAACTTCAATATGCATTTTTTGTGATTATATGAATGTTATCTGAATATATTTTTATGTGTTTGTGTTTATAACTCAAACATTAATATGTGAGCATTTAATATTTGCAGCATCTACTTCTGTTACTCTTCATTCCCAATCTTCATTTATTATAAAAATTTAATAGCCTTAGTTTTAATGAATGGAGTGAACAAATTCAGTTCCATTTAGGTGTCTTGGATCTTGATTTAACACTTCTTAATGATAAGCCCACTGCTATTATTGTTGCTAGTAGCAATGAATAAAAGTCTTTCTATGATGCTTGTGAAAGATCAAATAGACTTAGCTTAATGTTTATGCGAATGACTGTAACATAAATCATTAAGCCAATAATTCCCAAAATTGTTAATGCAAAGGAATTTATGAAGTATGTGAAAGATTTATCTCAGTCTGATTCTGATAAGTCATGTACTGGGGCATTAATGGGTATATTGACCACCATGAAGTTTGATGGTTCACTTATCATGCATGAGCACATCATTGAAATGATAAATATTGCAACAAGATTAAACACCATGGGAACGAATGTGAGTGAAAGTTTTCTTGTACAATTTGTTGTTAATTTCTTGCCTCTTGAATATGGTTCATTCCAAATAAATTACAATACTATTAAAGATAAATGGAATGTGGTTGAATTACAAAGTATGCTTATTCAAGAGGAAACAAGGCTTAAGAAATAAGAAATTCACTCAGTTAATCTCATGGGACAACCATAAATTAAAAGAAAACTAATTAAGAGGAATGTTAAGGGAAGTAAAGGACACTTGAAGGCTAATGTGTCATCATCTCAAATTGAAAAGAAGGTACATAAGTATGATAGATGCCATTCATGTCATAAGCATGGGCACTATTAGAAAGATAAACTTAAAGCTTGGTTTGAAAAGAAAGGCATTCCTTACGATCCAAACCATAAAGCCAAATGAAAAGTTTGTCTTAATGGGTAATCAAGTCAAAGCTCCAGTTGAAGCTATTGGAACGTATCACTTAATTTTAGATACTGGACATCATTTAGATCTTTTTCAAACTCTTTATGTTCCATCTGTTTCTAGAAACTTAGTTTCATTGCCTAAACTTGATATAGCTGTATATTAATTTAAGTTTGGAAATGGATGTTTTAGTTTATTTAAGCATAATCATTTTTATTGGCTCTAGTGTTGTTTATGATGGTTTATATAAATTAAAGCTTGATAATTTATTTGTTGAAACTTTATTGACTTTGCATCATAATATTAGAATGAAACGTGATTTAGTTTATGAAAGATCAGCTTATTTGTGTTATAAACATTTGGGTCATATATTTAAAGAAAGAATATAAAGATTAATAAATAATGAAATTCTTCATAATTTAGATTTTATTCATCTTGGTATTTGTGTGGATTGTATTAAAGGTAAATCTACAAAATACACAATTAAGAAAGTGGTCATAAGAAGCACACAACTTTTAGAGATTATACACATTGATGTTTGTGGACCTTTTGATATTCCAACTTTTGGTAGAGAAAATATTTTATCACCTTTATTGATGATTTTTCACGTTATGGCTATGTTTATTTGTTGCATGAAAAATCTCAGTCAATAAATACCTAGGAGAAATTTATTAATGATGTCAAGAAACAATTAGATAGAAAAGTGAAAATTATGAGATCTAATAGAGGTAGTGAATATTATAGAGGCATGATAAATCTGGATAATGCCCTGGTCCATCTGCTAAATTTATAGAAAAGCATGATATTTATGCTCAATATATAATGCCAGGAACACCATAACAAAATGGTGTTGCAGAAAGGCGTACCATACTTTAATGGTATGGTTAGGAGTATGTTAAGTTATTCTACTTTACCCTTATCATTGTGGATGTATACTTTAAAAATTATTGTATATTTATTAAACAGGGTTCCTAGTAAGGCAGTTTCAAAAACTCCTTTTGAACTGTGGACAGGAAAGAAGCCTAGTTTAAAACACTTTCATGCTCGGGATTGCCCAACAGAATTAAGAATTTATAATCTACATGAAAAGAAACTGGATTCAAGAACAATCAGTGGACATTTCATTGGTTATCCAAAAAAGTCTAAAGGGTATAGATTTTATTATCCTGATCATAGTATAAAAATTATTGAAATTGGAAATTCTAAGTTCATTGAAAATGGTGATATTAGTGGGAGCATAGAACTACGAAATGTGAAAATTGAAGAAGCTAAAGTAAAAATTCATTTATCAATTACTACTTCTAAAGTTGTTGTTCCTACAATTATTGAACAATTTGACAATTTACAAGAACAACAAATGAATGACCATACACCATATAATGAAGTTATTACCAATGAACCTATAATTGATGAACCATAAGAAATAGCATTAAGATGTTCTCAAAGAGAAAGAAAATCTACTATTTCAAATGATTATCTTATTTATTTACAAGAGTCAGAATTTGACTTAAGAATTGATAATGATCCAGTTTCATTTATACAGGCTATTGAAAGTATTAATTATGAAAAGTGGTTAGATGCTAGAAAAGAAGAGTTAAAATCAATGGATCATAATAATGTCTGGGATCTCATTGAATTGCTTGAAGGTTCTAAAATTCTTGGATGTAAATGGGTCTTTAAGACCAAACATGACTCTAATGGCAATATGGAACGATATAAAGCCAGACTTGTTGGCAAAGGTTTTACTTAGAAAGATGGTATTGACTATAAAGAGACTTTTTCTCTTGTTTCCAAAAAGAACTCATTAAGAATTATTATAGTATTAGTGGTTCATTATGATTTGGAGCTACATCAGATGGCTGTGAAAATTGCCTTTCTAAATGGAAATTTAGAAGAAGAAGTTTATATGAATCAACCAGAAAGTTTACCAATTAAAGGAAAAGAACATATGGTGTGTAAACTTAAGAAGTCAAAATATGGACTTAAACAAACTTCTCGACAATGGTATCTTAAGTTCAATGATACTATTACTACCTTTGGATTTAAAAAAAATATTGTCAATCGATGTATATATCTAAAGGTCAGTGAGAGTAAGTTTATTTATTTGATTTTATATGTTGATGATATCTTGCTTGCAACTGATGATCTTGGATTAATGTATGAAACCAAGAAATTTCTCTCAACAAACTTTGAAATGAAAGATATGGGCGAGGCATCCTATGTGATAGGAATTGAAATATTTCGTGATAGATCACAAGGATTGTTAGGATTACCTCAAAAAGCATATATCAATAAAGTTTTAGAGAGATTTCAAATGGACAAGTATTCTGCAAGTATTGTTCCAATTCAGAAAGGGAAAAAATTCAGTCTTATGCAATGCTCAAAGAATGAATTGGAACGTAAGCAAATGGAACAAATTTCTTATGCATCTATTGTTGGAAGTCTGATGTATGCTCAGACTTGTACAAGACCAGGTATCAATTTTGTTGTGGGAAAGTTGGGTAGATATCAAAGTAATCTATGAATTAATCATTGGAAGGCTGCAAAGAAAGTTTTGCGATATTTGCAAGGAATGAAAGAACATATGCTCACTTATAGAAGATCTGATCATCCTGAGGTGATTGGGTATTCAGATTCAGATTTTGCTAGATGTGTGGATATTAAAAAACCCACATTTGACTATTTGTTCCTACTAGCTGGAGAAGCTATCTGATGGAGAAGTGAGAAGCAGTCCGTCATTGTTGCATCCAATATGAAAGCTGAGTTTGTGGCATGTTTTGAAGGCATAATTCATGGGTTATGGTTGTAGAATTTTATTTTAGGACTTGGAGTTGTCGACAGTATTGCCAAGCCGTTGAAAATTTATTGTGATAATGTCGCGTGTTCTTTTCTAAGAACGACAAGTATTCAAAGGGTACTAAACATATGGAATTGAAATACTTTATCATTAAAGAAGAAGTTCATAAACATAGAGTGTCATTTGAGCACATTAGCACTAATAAAATTAATATTATGATACATGGAAGGAAATATATCGCACTAACGATGTATAACCGCCATGATCCCTATTAATTTTTACTTAATAATGAATTATGATTTGACCAAATTAAAAATATATACATTTGACATGTAATGCGCATTATGTTTATGTATATAATTATTAAATCTTTAAATTGAATAATATTATATGAGCCAAGTGGGAGAATGTAAGAATTATGTAATTAATTTTTAAGTGTGGCCCACAGTAATTATTATTCAGTTTATTATTTAATAATTAATTATGTACTTAAATCTCATAGGTTAAGAGAGATTTTGATCGATCGTTTATGGATCGTTTGATCAAATAAATTGATTTTTTCATAGAGAAACTACCGGTCCTCTTCTTATCATTTAATGTGTAAGTGTCTCTCCATTAAGATTACTACATGAAAAATATTTGGGTGAAGGAAGAGAAACCCTACAACAATAACAACAACAACAGCAAGCCTTTATCCCACCAAGTGGGGTTGGCTACATGAATCCTTCGTCTCCATTGTGTCCAATTATGTGTCAAATTCTCAGTTAATTCAAGTATACTTAGGTCATTTTTTATACATCTTAACCAAGTATTTTTAGGTCTACCTCTACATTTCTTACCATAAGGCAAATCTAAACATCTACTCTTCTAACCGGGTCATCGGACGGAAAACGTTTTTTGTGGCCAAACCATCTAAGGCGACTCTCTCTAATCTTATCTGCCACTAGAGCTACTCCAACTTTTTCCCGAGCATACTTATTTCACATTCTATCTCTAAGAGTAAAACCACTCATCCACCTGAGCATCCTCATCTCTATAACACTTAACTTAGTCTTATGCTTCTCTTTTATTGGCCAATATTCTGTACCACAAGTCATTGCAGGTCTTACCACTATCTTATAAATTTTTTTCTTAAATTTAAGTGAAACTTTTCTATCACACAACAGAGATGCATTCCTCCACTTCAACCATCCAACTTGAATTCTACTAATAACATCTCCATCTATTTCACCATTATTTTGAATAATAGAACCTAAATATCTGAATCACTCACTCTTATTAATGACCTGTTCACCTAATGTCACAACACTATCACTAGAACTTCTACAACTAAAATTACACTCCATATATTCAATTTTAGATCTACTTAAATGAAAACCTTTAGACTCTAATGTTGACCTCCATAATTCAAGTTTCTCTTAGACTCCCTCTATAGTCTTATCAACAAGAAGAATGTCATCAACAAAAAGCATACACCAATGTACATATTCCTGTAAATGCCTAGTAAGAACATCCAAATCAAGGTATATGATTTATTTATTAAGTGAAATTTTGTGAAAATCACTTTGTTCAAGATTTTGAGTTTATGAGTTTATACAATTATTTTATTTGTATGATTAAGAAAAAGAAAGTTTAACGAATACAAATTTCTTACATTTCCCCCTTTTCTGAGGTTTTTTTAATGCAAAAACTCTGATATTCCCTATACGCTCTCTAATTATTTATGTGTACGCTATATTTTCATGCATAGATAATACTTATAGATTTTTACTCTACCACTATGAATTTTCTAATACACAAAAAAAATGTTGCTCAAAGGCCCTTTAATGGTTACATCATCACTACCCATCATAGGATATGTACATCACTCACATATGAATGCGTGTATCTAACATATATTTAATCAAGAGGGAAATGAGCCTTCACCTCGCTATGCTATTCTATCTTTAGCTAAATCAAGTCACTAGCCTCCCAGTTGTCATCGACTGTGCTTTTATCTACTTTGTCACCCAACACCAAGTCATCAATATCGTTTCTCAATCTAGACTCATTTGATTTCTACGTTTACTTATCTGGATAAACTTCAACCGTGAGGGTGGTGCTCAAAGACCTTTTAATGGCTACAACTTCAATGCCCATCATAGCTTTTAGAATGAAGATGATACATCACTCACCCATGATAAATTTATCATTAAAAGTTATTCTTATAACATATCGTACTTATGGATGGTATTCTCATTTATTATACTTTCCCATTGCTCAAATTTTTTTTCTTTATATAGGTATATTTTTGCGTAGTAGCATTATGATCACTTAAAAAAAAAATCTATGTTATCTGCCGAGTTCCAAATGCTCGAGTCGCGTGAACTAGTTTAATTTGCATAGGTTAATCCTGCATCGATTCAATTCACTATCCAATCATTGAAGCAGCACAAGTCTTAGCTAAGCAGATGATCCCGTTTTAGTTCTATTACTACTCGTTAGTTCATCTGTAATTCAAATTCAATACGTTTTAATCGCTGGTTCAAACTTAGGCGACAATCCTTATAGATTGTTCTCATTGAAATCTGGGAGAGAATAACTGTGGTTCAAGATGATCAAACCAAAACTACAAATTGAGTAGGCAACAAGGATGATGCTTTATTATTATTAAAAATACTGAAAATAAAAATTAATCAAATGTACAGTAAATCCACTACAAATACTTTTTTAGTTACAGTCTGTTCTAAAAGTATCTAGACACCCTCTCTTTCTCTCTCTCTCTCTCTCTCTCTATCTCTATATATATATATATATTTTAAGTTTGTGCTACGTCAGAAATACCCGAAGTAAACATGACCGAAAACATCAAACCAATAGAAGGCCTTAATTATCATTATTGTAAAGGTATTTTGTTAGGCAAACTTTGAGGGATTTACATATATTTTATATAATTTTAATATATTTATATATCTAATATTTAAATTTTAATATTTTGATGCACAACATTTAAATTTTTAATATGACATTAAAAATATCACTATTAATGAATTCTTTTAAGTTTAAATATATCTTTATATGAATAATAAAGTATTATATATATGTAAATATAAAAATTTAAGTGTTAGATATGTGAACGTTTAAAAATTATATGATATGTATGCAAATTTCTCTAAAATTTTATAATTAAAATTAAAATTAATGATTGTTAATTATCTAATAATGTGCTTTAACCATTTTAAAACACTTGCTCTAACATAAGAACTGACTTAAGATATTCACTATTTACCAATCATATTTGTATAATTGTTCTTTTCAAATGTAAGTGTAAATTCTGAACCCCATTATTATGATGCTGATAAAGATTGTTAACATATTGAAAAAAATAGCAGAATCTTAACTATTATTCTGATTATGTAATAAAATTATTAGCATGTTAATGAATGTTGTCTTATTAGTACTCAATAAATTTAAAGTTTTTCTTTTGGTGCTAGACATGAGCACGCTTATAATATTTTTGTTAAAATGAGATAAAAATTTATTTGTGTAGATTCAATTGCCAATATTTATTTTTCTTTTCAGTGGAATGTAATAAAAAATCATCTAATTTTATTCCCCTTTTCAAATTCTCCATTAAAAATAATAAGATTATGAAAAAATCTTTAGGTTTTAATTTCTGATTATAATTTGATCATCTCTTACAAATATAAAATAAAATGTGTCAAAACACAATAAGCATCTGCGATAAATTAAGAAATTTATATTGTTAAACTAAAAAGATATAAGTATAATAATTATATTTTTAATAGAATATATCATGTGAATTACAAATTATGATTAATTGATAATTTTATGAATATAATGACTACATTAATTTTATTTTATAAATTGTCTATAGCATGAATAGTTTTAATATTTTAATGATAAATTTATGATGCATGGCATCTTAGGGGTTATTTGGGATCAATTTTATTTTTTATTTTTTATTTTTATATTATTTTTAAAAGTATGCTTATTTAGAATATTTTTTATGTGATTTTATTTTTATTTTTAAAAATAAATAACATTATTTTTAAAAATACTCAAAAATCTAAAGAATATTTTTAGTCTTTTTAAAAACAATAAGTGCAATCAAACATATTTTATTTTTAAGCAAAATAAAATGAAATAAAATAAAAATATAAAATAAAAAATAAAAAACAAAAATGATCTAAAGGATCCCTTAGCCTTCTTGAATTTAAATTTTTGCATATAAGATATGTGTAAATTTGAGATTAAATTTGCGTAAGTCTTAAATATCCTAAAAATAAAAGATGACATTTTTATAAGGTCAAATCATCAATATTGACAAATAAAACATTTTTAGTCATGTTTAAGGATTAATAATAAATTTAAAATAATTGAAAATAATATATTTTTAGAATTGTAAGTTTTATAGTATTAGAAATATCTGTGCTCGAATGGAATGCCCAATCCCGAGTCTACTTCAGTCTTCGGACTTCCCAAAAAGGTTCCAACGGATCTTTAATCAGAAACATCTTTGAAGCCCATTCTTAGCACTTTAGCCTCCGTAGTCCAGCCCGCAACATTTCCATTTTGTATGGGGAAGGGAAGGCCTCGCGCTGTCGAGAAAGGTGTTCTAGGGCACAGGGATGGCGCCGCCGATTCCCACCCCGGCTACGGCGTTGGATTCCTTACCATCCCTCCGGCTCCGGTCTTTTACCCCACTGACGACGAGTTCAGGGACCCCTTGGAGTACATCTCCAAGATTCGCCCCAAGGCGGAGCCCTACGGCATTTGCTGCATCGTACCGCCGAAATCCTGGAACCCTCCCTTCGCTTGCAACGTCGAAAGCTTCAAGTTCCCTACGAAGACCCAGGCCATCCACCGCCTCCAGGCTCGGCCTCCCTCATGCGACTCGGTAACCTTCGAATTGGAGTATGGTCGGTTCCTCGAGCGTCATCTTGGTAAAAAAGCTAAGAAGAAACTTATCTTTGATGGTGCTGAGCTCAATCTATGCCGTCTTTTCAATGCTGTGAAGCGGTATGGCGGCTACGAGAAAGTTTGCGACCAGAAGCGCTGGGGTGATGTTGCCCGGTTTATGCGGTCGGACAGAAAAATATCCGAGTGCTCCAAGCACGTTTTGTGCCAGCTTTACAGGGAGCATTTGTTTGACTACGAGGAATATCTATATAAATTGAATTTTGGAAACAAGAAGCGTACGAAGAGTAGAGCAAAGGTAGTTTGCCACGAAAGGGAGAAGGCATTGAATAGAAAGAGGAGGCGGAATGATTCGTTTGAGGAGATGAGAGAGATAAATGGCGGGACGTTAGATCAGATATGTGAACAGTGTAAGAGTGGCTTGCATGGAGATGTAATGCTACTTTGTGACAGGTGTGATAAAGGTTGGCACTTGCATTGTCTTTCTCCTCCTCTAGATAGGGTTCCTTCAGGTAACTGGTATTGTTTAGAGTGTGTTAATTCAGATAAGGATAGCTTTGGGTTTGTTCCTGGAAAGCACTACTCGTTGGAGGAATTTAAACGGATGAATGATCGGGTAAGGAGGAAATTTTTTGGACAGGGCAATGCAACTAGAGTACAGATAGAGAAGCTGTTTTGGGAGATTGTTGAAGGGAAAGCGGGAGAGTTGGACGTAATATATGGGAGTGATTTAGATACTTCTGTCTATGGCAGTGGTTTTCCGTGTGCCGGAGATCCGGTGGTACCCACAGTTGAGGTTGATGTGTGGCAGCATTACGCATCCAGCCCTTGGAATTTGAACAATCTTCCAAAGCTGCAAGGTTCGATGCTTCGTGTGGTTCATGAGAATATAGCTGGTGTCATGGTCCCTTGGCTTTATGTTGGAATGCTTTTTTCATCATTTTGTTGGCATGTTGAGGATCACTGTTTTTATTCAATCAATTATCTGCATTGGTACGTCCCACCACATTTACACATTTTATATGTATATTGAGTGTAAATTTATTTTGATTTCATTTGCTTTTGAAATTTGAGATATGTACAATTAACAATTTGCCCTTGGCTTGTTTATCATTGCTCGTGTCTTCCATTGAGGATTTGGTGGTTCAAAGTCCCCCAATAAAATGTTTTAATTGATATACAAACTATCCATAATATAGATTTAATAAATTTATTCAGTTTTAGGTTTTGTTTAAGAGGGCATATTACACTATTGTTTTTGTAATAAAACTTAGTGTTAACATCAAAAGTCACAAAGCAATGATGCATCTTAGAATTAGAAATTGGGTTATTCATTACCTTTTATTAATATCTTTTTATGCTTAGAGTTTCATATTCCTTGTGAAATATATGCACTAATTGGCCCATTCAAATATATAAATTTCTTTGTGGTACAACAAAGTTACTTTAAATGCCAAAAGTAAAAAAGTACATCGCCTGACATATAAATTGTGCATTAAGAAAAGCTTATTGTTTGCATTAAACTTGAGCATTGGGTGTTGAGTTGAATGAAAATTCTTAATCAATTACTCTTTATTTCTTTGCCCATTATTTGAGGTTAGGTGGCTATTTTAGTATTTTATTTGTATTCCTGGCCATATGATCATTTTACTTGATATGCATAATATCTCTATGTTTCCAATGATTTTAATGAATATAGAGACCCAATAATTAAGGTTGGTTTTATGGCTAATACTTGCTATTGAATATTGAGATGATCATAACCCACAACCCCCATATTTTGCATTGCTTTGTAAGTTCTCATTCTCCATTCGGTCTCATTGAGTGCTCCACAAGTTGTGATCCTATTCTTCTCAAATATTTTTACCCACTTTCTATCGAAGTTATTCTAGCTCTACATCTCTTTCTCTCCAGTTCAACATTAATTTAATCTAATCTTTTTATGGTGCATTTTTTTATCTCTTATTGTAAATATCTAGACATTTAAATTTATTTTCTTCTAACCTACTGTAATGAAGTTGTTTATAATTAGCTTTGTTTTTTTTATCCTAGATTTAAAGTTAATGCCCTTATTTACAACTTGGTTGCACTTTCAACTGCATTTGATTAATAAAATTTAAAAAATTAGATGGTACTAAACTCATCTATTTTTTCTATTACTTTGTTCTTGCCATTATCTCAAGTGTTTCCTTTGTGTTAAAAAGTTCTTATTTTTATGCTTTTTTTTTGCGTGGAGACAATTGTGGTCTATATCTACATGGCATTTAAGGTCACCAGAATTAACTTTAAAGCTTCAAAACCATAGATTATTTTCTTTTGCTTATGGAGTGTACTACTCATCTTGTTTTCATGGTTGATAGTTGATTTATGAAAAACATCCTGTTCATGCAAAAAGATAATTTTGATCATTCTTCTAAATTGAGATCACATAGAAAAGTACCGTCAAAATGATGGTGAAATAGATGGAGATGTTATTAGTAGAATTCAAGTTGGATGGTTGAAGTGGAGGAAAATGCATCTGTCCTGTTGTGTGATAGAAAAGTACCGCTTAAACTTAAGGGAAAATTTTATAAGATGGTGGTAAGACCTGCAATGATTTATGGTGCGAATGTTGGCCAATAAAAGGAAGCATGAGATTAAGTTAAGTGTTGTAGATGAGGATGAGTGGATGAGTTTACTCTTAGAGATAAAATAAATGAGTATGTTCGGGAAAAGTTGGAGTAGCTCCAGCAGATAAGATTAGAGAATCGCTTTAGATGGTTTAGCCACATAAAGCGTCGTCAATGACTTCGTTAGGAGAGTAGATAAGATTTGCCTTTATGTTAAGAAAGATGGAGATACCTAAAAGATGGCTAAGATGTAAAAAATGACCTTAATATGCTTGAATTAAATGAGAATTTGACACATAATAGACACAATGGCAAATGATTATGCACCCCACTTAGTGGGATAAATGCTTATTGTTGTTGTTGTTCTAAATTGAGATCACATAACGTGAAGTAACATAATCGCATGTGACATATTTATGGTTCAAAATATTTGAAGGAGAGAGAGAGAGAGGCAAGATGCTCCCTTTTTGACATAAGATACTAATTTATAAAACTTAATAATTACTTATTGATGGGGAATGTCATATTTAACTTCAAAAAATTAAAATTTGCAGCATATTAAAAAATAATTATGAAGATGGCCCATGAATGGGAATCAACTTTATCAATCATTGCACCTTTTTTAAATGAATGGTATACTTTTTTGAAGCAAGAACTTCTTGATGTGAAGATGGAGGAAAACAATAGTATTTTCTTATTGTGAAATGACTTCTTTCAGTCATCACACTTTTTTTTGTAATGAAGATGGGATTACATTTATTAAAATTGTTCAAGCTTCTATCCATTTTATGCACAAGTGCACACTTGTGTGTGTTTGTGCATATGTGTGTGCGTGTGTGAGAGAAATGCCATTGATTTGATTGTTCAAATCATGGTTAATAACTTTCGATGTTTGTTCTTTAATGAATTGATCATTTTGGATGTGCTAGCCTCTAAGAAAATATTCTTTATTTTGTAATAAGATACCATCAGTTTAGCCTCATTTTTCTGAGCTATTGCTTATTTATTTTTTTGGCTAAGGTAGTTTATTGGTATCAATTTCTATAACTCTTGAGAATCACATTATCATGACTCCTTTAATAATTTCATATTCTTTATAGGCTTTTCCTCCACTCTCTTTTAGCCATGCTATTTTCTTCATGTTTACTTTTTTTTGCATTATATCTGATTATTTTTTTTATCCTCTTTTATATGATGTATTTATTTTTGTGCCATTGTTTTCTCAACATTTTTTACCATTTAGATGGGTGAAGAAGTAGAAAGAAACAAGTCTTACAAGGTTGTTTTAGAATGCTTGGAAACTATGATGGGAAGTGTTGTCACTGGCCTCATATTGATAGTAAGCATCAAATGGGGATGGAGAAAATTCCAACATGTGCGTTAGCATCGAGAAGAGTGGATTGAAAATAAAGGAATTGCTTTATGTTTCTAGGGGTGTGCAATCGGTCGGTTTGGACGGATCAATTTCTCAATTTTCTAAACCGTTTGGTTTTGGAATCCAGAATCCGAAAATTCGATCCGTTTAAAATTTTACATAAACCAAACTGATCAAATCCGATTTTTTTTTTTAGATTTTTGGTTTGTTTTAAAAAAACCGAAAATTCATGTTAAGATTAAAGAAGGATAAACAACAAAAAAGATCCAAAAGATGCACCGAGAAGAAAATCAGCAGGGAAGGGAAGCTAAAAGCAGAAAAGAAGAAGTCAGCAACACAGGAAACTAACAAACCAATTCCAAAATAGGAAGGCATGCAGCCCGGCTAAACCATCAAACTAACGAGCCACCACCACCAGTAGAATAAGCATAAAACTAAGATTCAATGTATAAGGCTAAGAAGGCTCAGGCTTATACTAAAAGAAACATCAAGTGAAATCATTCAACAAATGGGGCAACAAAATATGTGAGCATCCAACTTCCAAGAAGAGTTACAATCACATAAGATGTTACTAGCCAAAGAAAAGAGCTATATGAACATCATAGCCATCATAGTCAATATTAGCAACAAAGAATAAAAATTATGAGCATCCAACATCCAAGAGGGTATACAATCACTTAGGATGCACCGGCCAAAAGAAAAAGCTATATGAACATCATAGCCATTAGAGTCAACATAAGCATTATGAGTAATAATAAAGCCAAAAATGTACCAGCCAAAGAAGCCTACACAACAAACCACCAAAAAGGCGAAACCAAGAAGATAAAGGCACCAACCAAGACATCAAAAAGACCATCCAACAGAAGAACAAAGAGGTTCAGAACAAAACATTCAGAAGCCAGATTCAACCAACAAGGGGGAAACAAACTTGAACATTTCGAAACAACACTACACCCCTCCAAGAACACCAACAGACCAACAATACAAAACCCAGAGGATCAAATAAAGGAGCCATCAACAACCAACTAGCAAAAAAGATCCAAAAGATGCACCGAGAAAAAAATCAGCAGGTAAGGGAAGTTAAAAGCAGAAAAGAAGAGGTCAACAACACAGGAAACCAGCAAACCGAGAGGCGAGAAGTCAAGAAAGCCGAAAGCTGAGAGGCAAGAAGAGAAAGAAGATAATAGGGATTAGGGGGCGACGAGTGGCTCGAGGACGCTAAGGTGAACATAAGAGAATAGGGCTAGCGGTGAGTTTGGATTGTTTTACAGTCATGGACTCAGACTGACACTCGACTATCCGAATTGACGGACCATGGGCCATGGTCGACCCAATTTGAAATTCGGTTTAATCGGTTTTTTGGATTTAAGAAATTCTAAATCGATTCACAAACCAATAACTGAAAATAGGTAAAATTAAAACCAAAATCCATGTAAAAAATATAAAACCAATCCAAATTAGAAGATTCGGTTTGATTTGATTTGGATTTTCGGTTTTAACATAAGAATGCACACCCCTACATGTTTCTTAGCTTTTGGGTTTTTACAAGATAATTTTTTAAAGGGCTTATGTTAATTGAGAGAGTAAAAGTATTAGAGCCAATAAGCCCAAAAAAGGCCCTTATTGGGTATGTTTTGATTAATTTTGGTTGTTTAAATTACTAAGTTAATGGTCGATCCTTGTGGATAGGTGACAATCCTTAGCTTGCAAAGGGCAGGAATCCCTTTTAAGATTCAGATGAAATAAATATTTGCAGGTTGTATAATATCTTCCTTTATTTTCTTAGATGCATATATAGAAACATGGTTAAATACTTATATAATCTATTCTAGGAATTTTATTGTGCTATGTAATTAATGGTTTTTATATATAGAGATTACCTAGAGTAACCTAGAATCCTGCTGTATAAATTTTGGTGTAAGATCCTCAATGAGCTAAATAGATTATTGAAATCAGTTCTTATTTTTTCATTGTATTAGAGCTATAGGAAAAAGTACCAAAGCATTACCACTTACTGTCAAGCAAGAAGACCACTTTCGCCTAAAGTTCTTGCATGTCATCACCTGCCTTCTAGGAAGTCTGCTGTCACCTATTGTCTTCCTTCCAATTGCCTGAAGAAGAATCTCAATTAACTTCCAACAGTTGTCTCAACCGCTAGCATCAACTAGAATCACCACCTGAACAGGTTTCTTTATTGCCAAATGACAACAGGGCCACTAGCAGGCACCTGTAACTTAGATTAAGCATCGATTCTATCGTAGACATTAATATTATTAGAAGCTATTGACTAACAAAATGGCTAAAACTAAATCTCAGTGGGTGAGTATCAAAACCTTTAATCTTCATTCAACTTCATTCAAATTGTATTGAAGTAATTATATTGTTTGGTTTGAGATTGTGAAAATATTTCTATTTCTCGATTAAAAAAAGGAAAGTTGGGCTACCTTATTGGCCCCATATAGAGCAAAGATGGTTTTATTTTGTCACATGGTATGTAGAAGATTCCTCATCTATGCTTTGGCTTTGTAATTCAAATATTCAATGATACATGTGATCAATGAAAAATACTTGCTTCTAACCACAACCTATGATAGCTGGGGCATAGTGAAGCAAACATATTCTAAGATATGTACTGCTTTCTCACACTTTGAAATTATGATAAAAATTCACACAACCAAGTACAACACTCTTTTACTTATCGCATGTTCTGACAACTTGAAAAATTTGTGCTTAAATTTGATTATTAAAGTGTATCAAAATGGGATGTTGTGAAGTTGTTGTTATGTTATTAGCTTTTGTAGGAGAAAGAATTTATGAATTTTTTTAGTTTGAATGTTGGATGTGACAAAGTACATATCCAATGCTTGGAAAAGAACTCCTTTCAAACTAGACAGTTTCTCTATTTTAGAGGTAAATAAGGTAAGACATGGTGTTAATTAGAAACACCACCACTTTGTGAGGTTGCTGCTCTACACGAAATGCAAGCAGGATTGAGCCATACAAGTCCAAATTTGGGCCCATGAGAAGATATAGTTTACAATTGTTCTAAAAATGTAGGGCATACGAAATAAAAATATATGTTGGAAACTTGAAGAGAAACTTCCACACAATAAAGAGTGCTCTTCATATCAAGATTAGTCCAGACGACATCAATAATGCACTATTACCTTAGAAGAAAAAAATAGTTGCAGAGATGGAGGGCTAAAACAATAAAAAATAAAGAAATTCCAAACCTTTTTGGTGACATTTGATAACCCATGATTGTATGTTCTATAGTTCAGTTAGTTGAGTATTTGACTTATGTGCATTTGAAAACTATTTATTTATAATTGGATAATAAAAGTAAGAGCAAACAAATTATTTTCTTATATACGTTGCTTAGGAAACTTTAAAATAAAAGTAGTTGATAGATCCCTACTTATTATTTTTGGGAAGGGTTCTATAAAACTCACACATTCACTAATGGCATTTGTTCTCCATGTACTTAAATTGTCCATGAAATTATTGTCTATTTAAAAGCTGACATCCAACCTAAATCGCTCTATAATACCTTTATTCTACCTAATGTCTTTTTTTGCACTGAACCATGAGAAAAATGATTGAGCTTGCTATGGACCGAGAAGGACTTTACTATAGTATAATCATGTACGTTTGTTTCATTTATATGAAAGTTTGCATATGAAAGACACAAAATTGACTCCATTTTCGTATTGGCCACCTATGCTTTATGTTTCTTACATCATTTAATAAAATAAAAGTTGAAGAGTTTTAGTGTGAGGTGTGTTAATTGGTAAAACACCAAAGAGTATAGCACCACCTAATTCACTCAATTATTTCAATGCGTTTCCACTTAATACACGCTAATGTATTGGTACAATTATGTTTCACTAATATTAATGCAGTTAGATTGGTTTTTACTTTCTTAGATGATTGCTTATACTTATGTAGCCTAGCTTTTTTTTATGAGAAATAAATTCGATGGGAATACATTGTCCCATTGTTCCACGTTAGGATCCTTATCCAATTAGACATTAATATTAAACATATTCAATTTAATATTGAGGAATATATTAATCAAAATTGATTCTCTGTTCTTATAAAAGAGGACATTATCTATGAATTTTTTTTTATATTGGTACTACACAACAAAAAAATGTCATCTCCTTGAGATGACTAGGTCCCTATCTTCACAGGATATGTTCCAAAATTTATTTGGGGACTTTTTAAACTTTTACATTTATGATAAATTAATTTTTTAGTTGAATTTTATAAAATAAAACACCTTTTAAAACCCTTGCATATTTTTTTTCTTGACACAACATACCCACAACTTTCACTAAGAATCTTTTGGAGTGTTGCCTATGTCCATTAAAATCATTAATACACTAAACTTGATCTAAGAGCCTAAAGTGCTCTTTTTTGGATACTACTAGACTCAAAAAAGTATAAATGATCCCAATTCTTAAAATTCATCCCCAGGATGTCACCTTTGCCTAAAATCAAGGATTGAATGATCAAGATTATTTTGAGGGAAGCTTTGGAATGGAGATAGTTTTGATTTTTTAAACTTTGATATCCTAACCTCCCAATTGATTGACAAAGTTTCAAGTAAACTTGAGACTTCCCTGTAAATAAATGTGGTCCCCTATTTTTATAACAATTAGAACCTCACTTATGAACTTAAACTAGTACTATAGGTATGCTTAAGAAGAAGCTAAGAGTTTGACATTGGACCATAGCAAGTTCGATTGTTGGAATCTATGTATGATCAATGACCATGTAATGAAGTTATGATCTCTCCCCCTGAAAATCAAACCTATGTTTATATCAATTTTTCTGTTGCTCTAAGAAAGGAAACACAAATGCACATCCAACATTCAATAATCAAATTTGTTTCTCGTTACAAAACTTGTTACACTTTAGTTAATATTATCCAATAAACACTTAAAAAAGAAGAATGCAAAAAAGCCATGATTTAAGCGATGAGAGCTCTAATAGAAAATCAAATTTGGGAGGTGATAGAATTGTTAAAAGAAAAGGAAATTAATTTGATGCAAGTAGCTATACACTATCGAATATAAAGCAATTGGGACACTTGAAACTCAAAAAAGTGTAATACTGGAGTTGTTGCAAAAGGCTATACTTGAATTTATGGAGTTTATTTTGGATAAATTTTTGCATCACTTGCAAAGTCACCATTTTGATATTCTATTTATAGCAACTAACACTGATGGGTTCTTACAATAGTTAGATGCAGAAAAAATGCATTCCTGCACGGCAAATTATAAGAAGAAGCCTACAGGGAACCCCATCTAAATTTAATCAAGACTTTAGTACTAATCATACTTGTTTAAGGAAGCTTTATATGGGCTCAAGGAATTTCAGTGGGCGAGATAAGAGGTTCACCAAAGCCATGGAAAAGATGAACTTTGAATAGAGTCTTGGAGATCAAGCTCTATTCATAAAAAAATCAAGTATAATAAAATCACAGTTCTCATTGTTTATGTGGATGACATAATTGTAATCTGATATTATTTTAAAGAAATAAGGTAATTGAAAATGAACTATTTAAAAAAACAGAAGTAAAAATCTTGGAATACTAAAACACCTTCTTGGAAATGAAGTGACTTAAAGTCTAGAATACTCATCTCCCAACAAAATGATAGCTTTGATCTACTAAATGAAACATGTATTATGGGATGTATGCCCGCATAAGTTCCAATTGATCGCTACCATAGACTTGGAAGAGGTAGGTGACAACCCAAATGTTGACAAAGGGAGTTTTCCAAGATTTGTTATTATGATTATCTATCATGCCCACAAAATGCTAGATACATCCTATATTTTAAGTGTTCTATGTTTATTTGTATTTAATGCTACAATAATGCTTTTATAGGTGACATATAAATCTCTTAAATATATTAAAGCAATTTTGGGAAAAATGATTCTTATTTAAGAAAGATATAGTTTATAAGTGTTACACATATGTTGAGTGAGTGAGATACCTTGCAGATAGAAAATCTGCTACTTATTACTGGACCTTCTTGGGTGAAAATCTTATTATTTGGTGAATTAATAAGAGTCAATAACTTCCAGATTTAGCAGTTAAACTTAGTTTCTAATACTGAATCACGTGAATTATTGTAGGTTAAATCTTCTTGAACAACTTGAGATTAAAATGAAAATATTTTATAAAATTATACTAGGACAATAAACTATCAACATCATGCATAATCTAGTTTAACATGGTCATATCAAACACATAAAAAGTGATCGATGCTTCATCAAAGAAAAATTAGAAAGTGGATTGACTTGCATTTTATATATCTAAATACACAAGTTGTTGACTGATATCATTACCAAAGGTCCAAGCTCTACATTTTAGAATGTTACCTTCATGTTAAGCATGAAAAATATTTACTCTATAGCTTGAGAGGTGTTAGTGGCTTTTCACTGGGCGAGCTTTGCAATCTGTGGGATTGCAAGTTGGTGGTCCATCCTTGAGGCTGCAATTTGTGGGGT
The DNA here is from genome assembly GCA_021442155.1 of Cymbidium sinense. Lineage (NCBI taxonomy): Eukaryota > Viridiplantae > Streptophyta > Magnoliopsida > Asparagales > Orchidaceae > Cymbidium > Cymbidium sinense. The sequence continues at coordinate 150,900,510 of CM038222.1, forward strand.
TGTAGTGAATGCCAATTCCTCTTTAGTGCTTAAGTGAAAAAAAGAGAGTTTTTTAGCTATAGAATATCTTTTTTATTTACATGGATGCATATAAAAAAATATGGTTAAATATTGTATACTCTATCTTAGAAAATTTATCATTTAATCACTATGTAATTAGTAGTTTCCATAGCTAGAAATTGCCTAGAGAAACTATAATCTTTATAAATAGGGGTGTAGGGCCCTTAATGAAGCACATATATAAATCAAATTATTTATTTTCTTTTCAATTGTCATGATTGAGAGTTAGTTGAGAGTTTAAAATTATTATCATCAGTCTTATCCAACGCTTAGGTTTTTTGATCCTTTTTTCCCTTTTTTTCTATTAAATACTGAATGCCACTAACTTAATTTGTGTAAATGTTTGTTCAAAACTTTTAGTATTTTATCATTTGTCTAGAAATTTTTTTTGTTATTCCTTTCACATTGATTTGCCACCCCTTCATTTTTGTTTGGTTGTTTATGCTGTATAGTTTATTATATTCGGCCAAACAAGTTAAGTGCTTTAATCTAATCTCATGTTCACATTGTACTCGAAAGCTTTCATAATATATTTTCCATTTAAGCCTTTTCAGCCTTATTAGTCGTAATCTCAATTTTGAATCTTCTCATTTTTTGCCAATCAAGTTTTTTGCTTGAGATTGATTACACTTCTCATTTATCATTTGTTGCAATGGCCTGATTTTAGTGGAACATCCAGGTAGGTTCTCAAAAATAAAAATTCTATCATTTGCATTGACATTGAGAAGCGGTAATGAATGATATGCAAGGGAAGCGGTTCATGTTTCTTGGTTGTTGGGCCTTTGCGTCTGTAGCAACATAATTTTCTTGAAAGGCTTAATTTAACTTGGAGAGCCAAAGTATTAGAGCCCATGAACCCAAGAGAAGGCCCTTATTGGGTATGTTGGGATTAATTACATTCATGAATGAGAATTAAGGGCTTAAAATTATTATAAGCAGGGTTTAACTTTTTGGATCCTTTTTTTCCCATTCAATCCTAATAAATACTGAATATGCTACTAATTTTTTGTAACTATTTTTCTTGAAACGTTTAGTAAGTCTATCTTTTGGTTGACTTTTTTAGTCTTTCACATTCATTTTGGGTCTTTTTGTTTGTGTAAATTCTGCTATTTATTATATGTGCCCAAACAAGCCAAGTGCCTTACTGTGATTGATTTTCATCTTACTCCACTTTTTGTAAGCATTTTCTATTTAGGTTTTCCCAGCTTTAACACTGACATCTCAATACTCAAGCATCTCTTTTTATAGTGTTGACTAATGTTTGCATCCGTACATCACAACCTGATTACTATTCATAGTGTTTGCCTGTAAGGTTTCTATGATATGCTGAGATGATGTAGAACCCAAAAGATGTTTTTTTATTTCGACCGCTTAGTTGTCTCTATCATTTGCAACTTCAACAAATATCTTAACTCTTTTATTCATAATATCCTAGGCATATAAAGTTAACTTTTTTTTTGTAAATACTAAACTTTGTACCCCATAGAAGTCTCTTGCATGCCATGTATTTAGTCTCTCTTTAACTAATTCTAAGCCCCTTATATTTTTTATGCTTTTTTTCATTTGTTGAATGATTCATTCGTTTCGAAATGAGCATTTCATATTCAGGCAGTTATCTATTTATAATATACACTAGAGGCTCTTTTTCCCAGTCTACTTTTCTATTTCACATTTTGGTATCCCTTACTTTTTTAATGCTCTCCTAGCTCATTGTTGCACTTACCCAAACAAGTTTGACAAATGCTTATTTCCTTACTTTTAGAATTTCATCTTTCTCTTAAATATTTGGTAATTTTTTTGCTTAGTATTAGATAACTTTACTTCAGATTGAAATCTTGTTCAGTTTGATACTCACTATTTCACATAATTGCTGATTTTTAATGCTCTCCTTAATCAATGTTGCGCTTGCTCAAACATGTTTGATGTATTACATCTTAGTTTGTTTTTGATAAATGCTACTTCTTATTTCTTAAAATGTCTTTCGGTAAATATTTGGCTATTATGCTAGACATGAAATGACTTAAGATTGAATTCTTGTTTTGTTTGCCTATATGATGCACCATATTTGACATGATTGAGTTGTGCTGGATTTGCACTTCTCGAGAATGATGCGGAACTTAATGATGCAACCAATTTTACTTAATTAATTATACTGGATTGACACTTCCTTTGAGAATGAGGTGGAACTCAATGTTATCTTATTTACATGTACTTTCCCCTCCTAAGAAAGGAATAGAAACGGCAATATGATCTAGTTCGTCCATACCTTTCTGTGATCAATTTTTGGAACAGCTTTATGTCCTCAATTGCAGAAAACCAAGCTGGATAATCTACGAGTTTACAGATGTTGTTTATGCTGTTGTTTCCAAACGCTTTGTCAACATCCATGCTGAAAATCTATTTTTTTTTTCTTTGCTACTTTTATTAGTAGGGAGCCAGAGTGATGAAGCTGGCCAAACTAATTGAAAAAAAAGCTGATAGCTGTCTAAATTATGTCTTTTTTGTCCAAAATATATGTATGTACTTAGCAATTATTTCCTCTCCGATAGTCCAATAATTGTATTAATTTGGTCATCATACCTTTTTCAGGGGGGAACCAAAGTGTTGGTATGGTGTGCCTGGTAGAGAAGCCTGTGCATTTGAACAGGTACTAGTTAGAAATTAGAATTATCAACGCATCAAATCACATGGATTGCGACTTTCTCTTGTACAGTGTTAAAATTTTCAACCATGATTTCATGCGCTCCTGTGGATATTTTGCTTGTCATTTAGCATGCTACAGTGCATTTCCTTCACTGCTGGATAATCTGGAATTGTTCCTTTCATATGAATTTGCCTTCCTTTTCACTTCAATTGGGTTTTTAGCTAGCATGCTTTAATGTAATAGTTCTGGGTGGAAATCATTTCTATAGAATGCTGGTTATCTGCAGGAAAACATTTCATAACTTGCAACTAATTTTTTTGTTTTAATCATTCTTCAGGTCATGAGGAGTACGTTACCAGATCTATTTGATGCACAACCTGATCTGCTTTTTCAACTCGTGACTATGCTTAATCCATCCATTCTGCAAGAAAATGGTATTCCGGTTTACAATGTCATGCAGGTTAGTTAAAAGATCAACTGACTTGTACATTAATTTCAGAGTTTAAGACCAAATTGGTCCCTCAACTATTTATGAAGGACCAATTTAGTCCCAGATTAAATAGGAGGACTAATTGATCTCTTGATTATTTGATCAGGGACCAAGTTGGTCCTTTTGTTTGGAATTTAATGGAAAATTGTAGAGAAATAATGAATACTGCAAGACATTTTTGGAATAACAAAAAATAAAAAGAAGTAGATACCTAATAAACTCTACCCTTTTATCATTTTCATTCACGCACCGCATCACGGAAGGACCAACTTGGTCCCTGATCAAAGAGTCAAGGGACCAAATTGATCCTCCTGTTTAGTCTGGGGCTAAATTGGTCTTTCATAAATAGTTGAGGGACCAATTTGGTCTTCAACCCATTAATTTCATATTTAGGGATGGGTCTATGACTAGAACTGCTATTTTTTTCTTTTCTTTTTTAATTTGTTTTAGTGTTTTTATTAGAATCTTTTGATTCTTTGTGGTAATTTTTCAATGCATTTAGCAGACAAGAAATAGCTACTTCTTAATACAAGTGCGTGAGATTGATGCAATAGCCCAAGTCATAGCTATTGGTCAAATTGTTCCACCCAAGTGCTAGCCCTGCGAAAGTGAATAAATCTGTTAGTGGCCCAAAAGTTAGCTATTTTGCATGTGAAAGGAGTTATTAGTGTTAACCTCAATACAAACTTTATGAATCAGCATAGTTGAGTGTTACATAAAAATGGACAATGTCATGATATCATGCAGACCAATCTTGATATGCATTGATGTAGACCGGAATTGCTCGAGATGCCATCCATTCACAAAATGGATGTTGCCGATGTCACTACTAGGCCCCGTTGCTTGGAGTACCGAGACGGGAACAAATGGTAGGATGAAAAATTTAAAACATTCTCATATAACTATATTAAAAAAGACTTATTACACTATTATAATTTGTTATCATCTCATATTATATTAAATATATCATTTTAATATTAGTTAAAGTACATATTCTTGTCTTTCTTCCATTTAATACTAGCTTGGAGTACCGAGACGGGAACAAATGGTAGGATGGAAAATTTAAAACATTCTCATATAACTATATTAGAAAAGACTTATTATACTATTATAATTTGTTATCATCTCATATTATATTACATACATTATTTTAATACTAGTTAAAGATATATTCTTGTCTTTCTTCCATTTAAGTTCCTAGAGTTTTTTTTCAAAAAATAATATTCAACTTCAACAATGAGTTAAACGATTCAGTGGATAATTATATTTGTGAGTTATAATAATTCAAAATTAAGAAATATAATGCATGCTAGATCCTTATCAGTAAATTTATATCAGAACTTTTTCATTAAACGATATGAAAATGCATAATAGTGTAGGATATAGAACTTTTTACTTATTCTTATCATTTTTATATTATAATTTTTTATAGTATACTATATAGGAGTCACATTGAAAGGTACACCATCTCATAACTTTTTCTAAACCAATCACCGGAGGGGAAGATAAATTTTTCTTACTTAACCTTGAAGGTTAGACAATTTTTTTATTTACATTTATGTACATGGATACATTACGTCTCCAACCAATATCATAAGAGGGTGAATGTTATTTCATTATGTAGTCATAATACATTCATTTTCATGCCTTTTATCATGCATGTTGGTAATAATTTTAACTTGTCATTAGAGATATCGTTTAAGATTTAATCATAAAATGATCATCACATCAATATGAATAATTCATAGTTGAGAAAAAAATCATTTTGCAATGGTAGTTGGTGTCTAATAAAAACATTCTTATTGCGCATAAATAAACATAAAAGCATTTGCCATATCAGTTGAACGTGCTCATATAATTCATGCACAATAGTTAGTGCATTTATATAGAGGAACTGAGTTAATTAGTATAAAATAAAAAAAATATAATGACTCGCTTTTAATAACGCTCATTTGTTGCTTAGTCTTCAAACTCCACTTTCTTTGATTTGACACCTATTTTTAAATTATACATGTATTAATCAATGGCTTTCTTTTTTATCATTAAATATCTTAAATTTCATTTTATTTTATATTTATCATTTGCTATCTTTATATTTATTATTATCATCATTTAGATTTTATTAGTATTATATTATTATTATGATTCTTAATATTATTAATTATGCTATTTTTATTTATTCTTATTACTAATGGATTATCATGATTGAGTTATTATTATTATTATTATGATTATATATATATATATATATATATATTACTCAATATTATCATCAATAGTATTCAAACCTCCTTCTCTTTATCTCTCTCTCTCTCTCTCTCTCTCTCTTCTCTCCAACCCTACCTTCTTTTTATGCTACAAATAAGGCCATTATCTATCCTTCGTTTTTATGGGAGGTGGAATTTGCTTGTGACACCTGCTTGGACAAGTATCACGTATAGTATGAGGCCATTATCTATCCTTTTATGCACACTTATATGTATATTTTCTTGGTTATTATAACTGATACATTCAAAATGTTGAAATTAACAAAGGAGAATGCCCTTGATTGGTCATACGAAAGACGACGAGCACCAAATGTGATATCATATAAATCAAAGGTGGAATAATTCAACTACTATTGAAGTTGCTCGTACCGTCTCTGTTCTTGAAACAGACTATCCTGATGTGTTTGGAGATTATAAATCTACCAAACAAAAAGTTTTCAAAGTCGATTTGATGGAACATGATGGTAATGATGGTCTACGTGTGAGATGTTGTGTTAGTCAAGCTTAGATTTCTTCAATCATTGTCATAATCCCTCAAATGGTGTTTGTTTGGATAACAAATTGTGTCGACTTGTTCAAAATGTCAAATGAATATGTTCGGGAAAATGTTGGAGTAGCTCTAGTGGCAGATAAGATTAGAGAGAGTCGTCTTAGATGGTTTGGCCTCATAAAACGTTGCCCGTATGATGATCCTCGATTAGAAGAGTAGATGTATTATATTTGCTTTATGTTAAGAAAGGTAGAGGTAAACTTAAAAAAATTTGGTTAAGATGTATAAAAAGTGACCTTAGTTTATTAGAATTAAATGAGAATTTGACACATAATATGACACAATGGAGAAGAAGGATTCATGTAGTTGACCCCACATAGTAGGATAAAGGATTGTTGTTGTGTTCGAAACATCAAAGTTGCTTGACTCCCATATTGCTGGAGTCATCGAAGAAAATAAAATTCGAAAAGTTCTCACATGCTATGTGACGGCACAAAAATTAAAGGCTCGTAATTGACAAAATATGAAATTAATTAAGGACAAAAAATAATCAGTTAATTATATTTAAATTATGAATGTAAAATAAAAAAAAAAATTTAAAAATAAAGTTAAAATTTATCAAACTAACTATCAATATTATTATAATTAGATACACATACACTCACATACACATATATATATATCAAAAAATTCTTGAACTCACAGTGGTTGCATTCAGCTATTCTATTAGCCAAATCTGGTCTATCATTTTGTTGGTAATGTAGTGAAGTTATATATTGTGTCAAGTACAGTTTACTTCTCCATAGCCTCTCTCTCCCTCCCTCTCGTTACTCTCTTTGCATGTGCCCCTCTCTCCTCGCAACATCTCTTGTCTTCAATGTCTCCTATGCTTCGAATACTCAAGCACAACAACCCTCTTCTCCTTTCTTTTCGCGCGTCCAACCTATTGCTGTTGCTATCTTGCCCCAAGTTGAGAGCGTCTTTGTTTCCTACGCATGCTAATACCTACGCAATAGTCTTCATTTTTCTCTTATTTGCATGCCTCACACCATCCCAACATTGCATGACCTCATTGTCAGGCCCCTCTCTTGCTCTCTCTCCTTTCCTCTTACTAGTGACCCCCATCTTATCCACAACCTACAATCATTCAAAATGAAGTTGCTAGTATTTTACTTGATAATGACACATCACATGTATTTTTTCTAAAGACTTTGTTAAAACCCTTGAGTTAAGTACAACTATCATATACCTAGTCTTATCAATAGTTCTAACAAATGGCATGCTAATGCCCATGTCATGTTACTATAAAAATTTTGTAACACATTTAATTTTATTGCTACCGGAAGACTTTGACATGATCTTCGAGATATATTAGTTGTCTAGCTATATTGTCATGATGAATTGTTGTAAAAATAGTCAAATTTAATTTTTTCGGAGAAGAAAAAATTAAATTCATTGGAGATAAAGGAATATCATCCATGATAATTGTATACCTAAAGATATTCAAGTTGTAAAGAAAGAATTATTAGTGTTTTTGACACATCACATGTATTTTTTCTAAAGACTTTGTTAAAACCCTTGAGTTAAGTACAACTATCATATACCTAGTCTTATCAATAGTTCTAACAAATGGCATGCTAATGATGTCATGTTACTATAAAAATTTTGTAACACATTTAATTTTATTGCTACCGGAAGACTTTGACATGATCTTCGAGATATATTAGTTGTCTAGCTATATTGTCATGATGAATTGTTGTAAAAATAGTCAAATTTAATTTTTCCGGAGAAGAAAAAATTAAATTCATTGGAGATAAAGGAATATCATCCATGATAATTGTATACCTAAAGATATTCAAGTTGTAAAGAAAGAATTATTAGTGTTTTTTTGCTCACAACACACACACACACACACGACCCCCATGTTGTGTAAATCATGTCAGGCTTAAATTTTGATCAAATATAAGGAATTAAAAATTATAAAATATTAAATTGTTCAAATGAAATTTATAATCAAAGGCTTAAAGTGAAAATTCATCTACACTTAACAATTGTTTGCCAAGGATGATAAATTTAAAAACTATCTCAAAAAATTTAATGAGAATAGAGTTAATTTTGACGGGTGGTTGGATCGACTTGATCGACTTGATCAATAAACTAAACTTTATTAAATGAGTCAAAAACCTCAATCCGAATTCGACTTGCCTTTAACTCGATTGACCTGAATACAACCAAAATCATTTATTTATATATTAATTTTTTTGTAAAAAATTGGGTCAAATTTAGGTTTGTATGTAAAAATCGAGTCAATTTCTGGTCAGTTTCGGGTTTGTAGGTCAAAATCAAATCAAATTCGAGTTTATGGATCAAAATCAGGTTAATTTTGGGTTGACGGGTTAACACGAACTTGACCCACAATATTAAATGGGTTAATTTCTTGATCAGACTTGAAATTTAATCTGTCACGATTTTTGAGTGAGGTTGTTAAATTTTGATACCCATATGTGAGAACTAGTGGATTACTATGTTCACTCAATCATCTAATGCTAGTAAAATCATGGCTTATGTTGTCTGTCCATGTGATTTTTCCATAAAATGACACCACAAAATGTAGCGATTATGATCAGAGCTTTCTAACTGGATGATTTGTTGAGAATTAACAATATTGAATTTAGGTCATGACTGTAATCTGCAAGTTTTTCAATCATTTTGCTCTTTAAGTCATGAATCGTAGAGTGCACTCAGTAAGGTACGTAGCCTTATTTTTGCTAATGTCAGTTTAAAATTATCTCCTTACATAAATATCCACCATATGTCTACAAGGTTTTCTTAGATGACATAACTAACAACTATTGACAAGAATTCTCAGGTCAAGTTAGGTTAAGTTGATTATATTTTCTAGTTAAGTAGATCGAAGACCACGATAACTAAAAAAGATGCAACTATGCAATTTTAATTTGGTTTGTCGTCATTCTCCATATCATGCACTTTAAGTTAATGGTGGTAAATTTTATCAATTCAAAATTATAAATTGTTGCTACTATATGCTGAGTTCTCACGCTTAAAAATTAGTCTTAATTGAGAATTCTCTCTCATCGAGGTTATTGACCATAGGGGCATGCGCCTATAGAAAACTTGGGAACCAGATCTAAAGCACTCACAAAATGTGGGAGAAGTCTCTTGGTAGTGTCTTATCTTCAAATTAATCTGCTTTCTAATAATCTAATCTCTCTTGCTATAGGTTAGAAACAAATTTCTAGGGCTCACATTTAGTAGCTCAGAGAAAATGGAAACTAATTTCTGAAATTAAAGTGTGCAGGGTAGGAATGGTGACAATCCTGTTTCAAGTAAGCTATGCTTATATATATATATATATATAGACACACACACACACACACAAATGACTTTGACCAAGCTTGAAATGCACTTAGCTTCAACTATTTTGAAATAAATGAGCTGCACGACAATATTGTGGGATTTTGGAAGGACTTTTTTTGAGGATATTATAATTAAGTACTCCACAATATTCTAGCAGGGGCTTTATTTACGATTAACTCAGTACTTTATTGAGTGTAACTATTTATAATGTTATTATTATTGCATTGTATGTTCATAAGATGAAATCTCTAAATAGTCTTCTAGCTACTCTTATGTAGTCAATTTAGTTCCATAGTATGATTTGAAGTGGTCACTCATAAAAGCTATGCTATAAAATGATTCTACTTTAATGCCTCTTCAATACAAAATTGATCTCTATTTTGTCTCCGAGGAATTATTTTTTGATCAATTTTGTGCGGTCGATGGACTAAATTGGAGGAATGTAATAATTTGGGATTAAATTAGTCACATGCAAATAGTCGAGACTTTTTTTTATATTGACTACCTAAACAAATCTGTGTTTCAAAATGCAGAATGTGTATACAACAGGGATTGACAGAACTTTTCTAGATCAAAATGGTGGATAACAAGTCATGTAATTAGCCATCACTGGACTAACTCAAATGATCAAGTTTCAAAATTTAATTAACACTCATCCTGAAGTTATTTGAATAACAGTTTAATGTTAGATAATGTGTTAATGTTAATACCTTTGTGTAAGAGTTGCCATATCCACATTCCACATTTCGAAAGGACTTTGTTTACATTTTTAATGTAGATTATATTTTTGAATGTTCTTAATCACTTTGAATTAGTGGACATTGAATATGCAACGTTATGACAATTTTTAGATGTTTAATGTTTCTTATCTGGGTGTAACAGGCTTACGAAGTCATACTTTTTTTTACTGAAGGTTGTTATCTTGTTTATTATTTTCATTTTTTGGTATATTTTCTTTTTTACCAGGAACCTGGAAATTTTGTCATTACATTCCCTAAGTCCTTCCATGGGGGTTTTAATTTTGGTAAGTTTGCATGTGTGAATTGTTAAATCTTAGGTGACATACCATATTATCACCTGGTTTTCTAATTACATGGAATATTGTATGCCTTCCTAGGCTTAAATTGTGCTGAGGCTGTCAATTTCGCTCCTGTTGACTGGCTACCTCATGGTGGATTTGGAGCAGAGTTGTATCGTACATACCACAAGGCTGCTATTTTGTCTCATGAAGAGCTTCTTTGCGTCATTGGAAAGGTTTTTCTTACATATTCTTTTTCTTTCAATGTATTTCTCTTGTTTCAAGCTATTGATTTGCAAGCAATTTTGTTAATCCTGCCTTGGGATCTTACCTTTTTTTCAAGGCGCTTTGTGGTTAACATTGAATGAAGTTTTAAAATCTTGCTTCTAAAATGGATTAGGGAAGCTGATATATTGGGGTTTTGCTATGCAGTATAGTGGGTTCTAGGTGAATGTATGAGTGTTTTTTGGAGTCCAGTTCATGTTTGATTTAAACTTAACCAGTTTGGTTTCATTTGGTTAACAAATTTTATTTAATAGTTGTAGCTTATTTAGCAATCAAGTCTACTATTTATATTCAAACCAACATCCTTACGGAACTTCACATAAAACATTCTTCATAAACAAGAGATCGATTCCATTCAAACAGGCCATGATAGATGCTACCCATGAAGTCTCATTGAGGCTGAAAACTTTTCCACTTTTCTTATTGTTCTGTAGCTACAATTTTTTTATTATCACGAAGTCTTTACGTTTGTTAGTATCCAAGTTTGATGGTGGACGTTTGAAATATTGATATGGTGAAATTCTGGCCATTTTTATTGCATATTTGTATCCAGTAAGCTTGGAAATGAAGATGCAAAAAAGATCCTAAACGTTGAGAAGAATTACATATTTACATATCTCAGTGTTTTTTTTTGTCATTTGCCTACAGCAAAATTTTCTTAGGCTTTTTTTTTTTCGGATTTGCTCAACTGCTCCTCATCTAGCTAGATTTTGGGGAGATGAAGTATTCTCTAAGTTATATAACATTCCATACATTAACTTCTTTTTGACATTGTAGTGTCATACCATTAACTTTTGAATGACTATTTGGTAGTGAAAAATCCAGACTTGTTTCCATTTTATTGTTATTGGCAGTTTGAGCTTCATCTAGTTAATTAGTAGAAAAGAGAAATAGAGGAAATGATGGAATAAAAACATGATAATTGAAAGAATATGATTGAAAGAAAAGCTTCATATTTTGAATCAAATAATTTCACATTCATGTTAAAAGATGTTTTTCTTCGTTATTAATCATTCTTCCATAATTACCTTAAGCATCCCTGTTTACACAGTACGGTTCTCAATATCAAAAATTCAAACTCAATAAGAAATATTTAAAATAACCTTAACAATAATAAAAAATGCTTGTGAAATGTCATAAAGTAAACCATGAGGATATTAAAACTGGCCTTGAGTGTACGTGGTGGGATGCCATGACATGATTCGCTTCAAGTAGTTGCATACCGTGCTGTTTCAATATATGGATCATTTTAATGTGAGTTATGATAGTTCTTTTACTTATATATTTTATGGTAGAATCAGCAAAATCTTGAGATTTGTTGATAGTTTTATTAAAAATTTCAAGCGTAACATCTTTTCTATTGGGTATATCCCTCATCTTGATCATATGATTATTCTGGCTATTTGGAATGAAAAATGATAGCCTGCCATGAATAATTAGATTCCTTACAATATATGCAACTTTTATGATATATCATTATTTACCTTGTTGTCCATTTTTTAATGCACAATTGAGGTTTCACTAACTTTTATTTTGGTTCATTCAAGCATCAAGAATTTATGAAGCCAACTAGATCCTAATCATATCATGTGGTTGATTTGCCAAGAATCCTTGACATCTAAGCTAAACAATGGACATACCATGCTTCATCAATATAAATGTCACAGTAATGTAAATTATGATAGTGCTTGAGTTTTTTATATTGTGCAAGTGAATCACCAAGTTCTTGAGACCTGTCAATAGCTTTATGGAAATTATTTTGAGGGTATTAAAGCTTCGATTAGAGGTAGCTATGGGCATGATATTTTAAAAATTTGTAAAAAAGAAAAAGAAAAAAAAGAGCAAGTAGTTAGTATGACAGATCAAATGACTAACAAGATATGCAACTTATGTGATATGTTATAGTTAAATTACTATGGTGACCATCGAATGTATTTGATACACAATTAATGCTTTATTAGGTTTCTCAGAAATGAAGCTAAGCATGTAAGGTATGTGGCCGGTACTAATTATTATAATGGATGTTCTTAAAATATAGTTTTATCCATGACTTAAGATTTCACTATCAATATAAAATTTAATTCAATTTTTTGATTGTTCTAGTACATGCACTAATGTGTTTGAGGGTAGAGATTTGAATTACTCAAGTGTAAAAAAGATGGCCACGAAGTAAGAAGCAGGCATCGTGTAATTGGCTAGTTCATTTAACCCAGTTTAAGCTTGTTTCATTTTTTTTAAATAGCGCATCTTCAAGTTATATGTATGGAATTGACACTTAGGAAAAGCCAATCCCAACTGGAACACATACAAAAGAGAGGAAGGTGTGACGGGAGCTACGATTGTTGGGATTTGGAAGACGTGACGAGGAAGGTGGGGATAGGCTCTCTAATAGAGAGGGACAAAGCAAAAGAGGAAGAGCGGCTTGAACTGCATACAGATGGCGTTTGAGAGTTTGTGGGAGCTTCTTGAGACAGGAACACAAACAAAAGAGGAGGGCCAATGAGATGGGGGTGTTTGACTAGGATAATTTCAGTTTTTTTTTGTTCTTATTAGAATGGTGCAGGTGGGCTAAGGTCGGATATGTCGAGATTCAAAAGTATGGTGGCTAAAGAGTAGGGTTGCAACAGTAATGGTGGATTTGATTTTTATAAATAATAATAATAAAATATATGGATTAAGAATTTATATTTGTATATGTATTTATAATTAATTAGAAATGACAAATATATAATTTTAATTAGAAGCAATAATTAATTTGGTTTTGATTTTCTTATATCAATATTACTACTAGTTTATATTATATATGCTATCTAATAATCATTTTAATTTTGAAAAATAGCTGAAAATATTTGTTTAATTTTAAATTGTAATCACTTTAATGCTTTTAATTTAATTTTAATCTTAATTTTAGATTAAGATTTTTTTGACACATGTTGATTCTCACAATATCTTGTTGCCTCTCGCAAAGATAATTTATACATCTCCCGTCGATTTGAGGACCCTGACAATGTGTCCTTTTTTTGGAAAATTTGAAATTTTAGTTGCGTTGCCATAGTCTATTTTGCAAAAGGATGCCATTTGAGTGCTTTTGATGACGGTTGAAGCAATTCTGTTTCAATTCACGTGATTTCTTATTCGTAGTTTCTGTTATCATTATGTTTGTTCCAGTGATTGCGAAAGGTCTTTTTTGGTAGATTTCAACACTTTGAATGCATTGACACAATCCATTTTACGAATGAGCATCGTTTGGGTAATTTCAACAATGATTAAAGTATTTTGACTTCAATTTACTTGTCTACCATCTTCTTCATGATTTGTTGATTTTGATGCTCCGGTTGCTCCTAAAAAGTACATTTTATGATTGAGAAGTTTTTTGTGCGATTTTAATCTATATTGATGAGTTCAAATCGATTCTCGAGATGCTACATTTGATGCCTATCTTTGATTTCACATTTGACAAGCTTGTATTGAGGTTAACAAAAAGCATCTTGTTGAAGTCGCTGTTGGTACTTTCTATTGTGGTTCATGTAGAGTACATTGAATTTGTTAATGAACCCATTGTTTAAAATTCCACAATAAATAACCCGTCTTAAAACCTCCTCAATGTTTTTTTTATAAATTGCAACGTTATGTGTGGCTTACGCCTCATATGATGTGAGACTCGCCTCAAGGCGTACCTTACCTCAATTTTTGTTAGGTGTGCACTTTTTGATCTAGGTTTAAAAAAAATCGCCACCACTATCATTGTAGTGTTCTTACATTGATATTGGATAATTGGAGTGGTAGAGAAAATTTTATTATTTTGAACTTATTTAAATTGTTATGTTATAATTTTTATTTGATATTTCATGTTATTTTGATGTTAGTATAACACTTTTTCATAATTTGATGTCAAGATATTAATATATTATATTGATACTTTACATAATTTATTACTTTCTAGTATATTAGGGCGTTATTGTGCTTTATTTTAATATTTTAATAGGTTATGATATTTCTTGTTTTGTATTTTGATGCGTTGACAATACTTCTTATTTTGTGCAATTTGTTGATTTTGAGGCTTACATCTCAAAATGCCTTGAGGCTTATATCTCAAAATGTTTTGAGGCTTATGCTTCGTCTCACGGATGAAAAATGCCTCAATGCCTGATTGCAAAATTTTAAACTTTGAATGAAACTAAAGCTAAAGTTTTCATTAAAAGAGTTCTTGTTAAGTAAAAAAAATGAAAAAGGAATGGTTTATAGTTTGTAGCACAAATCATCATATGACAGTCAGTGTTTTCAAAGCGCAATGCGAGGTGCAGGTTCTCTTATCTGCTTTGAAGCCAATGCGAAGTGACTCTTCTGTTAATTGAAGCGCTTTGCTTTATAATACATTAGAATTGATATGCAAATGTATTGATTCATTGCAATAATCATGCAACAAAGTATTTCAAAAAAATTTAAATATTGATACAAAAATAAAAAAAAGAAGTGATGCATACCTTGTGGAGACAAATCTTGAATTATTTTTGCAAAATGAAATTTGCAACAATGCTTGCAATTAAATAAATTAGAAATTTAGAGGTTTAAAACTTAAAATAGTTTCATACAATATGTTAGATAAATAGTTTCATAGAGTAGATTGTATAACACATAAAGTTTTCAAAAAATAAATTTGAAAGAAGCATTAGTCATCATCCTTCATTTCATTCATGCACTCTTGTTCTCTTTCAGACAAAAGTTCATAATCTTCAAAGTCTTTTCTTCTTCTTCTTCTTCTTCCCCTTCTAATTCTTCAATTGAATCAATTTCTTCTTCTTTTTCTCGAAGACCATAAGTGGATTGTGGAGTCTTTACAGAATGAGATGAATTAGTTCTCATTATTGATGATGATTCTTTATTTTTTGATCTACTAAACCTTTCAAAACATTTTCTATCAACTTCTCCCGATGCCTCTTCAATCTGTCTCCAAGTTAGATCTTCATCACCAAAATGTTCCTTTCCAACAATCCTCCATTTCTCCAGTTAACCACTCGCAGCTTTCATCAATACAATCTAAGGTAATTTGATCAATCACATCCTTTAAATTAAATCTTTTTTATAATGTTTGATTGTATTTGATGAAAATCAAATCATTTAATCTGTTTTGCTCCAACCGATTTCTTCTTTTCATGTGAATCTATAGAGAATTCATTATAAGAAAACTAAGTATATGAATATACCAATAAGTTAATGCATTTAATAGTTATAATTTCAAACAATATTGATCTATTTAAATACATTCCAATTCCTTTCACATCCACTAGCACTACAAATTAATTCTAAAATTTTAATTACCAATTTTTGTAAATCGGGGGCAAAAGCACCATACATTTCTCACCATTCGACTGCATTTAAAATTTAGTGTTAACATATGAAATTTATTATAGCATGAATTTATAAATTTAAGATAAGTCATTATACATGAGGATTTCTTATCTTTGTTATGGATGGAAAATTCAGTTGCAAATAGACCATTAATATGATTGTAAATTGAAAGTTTCTTATCTATGATCATTCTCTCATTCGGGTCTCGCTTTAGCCTTATAATAAATGCATGCAAGCCTTCATCAATTGCCCATCTGATTGTATAATAATTTTTTTTTTTTATAAAACAATCAGGATTGAGGTAATAGCCAGCTTGATGTAATGGTTGGCGACACATCCAATTATTATCAATGATTTGAAAATTATGCTCAAACTTTTTGACATTTTTCAACATGTAGAATTAATTACATCTTTCATCCAATTCATTGCATCATAAATATAGCTCATAGCTTGTCTTCTATCACTATGTATTAATCTGAACATTTTCACTATTGGGCTTGAAACTTTCGATGCATAGACTATGCCATTACAAAATGCAGATTTGAGAATTATCTCCTTAGCTTCTTTTCCTTTGTAATCTACACTATATTTGTATTTGCTCCAATATTCAGAAATGAACATACGCCTCAAATTTTTTTTTTTTTTGCTTATGTATGTTTGCAAAAGAAAGAAAAAAAGTTACAAATCACGTAATTTTTGACCTAACCAATTCTGCACCACATGTATATTTTGTATCATATTCAAAACAAGTTTATGATTATAAATAATACCAGATAACTTCGTAGTTATCTTGATTGTCTTCTTAACTTGATCAAGTTTTTCAATATTTTCTAACATTAAATTAATACAATGATCCGCACAAGGTGTCCAATGCATATATTTTCTTTTGTCCTGTACATATACTTGCAAAAGAAAGAAAATAAGTTGCAAATCGCATAATTTCTGGCCCAACCAATTCTGCACCACTTGTATATTTTCACATCATGTTCAAAAGAAATTCATGATTATAAATAAAACTAGATAGCTCCATGGCTTTCTTGATTATCTTTTTAACTTGATCAAAAATTTCAATATCTTCTAATATTAAATAAATACAATAAGCCGCACAAGGTGTTTAATACATTTGTTTTCTTTTGTCCATAATCATTTGACCTACCAGAAATGAGGCAATGTTAAAAGTTTATATTATGATAAACAAAATTGATACATAAGTAATTTGATACAAACCTAGAAGATCATAACTTGAATGATTGTTTGTGACAATTTGAAGCATATTTTCTTCTCCAATTTTTCAATTTGTGTATCTAAGAGCTCGAAGAGCTTTAATTCAGTCTTCAAATATTTAGATGCATCCAGTGATTCTAAGAAAATTGTGTTGTGAGAGTTGACTAAAAAATTGATTATTAATCTATCTCTGCAATCCGTCCACCCATTAGACATAAGAGTGCATCTCTTGTTTTGCAAATTTTTTTATGCTCTTCAACATTTTTTATGGTCAATACTTTCTCCTTTTCAAGTACTAGTACTCTCATCTCATGATATGGTGGAGGTTTAAGACTTGGTCCATATGCACAATGATCTCAATCATATGATCAAAGCTTTCAAGTTTCACTGCATTGAAAAGGGTACTAGCTTGATAGAATCATTTGACAATGTATTGGATGGTTCACTCTCGTATCTTCTTATTGAAGTTTTGTTTTATTTCCGATGGCCTCATATTTTTTTTATTTGCAACTTCTTTTTCAGGCTCTGCAAAATTAAAAAGATTCATTGGCCCTTTTATTTCAGGTTGTTTTACCCCACTAGTTGATGCACTAAACCTTCCCATCCCCGGACCCTAGTCAAAAGATCTCTTTCCACAATCCACAGATGTGTGGTTATCTAATTCTCCTATTATATCAATTGTTCTCTCATTATTCTCCATATATAATTTTTCTTTACTTTTTTAGTTTCTTTTTGATATGCAAGTAACTCTTCCTACACTTTAGGAGGAACTTTTTTGCACTTAGTAACATTACTTCTTTTGGATGCTCCAAAGGGGCTAATAAGATGCTATTTTGCCCAGGAAATTCTACCATTTGTCTCTTGCCACAATAGATGCATACATGATAAAGAATACTCGACTCACTTTTCAATTTCGCATACTTCTAAGTGGGATCTTTTGTTCTCACACTTGAATTGACCATCCTTAAATTTGTGTTGTCGAAGAAGAAAAAATAAATAAATTAGCAACAACTTAAATTCAAAAAAAAAAAAAAAAAAAAAAGAAAAAAAGAAAAATAGAGCTTTCCAAGGCAATCATAAAAGAGGTGCATAATAATTGACTACCGAAGTTGCAACCATAAATGCATGCATGAATAGAAAGGTGTATTTGAAGCAAAAGAGATCTAGAAGGAAAATGAACACATCTTTAATAAAGAATTTTCTATCGTATTTTGAAATATCTTGGAGAAGTGAATTGATGGAAGTCTACCTGGGGATATATAGATAGTGTCAATCAGCATGGTTTAGTCGAGACTCGAGACAGTGAAGGAAGAGGTTTGGAAGAAGTTGCGACGAGGCAGTTCTGTAGAACTAGGGTTGGAGAAATCGTGATCTAGGGCTAGAGGGCCGAGCAGTTTGGTGTAGCAAGTAGATGACATAATGACAAGTTCATCTTCTTGGGTAGTTCAACTTGAGTTGTTCAAACCTTGCAGCGAGCAACGACGAGAGTCGCTTCGAATCGTGTAGTGAGCAGCGATGAGCCTCTTCAAATTGTGTAGCGAGTAGCAACGAGAACCTTAAAAATAAATTGACTTGCGTTTTGAATTGTGGCGCGTGCCGCTTGGATTCGAGCGCACTTTTGAGGTGAAGCAAACCTTCACTAATGTTTGGTGCTTGACAGCGAAGCGATGAGCCGAACATGCGCATCGCTTTGCTTTTTCTCAAAAACTCACTATTAATAATGTTGATGACAGTGGCTTCATGACTGAAACTGTTGGGCCTTTCACAACTTAATTAAACTCATCTTGTTCTTCTACATGTGACACTCTTTAATGAAAGGGATAAAAAATCATTTTAAATTGCGTGGGTCCCAAAACTAACTACCCACCAACCAATCCTTAGTACATGTCTCCATATGTCGATGATTTTTATTTGAGTTAATTTGAACACACAATGATTTTGTTGACTAGATTGGTTCAACCTTGCCTAGAAATTGATTTTGTCGGCATTTATTTTAAAATACAAAACTAGCCTTCTCATAAATTTCATCATGTCCTATTTATATAAAGTCCCTCGTACATGATGTAATCTCACTCCCAAATAATTAGGCAGGGATGGAGTAGTCAGCTACAACAAGAAATAAATATTGGCTTTTTGGTTCGGTAGGTTATTTTTCAATTTTTTTCAATAAAGGATAACAAAGCTGTTGATTTTTGTGCATAGCTCGTCCTTTAACATACCTTTCTTGTGGAGAAATATCCATCATGTAAACATTTCTTCTTTTTGTGTTTTTGGTGTGGGTGATATACACATAGATAGGGAGCGTAGGTTTACTTTTGTTCAGATCTTTAGAGAGGATTTAGTATATAGTAGGCACCCTTTATTTGTACTCTTTTTTATACTTTTTGCCGAATATTAATGTAATATGCACACTAAAAAAAAATCAGTTCTGAGCTAAGCCATCAAGCTTGTTAAACAAATTTAACTAATTGCGCCACCTTACTTATTAGCTTGGCCATAAGATCCACTCTTAGGCCTTCTTTACTCGAGGTTTTTATTCCCAACCTTAGGCCATCCTTGTTTTTGAGTTTGTAAGTCTCTTTTTTGATGGTGGTATCAATTTGGGTTAATAGGTTGCATTTGTATTTGATTCGACCCAAGCATGACCCATTTATTATATGATCAAAATAATTAACCTAAATACGACTTGATCCAAACTTGATATGTTTAAGCTATTTATTATGTGGATCATGCAATTTTTTAGTTCAACACAATGATCCGTAACTCAATTAACCTAACTTGAACCCACCTAATTAGAACACAAATAGTAATTATATCATAATCAACTCGATTTTGAGCTCAACTTAATCACACATCGAATAATACTCAGGTTAACCCCATTGACTCGAACATTATTCTAATAGTAACTAAAGTTAACCTATAGTAAGATTTTCGAGTCGGTTTGGATCGTGTCATTTATTGAAATTTTTATCTATTAATAAGTCTAACACTAAGCTAATATGTTTAACAAAGTATGCTAATATTCGTGTCTTCCAATGGGTGTTAACAACATCCTAAATTAAACTCAGGCCAATTCTCATGTTATTGAGCCCACTAGTGAGAACTAAATCCATCAATTAAACACCATTTTCTCATACTTAGTTCTTCAAGTCAATTTGAAACTTCTAGATGGTTGGCAGTCATGCCATATCTCTAAGCTCTTATCAAATATTTTTTTGTACCTTTGAACTATAAGAGATCGTCCTTCACACCTTTAATCTAGCAATGAAAAATTATATGACAAGTCCTTAACCAATATATGTGTTTTTGTACCAAAACACAGATCCATTCCTATGTACTTGAGGTACATAAGAAGAGGCAACTCTTGATTGCTAATTATGCTCCCTAAATGTTGTTTGTTTAAAGCCCTTTGATGTTGTATACTTGGTTGATCAATATATCTAAGATGATAAAATTGTGGAAACCTAATGATTTCTGTTCAACCCCCTAAATCGTTTTCCACTTAATTATTTTCAAGCATCAATGTTAAAATTAAGCCTAAAGAACAAGCTCAAGTATTCTCTTTAATTTGGAGGGTTTTTTTAATTATGGGGTCTTGTATCCATATGAAGTCTCAAGTCTAGATTTACATAAACCTTAATCTAGCATCAAGAAAATATCTTTAGTTAAACCTAATCTATCATAAGGAAAATATTCTCTAGTCTCCACACCATATTGTTGAGGCTCTATGAAAGAGTATGGTTTTTTCCGGTTTATATGCCAGATATGTGTTTTCACGATCTTTGTATGATGGTGATAGGACAAGGCAACAATTCCGAATTTGCTTTGCCAGATTGCTTCAAGATCTGTGATAACTTATTAATTAAATTAGTGAATCCACATTAATCTCTAGGCTCTAACTGGTTGTCTAACTTGGATCTTTTCCAATAACAATCACAAAGCTAACGACCCCAATCCTTTAGGCTGATTCAGACTTCCAGCCATGCTAATTTTATAGTATGAAGGCTTTTATCTATCCATCCATTACCCTTGAGGGTAAAGTGGTTGACCACCAATTTTAGAGACTTGATTGCTTGATTCTCAATTCCTCGGTTAACTGGAGAACTAAACTGCTTCTTGCTAAAGTGCATGTTTGTATTGGACAAATCTAGGGTAGAAGTATCTCCCTCACTTACCATTCATCTCACCAATGGCACTACACTATACTTCAATCTTTTTGTTCTAAATAGTTAGGTGAAGATAAAGTACTTTAAATTGACTTTACATCTTTGAAAAGCAGTCGATTGAGCTGTTTTCACTCTTTTCTTAAACTTTTGAGTTTGCTTGCTTGTAGAGCCATCTTCCTATGGAAACATCTGTGAGGTCAAACATATTTTTTTGATTGTGCATCCATGAAATTAGCAAATGCTATGCCTATCATTTCTGGCATGCAACAATCATAAATTTCAAAATATCGAAACTAAACCTTGATATGACAGAATTTAACAATTGGCATTCTATGTGGCATCATCATACTACTAAATTTGACAATCACAATTTATTATTGGTTAGATTAAAGATTCAGAACATTTTAAAATTGTCAAACTGTGAAAGATTTTCCAGATTTTTCATTGTTTTTTTAACTTTAGTTGTTCTGGTTCTGGTTCTGGTTAGCGACTTTGTTCATCCTTCACTGTTCACATTGGAGGAAAAAAAAAGAAAAACACTTCAGCTAGGAATTAACACAAAGACTTTTTTGTAAAAAAAATTATTGCTTTAAGTATCGGGACTAACTAAAATGGAAAACAAAGAGCCATCTTATTTGTGACTACTGCTTTATTGACTCCTTCAATCAAAGTTCCTGTTTGTGTGGTTTTAAAGGCGTTCAGGTTTTCTGAAATTCTTTCATATTGATGCGCTCTTTCATAGCTCATTGATATTATGAGCATTGCTCAGAACTTTAATTTCAGTGTCTTTGCTTCCTTTAATCACATCTTCAGTCAATGTATTGTATATTCTTGTTATTGTTGTAGTCTATAGAAAAAACTTCCAACCGTTTCCATCATTGCATTTAATTCTTTTCTATTTTTTTTTTTTGTGGGATTTTACAGAATGCATGTGATGGTGAAGCCTTACCCCATCTCAAGGAAGAATTATTCGGGATATTTATTAGCGAGAAAAGTAATAGAGAAGAGCTTTGGAAAAATGGCATTGTTAGGTCATCTTTGATGACACCAAAGAAGCATCCCATGTATGTTGGCACAGAAGAGGTACAGCTTGTCTAATTTGACTTTCATGGCTTGAGATTTTTAGAATTTCTTCATCTGATGAAAGTGGAATTCTTTAAAATATTGTAGGATCATACCTGCATTATATGCCAACAATATTTGTATCTATCAGCCATTTCCTGCAGCTGCAGGGATACTACATTTGTCTGCCTTAAGGTAACGCACATGAAGAACACAGCCCAAAACTCTATCTATAGATTTAGTTGTTATATGTATTAGCATGGAGATTATGAATTAGTTATCATTCTCTCTGAATTATTATTTTGTGCTCAATATTGGTCATTATTTCTCTGTGCGAATTTCAATATTGTGTTTAGGTAAAATTCGCAAATATGATCTATTGTCACTTAATCTGACATTTTTTTTTCATTGTTTGTTTAAACTGCAAATTGTCTTTTAATTATATCTCTTCTTAAGGTACAGTTCACGTTCTGTTTCTTTTGGTTGTAGTGAAATTGTGTAAAAAATGAATGAACTATCAGATTATTGTGAATCATCATTCTATTTATACATACAATGGGTTTTAGTTTGACAATCTCTGAAATTTGTTTATACGCTTTTTTTTTTTTGGAAATGCTTCAAGTTATTAAGTTGTGATCATTTCTGTAACCTGCCATATCCGATCCCTCATAAAAGTTGTTTTTGCTTATAGCTGCTGCTGGAAGATGCATTTTCCTAATTTAATGCGGTGTTCTATAAATGATTTTGAGCAACTTGGAAGACTTTGTTGACATAATTTCATCTGTGTGCAGCATTGGAAGCATCTCTGTGAATGTGATTCAAGCCAACATCGCCTTCTTTATCGTTACTCTCTTGCAGAACTGGATGACTTGATATCTATGATTCCTTCAATGTCTCATGTGAAATCTCTTGAGAATCCTCACCTCAAAACTTTGCAGCAGAATGCATTTTCACCCCAAGCTTCAGTTTCTTTGATAAAGAAGGTTTATCCCGCATTATTATTTTAATTTTAAGAGCACTTAACCCTTTATGTTAGCCATTTTTTTTTATCTCAGATATGTTTACTTGTTTTTCCATAACCCTTTGTAATCTGTTTTAATTAGCTTGCTAATGCAATTTTGCATCCCTGAAGAACTGTACTTCACAGTGTTATTTAAAGAAAAGTCCTATTTATTTTTTATCTTTATTTTGATATTTTGATAAATATATCAGATAAGTTAGTTGTTTATGAAGAATAATTTTATGCTTATCATATGCCCTCCCATTTCCTTGTGTATCTGGTATGTTTTGATACTTTTTATCAGAATGTCAAAGGGCTGTGGTTTTTGTTCTCAGCATTTCTTTATGTTTACTATAAGCTTATGTAAGCCTGTGCTTTGTTCATTTTTTCTCTTCAGTTACTTATTTGGTGTTTATATTGAGAGAAGATTGTTTCATTTCTTTCCACACCCGATTGAACTTACTTCTTACAGAAGATGAACCCAGAATTAGAAGTGAAGGTTTATGACATTATAAATATACATTCCATACAAATAGAAATTTTTTCCATTTGATGTTCTTATTACTTTTGCTTGTTGATCTTATGTTTTGATTTTGATAATCTTATCTTTTACTGTCTTGAAGAATTATAGTTTGATCGCATTGATTTATTACGTGTTACAAAGTTATTGATAGGTTTCTTAATGGCCAATCTGTTTGGAAATGTGGATCTGTATCCTTTTTCTGATGTTTTATTTGGTGGACTTGGATACTGAATGTAGTTTAAATGATTGTTTTGAATGAACAAATTACTCTATGGAGGAAAATGTCTAGTCATTGGCCCTCTTGGGATGATTTAAGTGATTTCTGGCATTGAGTTCTGAATATTTCGAGTTTTATGTTTTTCCAAACATTTACTTATGAACTAATAGCTACAAATGCGTGTACTTCTTTTACCTTGTGCTTGATCCTAAAAGTAGTAGCAATTGATATAAAATCATGTAGATATAGAAATAACTACTCGATGTAGAAACAAGTATATGTGAATGATTGCTTTAAATTTTGTTAGTGTGGCTGGCAATCTGTTCCTTTCATTCACCATTTGCTACTCGGTACTTGTTTTTGCTGTGAAATTATTTATTTTATTTTTATTCTATCAGAAAGCCCTAGTATGTTTCTTCGTATCTTTTTAAGGTTGTTTTGGAGGTCAACTTTGTTCTGCAATCTATTTGTGGTGGCCACTGACATTGTACCAAAGGCTTGCTCAAGAGGCTCTGATGTGGTACGTCTTAAGATTTGCTAATGTGTATCCAGGATGAAATTAAGAAAACGCATACAAAAGCTAGATTCATAGTCTACCTCGTTTCATTTAGGCAAAAAGGTTGTCTTTTTGATGAAAGCATGAATTACATAAATTTTATTCCAAATGAATTTTTAGAGACCATCCAAGCAAATAATTTATAAGAAATTTGATATCAAATCAAGATAAATGACAATTAAGATTCACATTGTAATGTGAAATCCACAATGTATCAATGCAATCACACAATAAACTATTAAATTTAGTATATGTAAAGCAACATGGAACAAATCACTTAATAAAAAGATATAGGTTTTATGTTAGTATATGAGGCTTTCCCCAAAAAGCCATCCACATTTGAACCATTAACATACAATCAACACCCAAATTTATGAGGAATATAAAGTTTTTAAAGCAGAGTTCATGGAGGTCAACCATACGAGTCTAAAGACTTTCATTTGAATGTATCTAAAATTGAATACATGTAGTGTAATTTTAGTTGTAGAAGATCTAGTAATACAGTGGTGATAATGGGTGATCAAGTGAACATTTTAGATATTTCATGTCTATTATTCTAAGTGATGGTGAAATAGATGGGGATGCTATTAATAGAATTCAAGTTGTATGGTTGAAATGGAGGAATGCATCAAGTCTTGTGTGGTAGAAAAGTTCTGCTTAGACTTATGGGAAAATTTTATAAGATGATGATGAGACTTGCAATGCTTTATGGCATAGAATGTTGGTTAGTAAAAGAGAAGTATAAAATTAAGTGTTGCAAAGATGAGGGTGCTTAGGTGGATGAGTGGCTTGCACTTAGAGACAAAATGCGAAATAAATATATAAAGGTAGTAGCTGGTAGATTAGATTAATGAGACCTAGATACCCACATAAATCGCCTTTTGACTTAGTTAGGATAGTAGATATATTAGATGTAGCCTATGTTAAGAAATGTAGAGGTAGACCTAAAAATATTTGGTGAAGAAGTATAAAAAATGATCTTATTTTATTAGAATTAAATAAGAATTTGATATTTAATAGGATACTAGAGAAGGAGTCATGTAGCTGACCCCACCTAGTGGGACAAAGGCTTGTTATTGTTGCTTTATAAATTTTTTAAAGCAATTAAATGATTTTATATTTTTTTCCATTTTCCCTATTTGTAATCACAAAAAACCCTTAAATTTATAGTTTCTTAAAATTCAGAAATTAGATAACTGAATTTTAATCTGAAATCAGTTGATCAGAGATTGACGAAATCAGCTACAACATAAAATCACACTGGTAAATTTTGAAAATTAGCAAGTCTCTATCGATTTATAATGCTAGAAATTTCAAGGCAATCAGTGAATCTTTGCTAGTGGTGCGACAATGTTGGAAATGGAAGTTAATAAATCTGCATTCTAGCCTTGCCCAAACTGTGACTGCAGGTGTTACAGCAATAATTGCAAAGCATGCTTCCACTAAGTAGCAACAAGGAAGCAGCGATCTAGGAAACTTTGAATATGTAACTTTAATACAATGTTTTTGTGGCTCTGGCTATATTCAACTAACAACTTTATCCACAATAAAGAGCTACAGGACAATTAGAACAGGGAAGAACTAGTTAAAAATCCAACATTGAACTGCATGGCTGGTAGGACTACACCAAAAACTACAGATGCAGGGAACCGATATTGAACCAACAACTGGATCAATAGCAGCTGTGAGCTAGAGAACTACCAACAAATCTAAATTAAACTAAACCAACACAATTACTAAAGAACACATTCTTTATAGGGATCAAAACTATAAGCATGTTTAAACCAGAATAATATAATTTAAAAAATATCAATCAATATAATTAAAGTAAAAACACTCCTTAGATGGTCAAATTGCTTGTCTCAATGCATACAATTTGAATTTCTAACAAGTAGATCCTTTTAGTTTTGTAACATTTTAATGAAAAAGTAGTTTTGACATATTGAGTATTTGATATTTATTAAACAAATTTATGCATAGCTGTTGTGCTCTTTTTGAAGTAATCCATGAATTATCATATGTAGGTTTGTCATGCCAATACATAAGATGCCTTTTATATCCACCATCAACACAACAACAACAACAAGAACAACAAGAACAACAAGAAACTTTTATCTTATTATGTGAGGTCGATTACATGAATTCTTCTTCTCCATTGTGCCCTATTATGTGTCAAATTCTCATTTAATTCTAATAAACTAAGGTCATTTTTTATCATCTTAACCATGTCTTTTTAGGCCTACCTCTACCTTTCTTAACATAAGATAAATCTAATACATCTACTCTCCTAACCGGGTCATCAGATGGCCGACATTTTATCTGGCCATCTAAGGTGACTCTCTCTAATCTTATCTGCCATTGAAGTCACACCAACTTTTCCCTGAACATATTCATTTTGCATTTTATCTCTAAGAGTATAGTCACTCATCCACTTGAGCATCCTCATCTTTGCAATACTTAGTCTTATGCTTCTCTTTTATTGGCCAACATGCTGCACTATAAATCATTATAGGTCTGACCACCTTCATATAAAGTTTTCCTTTAAATTTTAATTGGTATTTTTCTATCATGGAACATGACAGATGCATTCCTCAACTTCAACCATCCAACTTGAATTCTATTAATAACATCCTCATCTATTTCAGCATCATTTTGAACAATAGAGCCGAGATATCTGAAACGCTCACTTTTTATAATGACTTGATCATCCAATGCCACAACACCATTTCCATAACTAAAATTACACTCCATATATTCAGTTTTAGATCTACTCAAATGAAAACCTTTAGACTCTAAGGTTGACTACCATAATTCAAGTTTCTCTTGGAGTCCCTCTCTAGTCTTATCAACAAGAAGAATGTTATTAGCAAAAAGCATACACCAAGGTACATCCTCCTGTAAATGCCTAGTAAGAAAATCTATAACTAAAGCTAAAAGAATGGGCTTAAAGCCGATCTTGATATAATTCAACTGAAATAGGAAAATATTTTGTCAATCCTCATTGTGTTTAGGCACAAGTACTAGCTTTAGTATATATATTCTTGATGACTTAAATGTAACTAATATTAATTTCTTTCTTTTCTAGAACTCTCCAAAGGACTTCTCTTGGAACTTTATCATAAGCTTTCTCTAAATCAACAAATATTATATGTCGATCCTCCTTACTATCTCTATACTTCTCCATCAAACCTCGCAACAAATGTATTGCATCCATAGTAGATCTACCCGACATGCAAATCAAATTGATTTTGAGAAACTTTTGTATCACATCGTAAGCTATGCGCAATTACTCTTTCCCATAATTTTAATGTTTTTGACACATTAAGTTAATTTCTCTATAATTTGCACTCTTGTGCATCACTTTTATTCTTAAATAGAGGAACCAACAAACTCTTCCTCCATTCATTTTACATTTTTTTAGTCTTTAAAATAATATTGAAAAGATTCGTAAGCCAATAAATTTTTTGATCTTCTAAATATTTTTACACTTATATAGAATATTATCAGATCCTACTATTTTTCAGAACTTCATTTTATTTAAAGCTTCTCCAACTTTAAATTTAATAATACGATGATAAAAATAAAATTCTCTATTTTTGTTTAATGTACTTATGTTGCTAAAATCAATCGTATTTTTAGATCCTTCATTGAAACGTTTATCAAAATAACTCATACACCTATTTTCAATATTCTTTTCTATTTTATGATTTTTATTCTTAATATACCTACTTGAACTAGATCTTTACTTCTATCTGTTTGCTTAGCAAACTTATTCATACATCTTTCACTTATTTGATATTCAATATATTGTGTAAATCACTAAAAGTTAATTTTTTTGCATCATATACTGATTTGTTAGAATATTTACGGGTCACTTTATATCTTTCCCAATTCTCCAAGTTTTTACATCTAAATAAGTTTTATAACAATGTTTTTTATTATTTATCTTTTCTTGTGCATTTTGGCTCCATCATTAATTATTTTTATTACAAGAAGCTTTTCTTTTTTATTCTCGTAGCACATCTTTTACAACTTCTTAATTTCACTTGTTATTTTTTCCCATAACATTAGCTTCCTTATGAACATCCCAAATTCTAAACTCTTGTAGCTTCTCTTAAAAATATTTTTTTTTGTGTTTTTAAGAATCCTCATCTAATCTTAGGACAATAATTCTATTTAGTTTTAATCTTCTAATCATTCATCTTAAAATCTAAAATTAGCAGTTAGTGCTGAGTATTTAAACTTTCGCTCGGAATGACCTTACAATCTTTCCAATATAAATGATATATTTTTCTTATCAGAAAATAACCAATCTGAGTTTTACTGGATCCATTCTTATAAGTAATAACATACTCATTTTTTTTCTTAAATAAAGTATGTGTAACTACAAAATCACAAGTTAAAACAAAATATAATATAGCCTTAATTGCAATGTGATGCATGATTTTAAATGTCCCTATTTTTTTTTTTAAATTTCTTGACATCTGAAGTAAAAATCCTATTAGGTGGGTGCCTAGTCCCGTTCTAAGGGTCTTGGAAGTTATTGCCATTATTCTGAGTTTGAATCTAGCATTCACCATAAATAAAGCCTGACTTTATATAGTTGAGTGGGCAAAAAAAGTAAGAATCCTATTAGGATTTAGACAGAACATTGTTTTATCACTTGGTTTAAATTTCACATTGATATTGTTTATTTAAGCAATACTTTATAATTTCTATAATTAATAGTTTATTTTTTATGAATGCTTTATGCAAATCATATAATTGATTATTATTATAGGAGGCGACAAATGGAAGTGCTAAATATGCAACCTAAATTATATTTAATTTTAAGGTTGGGATAAAATTTGTTTAAAAATATGATGACCATATATATATATATATGTATGTATGTATATATATATGTATGTGTATATATATATATATATATATATATATATATATATATATATATATATATATATATATATTCAACAAGACAGAGATTCATATTATTTTGCAAATGATCTTGAGCTTCAAATTCATCCTCCGTAGAATATTCATGTGCTATAATCTCTTCAATAAGAATATACGGTCATTTTTAAACCTATGTGATTTTTTTTGTTGGTGCATGTGACAAATTTTACAGGAGATATCAATGTTTTTTTCCTTTTTTCTGGGACATTAAAAATTGATGTCTTAAGATTGTTGTATTCTTCAATTTCTACACTATGTAGAAATCCCATTCTAGTATTGTTGTTAAATTGTACATGATTTCATTTCCAACTTCTTTGTAAAGACTTTCAATGAAACAAATAGTATTAACTTTGCATTCTATAATCAAATAATTTATAGCTATAAAATTAATGTACCTTGCATAATATTCCAAGCATCATAATCATCTTGTTTATAATTTTTAAATCAAACTTAAGATTGAACCCTATATTAATTAAATGATAAATATTACTTTTCCCGTTTATGCTTTTGATCTACTCATGTGGATTAGCATGCCCTTTAATTTTGGTTTAACACATTTAAGTAATTGCGTATGAGGTTGGTTTTATTGTTTATAGAAATTTTCTAAATTATTTGTCCAATTTGACAATTCTTTATGATCATACCTTTTTTGTAAAGTTTGGTGCCTTGCACTGGTAAAATGAGAAACTTCCCGTGGCAGTTGTTAAGCAATATTTGCACTGCACTATAAATATTCTCATACAACCGGCACACCCAAGCTTGATTTGATGTAAAATTCCATTAAGCATTTGAGTGATTTTTTAACTACCTCACTATTCTTATTTATAATCACAAAAAGTACAAAAATATTGGTAGCCTCATAAAATATCACATATGATCACGGTGATAATCATAAATCAGTATACTAGTGATTCCCCTAAACTGTTTTTTTGCCAAAATATCACTCAAATAAATCTCGAAAATCAACAAAATCCAGAACCCATTTATTGTGTTAAAAATTGCAAGATATAGCTACCCTTTTTGTAAAGTTTTGTGCCTTGCACTGGTAAAATGAGAAAGTTCCCGTGGCAGTTGTTAAGCAATATGTGCACTGCACTATAAATATTCTCATACAACCGGCACACCCAAGCTTGATTTGATGTAAAATTCCATTAAGCATTTGAGTGATTTTTTAACTTCCTCACTATTCTTATTTATAATCACAAAAAGTACAAAACTATTGGTAGGCTCATAAAATATCAAATATGATCACGGTGATAATCATAAATCAGTGTATTAGTGATTCCCCTAATCTGTTTTTTTACCAAAATATGACTCAAATAAATCTCAAAAATCAACAAAATCCAGAACCCATTTATTGTGTTAAAAATTGCAAGATATAACTACCGTCTCTATGTCATAATTGAACAAAAATAAATCTGCAATCTAATCTTTCTCAAACAACGGACTGCTGCAACCCACCCCCCCAAATTATTACAAATGCTTGGGCTGTTGAAAAAGCACATCTGAGGCTTTATAACCAAAGCTTTAGTCACCCTGGATTCCACAAATGTTGCCATGACAATGACCTACTATAGCTGAATGCAGTTCCATGATTCGATCATCTACCATGTATTACACACACTAGCTGTATGTTGTTGTCTTGATAACTTCTTGTAACCCCTTCCCCCTGAATAGGCAATTGCGTTACTAGGGACTTTGAAGCTTTTTTTTAGGGACTTCGAACTTGTTACCGTGTTATGGCACCAAATTGATGCAGGGCTACTTAAGCATAATCAATTATTCCTAGTGTCTAGATTTATATAGAATGCACCACAAGGCCTTATAAGAAAGAAACAACCACCCAGATCTCCAATGCCCATGAGTCAATCGTCCACTGTGGTCAAATGCAGGTCCATGACTATAATCCGTCATGGACATCCAAGAGACATACCATCTACTTTCTATTCTCTTAAAAATCCAATGGTTCTATTGTTTTTTATCTTGATTTCATACGCTGTAGTTATTTTTTATCTTATGTGATCTGCTCTTATTCATTTTTTTGGGCTGTTGCCAGTTCTATCCATCTCATTCTTGCTCTCTATTATGTTTAGCCAATCATTTAATTCATCTTTAAATTTGCGTTAACATCTATTTTTAAGATGTGGCATCTCATGGCTTGTATTCGTTGATTATACATCTACATTTCTGTATTGTTAGGGGGAAGCATAATAACTCGGTAATGTTGACATGCCATCTCATGTTCCATTTCTTCTCTCATGACATAATCATAACAATGCTTTCATATCTGAAAAATTACGTGCTTAACTACATCTCATATTTAGGTTAAAAATGGACAAGTCACTTTTACTGAACTCGCAGAAGATTGGCTCTCGAAGGCTTGCAATCTTTTTGAGGTCCCGTTCTCGAATAATGCTTATGCTGCTATGCTGAATGAAGCTGAACAATTTCTCTGGGCTGGGCATGAAATTGATCCAGTATGGTTATATATGCATCACTTATTCAATTTCCTGAATAAAGTTTCAATTTTTATATTATTTCTTTTGTTCTTGGAATGTATGTCAGGTACGCCATGTTTATAGTAAATTGATTGATGCTCAGAAGTGGGTGCTCAGAGTGAAAGATTGTCTATTTCGAGTGGAGGGTTGGTCCCTTTCCAGGAACAATAATGTTGAGAAAATATCATTAGACCTGATTCAGGAGGTGCTAAGCATTGATCCTATACCCTGTTATGAGCCGGGTCTTCTCAAGTTGAAGGTTTTATGTTGTTTCTTACAGATATGCCCTTTTTTTTCGTTTTATTTCAAAATTTTCAGAACTGATATAGTTTTTACTTTTCAGGGATATGCAGATATTGCAAAGAAGCTGGCTACTGAAATAAAAAAAGCTTTTTCATCTCGCTTAGATGTAAGTGAGCTGGATGTTAAATATTTTTTTAAAGCATGCCTGCCCTATTCTTTGAGCCCATTTGTGGAGAAATTGTCTCTGAAACTTTGTGATTTTTTTTTCCCGCGATGTTGATGTCCTTTAGCCTTTTTTCTTTTACAGCTTTGTTTGATTATTAATTCTTCAAGTGAAGCTTTTAATGGGAAGCTGATATCAATTCAATTTCAGTTACTATGTTCTCCTATAGTTTGTGACTGCTCATTATATTCCCTTTTTTGTATTCATGATTCTGGCTGCAGTTTTTTAGATTTATACTTCTTACTGCTAACACTTTCAGTTTGGACATAAAAAAGGATTAAACTTCTTTTTGTATTTGTTTACATGACCTATGATAGATTGGAAAAATGGAAGTTATTCTCTCCAAAGCTATGGAGTTTCCAATTGACATAGAAGAAACTAAAATATTAGAAGAGGAAATCTCTTCTGCGAAGGTTAGCATTATTATTTCTATTTGTTATTTATTTTTCATTCTTTGTATTGTTGTTACAATTTCATGTTTGCTTAATAGATAATACTTGCATTGTATGAGCAGTGCATGAATGGAACTATTTTTTCCGTCTGCGCTGCTTTTTTTTATACATAAAATGCTCTAATACATTATTCTACAAGTAATGTCCATAATGATGTGCATTTATTATAATATCTATTATAGCGTATGGATGGTTTAATAAATTATTTCAACTCATTAAATGTCAGAAAATTTAGCCTATGTTTTTGGAGTAGTTCATAATCTTTCTTTTGTCTTTTTTAATTACTTTGTGATTTAATTTGCTATTGAAATATAATTTCCGTGAAATTTAGCTAGCACAACATCATATAATAGTCGTCCAATTTTTTTTTTAAAAATATATTGATGCAGATTTGGGTGAACAATGTACAAGCATTCTTTTTCAAGGAAATACCTAGAGCCATCGATATTGTTTCCTTAAATAAGCTGAAGTCAGAGGTATGCAGGTTTTCTATGATACCTTCTCATGCAATTTAATTCATATCAATCTGAGAGATTTCTAAGCACAGCACAATGTGAGGCAGAAATTTATATATGTATATATATGTTTATATTTTTATTTGCTTTTAAGCATAGATTGGAAATTGAAGCTACACCTTTGTAAACCAAAGTGCTCACAACTTTTCTATTGTTTATAAATGGTTGATATGTTTATAAAACCACTACTAGCTATGGGTAAACCACTTTGAGTGCCAATTTTCAACAAATTGTTATGACATACAATTTCAATAGTGGTGCATGATTACATAATTGCATGACATTATATAAATGAGCCTGAAATGAATTGGGTTTAACATGAAACAATCTTAAATTTAATCATTGTATTTTAAATATATAAACAAGTAATTTGTGGAGCATATACCTAATTTGAAGATTGCAACTTTGTTTGGTGTCACTGTGTTGATATTCTACTTGCTGAATCATCATATTCGCACTTAGATATGTAAGGTGCTTCAGAAATTGGATCCATATGCTCATGACATGATGATGCTAATGCAAAATGGTGATTTTCTAAGCATATTCTTTACTTTAACCAAAATTGCTTTGTGAGAAGTTGATATACATGGAAATGGAACTAAGTGATGTCTACATGTAAACCACAACTAAACAATATTTACAACCTAATAATCCATAAATATTAAATATATTATTGTCAAAGAATCAATGAAGTGAGAATAAACAAACCTCATACATTTTTTTGACTTAAATTGTGTACTTTAATGTAAACAAATTAAAAAGGTAAATTTGTTCATAGAAATTAACTAAAGCAACTTCTCATGCATTAATTAATCACTTCAACCACTTTAGAACCGACAAAGGTGCTTTGCATGCTTTAAAAAAATTCATCAGAGCATCTCATTTTTGTACAAGGATTGTTGAAAGAAACTACTATAAGTGTCCATGCTTAAATGAAGAATTATAGCTTGCTTTGGGCCATATATTTAAGGAACGAATCAGTCGCCAAATTATCATGACTTGGCCTTAGAGCTCAAAGTATTGAAGCGGAATACATGGTCAGGCAAATATTTGAAATCATTCTCATATTACTATTAATATAAAAAGTCAACTAAACTATCATTTTAAATTATAAATTTCATATTGTACACACTACAACATTGCATTTAATATTAATTATAATATTTAGTTTTAGAAGTAAGCTTTTTATTATATACGTACTCTGGTTTTTCATCTATTTATGATATTAATGATTTTTTTGAAAAATGAGCATCAACTAAAAAATTAGTTAAATAACTCTATGGATAAATATATTTTTAATGTAAATTTATTCTAGGTTTAAGATATAATATACATGTTAGTTTCCATTAGAGTATCAATATCATCTTTTTTCATGTTACAATAAAAAAATGCATAAAAGGAGGTTTTGCATATAGTTTGGTTTCCTTGAGTGTTTGTTATATCACATGGAGGTTATTTGTGTGACTAGCTTCATTTATTGTGAACAAGAATGCCATCAATGGATATTTCACAAATATATTGAAGAATGGTTTAAACTTTATGTTCATTAAAGCTATAAATTCTACTTGGCCATTTGTTAATTTGAATGGCATCACCACAATTTATAATGCTTATATTTTATTTTAAGTGTTGTCAGTGTTGCATCTTCTATTTTTTTTGCTTTTTTGAAATTGGTAATATCTTATTGCAAATTAATCTTTGGGAACATTGAAGCTTCTTCTTCAAATAGATCCATGATTCTTGGTGATGGTTATTTACTATTTAACTATAAGTTTAATCAATTTTCTATAGTCAATGCACAATTTCCCATGACGATGTAATGGGTTTAATGAATTCTTTTTCTAATAACTCTTGTGATTGGCTTTTTAATTTTTGAAATTGTTTAATTGACATTCTTTTATACAATGTCTTTATAATTAGTTCCATTTTCGATATTAAGTCTATAACAAAATCTATTTTTCTGATTTGAGGTAAACCTGATAACATCTAGAATGATCTCTGAGTATTCTATCACTATTTGTATATCATTGAATTCTTTTACTTTTTTATGACATCTTTTATGTGAGCAAGAACATATTGATAATTCTTTTTTAGTAACTTAAATATTTTTAGAGATGAGATTATCATGAATGATATTTCTCTATTTCTAAGAATTTAAATTATTCGGCTTTAGGTAATTTAAATTATTCGCCGACCCACCTAGTGGGATTAAGGCTTGTTATTGTTGTTGTTGTTGTTGTTGTTGTGGCTTTAGGTAATTTGAATTTGATTAGTTTTTTGCACTATTGACTGTAGCAAATCGGTTTGACATCCAATCTATGCCTATGATTATTTCAAAGTCTTGTAGTTTAATGTTAATTTACCCTAGCTTATCTTGTTCTATCATTAGTATGATTAGCGTGCATAAGCCTATTAAATTAAGACAATGTAATGAAATTATATTGGATAATTAATTCTCTTTTAGCTGTTCATTGTCCATCATACTGACTTTTTTATATGATGCTTATATGCTAGTCTAATTTATCTAAGCTCACTATGATACCACTTTTGTTATGACCTAACTTGAGAGGTCAGGGTAGCGAGACAAAACATATGTTCATATGGATATTATAGAGCATTTCTCATATTACTATTAGTAGAAAGGTACCAGCTAGATTCTTGTTTTGAATTATAAATATTTCATGTTGTACATAGTACATACATTACTTTAAATATTAAGTATAATACCTATTTTCTCAAAGTAAACCTTTTATTATGCATGTACTCTCGTATTTCATTCATTTATGATATTAAAGATTTTCTTGAAAAAAGATCAACTAAAAGTGAGTT
Organism: Cymbidium sinense; assembly: GCA_021442155.1. NCBI lineage: Eukaryota > Viridiplantae > Streptophyta > Magnoliopsida > Asparagales > Orchidaceae > Cymbidium > Cymbidium sinense. Next base: position 150,936,955 of record CM038222.1, read on the forward strand.
AAATAGCTAAGTGGATAATTATATATTTAAATTATTATAATTTAAGATTTAAAAAGTAATTTTCATGTTAGTTTCTATTTGTGAGTCAATATCATCTATTTTTAATGAAACACTAAAAAAATGCATAAAAGAATTAGAATCAATAATTGTTTATTTTTTTCTTTTCATTTTTATATCTTAACTTTCTTACTTTATAATGATCTGTCATAAAGTCATCATCTAATGTCTTCCTGATAGATGCACTATCTTATAATCTTTTCCAAATTAATCTCGGAGGGGAAGGTAACTTTTTTCAATCTAAGCCTAAACACTTTTTATTTTCATTTACATGCATATGTATGTTACGCCCCCAGCTACTAATAGGGTGAGCTCCATTAGTCAAGATTAAATAAGCAGTCACTATATAATATACTTAGTTATGCCTTTCATTATGCATATAATGATATCTTTTACTTATCATCAAGAAGATCATTTAGAAAAAATATAATAACATTATCATTAATATGAGAATTTTATAAGATGAAAAAGAAAATCATCTTAAGCTTTTACCAAAGTTTAAAATTCCTCAAACTTGTATTGAGGTGGCTCTACCAAGTAAAAAAGACTGCAAGAACTTTATGGGAAAATCTGGAAAATGGGGAAAAACGCCTGAGTTTGTAGAGGAACTAATATGCACACTTGATCTTGTGTGATTGTGAAAAACATTAATTGTAGCTTCAATTTGATTGGCTAATGGCGTCTCAATCAAGTAAACTGCACCATAGGCTCTTTTTCCATTTTCACTGCCTTGAAGGAATGTGTTCCACCTACCTCCTATTGCACTGCTTAGGAAGCACACACTTTCTTGCGCATTTAACAATGTTGATCAGCGCACCTTATAACTCTTTGTTGGATTACTATTGCTTCCTAAAGAGATCATTGATGTTTCTTTTTCATTTTTTTCCTTTGCAGTTTTCTTAATGTGTCCTGTTGCTTCTATTAGATGGCAGAGCTTCACGTTCACTTTCCTGAGATGGATTTGCTTGCAAACTTCTCCAGTGAGGTTGACTTGCTGTACTCTCGATGTAAGGAGATCTTGACATGTCCCCCGAAACTGAAGTTTCTGGTATTTAAAATTTTTTCTTTAAGATGTCATCTTGTTTTTTCCTTCACAATGTCCTTCTAAGAACATTTCCATACTGAACTATTAATGGCATGACTTGTGCTTACAATAATATGCAGGAACTTGACAATTTCTTGAAGGATGCAGATAAAGTGCGAGTTAGCATTCCAGAGTTGGAACAATTGAGACATTTCCACTCAGATGCATGTTCATGGAGTCATGAATTTTGTAATATCCTGGATTGTCTACCTGATCGGGAAGATCATGAGAATGTTGTTGCAGAGCTTTCTGACATCTTAAAATCTGGAAAGTTATTGAGAATTGAAGGTGCATTCTATTTATGTTTCAATCAATTTCATATCTTGTTTTAATTTGATCCTAATTCTGTGCCATTGTTAACAGTGGATGAGTTGCAACTCGTTGAGGTTCAGCTGGAGAGGGCATGTTGCAGAGAGAAAGCTGTAAAGGTAATGATTGCCTAGTTGATCTTAATTTTATTTAAGATGTTTTCTCAAACATGTAATGCATGCTTGTAAGTAATTCTTGGCTTAACTGTCAATTATATAAAATTTACTTTTTACATCTGATAACAAGGCTTATTCACTTTTCAAAAAATTGGGTAAATTTTCTGATATATGTATGTGTTTTATGAATATGGTTTTAAAGGCTCTTCAGGTTCCGATGCCTCTTGAATTCATACGAGAAGTATTGATGGAGGCATCTTTGTAAGTCCCCGCCACCTCTCTCACATGGGGAAGAAAAAAAATCAAATGTTTTTGTTTATTTGCTTATGTGTTGTCTGGCTTTGATAGCTTCGTTTATTTTATTTTTCAGATTAAAAATCAAGAATGAAAACTTGTTTTGAAGCTTTCCGAAGTTGACGTGGAAGCTACTTTATGGGAAGAAAGAGCTAATTTTGTTCTCACAAATGGTGGCAGCATGCCAGAGTTTGTAGATATTCTAAGGTGTTTGGATAAAAGTTTAGGGTTTTTAAATACTGATTCAATTTTAAAATTTTATATAATTTTCTATCTTTTGAACATTTCAGGTCTTCTGAGCATATATATGCTATCCTTCCTTCCCTGCCTGATCTCAAGGATGAAATTTCAATGGCTCAGACTTGGATCTGTAGGTCACAACCGTATTTAACCAACAATGGACATGCTGAGGATGAATTAGATCCAGTACTTGGCATTGAGGATCTAAAGGTTCAATTCTTTTATCACCATTCATCAATCCTTTATGGGCATATATTCCTGCTTTAAAATTACATTCTTTACAACTGTGTAGGAGTTGATTACACTTTCAAAAAGTCTGAAGGTTAATTTGCATGGTCCAGAAACGCTTGAGATGATCTTAAATGATATTAATGAGTGGGAACACAATACCTGTTTGTTGGTAGAAGATGCAACATCATTTTTGGAGACGGCTTCTAATTTTACAACTGTTAATCACCTTTTATTAAGAACTGAGGAATTGCTTAGTCGGGCCAACTCTTTTACTGAAAGTGGGATTTCGATGCGTGTCATGTTGAATGAATTCCCTAAATTTCAGCATGCCACTTTGACTTTGCAATGGACTTTGAGTGCTCTATCTTTTTGTACCAGGATTCCAGTGGCCAAGGTAACTGCACCTTCCTGGGTATTGTTTGTCTTTTTTGTTATGCTGGCAGTTAATTCTCTTGATTGTTTGGTTGTGTCATGTAACTCACAAGTAGAATATTCTTCTTTGAGATATTTCTGATTTCCTGAAGATATATCATATGCCTTGCATTTTTTTTTGTTATTCTTGAGAAGAGTGGGTTTAGTGGTTTCATTTGACTTGATTTAACGGGCTACTTAGATTATGGACTACCTTGATTGAACTTCTGGGCAGTACATGAATTCCAGCATTTGGGCCACATAAATGTGAATCATTTGTTATTGGGTATCATGTGCTATTATGCTTATAAGAGGAACCTTATGGTGAAATTACTTTACAAAACATTTTGTTTTTCGAGAAGACAATTTAATATTGGGAATATCACGCCCTATTCTGACTCCCTTTCAGTCAAGCATAGGATGTATAGCTGAGTGTGGACCAGCGAAATGCGAGGTTACTCGCATATGGGGCAGGACTCCATCTCAGACCCTCCTTCTAAACCGGTTCCTCATTGAACCTATCAAGACCAGTTTAGGTCTTTTCCTGGGCCGATTTACTTCTCTTATAGATTAGGATTTGATTAATTGATATAAATAGGATGCTTTGTTCTTATGGCTTTTAGTTTTTGTTTATTTTGACTTGGAGACTGTATTCTCTGTTTTGCTCTATTTGGAGAAAATGTTTTGACTTGATTGAGTGGTGTGTTTGTATCACAATCAAATCAAAGCTCCCTTATCCTATCTTCCTCTTTTTTTTAATAGTTGTTTTCTTCAGTTTCTGCAATTAAACCTGGTGCCCTTACTTGAAATTGCCAGCTGCCTTTGTTTGGAACTGTTTTCAAACAATATTCCAATATTTCTTTCAATTCTTGCAATTGTATAAGTTCCATTCCACTTTTGGGCCCATCTTGGTTGCTGGCTTGACCGATCCACCATCCTAGAAAATTGCTCGAGGCCGAACAACGCCTAGATCTCCTTCCCTACTGCAACCAAAGTCTCTCCCTCATGTTCAGTTTTCTTTCCTTGCTCCTCAATTGCCTTTCTCATTTATTACACCTTGCTATCACAATAACGGTGTCGGTAATAATGGAGGATAGTCTAGTCACACACATTTCGTACTAGTACCCATCTTGACTTCAGCAATATGGTTCTAGTATGTAGAAAATGAGTCTGCCTAAGTTGTCACAAGATAGTTTCTATGCTTTTATGATCATTAAAAATTAGAGGCATTGATACGGAAGCATGCATAATTTAAATAATCAAAATAAATTGTAAAGCTTCTATTAATATTTATGCATACCAAAAATAGTCTTTAATTTACATCATCAATATATGTACTTTTTTCTTACAAAATTATACATCAACTATATGATATAGATAAAATTTTGTCATGTAATTATGTTCTCATATATATTTTTGCCTAAAATAATAGACAATAATATTTGGGTTAAAACTTTGGTGTTATAAGTAACTTTAGTAAATGATTTGAAATATAAGAACAAAACATAATTACATGTGTGTTTTTCTTTTGAATTAACATGAAATGTTATAGGCATGGTCAATATAACGTCTTTTGAATTAACATGAAATGTTATAGGCATGGTCAATATAAAGCATTAATCTTAGAAAAATAAAAATTTCATGAGTAAAGGAAATTTATTAGTAGATCAATCTATCTGCAAAAAAAAGTAAATTGCATCATTTTTGATGTCCAATGATATTGTATGAATTTTTTTTTCTTTTGTATTTCTTTCTCATTATTTATTGTTTATAGTCTAAGAACTATGACTTGTCATGTGACGTCTATAGATTTGACACATTCATAACATTAGGTTTTCACTTAGCCTATATGTTAATCATTTATTAATGGCCTCTCACTTTAAGATGAATCATAATGTACCAATTTTTAGAAGAGAGGTTTGGGATCCCCCTTATGGCTCCTATTGAGGTTTACCATGTCAGATCTTTCATTTTTCTCTGTGTAAGTCATTATTCTTATTGACTTTCCCCATGTGACATGATCTTTTATAAACTTCTTCTAGTTTTAATGTTATTATATTAAGCCTTTTTAAATGTTTAATATGTTTATTAAACACTACCTTTGCCGGTCCCATGCCTGGATGTTAAAAGTGGAGGGTTGCGATAGGTAGTTCCAAAAATTTGTTGAAATAATCACATCATTGTGTTAATGCTACGACGTCTCCCGAAGCGACGTATGACGAATACTGAAAAAATGTGAGGGCAGCGTCAGAGTCTGATGTTAAATAAGCAAGAGTTCCCACATTATGGATGGATGCGGGTAAAGAAGTTAGTCCATGAAACTAAAATTAGGTTAGGATCTTGGAATATAGTACACTTACGTAAATTAATGGAATTAATAGATATTATGGTTCATAGAAAGATAAATATTTTATGTGTTCAAGAAACTAAATGGGTTGGGGAGAAGGCGAGAATTGATAGTTTAGGTTTTAATTTTTTGGTATTCGGGTAAGTCGAATTAGAAATAGTGTAGGTGTGATTATAGATAAAATTTGAAGGATAATGTTATAAATATTAATAGATGAGATAGAATTATAGTTTTAAAGATTATTATGATCTTAAGATTATCAATGTTATAAGAGTTTATGCTCAAGTAAGTTTGGATGTAAGCTTAAAGAAAAATTTTGGAATGAATTATAGCTTAATACAAAAGATACTCAAGAAAAAAATATTTATTGGAGGAGATTTAAATGGGCATGTTGTAGAGTGGTAGAAGATTTTAAAAGTATTCATTGGTTAATTTGGGTAGTAATGAAGAATGTAGGGTTAAATATCATTAGTTTATGATTTTGTATCTTTATTTAAGAAAAGAGATCTTATTATTACTTATAAAATGGATCTAAGTAAAACAGATTGATTATTTTAGATAAGAAAAATAGATCGCTTAAATCAAAGATTGTAAGGTCATTCCAAGTGAAAGTTTAAATATTCAACATCGATTGTTAATTTTAGTTTTTAAGATGAAAGATTGTAAGAGGAAAAATAAATCAAATTATTGCCCTAAGAATAGATTTGGATACTTAAAGAACAGAAATAAAAATATTTTAAAGACTGAGAAATTAAAGTTCTTTAAAATGTGTGAAGAATCAAAAGAAAAACTTTTAATAAAATAGTTGGTGGTGGAGTTAGAGTGTCTGAAAAAAAGAGAAATAAGAAGCGTTATTATAAAACTTGGTTTAGATGTAAAATTTGGAGAATGAAAGATATAAAGTGTAGTAGAGATTCTAAGAATATGATAAAAAAATTTAGTGATTTTATAGATTAGATCAAAGAAGGTGAAAATATGTATGTATAAGTTAAATCAAAGAGATAAGAAGTAAAGACCTGGTTCAGTGAGGTGTATTAAAGATGAAAATAATAAAGTCTTTTCTTAAAAAAGGATATTGAAAATAGGTGGATGAGGTATTTTGATAAACTTTAAAATGAAGGATCCGAAGTATGATTGATTTTAGCAACCTTAATACCCTAAACAAAATAGAGAATTTTATTTTATCATCGATAGTAAATTTGAAGTTAGAGAAGCTTTAAAGAAAATGAAATGTGAAAAAACAAGTAGGACCTCGATATTCCAATATAAGTGTGGAAATGTTTAGAGATCAATTTCTTTTACAAATTTTTTTAATATTATTTTAAAGACTAAAAGATTAGATGAGTGTAGAAGAGTTTGTTGGTTCTTATATTTAAGAATAAATGTGATGCACAAGAGTGTGCAAATTATAGAGGAATTAAGTTAATGGCATACATTAAAATTATGGGAGAGAATAAAGCATAGGTTATGTTGTGATACAAAGTTTCACAATGCTTTGGTTTCATGCCGTAGATCTACTATGGATGTTATACATTTGTTAAGAGGTTTGATGGAGAAGTATAGAGAAAGTAAGGAGGATCTACATATGATATTTATTGATTTAGAGAAAGCTTATGATAAAGTTTCAAGAGATGTTCTTTGGAGAGTTCTAGAACATAAAATAGTTAATATTGGTTATATTCAAGTCATTAAGGATATGTATACTATAGCTGTTACTTTTGTCCAAACACAAGGAGGATTGACAAAATATTTTCCTATTTTAGTTGGATTACATAAAGGATCAGCTTTAAGCCCCTTTTTTTTTGCTTTAGTTATGAATGTTCTTACTAGGCATTTACAGGAAGATCCACCTTGGGGTATGTTTTTTGCTGATGACATTCTTCTTGTTGATAAGATTAGAGAGGGGGTCCAAGAGAAACTTGAATTATGGAGATCAACATTAAAGTTTAAAGGTTTTCATTTAAGTAGATCTAAAATTGAATATATGGAGTGTAATTTTAGTTGTAGAAGTTCTAGTCGTAGTGTTGTAACATTAGGTGAACAAATCATTAATTAGAGTGAGATCTGTGATATTTAGGCTCTTTTGTTCAAAATGATGGTGAAATAGATGGAGATGTTATTAGTAGAATTCAAGTTGGATGGTTGAAGTGGAGGAATGCATTTTGGTGTGATAGAAAAGTTCCGCTTAAACTTAAGGGAAAATTTTATAAGATGTTGGTAAGACCTGATGACTTATATGGGTAATGTAACAAAAGAGAAGCATAAGACTTATGTTAAGAAAGGTAGAGATAGACCAAAAAAGATTTGGTTAAGATGTATAAAAAATGACCATAGTATACTTGAATTAAATGAGAATTTGACACATAATAGGACACAATGGAGACAAAGGATTCATGTAGCCGACCCCATTTAGTGGGATAAAGGCTTATTGTTGTTGTTGTTGTTGTTGTTGTGTTGTTGTGTAGTTGTTAACATTCACCCTGCATCGTCATATATAAAGTAAAAATGATATATAAACTCTACATCTTAAGTATTTTATTATGCATCATATTATGAAATATTTTAAGTCCCTTATTGATATAAATATCATTAAATTTCTTAAAATTAATGATTGTATAAAAATAAAATAATTATAAATTTGGTGATAATATTTTATTCAATATGAAAAAAAATATAAATATTTGATCTATGAGTTATTTTCTTTTTGTATTAGAAATTGTGTACTTTACCAAAATGGAGGATGCTCATCATAACAAATTTTCTTATTTATATTTTCTTGATTTCTTATTTTTTTTTTGAAAACCACCTAATAACAATATTGTTTTCTTCAATATATAAAATTTTAAAATTATTAACTCAAAAATAAATCAATTAATTTCAAATAATATATTTTTAACCTCAAAAGAATTTCTCTTTATTCAAATTTGAGTCTACAAATCGAGAATCAAAAAAATTTCTCTTAATTTCTTGTCGACCTATTTTTTCCTCTTCTCATTTCTTTCTTGTCTTTTTAATCTCCTATTCTTCTTCTTTTTTCTCCCTTCTCTTTCTACTTTTTTTCTCATCTTCTTTTTCCTTCTTTCTCTTATTTTCTTTCTCGGCGCGCTCGTCTCCTCATCCTTATCCTTCTTCTCCTTTTATTATTGCCTTCTTCTCATTCTCTTCTTCTTCTCTCTTCTTATTCTTTTCTTTTATTTTTCCTTCTTCTTTCTATTCAACTTCTCTTTTGTTTTTCATTCTTCTTTCTTATTTTGTTACTCTTTCTTCTTCTTTTTTCCTCCAATTGGGTTTCAATATAAGGTTGAGGGTTAAATGAGAGTATATTAATATGAATATTCTAGATATTAATTACTTAATTGTTTAACTAAAATATTTTCGAATCAATTAAAACTTTGTATTTACTAGTCGATCATTGCACACAGTCGTAACTAGGAAACATCGATTTAGATGATAGTGCATTAGTTGTGAATAGTAAATATAATCTAAATATTATAAAAATAATTTTATAAATAATAATAATTAATTATTTATATATACTTCTATTTATCAAACTGATCAAAATTTAATTTATAATCTTATAAAAATATGTTTGGCTATGTTTTGATATCAAAAAGTGGGGTATAAATTTGAAGATAAATTTTGATCTTACTTTTCTGAAAATTTTGGGTATTATAGGAAATGATTAAGGTGCTGTATAAAGTCAAGTTGGCATTGTTGGAGTACACATGTTGTAGAAGGTATCTTTTGTTTTTGGTACTACATGTTAACATTTTGATTGGTTATGTTGGCTAGATGAGAAGACAAATTTGTTAATTTAGTGAAAGCTCATGGAAATAAATGTGGTGATATATTCAAGCTCTTTCTTATTTTTTATGATGGAGGAGGTATAGATGAGGTAGTGTTAAGTTTTGGAATTGTGTGTGCATTGGTATCAATTAGTGAGAGAATGATTGTTTAGAAAGAAAGTACTAGCTTCAATTTTGAAATTCACAAAACCCAACACTGCTAAGCTACAATTCTACTGAAATTAAAAAATTATTAATTTGAAATTAAAACTATTTGAGATTAACTAAATCATAGGTTTTGAAATTTGAAGACCCGCATCCTTTGATTGCGGGTCCGACCGTGAAATCTACGAAGTCCTCCACCTTTGATTTTGGGTCCAGTGCGAGATGATTACTTCTCTTTGTTGATCTTGGGTTTGGTGCAAGGGACAAGATTGCGCATCGCATTAAATTTCGCGAAATGCAATTCTTTATGTAGTTATGTTGACAAAATTTTATGAGAATTGTTGGAATTGAAAATTCATATAAAATTAAGATCAAAACAAAAAAATGATTTGACCTTAAATTATTGAATTCAAACCTATAATTTCCAACAATTTGAATTAAAATTATGCACAATCGTTTACATGCAATCGTTCAATTTCTATCACTCTCACATTAAAATAATATGGTCTAAATTAATGATGTAAACCTAAGTGATTACTTTCTAAATGAATTTAACTCACTAATGTGTTTAGATTAATTCATTCTTGTGGCAGATCTTGTCGAATTAATGATTATTTGATATTTAATGAAACTCTATAATTGTCGATCATTTAAATTGATTGAATGTTATATATCAAGTATTCAAATACAAATAAATAACCTAACAATCTTAAGTTATTTTAGTTATGAAGTGGTTCCAAAATCAATCGGTCAATCCAATGAATATGAGCCAAGTCTAGTTATCCTTGCAAGATGAACTTCAATAGTTAACACGAGCTTTCAAATACACACGAGTTTAATGCAATGGATATTAGGCTTTCTAATCGATGTTAAGTCTAACCTATGTTTGTAAAGGAAACATTATACAAAACTTGGCTTTCAAATAAATATAAGTCCAAATAGGGCATTCCAAAGGGATGTAAGTCTAACATGTTCATGAATCACAAATAATGGCATTTCAATGGGATGTAAGTCCAAATTTTATACACATAATGAATAAAACTTGGCATTCCAAAAAGGTTGTAAGTCTAATATTAATTCATAAAATGAATTAATCAATGACGTTCTAGTGGATGTAAGCCCAATCATTGTCTACAAACACTCCACACTTGATAAAAGGCTTTTTAAAGGATGTAAGCCCTATATGTGTTTGTAAGGTAGACTTCAATCATATTAAACATAGATCTTCTAATAGATGTAAGCCCAATTCTTTTTTGCAAGGCATACTTCACTCATATAAATCAATGTCATAAATGTAAGCCCAATGCTTGTTTGCAAAGTTGACTTAACTCATTAAATAAATGATATTCCATTGGATGTAAGCCGTATGCATGTCTGCAATGTAGATTTCAATCACTCAAATCATGGCATTCCATGGATATATGTATGCATGTCTACAATGTATACTTCAAATACTCAAATCATGGCATTCCAAAGGATGCAAATTTTATGTATGTTTGCAACACAGATTTCATAAAATTGAAGTATTAGGCATACTTACAAGTTATGCTTAGCTTAAATAATTTAATAAACACTTGCACTATAAAATCTATACAACAACCTATGACTGTTAATCAAGTTTCATGGACATTGTGGCTAATAGTTCTCTGATGTTGGTAGACTGGAATAACTATAATCCCTGGATGACAAAACAATTGGATGTGATCGAGACTATTCTCCTTTTTTTAGTCAGTTATCTACACCACACAACTAAACATCGAATTATACCTGATATTAATGCTTATTTTTAATATTAATTGAGAGTGCTCTCTTACTACGGTAAGAGGGGTGATTAACTAGATTCTTGTTGCTGTAGGAAGTAGAACCTAGATCTAAATAAACCCTAATATAAGTTTAGGGAAAACCTGGTTTGAATATAAATCAATTTACCTCACGAAGAAGAAACTTTCTAACATCCTAAGTTAGTGGAGATTTCAAGATTTTTTTCTTGAACTATCAACATATATTGGTTGGACAAAATGTTAGAATATTTAGATTGCATTTGACTTGGTTTTAGAACTAGGGATGGGAGGGATCGAAATTTATCTTGCACACTTTGTTACAGGTTTTTCATATTTGTAATAATAATAAAATAATTACAATTATTATTACTTGCATCCGTTGAAATCTTGGTTTGCTTAAGCATATGTGCAGTCAACTCACAAGGTATTTGAAATATAGTGGGTTTGAATGGTTTTCAGAACACACTTTTTAGTGATACAAAATATGAGTCCAATTTTCATTGAAACACATGCACATCTTTTTGAAGCCATTATGATTTCAAGTTGTCACTTTTATATGTGTTTTTGTTTTTTTCTGTGTTTTTTTTTTTAAAATTTTCAAGCATTTTGACGGACACTTTATAGATTGTTTAATGGTTCACTAAAATGTGAGGTGAACAAAATAAATTTGTTTCAAAGGCTAGTTCATCAAGCTATTTATCACTTTTTTGTGTGGAATTAAATGTAATTATCAATTCTAATTCATGAGCTTTAAAATGGATCACTTATTAAGACACTTTATTATATGTTAATTTTATGTTTATTTACTATATATCTCTCTTCTATGACTAGGTTTTCCTTTAGATTTTGATGTTCTAGAATGGAAAGAGGTAGGTGCTATTGCCAAGTGGATATCGCCTAGGATTTGCATAAGGAAACAAATGTGAGATGGAAAGATGGTGAGAGTGAGGTATACAAGCACAAATAAACTGTAAATCACTTCATAGTGCTTGTAGAAGTTGGAGATTGAAAAGGGTTGTAGCATGACAATGATGTGCATGAGGAAGGAGAGGAAGCCAATGAAATTGAGAATGCCCTTGGAATATGTGAGATGTGACCAAGCTGCGGGCTAGAGATTGATCAAAGAGGAGAGAGGGAATTGGTGGCAACTTCTTGGTGAGGGGGTCGAGCTTATGCAAGGCGCATGTGAGGTCACAAGTGGTTTCATTGAAGGGGTCGAGCTTGTGTGATGACTGTTCATAGTTAAGTGAGGAGGCAATGCGTATTGAGGGAGTGATAACTAGGGTTTGAGCGCCAAAAATGCCAAAAATAGTGGGAACGAGGACAAGTGATCTGGTTGAGAATATGCTTAGGCAATCAGATTTTTAGCAATATGTCTCTGTATTGTATTTCTTATAGATTTTCCACAAAAGAATTTGTCAGAACTAACATTAATTGAAAATTTTCTTTCAAAATTGAATATACAAGTTATCTGGTTGAGAATATGCTTAGGAAATCAGATTTTTAGCAATATGTCTCGGTATTGTATTTCTTATAGATTTTCCACAAAAGAATTTGTCAGAACTAACATTAATTGAAAAATTTCTTTGAATATTTTAGAAATAATGGTAGAATTTTGATAGCATTGAACTCTAATTGTAAGTCAGCAGTAAATGCCTGTTTTGTTGTGGTGAAGTTCTTTTACACTTGCATGCATTAAGTTACTAAATTATGCAGTCAAGCAATAATTTATTCACGCACATTGTTTTTTGCAAGGGAGTCACAAGTCTTTTTGAGCTCATATTTATGTTCATGTTTGCACGAAAAAAAATTGTAGATGCATTCTTTTTTCACATCTATTGGTGAATCGCTAAAGTTTGTGCAACTTTAGTTTGTTTATTATTTTATTCTGTTATATGACTGTTAATGCATTTTTCAAGTGTGTTTCTTGTCTAATTTTTACAGTTTTGGTTTGTCATACTTTTTTGACTAATGATAGCATTTTCTCTCATGTTATTTTTCAATTGATTTTGTTGGCACCTTTTTGCCATCTTTTCTAGAAAACTTGTCAGGCTTTCCTATGATGAGAAAAATGACATGTATGGGTAGTATTCTTGACACTGGCTAAAATGACACATGAGTAGTGCTCGAAACACTTAAATGAGAATAATTTTATCTCTAATTTCACGTACAAAAATACAATAAAATATTAAAATACACTCTATCACGTCAAGAATGATATATATGTGAAGTTTGCCAAGAGATTGAGACCCTCTTATATGCCTCTGTTGGTGTCATGAAATGTTTTTATTTGTGTTGGAAAGGGAGAAAATTATGATTTTTTATTTTACTAATTTTAAATATTATTTTTGGATGGTGGTTGGGTACTTTATTTCCTATTAAATTTGCATCACCGTATGAAGGGGGCATCATACAAACCCCAAAAGGAGGAGGACAATCTAGAATTCTAAGCGGAGGATGGAGGGCAACATGCAAGCTGTCCTTTCAACTCAATGTGTGACAATTCCAAAAAGAAACGGGGCAACATACTAGCTACCCTTCTAATAGTGTCATGGCCCTTATGTGGCGATTGTGTTTCCTTAGATTCATGATCCTTTTTTTGTTCCTTTACCTTAGATTTGCATTAGTACCCTAAGTTGTCTATCCCAAGAAATTTTAATAAATAAAATGAAAAAAAATGCATCGTGGCATTCTTTCCCTTCCCTCTGTTTATTGGAGTTTTTGTCTTCTTCTCACACTCTTCTATATTCATGCAGCTCTTAAATGGGAGGAGGTCACTGTCGGTGTGGGTTGTGTCAATATTGTTTCACTAGCCCTTTTTTCATGACTCAAAGAAGGATGATCCCAGTAATCCTAGCATGGACTGCTACATTAATGATCCTTGCATGGATTTAAAGTAGGAAAATCATACCTTTTGATTTGTTTGAGCTTGTTGGGTTGATGGCCTTGCATTTGATGTGAGCTCAGAGTGTTAGTTTCCCCATGGTTTGTGCAAACTCTTATTGTTGGTGATCTCATTGTTTACAAAACCTTGCCACATGATGGCCTCGACATTTTACAATCTAACCATGTCAATAATCTCACTTTTAACATGAGTTTCAGTATGGAGAATTCAAAGCTTAGCTAAGCTGTTGCAATTGCTATTATTTTCATGAGATGAACTGAAAAATTGAATGTGAACAAAAGTGTGATGGAAACCGAATTTAATTGAAACGTAGTATCATCAATGGGAAAGTACTTTTATGAATACTGATAACTCACCTCAAGAAAAACTTGTGCGTTACATGAACCAATAATAAGTGAACTCTGAAACTTCAGGGACCCATCAGTAACATGCCGTAATAATAAATTGCATTTTCAAGTGTAAGTTAGTGCATGTTAACTGATTGGTTCTCTTCTTGGCTGATGGAGATCTATGATTTTTTTGTGTAGGACGTTGATAATGTACTTGAAGATGCACATCATCTTCCAGGCATGTTCGCAGGCTGCAATTTGGTTCAGATGTTGTTAAACGGTGCAACTTGGCTGAGAAAAGGTTTAAATGTATTGTTTGAGCCTCGAAATTCTAAAAGGTGCACTCTGAAAGATGTTGAAGAAATTTTAGAAGAACTTCGGGTATCTTTATAATTTTAGCAATAACTTGAATATTATCAATCTAACTTTTGCGATTGTATGAAGCTCTTGACACGAGCTAATTTTTCTTGTAAACTGCAGAAAAGTTTAGTTCCATATCCTGTGATGGTTGCTCACCTTCAAAACTCAATTGAAAATCATATGTTAGTTTCTTTACCCTTATAATTCAGTTTTTTCTTTTAAAATTGTTGTATTGGTGATACTGATTTGACACAAGTTCTCTAACTTTACTTCTCCATTCCATATGTTATACAGACATAAATTTTGCAAATACTGACAAGTCATTCTTATGTGCTTTTTGCTTTTTTCTTTGATTTTTTTTAGTATTTGGATTAGTTCATGTGGTCAGCACTGAGGTATACCACTGTTTAGAAGTATGGGGTATGTCCGATGTTAACTTTAGAGTAGGTGTTCTTGTTTGATGTAATTTTAGGCTACCATGTTGTGTTAGATTTTGCAATCGGTTGTATATATGGGCTTCGAAGTTGGATTTCGGACTGTGAGACTCCATGGTGCTTGGAATCTTAGCTCTAGATATGTTGACTAGGTTAACTTTGGTTTCACTCTTTATACTAAATAGGTTTTGTTTTTTTGATCCGTTAGCTTACTGGAAAATTTATATCCTACTTGAGCGAGGAATGAATTTGATAAAATGTGTTTGAGTTTATAGCAGGTGCTTCATGGTTATTTTTTGGGATGGTTTACGGTTATAACCATCAGTTAAAACTGCATTAGTTATGTTATCAACCCAGCTCAAGCAGAAATACAATGTTTATGCCTTTCAACTTGATGTATTTCTAGGCTAAGTTTTACAACTTCATTCGTATTTCTGTTAATCAGTTGTCATTCTTTTTTTCTTCTTCTTCCTCTTCCTTATTAACTAAAAGCTGGTTCAAAAGGTTTTCATAGTTGATTGTTAATACTAGTGTTTATTCTCTAGTTTATTCTTTTCTTTTTTAAATTTTGTCTGTCGGTGTGAAGAACTTAGCTTGAAAGTAGCTGGGGACTTGCGAGTTCATTGTTCTTTATGTTCTTTTTGTATCACACTAATATTCATGGAATGTTTGATTGCGAATACTTGTAACAATACTTGCTACAAGTTAGTGACTTTTTTGGGAAAGTTTTTAATGTTATCTGTGTTTTTTCATTTGGTAAAACATTTAATTTTGAGTTTCATTCATGAGATAATATGGCATTTTAGATGCATATGATCTTTAGATTGGTTGGGTACTACATTTGGTAATTACCTTTTGGAGGCAATATGACACGTGGCAGGCAACAAAAATGTGTGAACACAAGGATTTATGTGAAAAAAGTGAGAAATAAAATTAAGATATTTAGTGAATCCTTTAATTTGATTCTTCAAATTATTATGTTGTCAAATCTTCAACATAATGTTCGATTCCTCAAGGCATAGTGGAGATGCTGATTCTTAAGTATCTGCAAACATGTACCATAAGTATTAAACACTCTCTGAAATACAGGTCCCTAGACAATATTTGTAACAATAGGTTATTTAAAATGATAGTACTTGCCTTAAACAAATAAAAGAACTTATCAAATTTAATCATAAGTGAGAACTGAAACTTAACCACCAATAATTAGCTTAAATAAATAGTGATATGTTGGGAACATTTGGATGGTGATAAATGATGTTTGCTTTAAGGCAAAAAATTTTGATGATGAAGTTCATTAGTACAATTTAATGGGTTTGGCTTATTTTAGGAGTTTCCAAAAAAATCATATGGAGGTTCATTTTAGGCTTGTGTAGTTGTTGACTTTTTTATTTTATTTTATTTTAAATGGCCTGCGACTATGGGAAAGCCAATAAAAATGATTGTCATGATAATCTTAGGAGTTGTTTGGGATCACTTTTTTTAGTGAAATTTATATACTTAGCACATAATTTTTATAAATTTATATATCTAACACCTAAAGTTTAATATTTACAGAAATAATACCTAAATATTTAATATCGCATAAAAATAACACTTTCACTAGCTTTTTTTTAATAATGAAATGAACCATTTCTTGCATAAGAAAAATGATATATATATATATATATATATATATATATATATATATATATATATATATATATATATTTAAAAGTGTTAGATATGTTAATCCATAAGAATTGTGTGTTATGTATGTAAATCTTCCTATATTTTATTATTATTATTATTATTACTTTTTATATTTTGTTTTATTTATGTTTTGGTTTGAAATAAAACATATTTGATGGTGATAGTTTTTAGAAATCCTCAAACATCTTATAGATGTTTTGAATGTTTTTAAAAATAATGTGATTTATTTTCAAAACTAAAAAAAAATATTTAAAAGTTATCCTAGACAAATATATTCTTAGGTGTTTGATATGTTAATGCATAAGAATTGTGTGTTATGTATGTAAATCTTCCTTTTTATTTATTTATTTATTTATATTCTATTTGATTTATGTTTTGATTTGAAATAAAGTATGTATGATGGTGATAGTTTTTTAAAATAACATAAAAAAAGAACCCAAACAGGCCCTTAGCAAATAATATTTTGATTGACTTCCATGGGTTAGCATCTTAATATGTCATGGCAATCCTTTTTTTGCTCTTTTTTATCACGCAGTCTTTTCCCTTTTTTATTGGCTTTAATTGTTCCTACAAGCTCCTTCATTATAGAAGTGAAACGGGAAACAATGCAAACAAAATGTTGGGGAACTCTAGGGTAGATGATTTTTTTACTATAGTTTTAATACATTGAGAGGGCTTATATTGTTATGTAATGTTTGAATTTTTAAGAAATGGAAATTTCTATAATTTTTAAAAGAATTAGGAAACACTGAGAATGACTTTCCAAATATGAGAAGCAGTCAGAAACACATCATGCAATCAACTTATTTAAAGTCCATATTGAACCATAGACTAAATATATTAACACTTAAGTAGGAATCTTTAATACGGGTGTGTCTTGAGATTTCTAAGCTTATTATTATTTGAATTTACGAGGTAATCCTCTATCTAGAAGAAACAATGCGGTTATAAGAGATTTGATTCCATTTATTTTGCATTCAAATTTGATCGTTGATGCAAAAGAATGGTCTTAAATTTCTATAATCACCTTAGAACTGAAGGCAAGTCAAAAGAGAAGTAAACTTAAAAGAAAAAATAGAATGAAAAAAATATGAAAGAAAAATAATAATTATTAATCTTTTATATTTTTTATAATAATAACAATGATAGTGATTCACTTATAACCATAAAAGGTAGGGATTTCACACCTTTTGCCTCCACTATTGCTCATCTCTCCTCAGTGTCTAGGACATAGACCAATTTACAAGCATTTGCCTTCTCCCTCGCATTTCTCTCATGCTAAAAGCATCACCTTAATCTCTCTCTACCATCAGTCTTCTCCTTCTCCTGTTTTGATCTGTGGTGTGTTTGTGTTTTTCATTCTCTTTTGTATCCCAATCGTATAGCTTCCACTTTGTCGGCCTTCTCCCTTAAACCTCAATTTCACATCCTTACTTGCCATCTCTCACACTCATCTCAGTCGTTAGCACTTGTTGTCCATATCCTTTACTTGCATGATCTGCCGCTCTGCTTTTTTGCATTGTGACTCTCCTGTAAAATTTATTTCCCATCTCTCGCCTTCAATCCTCATGACTCACTGATGCCCACTCCTTGGTCTTGCTACGTCAACTTACACTTTGCAACTCTCATCCTTTATTGTTCTAGCAGATTTGCACTCGCTGGACCTGATTTCTCCTTTTATTGTGTGACTTATTTTGACTTACTCCTTTTCTCTCATGCATTTTTCTCTTCGAAGCACATAGGTTTGTCAAATTGTGCTTGATTCTGATGCTTTTCTAGGATATAAGGTCCAAATTAAATTTAGACAACTCTCATGCAAACAAGCCATTCAATCAAAACAAAACCAATCAATCAATGAGCTGAACTAAATTTGTGGACAACTGATGTTCATGTCATACTTTTGAGCTCTTGTTGGTCATGCTTAACACCGCTGAACTGCAAGCGCTTTGACTATTTTTGAGAATCTTGTGAATGAATTATTGTTGACTGCAAAAGTTTATCTTTGACACAAACTTACCTTGGTCTAATTGGGATATCTGTAAATAAGTTGCACATTTCTCTGATCATTGCAACTCAAATCCTTTTGACGTTTGTAAATTGGGTCCACTGTTATATTCAACCATGAGATTTTGATTTTGTCTACCTCCATTCCCTCAACCATTTCTCCATTCAATTAAATTTAAGTTTAAATATTATATCTGAGTCTAAAATTTTGAACCCTAAGCAGGTTCTTTAAATGAAAGCTCTCTGTTGTGAGTAGATGAGATAATTGATTGTGGGGGGTTGTACCTATATGAAGTCTCAACCATAGGTCTAATTTGACCACAATATATTGTCTAGGAAAATTTGGTTAAACAAACATAATATAAAGATTACTTCAAAGATCTTTACCATTCCAAGAAATCTCAAGGGAGGCTTAACATTTTCCTGTGAGATCTCTTACATCAGTTTCTTTTGAAAATCACTAGTATGGATTTGGTATCACATATTCATAGTAATTCGTGATGATTTTAATTATCCCATAAGTGGCTAAAAAATATTAGCAAGAAAGTGGGCCTTTAATCTATTGATTGCTAGAAGAAACCACTGTAAAGGATAAATTTTTTAATGATTTTAGCTACCACTTTTGATAGAATGTATGTTAGTTTTAATGATTAGAGAATACAATCTATTTGATGTATCTGTAGTTATCTCACGTATCTGAGGCCAACTTGCCATGATGTGTAGTGCATCGGATGGTTAACTGCATGAATCTGCCCTGTGGACAGCAAAAGGTACTCAAGGTATTGTCTACTGTTAGAGCTTTTTCTCCAGATTAATCGAATAACAATCATATTCCTCAATCTAAATCCAGCTTCTCAAATTGGAGTTGTATCATATTCTTCCCCTTTTTGTGATTAAACCTTAATTTTATGTTAGCTGTCCATGGTTAAAAGTTTTTTGCTATTATAACAACAACAACAACAAACCTTTATCGCACTATGTAAGGTTGGCCACATGAATCCTTCTTCTCCATTGCGACCTATTGTTTGTCAAATTCTCATTTAATTCTAATAAACTAAGGTCATTTTTTATACATTTTAACCAATTTTTTTAGGTCTACTTCTACTTTTCTTAACATAAGACAAATCTAATACATCTACTCTCCTAATCGGGTCATTGAACGATCGACGCTTTATGTGGCCAAACCATCTAAGGTGACTCTTTAATCTTATCTGTCATTGGAGCTACTTCAACTTTTTTCTGAACATACTCATTTTGCATTTTATCTCTAGAGTATAGCCACTCATCCAACAGAGCATCCTCATCTCTGCAACACTTAACTTATCTTACGCTTTCTTTTACCACATTCTGCACCGTAAATCTTTGCAGGTCTTACCATCATCTTATAAAATTTTCTTTTAAGTTCAAGCGATACTTTTCTATCACACAAAAAACCATATGCATTCCTCCACTTCAACCATCCAACTTGAATTCTACTAATAACACTCCTCTTTCACCATCATTTTGGACAATAGAACCTAGATATCTGAAACGCTCACTCTTTTTAATGACTTGATCACCCAATATTACAACAAGACCACTGGAACTTCTACAACTAAAATTACAATATATATATATATATATTCAATTTTAGATCTACTTAAATGAAAACCTCTAGACTCTATCTAAGGTTGACCTCCATAATTCAAGTTTTTCTTGGACTCCCTCTTTGTCTTATCAATAAGAAGAATTGGTTCATCTTCCTGTAAATGCCTAGTAAGAACATCCATGATTAAAGCAAAAAGATAAGGGCTTAAATCTGATCCTTGATGTAATCGAACTGAAATAGGAAAATATTGTCAATCCTCCGTGTGTTTGGACACAAGTGACAGCTCTAGTATATATATCCTTAATGACTTGAATATAACCAATATAAACTCCTTTCTTTTCTAGAACTCTCCAAAGGACTTCTCTTGGAACTTTATCATAAGTTTTCTTTCAATCAACAAATATCATATGTAGATCCTCCTTACTTCTCTATAATTCTCTATCAAATCTCTTATAGATTTACCTAGCATAAAACCAAATTGATTTTGAGAAATTTTTGTATCACATTGTAACTTATGCTCAATTATTCTCTCCCATAATTTTAATATATGACACATTAACTTAATTCCTCTATAATTTGCACACTCTTGTGCATCACCTTTATTCTTAAATATAGGAACCAAGAAACTCTTTCCACCCTCATCTGACATCTGTTTGGTTTTTAAAATAACATTAAAAATATTTGTAAGCCACGAAATTCTTTGATCTTGTAAACATTTTCGCACTTCTATTGGAATATCATCAGGTCCTATTGTTTTTCTTCACTTTATTTTCTTTAAATTTCTCCAACCTTAAATTTACGTAGATAAAAATAAAATTCTCTATTTGTTTTAGTGTATTAAGGTTGTTAAAATCAATCGTATTCTCAGATCTTTCGTTGAAAAATTTATCAAATTAATTCATCCACCTATTTTCAATATCTTTTTCTAAGAAAAATACTTTATGATTTTCATTATTAATACACCTCATTTGAACTAGATCTTTACTTCTCATATCTTTTTACTTGGCTAATTTATACATATATTTTTCACCTTCTTTGATATCCAAGCTGTTGTATAAATCTCTAAAAGTTAAATTTTTTGTATAATATATTGATTTTTTAGAATCTCTACGGGCCACTTTATATCTTTCCCAATTCTCTAAGTTTTTACATCTAAATTAAGTTTTATAACAATGCTTCTTATTATTTATTTTTTTTGCATTTTGACTTTCTTTGCTATTTTATTAAGAAGCTTTTCTTTTTTGATTCTCCGACACATTTTTTTTCTTTAATTTCACTTTATTTTTCTCATATAATATTAGTTTCTTTATAAGCATTTCAAATTCTAAATTCTTGTAGCTTGCTCTTAAAATATTTTTATTAGTATTTTTTAAGTGCTCTCATCTAATCCTAGGACAATAATTTGATTTATTTTTCATCTTTTAATCCTTCATCTTAAAATTTAAAACTAACAGTTGATGCTAGGTGCTTAGATTTTCACTCGAAATGGCATTACAATTTATACAATCTAACGATCTATTTTTCATATCAGTTAATAATCAATATGTGTTTTACTAGATCCATTCTTATTAGTAATAATATGCTCCTTTCTTTTTTCTTAAATAAAGTATTAGTAATTATAAAATCATAAGCTAAATTAGAATTTAATATAATCTTACTTTTTCATTAGTCACTCCAAATGTATAGCCAACAAGAATATTTTTAAAATCTTCTACCACTCTACCAACATGTTCATTTAAATCTCTTTTAATTAATATATTTTCTTCAAGAAGTATCTTTTATATTAATACATCTAAGTCATTTCAAAATTTTTTTTTGAGCATACATTCAAACCTATTTGAGCATAAACACTTATAACATTGATACTATTAATATCAACAACAATCTTTATAGTTATAATTCTATCTCTAATCATATTAATATTTTTAACATTATTCTTCAAATTTTTATCTATAATCACATCTACACCATTTTTTATTGGACTCCTACCTGAATACTAAAGGTTAAAACCTAAACTATCAATCTCGTTGGCCTTCTATCCAATCCATTTAGTTTCTCGATTACATAAAATATTTTTTTCCTATGAATCATAATATATATTAATTTCATTAATTTACTTTTTAGAGTATATATATTCTAAGTTCCTAACTTAATTCTAGTTTCATGGATTAACTTTTTTGCACGCATCCATCCATAATGTGGGGACCTTACTTATTTAACAATGCACTCGGGTCCTGATGCAATGGCGCTTGCACAGTTTTCACTGTATTCAGGCCATATAGCGTTTCGCTTCCACGGAACGCTCTAGCATTAACACAATGTTTTAAAGGATTCATGTCATGATTATTTTGATAAGTTTTATGTTGATTGTCGACTGCCTATCACAATCTTTTATTTTTCACGTCCGGGACTTGGGACCCGGCAAATGTAGTATTAAAAAAAAATCAACTAATATGTAGTGCTGTTGTAAGGCAGTGTTAAAAAAATTTTGCTATTGTGAAAATTTAATTTACTAGAACTGATGCTGATATCTTTTGTGTAACCTTACATTTGAGTGGTGTTCTTGTATCTAAAGTCTCACAGTGTGCTAGTTATTTATAATAGAATTCTGCTTTACTTATTATTATACTAATTCCTTATTGAGAATATTCTTTCTTTATTACATTTTCTTTTCTTGTTCTCTCTCTTGCTCATTTATGGGCACATTTGTGCTTGCACTGAAATAATAATTCAATTAATATGTAGTCCTTTATATTTCTCTCTTCTAATGGTGATATTTAATGTTAGATGCTTGAAATCATCATCATTATTAGCTCTATCTCAACTATTTTTGATTGACTTCTTTATTTTATTTCTCCTTTCATTCCTATTATGATATTTGAGATAATTCCTTTAAAATCCGCTATCAAATGAAGTATGAGGTGTCATACACGCAAGTGATGATTCACATTTATATGATTAGTTGCTTTACTGATTACAATTTGGATGTCAAAAATTGTTTTGAAAATTAAAACTCCTTTTTATATGGCTGTATGGTGGTTGATTTTAAGAAAAGAAAAAAAATGAAACATAGCATTGGAAGAAATGTGGATTTATTTTATTTGGGGATTTACATACATAACACCTAATACTCTAATATTTACATACCTAACACTGAATTCTTTAATTTTACTTTTCTACCCTGAGAAACATGCCAATGAACCAAATATACCACACCCCATTAGTTTCTTCTAACTTCATCTTCCTAGGTCACCTCTTTCGTCTCTTCTGTACCTCAGGTGTACGAGAGAACATGAACAATAGACTGTATCTAGCAAACAATAGATAAGAATATATCAAACTATGATTTTGATGAGGAAACCACGAAAATGAACAAATTTCTAGAGCAAGAAAGAAAAAAAAGTTTCAACGAAAAAGATTTCGGAATGAGAAAGAAGAAGAGGAGGCAAATACAATGGAGTGGACAAAAACATAGATCGAGAAGTGCCTGGAAAATGCAAAAGAGTGGAAGTTGCTGAAGTGAGAGATAGAGAAAGGTACGAGCTGAGGGACTGAAAATAAAAGTGCCTCCTTTACTTCAGATTTAGCTCCACCTCATCAAGAATTGCTGAGATAACTGTCATTGGGGAGGAAAAAAAAATTCAACCTTTCTTTATGATTCAGGGGCAATAGTTTAGAAGATGATAACTGGTGAAGTAACCCAACCTATCACATTAAGCTGAAAAATAGTAATAAAAACTGATTGTGTGCATGTGCACTTGCATGATGGAGGAGCCATCCTAGAAAAATAGGGTTAGAAGAAACTAACGGTGAGTGATATATTTGATACATTGGTGTGTTTCAGATGGTTGAAATGTAAAATTAAAGTATTAGGTGTAAGATATGTAAATATTAGAGTATTAGGTGTTATGTATGCATATCCCCCTTTTTTATTTTGATGATGGAGAAGTGGGAAGATAGGGCCTTACTATCTATGCATTTGGTTTTGTCTTTGTATTGAAAATATGTCTTGATGGTATTAACATAAATGGTCACATGTGTGGTTGTCAATTTAGCTTGATATTTGCAAATGATTCATGTCCAACTTGGTATTGCTCAGGCTTGGCTTGTTTGTCAAGTAAATAAGTTTTGATTGAAAATATTTTTTGGTACGTTTGCTAAATGAGCCAAATATGAATATGCAATTTGTTTTCGGATTGATAAGGCTTGATCAACCTCCTTGACTGGTACATTTTTAAAGTTCTTGAACGTTTGACTTTGGTGTATATTTCATTTGTTCCTCCATAAGTTTCATGATCTAACTGTTTTAGCAATGCTATGGATAAACATGATAGAGACTTTTTCCTTTCGAAACTTTTTTGTAGGAACACTAATTATAAATATTTATTGATTAGTAACACTTTTTTGTAGTAACGCTTTTTTAGTAAAACATTTTATGTTATTATATTGTTTTTTATAAAGCTTCTGTGTACTTGTCAACTTTTGTGTATGTTGAATTTTGTTGTTTTTCTTTATTAATTTGAAGAATTATCAGGCTAAGCATAGCTGTGATTTATTGTCAAATATGCAAACAATTTAGAATCTACTACATTTTGTATATATATTTTGATGTAATCATGACAGTGATTCTTTGTAGCAAGAAGACATCCAAGATATTCAATATTTTATAAGTTTTCTTTGATGTTTTTTCTATGATTAATTGAACTGTGCATTTTTTCATCTCATTTTCATCGTCTTTATGATAGATCATGGACTCTGAATGTGCATGAATTTTTCAGCCATCCTAGAAAGAAGTGTTGGGCTTCATTAATGGAGCTTGAGGTAAGCTTTTTCTTTTGTATATTTCTTTATACTATTTTTTTTTTGTTTTTTTATCAGTCAACATCGTGATATGATATATTGAATTTCCTTCATTGTGGTTCTGAATAAAAGTTTACTTGTTTGAAAGAATCAATGTAATCATACTGCTGCTGAAGAACTTTGAAACTTAAACTAAAGAGAATATTTTGATGAGAAGCAGAAAACTACTAGCTTACTCAAATAAAAATCAATCATTTCATAAAGTAGTATTTATTTCTAATAGGGTTGTATCTATTATCATATGATGTGTCAATTTCTTAGCATAATTTGGTGATTATTACATCTTGTATAATTCTAGTGAAATAGAGAGATGCAACCGATTTGTGCAATCAACAACAACAATAAGCCTTTATCTCACTACTTGGGGTTGGTTATGAATCTTTCTTCATTGTGTCATATTAAGTGTCAAATTTTCATTTAATTCAAATAAAAGTAGATAATTTTTTTAGACTACCTAATCAAGTCTTCTTAGGTCTATCTCTACCTTTCTTAACATACATAGGTCAAATCTAATGCATTTACTCTCCTAATTGGGTCATCAGATGATCAATGGTTTATGTAATCAAATCATCTAAGTCGACTCTCTAATCTTATCTGCCACGGGAGTTCTACTCTAGCCTTTTCACGTATATATTCATTTCTCAAATGAGAGACTTGTGGAATCATTGAAAAAAATTGAAGAATATGGGTAAAGTGGGAGAAAGGAGAGGAGATAATCAAATACATAGGCTAGCTTGCCAAGCATTATTTTTTTCAGCAATCATAGTTTATTATATTTGAACCTTTATTTGTAATAGATCCTATATGATAAGACTAATGATGCAATCTATTCTAAATTTAATTACCCATTACTATTAAACTAAAAAATTAATTAAGGACTAATAAATGATAGTATTCCGAACCACTATGCCATGTTAAAGGGTTTAAAACCAAATTTGTCTCTCAACTATTTATGAAGGATCAATTTAGTCATAAATAGGATAATTTAATTTATTGTTGATCGAGAGGCAAGTTGGTTATTTAAAATTTAACGAAAAGTTGTAGAGAAATAATGAATATTACAGGGCACTTTTGGAATAACAAAAAATAAAAAGAAATAGATAACTAATAAACTCTACCCTCTTCTCATTTTACGTGTCATTTAAAGGAACTTGGTCCCTGATCAAATAGTCAAGGGATCAAATTGGTTCTCCTGTTTAGTTTGGGACTAAATTGGTCCTTTATAAATAGTTGAGGGACCAATTTGGTTTTAAACCCCCATGTTAAATATCTATGATTATCTAACATTATTATTTTTTAACTATGCAAAGCACTTTCTTCTTGACATTTCGGTTGTTTTTAGAATTAAAACTGAAAGCTCTTCATAGTAGTAAAATCTATCTTAAATAAGAGAGGAGCGGGACACAACCTAAAGAGGAATGAATCGACCACTTTGTTGTAGAGAGAGACAAAGGGAAAGGACATTTCCATCTACAACAAATACATGGAAACATATGACATTGATCTTCCAAAAGAAAGAAATATATTTTAGAAGTTTTTTATGATTTTTGATTAAACTAAATAAACATCGAGTAATTTTATTCTAGAGTTTAATTGTTGGGTAGATGATGATTCTTGATATCCATTTATTGCTTTTTTTGATATTTGTTTCATCTTTATGGTTGTGCGGGCTCTAGAAATTTGCGCTTGGCTTCTCATTGAGAGAGTTTTGATTATACTCGGGTCAAACTTTTAGAAATCATATGGATTTATAGATACGACACTACCTAGAAATTTCTCTCTTTTTTGCAAGGAAATTTGACCTATTTCTATGCTTCCTATAGGCACAGGCACCTATAGTTAATTATCCTTCTCATTGATAAGAGATAACTTTTGATTAAGGCTAATCATTGTCTTTGAAAATTCATCGTATAGCAGTAGAAGATTAGATTTAAGATTTAAAAATTTACAACTATTAACTTAAAAGTGAATGGTAAGTGGAATGATGACGAGCTTGATCAGGATTTTGTGGTCCCATTTTCTCGGGCTGTCATGATCGTTGGTTTACTTGGTTAAAGGAGATAGTCCTAATCTAACCAAGAGATCTTTGTCGGAAACCATGAGTTGCTTCGCCTAAAGGAATCTTTTAGACCTGTGGTGGATGTTTGTTTAAGGAGACAAATATATGTCAACCTTAGTTAATAGAGGGTATTGTGCTCTATCAAGTGCATTATATAATTTATAACTCAATGGACAAAGCCATTGGGAAACATATGAGTTACAACCAATACTGTAATTTAATGATGCTATTTAGCGACAAACCACCTGTTCAGAGAGCATTAATCGTAAACACAGTTTTATGTAATGCCATTTGATGGCAAAAATACGCACCCTTACTAGCATGAGATTATTTGAGGATGAATATAATGGTGCACTTGATTTGATATTAGTTATCTTGTGAGCTAGAGTTTTTTTAAATTATCATCTCTAACAATCAGCTGTAGATGGATAGATTAATTTTACTTGAATACTTTGAATTTAGTAATTTATCAAACTCTTGCATTTTCATTGATATTTGATTTTGATTAATTTGACTTAAAATTTTGAAAATATTTTAATTATAATATTATCTTCCGTTGAGATGTTTGTTGAAAATGACCAACATTGTGGTATTTGATTGACTTCATTTTATCGATTTAGATCTTGTTGGTCTTTGAAAATAAATGCATGGTGCTTAAGGTAAGAGTGGACTTAAAATAATTTTGATTTTATTTTGTGCAACATTCTTAGGCCATATGATTTAGCATTCAACACATGGTTCGAACACATGCAAGCATTCATTTCAAGTTTACTTTTTGGTGTAGTAACATTATGCATTTGCATTAATTTTAGTGTAATTGTACGATGTACTTGTACACCTTTTAACATCAAGTAATCTGACTCTGTTTCATATTCGGCCTGCGCAATATCCTCTGACACTAGCTTTTAGAGTTCAACATTTGTGTCAAGGTACATGCGGTATATTCGATTTGATTGCATAAGTTTTGGTGGAATTATCTTGCGTGATTGCATGAGTTTCAGCACAACTACATGACATACTTGCACCAACACCTTAGAATAGAATTTATTTCTGTTTTCTTTTTTAAATCGGTTGGTGAGCTAGGAGATGGCGGAATCGAAGAGATTTGTTTAACAGGTACTCTTGGAGTTATATATAGCTAAGATCTACTCATTTTTATATCTGTTAAACCCCCTTTTATTGGATGATTTGGCGTTGCTAAGGGATAAAGAAATAAATAAAAAAAATCTTCTGCTTGTAGTTAAGAATGTGGGAAGAAAACAAAAGGTGTAAATATTTATTATAATTTTTTTTCTTTCTCCTTCATGTGAGGTGTGAAGGGGCATGGGTGAAAGCATGAGCAATGGTGTCATGTGTGCAGCAAATAAGCTTTATGTGTGTGTGTGTGTAATTTTTTAATTTTTTTTACTTGGTGACCCATGCAGGTAGAGTATGGTTTGAAAGAAAACTAATAGGAAATTGATTTGATATATATATTTTTATTTTTTTTAATAATGACAATGACATCTCCAAAATAATAGTGTGTTTTAAAATAAATTTAATTAATTAATTAAAAACTATATATATAATTTTAACTAAGGATTTGATACTTTTAATTTCATTTTAACAAGTGTTTTTAAACAATTGATTAATACGTAAATTTAATTATAAGTTGGACCTTTTGTTTTAATTTGATGTTAATATATATTTTTATCTAAATGAATTTTAATAAATTTTTTTGATATGTATGTTGCTCTTCTTATGAATTCATCATTTGTTTGCGCCTCAAATAACCAGCCACAGTTTAGTGTGCAGGTAGGTAATCTGTGAATTTTCTTGTGCTAGAAGTTGGGACAATGCAATCCATAGCGTGATAGATGGTTTCTAAAAAAAATTAAAGTGAGGCATTCATTTTAGTATTTGTATTGGGAAACCATTGATATGGTAGGATCATTGAGCAAAAAACTTGTTATATGAGCCCAATAGTATGGTTTACAAATAAATGTAAATCAGGTAAAAGTTTGTGGATAAACTCTAATTTGGGGCAGCCCAACAAGATTTTGCCAATAATAGAAAATTATAGAGTCCTAGAAAGCTTTGAGATCTTCTCTTCAATGAAGATAAGAGCAACTTGTGCTAATTTGTGGATAGATGCATATGAGGAGGTGATACTAGATCTTGATGAAAAAAGTAAAGGAAAATAATTATTTGATGAGGATTGAAATCTAGAATCATTTAGTCAACTAAGAATATTTGTGAAGGAATGAGTAGAGCGGGTAGCTGAAAGTAAATGTTTCGAAGGAGAGGAAGTAATATAAGTTTGTGAAGTAAGGAGCCACTGGTATTGGAGGTGGCAACTAGTTGAAGTTTAATTTAACATTCTTATAGCAACCAATGTGGGTTCTATTGAAAATTTGATGGTAATGATGAAGGATCCACATCAAAAGTTGGAATAACAATCATTGTACCATCTAGAGTCAAAGTAAATGAACGAGCATGATATTAGGTGAGAGTGAGATTAGAATTTCTTGGAAGTTGGAAGTAGTTGGAGAAGGCAACATGATGGTCCTGGGTATATGAGGGATTAGGAGAGAATTTCCCAAGCATGAGTGTAGCAAAAGTTTGACACTGATGCCAGTAGGTGTTTGCGAAAAAGATTAGGCGAATGAAGTGAAAGTAGCACATGCAAGTGAGGTCGATAAGCTGAGCGAAAAGCCATGAGTCGTGTGCATGATAGGCGCAGTGCAAAAGTTTTAGCCGCATGCACACAAGTGTAAAGGCAAGCAGCTTAGAGTGAGGCATTGGAGCGTGAGATAATGCCATACAAGTTGAGGATGATGTCAAGGCTCTTCACTAAACGCACCTAAGGACCTTGTCAATATGCCTAAGCTATATTTGTAGCATGAGAATATTAGTAGTCCTCGTTTAGGTTAGCGTAGGCAGCCCTAGAAATGTTATGTGACCTTAAACTATGTTGCCATGCAACTTAAGGCATAAATATGCAAATTAAAATATTTCAATTAAGTGATGGTGCAAGGATCAAGAAAATAATTATGACAACATATCACAATTTGCATGTTGTTCTATAATGTCACACCATTAATGTATGGTCAAAACTTTTACTGTAATGGTTGATAGGTTATCAAGGAGGTCCTTTCTAGTAAGAACACTACTCTCTATGATCAATGACTTTATAATGAAACCTATAACAATAGAATAAGATGATAGGTATGCATCAACAATGACATTTTTATATGTTCTAATCTTTTACTTGGGCACCTTGGATTAGAGATGCCTTTGAACATGTTAAAATGTAGGCCAAACACTTGTCCATACAAAATGACAACAATGAGAAATCTAAATGGTTATGAAAAACCAAAATTGAAATCGTTATGGATCCCCATAACAAGATTATCTTATTTCAAGATGGATGTTTGCATCATTATTGCAATGGCCTTGTGCTTAATTTTGTCATGCACTTGGCATTAGGTATCTCAAGTAGATGCTTTGTTGACCTTCCATCCATGCTACAAATTGCATCATTACTATTTCCAAGAGACATATTTTACTTTTGTCTATAGATAAAAACTTGATGTGCTTTATTATATTTATCCTAATCAATTAAACTTTTCCACTATTCACAATAGTTCAATATGTATTTTTCCTAGGAATTATCGTGTTTTGTTAACTCTATTGAGGTTATTCCATATATTAACTATTTTTCCTTACTTTTGTGCTTCTTTGAATTTTCCTTACATTTGCATTATTCTATATATTAACCATTGCATGGCTATTGAAATGTCTTTGGCCTAACTGAAAGCTTCTATTAAATAGGCATATTGGGTTAGATATGGTGTACCTCTATAATTATGCCACATCATACCATTATAAAACATTGGCACTATAATGTTTTTATGAGGGAGATTTGTTTCTATTATGAGTGTCATTAGTTTTTGTATTAGAAGTGAGTTGGATTAATATAAATGAACAAAGACACTTTTCTAACTAGGTTTATATATTTAGATTATTATGCTTAGGGGTGTAAACGAGTCAAGTTATGCTCGTGGCGCATTATACTTGACCTCGAATCATGTAAGTTAAAGCTCAAACTCGAGCTCAGCACGAGAAGTTGGTGTCCAAGCTCGAGCTTGAATGGGAAGCTCGAGCTAGGATTGAATTTGAGATTGATTTTGAGCATGGCCTTAAATAACCTAAATATGCTTCACATCACAAAATTTTGAAGTTAAAAAAACATACAAATCGAAGAACAAATAGTAGTTATGGCGACAAGTAGGGAGAAAGGGTACATCCAATAAGAGAGGCTCTCAATTTTCGCATCAGGAAGGGAGGGATTGTATCAAGCGGTGAAAGCTTCGAATTCTGTCCTCTCCAATACCCTTGCAGTCGGTCATCTCAATTTCACACTAGGAAATCAGATGAAAAAGAAGAGTAGGTCGAGTGGCGAAAGATTCGAATCAAAGACAAAAATCCTTTTCACATTTTAGTGTTAAATACCTCTTACTTGGATTGGACGGTGGATCGAACTTCTTGGCTTGGAAAACCGGATGGGCGGACCAAAAACCAGCCTGCTCGATGAGCTATTATGTTAAACTAGTTAAAAATTGAACTCGAGCTTGTTTATTTAACAAGCTTTAAGTTTGCCTCCAGCTTGAGCTTGTTGCTCGACAAACTGAGCTTAGTGCTAATAAACGTGTCGAGCTCGAGTTGACTCGCAAGGCAAGTCTGCTTGTTATGTGTGAAAAATATAGAAAGAATAAATCAAGGAATGATTATATTAAAAGATTAATTGTAGTGATTTCTATTGAAGTATTATTGAGTATAAATTTTGGTGTTATTATTATGATATTAAATGCTACGTTTGATGATGTGCATATAAAATTAATTATTAACGAATTAGAAAGAAGAAGGGGTAGACCTAAGGTAACATGCATAAAAGTTGCTTTAAATGAGGATTACCCGGCTCTTAATAGTTGGGACAAGACTAATGATGATGAGGACGGTGCTTCTTAGTTTTGAAGTGATCTTTTGGTCTGGTAATGTAGAATAAAGTTTTAGTAAAGTTGTCAATGGATTTCAACAAAGAATACACGGCTTGAAATTCTTATATTGTGTATTTTGTCACGTAGTTGGTAATAATTCCAAGTTTGTTTTATGAAATGCACTTCCGACACTCTATTCTTTTCTCTTTTGGACATAGTGGTGGAAAGGATGTGGTTAAAGACTGATTTTGTGAAATTACGTTGAACAGGTGCCATTCAACCAAAATAGGGTCGGCCAAGCGCAATGTTTGGGTTGGGTTGTCTCCATTGTAATCTTGAGGTCAGAAAGTTCAAACCATAAAATAACCTTTTTGTTGTACAGGGCTAATCTTGCATAGGGGTGTAAACGAGTTGAGTCGAGTTTTGACTTAATCGAGCTAAGCTTGTTTAAATCTTGTTTAGCGAGCTCAATTTCCTAGCTCGAGCTCGACTCGATTTAAAGAAAGTCAAGCTCGAGCTCGTTTAAAAAACTCGATAAATTATTGAACTGATAACGTGATACACGATAATTGCAGTTCGCCGTTATGTAAACGAGCCTGCTCGATAAGTTATTGAGCCGAGTCAAATTAGGATCGAACTCGAGATCAAAAATTTTTCGAGCTTGTGGCTCGTTAAGTTTGGCTCGCGAGCTCGAGTAAGCTCACGAGCCGGCTTGACTCACTTATACCCCTAATCTTGCATATGCATCAACCCATTCTTAGACCACCAAATTGACACAAAGCCTTGTGCTGGATTCTAGGATGCTTTGCATTGAGCATCTTATGTAATTGTATCCTGATTCTTATTTGGATAGCTCCTTTAGTTCTTATAACATATGCATACTTATATGTGCAGCAACTTGTTTTCTTTGTGTGATTTACCCATCTAATTATGCATTTCCCAGAGCTACATTTTTCTTTCTACAACAATTTCCATCAGCAATACCAGGGATTCTCTGTTGATTTTGGTAGTGTAACAAAAAAAAAATGATGGAATGCTATGTTTGTTTTAATAATGTATAAGAAGAAAACTGGGCATTTTTGTTTGGTGCTTTAAACTGTTCATCATATGGTTTGGAACACTGAAGAGGCTTACAAAGACTGAGGTATTGCACCATTGCCAGACTGGCATTTGTGGTTAACCTTTTTTTTATTTTTAATTTAACATCAAAAATTGACTAGATCATCATTTTGTAGGGGCAAGGACATTCTCATGCATTTGACTGTCCAGAGCTGGCTATAGTTGCTCATGAAGTAGGTGGGGTTAAAAGATGGATGCTCCAGTGCCAAGCGTATGTGCAACCATTGGTTGGTAACATTGGTGCTTTGTCCAAGGAGCTCATAAAAGTATGCTTATTTGACACACAATGTCTATGCTTATTTGGCTAAGATACTGAGATAAAGCTTCTATTGTTTGTCAGATCAAGGAATTTCTTCATAAAGCATTGTCAATATATAGCAGTTTGAATGAATCTAGGACAAAAACATTCTGCGTCTATTGCCCCGATGATTATGAAAGTGATCGTGCTTATCAATGCATGATCTGTGAGGACTGGTAAGGTACTTTTTCTTTTTTACTATACATGGCATTGCTCAAAGTGCTGTCTTAGATTATTTTTTTCAGCACATGTTAAATTTTATGGAAGTTCTTCTTGAGCCTAGGAGAGATTCCCCATAAGATGGCTCAACTTACTTGAAGGATTGGTTTGAGCATCAGACACTTCTTTGCAGGAAAAACACTCTCGAAGCAGGTTGACATTCTTCTTGGATGTTTGTGTATAGGAGCCTGATAAATCGACACATACATGGCAGCTTCACTTTCAAGACACGAAGCACTTTTGCATGCAACAATTTCACACCATTTGTAGGAAACCTCTTTCTTGCACTGACTGAAATTCTACAATGTGCTTTGATCAGAGATGCTCCAAACTATATGTGGATCGATCACCTTGCACTTCAATCTAAGGCATTCATTTTAACACACTTGATTTGATAAATATCTCATCGTTTTGGCTTTAGCTAGAAGTCAAAAAGTCAACATTGGAATGCAAGTGCACTATCATTACACATGGTACATCATGCTTTATTCTCGCCACACCCATAGGTGTCATAAATGGGAAGATTTTGGAGCGCCATTTTTGAGCAAATCAAAGGTTTCTAGCAGATGATTGAATTGACGAACTAGCCCTTTAAGGATGAGTGCAGATTATGGAAGAGAGTCAAGTTGAGGTCCTTCAATTCTAATGACCTTGATTAAGGTTGATAATAAGCCTTAAGAGGCTTCTTTTTTTTTCCCACCAATGGTAATTGAGATCACCCTTTATGGAATAAGAATGATGTTGACCTGCTTTGCCAGTGTTACTGAGATTAACCAATTTGGACCCTTTAGCCTTATAGAAGGCAAATCATGGATAGAATATCTTTGATATAACAAGCTCCACTAGTACTTGCTTGAATAAAATTCACAACTAGGGGTCCATCTACCTTATATGATGCAAGCTTGAAAACTTGAGCTTATTGATCTGGTTTTGCGTCTAGCTCAGTCCTCGGGCATATTGAACTTGGTGTTAAGTGCAATTATTTCAACTTTCTAAGCTTTTGAACCTTAAATTTCATTTA
Organism: Cymbidium sinense; assembly: GCA_021442155.1. Lineage (NCBI taxonomy): Eukaryota > Viridiplantae > Streptophyta > Magnoliopsida > Asparagales > Orchidaceae > Cymbidium > Cymbidium sinense. The sequence goes on from CM038222.1 coordinate 150,971,642, forward strand.
TAACCTTATCCCTAGTTTTTTGTTGGATTTTCCTATGTTATCCTTGGCTTGGTCTTTTGCGCTTGTTGAATCAGGATGCCATTTAACCTGACTATTGGAGTTTAATGATTCTATATGAACATTAGTCGAAACCATTTGTCAAGGGCATATGTTATTCACCTTTCCTTTTGATGAGTTGGTAGGTCCACTTCCATACATTTTTAGTAATGAAGGGACCTTCCAAATTTAGCGTAAATCTGTCACCAGCTTGGTTTGCACTTATTCCTCCAAGTATAAGAATTAGTTTTGCTACTTTGGAATCCTTAATACAAATCACGTGATAAGGCCGTTTTATCTTTCTAGGTTTTTAGTTTTTGTTAGGTTTGGAGTTGAGTTTCAACTATGGCATGTAGCTCCTCTCGTCGCATACTAATATTTTCTTCTTATGTAAGGCATGTTAGATGGAGATTTAGTGTTAACCTGAAGAGATAGCATTACCTTGGCTCCAAGAATGCATAAGTTTGGAGTTATTTGAGTTGATGTTTTGTGAACCATGTATGTGCCTTGAGAGCCCTTATGATTTTTCTTTTTCTTCTCTCATACTTCTAATGTGACTTTATATGCTAGCTGGTTAAAGTCTAGCTGAACATTTTAGCTAAGTCATTAGCTTTACAGTTATGTTTGTGGTGTCAATCAATCTTATGTCATTCAACAAAGTAAAAAAAAAATATTGGAGCTTTTGAATGTATCATGCTTATTTGATTTGATATGATGTGACACTCCAAATCTTTAGACAAGGTGATCTTAAAAGAACTTCATTACATTTTTTTCGACTTGATGTTTTTAATGGGAATTCTTTTGGTGTATATTAGTTAATGTAAGTGAGAATGTATTAATGCCTTTAGGAGAATGTAGGGTTAATATCACTCTTTGACTCTTGTTGAAGGACAATATTGTATGATGTTGCATGTTAGAAAATTTATGCAAATTTTTATATTTATTTGGCAATATTAGCACTTTTATTATAGTCAACCCAATTTTCCCATTCTAGCTATTATTGTTCTGCCATGTTACTCCTATCTTCTATTTGGGCTAGATCTCATCATGAACCATTGTCATAATTGCCATAGTTTTGACATATTCTAGAAACTGATTCATATTTGGTTGAAAGGTCTATGAGATAGTGCGCTACTAACAAAGGAATAATATCTGCTCTTTTAGCAAACAACATTCATCAAAGTAGGTCTTTTTTTGTATAACTAAAACTTCTTGGTTTCTCAGTTGTATCGACTTTCTCCATTGGGTTTGCAATGTTAAGTGGTGGTTTTTGCAAACTTCTTCTCTTTTGAATTATTATGTATAGCCTTTTGTTTTGCTATTAGCATGATTAGCTAAACCCATGACTATATTGGGCTGAAAAGCCTAATGAATTATGATAAGCAACTTAATGGTACTATCATATAAACATAATGTGTCCTTACAGTGTTGGGAATTGCATTTTGTTGACTGTGCATGGCATGCCTTGAAAGTTGAAAACCAAATACTTTGATTTTTCACTTAAGAATACTTACCTACCATATGTCACGAGTTGTAGAGCCACCTTAAGCGACACAAGTGTTAGTCACCAAAGAAAACCCAGGAACGCTTTAGTGTGATGGTGTGTTCCCGTGAATGATAGCATGTCCCTACACAAAGATCTCTTGAATGAGGAATGCGGTTCACTATTATATCACAGGTCGTGTTTTTGTACTGACAAGTCATGCACGACACATCAAGCCATCAAAAATTAAAACATCCGTATGTGCTCTAGTCTATATGCTAGAATATTTGAGTATAAGATCTAAAAATGTCATACAGGCAACTATAAATATTTTGAAAAATGCAAACTCTATTTTTTCAAAATTAAATTCAAACATAGTGTGAAGTCTTTTGTAATTTTCATTTTATTAGTCTAATTCTTCTCCTCACAATGAGTTGTTGAGACTAACTAGAAGTCAAATATTTATCCTATAAAACTTATATATTATTTTTATGTTTGCATACAACCTTCAAGGCATTTTACTTAGAAAATATATTTAAAAAATGAAACTCTTGATGTTGTCTTGTAAACACAATAGTGAGTTCTCCAGTAAATATGATCCTTATATGAAAAAATATTGTAGGCAAGGGTGATAATGCAATGATTGTTCAAAATTAACAGGTGATATTAGTTATGAACTTGATCTTTTGTAATGAAGAGTGCATAGTTGACACAGTTTGATCAATCAGATTCAATAGTTCAAACACCCTGACGATAATCGTGTTGATTGAAAATTTTAATTGATGGAATTATTATAATCAAAATGTTCTAATTCCAAATGTAAATCATCTCAAGCTCAACTTTGATAAAATATAAAAATTTCAAGGATATTACATGATATAAAATTATTCTAGTAAAATTTGATGCAGTTTGTCAGATGTGATAAATTTAAGTTTAACCTTAGTCTCAAAGAGCCAATGTCATATTAATTGTTCTCGTATGATTACTCTTAATTAATCTCACATCAGCAAGGACATAACACATGTTCTCTTTTAATGTGACTTTGTCATACAATTGCCATAAAAATGGCAGTTATGATCAGGCAATTCGTTGTGTGATCTTGTCGACAACAATCATTCAGTCATGTTGGGTAATTCCACCCACAGTCCTTTTTAACTTAAAGATGAAATTTTTTTCAAATTTAAAATTTTTTTGCTGCTACTATGCGCTAAGCTTTTAGTGTTTAAACGACTTGCTTTAATTGAAAGTTTTCTTTCATCATCAAGAGGTATAATTAGCCACAGGGGCTTCCGCCTATGAGAAACCTCGAAACAGAGGTCTAAGTTTTCATGAAATGAGAGCAAAATCTTTGGGTTAACTCTTATGTATAATCAAATTTGTTTTCTAAATGTTTGACTTAGAAACAAGTAGAACTCTCTTATGAGACCTGAGAGAGAGTTGGGTATAAATTTCAGATCCCCAAGGTAGATTTTAAAATTTTCCAGTCAAGCACCGACTTCTAGTAGTGGCATGAAAAATGTGTATACATTTCGTCTGTTGGTGCCATCTTGATATTCTTCTTACCCAATTTAACTTTCATAAGCAAGATATGTGAAAACATTGTCTACTATGAGTTCAGTAGCAAGTGGAGGAACAAATTTGTCTTTTTCATTGTTTGGACAATATTTATGATTTTTTTATATAAAGTTTCTTTTTAAATGATGCTAACTTCAAGGAGTTTCAGGTATAAGTGATCCCCTTTTTAATCTCTAGTTCAATTGCCTCATATATTGTTTGACATGTGCCATCTTTATCTTGATGATATGCTTTTTTATTACTATTTGAAGGTGTCATCTCTATTGTGCTTGTTCATAATTCTATGTATTGTTTCGTTCCTCAACTATTATTTTTGTTCGTGTTGATAAATGTTTGGCCTAATTATTTATGCTTTTTGGAGCCATTTTTAAAGCTTGATAAGTTCTATAGAACATCTATTGTATCTAATTTGATTGACTTTGTCATTTTTTATGATTCCTTGTTTGTTTCCTCTTTAGGGGAATAAGGGTTTAATATAGTTGAGGATTCTTATAGTGAATTTTTTTGTACTCCTTAAGGATTTTGTGAAAGAGTCTTATTTTAAAGCTTTTGAAAATATAGCTTCTTATTTTTTTTCTTATTCAAGAGAGAATGTACTTCCAAATGAAACATTTTTAAGTAGGAGAGGAGGTTAGGGGCATCATCATAGCTATCATCTCTTTGATGCCAATGTCATATTTAAGTTTGTATACATTGTAATTGATTCTTCATATTTACGAAGATATTCATCAGTCATTATGCTTTGGCATTAGTGGCACATAAAAGCTCTTCAATTCATCTTTGTTGTTAACTGGAGGTTGAAACAATGCGTTCAGGTGATGAGAGGTATTGCAATGACTAATAAAGCGCACGGGATCTGAATTTTTTTTTACTTGAGACATTTTTTTATTAGTTGATTGGAGTAAAACTTTATGCTACAGTTAGACTCTTTGATGTAGGATCACTAATATACTAACTACTTTTGAAACCTAGGCTGATGGAGAAGACCCAACTAAGGATTTATAGCCAAAGGTATTTTTTCCCTAGATTTGTAGAGGTGTTGTGGCTCCCGTTACTCTATGTTCCTTATGTTGAGCGCAAGATCATGTTTAAATTATCTGCTATGGACTTAAAGGAGACATGACAACCACTACTATCTTGTTCTCATGACAGACCTTTATCATTTTTCCTCTTTGGGCATCAAATTATACCATTAGGAATTCACCATGATTTATGTTCTAATATCAAATTGACATTGGACCACTTAATGAATCAACTACTAAGTGAATAGGTCAAATTGACTTAGGGCTAGGCCCTTAAAACCTGTTCTAATAAATTGTGGCTATTTTAGATAATCTCCAATTAACTGATTTGAGCTGAATTCATCAGATTGAATAATGATTTTTGATGGTGTACCTTGGATGTTGCCATGGTGATTGAGTAGCTGTAGGAATGAAGGTTGTGATTATTCATGGAACATAGAGGCTACAGTGGGAGCTCAGAGAGTAGAGAAGCTTGTTATTGTTAAATGAGTTTTAAGAAAAAAAATTGTTCTTGGATGAAAAGTTGGAAGGATTCTGTATCTGAAGGTTGCTGCTCGATGGTTCATGTCAATGATGGCTCACAACAACGAAGGTTGTTTGAATGGAGAAAGGTTGGTAGCGTATTCACTCCAATGAAGATTATGATTTTGAATGGATGAAGAGGTGAATCTTTCGGGGACATAATAATAAGTCTGTAATTTATGTGCTAGGACAAGATCTCTAATACCATGTAGAAAATAGAATAATAGAAAATTGATTCTTTTTTATTCATTTAAAGTAATAGGTTATTAGGTATATGCAAGTATCAAATATATAGAAAAAAGGAAGTTAGTTTACAGCAAATAGAAAACACTTTATAACCCTTGATAAAATTATATTTGAGGATAAATAATTTTCAATGTGATGTATGCAATCACATTTGAATTCAGAACTTTCTATAGTATTTTCTTACTTGTTAGATTTCGTGAACTTCTAAATGTAGTTTTCATGGTCCTAAGCTTCCTTTTGTAGCAAATTTGACTTCCAATATGTATCAATAAAGTATTTGACGAATTAGCCCTGTTAATTTGTTCGATAAAAGTTTACATTAGAAGTATTGAAGGAATCAATTTTATTATGTGTTGAAGATTTTACTTTCAACGGGAGGCTAGTAATTCAGATGTTATTTGAATGTGACAATGGTCTCAAAACGAGAATATGCAACTATTGTTGGTTTGAGGAGGAAATCCAACAAGCTTTCTTGTCAGTTCACTATGAGTACGAAGAAGTTAACAGACATTGGGCTTATTCTTGAAAATAAATATTGATGTGAAAATATTGAAAATACCTTAGATTTCTTTTTTTAGTTTTTAAAACACAAATTGAATTGTTTTTAAAAATAAAAAAATAAAAAAAATGTAAAAACATATATGTGTATGTATATATATATATATATATATATATATATATATATATAATTTTAGCTATAAGCAAAAAAAAAAAAAAAGTTCTGAACAGGAATCGTGTATTGTTTGTTTTGTTGTAACTGAGACTAATTATTTACAAAGGCATAACATGTCTGTTCTTTTTAATAACATGTTTCCAAAATAAGCATCAAAATTTCATATTGCATTGTTCTTCTGTTGATAGGATCTTCCTTCTTTTTAATTTTGTCCACATGTTGTTGATAGGGCTATTTATGGTGTTCCACTTGACATGTCCAAACACATGTTTTCCTCATTCATATTCCAAAACGTTTACTTTTATTTATTAATTCAGCTTGAGTTCCTCCGAGTTATGTGAACATTTAGTTTATATTTATGGGAAGGTACCATTTCTCATGCGTGGACTCATCACAAGCTCTTGAATGCATGAAAGATGACAACATCTGCCCATTTTGCATTTGCATAAAAAATGGAGGTGTTCAGAATGGAGCGAAAGAATTGGTAGGCAGTGCCTATCAAATTATAAGTTATGTTGAACATAATTGTTTTTTTTACTCATCTGATATTCAATTTATTTGTTTCAGATTTGTCAAGGGAATCGTCCTGAATTAAATTCATTTGCAAAGCTCGTTTCTAATGCACAGGGCTTCTATCCTGGGTATAGCATTTTTTATTTTTTTTTACTTCTATATGTGTGCATATGTTGTATTATTTGCAGATCAGTAGTAACAATAAGCTGTGTACAACTCTATATCTGCAATCGAATGGGCTCATCTTTTGTTTTCATGCAACTTTGGGATTGAAAGATATTTCATGGGTTAGGGTAAGTGTATAGACTAATAGCCCCCAAAATACAATAACTTTGATTTGTTTAAATGAATTAAAAGGGAGAAATGAAAATGAATTGAAATGTAAGTAATAAAAGAATTGAAATGTAATATGTTTTCCTTATTTGCTTGGTTGATAAATTGAGTGTTTTTTTTTTCATTTTTGTTTAGTTGATGAGACAATTGATTTTTTGTGTTTTGTGAAAAAGGGATATGTAACTTGTAATATTTAGTCCCTTTTGTGTAGTTTTTTTAGAGTTACACATTTGATATATTTTAAATTTAATATAACAAAAGATTTAGTGATGTTGATTGCAAAAAAATCATAAACAAGCATTTAATATGGTCTTGGCATCTTAAAGGACCATCTTATATTGGTTACGTCTAAACTAATTTTTGTGTTCATATTGTGGTGAACATCACCAAGAGTGATAATGATTGAATGATTTCTACTTGACTATAAATCAAAATAATAATGTTTAGCTTAATTTTGATTTGGTTCAGGTTAACTCAATGTTGTAAAATGTTTGAAGTTGGAGGGTGGGATTGAACCTAGGAATTCTTCTGTGAGCTACAAAATACCTACTGAATGGACCAACATTTACTTTGCCATAGTATTTTAGGAAATATATTTATCATACAATGATTTTGAATGAGTTGAATTGAACATTGTGTTGGCCTCTTGGACTCAAAATATTTTTCAAGCTATGTACTTTGGTTCGAAGCTTGTGGTAAACCTATTTGAGTTATTTTTCAATTTGATTGAAAAATCGAGTCAGTTTTGAGTTTTAGATATTTTTGTCACCCTTAAACATCACATGGTATCTCAGTTCAGCTGTAATGCCTATGAATTTACTTGGATTTGGTATTTAACATAGATTGTCTCGTTATTGATGTTACTTAAAGGATAGGAAATCTTCTATGTGAAAAAGTTATCTAGATTTTTATGTCGAAGCTTTCACAAAACTATAACAAGAGGATATTAATGAGGCTTGATATTACTTTTTATAAATTTGGAGTTTGTTTGATTATGTTTAATAGGTTCCAGTGTTGGGATACAATAAAATCTAGGTTAGGACAGTTACAATAATGAATAAAGGATTTATAAAGCTGATGTGAATAGCCTAACGATGATGTTATAATGAAGATCAGACAAGCCATTAATAATATAAGTTCAAGCTTTCGAAAACTTGTTAATGGTTGGAATCTTTTGTTTATTGTTCTTTCTGGTTTGCTTTTTTACCGATCATGAGACAGGATGTGGTGGCAAAATATATGCATACTGCCCGTTTGGTGAAATAAAATGTACTTTCAAGTCAAGAGGATTGTTGAAGGTACCAGATGCTATTTCCTCTTTTTAGACTTCACCTAGATATGTTATACTCATATTTCGGATATCATATTTTAGAGCTTTGTGTCACCTCTAACACCCTGATTACCTGCTGAGATTCGGCACTGCAATCTTGTTTTGATAGGTTAAAAAAATATAAGCTTGTGCGTTTAAGCAGTCCCTTCGTCCTCCACCTCAAGGAGATAATCTTGTTCTGATCATATCTCGTTAAAGTTCCCAATTGATTATCAACTGATCCTGGTATTTTCTAGCCCTCGAACCTAGGGATAGTACCAATTCCTGTTACGGAGGAATTTATAATGCAAAGTGGATTATGCTTCTACCTTGCAGATTTTAAATACATCTTTTTAATACCGAAGTTCATCTTAATGTCTATATCTCAAGTTTGAGTCAGGGATATCGACACAGAAGAAATCACATAAACAAGTCTTTGAGTTGCTTTCTATTGAATTTGATTACTGCTTGTTCAGTTAATCCTTTAAATGAATTTGATCAAGTGATTTGTTATTGGGAAAAGAACAGTCTGAAGTTACCTCTATATAGATTTGGTAAACATTTCAATATTTATATCACATGTTATGAGTGTGCTTGTGTGTAAATTGGAGGATATTACTCTGGTTCTCCGTAAAAATAGTTTTGGCCTTTCATTGAAACAAGTATCTTATCAATATTGTTGGTGTACATACAAATAAGAAATGTATTGTGAATAAAAATGGTTGGATTTTTATATTTCAATTCCAAGTATAGTTTAAATGGGACTTTGAAAATCTCTACACTCATTGATCATCCTGTTTGAATTGCACTAATTTGGAGGCCATTATATTTTTGTGATGTGACATAAAACTCTTATTCATGGAGAATAGTTTATTCTCCTTAAATTATATCCATGTCTAAAATAATGTCCCTTGTACACATTGCTATGGACTATGTCGACTTGGCTTAGAATTATCAATGGATCTTGGATAGTAAAATTTTCATTTTCATATTTTCCTTAATCTCAATACAATTTCAAATCTAACTAAAGTAAAAGAGCCATAAATTTACTCTTTAGCCAATGTAATAAATGCCTATCTCTCGCAGTACCATATTGATGGTAAATGGACTCTCTTCTTTCACTCAATTTAAATTTAAACTTTATCTTGAAAATGTTAGGTCAAAAGCATAATTAAGTTACCAATAGTCAATGAGTTCTCATATCTCTAAACTATAGTAACATAATGAAAAAGAAACAATATGCATGCCAGTTAAACATAACAAATTAGTATATGATCAAATGACAGTTTATATTTAATTATGATTCTTTAAGAAGGGTTAATACATTCTATCGTACCTTACATTAGTTTTTCTTATTTATATCATTTACATTCGTCACAAGAGCCGCCGTTTAAAATTATATTATTTAAGACACTTCGATATTAATAACAGTTTTCATATACGTGCACGGATATCTTTTTTATACTCAGTTAGTATCATAAAGGGGTGAAATTTCATCGGTCAATATGCACATACAAGTATTCTATATAATTCAACATAATCATATTCAACAATTTTCTATTACATAATGCATAAATTTAAGAAAATTTAACATATTAAATGTTTTTCGGCATTCATTTCAATATGATTACTTTCAAAAGAATTGATAAATCAGGATAAAATCATGCATTTTAATTTAAACAATATCTACCAGTTTTTATGCAATTGGTTTAGAAGAAATAAAAATGCTACCATAATTTAGAAGTAAAAATACTCACATTAAAATTAGAAGACATGATCTTCAACCTCCCTACTTAGATTTTGTCTTTCTAAGCATGACATTGATGAAATAAATAAAGATATATCATTTGATCAATACAGCTTGTAAAAAAAAAAATGATTTCTTTAAACCAAATTAATCTATCTTTTATTTAGCTATATTAATTATCATCATATCTTAAATCATTTAATTATCTAATAATCTTATTAATAAAATTTATGTTAAATTATTTTAATTAACTTTATCATTAAATAAAATTCTCTCTTTTCATTTCACTATATAATTAAGGTTAATTATCATCATATATTAAAATTTATGAAAATAAACAAGTTTGTTTCTACTTAATTACAACTCTATTATTTTTATCTTCAGATTTTTTTCAATATTTTACATCTATATTTAATTATGATGATTATTTACTTGTGAAAATTCATATATTTAGATCTTTACATCATTTTAGATATGAAGTAAACATTTAAAATAAATCAAAAATAGAAATATACATCTTATTCTAGCAAAAATAAAGAGGAACAAAACCCTAAATATTAATGCCATACTTAACATAGTTCTTTCCTATCGAGATCATTGCAGATCACTCACGAATGCTAGGGATTTGATTCGACAGATAAACGTTCCTTCTAACTCGGTTCGTCACACCTGAGCCCTACACGACCAGCCAATCTCCCATGCAACTCTGCTTGCACGTTTGCCTAACTCCGATGTTACTGTCATCTCCACCAATGCTCGATTTGGCCCTTGTCTCCCTTCTCCATCTAGCTTGCTTTTGTTCGCATGAGGTCCACTCCCTATTTTCGTCTCCCATCTCGCCTTTGATAATTGACAGGAATGTCCCCATCTTATACAAAAGTCAAGACACCAAGTTGTTACTTTTGAAAGAAAGCAACCACAAAGTTGCTACCAACTTTTTTTAGTTTTTTTGAAATATCGCTTTTGAAAATCGTTGTTAGAAAGTGAATTGTCAAGAAAAATTGTTTGAATTTTTCATATATTTTCAAGTTATTTTACAACTACTTTTCAAAACTATAAATCTTAATACTCTAAACGTTAAGTCGGTTCAACTATCCCCATTTTTCATATGGGTTATCACAGATTATTGGTTTTGTTTGGAAAAAAAATGGTTTCTTATGTTCATTCTTTTATAAATTCTTGACTGTATTTTTGTTTTTTAGCTTATAAGGTTTTTCTTCTCGATCTTTACATTTTGCCTTTTTCCTGCAATTGCATTAATTGTTTAGAGGCACTATAGATGGTTACTTGTGTTTGGAGTCTCTGAATCATTAGCATGTTGCACGGGTTGCGTAAAAAAAAGATTACTCGCATCTATCTTTTATATCCCATTGGCTGATCGGTGCTATGCTTTCTTACTTTATGATGTTGCGTGTGCCAGAGAGTTTCAGGTTCTTGATTCTAAAATTTATTTCATATTATTCTTAAATGCATTTCATATTATTCTAAGGATTTGATGCTAAGTATCTTAGAATCGTTGACGTCTTGTATTTCCGTGAAATGTCACATACCATGGCTTAGTTTCAGCTTGCTAGATTTTGAAATGTTGTTAATTCTGCAGCTTTTTTAATTTGTTTTATTGTAATTTCCATTCAACTTAATTTTTGTAACTAATTGTCTTACAGAATTGAAGAGGTTACGTTGGCGCAAGAAATTGTTGAGCTTGCCGAGGAGTGCCAGTCCAATTTATCTCGAGTGGTAGATCACGCAAAAACTCATTGTAAGGATTTCAATGCCATCTCTGAAACGCTTCTTTGTGCTTTGAAGGTAATTGTTCTTACTGAACATGGCATGCGTGCATAATTTTATTTTTTGTACTATTTATTTATTTTATTATGGCTCTGTTCTGGTCTCCATAATCAACTGTGGTATAAATATTCATCTTTTCATCTCTAAGTTGTGACTTTTTTCACAGGCAACTGCAATAGCTGGATTATATGATCATGATGGTTGTCGCAACCTTCAAACTGCCTTCTCCATACATGCATGGAAAGTCAGAGTTAAGACGTTACTGAGTGGAGCAAAAAAAACAACCATTGAGCATATTCATGATATAGAAAAAGAGGTACAAGCTTTAAGCTGCTTGGACTCTTTACATGCTTCTTAACTATGTTCCTGCAAAAGATCGCCATTTTCTATCACAAAACTATCAGAAAACAATTTCAAATGTGTGGTTTTATTTCAATATTATTGCATAATAAATTCAACTTTGAGTGTTAGATATCGTGTAAGGCATTTATTAATAAACCTGTGGTTTCATTTATATGTTGTTGATTAATTTTTTATTGTAATGCCATGAAGTTGTCTGATTCCTTCCATTTAGTAGTTTTAGAAGTCATAGTTTTTGTAGAAATGCGTACTGTACATCACAAATCAGAAAATTATGATTGTTATAAAATGACGTTTGCTAATACTGTTATTGCAGGGCCTAGAGATGGGAATACCACATCAAGATCATTTCATGTTGGAAATAGCAGAATTAAAACAGACTTGCTTGCAATGGTTAGATACGGCAAAGAAGGTTATAAAGCATGACTTTATCTTTATATGGCAGTGGTGTAAACAATCTGAATGTGTTTGGTTGATGATTTTAAAATCTTTGCAATTCTTGAAATCATGTAAGCTAGTAGTTTTAAAGATGCTAATGAGAATGGATGGTTCTGATCTTGCATTTGAAGGTCTAACATCAAAGTCTAAGAAGATAGGAAATGTGATTCTCCTCCCAAGTATAGAAAAGTCAATACCTTCTCAACATCTTTTGGTAACTTTCTCTGAAAGATCCCAAACCTTCCATATTCATTCGTGTTCAACATGATCTTTCACTACGCACATCACCTTGTCAAACAATCTTGTTAAGTCATGCCATCAACATGATATTTTGAACCAAGAGGAGAATTCCAAGCATGGGCAAAAATGAACAAGCTTGCTAAGAGAAGCCCAACATCTTTTTGATAGCTATATTTCTCTGACTGAGCTCAAACCTTCCATACTCCTCCCACGATCCTCTTCTGACAAACCACCTTTTGACAGTCTTGTAGGTCATGCCATCAACATGAGATTTTGAACCAAGATGAGGATTACACTCATTAAAAAAAGGACTTGCGAGACTGCTTTGAGAAGATTAATAAAAAAAATCAATTTTTTAATTCAGATGTAAGTTCAAAATGAGTAGTTGATGAAAGTGTTCTTGCTTTAAACCTTGACATGCTAATCACTTTTAGAAGAATGGTTCCTGTGTGTACATTATACCCATGTTTGACAATTTATGTTAGGTTATCTCGAGCACTATAAACCTTTACTGAAACCATTAAAACAATTATAGTTCTAAAAATCACTCAAGCAGCTCTTGAAGATGTAAGATGAAGAATTGCAGTGTTAATGGAAATGATAGCCTTAAAATTAAATGATATGTTGGATATAATTGAATTGCAAAGTGAAAGAAACTAGTTTATTATAAATGGGTTTTTATTATTAAATATAAATCATATAATAATAAAAAGGTTCAAATCTTAGTTGCTAAATGCTTCACTCAAAATTTTGGATTAGATTGCATTGATACATTTGCAAAAAACATAAGGTTAAATTAAACACCCTAACGGCCTTACTATTTTTGAAAACCAATGTTTACTAAGGATTATACTAACTGGATGTTAAGAATACTTCTCTTAATGGTCAATCTGATGAAAATGTATGCATTGATTTGCCCCATAGTTTTGAAGAGCATGAAAATTGAAGAAGTCCCTCTATGGATTAAAGCAATTACATAGTTTGGTTTAAACACTTCATAGAGATCATAAGGAGTTATTGGATACATTCAAGGACAAATTAATCAACCCTTATTCTTCAAACATGAATTTTATAAAATCATTATTATTGAATAAGTTGATGACATTATTCTTCTTGGTGATGACATTAAAGAAACAAAACAATTGAAAAAAAAAAACTTGTAGAAATAGATTTGAAATTATTTGAAATTAGAGATCAAGGACAACTTAAGTATGTTCTAGAAATGAAAGTAGCTAAAATCAAGAAAGGTATTCTAGCTTCTCAGTAGAAATTCAATCTCAATCTATTAAATGAAGCATATATGCTTATATAAGTTAGAACACATTAACTTAAAGTATAAGATGGTGGATGATAGAGCTCCTAAAGGAAATATAGGTGATCATTTTTTAAAATTGCACAATATGAGCTTGCCATGAGGCATGCCTCAATGCAATTGTAGTGAAAACCACATTGAATTACCCAGCTCATGTGGTTTAAATGAGGCATATGCCTTAACATTTTGTGAGGTGTGCATAGCCCTTATTCTATTGAGGTCTTTCTTACATACTTTAAGGGATTTTTTTAAATTTTAAATAATGTTACACAAGTAGTGTCCTCCTCATGATTCACACATGTAGTCCCCATGCACATGCATGAAACCCCCTCTCATACTTCGTTGGCCTTTCCTTAGGTTGATGTTGCTTCAGCCATCCCTAGTGCATCCACCACAACCTCTTGCTTTCATGTAGCCTCATCGCCGCAATCTCCTCCTCATAAAATACCAAGTTTTCTTATTCCACAATGATCTTTACGTTTGACCAAATTTTTTCTCTATCCAGTGACAATTTCTAAAGCTTAATTTTTTACCTTGCATAAATATAATCACTTTACATGATTTAGTTAAGGTTTTTATTTCTTTTATTATTTGCATATTTTCATATCTATTTTAATAAAAAATTTCAATATATGGTTTTGTAAGAAATGGTTAGAGACGAGAAATTCACAGTAGGTTGTAGAAAGGATCTAACGTAGAGACATAGTGTGCAAGTTAACATGGGAGAAAATATGACATACTTAGTTGAAGAGTAGTTACTGTGTGAAGGTAGTTAAATGGGATGTTACAAGGATGAAGGTACATCTATCTTGCTTGCACAAAGTGCTAGAAACATTGAAAGATGGAATCTGATTTTATATGAACAAGTTGACGATGCTAAAGCATCTTATATAGCAATACTTTGATGATATAGTTGATTTTGATGCTCATTAATAGAGTGAGCGTATTAGTTGTGATTCATCATTTTTTGGCACTAAAGTCTAATGTGGAGGTGCACGAGGTCCCATGAATTTCTATATAGTAAATGTAGTGGATGATAAGGGTCATGGAGAGGGGATAGTTACATCTCAAAAGATGTCTCCAAAGCATGTTAGATGGGCATGTTGACCTGCATGGCTATTGAGAGATTTTTCATGAGAATACCACCATTCAATCTGACAACCTCTGCTTATTTCAAATATGATTCATTCTGTTATGTGCTTATTGACACCATTTTTGAATGCTAAGGTGCACAAATGTAATAAAAGGAACTAAGATCAATTAGGACCTAAAATTGGGGAAGAATTGAAATGGTCAACTGTTACTAAGTATTGAATGTTACAGCTGGAAGGGGAAACTGCACCAGAAAGTTAGGGACAATAGTAGGTTTGTAGGATGGTGGTTGGAAGATTGTTGGATAATGACAATAAAAGCTTCGGATGGAAAATTGATTATTTGCTTTTTCTCGGTGAAGATAGAAGCACACCACTTGAAAAAGGAGAGGATACAACACTCTAAATAAGGGAAAACTCAGAAAACTGAAATAACATAAAACTCAAAACTGATAATATCTACGACAATCTAATACAACATATTTATATTATGATTTTCAAACAAATCCTAATAATAATCTAGATTAGGTAAGTAATTTCCTAATGGGTTGGTAGACCCATTGGGGGCGGCTAAAACTGAATTAGCCAAGACATGCTGTTTCAATTGGGATCGACTCTAGTACAATAGATTGGTTTGACTCCCTTTGACATCTTGTGTCATTTTTCTCAAGTGAGAAGACTATCGCCTTCATCATTTGAAGGTATTGGATTCTTATAGTAAGGCTGCAACTCAGCAATATTGATTGTGGCATCAATATTATAATCACTTGGCAAATCAATCTTGTGTATATTTTATTGATCTAAATAATTTTGATTAGACTATCAACTTTAGGTCAGAGCTTTCCAAATGAGCTAGTATGGAACTTCTCTTTCTTTAACATAGTGCATACCGAATCACCTTATTTGAGAATTAAGACCTTCACTTATTAGCCTCTTCTAATAGTTAATATTCTATTTGACAATCTCTCTCTCAATCTTCCCATGTAAGGTTTGGATCTCCTTGACTTAGCCAAACTTAATGGTTGGGAGGATAGGTAGTAACTCTACAGGTGTGAGACGATTCCACTCCTAAATTACCTTAAAAAGGCTATGACCTGTGGACTAACTAGTGGTCTATTGTAGGCAAACTCAATCTAATGAAGAATCAAATCTCATTGTGTAATGCCTTAACAGATTTCTCAAACTTCAGTTCATCACTTCAATCTATTCTTATATCTAATGTTTAATTGAGCTGGAGCTTTATACTCAACTTGCCTTATAGAGTTCTCTAGAAATAGCTTGAAAACTTTATATCCTTATTTGAAGTGATGGCCTTGGACACGCCATGAAATTGGACCATTTCCTTGGAGTGTAAACTAGCAATGTATGAGGCATCTATCATCTTGTGGCATGGTATAAAGCGTCTTTTTGGATAAACGATCAATTACCATCATGATAGAATTCTTGTTCACTACATCTGTGCTGATCCACAATCAAAATCCATGCTCACATTTACCCATTGTAGGTTTGAAATAGAAAGTGGAATATATAGACTTGTGTTATACCCTAAGATTTTGGCCATGTGATATACTTTGCATTGTCTGATGTCCCTCTTGATGTTCCACATCAGTTTGAAAATTTAAAAAAAAAATTTAATAAGAAAATAGTATTGTCTTTGCAAAAGTCCAATCCCTTCATTAACACTCTTGCAAAATGACCTTTTAAGAAAACACTTAAGAATGCGCAGCTTATTCTGAAAGAACATATATTCATCATTATTGTGATGTTACTCATGTGGCCTCTTCTAACAACGCCAAATTTTTTGAAAGTCCTTGTTAGTGGAATAGAGATCCTTCACCACCTCAAACCTTACTACCTTTGACCACATTGGCTCTTTGATTTGTGGTTAAGTACAAAATGAACGGTAAATAGAAACCACACTCATGATGCTTATCTACCTTATACTTTCCCTAATTATCAAGAAACCATATGGCTTCATGATCTATGTAAATAGTTAACAAGTAGATAATATCTCCAATGGATGAGGGATTTAACAATAACATAGAGCTCTATGTTGTCGGTAGAATATTTTTGGATTGAGTCATTCACTTCTCACTAAAATAGGCGACTGGAAGCCCATCTTAACTCAATACAACTCCAATGCCCTTGAGGCATCGTGTATTACCACAAACACTTAGTTGAAGTTTGGTAGGGCTAAGATAGGTGTTTGAGTAACTTGTTGTTTCAATACCTCAAGGCTAAGCTTAGACCTCATCTAACCATGAAAATTTAGTTTCCTTGAGAAGTTCAATTGGCGGTGTTGCTAAAGAATTAAATTTTCTAATGAATCTTCTGTAAAATGAGCTCAGCTCATAAAATTGACGAACTTGAGTGAAAGATTATGGGTTAAGCTAGTCACAATAGCTTCTATTTTGGCTAAATTCATCTTGATACTAGTTGTCGGCATGATGTGTCCTATAAAGTATGTCTGTGAAATCAGAAAGTGCCATTTTTTTGAGTAGCCATACAACTTTAATCGAAGAACTTCAAAAACTTACTATAGATATCCTAATTGATCCTCCACCGAACTGTTGTACACCAAAATATCATCAAAATACACGACCATAATTTTTTTGATAAATACTTGTAAATTTGATTCATCAGTCGCATGAAGGTCCTTGGGGTATTAGACAATCTAAGAGACATGATTGTTTACTCATATAATCTATCTCAAGTCTTGAATGTGATCTTCTACTCATTCTTGGGCCTCATTTTAATCTAATGGTAGTCACCGTGGAGATCAATTTTGGAAAAGATGGTGGCTCCATGCAACTAATTAAGCAAGTCTTCCAATCGTGAAATAGGAAAGCAATAATTTATGGTGATCTTATTTATGACTTTACTATCATTGCACATGCATCACGACCAATATTTTAAAAACTAGATTGGACCGGCTAGTTCAACCGGTTCAACCATGAATTGGCCATATGGCCAATATATTTTAAAAACTTTATATTCAAATACTTGGATTGAGCTAGTTCAACCAAAGAAATATTTTTTTATAAAATCGGCCAATTCAATTAATAATTATATTAACTTGTTTAAAATATTAAATAATTATATTTTAAAATTAAATTTAACAAATTATGTAATTTAAATATTTTTATAAGAAATTTTATACATTTTAAAATTATTATTATTATAATTATATTAAATTATTATATTTAAATATCAAACTTAACAAAGTATGTAATTTAAATATTTTATAAGAAATTTTGTAAATTTTAGAACTATTATTATTATTATAATGAGTGTGAACTAAATTAATTATAACATTTATAACAAGTCATATCTAATTATGTTACAAGCTCATGCTTTGGAGTTATACTTCTTAATATAAAGAGTGCAACAATGTCATCTTCATGTTGTGAGATTAAAAAAAGGTGAATATGCTGAAACCTATTAAGTTGGGCTTTAGGATTGAGGTATTTGAAATATATGAAATGAGCTTTGAAATATAAGTACATAAAAATAATATTTTAAATTTTAACTTTATATTTTTTTGATAAATAATATTTTATAATATAAAATATTGTTAAAAAATATAAAATTTATAATAATTTTTGTAAATATTTTATAAAATTTCTAAATACTTTTTATATTAGAAGCAAATAATCTGTTCTGAAGCAAATAATTTGTAGCACCTGCATTCCATGCATAAGCTTGATGTGGAGTCGCCAACCAAATACACCATTCAAAATAGCTAGATAAGAAACAACCAAAAAAATACAGGCACATAGGGAGATCAACAAGGCAGTAAACCTGAACCAAAGATGAGAGCCTAACAGGAACGAAATTCAGGAGAAATATCCACCTATTAAAAGTTAGATTACTGTAGTAATTATACACCATTTGATCCAAAAATGACCTCAACCCGCAGTGAAAAACATATAGCCCAGTCAGAGGGACTGAAGCTAACCAAGCAACAAACGACCTAACAAACAGCTATACAGAAAACCAATAGAAAGAATTAGCCTGCATAACAAAATAACCCATTAATCCATTCAACCGATAAGCAATACCACAACACAGAAAATGAAGCCAACCGGGTGATAGTAAACAACTCCAAAGCAGAAAACAGCCATAAAAAGATCCCATGAAAAAAACCGCCGAAGGCAGCCTTGCAAGACAGTCCGCAATAATCACATCAATAAAAGGAGAAAAAGCAATAGTAGTCATATTCAGCAAAGCACCTAAAAAAATCCTCCGGGTTGAGTAGGAACAAAACCTGAGATCCGGAGACAAGTAAGGGTCCAACATAGAGCTATCAACAAGGTAAAAGAACCCAACAAAAGTAGGGCAAATAGTAAACCAGATGAGGATTAGGGACCAAATACATCAAAACAGGATAACCAGCAAATGCAGCAAAAAAAATGAGAATGAAATAGAACAAATCAAAAGAAACATGAAGAAAGGACAGCAAACAATAAACACCAGCATATACATATTAACTTCTTAGATAAGGTATCCGGAGTTATCCAGATTAATCAATCCCCGCAATCGTTTAGGAAGACTGAAATGATCAAAAAGGGTGAGCTCATCTAGTCTAGCTCCAAGAATGGCAAGGTAACCCAGCTGTCCTAGAGAAACAGGCAAGCCCATAGAACAACCAACTTGAAAATGGGAAGCATCAAAAAAGTGATTGCAAAAAGATCCGGAAAGGACTCACCCAGGATTGGATAAGCAGGTCCCAATAGCCGCCATCTACAGCAGCCACCTTTACTAGCATAGTAGAGAAAGAAAAACAGAAAGTAGAAGGGATAACAACAGCAAACATCATAGAAATGAAGATTAGTCCAAACCAACCGATGATGAAAATGATAACTAATAGATCCCAAAGCTTAGGAAAAAGCTATATCTCCACAGGAAAAAGATTTATAAAAAGCTTAAAAATTTCTAACATAAGGCAATCTACTTTTATCAAGATTAACAAGCCCCCTTAAAAGAGAAGGAATATCATCATTAGAGAACAAATTCAAAGAGGAGGACTTGGCTCCCCAATTAGCAAGAAAATCAGCACAAGAATTACCTTCCCGATAAATTTGAGAAATTTGATAATCTAGGTTGGCAAGAAGCCTCCTAGTCTGGTTAAGTAAATAATACACTTCAGTATTTTCATGAGTTCTTGAATTTAATAATTGAAGAAGAAGGAGAGCATCAACTTCGAGCTAAATCTTCTGAAATCCTTTCTGTAAGTAGACAAAAATCTCATAATGCAGACCTTCAAGTTCAGCAAATAATACAGAACAAGGTTCTAAAGGAGCAGCAAAAGCAGAGATAACCTGACTACTATAATCTGTCAAAATCCCCCAACCATAAAAGTCATTAGAAATCAAGCCATCAGTATTAATCTTAATGACATGATAATTCGGCTTCATCCAGTATATAATTTTATAGTTAGGAGCAATACCACAAGAAGGAAGATTAATCCCAAAGTTCAAAGCCATATATTTGTATCCTTTGAAACTAAAGGAAATAAGAAGTTTAACTTTATAAAGAGACATAATTTTATATTTGGCTCTAGCAATACGATGATAGTTCATAGGTATATCATGATTTTTAACATCATTTCTTTCCAATCAAATATACCACAGAAGAGTAGTGGGTAGAACAACTTTAACATGGCCTTTAGGAGTATATGAGAAAAAACTTTCAAGAAGTTGCATAATAGAAAATGAGACATCGAAATGAAAACTATTGAACATACTATCATACCAGCTCCAAACCTTAACAACAATAGGGTCATTCACAAACACATGATCTACAGTTTCAATGTGAAAGTAACATTGACATCTAGAGGGTAGGTGGAAACTTTTTTTAAAAGGGTAGTATCAACAGGAATGTATTGCTTAAGAATATGCCAAGTTAAAACAGAAAAGGAGGTAGGGATAGAGATAATCCAGATTTTAGTGAAAACTAAAGACTCTTGAGTTTTAAGTCTGAAAGAGTGTCAAACATCCTTAAAAATAAATTCTCCAGAGGAGGAATTATTGAAGAGGATTTGGTCAGATTTATTAGGTATTGGACAAATTGAAAGGATTTTGTCAACTATCACCTTAGGTAATATACATATACTTGTATTTATAAGGTTTTTAAAATAAATTTTTTATATTATAAATTTATATTTTTATTTGAAACTTTAATTTTTTATAGATTATATTCTTATTATAAATTATACTTATATTTATAAATTTATATTATAAATTTTAAATATTTTAAATATATTTATTATATACATATAAATATATCTTATTGAACTTTATATTGATCTTGAAATTTATAAATATTTTAAATATTATTTATATATTTGTCTTATTTATTTTTTGGTATATATTTATATTATTTTATCATTTAATTAAATCAATATTTAATAATTTTAATATTTATTAAGTCATCCGATTTAATCCCAATCAAAATATTAAACCTTGAATCTCTCTTTCTTCTAGTTTAATAACTGGTTCGGTTCTTATAACCTTGATCACGACTATCCTTCTTAAGCATAATTAAGGTTGGCATGACACAGATTGGTTCTCTCACACACTAAGTCTTTGGATATCATGTTTTTATCTTGCTTTTGTAGCTCTTTATGCTCAGCTGGTTGCATCCTGTAAGCAACCTGGTTGGGGAGGGCTGATCTTGAAATGATATTTATGTCACGTAGGATTTTCCTTAGAGGGAGGTAATTTGGTTGATAGATTGCAAACTAAAATATCCTAGAACTCTTTTAATAGAGGCTACATAATATATGGCATTAGTTTCTTAGGTTCATTCCTCTTTAATATCACTAATGCTAATCCCATGAGTATCTCTTTCATGGCTTGTAGGAAGGTAGGCTATGATGCTATAGCCTCTATCCAAAGCTGGTCACCCATCTCCTTAAAATCTTTTGAATGTCAAAGTACAATGTGCTTCTTGTTTTATTGAATGAGTAGGTATTCTTGTATTTATAATGGCCTATCTTTCTATCATATTACCATAGTCAATCTAATAGAATGTACAAGCATTCATAGGCTCGACATCACACCACGCCTACTCCCAAAATTTATCTCCTTTGAAAAACTCAACTAGGCACCTTTTGTCGACGCTGATTTTACTCTCTTTCTTTAGCCAAGTCAGAGGGTATAGTTGAAAAGGCTTGTGAGTAGTAAGGTTCAACTTATCCATTTGAATGAACACCACATTTTTACATCTGTCTCCATCTATGCTGTGGGTGAACATTTTTTTCTTCACGATGTAGTGGCGAACCCATCGTTGCTCCATAATCATGACACTTAAAACATCTCTACTTGATCTTTGGGGAGCTAATACTCATCCTCATTTTATGTTTTCCTCTTAGTCTTCAATGTCTACTTCTTCAATTGGACCTTATTTAGTGAAGGAGATACACTCCTCTATTCGAGAAATTTGAGGTTACATGTAGAGTGTTAGGGGTATCAGTCAGAGGACAAGAATTGGTTTTCTCTTCATATGGGTTAGTTTTACACCTCCAAAAGGTGTACTCCTATTGCTCAACCTTATGGCAGATATTTGCTTGAATGGTGGGGTGCTTTGAATGCTTTGAGCTGTTTCTCCACCTTGAATGCCAGAGTTTATTCATTGAACAATATGGTTGTAACTACACCACGTTGTTAATAGGTCTTAAACCTCCAAGATAATGTGCCATCATATTCTCCTCTGGTTTTATTAACTCACATTTTCGCTTGAGTTGTTTAAATTCAGCGGAGTTCTCTTCCATTAACATATCTCTGTGCAAGAGATTTTGAAGCTTCAAGAAAACCTCTTATCTATAATGTGTTGGAAGGTACTTGTGTTGCATCTCACTCATCATCTTACACTACATAGTGGTCTTAATTTTTTCTTCACATTAACACATGCTCTTTAGATTCTCCCACGACAGAGAAGCGTTCTTAAGTTTGATAGCCACCAAGTTGACTATCCTATCTCGTGGAATGTTTTTGTACTCAAATATTATCTTCACAATTTGAATGCTATTCAATGAACTTATTCATATCTAAGTGATTTTCAAATTTTGGCAAGTCAATCTTACCCTTAAGGTCATTGTCTCTTTTTTTTATCTTTAATGCCAAATTGGTGAGGCATTGGTTCTTTATCATTGTAGATCTCTAGATGAAAGGTATTTTTTTGCTCTCCTTCCGATTGATCACCATTATGATATTTACTATTTGATGTATAAGGTTAGAGAATATCATTACATTTTTTGTTTATATAGGTCAATTGCTTATGGAGAAGAAGACACATGTACTGGACATCATGTGTAGTCCACTGTGTTGATATGTTATTGAGGATATTGAGAAGATAGCTTAAGTAAATAAATACTATCAAGAAAGCTTAGAACTAACTATATATTACAACCATGGATTTGTTAATATGATGAGGAAATATACTAGTGGCATGAAATTGGTGAGATCATGTATCACTCATTTTGCAACTTCATTTTTCACCCTTGTAAGTATCCATTAGTAAAAAAAAGGTGTATATTTTTGGAGATTGGAACAAGTCCAAATTTAATGTTGATTATAAAGGGAAGAAAGCTAAAAAGATTATTCTCAAGACTAATTATGGAAATGATTTATCTTACACTTTGAAGGCTAGAACCTTATAAAGCCATTAAGATTAGTAGATGGTGACAAATAGCATGTAATGGGTTATATTTCTAATGCAATGGAGAGGGTTAATGATGCAATTAGTGGTGCATTTGGAGAAAATGGAAAGAAGTACGAGCAAATTTTTTCGTATCATTCAAATGATAAATGGATATATCAACTTTGACAACTATTTTATCAAGTTAGATATTATCTTAATTCATTTTTTAAACAAAAATAAGTCTAAGAATGATCAGATTGACAATAGCCTTATAAGTAGTTATTGATAAGTTAGTAGGAGATCCAATCAAAAGAATGATCATTGATTATGGATTTTTTTGCATATTCGTAACTAATTTTGTTATCTAGATAAGAAATTTTCTAGTGTGATTAACTAAATAATGAAGTTTTTACTTAATTTTCAATCATTAATTGGTTTAAATTTTTTGAGGCAACATTATAATTTTAATATAGCAAAATAATGGGAGATGTATTGTGCATTAGTTCCAATTTTGTAAAAAAATTACTATCAAAATTCTTGGATTGACTTGTAGTATTTTTGGGTGTGAAAGGAACTAGAGTGTCTTGGAGCAGATTAATAATTTTAAACATACTAAATAATCTAAATGTTTTGTGTATTTATTAAGTTTTATATTTTTGCAATACATATAAAAAAGAAAAATCATTTAGATTAAAAAAAACTTAAATGATTTATTTTTTACCAAGTACAACCAAGATTTAAATAGAGGATTTAATTTGAGATATGTTATTGATCTTATTAGTTTGGATTCAATGGATGAAAGATGTGAGTGATTGATTGGTGAAATAGAGGATGTTGGTGGTAATGAAGATCTTATTAGGAAACAAACTAAAGAGGTTTCAAATAAGTTGATCGAAAGTGGTTTGTATGTTTTATCATGTCAAAAACAAAAAGAGGGGTCATCTATGATGTGAGCTACTTTATGTTGACTTGTATCCACTCATTGGGCAAGAATGAGAAGATGGAATTGATTCATAGGATGAAGAAAACATAGAAGAAGAAAATTTTGAAGATGAAAAAGTTCTACTTAAAGGAGGAAAAGATTATGTGAATTGCTTTAGACAGAATTTAAGTATTTTTATGCAATCTTTAAGTTTAAAATCATTACAATAATTATTAGAAAATGATAGAAATCTCATATGCAAGTTCATCTTTGAAGGGTGTCTTTAAGTTAGGTATGTCAATCACATGTCTTTTCTATTCTATGACAAGTTTTAAGTGATGTCATAAATGCTATATATTTTTGTATTTGTTAATAAATGTCTCAATATATTTATAGTTTTGTACAATTTTTTAGCACTTTAATAATAAAAGTGCAGCTTAGCTATCGCTTTGTTCTTTAAAGCAAAAATAAACCTTTGTGCATTGTGTTTTGTGTTTTGAAAACACTGTTTGATATATTTTGTCTTATATTAATTTGATTGATGTTTACATTATATTTTTACTTTGCTCAATTTGTTTTTAATGATATATGCACAATTTATCACTTATTATGATAGGATGTTGATATATATATATATATATATATATATAGGTTAGGATGATAATATATTAATTCATACTCTCATTTTGTCTCAACGCAAATTTTCTGATAGTGAGACTTATGTCTCACCCCATGCATGAAAAATGCTCAATATCCAATTGCGCAATTTTATATCTTGGAGAAGATACCAAAGATTTGTTTGGCAATATGCCTATCTGACATACAATTAGGTATTACCTTTGCTATCAGGATAGAAAGCTACTACATGCTTTTGAAGAACATCAATTTTTTTTCTACAAGATCTTTAGATATTTGAGGTCTGTAGTTGACAAAGGTTTGTTTTTGAAGAAAAAAAAAAGGAATAAATGAGTGTTGATTCGTTCATAGATGTAGGTCTTTTACAGACATAATTACATAATAATTATTAAATGGGAAACTTGTTACTTTTGGAAGCAAGATGCAATCTATTGTTGCTCAGAATATTGCAGAGGTCAAATTTAGACCACTTTCTTCAAGAAACATAGGAATTACTCTTTTGCTGAAAAGGTTATTGGAAGAGTTAAAAGTCAAAATATACATCCAATGAAGTTTGCAATCAGCATTATGAAAAATCGTGCTCATAATTGAATAAAACGTGTTGAAGTGGGCATACAATTCAACAAAGGAAAGATTGAGTAGGGGTTATTTGTTTAAGTTATGGTTCTATAAAGTTATATGGTAAGGCTCTTGCTACATAAAGCCTTAAAACTCTTTTTCACTGATTGGGAGTGAAGTATTTATTCTCTAGTTTGAGGGAAAGTTGAAAATATTAGATAAGATCCATGTTTTGGAATTAAACTAGAATCTTTCATATCTTTTTACCATTATTGTCCTTTTATTTTTGGTGCTTTGATTATATGATACTCTTAGATTTGAGACATCCTTTTCTACAAATATTGCTACATATAATTATTTTTGATCATTTGAATAATACAATTCAAAGAAAAAATTGTACTCTTATTTTGGACATTGAAAAATTGATATTATGTTCTTCAATTGTAAATTTAAAATTTTTCATTTCTTTTAACATCAATAAAACTTGCGTCATGGATAATTTCACTAATTTTAAAGATTGTTTTGTCACCAATTGAATGCATTTAAAATTTTCCAATAAGTGGCGTTTAAAATTCCATGAGAAGATAGGATAATTGTAAGGTGAATTTCAAATAACCTGGAATTAAATGTGCGAGCATTGATATCTTATTAGGTGAAATATATCAGGAAATTTTGAAAGACCCTCTATTTTTTTATCGATATTTCTTGTTTTTTTCATATATTTTACGAATTATTAAACTATCACAAAAATTGACAAAACTTAATCCACAATTCTTGTGTTGTAGATTATAATCAATGACATGATCTTAAGTTTGAAAAATATTTAAAGCAGTAGATGCTAGAATAAATTTTGAAGAAGAATAAATGTTTTTCTTTTCGTAGGAGAAAATTTTTTCATATTGAAAGTATGGCCAATTAGTTTGGTTGATAAAGATGGAGATTGATAGTTTAAATTTTGCCTACATTTTAAACCTCACACCCACGGACGTGCTCACGCATGTGCAATGTGCATACTTGTAGTAGCACTTGCAGAGATTATCGTCTCATTTAAGTATGAAGGCATAAAAGGAGATACATGTGTGGTACAAGTTTTTTTATATTTTATGTGAAAACAAAGACTATAATAAATTAGGGGCCATTTGGAATCACTTTTATTTTTATTTTTTATTTTTTGTTCTGTGTATTTTGTTTTCTTTATGCTTTGGAGTTTGCTCAAATTCTGGCTGAGTCAAATTGATTTGCAAACTTATTTCAAGTTACGAATATCAAGCTAATCGATATTTGCATTCTACTACTGGCTAACTCGACTTCCTATAACGTCATTTAGGTTGCATCTGATTTAGGAGAAACTGCATTGAACCGGGTGTTTGAACTGATGATTGAAGGTGAAGCTTTGCCCGTCCAATTCGATGAGGAGATGATGGTATAGCTAGTACCTACACTCATTGTAAATGCACCTTGTCTGTCATTTCAGTTTCTTTGCTAATATGTTTGAATTAATGCAGTTATTGAGAACACGCACCATACTTTATTGCATATGTCGAAAGCCTGATGACCACAGACCTATGATTGCTTGTGACCAATGCGATGAGTGGTACCATTTTGATTGTCTCAAGTTGCATGAAGCACCTCACAAGGCTTTTCTTTGTCCAGCTTGCAAGCCTTTCAATGGAAAATCAGTCTCTCTTCCCCTTCCTGTATGCCATGAAGAAAGGTACGTTACTGGTAAAAGCTATGATTTTATTCTTATTCAAGAGATTATTTCTCTTCCAAGTTTCTAGACTTGCTTCCTGTTATCTTGAAGTGATTTGGCTGCTGATCTGTTATCTTCATCTATTAAGTTCATAAAATAAGTGTTGCTTTAGGTCTTGATTTCAAAGAGGAAATGTGAGTTGAATGAGAGCCTTCTCCAGGTCTCTTGAAATCCATGTCAATTTGATATTTATTTTGAGGGATTTATGTACATATTACACAATTCTTATGTATTTACTAATCTAATTTCTAAACTTTAACATTTACATAAATGAAACCTAAATCGTTCTTATCACTTCGAAAATATCATTATCATCATTTTTGTAAAGTGAAGTATACCTTTTCATACATAGGAAGATGTTATATCTGTAAATATTAAATATTTGTTAGTTATGTAAATGCATAAGATTTGTGTGGTATGTGCATAAATCTTCCTAGTTTT
Source organism: Cymbidium sinense (assembly GCA_021442155.1). Classification (NCBI taxonomy): domain Eukaryota; kingdom Viridiplantae; phylum Streptophyta; class Magnoliopsida; order Asparagales; family Orchidaceae; genus Cymbidium; species Cymbidium sinense. The sequence continues at coordinate 150,999,283 of CM038222.1, forward strand.
TAGTATTTTTTAGTATATTCATTCTAAGGCAAGCTTATATTAGAATTACTTTCCTCGGAGCATATTCAGCTTTTTGTCTATAATTTGCAGATCAAGAAATATTAGAGAACCTCGAACTCCAGCTTGCCATGATTTTAAGCGCAGGAAACAGGCTGAAAAGGTTAATTCTTGTGCGGAAGAAAAGGTTTTAGAATATGTTGACAAGGGCAACTTTCTGAAATGCTGCAGCGAAATTGATCATTTGTGGAGAATGAAGAGGAGGCCTCTCCAAAGAGCGTCTAGAAAGCATAGTAATTTAGGGAGTCTTTATCAGTTGTTACCATTCTCAACTTGTAACTAGATGAGCTAATTTATTTTTATTCATTGTTTTTATTCAATTATTATGTCATTCATATGCTACAGGTTCAATAAACAGTTAGGTTATTCTATATGAATCATCAAGGATTAGGAAAAAGAAAAAGAGTTCATATTTCGTATTATTTTTCAAAACATTACTGAATTTCTAAAATTTTCTGGTTTTTTTTTTTTTTTAAATTCCTTTTTTCATTCTATCATATATTATATTTCATTGGTTATTGCTCGCTCCTTTTTTTAATAATATTATTTTCTTATATGTATTCGGGGGACACTGATATATCGACGACTAAATGACTCGCTCTGGAAAAAGGAAAAAAAAAAAAAAACCAGATTCTGAAGTGCTTGGATCTAATATCTGATTGAATTGATTCTGAAGTGCAGCTGGCGGTTCCTGCTAGCATTTAAAAATTATTTTATGAAAAATAATGCTGTTATAAAAGTGCCTCAAATACATCTTAATATTGATGGCTGGTTTAATTTCCATCTTTTCCGATAGCTTTGATACTGAACCCCTTTTCATTTCCAGGTTTTCCATTGCATTTTTATGTTTATTAATATACTGTTAAGGGGCAATGTCTAATCCCAGTGTTATGAATTTTATTAATAAATAAATTAATTAAGTAAAGTATAACTCACGTGAGATGATTTATTTAAGTTTTTTATTCAAATTGTGATTGATTAAGCAAAATTGCTGTTTTAACCTCTTCATTCCGTGGAAAGAAGGTTAAAATAATAATTGTCAGTCATTCAGCTACAAATTTGTTGAAATTTCTTCAACCTTATAAGCAGCAGTCTTCTTTCTGAAATTGGATTAGGATCCTTCTTTTGCAGTTGGTGTGATCCTTATTCTACTCTTTTTGAAGCAAGCTAATGGAATATTATTTTATTTTATTTTAATTTATTTTTAAAAGGTGTGTGCGTGTTTGGATGCTGAAAATAGTAGTGAGAAAATAAAATTTAAGAATACACCATCAAAAATCAATTTCATTTTAACGTGCAATTTGGTACATAAAAATAAATGAGAAAAACATGGCTTATGTTGGAATCTTAATCAACCATTTCTTTAACATTGCCAACAATAAAATTTCTCCTTCATTGGGCAAATGATGCTTTTTTTAAGTATATTTGAGTTATTTTTATGACAAATTTACATACTTGTGCATTTCCCAAAATTTGACTCGAATTACACGAGAACGAAATAGAACCTCAACTAACAGGTTGAGATAAGAAATGCCAATCATGCATCACAATTTTTCCCCGTTGAAAGTCACAACTTGTCTCTGATTTATGTTGGTAGGTTCTAAATAAAATAAACATCAAAACTAAATATTTTTCAACTAGATATTCAGGCAGATGAGCTTTTAAACTTTAACAGAAAAAAAAAAATCATTGAAAATCCTCATAATTTTCATTATCAATAATTGAAAAAAATGAGTACTCATAAATTCGAACCTTAATAAAGCTAATGATGCTGATGTTCTGATTTGAATGAAATCGGTTTGACCTTTCAATATACTACGAGTCTGCAATTAAATCAGAGGGGTCATGAACAGGAGATTATTAGGTTATCGACTTAAAGACTCTATTTTCACCATTGAGAGAGAGCTAAGAGATAAGCTTTAAGAGTATGTAGCTAACCACCAACTATTATTATTCGTCGACCACTAATAACAATCGTTTCTCACTACTATTGTAATCCAACAATCATCAAACATCTTTTGTAATCTTATTATTCTAATTTATTGTTGCGTAACTTTTCTTTAATTTACAATTTTATAATCACATTTTCTCTGATTAGACTAACTTACATAATTAACTATTTTGACGAGACTAAAATCTTATGATTTCTTACTTTTTTTTGAATTTTTTTCACATAAATTTTTTAATGCCTTTATTAATATAATTTTTTTTGCACGCAACAATAAAGAAATGTTAAAACAAACAACAAAACTGAATATTGAAACCTAACCTACAAAACTATCCAATCCACATAAAGTTAAAATCTTTTGATAGACCGAAATCAAAATTTAAATTTCCTTTATTTATTTCTATGCTCAAGAAATAAATAAAATGACTCAAGTTCTCCTAATTGGGCCGGGCCAAGACGTGCTGGTTTGATAGATACTTGTCATGGTCAAAGCCACTGTGGTGGGCCGACCGTGTCCTTAAATGCGACAAATGGGTCGCTTTTGCATGGCCTGTCGCACATGACCTTGTCTGCTTGAGTTAGCAACGTTGAGGTACTGCCGTCTCCCTTTTCCTTTCTTTCTGCCTCGATCAGTTTCCCCTTTATAGAGAGAGAGAGAGAGAGAGAGAGAGAGAGGGAGCCACAAAGCTTCCTTTTTTTCAAAAATTATTGCTGAGCAGAGTTAAGATTAGAGTTGGAGTCCATTCCCTCTTGCGTCTTGAACAGTGCTATCCTAACATAATATTTAACCTTGTCTCCTTTGTGTCTCCTTGAGGCCTCCCATCCCATGTCCTGGCCCACCTGCCACCAATGGATGGCTCCTTTCTTGATTGCATTCTCAATTATTATTATTTTATTGTTTTATCTTTATTTTTGGCTATCATGATCACGAGTATTCTCATGAAACACAAAAGCATGTTTGCAATTCTTTGAATTTTAAAATAAATATTAGGTCAAATTATTGACATTTAAGAAATAGATCTAGATTTGGGGAATGCTTCACACTAAAATTTAAGATTAAGCTGATATAAAAAAAATTTCTTATAAATCACAATCAAAATTGTTCCACCAATGTGAATCTCTGATAGTAAATAATATACTTTTGTTGTAATTAAAAATGATTTTAATATAATATCATAAATATAAATTATGACTATATTTATGATATCCTAGCTATGGTTTAGTTCATCTAGTTGAAATACTCTTTCTTATCTTAAATTTGATGAAAATGGAATCTGAGTATTCTCAAAATTGATTTTGAAAGTTAGTGATAGTTTTAAGATACAAAAAAGTGTTTAAAACTGAATGAATTTTTGAAATGATATATTAGCTACATTGTAGGATAAAATGGTGTATATTTCATCAATCAAAATTATTAATTATATGCAAAACATTTGTTAAATTTTATTATAATTGAAATCTATTTTGTTGTAATCTCACTAAATTTTATTATAATTGAAATTTACTTTCCACAATTTCAAATAAATTACTTTTAAAAAAAAAATATTCTAAAAGTGATTGACATAACCTGCAACTAACTTTTGTTTAGTGAAAACGGAGCAAAATGGATGTTATTTTCTTCAACTATTAATTTTTAAAAGTGTTCCGATTCTTCCTAACAACTCCGTTGTTTGATGGCTACAACGGTCGGCCTTTTCTATCCTTCATTAATTGTCTCCTTTTCTTGGTCTAGTTCGAATTAACACTCTAAACAATTTATTATTATTATTATTTCACTCTTTTATTTGGCTAGTTTATTTAATACAAATTTTAGAAATTATTCATTGTTATGTAGTATGTATATTTTTTTTTTTTTTTGCAATGGGTTATACGCCCACCATCTTGTTAATGTCATATTAATTCAAAATTGATTCATACTGTATTACTACTTTCTACAAGTATAAGCGTTTAAATGAACTGAAATTAGGGTTATTCATGACATTTGTAATGGTGTTATATGTATATTCTGTTATTAGTCTTTATATAAGTTGATTGAGAATATTGATTGCATCTCTCTCTCTCTCTCTCTCTCTCTCTCTCTATCTCTTTATATATATATATATATATATAACATTATTAGGTAGCATCGAATATGTATAGCTGAAACCAAATTAGGAAGCCTATTTAGCTAATGAAAAAGTGAAGTAGACTAGGCAAGATGGGTTAGATTCTTTGTGAATAAAAAATTAAGATGATTAAACAAATATTTTCTAAGTAATATACAAATATTTATACAAACATAACTTAATAAAAGTTATAAGAGATATAGGAGCTTTTATGTCAAACACTTTGGAAGAAAAAATAATGAGATATGACCAAACTAAAATGCTTCACTAGTAATTGGAGATTTTAGAAGTCCATCCTTCCTTATAATTAGAGAATGAATGAGTACAAATTTTAGATTTTTAGCTTAGTCTCTTAGAAGTACTGTGAAAAGTGTTGTACAAATAGTGAGATATAATAGGCACAAGTGTTAATATAACCAAAAAAGCTAATTAGAGGAGGAACCTCATTAGTGTTAGATGATAACAATGATTATGTGAGAATATTGACATTAATTCTTGAAAGGTGATAATGCTTAGGAGATGATGATTGAAATAGAACAATCTAATGGCTATGACCTACTAATTGTTATCGATAATAATTGGCATTAATTGGTGGGCAGAGTTTTAAGATTTTATTTTTATTAATCTATGAGTTTTCTTCTATTTTAAGTCCGCTTCAAAAATAAATGGGAGTTTATTTGAGTAGTATTTTGTTGAATTTGGCTAAAATCTTCAGATCCTCAAACACTTTATCATATGGCATTCGTAAATCTCATTAATCATTTAAGCAAATTAAATATATTAAAATGAAGTAGGCTTGTGCTTATTAAATTTCTTTTGTCAAGATAATTATCTTGATTGCAATCACATAACATTCAAAAATCATTTAATCACATAAATATTATTATAATATTTCAACTATATTTTAAGTGTTTGATTTCGATTTATTTAGACTTAATCATGATATTTTGAAAATGATTAGACTCATCAAAATTTGTGTTTGATTGGATTTTTTTTTTTTTTTTTTTGTAGATTCAATCATATATAAAAATTCATGCATTAATTAAATGATCAAAATTTTTACAATGAAAGACTATGACTACATGACAACTAATTGTGATTGCAAAATGTAAATTTCAAATGGCATGAAAATAAATACATTATTAAATTATTAACAAACTTGAGAATATATTTGATGATTTTGATATATAAAATACATAAGTAAAATTAGATTTCATAACAATTTTCATATATCTTATTTCATCTTTGTTCTTTCACTTATTTATCAATGCTTAAATAACAATTTTAAAATACTATAAATTCATTCTATTTTACATTTCAGAAAATAATTCATAGTGTATTCTTGAATGTAAACCTATATAAAATAATATTTTAAAATTTTATAATTAACATCATAATAATTATTTGCCTTCTAAAATGAGAAAAAAAATCATATTATGCATATATATATATATATATAGAGAGAGAGAGAGAGAGAGAGAGAGAGAGAGAGAGTGATATGATCCCAAAATCCTCTAATTGCAAAATTATAACATACAACAAAAAGAATTACAATAATAAGGACTTAGTACATGAAGAGGCAGAGACAATACAAAGGATTAAACCGTTCAACTGAGCATAACAAGAATAATGTCATACAGATAAACAATCTGAGGCCAAATTGAGATGGCTCTTTTTGATTTAAATACTACAATAATATCCAGAGATAGAAGCCATGCAAATAGCAACATTACATCTCCAACAGAGCCAGATCAGCTACAAGAAACAAACATGTAATTCAAATCCTCCGAGCAAAATTTAGCAAATGAGTAGAGAAACTCATTATAACGAATAAAATAAATTACGAACCATAACTATACATGAATAAAAGAGTAAATCAACTAGATCCAAGCATTCAACTTGTTATGATGATTCGATTCAAACACCAAGATTCAAGAAATGCCATCAGAGAGAAAAAGATAGTTAAAGATAAACTGCTCCAATGTTCCATCGTAACAGAAAGAAGAGTGATTATAATAGAAAACGTATCTCAATCTCCAAGAACGATGAAAAGAACATAATATACAGAAAATAGTTGAAGGAATAAAGCAGATCTATGCAAGAAAAGCCTATAAATAGAGGTAAGAAAACAACATATAATCAAGAAATTTAGAAAGAAATTTATCTTCTTGATCTCCTCTTCTTCTCTTCCTCTGATCTTCCTTGGTTTTCCTCACAAAGTGCTTCATCAGAACCTATTTTTCTCCTCATTTTCCTCTCGATTATAATGGTCAAGAAAGCAAACAAAAACGAGTAAAGTTAGCTTCTCAAGATTCATCCTACTCGAGCAAACCACCTTAACCCAAAGCAAAGGATCGATTCAATGAACACAAATTGAGGCAAAGGATCAAGCAGACAGTTAATGTAATCCACTACTTAGAAGGAATCAAGAGTTTGATTAAAGACATTCATCCAAGGCGAAAAATCCCAATCCCGGTTCAATATTTCAGGCATGATCATGATGAATCCAATAGAAACAGTGCAAAATCCAATTAAGGCACCAATCATCCCAATCATCATTTTTTTTTGAGTCAACTCATTAAGCGGACTAATTAGCACCGAACCAGACCCATTCTCACCAACCAAACCAAATCCAAAAATTAGATCATATCCGAGAGAGAGAGAGAGAGACTCATATTATTATTCTAGATAAATCAACATCTCTTTCTCTCTATTGACTTGATATTTAACACATAACCACAAAAGAATTCTTAAATTTATATTTAGATAATTAATAGTTCATTGGAATTCATCTTTACTTGTCTTACTAAATAACGTATAGAATTTTTTTCCGAATTATTTATTTATTATTTTGCACCGTCATACTTCCACTATCACCATCAAGCAGAGCACCCATGTCAAAATCCTACACTTGTTGCTCGATAAATACAAATGAATCCCATTCACGAACCAATAAAATGAATAGATTTATTTTTATTACTCTAACGATTGATTAATTATTCTATCAAATTTGAAGGAGACGCTTCTCTCTCATAATGGCGGGCACTGTGCCGTGCACGTAACAAGACGGAATGGCTTTGTCGGGATTGGAGTGGAAAGGCGCAAGCGGTCCACTTGCGCTATGGGAACTTCCCTACAGTTCTTCTTTTCATTGGGGTCCCACACAACAGCCATATTTGCTTTTGAAGCTTCAATAATATATTAGGTTCTTAATATAATATTATATGCCCAGCTTCATCCCACAAAAAAACAATAAATAAAAAAAAAGCACTTGCAGTACAAGGCATGCGGCATGCCTACGAATATTGAATATGTTTTTAACTTAAAAATATTGTTATTGAATATATGTTTAAGTATTAAAAAAATCTATATTAATTATGTTTATTTATATTTATTTAATTATATATATGCATGCTAATATACCATCAGAAAATTCATTTTATCAAATTTAATTATTATTTTAATTTTAAAATATTAAAATACTTACAAATCGACTAATAGATTCTCCTCTTGATTTCATTTTTTAGCAAGTTTATAATTTGAATGAGTGTATTAATGATATCAAGAGAGCATTATCTTTATGTGGACTCAATTCAACCATTCAAAATTATAATTGGGAACTTCTTAAAGTCATATGAGAGGACACATGTCCATAAATTTGTAATTTCTTATAATTAAAATAAGTATTTTGATGAGTTGAACTAATGAAATATTTTGATTTTCTAGTCAACATGACTAGGATATCCAATAAAAAATCTATAAATAATCTATGTTTAACATAATCATGAGGATCTCTCCAATGAGAATTTGGCAAAGATCAATATTATATTATAGGAATTCAAGAGCTCTAATCATTAGCACCCGACTCTAACAAATATCTGCCAATGCCTAATGTTGACATTTATCATTTACCCAATACTAATGCTCGTTGACAATGCCACCTCAGAATGTGAACTGTGTTGATACTCATCATCATCTAAAGTCAACTTTTGTCATCATCATCGCCCGAAGTAAGTGATGTACTAATATTTAAAAATCAACATTCACTATTTTATAGTAAGAATAGCGATTAAATAGATAACCAACCATTTCATGATATTCATCGCTCTTAATATACCATCGGCTAACACTTGCAATTTTTTTATGTTTGTTAGCCACGAATGTCTAATGCCAATTTGTTTTCATCGACCCCCTCTTGTAAGATGTCTAATATTCTTAAGTTATTATTTCTTGACTCATATTAACAACTAATATGTGTTAGTCACTAATGTCTATTGCCTACCTTTCGGATTGGTGATCTCTCCTTCTATAAGAATAGCAATGTAGTACATTACGATCACATGATTAGTGATGTTTACGTGTCACGCCTACTGCTTGCCAATGACATATGTTAGCTACTTTCAAGAAGAATAATTAAGTTAATCCCCAACTATCATCTAACATTTCAATTAGACTATCGTTTGATGCATACTAATGCTTGATGCTGATTAATAACTAACACCCAAGGTTTATTTTTCTTATCGTTGAGAATACCTTCGTATATGGAGAGTGATCGATACAATAACCTACTATTGTTTGATGCAATTCAAGTATCTCAAGACTTTTATTTTTTTTTTCTCTTTATGTATTTTTTCTATTAAAAAATGGGGATTTACATACATACCATGCAATTTTATGCATTTACATATTTCACACCAAAATTTTAATTTTTACTTAAAATAACACTTAAATCTTTATTATTACATCAAAATTACTACTGCGATTCTTTTTTTAAATGCCTTTTCTCGTAGGAAAAGTGCTAATTTTGTAAATATTGAAGTTTGGGTGTGAAATATATGTAAATTTCTCTTAAAAAACACATCTTTTATGAGTTACTTTAAATTAATTTATTTGTGTAAGTAATTTTTGTCTAATACTAAGATGATAAATCCTCTTTTTTACCATCGTTAATATTCTTGCATTTAACACATATTTTATATTTATTTAGTTTGTATATTATTTATATCATATTTTTTATTTTTAAACACAACATATGCGTATGAGTGATAGTTATGTTTAGCAAACTAATCAAAAATAGCCAAAAAAAAAAAATATTTGTTTCAAGTGTCCGATCTCAAAATTAAAGACATGAACTTAGTGTAAGGCTTTCCAGCTTGATAATTTGGAGCATTTGCCTTTTATAGTGGAGTGTTCTATAAACAAAATAAATATTTAAATTTAGATATAAATAAATAATATATCTTGTCATATGCACACGAATTCTTTAAATTTTAATAATTATAATTAAATTTATTTAAAGAGTTTTTTGGGAAAATTTATTCGAAATTAAATAAAAAATAAAAAACGAAAATATTCGACAACTTTTTAGGTTGCTTCCCATCAGCACTTCCCTATTATACATCACATCCACTGTTGTATGCACAAGTTGGGCTACTATTGTATATTTACTCACTGCATTATAGTTTATATGATTTGATTTGATTTCATAACGTCTTGCATTTAACAGCGAATAAAATCAAATCAACTAATCAAATTAAAATTAAAATTAAATCAAGTCAAGTAAATAAATTAAATTTATTTTTAATTTCGGAATAGATATCTGCAAGCACAGTAGAAATAATCTCAATTCTATTTCATATAAAAAAAATATAAAATTTAGAAGGGTCAATTATCATTCTTAACTGTGCTTGAATCAGCTCTTATTTATAAGAATTAATTTTTCAATTTTTGATCCGATTCTGTCTATTTTGCTTTGATTAAAAGTATTTCTTGATGATTTGAACTATACAGTATTTTTTTTTCAAAATTGATGGATAATTAAAATATTTATAAGATATTATAGAGATAAATTAAATAAGAGATGATTCCACTTGAAATAAGTGAATGGTGGCTAGGTAATAAAAATTGAAAAAATAATAATTTATAATTAGATATTATGTTAAGTTGATTTGATTTGATTTAATTTTATATATATATATATATATATATATATATATATATATATATATATATATATATATATATATATATAAGTCAATTTATAAAATACAAATTTGACTTCATAACACACATATTTGATTATATATCCTCCTTATTTAAGACCAAATTATCTCCTCTTATATTCAAAGATTGTATATTTAAATAAATCTCGAATAAGATAAGTTCAAAATAATTCAACTTCAAGCTTTAGTTTGAATGATCATTCAAATGTAATTCAAACTTTAATTTAAACATGGTTCAAATTTGGCTAGAACCTTCAAATTAGTTTTAATCATGATAGCATGATTTTGAATAAGATTTGATCAAATTTTGAGAAAGTTTTTAACCTATTTGAATAAGTTTCAAAAAAGATTTGAACATGAATTTGTTTAACAAATATTTAATTATAGTTCAAACAAAATCCAACAAATTTCAAACAAATTAAAATAGCATTAAAGTCTAACCACAACACTATAACAAAAAGGATTATAATATTAATATAAGTATTTTACAAGTCATAGCACAGTCTAATTGAACATACATCATTAATAGAACCAATTAATGAATAGATAAAAAATTAAATACAAATACTTTATTAAATTAAATAAATAAATATTCATTGTCTATTATTAACCAAATTTAATAATGCAATCTTTTATGCTATCTACCTATGGACTTATAGATTTACACAATTGTAAAACAAATCATCACATATTTGATTTTTGTTGAATTGTGTTGACCTCATTTTTAGAGTGAGTTCTCAACTCTCTCATCATTGATCTAAGACTCTTGTAGACACTAAGAGTTCCTTAGTCTTAAGACACTTCTAGTGATTAGGTGAACACTTAACCTAAGCCTAGAGACTTAGAAGGGTTAGCCATAGGAATAGGTTATGCCTTAGGGACTTAAGAAAAGTTTCCTACCCTATAGCCTAAACCCAATCATGCTTTCCTTCATAAACCAAACCTCAAATTCATACCAAACCAAATTTTCAAGACTTATAATCAATCACATGATCAAATTCAAGTTTAAGATTTCTCCATAAAACCCTATGATTAAATTTCAAAACCCTTCCTAAGCCCTTTGATTTCATCCTATGGACTTAGCCTTAACCAAATTCAAATCAAACTCGATTCAATTGAGTTTCTCAAGAGATCAATTCAACCCTCCAATCATTTGCAAAATCCAAATCCAAATTCCAAACCAAACAAATCAATCCCAAATCCAATCCAAGATCAAATTTCTCTCTTAAGCCTTATGACTTACTCTTATAAGCTTAATCAAATCTCAACCCAAATTATCCCAAACTCAAATGATTTTTTCATGGATCTTTTATATCTTAATTTATATTCATAAATATAAATGAAATCCAAACTCAAATAGCCATATCTAAATCAATTCAAAACCAAGCCAAAATCCCTTCTTAAGCCCTATGGACCTACCTCCATAGGCTTAATCAAATCTTAAAACAAATCAATTCAAAATTGATTGATTTCTTTATAAATCAATTATTCCTTCATTTATATTCAAATATAAATGAAACCCATCCTCCAATGATAAAAAATAAATTAAACTAAATCAATTCCCTACTTAAGCCCTTTTAACCTACATCCTTAAGCTTGGTCAAATTTGTTTCCAAATTACTCTAAACTCAAGTAATTTTCTCATGAATCAATTATATCTTCATTTATATTCCCAAATATAAATAAAATATAAATCCAAATAGCCAAAACCAAACCCAAATCAAATCAAATTTCCAATTTTAGTCTTTTTAGTTAATTTCTTGAACTTGGCTAACTGATACTCAATCAATTCAAAACTCATGGATTTCTTCATGGATCAATCTTTCCTTCACTAACTCATCCAAATATAAATATAAACTATAATTATCAAATCAAACTCAAGTCAACCCAAGCCAAGCCTAAGTTAGTCCTTTTGACTTGAAAACTTCAAATGAGCCAAAATCCATTAGACTCCAAATTGATTGAAGTTGGATTTATATTTCAATCCTAGGCTCATATATGAGTTCAACTAAACTTGAATAAATCCAAAGCCAAATCAATTAACCCATTTAGGTCCACTTGACCCAAAGTGACCTAAAAGACCCTTTTGAGCTAAGTTCTAATCCAACCAAAATTGGATTGAACCAAGCCCATCCAAACCTCATATCATGATCAACAATCATCCTAGGGTAATAAACTATCTTGAATCAGGTCAAACCAAGTCAACTTGGTCCTTTGACCAAGTCAAACTTTAGCCCAAATGAAACCTAAACTAGCCAAAACCAATCATATACTAAATTGATTGAAACCATTGATTTAAACTAATTCATAATCAATGACTGAACATGATTAGACTCTTAATTGAGCTAAACCAAGTCCAATTAATCATTTGACCTAAGTTGACCCAAATTGGCCTAAAAAGCTAAAATAGGTCAAATCATGATTTAACCTAAATTGATTGCAACCAATGGCTCAAGTTCATTCCAAATCATTTATTGAACTTGACCAAAGCCATAGTTGAGCCCAATTTGATAAATTGATCAACTTGACCCAACATAGCTCAAATTGGCCTAAAGGATCAAAATAGCCAAAATCTAAATTAAACTCAAATCAAATCAAACCAAAGCCTACAATCATTTTTAATTAACCAATTGAACTTGAACCAACACCTAGCTCAACCCAATTAGGTCAAATTGGTCAACTTAGCCCATTTGACCTATTTGAATCCAAATAAGCCAAAATCAAACCTAAGCCAAATTGATTGAAACCACTTGAACTAAAACTCTCTAAATCATCATTTGAACCTAACCCAAATCTTGATTTGACCCAATTTGACCTATTAGTCAACCTAACCCAACATGAACCCATATGACCATATGAAGCTAAAGCACTCAAAACCAACCCATGGAACCTTTGCGGCTGACCAAACCCAACCCAAATTGACCTTAGGTCAGCCCAAAATCTGCCAAAAAGTAAAGTGGATCCCACCCAAGGGGATTAGCCATTGGACAAATTTCCTTACATAAGATTCTTTCCCCATTTGGAAAAGTCTACTCTCCCATCACTTGGGCAACCATCAAGTGCCAAATGGGGGTGTGCCTAGCCTTCCTAGCCCAACCTAAGCAAGCCTAGGACCAACCATGGATCAAAGGAAACCCAACTCTTCCTCCTCACTCAAAGCCGAACCCCATGGACAAAGGGAAGAGGAAATCAGCCACCACATGCCCATATCTTGCATTGGACCTCTTAGCTTCCTCCACTCCAATCGTGCCAAGTGGAGTTGATTGAGACCCCTCCAGGTGGGATGGCGATGTAACCAGAAAATCAGAGCATCCATCCATCCATCAAGCTCAATTGAGGTATACTCCCTCAATTCTCAGATTATCACCATTACACTGTGTTTTAAATCCCAAAGAACCTCCTTAAGCCTTCCTGAGTTTCCCTTCCCCAGAATTTCTCATTCATGTGCGTAGCCAAAATAAGGCATCCATTCCTCAAGCAATTCTCTTCCTCCACATAACCAAGCCTCGATTCCTCTTGCCCACACCATCCTCGTGTGTCGTTAAAGCCACTCAAACATTTCCCCAAGCTTCCAAGTGTTTTTAAAATCCTAGAGAACCTCCCTAAGCCTTCCCGAGTTTCCCTTCCCCGGAATTTCTCATTCCTGTGCGTAGCCGAAATAAGCCATCCATTCCTCAAGCAAATCTCTTCCTCCACATAACCAAGCCTCGATTCCTCTTGCACACACCATCCTCGTGTGTTGTCGAAGCCACTCAAACCTTTTTCCAAGCTCTTTCATTTGTGCAGCATTTAGTTTAGTGTCACCTTCTGTCTGCTTGTACAAAGAATTGCAGATCTGGTGTCGATCATTTGAAAGTTTGCACAAGCTTTGAATAAAAATATATTCATTTTAGATATGTGCAATGAATTTATTTTCATTCAAGCATTTGCATGTATTTTGAAATTTTTGACCTAAAGGAGTGACTACTATAAGATATGTGCTAGGGCATATTTCATGCAATTGTATTCATACAAGTTTATATGTACGAAGTTCACCGAAAAGAAAGCTTCAAGCCTTTCTAATTTTGTCATTTAAGGACTTTTCACATTTTCTACAATAAGAGTTGTTAGACCCACTTTAGATTCATTTTTAACTTCATATCAAATTCCTTATTTATTTGAAAATTAAACTTCAAATTTATTGCAAGTTTGTTATGAGTTTAGTATTAACTTCCTTAAGATTCACTTGCATTTATTTTGATAACAAATATGGAACAAGATTGTTATGATATGTTTTACATATGTTGTTAGTTTAATTATAAGTGGGTCCCATAAAGATATCTTTCCTTTCCTATAAATAGAGCAAATGGAGGGCCTTCCATTTCGTGTAGTTTGCTTAAGGTGCTTTAGAGTTTGAAAGGGGAGAAGGATCTGATTACATTCCAAGTAAGTGTCTTATTTTTTTCAAAGCTCCTTTAAGAATTTCCTTTGATTTAGTGTTTATTATTTTTAATTTGAATTTAATTTTAGGTTTCCTTGTCTAATATTCCTAAGCAGTTCATTTTGTTCTCCCATCTTTTTTTAAAGTCAAAAAATTTGACGCAATTTTGGCAGCCTCCCGGCATCATCCTCGCGTAGGGGGCTGCATCGGGAGTATTTTGGCTTTCTTAGTACGCCCTAATGAGTGTAGTGAGTGGTGTCTTACGATATCATAGCCGTCTTCACATCCACTATGCCTTAGGGGCATTAACGGGGTCTTGAAGCCTGCAGAAAGAGAAATACAATGTATGCATATTCATTTTTTTTTCTAAGTCTAGAAATTTGTTAAAATTTCGGCAATGTTTCGGCTTGGGGGAGCAATATCTAATGAATGTTGGCTTACTCAGTACGCCCTAAGGAGCGTAGCGAGCGGTGTCTTACGACACCGCAGCTAATTTTTCATCTTGTCGTGCCCTCATTAGCATGACGAGGCCTTCAAACTTAAAGAAACACAAGCATTATATCCACATTCACAAATTGATCCCACATATTTTGACTCATTTTTCTGTGCATTGCAATGATCGACAAGGAAATGGGATTGGGTAGGCAGGAATCCAAGAGGGGAACTCGCCTAATGACGGTGTTCCTCTCCGATTACGATGAAGAGAAGGGTCAAAAAGGGGACGAAAATGGGAGATGCCAAAAACCTGGAGAAGAACCTGCTTAATGATGATGTTCTTCTCCAATTGCGATGAAGCAAAAATTAGAAGGGTAATGTAAGGAGGGCGACGCCAGAAATAGAAAGAAGAACCCACCTCATGATGGTGTTCTTCTCCAGTTGAGGCAAAGGAGACTACGGCAAAACGAAGCAGGAAATTTGGATTTAGAAAAAAGGGAGAAATTATAGATTGAGAAATGCGGGGAATTTTCAATTTTGGAAGAGTGAGGAAAGAGAGAGATGCTAAAAACCGGGAGAAGAACCCACCTAATGGCAGTGTTTCTCCCTGGTTGCGGCAAAAAAGAAAGGGAAGAGATTTTCAATCAAAAGAAATTGAAGGAAGTAGAAGAAAAAGAAAGAAGAAGAAGATAAATTTTTGGTTTTGGCTTTTGACAAACTATTCCGATGATCAGTTTTGCTTAGGGAGATATAAGTCTACATGCCTTCTTCCTAGATCGATAGTCGCACACCGACGGGCACCTTAGGTTAGTTGGTTCTCGCTATGCTAATAGTGAGTCACCTGGTGGATACACCATTCATGATAGATGTAAGTATGCTACACTTTCTCTCTGAGTTAGCTACCATACACCTACAGGCTTTCTTCTTAATAGGGTCTAGGATAATGCCCCTAGTGGCACCTCCCCTGTGGGCACTCTATTTGGATTATGTCCATTGCAACCCCATTTAGACACTACCGGTTACTCCTAAATTGGACAGTCCTCCTTTCTTAGTAACCACATATGTGGTTGAAGATTTTGTTCCACGGATGGGCATATTCTCCCTTAGTCTAGTAAATTTTGAGATAGGTCAAGGCCAACATAACCCCTTCTCAGTGTGGGCCCTTGCACACCAACAGGGTCCATGATAACAAACAAACAAAATGTATATTCACTTGTGGATTAGGAGAATGCCCCAGTGGCACCTTTCCCAAGTAAGCATCCTATTTTTAGGGCAGTGTCAGCAAAACTCTTTATGGGAATCGCCTGACTGCTCTTGAGTTGAGATAAATCACCTGTGGCACTCCCTTAGCAGTCACCATTAGGTCGGGTTTGATTTGTTGTGCCACCGACAGGTCACCCCGATGGTCATCCTTGCTTTATAATATGTAAGTCTGCTACGCATTCTTTCCAGCACGACCGTTGCATACCGACGGGAAGCCCTAGGTCGTGTTCAATTTATTGTGCTACCAACAAGTCACCCAAGCAGCTATTCCTTGCTTTGGAAGATGTAAGTCTGGTATGCTTTCTTTCTAGTAATCATTACACACTGAAAGGAACCCCTTAGGTCGGATAGTCCTACCTTTCGGCCGGTAGACTATCTATTTAGATCGATAAATTTGAGATAGGCCCAAACTAACATAGCCCATTCTTAGTCGATCCATCATACACCAACAAGGTCTGTGGATTAAATCCATCAAATCTAGTAGAGTTCACATCTCTAGTGGATATGCCCTCAATTCAAAACCATCCTCCTAGTGGAGCCATAACAATCTATGAAATCAAATTCTTCTCCCCAGCGGATAACCCGAACCAACTCCCTTAGTTGAGTCTAAATTGAAATAATCTAAACTTTTATCCCAAGTGGATATGCCACCAAATGAATCTAAGAAATCAAACTCTTATCCCCAGCAAATAGCCCAAACCTGCTTCCCTAATGGAAGGTTCATATTTCCAATTCCTAGAGGATTCGAGACCATATCCCTAACAGATACGCTTCCACATCAATTAAGACAAAATAAATTGAAACTAACTTAATCTTGATCCTTGGTGGATCATAGATTCTTATCCCCTTCCCACAAATCATATTCACATTCAAACTCTTATCCCCAGTGGATAGCTCAAACCTGCTTCCTTAGTGGAAGGTTCATGTAACTAATCCCCGGATTCCTCCTTTTATGCTCCTGGCATAAAATCCCTCACATGTCAGGTCTAATGCATGTGTGGTCCCTTAGCGGATTTCCTTCCATGTCCTTGACATGGAATTCCAATAAAATCTTTCTATCTCTCTTGTGCCCTTGACACAAGTTGGGTTGCATTGCACTAAGACCATGATTCTATCTACCTCTCAGGTATAGGTATAGATCATTTCCTGTAGTGCTTGCAATTATTTGAACATTATTGATCATCTCGATCAATGCCAATATGTGGGGTGTGCCTTGTCAGTTACACCACACCTATTGGGGGTCCTTTTGTTGACATCATTTTAGAGTGAGTTCTCAATTTTTTCATCATAGATCTAGGACTCTTCTAGACACTAACAGCTCCTTCATCTTAAGACACTTCTGGTGATTAGGTGAACACTTAACCTAAGTATAGAGACTTAGAAGGGTTAGTCATAGGAGTAGATTATACCTTAGGGACTTAGGGAGACTTATCTACCCTATAGCCTAAATCCAATCCATGTTCATCTTCTCAAACCAAACTCCAAATTCAAATACGAGTTCAAATTCAAATTCCAAAATTTACAATCAATCTCAAAATCCTTCCTAAGCCCTATGTGTCGACCTCATTTTTGGATGAGGTTAATTGAGCAATTAAGAGATCCTAATCTCAAATAGGATTTTCCTAATTCAATGCTTAGGGCACTATGCTTAGTGACCTTGAGATTTCACCTTAGGTTGAATCTAACTTATTTGGCTTAGGAAGGATCAACTCAAGGATCCAACATGAATCAATTCAAACAAATCAACAATCATTAATCATCAATCCAAGATGATTAAATGTCCAATTAAACTTAATTTCAAAAAATACCTTTGAATTAATTTTTAATTACATCAAATTTAAATCAATGCACTTGATTTGGACTCAAACTCAAAATAGGTAGCACACATTAGTCTAATGCTATGTGGTTATGCCATAATCATAAAAAAAAATAAAAAAGAGAGGAGAAAATGGGTAGAAGAAAAATGCTAACTCCCTTCTTGCCACTTCATCTCACAACATCTCTTCTTGATATCAAGCCAAATTCCACCTCTTGAAAAGGTTCGCCTCAAGGCAAAAGATAAGAGGAAACTTCCAAGGGCTTGCCATGACTCTAGCCAACCAAGGGAAGAGAAGAAAATAAGAAGAAGAAGAAGAAGAGAAGGTGGAGATCGGCCAAGAGTGAAAAACCAAGCAAAGGATGTTCAACTCTTTTTCCAATTGATCCTGAAACACTCCCTAAAGCTAGAGAAGAAGTTTCAACTCCTCCCCTCGATGAATTGACCACCAAAAGGGTGGTGAATAATGCAAAACTAAGCTCCTCTATTGGTGAAATCCAAAGGAGGGGATTTCACCCTAAATTGAAGGCACACGCACGTCCTAGGGCTCGAGGTGATCTAAATAAAGCCCTTACTCGAATCATTTGGTACCGGGAAGCCCAAGAACCATCAAGGCCGATGGCTAGGCTAGGGGGCTCGGTCAAGGGGGCAAACCATGTGGAAACAAGCCACCAAACTATGGCCATGAGCTTGTTGCATTGATCTAAAGCTAATGGATCGACATTACCATCGGAGATTACCAAAATCCAGGTTCATCATTAACGTACCTTCATTTTCTTCTACCCTTTTGGTTTTGGAGCTTTTTGAAGGAAGTTGGATCCCCAAGTTGATCTAGCCATATAAAATCATAGGATTTCTTTCAACAATCGTGTAGTAATTGAAATCATGTGATTTCGTTGCCTAGATGAAAAGATATTAACAAAACAAGATGGACGGTTCTCGGTACCCACAGGAAATGAAGGAGATGAGTTCTCCGCCGTCTGATCCGTGTATTTGGATTAGATGGTCCAGGAAGCGGCCGATTTTCACCCTTAGAATTGGATCAAGGACCATTCGATCTTCGATGATAGGGGATCATCCACGAATCGCGGCATGACGCGGCACCACGTGAGATTTGCGTGGACCAATGGAGATGTGCCACGTAGACGACACGCCATGTAAGTGCATGACACGTGGCCTGCCGTGCCACGTGGACCTCATGCCACATAAAAACCGTTAAGTAATGGTTTAAAATAATTAAAATAATTACAAGTAACTTCTTAAAATCATAAAAAAAATAAATGCAAATAAAAAATGGAAATAAGGGCTTTATGGATTCATCTTGATGAGAGGAATCCATATAAATTAAAATCCCCAATTTTTATTGGATATTTTAGCCTTAATTTGGGTTTAATTAAAAAATATTAAACCTTAATTACTCTCAAATTAACAATTCGATTAATTTGAAACTTTGGGAAAATGAAATTAAGCATAAAACATACCTTAGATAATTTTTTGGGAATTTTAATCTAACAACTTGAATTCAAAGGAAATTGAAATTTCATATGTTTAACCCTTAAACTAATCAAATCAATTAATCCTTAATGAAATAATTATGGAATTTTAATCTAACAAAGTTAAATCACCCTAATGAACTTCAGTGAACATTAAAACATCACTTAAACTCAATTAAACCTAAAAATCCTTAAATTGACCTAATTAGGCAATTAAATGAATTAAATAATTCAATTAAATAACTTAAACTAAATTAAATCATAATACATCAACCAGTTAACCAAAAATTATGAATAACCTCTCATTAGAAAGATATTTCAGTGAGAAATTTATGAAAAATAAAATCATTAACAGAATCTCAATAAATTAATGGTTATACAAAATAATTAAAACCCACTCTCTAATTACAAATCTAATCAAGATGAAACTTTGAACACATAAAATTGGCATGTAACCCCACTTTCCATAATTATCTCAAAGCCAATTGGTTTATAGATTTGGAATTCTTGATTTTCCAAATTTCTAGGTCAATGTGGGTTAAATAATAATTAAGAAAAATCATGAATCCATTGAATCATCAAATAAATTGAAAGGAATCTGAAACAAACATCAGAAAACTATTATGGAACTTATATAAGCATCTTAAGTCAATTAAAGTGATCAAATTCAATCTTAGGTTAATTAAATAAAACCTTAGGTTAATAAAATTAAATTAACTTAAACCTTAAACTTTGAATCAATAAAATTTAATGAAACCACTTATCTCTGATGAATTTAAAACTTAGGTCAATTTAATTAGGTCAAATAGTTAACCCAAGTACTTTAGGTTAAACCTAATCCATGAACAAACCTAAGGTACTAATTCATATTAACCCACTTTCCATAATTATCTCAAAGCCAATTGGTCTATAGATTTGGAATTCTTGATTTTCCAAATTTCTAGGTCAATGTGGGTTAAATAATAATTAAGAAAAATCATGAATCCATTGAATCATCAAATAAATTGAAAGGAATCTGAAACAAACATCATAAAACTATTATGGAACTTATCTAAGCATCTTAAGTCAATTAAAGTGATCAAATTCAATCTTAGGTTAATTAAATAAAACCTTAGGTTAATAAAATTATTAATTAACTTAAACCTTAAACTTTGAATCAATAAAATTTAATGAAACCACTTATCTCTGATGAATTTAAAACTTAGGTCAATTTAATTAGGTCAAATAGTTAACCCAAGTACTTTAGGTTAAACCTAATCCATGAACAAACCTAAGGTACTAATTCATATTAACTTAAACCTTAAGCTTACAAATCAATGATTTAAACAACTTAAATTAAATTGAATGAAATCAAACTTTAATCTAAACTCTTTAAATTAACATAAGCAAAATCAAATGAAACCCATATAACTTAATTAAAAATGAAACAAATCAAACAAATTAAATCAAACAAAGTAGTTCAAACAAATGAAATAATTCAAATCAAATCTAAAAAGAAAAGAAGCATAAAACCAATCCAAACATAAACAACATCAAAAGGATTAAGTAAGATACTTAAGGATCTTAGTTAGACTTTTAAAAATTTCAATAGAATTTAGGATGTGGAATAAAGTGAGTTTCACCTAAAAATGAAATTCATTCTATTTCTCATTCTTGAAAACCTATACAACTTCAATAAAATAAAATGGAATAAAATGGGAATTAAATCACAAAACCATTTGAATTGAAACCACCCAAAGGTAAAAATTAAATAAAATCAAACTTCAAATTTAAACTTGAACTTGAAGGCCTAGCAAAGCCTTGCCACACAAACCCCTCTTTTGCACACATTAGATCATTTAGGTCACTAGACTCTAGATCTAGGATAGATCATTCTGTGATTTTCTTTTAATCTCCTGTGATATGTTGTGCTTTGCTTCACATGTCTGTGTGGTGTATTGCTTTAGACTGGATGCCTAGACTTGTTTGCTAGTTAGACTGGATGTTAAGGCATTCTTTCTAAATTTAACACTGATTTTTGCATGGGACTGTGTTAAAGGGATCACTGTAATAAATAAATCATAAAATTATTGCTTGTTTACAGGTGCTGAAAATCCCTTAACATAGTCCATTGGTCAGGTGGGCTTGGCAAGCAACCAATGCTAAGCATATATGTTTGTGAAATATAACTGCTGTGTGCTGTTTATATTTTCTAACATTTATTTTGTAGGGCTTAGGATTTCTTCTTGAATTTTAAAATGTTAAATTGTGCTTAGAATTAAGTTAGGATCTATAGGGTCTAGAATTAGTAGGAGTTGACTCAACCGAAAGATGGTGCGGTGGTCCCCTGTGGAGCCTGATGGATGTCCTTGAAGAAGGAGACTTTCCTGGAAAAAAGACT
The DNA here is from genome assembly GCA_021442155.1 of Cymbidium sinense. Taxonomy (NCBI): domain Eukaryota; kingdom Viridiplantae; phylum Streptophyta; class Magnoliopsida; order Asparagales; family Orchidaceae; genus Cymbidium; species Cymbidium sinense. The sequence continues at coordinate 151,021,202 of CM038222.1, forward strand.
CATAGATCTAAACTTGTAGTTCTAAGCCCGGTTGTATAAGGGCAGAACCCGACTACCCATTTTTCATTCTTCCAGGGTGTACAGCAGTACCAGGCCACATTAGCCTATCTTTATTAATTTAATTTGGCTTGATTTATTTTGGGTGTGTAATAGAAATAACATGCTTTTTTAGGTTTCTTTCTGTGCTATGTTTGTGCTGTGATGTATGCCTGGATTTAGGCTTATAAGATAAACTAAATTTTTTATCCAACTAAATCAATCGAAACATAAAAATAAATACAACTCATAACCTCATATGAAAGCTTAGGTATTAAAGCATGATAAAATATGTAGCAACCCCTTAGCTGGATGTTTTAACATCATGCATAAATCATATTGTTTCACTCTTGTTTAATGAAGGACTTCCATCCTTAGCTTGACCTTTGAGAGCCTATATTGGAAGAACACCTTCTATTCTAATTTGGCCCATAACATTTTTCTAATTGCATGCATTAGGCATAAATTGTATTCCTATGACCTAAATGAATCTTGAGTCAAAAATCATAAAAATTTAAAAAATGTGTCGTAGTTAGATGCATCTTCATACCCTACATCATCTTAGGGATTAGGGAGTGAGTCTAGGATTATAAATTTCTTTCCTAAAAATACAACAGCCCAACCATCTTGCATTCATGTGACTTGGCATCATAAATTTAATGTGCACATAGGTGGTGTTAGCTAGCACCCTTCTCCAGGCAGGTTGTAAGTCCAGAAAAGTTAGAGATAGGTTAGTTCCCTCAAGTGAGGAGAATGGTTAATGATTCCCAAGGATAGAATTAGGTCAAGCATCTGACATGTGTCAGAAGCACATGTAGACTAGGTTTTGAAGCATCCTTTTTCAGAATAAGTCTTCAACCCTAGGCATTTCTACAGTCTTGTGCTGCTAGAATCTAAGCCCTAGATTTCTAAGAAAATAATAACTCAAAGTATAAAATTAAATCCCAAATTTGAAGCCCAATCATAGGATAGTTAAAATTTCCGCTAGGTATCTCAGTATCTATAGGCATTTCCTACTTTTTCCCATTTGACTCTTGAAAATAACTATCTCCAATTTGGACTTCTCCTAATTGAATTTTTCAAAAACCAATCCTTTAAAAGCTACCTTAATAGTCTTTAGGAATAACCACTTATTTCTTTAATCGAGAGTATTCTTAGGAAGAGACCCTTCCTAAGATGTAATTAACTTTAGAGGCTTGACTTTATAGGGAACCATGATCCCAGGATAAAATAAACCCTGTTCTACTTTTTTTGGTAGTTTAGGGGAAAATACTCTGGTACATGTAAGACCTATTTGCCTTAGAGTCTTTTATTGAAATGATTAAATCCATTAAAAGAGAGCATGTTTATCTTTGAGATAATATGTTTATTCCTTAATGTCATATTTGGTCATCTAAATAAAATATTCCTAAACTCTATGCGGTGTCATTTTTTTTCTCTATTCCAGAGAAAGCACCAACACTATGATTTTATCTTATGGACTTAACCCTTAGCCAAATCCAATTCAATTAAAATTCAATTGATTTTCTCCAAGATCAACTCAACCCCTCAATCAATTTATCAAATTCAAATCCAAACCCAATTCCAAATGATTAAAACCTACAATCATGCTAAATCCTATTTAAGCCATGTGATCCACTTTCATGAGCTTAGCCAAAATCCTATTCAAATCAAGTCAAACTCAATTGATCCTCTCATAGATCAATTATTCAATCAAGTATCTTCTTAATTATAGATTAAACCTACATTCAAATGATCAAAACTAAATCAAACTAAATCAAGTCAATTCAAGAGCCTTCCTAAGCCATATGAATCAATCCCATGAGCTTAGCCAAATCTTAACCCAAATCAACCCAAAATTAATTGATTCTCTCATGAATCCATTATATATTCAATCATCTTCACAAATATAAATGAAATCTATACTTAAATCATCAAAACTAAATCAAAGTAAATCAAACTAAATCAAACCTTTCCTTAAGCCCTTTGGACCTGCCTTCATAAGCTTAGCCAAAATCTCATTCAAATCAAGACAAAGTCAATTGATTTTCTCATAAATCAATCATATCTTCAATCATCTTTAGAAATATAAATCAAATCTACATTTAAATGATCAAAACTAAATCAAACTCAACCCAAGTAAAACCCAACTCTACCCTTTTGACTTGAAATATTCAAATGAACAAATTGATTGTAACCAATTGATCAAGTTCATTTCAAATTGATTATTGAACTTAACCAATGTTATAACTGAGCCTAATTTGACCAATTGGATCCAATTGACCAAGTTAGCCCAAATTGGCCTAAAGGGTCAAATTGGACTAAAATCAAATTAAATCCAAATCAATATAGACCAAAGCCTACAATCCTATCCAATTGACCAATTGAACTTGAACTAACACCTAACCCAAGCCAATTTGACTAATTTGGTCAAATTGGTCAACTTGACTCATTTGACCTACATGAATCCAAATGAGCCAAAAATCAAACCTAGGCTAAATTTATTGAAATCACTTGAACCAAAATACTTCAAATCACCATTTGAACCTAACCCAAGCCTTTGTTTGACCTAATTTGATCAATTGGTCAACCTAACTCAAGATGACTCAAAGTGACCCATATGACCCAAATTGAGCAAAATTCCTTGAAACTAACTCATGAAACCTTCGGTGCTAACCTAACCCGACCCAAACCCACTTGGGATCAGCCCAAACCCAAGGAAATCCCCCTTGGAATTGCCTCCCACATGGGATCTTTGCCAAATTTGGCAAAGTCTATTTCTCCTTTCCACTTGGTAGCCATCACTCACGCAATTTGGGGTATGTCCTACACCCCTAGACCCAGCCCAAGTGGGCTAGGTCTCCATGGACAGAAGGGAGGTGAGTTAACTCACCTCCCTTCATGGCTAAACACCATGGACAAAGATTAACCCATATCCTGCCTTGAGCCACCTCCCAAGCCTTTCTCCACTCAAGTCGTGCCACGTGGAGGTGATGGAGACCACTCCGACGCTCTGACAGTGGATGGCCGACTGAAAAATGAGAGATAATCTAGTCTATCCATCATAAGGAAATGAGGGAAATACCCCTTAAATTCTCATGGAACATGCACAGATTTGATTCGTAAGAGTTTCCTAAGGAAATTCTGAGTCCCCTAGCGAGCTCCCAAGCCTTCTCAAAGCTTCCCCTCACCGGATTTCTCCTTCCCGAGCACATCCAAAATAGGGCAAGCCTCCTCGATCCTAACTCCCTCATTTCTCAACCAAAACTAAATTCCTCTTACCCACATGCTCCCCGCACCTCGTCGAGCACTAACGAACCTTCCTCCGAGCTCCAAGTCCACCGAAGGTACCACTTCGATCAAGATCAAGCCTCCAAAGGATAGAACTTCGAGTGAACCACTTAGAATCAACCCAATAGCTCAGCTTCCTCCACTACGAAGCTTCCTCAAGTGCAAACCACCATTAGGCGAGGTATGCCATTAAAACTAAGATTCCTTGAATTTTTTTAGAGCTTTCTAAAGGAAAGTTGAATGTCGCATGATTTTGACCATTGGATCCCCTCAAATCATTGTTGTTAAGGTGTGGGATCCATTTAGAGTGGATCCAAGCTCGGGTGAGCTTGAATTATGTGGGCAATGGTGGATGACTTTCATCCTTCATCGCCATGGAATGATAGATCACACATCATCTATTCTGTGTGATCGAAATGGGCCATGATTAGATTCTCTAGATCGAGCCATTTTAATCCTTCATTAACCATGGGATTGATTAATGCCGTCTAATCTGAGATTGAATGATGGAGATCGAAAGCTCTTCTACCGTTAGCCACATAAACGCTGACTCGGACGTGCTTTAATTATCAATCCTATAGTGCCACATGGAAAGTGCGATGCCACATCACCACATGGCTGGGTTAATAATTAAAATAATTAATGGTTGAAACTTCAAATAATCAAAACAAATCATAGAAAAATCTAAAATATATAAATAAATACTCATTTTAAAGGTATTTCAGAGAGGAATTTATTAAAAATATCCTTAATTAATTTTGAATAGTAATTAGAGTTTAATTGACAAATTAATTTTCTTAATTACTTCATAATTAATTAATTAATTAATTAACCCCAAACTTATTGAGATTATTTAAGGGGATGACCCCTACCTCCTCTAATTATTTTGGAAATTATTGGTTAATTAATTAGGAAAATTAGTGTGGTGTTTATTTTTTAGGTGTGGGACACCATGCAGATCTTAGGGGATACTTATTGAAGTGATTGGGTACAACATTAAGAAATAATGTACCATCTCGAAAGATACAAAAATCACCTCCCTATAATGAACCTAATCACATAATAAGGGCTCTTAAGGCATGATGGGTCTTTGAATATACCAGAGATCTTTCCCCCACTTTACATGGAAATATAAAGTAGGATTTATTTTAAGTTATGTTCATTAAGTTTTCTAAGGAGGCAAGCCCCCATAGTTAATTACATCCAAAGGAATGTAAATTCCTTAAGAATACTCTCGACTAAAGTAGATAATTAGGGTCTCCAAAGATATGAAGGTTAGGACTATTAAAGGATTGGATGTTTTAGAAAATCAAATGTGATTGATCAAAAAGATAGACTTATTTTGGAAGACAGAGGAGATGAGTAGAGATTACTTATGATACTAGAAGCCTAGTGAGCATTCCAATATACCTTATAATTGGGCTTTATATATTTAAAATTGAAAAGATTTATTTGTTTGAGTTGACATTTTATTAGAATACTAGGACTTATAATCCCACAATATAAGATTGTGGAAATGCCTAAGAGGTGAGGATTTATGCTTGTGGCATAAAGGAAACAGCTATCTCAGATCCTAAATCTAGGGAGCTTTGGCGAGGGCCAAAGCATAAGCTATATCTAAGGTGAAAATGGGTATATGGTTTACCTCCACAAAAAAGAATAAACCACCTGACTACTGGACTTATAACCGCTTGGAGTGGCAGCCAGCTAACTGCTCATACGCTTTAAATCCATGTAAGAAAGTCTTATGCTTTGCAAGATGCCTAGACTGTTGTTTATTTAGAAAGGAGACTAAGTCCTTAAACTCACTCCTGAAGAGACTAGAGCATGAGTGATATGATTTCATGACTTAATCTAATACAAATTTTATTAAATTTATTTGATTGATTTGGACTCTTTGTTTTGCACATGCTATGGGACTTAGTGTGCATAAATGCATGAGAACTTGATTATGGGCAAAATTAAGAGAGAAAAGGGTGTTCTTCCATCAAAGGCTCTAGGTGGAAGCCCCCACTTAACAAGAGTGGAAGAATATGACATGTGTGATATTATACATTCATTCATCCAACTAAAGGGTTGCTAAAATTTTATTATCTTGATTTAATTTCTAAGCTTTATGGTGCGGTTATGAGTTATTTTAAATTTTAATTATGAGTTATTAATTGGAGTAGAAAAGTTAATTTTATCCTAAGAACCTACCGCATCCAAGCCGCACATTCAAACATCAAACATGAAGAAACTAGTAAAAGCATGCGATTCTAGTGCACAATCTAAACACAAAATCAAATAAATTTATAAGCACCAGAATGGTTAATATGGTCTAGTTCCGCATACACCTAAAAAAGAGAAAAAAATATGGGTAGTCAAGCTCTACCCTTATACAACCAGGATTATAAAAATAATACAAGATATGTGGGTCTTCTTTTCTTCATTCTTTCCTTCTCTTCCTTTCGATTTGATTTGCTCGGAAGACATCATGTATAACAACCGCTCCTTGTCATCATCATCCCATAACACTACACTAATCCTAATTCTTAATGCAAAATTACATTAAAAATAGGAAAAATAAATATAGCTACACCTACAAAATAAATGTTAGCTAAACACACCATACAACATAAGCAGTTATATGAATAATTTAGACTTAACACCCCACACATGGATAACCAAGCTCACCTATCCTAACATGAGTTATGCTTAGGGGTTAAGCAACCTGCATAGTAAACACATTTATATTTTTATTACAGTGGCTCCTTAAGCACAATCCCCTATAGAAAATACGATTAGGCTAATATCAGCCTAGCATCCAGTCTATGAAACATACCCCCTAACATCCAGTCTAAAATGTTACATCATAAAATAAAGCATAATATCATACATATAATGTCTTAACTTAGCATTAGAAGTGGTGACTTAGTATTCTAAGGTGTGTGCTTAAGGCATATGTAGCAAGACTTTACTAGGCTTCTTTAGTTTGAGTTTCAATTTGGAGTTTGAATTTATTTAAAATTTACCTTTGGGTGATTTTAATTTAAATGATTTAATATTTTATTTTTATTTTTATTATTTTTATTTCACTTTTATTTGGTTAAAATCATGTTTAGGTTTTCAAGAATGGGGAGGAATGAATTTCATTTGTATATGGAACCCTATTCTACATCCTAACTCTAAAGAATCTAACTAAGGCCATTAAGTATCTTAATTAGCCTATTTGAATTTGTGTAATTCATTTGATTTGATTTATTTGATTTGATTTAACATTTAGAATTTGAGTTTGTTTAAGTATTTGATTAATTAATTTTGATTAGATGTTTTTGGTTTAATTAAATATTGATAATTCAATATCCTTGATCTCTAATGAAGTTTAAGTTCGTTTAAATTCATGTGTTTTTGATTGATTAATTTTAGATTAGATGTTTTGGTTTAATTAAACCTTGATAATTCAATATCCTTTTAAATTAATATATAATTATTTTCTTTGATTATGGTTATGTGACTTAATTTTATGTTTATTTAGTTTGATTATGGTTCATTTATTTGTAATTTGATCGGATTAGATTAATTGAGATTTTATTTTGATTTTTAATTATTTTTAATCTCATCCATTTGTCATGTTTATCAAAGTTTAGTTTGCATTTTGATTTCATACATTGAATAGTTAATTAATTTATCTTGTTTAAGCAGGTTGAATGAGATTTGATTTGATTACATATTAAATTGATGAGATTCTTTCCTAATTTAATTTAATTTGATTTAATTTGATTTGATTAGCTTTATTAGTCTATGGGTTTGCTTAGGTTCAATGTGATTATGTGATTAGTTTAATTAAGAAGTGTATTTATGTTAATTATAAAGATTTGTTTAATTTTCAATTTGATTTCATATTTGTTTAGGTTGATGATATAATTAATGACTTAATAATTTAAGTTCAATTTAGGATTTGATTGGTATTTAGTTGCATTTATGTTTGACTAAGCTTATGTTTAATATGATTAATTTGATTAACTTAATTAGTTTACTTGAGGGGTTTGATTAATTATTAAATTAAAGATTTGTTTAATTTTAATTTGATTTTATACTTATTTAGGTTAATGATGTAATTAATGACTTAATGATTTAAGTTTAAATTAGGATTAGATTAGCATTTAATTGCATTTTATGTTTGTTAAGCTTAAGTTTAATGATTAATTTGATTAACTTAGTTAGTTTTATTTTAAGAGGTGTGATTTAGACTAATTAATAGATTAATTAAGGTTTGATCGGAATTAATTTTAATGTGATTTATAAGATTAATTTGGTTCATTAAGATGATGGATTAATTCATTAAGTTTGCATTAATTAAATTTAGATTAAGGGTAATTAAAATTTTAAATCATTAGATTAATCAAAGATTTATTTAATTAATGACTTAATTTCCCGCATGTGAGTGATTTAATTTAGTTAAGTGATTTACTTAAGTTTGATTTGATGAAAGGATTATTGTTATTACCATCATTGTTATTAAGTGAATTAACTATTTAGGTCATTTCAATTAAGTTCAATTATTTATGATTAGAGTTTTATTTAATTTCATTCAGTTATTATGTTCGTTTAATTTCATTAACATGTTTGATTTAGTTATTAGGTTGAAATATTTAATGGTTGAGTAACTCACTTATTCCAAATGGATTGATTAAATTAATTAAGTTCACTTTAGCTTCATTTGGTTTGGTTTGGTTTGATTAATATTAAGCGATTAAGATGTATTAGATTTATAATTGATTTAACTTTTTTAGTTTAACTTATTCCAAATGGATTGATTAAATTAATTAAGTTCACTTTAGCTTCATTTGGTTTGGTTTGGTTTGATTAATATAAACGATTAAGATGTATTAGATTTATAATTGATTTAACTTTTTTAGTTACTTAATGATTAATTAAATTCAGTTTATTTATATTCATCAAGGAGTTTCACATTATTTGGATTCCATGCTTAATGTAGGTTTAGTTATACGTACATTAAAGTTTCCTATATTTGTTTAATTTTAAGTTTGATTTAAGATTTAATCATTTAATTAAGTTTTATTAATTTAAATAAGTTTAATCAAATTTAATTTAATTTCCTCTCAGGATGATATTTTTTTGATTTTAATTTTGATTAATGATTGCTTAAGTGTTATTTCATTTCTGATTTTGATTTGATATTTAAATTATTTTTTAGATTATGTTTTAATTAATTCCTTAATTTATTAAAATTTAATCTTATGTGTTTATTTGGGGTTCATTAGGATTCAAAAAATTACATTATTTCCTTAAGAGTTCTAGATGTCAACTAAAGTGATTTAAAGCCATTTTTAAGATTTTTGTAAATTTTTGGATTTTTTATTTTATTTATTTTATTAAAATAGACAATTTGAACTTTAAAATTTAACTTCTCCCAGTACAAAAGTTCTTTTCACTTTAGATTTTTATGTTAGGTGTGTTTTGACTTTAATTTCAATCCTTGAAAATTTCAACTTAATCTAACTTATATTTTTAAAGTAATTAATGAAACTTTATTTTTCCAAAAACCTAAATTAAGCTCAAACCATTTTGTGAAATTTGGGGATTTTAGGTTTGTTGGATTCCTCTTAAAAAGATGAATCCAACGAGCTCTTGTTTGCAATTTTTAATTATGTATTTTATTTACTATAAATTTTGAAGTTTCAGGTGATTTAAATAATTTTTAAATAAAAGTTTTGATTTTCCTACTTAACACCAGACCGCCGCATACAATGGGCAATGCGACCACGTGACATCATGCAATGGACAAGTGGCACGCGTTACGCGGCCCGTATCGCATGCCGATCATCCAATAAGCGAGAATCTGAGTCAACAAGGTTGACCGCAACGCGCGGTTTGACCCGGACCATCCAGTTATCAATCGGATGGTCCAAATCGATCGCATCGAGAGACCGTGATTGAATGGCAATGAATCGATCCGGCGTCGATCACGATCCATGTGCGATCTGAGTCATCCGATCCCGCGAACTGCGGGATCGGACGACTACTGCTATCCGACGATCGTGAATAGTAAAAATAGAGGTACTTTAAGAAAAATGAGAAATTCTAAGTGAAAACTTATCCAAATGGATGTATTTTTGCATTGATTCACATCAAAAAGTTTCTATTTTTTAATTGGAATGATTTTAAGTAAAAATATTGGATTATCTAGGGTAAATTTCTAAAAATTATGCAAAAAATTGTCAAAATGGAGGATCCTAAGAATAACTACAGTTTTTGAAAGTTACCTCACCAGGGATGATTTTCATGATAGTGATGACCGAGCATCGTTGAGGAAGAGGCCTTGAATGAGCTTGGATTTTCACATCAAAATGAAGTATTTTTTGGTGCATGTCATTTTCTCACCGGAATTCACCCGATTTTGATATTTTTGGCTCAAGAGAGGTGGGGAAGTGGTGGTTGGTTGCTTTGGGAACTCTTGGGGGCTGAATAGTGGTAGGAGGAAGAGGAATGAAGCCTCATTTCCCCCTCCTTTACTAGTGGTCAAAAATCAATTCTTTTTTTGAATTTTTTGGCTCTAAAGTGTTGTCATCTTGGTTGGGGTGGTTGGGATGGATGATGGATTGATTGACTTTGGATTTTTGCTCCAAAGTCCTCTCTTACTGCCATATGATCAGCTCCATTGAATGCAAATATTGGTGAGGAGTTAAATGCATGTGATTGGGAGAATTAAAAGAGGTTGGGTGGAATCCTATGTTGGGGAGGATCCATGAGAGATTTAATTAGGTTGGGTTGATTTTTGGGTAGATCCCAAATGGGTTTGGGTCGGGTTTGATCAACCCACAATGGGTCATGGCTTGGTTTCAAGGGATTTGGCTCAATTTGGGTCTTATGGGTCATATTGGATCATATCGGGTTAGGTTGACCAATTGGTCAAATTTGGTCAAGCCAAGGCCTAGGTTAGGTTCAAATGATAATTTGAAGAGTTTCGTATGTTAATTTGATTTAATTTGGCTTAGAATTGATTTTGGCTCATTTGGAATCAAATAGGTCAAATGGAAAGAGTTGACCAATTTGACCAAAATTGGCCAAATTGGCTTGGGTTATGGGTTGATTCATGTTCAATTGGCTATTTGAAGATGAATGTGGTCTTTGGTTTGAATAAATTTGAATTTAATTTGAATTTTAGCTAATTTGACCCTTTAGGTCAATTTGAGCTAGGTTGGGTCAACTTGACCAATTTGTCAAATTAAACTCAATTATGGCTCTCATCAAGTTCAATAATCAAATTGGAATAAACTTGAGCCATTAGTTGCAATCAATTTTGGTTAGATCATGATTGACCCAATTTGATCCTTTAGGCCAATTTGGGTCAACTTGGATCGAATGGCCAATTGGTGGCCAAGTAATATTTAAATATTGACTTTGGGTTGATTCAAATCATTGGTTTTAATCAATTTGGTGCTGGATGAGTTTTGGCTAGTTTTGGTTCATTTGGGCTAAGGGTTGACTTGGTAAAATGACTAAGTTGACTTGGTTTGACCCAATTAATTTTAATTGATCATCTTTGGGTGATCAACAATCATGGTGGAAGATTTTGGTGAGCTTGGTTCTATCCAATTTCGGTTGGATTAAAAGTTGGCTCAAATGGGTCATTTAGGTCACTTTGGGTCAAGTGGACCTAAGTCGATCAATTGGTTTGGTTTTGGTTTGATTCTAGTTTAGTTGAACTTATATATGAGCCTTGGATTGAAATATAAATTTAATGATAATCAATTTGGAGTCCAATAGGTTTTGGCTCAATTGAAAGTTTTAAGTCAAAAGAGCTAAGTTAGGCTTGACTTGGGTTGATTTGAATTTTGTTTGATGATTGTAGATTTTATTTATATTTGGATATATGATTGAAGGAAAGATTGATTCAATAGAAAATCCATTGGCTTTGACTTGATCTGGATATAATTTGGCTAAGTCCAAAGAATTGGCTCAGAGGATTTAGATTGGGTTTGGATTTAATTTTGGATATAATTTTGGTCATTTGAATTTGGAGTTTTTTTATATTTGTGAATATAAATGAATGAAAAATTTATTTATAAAGAAATCAATTGAATTTGTATTGATTTAAAGGGAGTTTTGGCTAAGCATATGAAGGTGGTTCATATGGCTTAGGAAGGGTCTTAGGATTTGAATTTGATTTTGGGTTTCAATCATTTGGAGTCAAATTTGGGATATGGATTTGGAATTTGGATTTTGATTTGAGGTTTGGTTTGAGATTTGAATCTGGGTTTGATTTTAGAAGGTGTATATGGATTGGGTTTAGGCTATAGGTAGGTGATTTTCTTAAGTCCTAAGGCATGGCCTAATTCTATGATTAACCCTTCTAAGTCTCTAGGCTTAGGTTAAGTGTTCACCTAATCACTAGATGTGTCTTATGACTAAGAAAATCTTAGTGTCTAGAAGATTCCTAAGTCTAAGAGGATGAGGTTAAGAGCTCACTCCAAAAGTGAGGTCAACAAAATGACACTCAATAGGTGTGGTGTAACTAACAAGGCATACCTCACTTATTGGCGTTGATCAAGATGATCAACAATGTCTAAAAGATTGGAAGCACTAATGAAAATGATCTATAACTAAACCTAAGAGGGGCAGGGGGAAGGAAAAGAAGAAGCCTTGCCTTTTTCTTTTTCGGTGTTTAAGTTTTGGCTGATTTGAAATCAAAAAAAGAATTATTTTATAGTTTGGTCGAGCTTTATAAATTCATGACTTTGTTTTATTGACAAAATGTAATGTAAAGTAAGGTTTGATCAATCTGGATCGCCACGGCTGACGGCATGCGGCGGCAACGGCGATGATGGTGGGATGGTGGTCAGGTAATCTGCCGATGATGGTCGGCGACCTGAGGTGGTGGTGGCCGAGGTGACCGTCGTACAAGAAGCGGGCGATGGCCATGGCGGTCGGCGACATCGGATGCCGCGATCACTATATTGGAGTATTTGGAATTCACCCAATCAGAAATTCAAATACACAAACTCTTTTGAGTATTAAATATCAATTTTACTTTACTCAACCAAGCATTGAAAATGCATTTGAATGCAGATTCCAAATGCAGGCAACCAAACAGCCCCTAAGAGGAAGTCAAGGAAATGGGGAGAGCTTCTTGATTTTTTCAGATGAGGGGAAAGAAAGAACTTCCCTTCGGTTGAGATGAGAAGGAGGAAAAGAGCAAGAGGGGGAACAGTTGAGGGCTTCTAGCGTGAAGAGGAGCGGGAGTGGTTGTGGCGTCAGTTCTGTGCGTGGAGAAGAACGATCGAGGGAGGTGGGCTCGGGTTGGCTGCATGCATGAAGAGGAGCAGGTCGCGCGAGAAGGAGCGCTCGGTTTCCTTTCCTATGGGTCGTGTGAGCCGTGTGAGCATGGGTTAAGCCAGTCTAGTCGGTTGAATAGGGGAATAGGGTGGATTTAGGTTTAGATTAGGGCTTTAAACTGATTTTTTAAATTGAGTAATTGACTTTAAATTAAATTTTTTGCGGACATGATTAGATAATTATATATATATATATATATATATATATATATATATATATATATATATATATATATATATATATATATATATATATATATATCAATTCAAGATTATTCTGACGATGTGAACGAGCTGTCCGTTACGGAGGCTTTTGGTTCGAGCGTCAAATTGAGTCAATTTAGCTCAAAATATCGCCAATTTTGACCACTGATTTTCGCTAGACTTGTCCAATTGAGCGAATGCCTACTTGATAGATTTTGATGTTAAATTTAATGCACAATCAATTTCATGAACATAGATAATTTGGTTTGCATCGGTGCCTCTTGATCTCGATATCGCAGCATTGGCGCTCGATTGCACGGTTGATCATCAAGTTGTTAATATTTATATTCTCACCGACGCTCAACATGTCCGTTCTCGTCAAGTTATTTGAGTTGATTTTGGCGACATCCTATATATTTCAATCTCGATTTGCACGCTATCACTTTCAATCATTCGACATTTGCACAGACTCGTCCGATTTATGGACAGTCTCATTTGATAGTTTTCGATATTTTGAAGCTAACGACGTGATAAATTTCATGAACGGAGGTCGTTCGAACATCGTCGCAGTTTTCCTTTCCGATATGCACGTCAACACATTGATAACTCGATCACTTGATCAGTTGATCATTAGATTATGCGATATTTATATCTTAACCAATTTCAACGTTCTGAATGAGATGGCGAAGTCCGTTCGTCGATCGGAGATTATTTCAACTATTTTTGGTGACGTCCAGTGTATTTTGAACCCTAATTTGCGCACTGTCACTTTCGATGTCCGTCGAATTTGACTTGTGGGCTTGACTCGACTTATGACACATATATGATGGTCAACAATCATCTTTACACTCATAAAAGAGATAGGATAACATCTCTTGCCTCCACCAAAGTATTTAGATATAATCATAGCAATAGCTAGATTATCACATCTCTAGCCTCCCTCACCACTTCACCTTCAATTTTTGCATAAATGATAGAATTAGTGGCAACAACTCCATGATATTCTCCTTCTACCTCTTTACCTCTTTCCAGTCTCAACATGAGCATTTGGGTCAGGATCGAGGGAATTCTCATTGTTTCCTTATATCCACTCATCTATATGGCACAATCTATATCTCTCTTCTATTTCACCTCCCTTATACAAAACTATAAACAAAATTATTTAAAGCATCTATAACTCTCAAACAACTAGAAAAAAACTTCTAAAATTGATCGAATAAGGCATTGGAATAACTAATTATGGCCATGAACTCATTCATATTTTATCCTCAATGCACTTCCTCTTGTTTTTTCTTTCTCAGTGTGACTACTATACTACCTTAAAATATATATATAAATGGTGATAACATTGTTTCTCTTTTATGATCCTAAATAGGATAAGAAAAATGTATATATACCCTCTTCATCAACTTAATATACTACTATAGGGATAATAATCGATCACAAAAATAATTCAATTGGAGGATTGGGAATTAATCCATAATAATAATTAATCTAAATTAATTTAAAAATATAATACTTTACATATAACCTATATGTTGCTTCATTAATTGCTTGTAGGCATTTTGTTGCTCTTCTAGATCAACATCCTTAGTACTAGCTCTCTCTAAGATACTTGCATAAATTTTCTTAATTTTGGGATAACTTTATAAGCCTATTACTACAAATAATATGTCATTTAGTGATAATGTATTGGGCTACGGCTTTTTCAAGACATTTGCCTCATATTGTAACATATTAATATTATCTTTTCAAAATCTTCTATAATAACCTATCCCACTGACATTGAACAAAAATATGTTCACATCTTCAATTGAGGCAAACACCATAGTGAAATTAGCATTGTGCTTCTCATAGTTAAGCAAAACATATCTATAAGAAAATATAATTTTTATACATCATCCCTTTCAATATACACCATAAATAAATTCTCCCAATTCACATTCTTAAGATTCTTATCTTATATCTTGATAATTATTAGTAACTTATTACATTTAATTATCCCCTTAAGATCTCCTCATATTGAAATTCACAAAATTCCAATCTAATAATAAGATAAATTCTTTAACAATAAGTCAAATATTCTTACTTTCAATGTCAAGCACTTCATTTTTCAACCATACTTAGCACAAGTTGATGTGTTACTGACCTATAAATTGCAAGTCAAGAGCATTAAAAGCTATCAAAATGAAATTTTTTTTATCCTTTTGAAGAATATCATAAATCTCAAACTATTTAATAACTTTTTCAAGCACATCCTCTAGCGTTATATATGACCCCAAATCCCCAACATTAGAATGACATTCAAAAAGTATGATTAAATTGGATGTCTTCATACATAGCAAAGTAATTCAAATGAATCAATTTCATGTTAGATAATGAGAGCAAAATAATGGTTGGAACCTTTTTCAAATCTTATTGGTGATGGTTCACAAAAGTTAGAATATGGTTTGACCATAGTTCAAATATAATTCAATTAAGATTAATAAAATTTGACCATTGCTCTCACAGCGGTAGAGTAAAATTTTATTTGTTAGCTTTGCATAAAAGTTCAACACAACACAAATAGTAAAAATGAAAACAATGAACACCAAAGTTTTTATGTAAAAAAAATCTCAAAAAAGGAGAAAAAAAATCAGGATCAAGCCCAGTCCAATAATGCACTATGTATTTTGAGTTACAGGCCCTAATCTTCTCTAAGAATAGAGTAGATGAATACAAATTTATGTATAAAAATTAGGCATCAACATTCTTGGAATCAAATTACAACTGTGTTGTGATGATTATAATTTAACTGTTAATGGTAATAAGCTGCAAGCGGCTGTCGATAATGTTTGTTGGTGGCAGCTTGCTTCAAGCATTTTAGTTTAGCTCTTAGCTCTTTCCTATTTGATTCTTTTTTATGATCAAACATCGAAACCTAACAGCACCTTATAATTTTTTTTTTTTTTAATTGGAGCAAAGAATCTCCACTAACTGCCCCATAGCTCAAGGGCCCTTATCAAATTTCATTACATGGGTTTTTTGCGGAATCTGTAAGACTGGAACCCACCATTCAAGAGAGCTGGATGGTGCAGAGTGTGCGCATGAAATATGATGGTGAAGATATTTCTGTGACAGAATACCAAGAGGCAGTTGGATCATTAAAGTGGATCGACGTCTCGCATTTAATATCTCCCACAAGTCGGCAAAATGGCAAATAGAAAGCAAAGTACCTGTAAGAATTTATGGATTGTACAATTGCTTCAGTAACTAATTTTACTTATTTATAACTATTCATTTTTTATATAATTAACAGCTTATTATTAGATACGAGAGATAATCAATGGAGATCATGATTACCCTAAACATATAGAGTAAGTTACCCGGAAAAAAAATGAAGAAAAATGAGAAACTTAACAAAGGATTAAATCTGCTGAAAGAAAGAAGGCTAAATTGAGTTTAGATTCAGAGAAATAATTGAGATAGAGATAGTGATTTTGAGGAGGATTTTAAAGAGACTGAGTGATATTTAATGTTTAGATTCTATATCTTTCCTATAGGATTTCTTGTAAGATTTTCATACTCACATGTATCTGTACTCTACTACTGATCCTTATTTATTAGTGTGGGTGATGGTTGGTGTTACATAATTGACTACACTACACTATTTTTTTATATATATATTAAAAAAAATATTGTGTCTAGTTTTGTAATGACAAATCAGATATTTGATTGACTACTAGTTAACTAGTTACAAATTGAGGTTTTTTTTTTTTTTTTTGGTAACGGGGTGTCCACCCTAATCTCACCCATTATGTGGCGTGTGACTTCAGGCATGACTAATCTCCGGGCGAGCCTGATAACCCTGAGCCCACAGGTAGGTTGAGAACCCTTCATTAGTTCTTTTGACAAGAGCCTCTTATTAGCTGGCGAGAATTATATAGAGGAGTTTTTATTGATGGATATGACTTCTTTAAAGAAACTGAAAGAATATGGAATTTTGAAAAAGATAACTGAACTTGGCTTAATTATAATTTCATAAAAATAATCAATTTTATTTATTTTTTCCTTATATATATATATATAATGTAATCTCGAGATAATTAAATTCAACTCCTGTCTATTTTAAATCAATTTTTATTTGATTAGAGCTATACTCCTTTGTCAACTCGATGGCTTTAATAGGAACCAATTCAAGCTCTATGTCAAAAAAATATATCTCAAGTTTTTTATTGATTAATTTGTCACATCAACAGTGAGAATCATGAAACTTGTATCACTGACCAAGACTAAATATTTAACATTTATAATATAATGCTATTAAAACTTATAAGTAATATTAAAAACGAAAAAAAAAAAAAATTCAAACCTCCACTTAAACACCACACACTATCATTTCGGTAAGATTGCTTTTTAAGCAATTATTTTTTCCCACCTAGAAGCTTTACAGCCCTTACCTCACATCTTAAACGTGAACTCCCTCTCTCTCTCTCTCTCTCTCTTCTTCTTCTTCTCTCTCTCTCCCTACTCCCTTGTTTTAAGTATAAATGGATATGATGGCTATGCGGACTCCGAAATATAAACTTAGTCTAACTCCAGTATATTTACGTGAGGAAGAAAGAATGAGTGCCTCCAGTCTAGTTATGGTCGTAGTGTTCATTCGAATAAATAGGCTGCAGAAGGAAGACTCCAAAGGGATCGCATTGATCTCTCTCTCTCTCTCTCTCTCTCTCTATATATATATATATATATCAATTTCATCGATCTTTTTATCTGTAATTCTTAGAGATCATGCGATCCTTTTGGAATTTTCCACCTGCAGCTCTCTCGCCTGGCTAAAGTTCTTCAGGTTTCCTTCTTTTCAAGCATGCGACATGAATCACAGTTAGGGTATTTACTTCCCCTTGTCTCTCTATTTTACTGCATTTCGAAGATATGCTATATTTAATTTTCTTAAATGGGTATCTTCCTGTAAAGTTTATAATGGATAAGATCAGCTTCTTTTTAATTAATCTTCTTGATGACGAGTAGGATTTAATAAGAAGATGGAACTCTGTTCTTTTATTTGTAGGATTTTGCTAAACTCACTTTTTAGTTTTGATGATAACAGGTAGCTTCATTAATTTTAAGCAGTAATTTGAGCGTAAACGATAATAACTATATAAATTTTGATTGGTTTTGATAATTAATAATTTTCAATTTTTAACAGAGATCTCAACACCAGGAAACTTTCCTTGTTATATATATATATATATATATATATATATATATATATATATGAGTGAACCTAACAAGAGTCTCATGAGAAACACATAGTGCTTGAGTTGTCTTGATTTTTCAAAGATGAGGGTAATTACCACACAAAATCTGGTGGCATCAGTGCTCATCAACCGATTTTCCTCGACAGATATTTGGAGATTTCTAATTTTAAGCCTCAGTCAACTTAAAATTCGTGCCACTCTTAATTTAAATTTTAAGTTTACTAATTAGTGGAATTCAAATTCAATTTTATAAATTCAAGATGGCTCATAAATTGACTCATTTATCATGAAAAGGAGAAGGTAATTCAATTCAAGCAAATTTTATAATAATATAATAGAAAAATTAAAGTGTAGAGAAGAAATAATAAAAAAATAAGTTGATATGAGTAAATATTGTAAAACTTTTAATTTTAATATATTTTAAATCAATATATTTCAAACAAATCACCTCATTGTTATAAGTAGCTGAAATTTAACTAATTAGCTCATCTAATTTGGGTCATAATCTAGTTGACTCATGAATCAAATCACAACATTAATGAGAATGGCTACTTATATTTCAGGAAACTTTTTAAAGCAGGGTCATCAATGATCAATGATTCTTCTAATTAAAGAAAGGTGAACACATGACCTGGTTTGACAAAATCACATATATTAGGGATGCCTCTAGTAGTCAACCAAGGGCTGACAACATGGTTTAACGTTGGCTACATTAGTGATTTAACCATTAATGAATGATATGGTTATATTTTGCATTGATGCAATTCAAAACTAAGATTGGGCCGTTGGTAAAGAAAATATGATAACAAAATTCTACATTTTTGTAGTGCATTAAAGTGACTCTTTTTTTATCAAAATTGATGAGAAATAAATTATGAAATATGTGATTAAAGTTTATAATCTTTGAGAAATAATATTCTACTTTAATCAGCGAATCATGAATAGTTTCACTTAGAAGTTTTAGCTCTATTTTTTCAATGATATCTTAGACGAAAATTTTTATATAGGGTACATGTAATACTATTTATACACATTTTTTATTTGTTTCACATACCCCTTAATTTTAATGTTAAAATAAAAAAATGCAATGTGTTCATAACATTTTAGGTGATTTAAAAAGTGGCCAAATAATTTCATTTCTTTTTTTATAAGGTACTAAATTTATCATAAACATCTTAAATGTAATTAAAGCTATAAATGAGTGAGTGCATTCGATGAATAGTTCAATACTCATTTATTTAAATAGTTAAACATACTTAATTTTTTTTTTAAAAGCTTACATACAAATGAAATCATTTGAATGTGACATATTTATATTTTGCATTGATGAACATATTAATGTGTGTAGCGCATTTAAAGTTTGACAATGTTCTTTTAATGATTTTGAATTAATTTAATAGATTGATCTATGTTCTTATATTAATATTTTTGTATTTCATGCACTTTAGAAGTTATTTATATGATGAAAATATTAAACAAATACTTAGATTGATAGATAAAATACTCAAGTTTTCTGTAATTATTAGCATCCTATGTATAGTTAGTTAAGCTTGATTAATGTTCAATTAAATTGATAAAATTAATCAATCAGTAAATTTAAAATAGGAATTTAAAATTCAAATCATAATACAGGCAAGCTTGATTAAAAAAATAAAAATAAATAGACTAACCTTAACAATGTAACATTTGGTTCAAATCAATTCAACCTTAAATACAACCTCAAGCATATCTCTACTCTAAACATAATGCATCAAGTTGTATGTTAAATCACATATATTTTATAGCACTAAAATAAAGGTGATGACATGTTGAATTAAATGAACTTAGAAGATAGCGTGCAAAACTTCTAACTCTTGAACCAAAAAAATTTAAAAAAATACCCTAGCAAAGAATAAATTGTAATTTTGAAGTCAACTTTAGAGTGGCCAAAAAATATATATGGTAAATTTATTAGATTGCTAAATGGTCACAATCATCTATTTGCTAATTATTCAAAATAGTGACTCTATTTATAAAATTCTAAATGGTTTCTAGATAATTACTAATACAAAATCCTAAATAAAAATTATGATAAAGTCATAAACAAAAGCTACTATAAAATCTAAATGGAGCTGCTAAAAATTTGAAGTCTGCAACAGTAGTTACAAAAGTTTTTTACTTGTGGTCGATCATTAGTATTGAAAGATAGATTTTTTACTATATATACCTATGTAATCTTTACTTATAAAATATGTCACAATCAAGAAAAAAAATAAAGAGAAGAGCAACAAGAAGAAGAAGCTCTTGTAGCAAAAAAGAGAGGAGCAAATGAGAAATAGCATCAATGTCTTACTTTTCACATATAATCCTTGTCTTCACAACACGTAATCAAATCCTCTCTTACTTGTTAACCCAAACAAAGTAATATTTTTGTTTTAATGCATATCTAGTATAATCTCTCTCTCTCTCTCTCTCTCTCTCTCTATCTCTTTAAAGTTTATGAATTATTTGATCTTTATGCAGTCATGGACATAGATAAATTTCACTGAACTATATAAATTTATGTATTGTATTTGAGATCTTTGGTGTTTTTTCTCGCATCCTCATTCATTTTTTTGCTCGAAATATTATCATTATCATAACATTGACAACCCTAACAAAGATCACATAGAAAAATCTTATATAAAATGCAAAATGATCTGAAATAGGCCCGTTAAAGACTTAATTTTTTTATTTGCTCAAGGGTCTGGAGGCTCAAATAATGTTGGTTTCGTGAGAATGAATCATTCAAATTGTTTGTGAAATGAAAGGATGAGTACTTTCGAAAAGAACAATGCCCAATACATTCTTACACTCCGTAGAAAAGCAAGCAAAAGACCATCCGTTATTTTATGCTTTAGTTAGATGAGCGAGGCCGAATAGTTACTTCTGAGTCTTTCGATCATGTGGCTAATCAAAGCATTTTCAAATATAATGCCTATACATTAAGAAGCCAAACATATAATTTTTACAAATAAAGGTAAATCAATAGCAAATGCTATTAATGTTATTCTTTCTTTTACAGCTCGTCGTCGTCTCTAACATAGTTTTTAAAATACTACACAAAAGTTTATCTTATTTATTTTCAATCTCCTATAATTAACTTCGCAGTTAATATTGGAAATTTTATATATAAAGGACACTCAGCCAGGCATCTAAATTTAACTAGGCAAAAATTGGCTGAGAAATATAATATAGTAGAGAATGAGTGCTCTCATAAGATTTATAGAAAGTTCAAGAAAAATGTTCCACACTTTGTCATTTTCAGACTTTTTATGCAAATATGACTATGACATAGCAAAGTAGTGAAAGTAATTAATAATTATTTTAAAAGATATTTTGGAAGAAGAAATGTCATTGTCGAAATTTATAGAGGAAGATGAGCTTGCATTTAATCAATATCCTTCAAAAGGAGTTCTCTAGAGTTACAAATCTAGAAAGATGCTCTTGCCTTTTGTGTATTCTCATAGTAAAAGGAGAGATTATTACTTGTGGAGTCCAAATATACTATAATATAACATCATGTAACACTCAATTAATATATAGCTGATGTGTATTGGTTGTAAAGTATTGTGTAATAATATCATTAACTGTATAATAATACATAATATTTATATACACATCAATATATATCATTTTACTATCAATACACAATAGTTGTATAATGATTAAGCGTTATTTGATGCTATGTTATTGAAATCTAGACCAAGAAATTACATCTGGACTCTGCACATAATATTTTTTTTCATTTAAAGAAGTTGCTAAATCATATTTGAGGAGACAATTCGAGTGCATTGGAAGTAAAAGCTTAACAACTAATATTTTTTGCAAATTAATATGAATTAGATACAATAGTTTCATCTTCTTGCAAATTTTGATTATATGAGCATATATACATGTTGTGAAGGTTTAGATTTACAATAATACTATAGATTTATCTATATTGGTAAGGGTCAATCATTTAGAATTTCTATACTTAAATTGTATAAACCACTTGATCTCAAGCAACCTAATGTAAATTGAACACAAAATTTAGATGATTTTAAAATTAATTTAAAATTTTTAAAGTAAATATTTATTATAATTCATGCTTGATTATATGAATATACAACATATCAAATCCTAATATTCATTTATTTTCATGTCCTCACAAGTATTGAGTGCTTCTTCTGCTAGCAGTTACACCACAGTAAAGCTTTTTATTTTTTTTTTTTCCCTTAGTCAAGCTAGAAATAATAATGTAATGATTTTAAAATCTCTATTTGTTCGGCCATTTGTTCGGCCATTGGGTTGGAATGAATGGCCTTCTGAATCTCCTATGCTTAAGTCCTACTCGACGTTACTTGCGGTAGGGATGTAAATGAGTCAAACTAACTTATTGAGCCACAACCACAACCTCAAGCTCACAAACAAGCTCAAAAAATTTTCGAGCTTGAGTTGACTAAATTTGACTACTTATACTTGTCAGGCCATTGGTTTACATATGAGCTATTAATTATCACTTGTCTTTAATAATTTATGGAGCTTTAAAGTGGCTCGAGCTTCGAATCGAGCACGAGCTTCAAATCTTTTTGAGCTCTTTATCAGTCGAGCTCGAGCATTAATTGAGCTCGGCGTGGTAATTCTCGAGCTCAGGTTTAAATAAGCCAAATAATCAAAATTCATTCGATAATTTATACCTCTAACTTGCGGTCCTTCTATAAAAATATTCATATCATAAGATTTAACATAAGATAATTTGTGCTACCAATTCT
The DNA here is from genome assembly GCA_021442155.1 of Cymbidium sinense. Classification (NCBI taxonomy): domain Eukaryota; kingdom Viridiplantae; phylum Streptophyta; class Magnoliopsida; order Asparagales; family Orchidaceae; genus Cymbidium; species Cymbidium sinense. The sequence continues at coordinate 151,044,089 of CM038222.1, forward strand.
CTTCTTGTCAACGCTTCTTATTATTAATATGTTTGCCGATGGATATTCTGCCTTTTTTTTTCCCTTGAAGCATATTAATATTCAAGTAATTCCTGTGCTCTTTTTTTTTTTCTTTTTTTTAAATGATGAATATAAATACATAAGTTTGATAAATATTTTAAATTTTAAATTTTAAATAAATTAGAAACAATTTAAGAGGTTGTTTGTTTTGTTTACTTTTAGAGTAAAATAATGTAAATAGAGGTAAATTAATACTTTAGTATTTGGTTAGATTACTTTGTAAAAAGTAAAATATTAGAGAGTTACGAATTCGACTGAATCTGGGGGAAAAGAAAATACCTAGCGGGACGACTGGCATCTCGCGAAACCTCGCGACGCATTCCTTCTAGGCACGATTCTTCGCTTCTCGTCGCCAATCGCCAGCGATTCTCAGGTTCTCGTCGCTGCTCGCGTGGGTTTCGGCACTATAGGTATTTTCCTCACCTCCGAGAGTCTTCTAACGACCGATCCTGACTTCTTCTTTTTTGGCTTGCACATTCCTTAATGAAGTTCCGTCTGTAATGAATTTCTTCTTTGCTACAGTGTAGGGTTTCACGTGACTATCACCAAACCTTGTAATGCCGGACACAGCCGTGAAAGAGCGATTTAGGGCTCCACAGTAAGTTCTTTTCCTTATCTTGATCTGAACAACTTTGGCCACCCCGTTCCACCCCTTTTATGCCTATATAAATCCATCTCCTCTTCTATTTTGCTCTTCTCCTTCCTCCTCTCTTCTCTCGACCTTATCTCCTAATTATTTTACTTGTGCTGAGTAGATCTTGAGTTGTTTAGGCACTTGTTGAAGTTTCTAATTGGTTTGAGTTGGCTCTTTGTTACAGTGTTTGAAGCCAATCTATGATTACATAGTGCTTTATGATTTCAAAATAAAACCTTTTTATTTTTTGCATTAGTTAGTTACTTATCGTAATACATTAGACTATGAGATTTCTCTACAAGCCATACATGATTTTTTTCTTGTTACTAGATATTGCATAATTTAGTATAGTTAATATTATTTTGATTGTTGCATAATTAGTTAATATTATGTAATTAACAATGCATTAGGGAGTTAATATTCTTGTGATAAGGAGATGATTGATAAGTTTAAAATTATAGGAAGTTGCTTCCTTACACTTAACTTGCTTGTCTTTACTAATAAATAGCTTCTTTCTAATGTATTATTGGCTATGAAATATTCCTCATCTTCTTCAAATAATTCCATTTTTGTTTGTGTTATTGTCAATAGGAGTTGAAAATGACCCAAGAGAAAACTGTTATTACAGCATTCCAAAGCAAGTATGTTTTCTCCTCTTCTAAATAATACTAACCAACATGAGCACTGCAATTCATAATCATTTGTAGAAGTAAGCTTAAATATATCCGAAAATAAATAATTAAATGAATCTTCATATTAGTAGTGGAATTAGGGGATGAGGAGACATGAGTTTTTATAATATATATAATTATAGGATAGTTTAAAGGTAAAATTTTTACATTATATATGGTTGTATTATTATTATTATTATTATTATTATTATTATTATTATTTCAAACTTAAGGGATCAAGAGCCACCCTTAGCCCCTCCTTGCACATACATGAGACTTCCAACAAGTGATGAACTTTCTATAATATACTTTGTTTGTGTAGAGTGTAAACGTAAAAATTTTTATATTGTGCAATATTATAAAATTTTTCTCTAAATTAGGGGGTGAAAGCTACCCTCGACCTCTAGCTGATTCCACCACTCCTTCACATATTCATGCAAAACAAATATATGTCTTTGCAAACTTCTCATCTTAAAAAGTAATATTTGTTTAAAGTTATTCTTTATTATAACAAAATGGAATTTCTTTCAGGCAAAACTTATGATTTTGATGATGAATATGTTTCATATTGGTTACCAGTGCTTCAACTTCTTTCAAGAAAGATGAAATTTTCTTGGAAAGTCATATATCAAATAAGTTGTACCTCTTAAGTTTAAAAATACAACCAATATGAGATAAAACTCTGAAGAAAAAAAGTGTTGAAGTACTGATAACCAATATGAAATATATTCATCTCTCTTTATATATTATAAAAGTTTTACTTGTCCAATTTATATTGGCTGTAACTTAATGCTTAAGTATAGTTCTTTTTTATAATTTTTCACATTCTTATTATATATTATATATCTATATATATATTTATATATATCGTTAATATCATCAAAATATTATCATTATTTACTTCTTTTTTAAAAAAAATAAAATGTACATTTTCAAACATAGAAAAGTATTGATATTTTTTATTGATCATATCATTAATTTTTTATTATTAAAAATAATAATTTAATTTAACCCCATTTCGCTTTTATATCACTATATTATTATTTTGTGAAAAAAAAATAAGACTTTGAAATCACTTTAAAAATCTATCAATACTATTCAATTAATTCATTAATATTAACTCAAATGATATAATTTTTATTTAAATGATAAAAAAATTATGATTTATTTATTTTAGTGTTCAAGTTGTAAAATTAATCAACATATCAAAAATAATACTTTTATATAATTTTTAATATATTTATATATTAAGCTTATTATGAAAACAAATAAAAAAATATTTTAAATTACATAACAAATATCATTAAAATAAAATCATTTATCAGTTGAAGTTGCATAGAGATCTTCTACAGTATATAATTTTTCACTTTTAATTTTAAAATAAATATATCATAATCTTTTTTTAACCAAGTAGTATATTTTTATTTTAATTTTATATATATATTTAATTTATTAATGTAATAATTCAATTAATTAAAATAAAATCTTATAACTATCTTATATATAATAGTACTCAGAGTACAAATATTTACTTTGCGTTATATATATCAAACCAAACATAAAATATAATTTTCATTTATTTATTTTACATACAACTAAATAATTATAAAATATTATTAATTTTACACTACATTACTATACTTAATCAAGGATTTGACCTAAAGTAAGAGGTCAAAGGAATTTTAGAAAGCAGCAAGATTTATGACTTAAAATTTATTTGACAAAATTTAGCATAAGTTATGACTAAATCTTGAAACAGAACTGCCCCTTCAATTGTTTCGATACAATACTTCTTCTTTTCCTAAAATTTCTTACTGGAGCAGTCCTAATCTAATATGACGCTTAGGATGAAATGAAATGGATAATGCTTCTGCTTAGAGGCAAATTCTTAAAATTAGAATCAGTGCAATAAGACAACAATGAAACCTACATTCTCCATGAAAACCAATTATTATAGCAAGGTAGCTTAAGTCCTTTTAATGTTCTTGAACCATATGAGAATGATTAATACAGTTTTCGGGCAAAAAATTAGAAAAAACATGACCACTAAATAAATAAAGAGAACATCGAGAATGGCAAGCTTAAATCACTAAATTTCTTGTCCAGATATGAAGTTGTTTACATGAAGGCTGATCAAAGAATTCGAGGCAGAGAAACTTGGCTAAATACATGTCTAAAGTACAATAAATTTTAGTTATATTTCACTAATAAAAAGATATCAGTCAAATGTACAGGAATATAAGCCTCGACTGTGCATCACCCTCTACATCACCCAGACGAGTCACAATAATATTAAAAAAAAAGGAACAAGTAGGTGAAGAATAATAATGCCTAGCCAATATATTTGAGCTACACAGTACCGAAAATTAAACTAAGAAGCCAAGGCAAGATCTGCCCATGCTAAAGGAGAATCCTTGAGAACGGCAGCTGGGGAAATATCAATTCCATTTTCGAGAACAGCGGCTATTATTTGCATGGATGGTCTTCTTGAGGGATCAGGATCAATGCAGAGACCAACCACACTGCATATTACAGCAAGGTCATCGACCTTGACATCCTTTAATTCAGGATCTACCAGCTTACCTATCTCTTCTGGGTTCTGAAGGTACTCTGCAGCCTGTATCAAATAGGATGACAATTTTTTCTTTTTATTTTTTGGGAAAAACTTGCAAATTATAATTATTGAAGGTGTTAATTGTTTCTATTTTAATCAATTATTTACAAACAAAAGTAAATTAAATATTCGTTTTGTACATGAAATTAAGGCAGAAATGTGATGATATTAAAAAAAGGCCAATATAATTAAAATCAATCCTCACTCTATCAGCACGATTTCCTACATGCAACAAGGTTTATAAAAAAATCACATTTCTTAACTAAGCAGCCAGAGATGAGATAATCAAGAAAATTCTAAATGGCAACAAAGCAATAAAAACTTTTCCATGAAACATGTATACTAATGCAATCAGCGAGAACAAATGCTTATCAGCATGTTACTCCCACTAGTAATGCAGAAAAGTAAAAGTGAATAATTTTTCATATTAAGTAACCATTTGCAGACATCCTTTTCTGCAAAGAAAGGATGCTTTTGGTTGTTTGGTGCAGACTGCTATAAGGGGTGCTGAATGTGCATCAGGGAGAATCAACCCTCCAAAAAATTAATCATTCGTGAGGGTTTTTAATCATTCAATAAATGTTCAAGGCTTGAATTAACTGAAAAATGTTATTCTATCACTAGGAGTAGCTTAGAGTTGAGTTCGACTGAGTTGAACTCTGGCTCGTACTCGATATACTCGAATTTAGCCTGATTCGAACTCAATTAAAAATCAAAGTATTGATAGAGTAGAGCTCAATATGATTTGATTCCAAGCCAATTCAAACCACAATTGCAAATCATTTCTTGAGATTGCTTGAGTTGACAATCAATTCATTATTCAAATCAAAATAATTTGAACAGATTCTAAACTGACTCAAAAATCAAGCAAATCTCAAGCAGAAATTGCAGCCCTATCCATAACTATATTGAAGAAGCCATGCATCTTATTTCACTTATCACATAATCTTAGGTGTTACCCTGAGCATCTTAAGAGCGTTGACCTAAGTACATGTATAAAATAGAGGAATAATATCATCCACGTGCCGATGAGGTTTTGTTACATATCAACCAAAAAAAAGTGCTGATAAATAAAAATAAAGATAGCTGAAATTCCTTACCCAGTCAACCAAGCATCCACTCTCTTTGCAGAAAGGATGTCTTCTACTTATTATTTCTAGTAGAAGCACCCCAAAGGCGTAAGTGTTGCACTGAACAGCCAGCTGTCGCTCTGCAGAACCAACTAAACTATTGAAAGAACTTCCTCTGCTAATCTGACCAGAATTGTTCTCTGACTTGGAGAGAACTATTTGCCAGCTCTCAAAATCAACCAGCTGCCAAAAGAGGGGTGTGATTAGTACGGTCCGATTTAATTTCTTCTGATGCTTAAGAAGATATTATAAAACAATAAGAATGAGAGATCCATTAATAAGAATGCCACTTAATCTAGGGAGATTATTCCACCATAGAGCTCAGGCAAGAAAGATTGAGAATTGTTATTAGATTCATAGCAAATCGTGAAACTCAAGTGATAATTAAATTATAAAATAAAAATTAAATCTGTGATATTGTATGAATCAAAATATTTGGATATGAAAAGTAATTGATATCTAAGTTGAATTTCATAAAAATGAGAATGATAAGATAGTGGCATCGAATTAAGAAAGATAAATTAAAGAATGATTATATTTGAGAAAAAGTAGAGTATCATCTAATTGCAAATAAGGTAACCAAGAATAGACTTGTCATTTGTATATATACAACAAAAAATACGTCATTTAGATGGGTTGATAAAATTAATGTTAGAGGATTACAAAAGAAAATAGAAAAACGAAAAAGTTTAGGCATATAAGTTGTCAAAAATGATTTGTAAATAATGGATTTAACACCACACTTAATATGTAATGACTGAACAGAACTAGTCCGGTCTAAGAAGATCGGACTGTTATGAATGTCAATCACCTGACCTCCTTTCTTCATGCAAGTTGTCATAACGATTGCTAATCGCAATAATTTTGCGATTTTTATTTCGATCCCATTGCATTCAAGTTTGATTTAGTGGATAATGCCTCTAAGGCATCTTCCGCCTCATCTTGCTCATGCCTTTCTCTCATAGCCATTAAACTTCACACCCTTCATCACCTCCGACCTTCTCTCCTTCTCAGCTGATGATAGTGAGTTGCTCTTTTCTTCTTCTCCTTCTCCTTCATCTTCTTTTTGAAACCCTGGCTAAGCTTCCTCTGCATCTTCCTCTTCTTTCGACCTAGGACTAACTGATTGTCGCCTTCCTCTTTCCTCGCCTACCAAAAAGCTTTTTCAATAATAAGCTCTTTTATCTCTGCCTTCCTTCATGTGTGTTACATGTATTTTATTCTTTCGAGTTACATATATATTGTGTTATATTACGATGTTAACATCATAATCTAAGTTTTAGCTTTATGTATGCATGCTAATCCTCTTTTGGGAGAATAGTTATTTCGTAGTCTATGATTTACTTGTGTTGTAGCATAAAGAAAAGAGGTTTTATCTATCTTAATAGTTGTTAACTTTTATTATCCTGTATTGAGGCTTATGATTTATCAAAAATTTATATCACCAAAGGATTTCAAGTTAATGCACTTGGGTGTGGCCACTTTGACTTTGGGGAAGCAACAATTCGAGCACTACAACTCGAGGTAAGTAATCGTTATTTATTGAAGAATAAACATACCATTCGTTGTTAGGGGCGAGAACCTTATTATTTGTACTAGATTTTTTAGTTATTGTGTAGAATTGTCAATCCTACTATTGAGATTCTATTACTCACCATTCTAGATGCTACGAGACATTTACTTTTCATGCTCATCATGAATTTTATTAATAATTCGTCTTGATTTATAGTTCATAGTTTGTTACACATCTAGGTGATTCTTATACTTGTAATATTTGTTGTTTGTGCATATTAAACTTACTTTAGATTCAATTCTTGCAACACATATTTGTATACAATTAGTATTAGTCATACTATTTTAACATCATTGATAATCACTTATTGGTGATGTGTGGAATGAAAATGTGATAAATATAGCATTTATGTCTATATTAATTTTGTCATGGCTGGTCGGACCACGACCATAAAGAAATTATTAGACTTTCATGGGATTGGTGTCTACCTTTCTTTGTTTAGGGTGTCGTAGAAAACAAACTATATATATATATATATATATGGGTTCCAAAAATTCGTCACCGACCTCTCGATATTGAAGAGAGTATGATTTAAAATGTCGGTGTAATTTTTAGAAGGCAGATGAAATAGTAGATAAGACACTACCTAGAGATTTCGCCCTCATTTTGCGAGGGCTTTAGATCGTTTGGGTTTCTATAAGTCTGCAAGCATAGTTAATTATACCTCTTTGAGAAAACGATTAAAATTTAGTGTAAGGCTAGTAGCAAGTTGGAGTTTAAAATTTGAGATTTATGAAATTTATCATTTTAGCTTAAAGTGGATAGTTGGAACGATGGCGTGCGTCATATCTATATTAATTTGCTCGTGGTCCCTAGTCTACTTAGTCGAGGAGGTAGTCGGCCAACCCACGAAAGATCCTTATCAATAACACGTGGATTACGTCGTGAAATCCTTAGGCCTGGGTGGTGTTTGTCAGGAGATATAAGTCTACCTTGGTGAGGACTTTTTTCCCCATCGTGTATCCATGATTCACAACTCAAAGGCGAGCCCGTGAACATCTGATACATCGTGATCGTAATATAATGGTTCATTTGTGGCCACCGATCGGCAGTAAATCGCATGATATGTGGAGCTACGGCGCGGTCAGACTCGGTCACATCCTTACTGGCGTGATATTGATTGAGAGTGAACATAGTAGCACACTTGATTTGACTTTGGCTCATTTGTAAACTACTATTTTCTTTAATTTTTCACTTACGACAAACAGTTGCGAAAGGTAGATTGGATTTTAGCTTTAAATTTTTAGAGATTGAATTTCATTTAAACATTTTTAGATTGATACTTAATTTGAGTTAAATTGATTTGAAATTAGAATCACATTTTGATGGAAGTATCCCTCTGGTTGAAATCACCATTCAACACAGCCATCATCAGGGTGGATGTATTGTTTGATCATTTAATTTATTATTTCAGATCATGTCATTTAGTTTAATAATAGATGATCGGTCTACATTATATATTAGTTTCTTAGATATTTCAATAAGTTGAAATCCTTATAATAATTGAATTTTTAGGTTTTGTTAACTAGTCAAGACCAAAAAGCTCCGTAGCCTCGGAACTAAGTTTAAGCATTCAACATAGTGTCGGGGCTCATGCAGGTATTTAGTAATTTAAGTAATTTTTATTTATGAATCATGAGATTAATTTTATATTTTCATTTAATTCCAACTTAACCTGCACAACTTTTCAGATATTAAAATTTGTACTTTGAATCTCCATGTCCGAGCAAATGCAAGTATTTATAGTTTATATAATTTCATCTAATTAACGAAATCATTGACTTTGAGAATCATAAATAGAATGAAAACCCTTAATTTTTAGATTGAAATAAGCTCCATAATTCATGGAGAATTTAATTTAGCATCGTCTTGTCTTTGTCTGAATAATTGCGATCCAGATGATGGTGAAGGTTTTAAAATCGATTAGATTTTCTCTTAGATCACTTAAAGTGACACATTGTAAGAATTGTAAGAATTATATTCAAAGTTATTGATATGTATCAAATTCTTTGTGTATCTCATTTAAACTTTCTCATCACTTTTCAACTAGCTCAGAAGTAAGCTATCAAGCTTCATATAAGTTCTTCATATTTAATTGTATTCAATCGAAATCATTTTTAATTCGCTTGGAATAAGTTATAATAACTTCAATGTTTATTGTGTGAGCCATTTAATTCTTGCTTTCAAGCAGATTATCAATCCTTTTTAATTATTTCAATGCTTGAATGTTCATTGAAAGGTTTCGTAGGAATTTCGTAAATTTCTAAAATCATTTCAAGCTTCGTTTAAGACTTCTAAGCCATCCAATTTAATTAGTAAGATAAATAATTATATTCAGGCGATCACTAAACGTTATATTTGTGCTCATTGATAAGTTGTATGATTGTGTTTATAAGCAAACTATCAGACTTCCTATAAGCACTTGTATTTATTTTATGCATTTATAACTTCACATTTTAGCTTATTATAACTAAAGTTTTGATTTAAATCTTTTATTTAATTTTATGTAAGCTCTTTGATTATTTCTTTTTTTTTTCTAAGTACTAAAAAATTGACGATATTAGGTAATATTTTATTTTGGCGGCGTTCACTCTCATTTCGTGAGCGTGCGACGATTGTCTTTGACATCACGTAAGTCTTCGTGTCCTAAGCCCTTTCGAGCATTAGTGGGATCTTCGATCACCTGCATGTAGCAAATATATATAATTTTCACATATTTAAGCCTCCTCATCTTTTTTTTTTCTAAGTCCCAGATTTAGTCAAAATTTTAGTAATAATTCGGCATAGGAGGAGCGACATCTAACAATTTTTTTATTTTCTTTATAAAGCGTAAGCGGCGGTCTCTTATGCCAGAATTTCATCGTCACATCCTAATGAGTGTGATGAGGCCTTCAAACTTTCAAAAAGAGTCACAAACATATATATGCAGATAATTTCCACACATTTATATTCATATACATCCACAAATTGCACATTGAAATATGACTTCCTATTTTGGATCAGAGAAAGAGGAAAATTACACATTGAATAGTGTGGTTTTGCGGCTAGCTTAGAGGAGGCTGGTCGGCAAGGGGGGAATTTCGGCTTGATTAGAAACGAGAAGAACTGCAGAGGGATTTTTTTTCAGATTTAAGCAGATTTAAATCGATTAAAACCAAAACAATTTTGGAAGTTAAATCGGATTTACCAAATATTGTTGGTAGCGGATTTGATTTAGAAAAGCAGAGAAGGATGGTGAGAGGAAAAGAGAGGGGATGATATGAATCCATATCCCACAAACAACAAAAGAAGAAAGGCGGATTAAAAGGATTTAGTATGAAGAAATTATAACATAAAACAGAATAAATTACAACCTCGAGAGAGAGAGGAATAAAGAAATGAAATAGAAAATTATTACAAAAACAAGTTAACAGTTTTAGAGACAAAAATAAACGATGGGATAAATAATTAGGTAACAAGAAAAGCTCCCAAAGAACCGGAGAAAATATCTGACCAGATACAAAAAATGACCAATAAATGACTACAAGCATCAATATCCACGATATTCGGTTAGACAAAAGCCGATACTTAAAGGAATGCATTGAGTTAGAAGAGTCATAGAAGATAACATCGAAGAACATCGAAAACTATAAATAGGGATGAGAAAGCAACAAGAGGATCGAATTTTATCTCGACTCAAGTCTTCTTCCTCCTCGAGCATTTCCTACGGTGGATGTAGAATCCTCCAAGACCAGTGAAGCAGACTCTCTCTTCCTAGATCCATCTTTCTCCGAGCTCTCGAATCTCAAGGACTGAATGTGAATGACGCTAGACACGCGCTTTCCAATTCGAAACGAGTGGCTTCCTCTGCAAGCTTCATCAAACGGCAGAGATCAGATCCACCGACGCTCCTTCGCCTGATCAGACGGCCATCTACCTTCAACTTCATCGCCATCAGCACGATCGACACCTGTAATCCACTCACGCCATTAACACATCAGAACCGTGTGATCAAGAAACACATCCAAGGGCCACGAGAAATAATCCGATCAAAGCTCAGCTGGCTCAAATGGACACTCGATCCAGGATCGATCAACGCCAAGTTACAACGCTATATCCAACGTCTCGAGCATCCGGGTTATTTCCGCTATTATTGCTTCGGCCGGTTCCAATACTCGGAATCAACTCATTGAGGCTCACTCAAACCAAGCCAGACCCGAATTGACATAGAATAGAACCCCTTCTCTCCAGCCAGACTCAATTATAGAAATAGATCATATTAGGGGAAGCTCGCAGCCGCTCGGTTGGGAGAGGCGCGACTGCAGTTACCTTCAATTGGACGGGACAGGGCCGAACGAAGTACAATCCACGGGGAGAGGTCGCAAGCGAGTGCGGCTCAGCTCAACTTGGAGGGAGACGAACAAAAAAGAGGGCTTTGTTGGACTGGAGCAGGGAGGACGAGAAGATGCGAGGGTTTCGATTTGAAGGAAATGGGATCCGTGCGGTTGGAGTGATCGAACGAAGAGGAGGCTTCGGATCGGGGGGAAGTCGGAGAAAAAAATGGGGGAGATTAAGCGGGATTATTACGGCTTCCAAGGAACGAACGAACGAACGAGCACGGGATCGTGCCTCTTGCGGTTAAGAGAAATCGAAAAAGGGAGGGAGATCTGCGGCTTGAGGGACGAACGAAACGAGAGGGAGTGCGGCTCTTTGGAGTCTCGAAGCCAAGAGTCTGTCAGGGGGAGATCGTGCGAGGGAGATTTTTTTTTTTTTGAAGAGAAGAAGATCAAGTGAAGAGCGCGAGCGGTTTTGCGTGCGAGATAGAGCCGAGGGTCAACAATATATATATATAATATATATATATATATATATATATATATATATATATATGCAGTTGAATCATCAAATAATTATAAATGACAGTTGAATCATCAGTTAGACATAGTTGAGCATATCTAATATGATTGCATTGACTTAGGCATAGGAATGCATTTTTGTAGCCCTCTCGTGCACATGATTATAAATATATAATAGCATAAGTGCATAAGCATATGCATTTTCTTTACGAATTCACTGTTACTGTAGAAATAATTGCTCAAGGACATCAATATTTATTATTTGTGATCATTAAACCCTACCTTTTGTTCATGCCGCATGCCTCATTCCTTTGTCATTTATGTTTTAATAAATAGCGATTATTTGCTAAGTTTGATTAGTCAAACTCATTGTTATAAAATTTTCTCATAGCAAGTTTTGCTAATGTAGTTGAAGGACTTTGATTTCAGGAGACAATTTTCTATCAGAATTAATATCTTTGATATTTTGAGTTTATGTAATAGTTTTTCCATACTTATGTTTGAGATGGGCAGATTTGTTTCTCATTATTATTGTTTCAGTTTATTATTTAGATGTTACTTATATTGTTGTTGGACATTATTATATTTAATTATTGAATGTTTTTTCTACTTTTCAGTTGAACAATTATATGAGCTCTATTGATGAAGTGAGATACATTTTATTTCTCTTATTATTATCAGTTTATCATTAAATTTGTTGTATATGAATTCTCTCTTATGAGTATAAAATAAGTTTTCATATAGCTTCATCATGTCTCATGTAGTCGGGTGAACTGCCTTCTAGGCCCAAGGTGTGACATAATAAGGACAAACAGAAAATAAGGATCCATAAATGAGGATTCATAACACTGGCTCAAAATAGTTTGGATAAGCTTGCAGCTGCTAATGATGGCTAGAAATCACAAAAACTTTGATCCCAACAGTTTTAGGACTAAGCAAAGAAGGAATAAATGGTGGCCAGGAAATTGTACATAAAACATGCTTTCAGAAAGTAGAAGGGCATAACAAAGTCAACTAAAGTAGATGAGCCCGCAAGTTGTACATATTTACCTACCTTTGGAGCAAAATCTTCTGTAAGATAAACTGCACCCGAATTCAATTCTGATAAGGCAAATGGAGGATGCAATTCTGTATGCAAATACCTCAGGCTGCGTGCAATACCTAAAGAAATTTTCATGCGTCTAAACCAGGATAGCTGGCATCCTTCACCATCTATCATAAAGAAATCAGTTATGTTACTGAAAGAACATAAAGTATTGGATCACCAATTATTGTAAAAAAAAAAAAAGGTTATAACTCACAATAAAAATTTTCAAAAAAAAAAAAGAAAAAAAAACTTACAATGAAGGTGCTCATACAGCGTTCCATTAGATGCATATTCAAAAACAAGCATCCTAGAAAAAGGGTTATTTTGCTTGCAATAGCCAAGTAATTTTGCTGTATTCTCATGATTTAGCCTAGCCAGATCTGCTACCTGCACTACATAATTTCAGTTTTAAATAATCTATGTTCTTTGATATCATATAAACTTACAATTATTTAAAAGAACTAATACCTTACAATGGAAGTACAATTCAAGATAGTCTGTCCATTGGTCTTTCAAAATGCATAGAGATATTACAGCAATCTCAGGCCCATTCATCATAGTGCCTTTATAGACAACACTGTCAGGAGAAGATCCAATAATATTACTGAAATCTTCACAAGCTAGTTCAAGTTCTTCCCGGCTGAAACTATGTACATCCTTAAGCATCTCACCGTCTGGAAAAACATTAGTTCTATAATAAGGATCACACAAAGATACGATGAAAAGAAGATTGTACTTCAAATTCATCGTCAGGTTGCTGATACCTATTGATATAGTGATATGTTCCCTCCAGTTTGAATTTCTCTTCCATGGGATTTGACCGAATGGCTTTCGCTTGCATTTGGTATATGCAGTGGCTACAACTGTGATGAAAAAAAGGGATATTGTACAACTTTCCAGCATAAGAAGCCATTCTGGTTGCTGTAGCTTTCGGTGCTTAGGTTCTTCGCTTGAGTGTAGTGATGTCCCATTGGCTTCTCCCTGCCCCTTTGGGAAACCGCCTAGGATAAATAAACACAAGTCATTTGAGGACAAACTAAAGGATCCATGATGGAAGAATAAAATTATGTTATTTTATTCTTTTATTCTTTCAAATGGCATTTCTAATTTCTCAAACAAAGATGAACAATCAGTTTACACAGAAAAAAAAAATTCAACAAGTCTGCATATTTAATCATATATTCATTATCTCATACATGGTTATCTCCAAAATTTTAAATCTTAGTCTTTAACTGATTATGTTTACCATATATGTGAATGGATTAATAAGACTTCAAATGTCATCACAGGGAAACAATTCATTCAAATGAGGAAAACATACCATTTCTAGTAGAAATTTGACCTTTAGTAAACCCCATCAAAATGACTTCCATCTAATCAATGTCGTGAGAAAAAACAAATTTTCAGCTGATTTTATGCGGAACAGACTATTGGTTCTTACTAGTGGACAAATGACAAGAAATTCATTGGAAATTGCTGACATTTTGATGGATTTTTCCTTGGAAATATCCAGCTGATGTTCCTTTGAAAACAAGCATTTTTTTTAGCAGCAACTTACTAGTGAGTCAATTATCAGCATATTTTCCATCAGATATATAATTTTTAAAATAGCATAGCATGAAAGCAATCAAGAATAACATAATTCCGCATTAAAAATAAAATTTATTTAAAACAAATATTATAGTTATTACAAATTAGCACATGTTTGGTTTTTCAAATTATCAGCCATCTCTGATCTCATTCACTCCTCTCACTTAATTTTCCTTCGCTCTCCTTCTCATCATCATCATCCTCAGTATTTTCTTTAGCAAAGCCATTAACCTCTTCCAATTCACCATAAACATCATGTGAGTTGGCCATTGGATATCACAGATAGGTTGCATGGATTCTTGCATCTCCTATTGCAAAGCAACCTTTAAAATATGTATATTATTAACCCTATCTATAGCTTAGGCTCCGTTTGGCTAAGCTTTTTGGATTCCTGAAAAGCTGGTTTAAAGTCTTTCCGAAAATTTATTTGTCTTTGGCTTTTGAAAAGGGCTAGCAACTAACTCGGTTCAAAAAACACTATTCAAACGGGTATCAAAATTAAAAATTCAGGCTCTCAAAAGCAAAACGCACTAAAAAAGCTCTCCCAAACGGAGCCTTAGTCTTAATCATTATCGACCAATCTACTATTGATGTATTAATATGGTTGCAGTTCCAACTATTTTTGATATGGTTTGTACAAAAAAATTTGGGCAACTCAAGATCTCGTCATGATATTAGAGCCATTCATTTGTGACCTTAGCCGAAAGGTGGTGATAGACACCTAAAATCATTGATCAAGATCTAACAGATGTATTAGCTCCTAATGATCATCCCATTAGAATATTGGTGATCTAGATTAGCAGTTTAATGACTTTAATATTTGTATTTCTAGTATATAATAAGTTGATAAAATATTTCAAATTGCTCGTTCCTGGAGAGCCAAAATATAAAGAAAATATATCCTAACTCTCGCAGGTTTCCACACTTAAAATAAGACGCTTTAAATGATGGCTATCAGGTTTCTCCTCTTCCAAGAGACTCTTGCTTCATCACTATCAAAGAATCCACAAATTAAAGAAATCCTTAAATATAAACATCCACAAATATATATAACAGACAGAGAGAGAGAGAGAGATTAAATATAAATTTGTGATTCTTAAATAAACCCTAATCATCCACAACTCTTAAATAAATCATAAACTTAAATAAACCTAGACCATAATTTCCCATCCTAATCGCTCGATTGCCTCCCGCTTAAAACAAAGTCACTTGCCGCCCTACAAATAAAGATGACAAAATAAGTTGATGGTGCATCCCTATCATGCCTTTAGTCCTAGCTATTGCAACAAAACTGATAAGTCTTTATTAGCATTACATTCAAACTTGCTTGAATCCTTTTTAATAGAGAATATTGAATTAAACTAAGCTAGTGGAACAAATTTTAAAAAAAAAAAAAAATCTTGCCGAAAATTCTTGTGAGAGATTTTAAATTGTTTTTCATATTTGTTCTTGACCATTGGCCCCCTAATTATAGCCAGAGACCAAGATAAGTGTTATAAATTTGGTAAGATGATATAATTCCATAGAAAAATAAATAAATAAACCCTATTGTAGCTAATTGTGTGACAATGAGTTAGGCCTGGAGTCAGCTTCTAGACAAAGGAAATCCAAGTGAGCTCCAACAAGTTCTTCAAACAAGAACCTTTAGCTGGTTGGCAAATAATCCAGGTGAGTGAGCTAAGAAGTTCTATTGACAAACAATTTCGATTGGTGGGTGAATTCATTAGTCACTCAGATGAGTTCATGATTTAGTGCTAAGGACCGACTATGAGTTAATTGCTATATAATTTGTTCAATATGCTATTCTAAGATACTCGAGAATTTAGAAGACCCTAAACTTGGTGAGTTATGAGTTGCAGAAGCTTCAAGTTGCTCCTCAATTAGTAGTTTTTTGGACTAGATTCAAATTCTCATTGTGACTTGATTTGACTTGATTAACTTGGCCAAGGTTAATTGAAGTATATGCATATTAAGAAGAATTAACTTGAATACTTATCTGTTGGTGAAGGTCTAGCTCCATTGGGTGGTCTGAAGTAGGGAGAAGTTAGCAAAACCTTAGAGTTCCAAGGGCTCTAATTGAGCAATTGAATAAGGACTGCCAGAGGAGAGAGAGAGAGAGCACGGAATGGAATATGGAATTAGTGGGGTTAGCTTAAGAGGGAGATAATAAAAGAGAGAGGCATTGGGAACCAATTTCATTCTAAAAGTTTCAATTAAGGGTGTAAACGAGTTAAGCTTAAATGAGATAAAACTCTATTCATGTTCGGCTCATTTGTATTAGCTTGGGTTTGAGATTAGTTCATGTTTGAATTAGACTCGTAATAAGTTTGTTTATGTTCAGGTCGATATTGGTCAATTTGTTCGATTTAGCTCATGTTCAGCTCGATTTGCTGAATGAAATCAACCCAAATGAGCTTTGTTCAAACACTATCTATCTTAGGATGGGATATTTATATATGGATTCATGCTAAAAGAAACTTCTCTTTTACAATATGGGACTAAAAGTATGACTACAATAAAAAATTTTAATAGAAATATAAAATGGCGAGGGAATGATTCGAACTTGTGCTATTTCAAAACCTCAAACTCCACTCTCCAAGTCCACTAGGCCACATTTGCTTCACTAAATAAATTACTATTATTTCAAGCTAAAAGGAGTCGAACACGATCAAACGGAGAGCTGTTCGTATTTGGCTCCTATAAAAATCAAGTCTAAAATATATGTTCGTGTTCAACTTTGTTTGCTTACAAATGATTCAAACACGAGCTCCTCGTAAACAAGTTTTTTTGACAACCTTAGTTCCAATGAAACCCTACAATCAAAAGTGGCTGGAGGCAGCAGTAAAATGGTCAAAAGGCTTAGCTTAAATTTTGGTTTTTGTGTTGATAGTTGTGGGCTCCCCGTCATCGACATCTTCGATAAAAAGAGTAGTTTAAAGTGTCGGTATAATTTTCAGAAGGCAGATGGAATAGTAGATAAGACACTACCCAGAGATTTCATCCTTATTTGGTGAGAATTTTAGATCTGGTTTCAGGTTTCCTATAGGTGTGCTCTTAGTTAATTACCCTCCCAGTAAGTGAGAGAACTTTCGATTAAAATTTGGTCGTTAGATCGTTGAATGCGTAGCATATAGTAGCAGCATGTAGAGTTTCAAATTTTAGATTATGAAATTTATCATTTCAACTTAAACCGGATGGTTGGGGGAATGATGACGTGCCCGATCTAGATCTCATGGTTATCCCGACATGCATCCTCTAGTCGAGAGGAGGTAGTCATCGATAAGGATCCTAATACATGGATTACGTCGTCAATCCTCAGACACAGGGTGGTGTTTGTCAATAAGAATCTTAAGTCAACCCAAGAGGTTGTTTATCTCTCAAGTACCTATGATTCCGGCAAAAGCATGAGCATAATTCTGATGCATGATCGTAATATAATGGGCCGGTCAATTTTCGATACTCTATATGCGATTCATGTTGCCTGGCCATGATTCGACATGGACCACATCCTTGGCGTGAGATTGATTGAGTGAACATAATCTTGATTTGGCATTCTCGCTGGAGAATTTTCTTAATTTGTCACAAAACATTCTTGGAAGGTGGATAGATTGTGATTTAAATTTTAATGTAATTCATTTAAACAGCTTTAGATTGATATTTAATTTGAGTTAAAATTGATTAATTTGCTCAGACGCTTAAGAGAGTTTTAGATCCTCAACTCCTATTTAAATTACTAATGTATGATGATCTATCACCACCGATGTAATCAATTTCTCAAATATTTCAATTTATTCAAACTCTTATTCTAAGTTTTTAGGTTTTGACCTGCACCCGCCCCAAGACTAAACGGATGCAACCCACGCAAAGATCCTCATACACTAATTTCAGATTCAAAGATACGTCCCATGCCTGAGAATTTTATTTAATAATTTTCATCTAATTAATGATTTCACATTTTAAATCATAATTAGAATGAAATTCCTGATTGATTTTGATTAAGCCTTTATTTTTTATAGATTTGGATTTAAGATCGCTTCTCGCTTGCCACAGATAGTTGCATCCGCAAAAAGAAAGCGCTTTTGATTTAGTAGTTTAACACACTATTGACACTTAGTTTACTTGTTAAGTTTTGCATTTCTTCCAATTTGACATGCTCAATTTACATCAACTTTTGATAAGTTATGCTTTATTTCAAAATTTACTCATGCTTATCGCCAAGATAAGAATCACCTCCACATTCAGATAAAAGTTATTAAACCCAATTTGAATTCATCCTTAGATTTTGAGTTTATTTCAAGTTGTTGTGAGTTTGGTATTAACCCCCAATTCTAATTAAAGCTCATTGGAATTTAAAGAAAAGAACTCACTTTACCGCTTCAATTTAAGTCATGTATGATCAATTAAGTGTTAAATATTCCCCCCAGGTTTAATATTTCTCTCCAAAGTTTCAGGAGTTTAATATTACCCCAAATTTCAAGATTTTGAATGAATATTCTATTCTTTTTTTTTCAAAATTTGCTTTAAAGGCTCACCCCTTTTTTTTCTTGTTCGATGCTTTTAGTTTAAAACTAATTGTCAGTTTCCCTACTTAGCGTTCTTAAGTCAGCTCATTTTACTCTCCCCTTTTTTTCTAAGTCAAAAGATTTGACGTAATTTCGACAGTCTCTCGACGACATTCCCAGAGGGTCGATCGTATTTTATTTACTCTAGACGCTGGTTGAATACGAGTTATCTTACGACCACAAATGGTTTTCATCTGCCTCACCTGTGCACACCTTTTAAACCTAAAAAAGAAAGCATATACAACATATATTTATTCCCCTTTTCACCTAATTTAGACAAATTTCTAAGAACCTCCGACGCCATCTCCGGGTGATCGAGAGATTTTGGCTTACTCAGACGCCTGTTAATGGTGTCGACACCAATCGATGCATCTCGTCACTCTATCGAAAGACCTTTAAACCCGAAGACATACAATAATATATATTCCTTCCCCTTTTTTTTCTAAAATTAAAATTTCACAAAGATTTTGCCTAGAGACATCTAACAAGTTTACCTGACACCCTCATATGAAGCTCGACAATGACACCAGCCATCCCATCGCTCCGTTGAGTAATAGAGCTTTCAAACTAATATAAAAGAGTATATTCACATTCACAAATCCATATTCTGACGATATTTTTTCGCAAGCCGAAGAATAGGTAGTAATTGAGAATGGCGAATCATTCGAAGAATTGGACGATGTTCTTCCTGGCATATGAAAACGAATCGCTAAAGACACATCGAAAAAAAATCAAAGAAGAATACTGTTGATGATATTCTTCCCGATGCACGAGAAAAAACGCTAAAGAGAGGCGACGCCAAAATCGAACGGGCGATTCACTTGACGATGATGTTTTTTCCGATTTACAAAAATAAAACGACACTAAAGAGAAGGAAGACGATAAAAAGAAGACCATCGACGATGTCTTCCCATTTACGCGAAGGATGGCTGTGGGATAAGGAGCTGGTGGGACGTGCAGAACGGGCCGGTTCGGGTCAGTTTGTCGAGCCAAGGAAGGAGTGGAGGCTGGTGGGCTGGTTTTGCGGGCTGGCGGGCTGCGGGTCACGGTTACGGGCCAGAACAAAATGGCAGGCCTGCGGCAACGGGCCGTGCTGCAGTTTCACGGGCTGCTGGGAGGCGGGATGGGCCGTGAGCTTTAGGAAGGGCCGGTTCTGGGCGCGGGTCGGGACGGCAGCAGAGGAACCGGGCCGGCGGGAGAAAGCGCACAGGTCGGGACAGCGAACGGAGGGCGGGCACGGCGGGTCGGGGAGGCGGGACGCGAGCGGGGTCGCGGAGCGGAGCGGGTCGCGGCGGCGAGGATGCGGGCGCCGACGGCGAACGCAGGTCGCGGGGGAACAGCGCCGCAGGCGGAGGACGGGTCGCAGGCGGACGGAAACCGCGGGTCGGCGGAAACGGGGTCCGCGGCAACAGGTCGGCATCAGAGGAACCGGGTCGGCCCGGAGAACGAGCGAGTCACGGGCAATGGAGGGCTGCGCGGCGGGCTCGGGTCGGGTCTCGCGACGGCAGTGGTGGGCTTGTCGCGAAGAACGGGAGAGCGGGCCGGCGGCGGGATCAGGCTGCGCGGTTTGGCGAGATGCGTGGGAGCGGATCATGGCGCACGCGGTCGCGGGCGGGTGGTCATCACGAGCAGCGGCAGTGCGGCGAGACGAGCGACGCGACGGGGAGAAGCACTGAACGGAGAAAACCGAGAGAATTTTTTACCTTTTCGCTTTTCCTTGAAATGGGGGTTGAAAAATGAGGAGAGTGGGAAGAGAATGAGGTAGTCGTTGCAGAAAAATGAGGGGAGGGAGTGATTTTTTTTTTTTTTTTTTTCAGAAAATTGAAAATGGGGGGAACGGTTGAGCATGAGCTAATTCAGGAAATTTTTTTAATAAATTTTAAATTTATTAAATATTTTAATATGAATTTCCGATAAACGACATACCAATATATATATATTATATAATTCGATATTCTCAACACAACACGTTCGCCGATCAGCTTATCGGCTCGAAATCAAAATTAGTCAATTCAAATAAATACGTTGTGTCACTTTCGCCATCGATTTTCACGTCAACCGTCCGTGAACAATCTTATTTGATATTTCAACATTTTGACCAATCAATCAATTTGCGAACGGATTTGCTCGCGTCTCCGACGAATACGCTGCGTTGAAGCACTGACGGCTTGCTCATCAAGTTCGCAATATTTATGTCCCTCCAATTGATGCTCAACGCGAATGGTCTCGCATCGACGGTCATTTGAGTTGATTAACGCCCCGATTTCAACCTGATTTGCCTGACTTCACTTCAAATCACTGATATTTGCACGTATTTGTCCAATTGAGCGGTATTTATTTATTTTGATATTTTGTAACGACGCAATCAATTTCATACGGTATCGCTCAATATCGTAAGCCCGACTGGATATACGACAACACATCGATAGGCCGCTTAATCAATTGATCGCATTTTTGCAATATTTATATTTTGATCAATATTTTGAACGAACACAAGTTTATTCATTCATCGAAAGCCATTTCAACCATTTTCTGACGAGTCATTTTGAACCCGCTTTAACCGCCGCTCCAAAGTCGTCAATTTGGTTGTTTGATTTGATATATGAAGGCCAACAATATGATCGATAAAGCGAAGTCAGCTTAAAAAACCGATGACCTTTTGGCCATAGACATGGATCATTTTAGCTGATTGCAATAAATTTTGGGAGCTTTGATAGATTTTTCATTATTTTATCGTATACATGCTAAATGACATTTGACCGATTTTGTCGAATCGACTTGTTTGATAAGAGTTCTCACACCATCTACTATCCGCTTCAATGGCTTTAAGATCTCTTTCTTTTATATTATCAGATTTGAGTCTCCTCCAACCCTGCTTGCTTGGGTTTGATGAGGAATTTCCGCTTGTTTTGATGAAGGACTCCAGGGGAATCGATTTATTCATGCTTAAACGGATTTAAATTCCTTGTGTCCTTTTGAGCTTGACGATGGAAGGACCGATTTGTCAACATCATTGTCGTGTGTATACCCATGAACCATGTGCTACTACTTTGATTCATTGAAGGATATATGGATGACCCGCCTTCCCGCTTATATAAGTCAATGTTGAGTTATTAATCCGCACCGCGTTTTAACAACAAATAACCATAAAATTCTATTCCGGCTTTGTTTGAACTATAGAATTCGCCTCGCGCCGCTGACTTGATATGAGGGAGCTTGAGAAGCTTCGAATCATTGAAAATTGAAATATCTTGTGTAATATGAAGATTGATTTGAGGTAGCCCCGAATTGAGCGCTCATATGTCTTGATCTATCGATCAAGTAAAGAAATCTCTGATCCCCGCTTGTAATCACTAATTGGATCCGATTGAATGCCTATCATCGGACCGACGAGGGATCTTTCACCGCGGCCTTTTCTTACGCTTGTGAGGAGAGGCCGCGAACCCGCCATTTGGGCTTATTGATCGACCTTGAACACTCGAAGTCTTCGACTTGCTATAGTGGTTTGGGTATTGATCGACCGAACGGGGCTCTTTCATCGCTTTTTTCTCGCACTTGTTGAGTGAGAAGAGCGCCAACAACTCACCATGTTGTTGAGCCGACCTTTAGAACCCATTCGTGTCCTAGACTTTAGATAGGTTGATGTTTCTCCAACTCGCTTGATAAAGGTAATCGAGTTCTTTAACTTCATCTTTAGAATTTGGCAAATCTAATAGATAGATTTCTTGATATTTAGGGTTATTTTTTCATGCATAGATAGATTTTGTTCATGCAAGACTCGCAACTTAATAATAATTAATATATTCGTGATTTCAAGAAGCTCGATGTCAACCGAATAAGACTATATTTGAGGATCTCGCCTTATGGCACAATGTCAACTCAAATAAATTAATATAAACTAAAAAATGCTCCTGCCTTGTGGGGAATTCTAGAATACATTTAGGAGAATTTTCAAGATAAGAAAGTACATAAATACTTCAATATTTGAATTGACATACTTTAAAGAATTTTGACATACAACATTGATTTCATTCTATATATAAAATTCTAAAAATGCCCCATGTGTAACAGGGGAATTTTCACGTCCTTCATATGGAGTATATTTATTTAGGGATCTCGGCATGAAGCACGATGTCAACCTAAATGGATATACTAAAAAAAATGCCCCTATCTTATGGGATTTCTATTGTACCTGAATGTGATCATCAAGTATAATACTTTTTCAAGTATCACCATTAATTCATTGGTCTTTCACCCTTAAGGTTGACAAGTTGGTATGCCCTCCTTGGTATACTTTTTCAATGAAAAGGGTTCCCAGCTCACCAAATTTTGACATGATAATTGGTCTTCTCACTGACTCCTTCCTTTGGAATGTGGGTCAGATCATGGTCAAAAGCCCTGACATCTTTTTGCTCGATAAACTTCTAGATTTTGATGAGCTTGCAATCAAACTTCATTAAGTGCGTCGAGTTCCTCCATTCTCAGACGGGCATTTTGATTTTAGTTAGACTATATTGGATAACTATTCGAAGTGAAGGCAACTCAACTTCGAGCGGAAGAACTACTTCAGTTTCAAATACCAATCAATAGGGAGTGGCTTTAGTCGGCATCTTGTAGGTAGTTCGATATGCCCATAGAGCCTCTACTAGCTTGGTATGTCATTCTCTCTTATTTTTAGTAAGGATCTTCTTGAGCAGCTTAACTAATGTCTTGTTGCCTCTCCAAACCATTTGCTCGATTGATATATTGAAGAGTATCGCCAATCAATTTTGTGTCGCCGACAAATCTATAAATTTTGCACTTTTGAAAGTCGAATCGAAATTATTCGGCGTGACACTCCGAATCTATTGACCACATTATGTGTGAAGAATTTGATCACTCGGTCAGTCGTAACTTCTATAAATGGGGTAGCCTCGCCAGAGAAAATAATCGCCGCCGCTAGATGAAGCGATGTCCAGCTGACGACGGTGGATCAATTGATCCAATTACATATGTACCCCAACATTCAAATGGTCAGGATGCTATTGTTGGGTGTAATGGATTTGGAGGTTGGTGGATGAGATTCCCATGTACTTGACACTCATGACACCTTTTAGCATGATTAATAACCCATCCTTTTGATTTTTACTGCCATCTTGGGACCTGATTGATGTGCACCACAAAGTCCTTCATGAACTTCAATCATCACTTTGCTAGCTTCATCTACATTATCGTAGCCACATTTGTTCAAAGGATCTACGATATAAAGTGTTACTTAACGAAAAATATGTAATATTCTTTTGATTTGAGTGGTGATTTATTACTATAATTTGTCTTCTTTAAAGTAGTCGATAAAGGGTTGCCTCCAATCACATGACTTTTCTGCAACAAAGGCTTCACACTGATTTTTTGAGGCAATGTCATTCTTAGCTCTTCTTGATACTTCTTCTTATTGATTTTGGGGAGTATGAGGAGCAACCTGAGTCGCATCCTGCTGTGTCAGATTTGGTAACCCCTCTACCTATGGGAATTGATACTTTATTGGCTCTAGAACCCATCGAGTAAATATGCCGATCATGACATAATCATCATTCATACTTGTCATTTCCTTAGCTAATTTTGCCAAACAATTGGCTTTATTATTCTCGGATCGAGAGACTCGAGTTAGTGTGATATTTGGTATCTGTTTCATTAGCTCAGAACTCGCTTATGATAGAAAGCTAACTCAAGTTCATTGATTCTATAGATGTCAAGTAGTTGATTTATAATAAGCTGAGAATCATCAAAAATGTGCAGGTTCCAAATGCCTATGAAAACAGCTTCTTCTAGACCTGCCACTAATGCTTCATATTCAGCTTCATTATTAGTTCTTGACTCGGTCAATCCATATGATCATCTCATTATACCTCCTTCTAGTGTTATGAAGATGATGCCGATTCCTACTCTTGCTCTTTGAAAGTTTAGAAATTGGACTTGTTTGATCGATGAGGCTCCATCGAAGTACATTTTTCAAATTTGTGATTTTTCTCTTTCATGAATGAGCATAATTTGCTCATCGGGCAAATCATCATTAAGAGAAGAGTTCATAGAGATAGGATGTGCAGTCAGAAAATATGTTAAGACTTGTCTCTTCACTGCTTTCTGCAGAACATATGTGATATCATGTAATATACCCACCTCACAAGCCAATGCCACGTCGTCTTGTCATCAAGTACTTCACGGATCAATCCTTGAGATGAGGGTAATCTTGTGAGATAACATATAATGACTTTTTGCAAAATCAATGATAAACAATGCTTCATTGAGAGTATCTCATTCTCTATTAATCTTCGACCGATATAATAAAGAGCATTCTCTTTGCCTTTCATTGTGTTGTGCCAATAATGCTCCAAGGACTCTTCTAATGCATTGTATAGAATGAGGGGTTTCCGTGAATAAAGGCCGCTAGGATTGATGGATTTAATAAGTAGCTCTTAATGCTATTGAAGGCTTCTTGACACTCCTTGTCCCACTTGAATGGAGCATCCTTCTTCATTAATCTTGCAAATGATTGACAACGTCCTGACAGATTTGATATGAATCGGTGAATGAATGCGAGCTATCCTTGTAAAGAATGAAACTAACGCAAACTCTTCGGTGGAGGCATCTCCACAATTGCCTTGATTTTAGCTGGATCAATTTCAATACCTCTGACGTACAATGTACCCCAAGAATTTTTCCGAGGATACTCCAAATGCACATTTTAGAGGATTCATCTTGAGATCATATTTCATGATTCTCTCCAGCACGATTCTCAAGTCTTTAAAATGGTTTTCACAATTTAAGCTCTTCACCACTAAATCATCGACATAACATTTCACCTTTTGATGAATCAACTCATCAAAAATACGTGTCATGGCTCTTTGGTATGTAGCTCCAAAGATTTTTCAAGCCACATGATCAGGTAGAATAGATGTCAATAGTGTCTCAACGATGTATGTTTTCATCTTCGTGCCATTTTGATTTGGTTGTATCCTCGATGATCCATCCATAAATGAGAACATGTCATAATTGGAAGTGTAATAATAGTTCGATATTGGAAGTAAAGTCATCTTTTGGGCACGCCTTATTTAGGTCCTAAGTCAATGCAGATTTTTGATCATTCTTCTTTCTAACTGGACAATGTTGGCTATCCAATCAGATACTTCTCCTCCTGATGAAGCCCGCTGATTAGCTTCTTAGTTTTTATAATACGTTTCTTCAATCTCCAATCTCATTCACCATGAGCTTGCTTAATAAGGCGTTGTCCGATAATGGGTAACCGCTACATGGATAAGCAGATTTCGTAATATCCAAAAAGCAATACCTAAATTCACAAAGTAGTATTTTTAGGTCTTCAACTTTCTCATCAGGCAAAAGGGCACTAACGAAAGTTGGACGGGGATCATCCTCAGCTCCTAGGTTGACTTCTTTAAGTTCATCCATAGTAGTTATTTGTCCACCATCTTCAAGCTCTTCAGTGCTTTCCACTTCTTTATCATTTTTAGGAAGAATTTCATGGGAATCATCTTCTTCATCACTAAGAGTTTCTATTTCAACTTCTATTATATTATAACAAGCTCTATCTTGATGAGATTTGGATGAACCAGACCTGTAGTGATAAACTTATCACTTTTCGCGATGCTTGAGGACTTCTTTGGCCCCACATCTTGTTAAATATTTGAGTCCTATGTTTAATAGTTCCAATATGAACTCCAAGCTTATGCATCATTCTTCGCAACTTCTGCGGATAGTATATTGGTATTCTTGTTGGTACTATCTCATCAGAATTTTTCTGTTGAGCATGTTGTTCAAAATATTGAGGCTGAGACTCTTCAGATTATAAAATAGAGTTCATGTTCCGCCACTCTCACTCAACGGCGACACATAGAATGTTATCAATTTTTTAATATCATGAACCTCCAGTGGAGTGATTTCTTTGAAGCATTGTTGAGGGATGGGTATAATTTGAGTGACTGTCCAAATGAACTATCCTTCGATGCACCATCTCAACTCTATTTTCATAAATAGATTCAAAATCATAGTCAATTAATCACTTATTTCATACTCTACTTTTCTTGAACTTATAAGTTCTCTTAGGTTTGAAGAATATCTTTTCTTCTTCTGTGTCACTTCCCAAATGAGAAACCGATTTTCTTGATTTAGTAATCAAGTGTTTTAGGGAGAGTCGATTGCCTTTTCTTTCTCTCCTTGCTTGCTCTTTATTTTGTGAAATTGCTCTTTAGTTCAAGTGGATGCTACCACTTCAAGAGGCTTTATCTTTAGGCTCTTTGAGGATGAAGTACTTTGCATCTTCATAGATTTTGCTTCATCGATGAGAATGGTTGTATGTTACCAGGAATTCTGAATTCTTCTCCATCTTTCAGATACTTCATACATTGATGCATAGTTGATGGAACCATGACATACTCATGTATTCACGGCCGGCCCAAGAGAGCTTTAAATGATGTATCAGCATCGATTACATGAAACTTGGCTTTTGTATATAAATCTTTGAACTTGAGTGGGAGAATAAAGAACCCAAAGTTTTATCCTTTTCATTGAAGCAGTGAACTATCAATTTATCTCTCCCAATATGTTAGATATCGAGTGATAATCCTCTTAATACCTTTAGACTCATGAGATTGATAGAAGAACCTGGATCAATCAATATGCGACTAATCGAGATGTCATCACTCTCTTGAATATATAGAGGATTGTGATCTTTTCAACATAAGATCTTCTAAAATGTGATTACGGGAGATCTTGAGTTTGCAATGCTTCGCCATGCATTTTTCAAAAAGTAAGCTTCATAACTCTATCTTTGAGCATGTATCAAAATTTCTCGAGGTCTTTTGACATCAAGAGAGCCTCGCACACACTCACAGTGCAGGATCTTTCTGATGTGATAGAATATTATAATTTATCTTCTCGCCGATTTGATTCTAGGATTTCGGGAATTATATCTTTTGACTTCAATTTGTTTGCCTTTGTCTTTATTTGCATTTTCCTTCTTTGATGAAGGTGGTAAGACTTTACCACTTCTCAAGTGAACTTGAATAATTTTGTCTCATTTAGATTCATCTGAAGAGGTAATTTCTTGAAGTTCCATTTTTATTCTGGAAGATTGGCCAAAAGGGTTAGACTCATTTTTTAATGTCATACGTTTCATACGTAGTGATATCGATGAGTCTGACTCTTCTCCGTCGGGAAAACATAAATCTTCATCTGAACTATTATTGTCTTGTTGAGTCATTAAACAAAATTCAGGCACTAGCTCCTCAAGCTCTTCTTGCTTTCCTGATAAAAATTTTGACGGGTTGGTCGAGAGTGTCTGACTATCCTTGTCATCTCAGAGTAACTGATGTTGAAGAATATCTGACATCACGTAGATGATTCGGCACATCTCTACTGGATAAGACTCACCATTATCTTCTTCATCTGATTCAACAATGCGAAGTTTAGGCATGAAGTCTGCAAGCCTAAATGGCTTTGTCATACTCCTCTATATTAATGATCTTTTGAGTTGTAGTTCTCTTTTTGATCTTTTTTTTTCTTAGCCAGCTTCTTTGATTTATTGGGCCTGCGTTTGGTAGATTATTTCTCATGTGAAGAAGTTTTATCAAAGTGTCGCTGAGAAGCCCAAATACTTGGTTTAAGAATCTCTCTTAAATTCAATATAGGTTCAAGTGGTGATTTCCACTTAACCCTTGGGATGTCTTTTAGTTGCTTTAACATCTTCACGCTCTTCTTGGAAAGTACGGTTTGTCATTCTTCACCATTCTCCTTCGCTTTTCTTTGTTGGATGTTAGAAGATGTAATCATCCTTGTAGACTCTCTTTAGGATTGACTAACACTATCTGCGTGTAAATTCACCTCGCTAATACTTCCTTTCTAGTCAATCTTTGAAAACATAACAATCTTCAATAAGGTGACTGATTATTCGATGATAGGATAGTAGTTTGGATTATTGACTTGATCAACTTCTTCAGCCTTTTGATTTCTGGTAACTATAAACCAACTTTGACTACTTGCCGAAATAATTTAGCCACAATGTCCCTTCTAAAGGAAATTCCTTGTTCATCTTTTCTTTAAGAGATAGCCGCATTCGCTCATCATCTCTTGTGGCTTGTTTGGATGCTCCCCACCACTTGGAAAAGCCCGAGGTTTGTCATTACCTCCTAATGCCAATTTTGGCTGTGGATTAGAATAAACGGGCTTTTTACCCTTATCATCATTATACACTGGCTGTTTTCCTTTATCTACGTTGTATATCACCCGCTTTTTGCCATTTGAGCTATAGGAAGTGGCGTGAGTTTCGTTTCTTCATGAGTCTGAAGATTTGTTTCTCTTTGCTCTATCTCAGATAGACTTGCACTTAGGCGATTCAACTTTTCGAATTTAGCCACCCTATCGAGCAAGTCCTGGAATGTTGCAATTGACGCCATGCATAGAAATGGTGTCATTTTATCATCCATATTGCCCATTAGCAATTGGATCGCATGTTCTTCTTCCAATTGTTGCTCGCACTTCATACTTATTGCCAACGACTTATAAATTTTGTCACTGACTCATCTTTCCTCCTTTTCAGCAAGGCAAGGTCAGCGATTGTGATTTTCTAGGTTGCACTAGCGAACCTCTTCACAAATATAGTTTCTAACTCAGCAAAGGTTTTAACTAAATCATTTGGCAATTTTGCGTACCATTCGAAAGCGGCTGAGGTCAAGCTATTGACGAATTGACGGAAAAGCAGGGTGACTCGAGCACTTGGTTGCTCATTAAGTCATGCAATATTTATATCCTCGACGCTTTTGAACGCGATGGCGAGTTCGCTCATCGACGGTCCATTTGAGTTGATTTGAATGTCGCGATTTAAGCCTCGATTTGCTGACACTTCAAATCACTCAACATTGCACGACTTCAATTGAGCGTGCAATCTCATTTGATAGATTTTGATATTTTAAAGTTTAACCGCAATCAATTTCATTAACGGTGGTCGCTCAATATCGCCGCGACTTTCGACTGATATGATGTCGACACATCGAGCTGCCGCTTAATCAATTGATTGTTAGATTTTGCAATATTTATATTTTGATCAATTTCGATGTTTTGAACGCAACGACGAAGTCTGTTCATCGATCGGAAGTCATTTCGACCATTTTCGCGACGCCCGACATTTTGAACCGATTTGGCGACTGCCGCTCAAGTCCGTCGAATTTGACTTGTGGGCTTGTCTTGATTTTGTGACGCATATATGAAGGTCAACAATAGCACTAGCCAATCTTAGAGAGAGAGAAAGAGAGAGAGAGAAGAAGAAGAGGAAGAAGAAGAAGAAGAAACACCTCATCCTTATATCAACTTCACATGGATGACTGCTCAGTGCCCACAATCATGTTGCATCTAACTTTTACCTTATATAAGAAATGCACCAATTTAAGAAATGACAGTAGGCATAGCATCCAACTATTTAAGGTACAATTGGCCAATTCTTGTGCGTTCAGTATTCATTCCTAACAAAAGGGACATAATAATATTTTCTAAAATTTGAGGAATGCATTTGACAAAGCTTTCCTTGCAGTACTGACTTAACAAAACCAAAACCAATTTCTTATCTATCTTCCCTAAAATGAGCCATTCAAAATGCTGTAGACTGTCTATTAATGTTTTGTAAAATCTCAAACTACAAGATATGTTATCCGAACATATATTTGATGCAAAGTGATATTTGAATACCTCCCATAAATGCAGATTAAACCTGAAGCTGAAAAGAATGCGGATTATACCTAAAAGGCAAAATAAGTTCACCTTATACAATTGTGTAATGTCAGCATTATCTGTACAAGTATTATTACTGGAATTTGAGATGACAATTTATAATGATTTTTTGCATCTTTCACATCAACAATTGCTCTGAGTTCTCAGAATCTTTTAAATTCATTGGTTTGCTGGAGTAAATCAGATAAAGTTTATGACTTTTGTGATAATAAATAGCTTCCATATGAAGTATAGAAAGAAGGGTACGAAATGATACATATTTGACGCGTTCGTTGTAAGATAGTGTATTCATCTTCTAAACAGTTTCCCTGAAAGCTGGACCTGTGAGTATGTCACATGAATAATTAGATTCTAGCGAATATATATATATATATATATATAAAGAATTTCCAAGTCCAGTTTAAATAGAGGCACTGTACCTTGGAAGATACTTTAGGCATGATGGTATCTTTCCAACCAAGAAGTTATATGAAAAATCCCCAATCGTTAACCGAGGAAAATGGCAGAAATGCAGGTCATAGATATTATTGGGGGGCATGGACCTAAATAAAAAAATTCAAACCAATATCAGAAATATACTTTTTTTTTTCTACGGAAATTTATACGCATTCAAGGGAGTAATGCAGGTCTATTAGCGAGGGGAGAGCTGTTACAAGTTATGCGCTTGGGAGTTGGAATCTGAGCTATTATTTCCCGGAATGGACCCAATTAGTCTGTTTCTATCCAGCCGCAGCTCAACAAGATTCAACAGTATACCAAAATCAGGGGGAATACAGCCTGTTAGGCCATTGTAATGGAGGTTGCTGTGGGAAAATCAACAAACAGTCACCAAAAAAAAAGAAATTTTGCAGCAAAAAACAATTCAGCAGTAAGTTAAGAGAACTATTGCTTCTACATTTTTGTGATGCTACTCAAGTTTCCAAGCTCAGTAGGAATTGGACCAGAAAGCCGGTTTACACTCAAATCCAACACTGAAAGGTTCTTCAACATACCGATTTGCTTAGGAATCGTCCCAAAAAACAAATTATTATTCAAGATTCTGCAAAATAAGCGTCAGCAGTCTATCAGTTCCCAATTTCACTACTTAGTTAATTTAAAATATTAATTTTTTAAGAAAAAAGTACGGCATACATTTCGTTTAAGGAGCTCAGTAGTCCAAGTTCTGGAGAAAGAAATCCTTTTAGAGATGATCTTGAGAGATTTCTGCGAAGTGTAAAACCTAGTATTTTTACTTCAATGTGCACCAAAAAGACAACAAAACTGTAATCTTCATAAAAATGTACCATATATATCTAACATCAACTTTATGACGCAAAACAATAATCACATGAACCCCCATCCCCATTACAAAAATTTCCAATACATAAATCAAATCATCTAATATTTAGATCGAATGACAGAAAAAGGCAAAAGCTGAGCATTGCTTACAGAGTAACCACATGATTCTGAGATTTGGAGCAAACCACACCAAACCAATTGCAAGGTTCTCCACCAAGTGTATTCCAATCAGAAAGAACTGCAAGAGGGTCTTCTACTATATCCCTCTTAAAAGCCATAAGCGCAGAAACTGCCCAAAGTTGATGAAAATTATGCTCTAATGAAATCCCAAATGCCTACTTCGACCACAGAATGGACAAAACAAACAGATCCAAATAATTATAAGGAAAACGGTAAAATACCCTCTTCATGTAGCAAGGATTCGCAGTGAAAAGAGAAAATGTCGCCATGAATGGCAAGGAGAAGAAGAAATTGTAGCCCCAATAGCTTCATCTTTGCTTATGATTCCTTTATATCCAGTGGATCTCAAATCGAAATTTCAAGAAATCAGGTACAAGAAAAGTAGCATCTTCTCTTCAAGTCAAAGCAAACAATAGGCTCCTTAACACTGGACTGGAATGCAGGAACCGTGCTGCTTGAGCAGTGGTAGCACAGGGAGAGAAGAATTACAGAAGGAAGAAGCCATGGGTTTAAATGCAAACCATGGATGATTCTTATACTTTTATCCGCTCTATAATTTGAATAAAGTAGAACACGCTTCACCTCTCAACTTCATCATTTACTTTAATTAAAATGAAGTCTTTTTAAGTGACATCTTTGCCATATCAGTATTAGTTAGAATTGAGTTGCCTTTTCACTATTATATATATTACTTACACGTTACTCCAAGATACGTCGATGATTAAAAAGTAAATATAAATTAAAATACAAAGTAATTATTATTTAATTTCTTTTATTGTATATAATTAAAATTAAAATTAAAATTAAATTAGTAGATATGTATAAATACATCTTTATTATGTTAAATGACATATTATTAGTATATATAATAATAATTGTTGCGTCTTTGAAAAAGCAGGTTGGTAGAGTAAAATTTATCTTTGGCGCTTGATTAATTAGTAATAATTAAAGAAGCGAGAAACAAGAATACTCAGGAATTTTTAGCCGAAAGGGGGAAAAAACGGCTAGCCGATAAAAGATTCCTATGTATCCTTTTAGTACAAAATCTTCCGATAACGGGATTCTGATTATTTGAGAAAGGGACAACGTGTAACATGATCGGTTTATAATAGTTGATGTTGGAGATCTTTGGGTAAACGGTGGAAATCGGGTATAATTAACGATGGCGTGATGTGCGATCTTGCTCGGGGATCTTTTGAGCTTTCTCTTCCTCCTCACTTCACTTTTCTCTTCCTCGATCGGACTCTTTCTTCTTTCCTTCCTTTAGCTTCCCTTCTTCACTTGCTTGGACTCTTCTTCCTTCTTTTCTTGTTCTTCACTTGCTTGACTTCCTTCTTCTTCTTCACTTCTTATTCCTTCTTCTTCACTTGCTTCCCTTCACTTAGCAGCTTGCCCCTCCATGAGGAGTGAGGCTGTTATAGATGGGAGGAGGGTATTAGTAAATTCATGTAAGGCATACCACCCTCCCCATTCGGACTCAGATGACTCGATCATTTGATGTATTTTGAGCATTTGGATGCCCAAATGAAGTCGAATTATGAGATCTTAGGCTCATTAGATCCGGCTCGATTTCGATTTGACTATAAACACTCATATTTGAGAGCTGTTTTGGGATTTAATTGATGTCCAGATTAATGATATTTTAAGTGCTTGATCTCGATCGGTTTGACTCAAAATCATATAACTTTCGACATCAAGATTTGTGCTTTGTAGTGGTATTTTGAGAGCTATAGTTCTATTTTTGGATGACATTAGCTTAATCATCAAAAATATATGTGTAAATATTCAAAATAACAATTGGAAGTTTTAAGCGTTTAGAGACATGGGCCCGTGGCCCGTCGGCGTCATGCTTGGCCTTGGTCTTAGCCCATGGCCTTGGCGCCAGCTGTTATATGACCCGTCTTCGGGCGCCTTTGCTCGGTGAAGCGGGCGGGCAGCGGAGTCGTATGGGCGGTCGGTGGGCGATGGCGTGAACATGGTGCCGGATGCTGAGCAGCGGCGAGTTCGCCAGCGAAGCGTGAAGTCTGGTCACGTCAGCGTCATGAACCATTCAGCGTAACGGCTCAGTCCGGGCCATTCAGCGTGATGGTTGGTCATGAGCCATTCGCTGGCGAATTCAGCGTCGTCGGGCGTCCGGTGAAACGACCAGATTATGGGCGAGCCGGAGCCAGTAGCGATCTTGCATGCAAGTCTGCAGCGCCCATGCTGTAAGCGCCCAGCGCGTCTGCCTTGCGTCTGGCCTGAGCAGCGCTGTATGCCCGTGACTTCAGCATGCGGCCAGAATTTGGCGGTTTTGAGCGTTTGAACCGTTTTTGAGAGGTTTTACCTTTTGCCCATATGGGGGGTTATAAATACCCCAGGATGAAGGAGAGGCACTTTCCCTCCCTCTTTCTCTTGAGTGAGGTCCTTTGGAGGTGATCAAGAGGCGTTAAGCGCGGTGCATCGTCGTGGTTCCGGTTTCACCGACCCGTCGACCGTCCGGGTTAGAGCGATCAAGGCCCACGGTGCCGCGTCGTGGTTCCGGTTTCACCCGCGTCGGACCGTCCGGGTTAGAGGCGATCAAGGCCCACGGTATCGTCGTGGTTCGGTTTCGCGTCGGACCGTCCGGTTGAAGGCGATCAAGGCCCACGGTATCGTCGTGGTTCCGGTTTACCGGCCACGTCGGACCGTCCGGGTTAGGAGGCGATCAAGGCCCACGGTATACGTCGTGGTTCCGGTTTACCGGCCACGTCGGACCGTCCGGGTTAGGAGGCGATCAAGGCCCGCGGTACACGTCGTGGTTCCGGTTTACCGGCCACGTCGGACCGTCCGGGTTAGGAGGCGATCAAGGCCCACGGTATACGTCGTGGTTCCGGTTTACCGGCCACGTCGTATCGTCCGGGTTCCGAGTTAGGAGGCGATCAAGGCCCACGGTATACGTCGTGGTTCCGGTTTACCGGGCACGTCGTACCGTCCGGGTTAGAAGGATCAAGGCCGGTATCGTCGTGGTTCGGTTCCGACCACGTCGGACCGTCCGGGTTAGGAAGCGATCAAGGCCGGTATCGGTGTTCCGGTTTACGTCGACGTCCGGGTGAAGCGATCAGGCCGGTATCGTCGTGGTTTTTTACCGACGTCGGACCGTCCGGGTTAGAGGCGATCAAGGCCGCGGTATCGTCGTGGTTCCAGTTTCGACCACGTCGGACCGTCCGGGTTAGGGCGATCAAGGCCCGGTATCGTCGTGGTTCCGGTTTCGACACGTCGGACCGTCCGGGTTAGAGGCGATCAAGGCCACGGCATACGTCGTGGATTCGGTTTCGACGCGTCGACCGTCCGGGTTAGAGGCGATCAAGGCCCGGTACGTCTTAGTTCCGGTTCTGACCGCGTGGCGTCCGGGTTAGGCGATCAAGGCCCAGGTGCGTGGTTCCGGTTCACCGCCATCGGCCGTCCGTTAGAAGCGATCAGGCGCGGTATCTCGTGGTTCGTTTACCGCGTAGTGGGCGTCAAAACCCACGGTATCACGTGTGTTCCGGTTACCACGTCGGATCCGGGTAAGGCGTCAGCGGTATCGTGGTTCCGGTTCCGACCGTCGGACCGTCCGGAGTTGAGGCGATCAAGGCCGGTATCGTCGTGTTCCGGTTTACGTCGGGCCGTCGAGGTAAGGGCGATCACCGGAGACGGTTGGCGATGCTCGATGATGGGATAACGACATGGTCGGCTGGTGACTTCGATGGTGGCGATCGGCGATAATTGTCGGCGGAGATTACCGCGATGGTGGCGGTCCGGCGAGTAGTCGGCGATGGCCTTCGATGGTTGGCGTCTATTTGGTGACGGTAGAAGCGAGAGATCTTTGACCTATCCAGGTTGTTTGTCGAGTGTTGCAGATGGCGTTAACTTGTGGAGTGGTACAAAGTTTTGACCTATCAGGTTGTTTGTCGATGTTACTCGATGGCGTTAACACGTGGAAGAGATGCAGAAGTCCTGACGTTTTGACCTTTCTGGGTTGTTTGTCGGGCTTTTTTGCTCGATGGATTAACCGTATGGAAGAGATCGCGGAAGTCCACCAAGGCGTTTGACCTTTCACAGGTTGTTTGTCGAGCTTTGCTCGATGACGTGCTGCGTATGGAAGATCAGAGATCCACCAAGGGGCGGACCTTTCTGGGTTGTTTGTCGAGCTTTATGATGACGTGCTTTCGTATGGAAAGATCGCGAGTTGGGGCGTTTTGACCTTTCTGGGTTGTTAGTCGAGTTTTTACCGACGATGGCGTATGGTTGAATGAATCGCGGGTAGTCAGCAATTAGCGGCCGCGTCATCGTCAGCGCGGATAATGCGATGCGATAACCGGCGAAAGATTCCGCGATAATTGCAGCGATGGCCGGCCGGCATAGTGTATAATGGCCAGCGACATAGTGATAACCGGCGAAGATTCTGCCTAATAGTTGCAGCGATGGCAGCGGCGGTAAGTAGCAGCGGTGGCCGGCTATAGTGGTTAGCGGCCAGCAGGGTGTCAGCGGCAGAGTAATGGTTGCGGCAATTGCGGCCAGCGTCGATATCAGCCTTGATGGCCGGCGAAGATTAGCGGCGATAGTGGCGATGGCGACGATGGTAGTCACAGTGTGGTAAGCGAGGATGATGACCATCAAGGTTGTTTATGGAGTGTTATCGATAGCATTAACTGCGGAGTAAAAGTTTTGACCTTTCAGGTTGTTTGTCGAGCTTTTACTCGATGGCATGCGTGGAAAAGATCGCGAAATCCAAGGACGTTTTATGGCGGCGGGATGTCGGTAGTTGCGAGATGGCCAACGATGATGGTGGTACCGGCGATGAAACGATGATGGTGGTGGCGGAAGCGATGGTGGCGGTGACAGCGGCAAGGATGACCATAGGTTGGCGGCGGCGTGGTTGGCGGTGATCGGAGATCTTTGACCTATCAAGGTTGTTTGCGAGTGTGACTCGATGGCGTTAACGCAAGGAAGAGGTCGATCAAGTCCCTTGGGATTGATCATGTCCCAAAAGATGTAACATGAGTTGTATATATTTCAAGTGGGAGGAAAAGTAAAGAAAAAGCAAATCTTGTTAGAACAAAGCGAATTCACTAGTTCAATGATATAATCATAAGACAGTGCAGGCTTTAGAGAAAATGACAACAACAATGACAACAAGCTTAGTAGGTGGGGTCGATTATACAAGGATGAAATGACGAGATAAAAGTCATAATAATTATGCGATAGAGTTCTTGATAATATTTTGAAGATTCTTAGTATTCCAAGTTAGGTAGAGTTTTTCCTTACGGGTCCTTGAGCTTGAAGCGTTCACAGCTTGACCATAGCTATGACCACATACGGACCATCCAGAGGTGAGAGTTTATTGCGGCGAGGGCCTTTGCTGACCGAGACTTGAGGACCAAGTCGCAAACGGATATGGGGCGAGGTTTCACTCTTCTATTGAAGTGGCGAGCTACCCGTTGGTGATAGGAAGCAGTCCGAAGTAGGGCCATATCCCGAGTTTCAGGGAGTAGGTCTAGGTGCTTCCGGAGTTTTTCTTCATTACTTCCATGATCGAAAAGCGGACTCTTGGACTTGGAACCCCATAGCTTCCGTACCAAAACACAAGTTATCTGTGTCTCACCGATTGGGGTGCGTGGCGTGTGCGGTAGGCCCAAAGAACATTGCTCATCACCCATTGCCCCACCTTCTCGAGGCGTGTTTTAGTCCTTTGAGTATGGTCTATTGGTAACGGTTTGCCCATTAGTTTGAGGATGTTCTGTATCACGGCGGTGAATGTGAAGATCTTTGCAAAAGGGCGTAAAGACTTTTCGATAAATTGAGTTCCATTGTCGGTGATGATCTTTGCGGAAGGCCGAATCGACATATTATATTTTCCAGACAAATTGTTTGGTATTTGCCTCGTGATTTTAGCGAGTGGTTGGCCTCTACCCATTTTGTGAAGTAGTCGCTAGAATGATAAATTTTTAGTTGCCGATGCTATTGGAAAAGGTCCCATGATATCAATCCCACGAGCAAAGGGCCATGGGCTTTGAATGGATGAGAGTTCGCATCGGCATGTGAGGGAGGTTAGAATGCAATTGACAACTTGCATTTTTTGTGAACTCAAAGGCGTCTTGTTTCATTGTAGGCCAATAAAACCCTTGCCTCATGATTTTAAGGGCCAATGCTCTTCCTCCAAGGTGTTCCCCACATATTCAAGTGAACCTCTTTTAGCAGCGTGTACTTACGAAGGTGGAAGGCATTTGAGATATGGACGAGAAAGCTCGCTTGTATAGTTCACCTCAATAATAGCAAAGTTTGAAGCTTGTCTTGAGACGAGTTCTGGAAGTTGGATCTTGAGGAAGGGTCCCTTCTTGTAGAAAAGATAGGATCGGGTTTATCCACTGTTCCTTTTCCTCATCAATAGTTTGAATTATCCATGGCCCTTGGATACTAGGAAAATGTATTTCTTCAACATGCTTTCTCTTAAATAGATCTCCGGTGGTAGAGGTAGCAAGCTTAGCAAGCGTCGGCCAGTATTCTTCTCTCGTAGTATGTGGATGATTTGATGTGTCTTGAAATGAGTAAGAAGAGATTTTACCAAGTGGATATTGCACCGGTTGAGGATTATGAGTATTAAAATCTCCTCCAACTTGGGAGGCGACAAGGGGGAGTGTAATTACTAAGTTTTGGGCTTGGTCAATAGTCTCAACCTGCGATGAGAGCCTCATGACCATGTTATTAGTTGCGGGGAATTTTAAGCGAGTCCATACTCTAGGGTATTTTCTTTGGGGAAACAAGTAGGATTCCACCCGGCACCGATTCTGAGCTCCATCAACATAGAGAGTCCATCGAGGAGATGAAAGACCGTGAATAGCTCTTCTAGAGTTGGGTTGGTGCATTCCACTATAAAGTGCAAGTATTTGAGACTTTATGGTGGGGAAAATTTATATCAAATTCTCCCAGTTCTGAGACCATTTGATCAATCTTTGGATGCTTACGGTTTTACGTAAGATGGCCCTTAATGGTAAATCGATTATAGCAGCGATGGTGTGAGCTTGAAAGTATGGGCAATTTTTTATTTGAGAAAAGCCGAGCCACTTTATCACGCAAATGGATAACGACTTTCTATATCGAGAGAATTTTCGTAATAAATTGGTTGTTGTGCCCCATCTTCTCGCACTAAAAGCGAGCTTATTGCGTGGGAAGAAACAAGATATAAGTATAACGTTTCTCCTTGAATAGGTTTGGATAGCAGGGGTGGAGATGCTAGATATTCTTTTAGTTGCTCAAAAGCATACTGACATTCATCGGTCCATTGAAAATTATTATTTTTAGCTCCCTTCAATATTTTAAAGAATGACAAGTATTTGTCCCCAGAACGGGCTAGGAAACGGGATAATGCAGCAATTCGACCATTCAAACGTTGAACGTCTTTGATATTCTTGAATCATATCTTGGAGCTTTGATTTTTTGAGGTTAGCCTCTATCCCGGTGAGTTACCATAAATCCAAGAAATTTTCACGTAACAAAAGCACACTTGGTTGGGTTAAGTCGTATGTTATAAGCGTCGAAGGAGGTCAAAACATGCTTCTAAGTCGAAATATGTTGTGACTTTTCTAAGCTTTTCACTAACATGTCATCCACATACACCTCCATTGTGTGGCTTTAGTTTTAAAAACCTTATTCATGAGGCGCTGATAGTAGCACCAAAGATTTTTAATCCAAATGGCATGACTTGGTAACAATATAAACCTTTATATGTTTGAAACGTCAGTAGCCTCTTCTTCTATTGGGTTCATCTTTATTTGATTGTACCTGAATAAGCATCCAAAAAATCGAGCATTTGATGTCCTGATGTACGCCCACCAATTGATCGATTCGAGGAAGAGGAAAACTATCCTTGGGCAGCCTTATTAAGATCAAGATAATCAACACACATCCTCCATGTTCCATTTATTTTTTTAACCATGACAACATTTGCTAGCCATGTGGGTAATGCACTTCTGTATGAATCCCGCCTATGAGCTTGTTAACTTCTTGTTCAATACAAGACGATCGCAAAACTCCGCTTCTTTTGGATGATTGGTTTAACGTTGGATTAATTTTGAGGAGTGCGTGATTACATTGGGGTCGACGATATCCGCCGGACTCCAAGCAAATATGTCTTGATTCTCGAAGAAATTTATATACTTTTCCCTTTGTTCTTCTGAGAGTAAAGATCCCACTTGCACTGTTCGTAATGGTTGGTCATCTGATAATACTATTGAGAGTAAATCTTCTACAGGGGAAGCTTTTTGAGGTACTCTTTCATCTCGAAAGTTAAGATCTTCGATGCTGAAGGTGATGGAAGGGCGCGGTTGAGCTTGTCTGAGATAACATGATTGAGCTGCCTGTTGATTTCCACAAACCACCCCAACTCCACCGGGGGTAGGAAATTTTATCTTCGATGAGGCAATCAAGTGATAAAGACCAAAATTGATTGAGGGGCCTCCAAGATTGCATTATACGTAATATGACTTCACCACCATGAATTGTATTAAATGAGTCACTTGTCGAGGGAATTCTCCGAGGGTAACAGGAAGGGTGATTGTCCCTTCTCGCCTGCATCGGTGATTATCAAACCCATATAGTGGTCCATTGGTTGGAGCTTTTGCCTACCAGCCCATGTTAAGAAAAGTTGAGTAAAATAAGACATCGTAACTCCCATTATCGATCAAAATTCTTTTAACGTTATAACAAGGATCACCGATCCGCTACCGATGACAAGTGGATCTTGATGAGGGATATGGACTCCTTCTAAGTCCCAGTCATTGAAAGTGATGGAATGATCAATAGACTTCTTCAACTCGTTCTTTGGAGGCGAATGAGAACTTGATTAGTAGTATCGATCCTCCCGCAATTGTTTCGATTTCTCCAATTATTTGATGATTATTTGATTGTTTTTGTGATGATTGTCCTGGTTGCCCCCCAAACGGAGGTGTGTTTGTTTGAGGTGGTTGATTCTTCACAAAATGACGTAGTATCCTTGTTGAATGAGTCTCGATTTCTTCCTTGAGTTGTACATGCTTCAAGAAGTATGTCCACGGCCGATGAAAATGACAATATTGCTCCGATTTCAATTCGGTTTCAATGGATGCGCCACTTGATATGTTCTTCATCCGAATAGCCATCGAGGTTAACACGATGTGTTCAGCGTGTATGTCTTTTCCTGGCCGAGGTTCACGCTTGTTGATATGGGTCGGGAGGGAGATCATGACTACCTTGTCGCTTCTTTTGATGGGCCTCGGTCCACATTTCGGGTGTTTTTAGCTTCCATATTGTTCAAATTGTCATGATGAGCATTAATAGCTTCATCTGGAGATTTGTGCTTCTACACGATGAACTAAGATACGAGCGACCGTGTCCCGCATTAATGAAGAATAGAAGGTCCCTGGACGGAGTCCTCCAAGGAAAACTCCTCTTAATAGTTCAGGGTCTACCCCAAGTATTTGGCGAGCTTCTAAAGAGAACCTCTAGAAGTATTCTTTGAGTGATTCACCCTCGTTCTGTCGAATACCGGAAAGATGGGAGGAATCTTTAATGATTCTCCAGTTTGCAATGAACTGTTTCACAAAGAACCCGGCGAAGTTCGTTAAAGGTATGGATGGATCCCCTTGAAGAGAATAAAACCAAGTGCGAAGCTTGCCCTTTGAGGGTAACAGAAAGACGACAAAGCAAGCAGGTGTCGAGCTCGTTGGATATGCATGATACCAGAATGGTCGATGTGTTCGGGGTCGGGCTTGCCCCATCATGAATCAGAATCAATGCTCTAAGCTTGAAACCTACGGAATTGGATGTCAAGAATGGCTTCTAAAGGTGAGGACTCCTCATAACCGCATGTGGGTGAAGATGATTTCTATCTTGAAGGTGAAATTCATCTTGTATTAAGCGCCGTACGCACAATGTCGATGTCGGATTAATGAGATGAGCATGTGTGAAGCTATCAACAACGATCGGTGGATTAGTAACCCGTTGAGCTGCACACGATGGATGAGTGGAACTAGGTCAAGGAGATCACGTACGGTCTCCATGCGAGGAACTGGTCGGGAGGATTAGCGTTTTGACCTCCTCCGCAATGACCGATCTTGGGGAGATATGTTTGTCGTAGTAGCGGTTGTAGTCCTTGCAAAAGTCGGATCATCTTATTTTGAGACTCCTCCATTCGATGGACACCATCTTCCAAAGAGATTCCCGCCCTCAACATGGCGCCCTTGGTTTAGGGATGGGTTTTGAGAATGACGGAGTTGGAGGAGGTTCCATTATGACGAGTGTTGGCCTATTGGCCATAACGCGGATGTTCACGAAATTGAGGTTGAAGGGTTTTACATCCCACGACGCCAATCATGCGTCGGAAAACCGCCATAGAGTAAAAAATTTATGCCTTATTGTTGATTCCAAAGACACACGTAATTAAAGAAACATGAGACACCCGAATTTTAACGGAAAACTCAAAAAGAG
This sequence comes from Cymbidium sinense, assembly GCA_021442155.1. Taxonomy (NCBI): domain Eukaryota; kingdom Viridiplantae; phylum Streptophyta; class Magnoliopsida; order Asparagales; family Orchidaceae; genus Cymbidium; species Cymbidium sinense. The sequence continues at coordinate 151,086,539 of CM038222.1, forward strand.
GGGAAAACCACTGGCCTAGCCCAAGAAAAGATTCCACTATTCTTTTTGAGTACAAAATCTTCCCGATAACGATTACGTAATTCTATTTGAGAGGGACAATGTAACAACGATCATATAATAGTTGTCGATGTTGAGATCTGGTAGCTTCGGTGGAAATGTCGGTATAATTAACGATGATAATGCCTGGATCTTGCTGGGATCTTCAAGCTTTAGAGCTTTCTCTTCCTCCTCACTTCACTTTTTTCCTCTTCTTCCTCGACGGACTCTTCCTCTTCTTCCTTGCCTTCTTCCTTGCTTTGCTTCCTTCTTCTTCACTTGCTTGACTCTTCTTCTCTTCCTGCTTCTGTTCTTGTCTTCTTCACTTGCTTGCCTTCCTTCTTCACTTGCTTCTGCCTTCCTTCTTCTTCACTTGTTTCACTTCACTTGCTTAGCTAGCCCCTCCATGTGAGGAGTGAGGCCTATTTATAGATGGGAGGAGGGTATTCTAGTAAATTCATGTAAGGCCCATACCACCCCTCGACGGACGGCTTAGAATTCCTTCGATCATTTGATGTATTTTGAGCATTTGGATGCCCAAATGAAGTCAATTATGAGATCTTAGGCTCATTAGATCCGCTGAGACGCCGATTTGACTATAAACACTCCATATTTGAGAGCTGTTTTGGGATTTAATTGATGTCCCAAGATTCTAATGATATTTTAAGTGCTTGATCTCGATTTTTGACTCAAAATCATATCGCTTTTCGACATCAAGATTTGTGCTTTGACTAGTGCATTTTGAGAGCTATATCAATAATCTTCATATATGCACTATAAAATATTAATTTTATATTAATAGATTATTAAAAAAATTATTCAATCAAGTATGAAACTTAATATAGTATTTGAAATAAAAATTTACAAAATTAAATTTGAGATCATTTGAATTTTTATTTCAACAAATTTATAATTAAAATTAACATTTTAACGTCATAAACTTAGTGACACTAAAATTGATCCAATATAATTCCAAATGAGCTCAATCAAGCACTTAAAATGTTGATAAAAAATTAAGATACTAATAGAAATATCAAACAATCTTTAAATATTATATGCATATAATTAAATCATGTATTTCAATGAGCTTAAAATCACTTAATTTTGATGTCATTAAGCATATGTCATCTAATTGAATGTTTTAAGACTTTGGCTAAAATCATTAAAATATCATTCTCAAAATGTATAAATCAACCATATTTTATGTAAGTAGGATTTGGACCTAAAATAAGAAAAAACTTGGAGAATTGAAGAACTATTGTATAATGATTCTTTCATGAAGGCATAGGATAATTGAAAATCTTACTTATTATATCGACCAAACTCTCAAGTTGATGCCATGTATTATGGTTCTTTCATGAAGACATGACACGAGAACAAATCGATTGGCAGTGATTATGCAAAAGTGGAAGAAGGATTGTAAGGAAAGATGGCAACAAGGATGTATGTCATTTTTCATTTAATCAGCTCTATGGAGATTGTAATGGTGTTATTTGTTTAGCATATTCTTCTGAGAGAAGAGATTTAAGCTCATTTCATCTTACCCCATAAAAATGATCTCTAAAGTTAGGCCTTAATGGCCTTTATCAACTAAATTATAACATTCTTAATTGAGAAATAGTTGCTACCCAATGGAGAAGTGTTTGTATGATGTTAAGAATGACTTCATAGATGACCTAAACTCTTGTAGGCTAGAATATTTATAATAGTAGAACAAGATTAATGTCATAGCTTTATGTAAATATATGCTATATATATATATATATATATATATATATATATATATATATAAAGAAGAATTTTATAAGAAATACTAGAGTTTTATGTTAAAAAAATAACTGTATGGCTTAATTAAAATAATCTTAAAAATCTGAAAGGACTTAGGGATATAAAAGGATTGGCTATAACCTAAGCTCGTCTATAAACCACTACAATTAAAGTAAGGCTAGGAATTAAATTTTTTTAACTGTATGAGAAATGAAGCTTGGTGCAATCAATCTTCTCACATTAATGGACTTAGATGCACCAAACTCTCCTTGGAATTAGCATGAACAACATTTCATTGTTGGGTCGACCAACACCCAAATTCAATTTCAAATTAGTTGATGAACCAAGCTTATTGGAAAGAACCTTAAGATGATTAAAAGCTTAAAAAGTTTCTAACAAAACTTGAAGAACATGGAGAAGGATCTCCCTAAGCTCATCCCCCATAAGCTTCATATATAATCATGGAATGACTTTAACCAAGGCTTAGCCATGGTTAAGTGGTGATCATTTGCTATTTGCCTCCCTCAAATAAGATCAATGATAAAGAAGCTACTACATGGAAGTTGAGGACTATAGTACTTGGAGCCAATCTTTACAAATTTATAGTGGTTATATGCATTTTGTCTAATCCTCTTTTACCACAGTTTAACCCATAACTAAACTTAAGTTAATGAGTTTGTCTTGGGTAATTCTAGCGGGGGAGTTTCTACTTTATATAATATTCAATGGAGAATTTAGTATCATCTAAATCTCTTTAAAATTGGGTTTAGTTTCACATTTTCCAATTAGGTCCAAAATAAGTAATGTTAATTCATTTAGTAAAATTGACCTCTTTTAATTGGTCAATAAATTAAGTTGATTTAAGATTAGTTATTTAAATCTTAATTTTTTTACCCACATGAAAAGAGAAGAGATAGCCTACAACTTCAGGCCACACATAAGATTTCAAATTATGACCACTAAACTCTCAAGTTGAGGTCATGTATTATGATTCTTTCATGAAGATATGATACTATATTAAATTAATTGACATTGATTATGGAAAAGTGAAATAAGGGCTAGAAGGGATGATTATAATAAGAATGTGGGAATTTTTTTATTCAATTTGTTCCATGGAGGATATAATGGTATTAGTTGTTTGATAGATTATTATCAAAGTCAAAGGATTTAAGCTTGTTGTTTCTCTACCCCATTAAAATGATTCTTTAAAGTTAGGCCTTAGTGAACTATTCCAGCTAGCTTATGACATCCTTAATTGAGAATTAGTTGTCAGTCATTGGAGAAGTATTTGTATGATGTTGGGAATGATTTCTCATAGGCAATTAGAGTCTTGCATAATTGAATATTCATGATAACAGAACAAGATATTAACATCTTAGTTTTATGCAAAAAAAATTAGCAAATATACAAATTAGAGAAAATTTTATAAGAGAGCCAAAGTTTTACAAAAAAGCAAAAAAAGAAAAAAAATCATCGAGTTTGACTTAATTAAAATAATCCACTATATACAAGAGTTTATAAAAGTTTTGTTATTCCCTAAGTAACACGATGATATAACACATAACTATCAATTGAGAGCTAAATGAAATAAACAGTCGAATTAGGCATTCAATTCTAAGTGGATGATGATTGAATCAACTTTAGTCAAACTTAATTAAACCAAATTTTTATATATTGATTAAGATTTGAGTATTTGTTGTTAATAATCCACTTAAAAAACTCAGATTGATGTTGTTTGAACATGTTTCTTAAATCGTTCTTATACTCAATTATGAGTTCCTTAAACTGTTCATTGTCTACAAATACTTAAATAATCTAAATGAATAATTTGGGTCAACTTAAGTAAATTTGAACTTTCACCCTCTATGAATTGAGGCTATCTAATGCTACTCTGTTTTTCTTTCAACTTGTTCTTAATTGCATATTTATATGATAGGTCAATTTTTAAATAAAATTTATTAAATTTTTTTTTATCAAAGCATTAACAAATCTTATGATAATATAATTTATTATCTATTTTATTTCCATAATTACCATATTCTTGTCGATAAAGAAAGAAGATTAATCTTTAAATTCTACCAAATATTTATAAACATAAGGGTTATCATCCCTAATATTTCAATTAGGAGCATTTTGATTTTTTTTAATAAATAGTTACCCAAAATATTTTAAAGTAGAAATTCTAATTCAAAAATGTAAATTCAACTAAAAGATAAAAACTTAAATTCTGATAAAAAAAAAGATTTCACTTTATATTATGGTGTGGATTCACCTATTTAAAATGCTTTTACTCAACTCTTTTAATACATTTACTGCAAGCTACATATATCACTCCTCATCTCAATCAATCACAATCACAATCATCAATCAGATGATTGTTCAGCCTTCTTATTTTTTTTGGACCGCTAAGCTAATACACGCTTGAACTCAAGTCGTCGTTATGAAAGATATTCCCGACCATCCGGTCCTGCATTTCATTGTATTTCTATAAAAAAAAAAGGTTTTCTCAAAAAAAAAAATTTTATCAAAAAATTTAATTTTTTTTCCCAAAAAAAAGTATTTGTATTATATTATTCAAATTATATCTAAGTTGAAGGATTATATAATAATTTATTTGAAAGGTGGATCGATCTCTCTGACAAGAAAGTCACGTTCGATTCTCCTTCGTACACTATCCCATACGAAAAGAAACGGCGGCCGTGACTAGGATTGCCGTCCAGAAGATTACTATAACCAAGTCACATACCACAAAGTGAGTGAAATCAAGGATAGACAGCTCGTCATTAAAAATAAAAAATAAAAATAAATAAATAAATTTATTTTTTTAATTATGAGTTTCCGTTTTGCAGGCGCATTAACCCTCCAGCCCACTGTGGCAACGTTCTACGACCAATTGATAGTTACTTCCCAAGCAACAAAGATAATAACTGTTGTAGGGTCACACCAAACCTTCCGTGACTTCTTCCTTATATAATGAAATTCATATGGATGGACAATAGTCCTTATGGCTCCCACACTAATTAATTATGATAAAATTTATATCTACTCCTCGATCTGTCATATTATATAGCACATCTCGTCCACACCAACCACAAAATTCACATTTTTGTCCCACATCGAATTTGATGATGACTCCTCTTTTATTATATATTTTTTTAATGAGAGTATCAATAATAATTTAAAAAATACATTAATATTTTTTAATTGATTTTAGAGAAGTGTGTTGAAAATTTTGAATGAAAGCTCACATATTAATTTAATTATACATTATATATTATCTTACTTTTAAGTTTATTAATTTTATGATTAAATAAAGATTAATTGATTTTAAGCTTTTGAGATATCTTATTAATTTTATATGAAATTATCATATGTAAAGATCAAATATTTTATTTTATTTTAATGATCGGCTGAAATAAAATAAAATACACTCAAATATAAATAGGATCATGATCCTCATTCTAAAAGATGAGGTTCTCATTTTACTCATATCTCATCTTGTGCGCTTCTCTCTCCGAAATCAAATGCATTAGCTCTTCCATGATTCGCAGTGCCTGAGATTAAATCTTCGATGATATGAGATTCGAATAAATTTATTTTCATCTTTATATATTTCCAACAAGTGATATTAGAACGATTATCATGTTGAATCGTTGAGAATAATTTTCTCCTAATATCTTCTACCGATTTCTTATAAATTTTGGATCAAAGATTTTTTGATTCTATTTTTCTATAAATTATTACTTTCACATATTGAGAATCATGCATTTGCATATCATTCTTTATTTTAGACACTGAGTGAAAAGATGTAATCAAGATTAGCCAATATTTGATTCTTAGTTTGATTACAATTTCAACTTTATAAATTTTATGTGTTTGTTTTTACAATTGAGATCTTATCTTGAAAAAGAAAATTCATATTTTGACAAATGAATTTTCTCAATCTTACTCTATCTCTCATTTTTCTTGAAAATAATATTTAGGTGATTCCTTAAAATTATAATTTATGTGAATATTTTATTTTTATTTAAAAAAAAAAAGAGGCAAAGGCTGGACATGAGTCGTTTCATCTACAATAATATATGTATATACATTTTTTTTCAATTTACTTACCCGAAATTGGGATTAGCCGTTTCACAGGTTATATAATGGAAGAAGTTTAATATTTATAAGCCGTTTCATCTACCAAGTTAATATGAAACGTCATAATCGAAGAATAATTATTTAGTATGAATTCAGAGGCGGCTGGAGAAATGTTTTAATTAGAAAATTACGGGCAACTAATTCCAACAGCTTATTAAACATTATTTTGTTAAATTAAATACAAATAATTTATTCAATATTTATCATTTCTAAAGGTTTTCTATTTCAGAAACTATTTTTTTAAAATAATATTAAACATATATGTATAAATATTTTGGTATAAATTTTTATGAATAATTATTGCTTTGACATTCCGTAAATATTTCATAATTCAGTAATATATAATTCATTGAATTTCTAACGTGATATAGAGAATGTTTATTTGTTATTAATTATAATATTATGCATTCTTTTCTTTTTCATCGAATATACATAGTATCTAACTTAATTAATTGTTTTATTCAAATATTAATTTGCTAAAATTTATTTTGTGATATCAAATGGATTACGATAATATAAATTAGAATATTTATTGAAATACTACAGTTAATATTTATTATTTTAAAATAATTTAAATTAAAATTATGTCACTAAGTGACATCTACTATATCAATTTATTTATTTTTGAAATAAATGAATATTACATAAGAATTATATTTAAATCTATGTAAAAAATAATTAGCCCAAAGAAAGATTATTTTTTTGTAGATTTTATGCGTAATAAATATGATATTAATTCATTACAATATATTGATCCAAAGATAGACATATCGTTGGCATAATTTATTATTAATATTTATTGACTGTAATTTTAAGAATATCATTTACAAATTATTATTTATGTCCAAAAATGAAAATACAATTATTGACTTCATATGTGTGCCATAAGTTAAAGTCGCCTAAATCAATTCAACGATTTGAGGAAGCAAATTGAGTACCAAAATGCACTGAGCCACCGAAAATGGTCGAATAGTCAAAATGAACTGATCGAAACGGACTTCGACGCTCGTAACGCGGAAATTGATCAATATAAATATTGAAAATCTATCAATTGATTAAGCGCCGAACTATCAAATGTCACGCATCAAGCCGGAAGCTGGCGATGATCAAACACCGTCATGAAATCATCATGTCGTTAGCTTCAAAAATATTAAAATTATCAAATGAGATTGTCGCCAATTCGTGACGGTGCAAATGTCGAATGATTTTGAAGTGATAAAATCGACGAAATGTGACGTCACCAAATCAACTCAAATGACCTCCATCGACAAACGAACTTACCATCACGTGAACGCCGAAATTGGTAATATAAATATTGCACGATAATCAACCGTCCAGTGCCAATACTTGTATTAATATATCGAGAGGCATCGACACAATCCAAAATAAACCTCCGCATGAAATCTATTAGCTTCAAAACATCAAAATCTATTAAATACTATTCTCACTTAATTAACGTGAGATAATCGATTGAAAGTAGAGATTTTTGAGTGAATTAATTACTCGACGCCGATCAACCAAAGCACTATCATAAAACGGCAAGGCGTCGTAAACAGAATAATTATTGATATATAATTGACCATATGATCTCATCGATATAAAATTCATTTTAAAAATGATTAATTGCTTAAAAAATTAAATAAACCAAAATCTAACTGTTCCCTCCCTTTTTTGGTTTTGTGTTTCCTTAACTGAAAAAAAAATGGCTCCCACTTCTTTTCTTTATACCAACTTTTCCAAAACAAAAAAGGTAGCCTCTCTCTCCTCTCTCCTCCTCGCTCCATTCTCATGTTCCGACCTCCTTCTGCACAGGTAATTCCTTTTATCGATCTATGTGTTCCGCTCCACTGTGCATCCTACGCACGTCCCGCGCTCCGCTCCGGCGTGCCTCCACCGCCGCATCGTTTCGCAATCGCCGCGGCCCATGCTACTCCGCTGGCGAATGTCCTGAAACCGTTCCGCACCGGCCCATCATGCCTCCGCCATCCTGCAAAACCCGCACCAGCCACCGCGGCCGTACTGCTGCATCCTGCACCTCTCCTGCTGCTCATTCTTCTGCTCCGACTGCAAACCATGGCCGCCTCCTGCAAGCAGCCCGCACTTGCTGTCTGACCCACGTGCCATTGTTCCGTTGTCCGCTCCTCTTCCGAGCCGCACTCAACCGTCCATTTTGCTGGCCAAATTGAGAAAGAACATCACAAGAGGCATTCTTTTCTTCGATTCTCAGATCATTTCCTCAGAACCATATTTTTCCACGAACCAAGAACATCATCAAGAGAATTCTTCTTGGTTTTCATTATACTCCTCGCTTTATCCTTCCACTTACAAACCAAGAAACATCACAAGAGATTTAATTCTTCTTTCGATTTTCGCCAGATTCTCAGATTACCTCTCAAATTCCTCATCACTAGAAGAACACAAGAGGTTCTTCTCTGATTTGCATACCTAACCTTATTCCCCTATTGTACGAAAAAATAATCGAACATAGATGTGAATGGAATATATATATATATACATATCTGTTTTCTGCGAGTCGCGCCAAGAGAGACGAGAGAAATTGTGGTGTCGAAAGACACTCTTCTACGCTCAAGAGAGATTGAAGCCAACATCCTGATGTCGCTCTGATGAAATGCCGAAATTTTGTTTAATTTCTAGACTTAAAAAAAGGGGAGTTGAATATATGTTTATATCTTATTTGGTTTCCTCATCGAGTCGACAGAGATGAATGGGTCGCGAAGACACGTCATACCAAGAGAGCACCAAAATACATCCCCTACACACCTAATGATGGAGGTCAAATTTAGACTAAAATTCGACTTAAAAAATTCAAATAAAATTACCTAAATTTAAATCAAACAAAAGAATATAGATAAATATGAAGATAAATGTCAAGAGAAATAAGAGAACACTTAAAGAAAATTTTGAAAAGAATAACACTCATTTAAAATGCAAGTAAAATTTGAGTAATATTAAACTCACAAACTCTAATAACAATTCTCATGACTTAAATTGAAGTAATGAGAGTTCTTTTTGTAAATTCTTCAAAATTAAATAAGCTTTAATTGAAATTCGAGGAGACTAACATCAAATTCATAACAAGCTTACAATAAACTTAAAGTCTAAGGATGAATCCAAATTAGGTTTAGTAACTCTTATACGAATATGGAGGAGATTACAATGCTAGTGAATAAACATGAGTAGGGCTAAAGCAATAAACACTAAAATCAGCATAACTTATCAAAAGTGATGTAAATTGAGCATAATCAAGTTGGGAGAATTATAAAAACTCAATAAGTAAACTAAGTGCAAGTAATATTTTAAACTACAATCTAAATCAAAATGCAATCTACAATTCTTTATACAAGATAAGGATACTAAATCAAAATCTATAAAAATCATAGAGATTCATTTGATCAAATTAAGGAATTTCATTCTAATTATGAATTTTAAAATCAATAATTTTATTAATTTAATGAAATTAGCTAGTATAAATGCTTGCTCGGACATAGAGATTTCAAGACAAATTTTAATATCTCAAAATGAGGCTAAAGTTGAATTAAATAAAAATATGAAATCAATCTCAACTCATAAAAAACTTAAATTCTTAAATACACCGATGGGCCCCACACTACGCTAAATGCTTAAATTCAAGTGTTTGATACGCTTTGTTTCAGGTTTTAGACGGGTCCAAAGCTAAAAACCTAAAACTTATAATAAGTTTCAAATTAGTGAAATATCTAAGAAATTGATTCTCGTGATAGTAGATCTAATCCTTATTAAACTAAATAGTTGACATGATCAAAAGCTCTTAAACTTATTCAAATTAATCAATTTTTCAAATCAAATTAAGTAGCAATCCGAAACTGCTTAAATAGAATTCTATCATTAAAAACTTAAATCAAACTCAATATATCCACTATTCGCAACTTTTTATCGGGGGTGATAAATTAAAAAAACTCTAGCTTATAAAGGAGTCAATGTCAAATCAAGTGTCCTACTATGTTCACTCTCAATCAATTTCACGCCAGTGAGGTGTCCGATCTTGACTTAGCCAAGAGCTACAAATGAAGAAAGACACCGAGTCCTCGATCGAGTGGTTAAAGCTCATTATATTATGATCATGATATGCTTCAATGTCATGCCCTTTGAGTTGTGAATCATGGGTATACTTGATAGTAAACAACCGCCTAGGTAAATTTAAGACAAACACCATCTCAGTCACAAGGATTTCTTGGATGACGTAACCCATGTGTGTGATGAGGATCCTTCGGTTGGGTCAATTACCTCCTCCTGACTAAGTAGACTATGGACTGAGTGCGTGATGTAACCATGGATCTAGATCGCACGCCATCATCCCCAACCATCGGTTTAAATGTTAAATTTTATACATCTTAAATTCAAACTCCATATGCTACTATACGCCACACCTTAAGATCTAATGACTAGCCTTAGAAAGTTCTCTCTCACTTGAGAGGGATAATTAACTATGGGCTGATAGAAACCCGAACGATCTAAAGTCCTCACCAAATGAGGGAAAATCTCAGGTAAGGTCTTATCTACTATTCCATCTACCTCTAAAAATTACAGAATACTTCAAATCTCTCTTCACAATATTATGAGAGGTGCATTTTAGCCCACGATTCAACGCTAGGGGACATGATTCTTTCCATCTAGTCATATATGCTATTTTTTTTTAAAATTCAAAACAATGAAATGATGATTTAAGTGTGTAATAAGTTCAGGCTGAGTAATGAATCATGAATCATTCTTTTTTATATTTTTTCTAAGCACTCATCTTAAAAGTATGGGGTGAAATAATAATGCTAATTACTAATCCCATTTTTCACTTTTGTAGAAATTATCTACAAAGCACTCTTTCACCATCAAATAGTCGGGTAACATGCTAGCTAATGCCATCATCAACACAGAGATGTTGAGCTACCATTCAATTTGGTAGCTTGAATTTTTGCTATTATAATGAACTCAAGTACCCAATACATTCGCCCAAGGCCATACTGAAGGTCTCAACAAGCTCCTAGCCATGTGCCAAGCTCAACACAACCAGTAAGGAGTTCTCCCAATAGAACTTCTTTTCAAAATCTAAAGCTCCTGATGAAAAGAATCGTTAAAAACTATGTCATTTAATGCTGGGTACAATTGCAATTGAACCTTTTGTACCTAAAAGAATGATCATGAAGCTTCCTCATGAAAATTAACCAAAGACAGAAGAAGGAGAAAGGTTGAGGCTCAGATCCCCTTGAATGACCAAACAAGCGATCTCAGCCAAGTGATTATTCCTACTAACTTTGATAATCTAAAGAGGAATACTCATGTGAAGTAAAAGCCTTTATGGAAGAACCAACCCCAATCTCCACCACCATAAAGGAGATACCAAACACTATCTCTCAGATATATACTCAAAGTAAAGAACAAAGGCCTAATGAGAAGATTTTTATGATGATGTAAAATACTAAGGCTCCACCAAGAAAGTTGTCATCTCTTCTGGTAACTAGCCAACGAGCCTAGTATGCTTTGCATGGTGAGCATCAGAGCATGACACTTAGACCTCGTATCCAAGAATCTGCTGTCAAAAGATCGACAAAAGGATATGCCAATATGGAGGCCAAGACCATAATGAATGAAAGAGGTGTGACATATACATATATACTCCTCAAAATCAACTCATCGTGGATACCCAAAAGAAGATATCATTGATGAAAGATGATGTCGACACCTTGGAGAATCCTCTAAGGGATCCCATCGTCAAGTAGATTCACCCCTACAAAAGAAGGTCGACTTTGATCGCAGTTTAATCGAAGAAGTATTTATTCTGCACATTGAACCAGAGATTCATTGGAAATGTCGATTAGAAATTCGTGTGCAGGAGGAAAATAATGAAGATGATTCTGTGGAAGTAAAAGTCGTCTATATGGTCAGATATATAGATGAACTCTCCGCTCAGCACCATCAACAGCAAGACGAACTTAGGAAACCTAAACCTGAATTCGACATTTATGAAGAAGAGTCTTCACAGAAGAAAATAAAGGATGGATCTTCGATCTTTGCTGAAGATGAAGATGAAGAAGAAGAAGATCATAATGAGAAAGATATCATGGGTGTCGAAGCTATCTATATGGTTGAACCAGAAATGATCACACGCTTTTATAATCGACGTCAGATAAACCCCAAATAGTCGCAAATGCATAAGGAGAGGAAGTCAAGTTCTCCCTAAAAAATGAGCAAGAGCAACAACAAGAGAAGAAGAAGAAGAAGAAGAAGAAGAAGAAGAAGAAGAAGAAGAAGAAGAAGAAGAGATGATTGACACAATGAGTTGGAAGAGCAAAGAGAAATGATCAAAATGGAGGTCAAATACAAGGAGATTGCATAGCTTGGTACCAAAATGGATGATATGATGGTATAATGGAATATCATGATGGAGATGTTGTAGAATAATATCACATCAAGTGTAACACATATTTTGTCTGCTAATCAATAGACGGCTAATAATACAACTTCTATACCACTAGCCACTGTGGTACCTCTGCAGTACATGCTCCACAAGAAGTGAAGAACGAAGCTAACCCACTACCTCTCTAGCCAATAATTCAAAATTTGCCTAGCACACCTGGAACTGTAATAGCTACTCAACTAAAAATAATAATCAATGAAAAGATAAAGACAATCATAGCCTAGAGGTGAAATGAGTAAGGGTCGCCTTACCAATTGAATATGAAGTGTCATACGAAAAGATTACTCTGCAAATTTAATACTTTAACGGGCTTGGTAATCCAAAGCAACATCTAGCCCAATTCAAGGTTACTTATGGTAACACAGGAGGGAATGATGTAACGCTCATCGACTTCATTAAAATGGTATTAATTGTCAAATGATTCTTAAAACCTTTTGAATTAGACTATATTGTGAAGAGGTTCACAAAGAAAATCACAATGACCTTGCTGTTTAGGAGGAAAGACGAGTGATAAAAATTCATAAGTCATTGGCAACCTAAGTATGAAAGCAATAATTGAAGAATAACATATCATCTAATTAATGGGCAATGGATGAGTGACACAATTGTAAATATCACTAATAGGGTGACTAAATTTGAAAAGTTGAATCGCCTAAGTCCAAGTCTATAGCAGAAAGACAAACTCAAGAAGAAATGAAATTCATGCCACCTATAGCTCAAATGGCAAAAAAAGCGGTGATATACAATGTGGATAAAGGAAAGCAATACAATGATGATAAGGAAAGAAGCCTATTTATTCTAATCCATAGCTAAAAATTAGTATTAGAGGCAATGATAAATCTCGACTTTTCAAGTGGGGGATAAAACAAGCAACAAGAGATGATGAGTAATACCATCTCAAGGAAAAGATGAACAAAGAATATTCCTTTAGAAGGGACAATGTAAAATTATTTCTGCAAGTAGTCAAAGCCGGTCTACAATTATAAATCAAAAGGCAAGAATGATCAAGTCAAGAATCCAAATTATCCCTATCAATGACCATATCTTATCAAGATTGTTATGTCTTCAAAGATTGGGAAAGGAAGTATATCATTGTGAATTTACACTATCCGATATTCTAGTCAACACAAAAAGAGAGTCTACAAGATGATTACGCCCATGATCATCCAACAAAGATAAATAAAATGAGAAATCGATCAAGAATGACAAACAAGAATCCAAAAGATGAAAATATTGAAGCAGTAAAAATAGAGTGGAAATCACCACTTGAACATATATTGTTTAAGAGATGCCTCAAGTATTTGAGCTCAATGGTATTCGATAAAGCTACTTCCAAAGATGAGAAAGTCACGCCATAAATCAAAGAAGTTCTAAGAAAAGAAAGATCAAGAAGAAAATTACAACTCAAAAAGATCATTAACAATCTAAAGAGTATCACCAAGAAGATACGTAGACTTCATGCCTAAACTTCACATTCCTGAATCAAATGAAGAAGATAATGGTGAATCTTGTCCAGTAGAGACATGCCAAATCATCTGCGTGATGTTAGATGTTCTTCAACATCAGTTACTCTAAAATGACAAGTGAAGTCAGACAAACTAAACCAACCCATCAAAATTTTTATCAAGAAAGCAAGAAGAGCCTGAGGAGCTAACATCTGAATTTTGTTTAATGACTCAACAAGACAATAATAGTTCAAATGAAGATCTATATTTTCCCAATGGAGAAGACTCAAACTCATCGATATCATCACGTATAAAATGTATGACGTTGAAAAATGAGTCTAGCCCTTTTGGCCAATCTTCCAGAATAAGAAGGCTATTTGAAGAAACTACCTCTTCAGAAGAATCTAAGCAAGATAAGGTGATTCAAGTTCAGTTGAGAAGTAGTAAAGTCTTACCACCTTCATTAAAGAAGGGAAATGCAAATAAAGATAAAGGCAAACAAATTGAAGTTAACGAGGATATTATTTCCAAAAATCCTAGGATAAAGCCTAAATCAAGTGAGAAGATAGATTATAATATTCTATCATAACTAAAAAAGATCCCTGTACAACTGAGTGTGTACGAGGCTCTCATGATGTTAAAAGACCTCTGAGAAACTTTGAATATCTCAAAGATCCGAGAGTTATGAAACTTACTTTTAAAAAATGCATGAAGCAAAATCAAGATCTCCAAGAATCACATTTTGAGGAAGATCTTAAGTTGGGGATAAATATCACATATCCTCTATATTACAGAGATGGCATCTCAATCAATATTGATCCATGTTCTTTCTATTAATCTTATGAGTCTAAAGGTAATGAGAGATTATCACCGATATCCAACATCTTGGGAGAGATAAATGGTTCACATTCAATGAAAAGGGTAAAAACTGGCTTCTTTCATTCTCCTCAAGTTCGGATTTATATAGCGCCAAGTAATCATGTCGATACATCATTTAGAGCTTTGGGCCAACCGCATTGCATGATATGGCATGGTCCCATCAACTATGCATCGCATGAAGTATCGAAAGATGGAGAAGAATTCAAAATTCTGTAACTTACAACCATTCTCCATCATGAAAGATTTATGAAGATGCAAAGTACTTCATCCTCAAGCTAGAGCCTCAAGCAAGAGCATTTACAGAACAAAAAAAGAATTTCAAGTGAAGAAAGAAGTAGAAGAAAGAAGGCAATGTCGACTCCCCTAAAGCACTTGATTCGCACCTAAGTCAAAAATCAGTTCCTCATTTGGGAAGTGACATGAAGAGAAGATATTCTGTCAAACCTAAGAGAACTTATAAGCTTTCAAGAAAGACAGAGTATGAAATAAGTGATTCTGATTCAGTATGATTTTGAATCTACTTATGGAAATAGATGATCATCAAGGAGGATAGCTCACTCACGGTGAGTCGATGACTTACTCAAAATTATACCCATCCTCAGCAGTGCTTTAAAGAAATCAGTCCACTCGAGGTTCATAATATTGAAGAATTGATAATATTCTATATGCCACCGTTAAGCGAGAGTTGCAAAAATAGAACTCTAGTTTACAAATCTGAAGAGGCTCAAACTCACAACTTTGATCAGCCTACTCAACATGAAAATTATGATGAGATAGTGCCGACAAGAAGACCAATATATTATCCACAGAAATTGTAAAGAATGATGCATAAGCTTGGAATTCATATTGGAACTACTAAACATAGGACTCAAGTCTTTAACAAGATGTGGAGCCAAAGAAGTCCTCAGGAATCATGAAGAAGTGATAAGTTTGTCACTAAAGTTCTTGGGTTCATCCGCAAAACTCATCAAAATAGAGCTTGTTATAATATAATAGAAGCCGAGATAGAAACTCATATTGATGAAGAAGATGATTCCCATGAAATTCTTCTTAAAAATGATGAAGAAGTAGAAGCCAAGCCCACACCTAAAGAAGTTGAAGTTGGTGGACAAATATATACTATGAATGAACCTAAAGAAATCAACCTAGAAGCTAAGGATGATCCCCGTCTAACTTTCGTCAGTGCCCTTCTGCCTGATGAGAATGTTGAAGAGCTAAAAATACTACTTTGTGAATTAAGTGATTGCTTTGCTGGACATATCAAATGCCGCTTATCCACGATAGCTTCATAAACTATTAAACTAGATGCAATGCTGTAAGCAAGCTCCTAAAGGATGAGATTGAGACGGGTAATTGTAAAACTAAAGCTAATTGAGCGACTTCATCCGAGAGAAAAAGTATGCAGATTGGATAGCTAATATTGTCCCAATTAAAAAGAAGCCAAATCCATCTACATTGACTTCCGACACTTAAATAAGGTGTGCCCAAAAGATGACTTTTCGCTTCCAATATCAAAACTACTGGTGGACAACACTTCCAACTATAACATGTTCTTATTCATGGACAGATCATCGGGATATAATCAAATCAAGATACGCCTGAAGATGAAAGACATATATCATTTAGTAACACCCATTAGCATCTATTGCTACATGGTCATGCCTTTGGCTTAAAAAATACTGCAGCTACATACCAAAGAGCCATGATGCGTATTTTTGATGAGTTGATTCATCAAAAGGTGGAAAGTTATGTCGACGATTTGGTAATAAAAAGCTTGAACTATGAAAACTACTTTAAAGACTTGAGAATTGTATTGGAGAGAATAAAAAATATGATCTCAAGATGAATCCTCTAAAATGTGCATTCGGGGTATCCTCCAAAAAATTCCTGGGGGATATTGTACATCATAGAGGTATTTAAATTGATCCTGCTAAAATCAAGGTAATTATGGAGATGCCTCCACCGAAGAGTATGCGTCAGCTTCGTTCTTTACAAGAATAACTCACATTCATCCTTCAATTCATATCAAATTTATCAGGACGCTGTCAATCATTTGCAAGGTTGATGAAGAAGGATGCTCTATTCAAGTGGGACAAGGAGTGCCAATAAGCCTTCAATAGCATTAAAAGTCAATCCTTGCAGCGCCTACTCCTTGGAAGCCCCTCATTCTATACACAACTGTTAGAAGAATCCCTTAGAGCATTATTGGCATAATACAATGAAGAAAGCAAAGAGAATGCTCTTTATTATATCAGATGAAGGGTGATTGGAGAAAAAATGAGCTACTCTCCGATAGAGAAGTACTATTTAGCATTGATCTTTGCAGTCCAAAAGCTTCGTCATTATATGTTATCTCACAAGATTATCCTCATCTCAATCCGCTTAAGTACTTGATGACAAGACCAGTGTTGACAAGTCACTTGGCAAGATGGATAATATTACTTTTGCAATTTGATATCACATATGTTCCATAGAAACCAGTAAAGGGACAAGTCTTAGTAGATTTTCCAGCAGCACATCCTATCTCTGCGGACTCTTCTCTTAATGACGATTTGCCCGATGAGCAAATTATGCTCATTCATAGAAGAGAAAAATTACAAGTTTGAAAATGTACTTTGATGGAGCCTCATCGATCAAACAAGTCCAATCTCTAAATTTCTAAGGCAAGAAAGGAATCGACATCATCTTCATAACACCGAAGAGGGATAATGAGATGATCATATGGATTGACCAGCCAAGAACTAATAATGAAGTCAATATGAAGCATTAATGGCGTGTCTGGAAGAAGCTATTTTCATAGGCATTCAAAACTTGCATATTTTTTGCAATTCTCAGCTTATTATAAATCAAGTAGTTGACATCTACAAAATTAACAAGCTTGAGTTAGCTTTCTATCACAAGTGAGTTCTCGAGCTTATGAAGTAGATACCAAATATCACACTAACTCGAGTCTCTCGATCCGAGAATAGTAAGTCGATTGCTTGGCAAAATTAGCTAAGAACAAGTATGAATGGTGATTATATCATGATTGACATATTTACTCGAGTAAAGCCAAGAAAGTATCAATCCCCAGTAGAGGGTTATCAAATCGACCCAGATGACTCGGTTGCTCCTCATACTCCCCAAAATCAACAAGAAGTTGTACCAAGAAGAGCTAAGAATGACATTGCCTAAAAGGTGTGAAGCCTTTATGTAAGAACCATGATTGGAGGCAACCCTTCATCGACTACTTCAAAGAAGGTAAATTACCAAATAATAAATTATCGGCGACTCAAATCGAGAAAAGAATGCTATGCTATACTTTCATCAACAATACTTTATATCATAGATCCTTTAACAAATGTATACGATGCCTAAATACAAATGAAGCTAGCAAAGTGATGGTTGAAGTTCATGAAAGACTTTGTGGTGCACATCAGTCAAGTCCCAAAATGGCAGTAAAGATCAAAAGGATGGGCTATTATTGGCCATCTATGGTGAAAGATGTATTAATCATGCTAAGAAGTGTCAGTGTCAAGTACATGAGAATCTCATCAACCTCCAAATCCATTACACCCAACAATAGGATCCTGATCATTCAATGTTGGGTATATGTAATTGGACCAATTGATCTACCGTCACCGACATCGCTTCATCTTAGATCGACTATTTCTCTAAGTGGGTTGAAGCTACCCCATTTAAAGAAGTTACTGTCGATCGAGTGATTAACTTCTTCACGCATAATGTGGTCTATAGATTTGGAGTGTCATGACGAATAATTTTTGATAATGGTACAACCTTTAAAAGTGCAAAGATTTATAGATTCATCGATCGACACAAAATTGGTGATACTCCTCAATATATAATCCAAGAGCAAATGATTTGGCAGAAGCTTTCAACAAAATATTGGTCAAATTGCTCAAGAAGATTCTCACTAAAAATAAGAGAGAATGACATACCAAGCTAGTAGAGGCACTATGGATGTATCGAACTATCTACAAGATGCTGACTAAAGCCACTCCCTATTTATTGGTATTTGAATCAGTTCCCGCAAGTTGAAGTTACTGAGTAGCCATCCAATACAATCTAACTGAAGATCAAAATGCTTGTTTGAGGATGGAGGAACTCGACACACTTGATGAAGTTAAATTGCAAGCTCATCAAAATCTGGAAGTCTATCGAGCAAAGATGTCGAGGGCTTTTGACCATACGGTGCGACCTTGAACTTTCCAAAAAGGAGAATTGGTTCTGGTGCTGAGAAGATTAATTATTCCCAATAAAAAATTTGGTGGCAAATTTGAGCCTAATTGGGAGGGCCCTTTTGTCATTGAAAAAGTGTATCAAGGAGGGGCATACGCCAATTAATGGTCAATACTTGAAAAAGTATTATACATGATAAATATATTCTTAAGGTACAATAGAAACCCCCCTGCTAGACAGGGGGCATTTTTTTAGTATATCTATTTAGGTCGACATCGTGCTTCATGCCGAGATCCCTAAATAAACATACTCGAGATAAAAAAACTTTTATGTGAAAATTCCCCTATTACATGGGGCATTTTTGATTTTTATATATAGATGAAACCAATGTTGAATGTTAAAATCCTCTTTAGAGTATATCAATTCAAATATTGATGTATTTGCATATTTTCATCTTGAAAAGTCTCCTAAATGTACTTTAGAATTTCCCATGCTAGTTTATGTTATGTTTATTTGAATTGACATCATGCTATAAGATAAGATCCTCAAATATATTCTTATTCAGGTTGACATCATGCTTTACACTGAAATCCCTGAATATATCCATAATTATTATTGTTAAGTTGTAGAGTCTTGCAGGAACAAAAAGAATTTTTTTCTATGCACGAAAAGATAGCCCTAAATGTCAAGAAAATATCAGATTTGTCACCGGAGATCAAGTCAAGAACTCGCAAAGCTTCAATCAATTAAGTTGGAAAACATCAACCTCTACATCCCGGGACATGGATGAGTTCTAAAGGTTGAACTCAACAAGCCATAATGGCCGAGTTCGACTCTCCTCACTCAACAAGCGCAAGAAAAGGCCGCAGAAAAGAGCTCGCATCAGATGACAAAAAACCACCAACCCATTCTTAAGTCAAGACTCGAAGTTCTAAAGGTCAAACTCAACAAGCCAAATGTGGTCGAGTTGGACGCTCTCCTCACTCAACAAGCGAAAAGGCCATAATGAAAGAGCCCGCTCATTAATCCAATGATGATACCAATCTCAAACTAGTCCATCTCGGTGATTATAAGTAGCCGGATCTAAGAGATCTTTCTACTTGATCGATAGATCAAGAAAAGAAAACGCCTCAATTCGTAGCTCAAATCAATCTCATATTACTGCAAGGTGATATTTCAATCTATTCTCAAATGATCGATCAAGCTCAAAGCACAAATCAAACCAATCTCCTCATCAAGTCTGTAAAAGCAAGACGAGGAAGCAATTCATAGTTCAAATAAAGCGTGGAACTAAAAGAATTTCATGGTTATTCAAGCACATGTTGCTAGATTAATAACTCAATATTGACCCTATGCAAGGTAGGGTCATCTATGTATCCTTCAACAAAGGTAGCAAACATAGTTCATGGAGTGCATACACTTCCGACAAGTCAATGGGGACAAATCACCTTCTTCAAGTCCTCATGCTTAAAGCTAGACGTAAGGAATTTCAAATCGACCGCAAGGATAAACCGATTCCCAAGAGTCCTTCATCAAAACAAGCAGACCAATTCCTCCATCAAACCCAACCAAGCATGAAGCTATGGTCGAAAGAGGCTCAAATATGTAAGGATATAAAAGAAAGAGATGTTCAATAAAGCCATTGAAGTAGATAGTAGATGGTGTAAGAACTCTTATCTATCCAACAAGTCGATTCTGACAAATTAGTCAATCTCGTCATTTAGTATGTCCTAAATAAGGCATCATACTAATGATAAATCCTATCAAAGCTCCGTAAGCTATTGCAAGTGAAGCTGAAATGACCCAAGTTCTATACCAAATGGTCAACCGCCAATAAAAGACTGACTTCACGCGAATCACATTTTGGGGCATTTTGACCTCATATGTGTCATAAGTCAAAGTCAAGCCCACAAACCGAATTCGATGGCCTTCGGAGGTGATAGTGCATAAATTGAGGCTCAAAATACATGGACCTCATCGAAAATGGTCAAAATGGTCGAAACGACCTCCGATCGATGAACGAACTTTGTCGTCGCATTTAGAATATCAAAATTGATCAAAATATAAATATTGCAAAATCTAACGACCAATTAATTAAGCACTCAAACTATCAATGTGTCTGTATATCGATGGTGAAGATGAAATTAAACGATGCTCAAAATGCTTCATCCAAAATATCAAACTATCAAATGAGACGCCCGCCAATTCAAACGAACTGCAAATGTAAAATGATTTGATGGCGCAAATGAGATTGAAATGCACAGGACGTCACCAAAATCAACTCAAATGATCATTGATCGATGAACAGACTTTGTCATCACATTTCAAATATCAAAATTAGCCAGAATATAAATACTACACAACCTGATGATCAACTGATCAAACGCTCGAGTTGTCAACATGCTTGCATGCATATCGAGGGCAGGAGATACCGACATAATCCAAATGATCTCCGTTCATAAAATTGATTGCACCGTTAACTTTGAAACATAAAAATCTATCAAATAAAAATGTTCACACTTAATTTGGATAAGTCATAAAATCAAAAGCCAAAAAGTGCACGCATTTTGAAATTGACATAATTTTCCCATCAACCAAACGACTGATCAAAACAGCGCTTATGCATTGAAAATAATGAAATAATCTTAAATTGATATATATATATATATATATATATATATTGACCATGTTATCTCATCGGCATAAAATTCATTTTAAAAGCGATTAATTGCTTAAAAAATTAAATAAACCTAAATCTCACCGTTCCCTCCCTTTCTTGGTTTTGTGTTTCCCTTAACCAAAAAAAAAATGGCTCCCACTTCTTCTCTTTCTGCCAACTTCTCAAAAAATAAAATAAAGGCAACAACCTCTCTCTCCATCCATTCCCATGTTCCAACCTCTTTCTACATAGGTAATTCATTTTTTTCGATCTCTACATTTTGCTCCACTGCGCATCTTGTAGTCCCCTCATTTAGCGCATCTCCACCGCTGCACCGTTCCGCAAATCCCACCGTTCTGACCCGCTGCACCCGCTGCACGCGCTTCAGCTCGTGAAACTGCACCCGCCGCTCCAGTGCAATCTCACCGCAAACCCATTCCGTGCCGGCTCATTCCACCTCCGCCATCCCTCAAACTCGTCGGCCCATCCCGCCTCCACCATCCCATAAAACTTGTACGACAACCATCCACCACTGCGGTTCCCTGCATCCCTGCACTCTTGTCGCACATCGCCCCTGCCCAGCCCGTAAAACCACATGGTTGCTTCCCATAAGCAGCCTCACTCTGCTGTCACACGCAGCCCGTTCCGATTCATTCCTTCCGCTTACAGCGTCAATTTTGCTTCACCATAAACCGGGAAGAACATCGCCAAGATCTTCTATTAACATTCCTTATAACCCGTTAATTTTATCAGAATCGAAGAACATCATCAGGTGAATTCTTCTTCGCTTTTGCGACTCCTCACTTTATCCTTCTAATTTTCACTTCATCACAAATGGAAAGAACATCGAAGAGTAATTTTTTCTTTCTTTTCGTATCGATTCCTCGATACCTCCTCAAATTTGTCTGCAAGTGGAGAAGCAACACCAAGAGGTGAGTTCTTCTTTTTTCATACCCAACCTTGTTCTTTACCAGCATTAAATGCCAAAAAATGAGTTAGAACGTGGAATCGTGAATGTGGATATATATATATATATATATATATATATATGTTTCTTTATAGTTTCCTCTCAAGAGCTGACGAGATGAAAAATCGGTTGCAAGACACCGCTCGAGTAAAGCCAATCCATTAATGTCGCTCCCAGCAAATGATGTCAAAATTTTATCTAATAACTTAAAAAAAATGAGGGGATGATATATATTGCATTTGTCTTCTTTCAAGTTTGAAGGCCTCGTGCTTAAGAGGCTGATGATTGTGGTGTCAGACACCGCTGCTCAAGAGGTGTACCAAGTAAGCTAAAATACCGATGCCCCCCATAATGGATGACAGAGGTCAAAATTTAGACTAAAATTCAGGACTTAAATAAATTCAAATGGGAATTAACTAAATTTAAATCAAACAAAAAAATATATGATAAATATGAAGATAAATATTATATCATAGAGAAATAAGGGGAGAACACGTAAAGAAAATTTTGGAAAGAATAGAACATTCATTTAAAATGCAAGTAAAATTTGGGGAGGCTAATGTGGGCTCCGAAAATTCGCCACTGACCTCTCGATGAAGAGAGTGATTTAATGTGTCAGTGAAATTTTCAGAAGGTGGATGGAATGGTAGATAAGACACTACCCAGAGATTTCTCCCTCATTTTGTGAGGACTTTAGATCTAGTTCCAGGTTTCTTATAGGCGCAAGTACTTATAGTTAATTACCCCTCCCAATATGAGAGAACTTTGATTAAGTCATTTAGTTAAAATGTAGCATATAGTAGTAGCATGGAGTTTTAGAATTTTGGTTATATGAAATTCAATATATTTAACTTAAAGATGAAATGGATGATGTGCATCTAGATCCCATGGTTCCATCGCCATCGTGGTCCCTAGTCTACTTAGTGAGGAGGTAGATAATCACCGGGATCCTTGTCGAACACATGGGTTACGTTGTCCAAGGTGTCCTTGTAAACCTGGGGTGATGTTTGTTTAATGAGACAAGCTTTAGTCTACCTTAGCTAACAGAAAGCTTTTTTTCCTATCAAGTATACCCTATGGTTCGCAACTTAAATGGCAGAGCCATTGGGGAGCATACAGCTGATCGATCATAATATATAATGGTGTCATTTAGCGACAACCATCCCGGTCGAGGACTATGGTCGAATCACATCATGTAAAGATACTACCAAACCACAATGAGGACACATCCGCTATGAGAGATTATTGAGAGTAAACATAGTACTTAATTTGACTTTGGCTCTTTATGAGCTAGAGTTTTCTTAATTTGTCACCTTCAATAAACTATTGTGGAAGGTGGATTAATTGAATTTTACTTTAAGTCTTTAACTTAATGATGTTCATTTAGTCATTTTGAGCTTAATAATTTATCATAATTCTCATTTGGATTGATAATTAACTTATGTTCATTTAATTTAAAATAATAATATGTTTTGAAAGTATCCCCTCTAGTTAAAATCTTCATTCAATATAGCCATCATCGGGTAACTAAGCCTATTTATCTTTAGTTTATTATTTCAGGTCTTATCAACTCTATCAATTCAATAATAGAAGATCGGACCTACTATCATATGATAGAATTAACTTCTTAGATATTTCATTAAGTTGGAAATTATTATGATATTATTATTAAATTTTTAAGTTTTGTTAACCTGCACTGACAAGACCAAACCGAATCAACCCATGCAGCATCCTCAGACACTAAGTTTAAGCATTCAGTATAGTGTTGGGGCTCATACGGGTGTATTTAAGAATGCTTGCACACTTTTGAGATACTAAATTTGAGTTTTAATCATGCTTTATAATATGTGCAAGAGTTTAATTGAATCCTTAATTAGATTTGTTCGTAATATGAATTGTGCGTAGAAGATATTATAGATTGATCTAATATCTTATTAGATTTTTTAAATTAATATTAAATTAATTCCAATTTAGCCTGTGCAGCCTTTTCAGACATTAAAATTTATACTTTAAATCTTTATGTTCGAGCACATGCAGGTGTATCTATGAATGCCTTAATTAACGCCTTTTGTTCGCTTGTATAATATATTATGAATCTGGTGGGATCTAGTGTATTTTGAGCCTCGCCATGCATTGTCTTTTGAAGTCCGAATTTAACTTGGGCTTGCCTTGATTTATGACACATATGGAGGTCAACAAATTTCCCAACAAATGTGATTGCATGAAGTGAGCATTTGTTGAAAATGACTTTCGCCATGGGTCTTGGATCACTTCAGCTTTCAACTTCCCTGGATTCAATGAAGAGCTTCTTCCACCATCTACTCTTTGGTTTGATGGGTTCACTGAAAGTCTCTTTCTTTTTTATTTTCATAGATTTGGATTTTCTTTAACCCTAACTTTGTGCTTGATCGGTGGAGGAATCGCTTGTTTGAGATTTGAAATTCCTGCTGTCGCAACTTTAAACTTAATATACTTGATGAAGGATTGACCTGATTTATCCATATTAACTTGTAAGGAAGTGTATGTACACCCTAATTCTGTTTCGCTTTGATGAACTTCGTTGAAGGGTGCATACGCTGACCTCCCTCATATTAGATCAATGTTGAGTTATCGCCTAGACTCGGTGCTTTAATAGACTAAATAATCCATGAAATTCATTTAGTTCGCCATTGCCTTTGTGAACTGGAATCACTTCTCCTGCTTTTGCTTTTACTTTGATGAGGGAATTAGCTTTGATTTGTGCTTTGTGCTTGATCAGATTATTTAAAAATATATTTGAATATCACCTTGCAGGTAATATGTAGATTGATTTGAGGTAGCTCTGAATTGAGAGTTTCCTTTGATTGTCTTAGTCCGTTGATCAAGTGGAAAGATCTCTTTAATTTTGGTTGCTTGTAGTCACTGTCGGACCGGGTTGAGATTGAATATCATCATTGGACTAAGAGCAAGGAATCTTTCATCATGGCCTTTTCTTTTGGCTTGAGGAGAGCATCAACTCGGCCATTTGTGGGCTTGTTGAGTCCAACCTTTAGAACTTACTCAAGTCTTCAACTTAAGTTGTGGTTGATTGGTGATTTGGTCATCAGACTAACAAATGGGGCTCTTTCACTGCTAGCCTTTTTTTGTGACTTGTTGAGGGAGGAGAGCGTATACAACTTAGCCATTTGTAAATTTATTAAGTTCGACCTTTAAAACCCATTCGTGTCCTAGACTTGAAGACGTAGGGGTTGATGTTATTCCAACTTAGTTGATTGAAGCTTTCAAAATTTGGGAGTTCTTCTGACTTAATCTTCGATATTTGATGAATCTTGGAGACAAACTTTTGATATTTAAAGTTGTCTTTTCGTGCACATAAATAGATTCTTTTTGCTATTACAAGAGTGTATAATTTTAACGATAATAGTTATAGATATATTCAGGAATCTAGGCATAAAGCTCGATGTCAACCTGAATATATACAAGAAGACCTTTTATTTCACAGGAGAAGGTTGAACAATCTTGATCACAAAAATGATGCTCCTTGTCTAATATAGGGATTGCGAACTAGTTCTAAGATATATTACACAGCTTGATTTCCTTTAATGCGGAATAGAAGTGATATATTTTTCAATCATGATATATCTATCTATCTTAAAGCACGATATCGACTTAGAAAAATATATAAAAATGCCCTCTATCTAACAGGGGGCTTTCGTAGTAACTGTTGAGAGAATTTGGAATGTCTTTGGTCCTATGTTTTGTGCTCTCAAACTTGTTGAAGACTTTCTCCTAAGAGTTTGAAATTTGTATTTTCCTCCTGTCCTAGCTTTGTGCCTTGGTGGACTTAATGGAGTTAATATTTTTTTGTTGAGATGAGAACATCTTCGATCCTATGCTTTATACTTTAACGGACTTGTTGAAGATTCAATCTCAAAATTTAAAATTCATATTTTCCTCCTATCTTGGCTTCATGCCTCAGTGGACTTGATGGAGTTGATAACTTATTGGTGAGATGAGAACATCTTCGGTCCTATGCATGGTGCTTTGACGAACTTATTGAAGACTTCATCTCGGGGATTCATATCTTATATTTCCTTCTATCTTGACTTTGTGCTTTGACAGATTTGTTGGAGGAAAGTCTTGAATTGTCTTAAAGACTTGTTAGGTGATACAAAATTACCTTCTTCCCCAGCTTTCTACTTTTGTGGGCTTATAGAAGGATGTCTATCGATGACCTAGCCCTTAGAGCTTATGTAATGATAAATAGTCATCAGTCCTATGCTTTGCGCATACAAACATATTGATGACATAACTCCCTTAGTTCAGCCTTTGGCTTTATATGAACATTGGGATGACTTCTTCGGTCCCTTGATTTTTGCTTGGTTGGACTTGCTGAAGAAAAATTTTCTTCGATCTTTGCTTTTTTGCTTGATAGACTTATTGAAAGAATTAAAATTTCATAATTCTCATTGATACCAAACTAGGCTTAGTGCCTTCTCGAGTAAGGATATTTTGTTGAATTTTGGAGATGACCTTACGACCATTAGAGATGAACTCCCAATCTGGGCCACTTGAACTCACCAAGTTAGAGGGATTTGGAGATTTGGATGCTCTTGTCTTTGAACTAATAAAGTAGTGGGATCTCTTACTACAACCTTTATGGTGTATTGAGTAAGTAGACCTGTCAGCGACTCGGCCATATTTAGGCTTATTGAGTCCGACCTTATGCACTTACTTGAGTCTTATTCTATAGCAATTGATGGAGGATTTCATCATCGGGCTAATGAGATGAGGGATCACTTATCGCAACCTTTGTGGCATGTTGAGTAAGAAAACCTATCAGCGACTCGGCCATATTTGGGCTTATTGAATCCATCCTTATACACCCACTCGAGCCCTAAATTTGATGTATGAATGGAAGATGTGTTTACAACTTGATTTATTGTAATTTGCATATTTGAAAATTTTTCTTTTTGGTCGATAAGACTTTGAGACTTGTAAACTTTGAATATATAATTTGAATATGTATATGGGGATCTCTCTTTAGTGATGCCAACCCAAATACAATAGAAAGACCCCCTATTTTACATGGAGAGCTTGGTATTTTTCATAAATTTTTTTTAAAAAACCTATCTTATGGGGATTTTGCTTCATTTGGGAATGCATTCTTGTATTACAAGAGAATTTCCAAGCAAAACTTACATATATAATGATAGTGAGGAATAATAGTCTTCTCAGGACAATGACTGATTCCTCTTCTTGAAAAGCTCGAGAATGTATTGTATGATCAAATGCTTTGGACGTCTTGGCTCAGTAGACTTCTAAATTTTCTTGAGCTTAGAACCTAGTTTTGTCAAGCGCATCAAGCTCTTCTGTCTGTAGACGAGCATTCTATTCTTGAGTGAGATTATGTTAAATGGCTACTTGGAGTGAAGGTAGTTCAACTTCAAGTGGTAGAACTGCTTCAGCCCCAAATACTACTGCATAAGGAGTGAATTTTGTAAGAGTCTTGTAGGTGATGCGGTAAGCCCAAAATCTTCAACAAGCTCGGTATGTCACTCCCTTTTATTTCTTGTAAGGATTTTTTTGAGTAGCTTGACTTGTGTTTTGTTGAAAGCCTTGGCCAAGCCATTTGCTCTCTGATTATAAATCACGAATGTCGTCAATCTATAAATTTTAGTGCTTTTGAAGGTTGTGTCATTGTCTGAGATATTGTTGGCTTCTTCTATTCCCAAACATCATAGCCACTTTTGCTTGAATGATCAATTGTGCCAACATAAGCATATAGTGGTCAAACTTTTCTCAAGTTGTGCATCCAGCCGACTTGCTTCGACAATTTGCTTTCCTTAAAGTAGTCGACAAAGTGTTATCTCTAATCTTCCTTCGCTTCTGCTATAAAGATTTCACTTTGTGGCCTTGGAGTTTCATCAGATTGAGGTCTTGCCTCCTGAATAGTCTGAGCCTCATCTTGTTGATTTCGATGAGCAATTTGTAAGGAGTGTGAGGAACAATGTGAGTTGCATTCTGCTGGCTTGCATTTGATGACCCCTCTTCCAGCGGGGATTTTTGATTTATTGGCTTTAGGACCCAACGAGTGCAAACACTAATTAGCACATAGTCATCATTTCTTTAGCTAACTTAGCTAAATAGTCTATTTTTGCTGAAACTCGATTCATAATGATATTTGGGATTTGCTTTATGAGCCTGAGAACTTATGATAGTGGGTCAATTCAAGCTTGTTGATTTTGTAAAGGCCCAACACTTGATTAATGACGAGAATCACCATAAACTTGTAGATTTTGAGCTCCCATGAAGATGGCTTCATCCGGACACCAATGTTTCATATTATGCTTCATGGCTCAATCAAGTGTATGCCTCATTATACCCTTCTAGTGTGATCAAGATCGTGATACCTCGAGCTTTTGGGAGATTTGGTGAGTATATTTGATGGATGAAGCTCCATCAAAATACAATCCCACATTTGTTGCTTTTTTTATATATGCATGACGCTCATCGTGAAGATCATCATTGGCGATGAATCTCGGATAGGGTGTAAATAAGTCTACTAGAATTTACCCCTTCACCCCTTTCCAAAGAACATATGTAATGCCAAATTATAACACAAGAACAACCCATCGTGCCAAGAGACTTACAATGTTGGTCTTGTCATCAAGAACTTCAACGGATCGATCCTTGAAATGAGAGTAATTTTATGAGATAACATATAATGGCGTAGCTTTTGAACAACAAAGATTACGCCAAACAATGCTTCTCAATTGGAGAATAGTGCATTTCTACTCCGATTAGTCTTTGACTAATATAATATAGACCATTTTCCTTTCCCTCTTTATTATGTTGCACCAATAGAGCACCTAGAGATTCCTCGATCAAGTATATATAAGATGAGAGGCTTCACAGGATCGAGCTAAGAATGGTGATTCAGAGATACATCTTGAATGCCTCTTGACATTCTTTGTCCCATTTGAAAGGAGTATCCTTTTACATCAACTTCTTCCTCTTGGATGCAGATCTCTGATCGACGCCTCTAATAAATTTCTAGCTTGGAGGACTACGATCGAACCTAACCTCTTCTGAAGATATGGAGATGGTTGGCGACAAGCTCCAAGGTGTCGACCGTCAAAAATCTCATCACATAGGATATTTTTCTTAGGTACACATTCTTAACGAGTTTCATTTGTGGTGGATCTATAAGATTACAGTCCAGATGTCACGTCACTATCCTTTCTTAAGGCAGTTTCAATTTAAGGCTTTAACCTCCAAATTTGCTTACTTTTTTGTTGGGACCTTTCGACGACAGATTCTTGGATCTGTGGTCCAAGTGTCACACCTCAATGCTCACCGTGCGGCACTTGAATTGGTTTACATCTTGACGGGGTTGTAAGAGGTCTCCTTGGAGGAGCAACTCTAGCCTCCCTGATGATAGGACTTTGATATTTTCTTTTCATCAGCCTTTTCTTCTTAGCAACTTTGAGGACTCGATGCACTCTTGCAGCTACAGTTTCAGGTTTCCTCATTGGAGGAGCTAGAACTTGACATTGTTGGGTCTAGAAGGACTGTTTGATTTGACCAATAGAGCTATTCCACTTTACCCATCTTAGGTTGTCAAACCTATTATAGGTTGGAACACTCGCTTCTGGTTCCACAGCTGGTTGTACAATTTTTTACTTGAACAATGGCTATTGAGCATGCAGTTCAACACTTCTCTTTTCCTACTACCTCTGGGTTAGCTTACTTCCAAATGAGGAAGCTTTTGCATCGCCACTTATTCTTGAAGCTTTGGCCTCCATATTTATTTATTTATTTTTACCGGGACCTTTCGATAGCATATTCTCGAATATGAAATTTAGGTGTCATGCCCTGATGTTCACCGTGCAGGACTTCCTCTCGAGGTTTCGCTCTCTAGATTTATTTTTCTTTCTATCGGGATCTTTTGGTAGCAGATTCCTGGACTCATTATCCAAGTGTCACACTCTGATGCTCACCATGCAAAACTTGTTTAGAATGATCTTGAGTTCTTATTATTAATGGTAGCTCTGTAGTTGAGCATTCTTGGCTTCTATGCCTTTGATATCTTTTATTCATAAGATATTTTTTTTACAATCTTTAGGACTCTATGTACTCGAGTAGATAGAGTTTCAGGTTATTTCTTCTGAAGGGTTAGAGCTAACTGTTGTTGAGCTTCAAAAAGACTATTTAACATCACCAATAGAGTTATTCCTTTTCACCCATCTCAAAATTTTCAAATTTATTGTGGGGTAGGAATACTTGCTTCTGGTTGTAAGGCTAATTTGTAATAGATGTCCCATGTGAGAGTTGATGAGCTTGTAACTCAGCATTCATTCTTCTCCTCTGCCTTCTAGTTAGTTTTCCTCTAGAAGAGGAGGCTTTAGCATCATGTCTTCTTAGTGTGAAAGGTTCAACTAGCATAGTGATTGCATTCATAGGTATGATTGAAACTTTCTGCCTAGTGATGATTTTATTCATGATTGGCGCCTCAAAATGACCTAATCTTTTGAATACAAATACTCTCTTTCGAGGAACCTCAATACTAGTAGTAGTCATTCTAGTTGTCCTCCTCCCTTACACAAGTTGGTGTAATACGATGCGGTACTTGGTAGAGGATTATTTGTAGCGGAATGGTGGGAAGTCTACACTAAATTAAAAGTACTCCCATCCTTTGTGATTACAATATTAATAGACGAATATTGGCTCTATGACCTAGTTGCATGATGAACAGTGTTCTAAAGATCTAATTTTGCAAATGAAAGATGAGAATTAATAATCAATAGTTGATGTATCACCCCACACTTTCAAAATGCAAATATGCAATAGAACATAACAACATAATGAGAAAAACAAACTATAAATGAAATATCAGATGTTCAAGACTTTATTTAGAAAGTATTTTATCTTAAGGTTCATTTAAAATTTTCACTTTCATTTTCATTTCCATTTATCATTCCTCTTTTTTGTGTATATTCCACTATGACTTTGGTTCATTAAAGATGGAAAGAGAAACATTTTCCCTGTGGAGTGGCAAGAAATCTGTGGGCTCCAAAAATTTGCCACTGACCTCTCGATGAAGAGAGTGATTTAAATTGTCGGTGAAATTTTTAGAAGATAGATGGAATAGTATATAAGACATTACCAAGAGATTTTACCCTCATTTTGTGAGGACTTTAGATCTAGTTTTAGGTTTCCAGTAGCCTAGTTAATTACCCTCCAATCGAGAGAGAACTTTCGATTAAGGCTATTCGTTAGGTCGCTAAATGCGTAGCATATAGTAGCATATGTGGAGTTTTAGAATTTAAGTTATGAATTTATGAAATTCATTATATTTAACTTAAAGCGGATGGTTGGGGGAACGATGATATGCCCAATCTAGATCCCATGGTTTCGTCATCCCGAGCTATCGTGGTCCCTAATCTACTTAGTCAGAAGAGGTAGTCAACCGACCAAGGATCTTTATCGGAACACATGGGTTATGTCGTCCAAGGTGTCCTTGTAGACCTAGGGTGATGTTTGTCTAAGGAGATACAAGCTTAAGTCTACCTTAGCTAACAAAGAGCTTTTTCCTATCAAGTATACCCTATGGTTCCCAACTCAAAGGGTAGAACCATTGGGGAGCATACAGGCTACAATCGTGACCGTAATATAATGGTGTCATTTAGCGACAACCACGAGGACTCATGTAGCGCATCATGTGAACCTACTAACAAATCGATGAGGACATGGGCCGCGCTTCGACATGAAATTATTTGAGAGTAAACATAATTGTGTACTTGATTTGACTTTGGCTCCTTTGTGAGCTAGAGTTTTTTTAATTTGTCACCTTAAACAAACTATTGTGAAAGGTGGATTAATTGAATTTTGCTTTTAAGTCTTTAACTTGATGTTGTTCATTTAGTCATTTTGAGCTTAATAATTCATTAAAATTCTCATTTGGATTGATATTTAACTTATGTTGATTTAATTTAAAATAACAATCACATTTTGATGAAAGTATCTCCTCCGGTTGAAATCTTCATTTAACACATCCATCATCGGGGTAGCTAAGCCTGTTTGATCTTTTAATTTATTATTTCAGGTCTTGTCAACTCTATCAATTCAATAATAGAGGATCGAACTTATTGTCATATGATAGAATTAACTTCTCAGATATTTCATTAAGTTGAAAATTGTTATGATATTATTATTGAATTTTTAGGTTTTGTTTTGGACGGTCCCAAGATCGAGAATCAACATCATCCTCAACTAAGTTTAAGCATTCAAGTGTGGGGCCCATACAAGTGTATTTAAGAATGCACACTTTGAGGTATTAAATTTGAGTTTTAATCATGCTTTATAATATGTGCAAGAGTTTAATTGAATCCTTAATTAACACCTTCTGTTTGCTTGTACGATGTGTTGCGAATCCGGTGGCATAGAAGGTGTTATAGATTGATCTAATATCTTGTTAGATTTTTTAAATTAATATTTAATTGATTCCAATTTGCTGCAACCTTTTCAAATATTAAAATTTATACTTTAAGATTTATGTCCGGACGCAGTGTATCTAAGAATGCCTTAATTACGCCTTCTATTCTCTTGTATGATATGTTGTAATCTAGTGACATCTAGTGTATTTTGAGCCGATTTAGCACTATCTCTTCAAGTCCATCAAATTTAACTTGGGGGCTTGTCTTGATTTATGACACATATATGGAGGTCAACAGCTAATATTAAACTCACAAACTCTAATAGCAATTCTCTATGGCTTAAATTGAAGTAATGAGTGAGTTCTCTTTTCTTATAAATTTCTCAAAATTAAACAAGCTTTAATTAAAATTTGGGGAGACTAATACCAAAGTCATAATAAACTTGCAATAAACTTAAAGTCTAAGGATGAATTCAATTGAGTTTAGTAACTCTTATATGAATATGGAGGAGATTACAATGCTAGTAATAAACATGAGTAGGGTTAAAGCAATAAACACTGAAATCGGCATAACTTATTAAAAGTGATGTAAATTGAGCATAATTAAGTTGGGAGAATTATAAAAGCTCAATAAGTAAACTAAGTGCAAGTAATATTTTAAACTACAATCTAAATCAAAATGTCTTCTTTGCCACCGAATCAGCAATTCTTTGTACAAGCAAATAGAAGGCGATACTAAATTAAAATTTATAAAAATCATAGGGCTTCGTTCGATCAAATTAAGGAATTTTATTCTAATTATGATTTTCAAAATCAATGATTTTATTAATTAAATGAAATTAGCTAAGCTATAAATGCATGCATTTGCTCGAACATAGAGATTTTTAAGTGCAAATTTTAATGTTTGAAAAGGCTCCGCATGCTAAAGTTGGAATTAAATGAAAATCTAAATCAACCTCATAACTCAGAAATAAAAACTGCCTAAATTCTTAAATACACCCTCATGGGCCCACGACACTACGCTGAATACTTAAGTTCAAGTGTTTGAGGATGTTGCACGGGTTGTTTCTCGGTTTAGTCTTAGGACTGGGTCCAAACGAAATCTAAAAACTCATAATAAAAATTTTAAATCGTGAAATATCGGCGGTCAAGTGACGAGATCTAATCCTCTGTTAGTAGCTAAGCAGAGTTGATAGGATCTAAAGCTCTTAAACATATTCAAATTAATCAATTTTTCAAATCAAATTAAGTAGCACGATATCTTAAATGGAATTTATTATTAAAACTTAAATCAAACTTAATCTATTCACCTTCTACAACTGCTTTATGGGGGTGATAAATTAAGAAAACTCTAACTCACAAAGGAGCCAATGTTAAATCAAGTGTCTTGATATGTTCACTCTCAATCAATCTCATGCCAGTAAGGACGTGGCCCATGTCCTTTATCGCGTGGTTTGGCCAAGCTCTAGATGAAGCGATTCGACGAGTCCCTCATCGAGTGGTTTGGTCGAGCTCCATTATATTATGATCAGACCGTATCTATGCTCCAATGGCTCACTTTGAGTTATGAATCATAGGATATTTAGTAGGGCAAACAACCCTGTCGGCAAAGTAAATTAAGCCTCTCCTTGGACAAAAATCACCCAGTCATAAAGATTTCTTCGACAACGTAACCCATGAGTTGCTGATGAGGATCCTTCGGTCAGGTTCGGTTGACTACCTCCTCTGACTAAGTAGACTAGGGACCGTGACTGTCCGGGATGACGGAACCATGGGATCTAGATCGGGCAAGTCATCATTCCCCCAACCATCCGGTTTAAGCTGAAATGATAAATTTCGTGAAACTCCATATTTTCTTCTACTACACGCCAAAATCCTAGCCTTAATCAAAAGTTCTCTCTCACTTGAGAGGTAATATCTATAGGGGCTTGTGCTTATAGAAAACCTCGAACCAGATCTAAAGTCCTCACCAAATAAGGACGAAATCTCTGGGTAGTGTCTTATATACTATTTCATCTACCTTTTGAAAATTACACCAACACTTTCAAATCACTCTCTTCAATATCAATAATATTGTCGAGAGGACGGTGGCATATTTTCAAAGCCCACAATAATGTTGTGTTATGTATCTTATATGTGCCCATTTTATTAAATATTTTATTTTAATCATATATTTTGTTAATACATTGTTTACATTATATATGCATATGAAAATGATAATATTATTAATTGTGAGTATTATTTTTGTTCTTTTAGTTAATATTTTTTTTTATATCTCAATTTGAATAACATTCTAGTGCTAAAGGCACTAACTTTAAGAAATGGAAAGAGGATATCACCATTATTCTTGGGTATAAGGATCTTGACTATGCGATTCGGACTGAACGTTCTCCCGCCTTCTAGAAAGCACTATTGAACAAAGGGCTAACTTTGAAAAGTGGGAGCATTCTAACTGCATGAGTCTTATGATCATGAAGCATTCCATTTAGAAATCATAAGAGATGCAATGCCTGCAGAGGAATGCACTAAGAAGTTTCTAAGTCAAATAGCTGACCATTTTGTTAGTTTTGAAAAAGTCGAAGTGAGTACTATTATTAGTAAACTCATTATCAATGTGGTATAAAGGCAATGAAAATATAAGGGAGTACATTATAGAGATGTCTAATTTTGTCACGAGATTGAGAGCACTAAAATTAAAGATGTCTGATGACATTCTTATGCACTTAGTTTTGATCTCTCTTCCAGCATAATTTAATCCTTTTAAGATAAGTTATAATACTCAAAAGAAAAAATGAACATTTAATGAGCTCATTGCTCAATGTGTGCAAGAGGAAGAGAGATTGAAATATGACAAAATAGAAAATGCTCACTTAGCTACTTCCTCTCGTGGCATTATTACTAAAAAAGTGATTTATAAAGGAAAAAGAGCTGCAGGCAAAGGGACTTCATAGCATAAGGTGCAACAAAAACAAGATAATATTATTACTTATTTCTTTTGCAAGAAGACTGGTCATGTGAAGAAGGATTGTCCCAAGTATGCAAATTACGGTGAAAAGGGTAAACTTCTCAACTTTATTTCGGTTAATTTATCCTTAGTACCAAATCACACTTGGTGGATAGATACAAGTGCAACTACTCACATAAGTATGACTATGATTGTTATCAGACAAATGTCTGATCGAAAGATTCCCATGTGGGAAATGGGATAAAGCTCTTGTTAAAGTAATATGCTTATATAGATTATATCTAGAATCTGGTTGTATTTTGAATTTACATAAGACTTTTTATGTGCTATCATTTAGATGAAATTTAATTTCTATTTCTTGTTTGAAAAAATCTAGTTATTCTTGTTCATTTGGAAATGAAAAATTTAGTCTTTCAGTATTAAAATATTATTGATACTGGTTCTTTGGTTGAAAATCTATATAAATTAGGCATTTCTTCTTCATAAATTAATGAAACCTTGCATGCAAGCAATTTTGGTACAAAATAAAAATTAATGAATGTGAATTCATATATGTTATGGCACAAGCATTTAGGACATATTTCTAAACATAGAATTGAAAGACTTGTGTTAAAAGAAATTTTTGATTCTCTTGATTTTTCAGATGATAAACTCTGTATAAAATGTATCAAGAGAAAGTAAATAAATATCAAGAAAGTTGTTGTTAATAGGAGTTTAAATATCTTGGAATTCATTCATACTGATATTTATGGTCCATTCCCTACAGTTACTTGGAATGACCAACAATATTTCATTACTTTCATAGACGATTATTCTTGTTATAGGTACTTATACTTGATTTATGAGAAGTCACAATCACTGGACATATTCAAAATTTTTTAAGACTGAAGTTGAAAATCAACTTGGAAAGAAAATAAAAGCTGTCAAATCTAATTGTGGTAGTGAATACAATGGTAGATATGATGAATCAGGTGAACAATGTCCAGGCCCTTTTGCCACATATTTAGTAGAATGTGACATTGTTCCTCAATACACCATGCTAGGGACTCCAAATCAAAATGGTGTAGCTGAGAGATGAAATCGGACCCTTATGGATATGGTTAGAAGTATGATAAATCATTCTTCCTTATCAGAATCACTTTGGGGAGAATCCTTAAAGACTGCAGTTTACATCCTCAATGAGGTCCAAATAAAGTAGTTACTAAAACCCATATGAATTATGGATTGAGAAGAGCCTAGTATTAGGCATCTTCATGTCTCGGGATGTCCAGCTAAAGCTATGTCATATAAGCCTAATGAAAGAAAATTAGACTTAAGAATTATAAGTTGTTATTTTATTGGATACTCCGAAAGGTCAAAGGGTTTTAAGTTTTATGACTCTTTAAATAGATCTATTTTCGAGACGGAAAATGCTAAATTTATTGAGGAAGTTGAATATGATGGAAGTAATAAACCTATAAATTTTATATTTGAAGAGTAATTTATTACTCTTCTTATAATTACAATAGAAAATGATCAGATAATTTTATCTGATCTTATTCAAGTTGTAAATATGGATAATCAAAATATTCTTGAGTTAACTCCCATTCATACTGAGAAATCACAACAACCTCAAATTGAAGTGTCATTAAGAAAATCCATTATGGAGAGGAGATTAATAATTTCAGATAATTATGTTGTGTATCTCCAAGAATATGAGTTTGACATTATATTGGAAAGTGATCCAATCTCTTTTAGTGAAGTCAAACAAAGTGTTAACTCTCATAAATGGACATAAGTCATTGAGGATGAGATGAAATCAATGAAAGACAATGATGTTTGGGATCTTGTCGAATGCCCAAATCAGTAACACATATTGGTTATAAATGGATTTTTAAAACCAAATGGGATTCAAAAGGCAATGTCGAAAGATATAAATCACGTCTAGTCGCTAAAGGTTTCACTCAAAAAGAATGCACTGATTATAAAGAGACTTTTTCTCCAATTTCTTTGAAAGACTCTTTTAGAATCATTATGACACTAGTAGCTCATTATAATTAGAGTTACATTAGATGGAT
Source organism: Cymbidium sinense (assembly GCA_021442155.1). Taxonomy (NCBI): domain Eukaryota; kingdom Viridiplantae; phylum Streptophyta; class Magnoliopsida; order Asparagales; family Orchidaceae; genus Cymbidium; species Cymbidium sinense. The sequence goes on from CM038222.1 coordinate 151,124,522, forward strand.
GTAAAGACTACATTTCTCAATGGAGACATTGAAAAAACTATATATATGGTGCAACCAGAAAATTTTCAATCTTTAAATTCAAAATACATGACATGCAAATTAAAGAAATCCATGTATGGTTTAAAGCAAGCTTCCGATTAATGGTATAAGAAATTTGATCAAGTGATTACTTCTTTTGGTTTTAAAGAAAATATTGTTGATCAATGCATTTATCATAAAATAAGGAATAAATTCATCATCATAGTGTTATATGTTAATGATATTTTACTGACAAGTAGTGATATAGGCCTTTTGCATGAAACCAAGAAATTTCTTTCAAATAAATTTGAAATGAAAGATTTTGGGAATGCATCTTTTGTGTTGGGTATGCAAATTCATCGAGATCGTTTTTCTTGTGGTATACTTGGTTTATCATAAAAGAATATATTGATAAAGTGCTTAGTAGATTTGGCATGAAAGATTGTGCACTAGAAGATACACCCATTGTTAAAGGTGATAAATTTAATTTGCTTTAATGTCCAAAAAATGAATTCGAAAAGAAAGAGATAGAAAAGATCCCTTATGCATCTACAATGGAGAATCTTATGTATGCTCAAGTTTGTATGCGTCCGAATATTGCGTACATTGTTGGAATGTTTGGCAGATATTTAAGTAACCCAGGAATGGATCATTGGAAAGCAGTAAAATGGGTTATACGATATCTGAAGAGAATAAAAGACTTTATGCTCACATGTCAGAGATCAAATCATTTGGAGATCATGGGGTACTCCGATTTTGATTTTGTTGGTTACCTCGATAGTAGAAGATCCACTTCATGTTATATTTTCTTATTAGTTGGAGGAGCTATATCTTAGAAAAGTGCTAAATAATCACTTATAGCTTCTTCCACTATGAAAGTAAAATTTATTGCTTATTTTGAGGCATCAAATCAAGAAATATGATTATGAAATTTTATCATTGGGCTAAATATTTTTGATGGAATAGAGAGACCATTAAAAATAAATTATGATAATAGAGCTGCTGAATTGTATTCAAAGAACAACAGGAGTTCATCAAAATCAAAGCATATTGACATAAAATTTCTTGTTGTAGAAGAAAGAGTTTAGAGTTCTCAAGTATCTATTGAACATATTAATATAAATTTTATGATTAGAGATCTACATACAAAAGGTTTATCACCTATAATATTTCATGAGCATGTGGCTCGTATGGGAGTGATTTACTTTGATGATATGCTAGTATAGTGGGAGTTTATTTATTATATTCAATGATTGTAAATATATTTTTCTAATCAGAATAAAATATTATTATTATCTTATAGTTGAAAACTCTGAAATAAAAGTTATTTAGTTTCAATTGCAGTTTAGCATAAATAGATGAAACTATATTTATAACTCTTTTGAGTTATAATATAGGACTAGTTGAAAATAGACATGATATATGATCACATTACATAAAATTTCATGCTACACATCTATACTTAATCTATATCGTTAATCATATTGATTTAGTGATCACTGATGGGTCTTGTTATAAAAAAATTATAATAAAGATCACTTTAATTCTATGACAATATTATTAATGGACCAGATTCTATAAAGATATTCTTTTTTGAAGATAACAAATATTAAGCTCTTAAAACATTTAATAATGTATAATTATCAAGCAATATATATGTGGCCCAAGTGAGAGATTGTTGAAAATTTTGAATGTGGCTCACATATGAATTTAATTATATATTATGCCATCTTATCTTTTTAAGCACATTAATTTTATGATCAAATAAAGATTAATTAATTTTAGGCTTTTGAGACATCTTATTAATTTTGTATAAAATTATCAAATGTAGAGATCGGACATTTTATTTTATTTTAATGATGGCTGAAATAAAATGAAATGCATTCAAATATAAATAAAGTCATGTTCTTCATTCTAATAGATGAGATTCTCATTTTACTCATTCTAATATAAATAAAGTCATGAAAAGAATGGTCTCTCTCTCTCTCTCAAGAACACCCTTTTAGAAGTGGAAGGCCAAAATCTCACATTAGCTCTTCTTATTCAATATGCGTTTTTGATTAAAGCGATGATTTGACATGATCCGATAAATTTATTATTATCTTTATATATTTCCAACAAAGTATTGATAGTTCAAAAAAATTTAAAGTTTTTAATATAAATAAATTAATATTAATGAAAAAATTTCTAATAAGTCGAGTTACTAATTTGATTGTTGGAAATCATCATGCGATAGAAAAATAACTATGCATGTGCAAAAAGAAAATTTAAATCTCGGGTAAAATCCAATTCTTAATTGAATAATCTCACAATTTTTTGATACCATTGGTATGAGGCATTGTCCCTCCCAATAATTACATGTTAATTAAAGGAGGTTAAGCCTAAGAATTGAAGAAATAATTGATATTGTAATAGAAGAGAGCATTAGTAAGATGAGATTTGTTTTAAGGAGATTTATATTTTATTAAGAGAATTTTCAGAAGATGTATATTTGAAAGATTATGAAGGTCTTTCTCGTGACATTGCTCTATGTCAAGAGATTTTTAAGAGACTAAATAGTATTTGATGAATAATTTCAATTATTTAGCCACTATTTTATGACAAGTGTTCATGTAGAGCAATATGTATATAACTAAAATAATATTTTTGATATGTAAATTAAATTGAGGCCAACATTATTAAAAAAAAAGAAGCAATCGAGATCATTAAAGATTAAGTACTTTATCTTTAAAATTTATTGAAAAGATTATTACTTCTTCAAATAATGTGACCATAATTTAACATTTAAATTTTCTAAGTTTTTTTTATTATTATCAATAAAATCAAAATGATATTAGTTTTTATTTAAATTTTCATATGAGGTGCCTTCATAATCGATGGCAAAGTTTTTCATGCTTCTACGAAGATCAATTTCCGAAAGAGTAAAGAGAGGATTACATAGTCCTTATTCATGACATGGTGACATGAGATGGATGTTTTTTTTTCTTTTAATAAAACAATAGAAATTGTATTAATTAAAGAAAATATAAAACATAATCTCAAGAATCAAAAGATTCATTAAAGCAAATAAGAGGAGTTAAAATCAGTTTACAATTAAAAAGAGTATGAAATACAATAAGAAAATAGTCTTTAAAAAAAATCAAATGATGAAGTAGCATTATGATTGAATCAAATGCTATGAATCTTTGATGAATTATATTTGGCATAAATCTCTGATTCTAAGCTATCATATTTGATATAAGAAAGATACTTAATCTTGTAAAATTTGATAAGTTAAGAGCCTATTTGGGAACAATTTTATTTTGTGTTTTTATTTTTTATTTTTAAGTTATTTTTTAAAATTATATTTTTCAAATTTTTATTTTTATTTTTCAAAATAAATCACATTATTTAAAAAATATTAAAAATAATTTTTTAATATTATATATATGCTTAAAATTCTTAAAGAAAAAGTTTAGCTTATGTGCTTCACTGCTTTTGATATAAACTAATCAAATGATATTTGACATTTGTAGAAAAAAATGTCTCCCTACTCCTTTCATTCTGAAAGGGATATTTAGATACCACCACATAATAAGTTAAACAGTCATATTTGACACATCAGTCTTTTCTATTTAGGAGCATTTATATAGATAGCATATAATTCTTCTATATTTACATATATAATATATAAATTTTCATATTTACATAAATAATATTAAAATCTTTAGGTATTAGATAAGTAAATACATAAATAATATCAGACTTTGTATTAAATAAGTAAATACATAAAAAATATGTGCTATGTATGTAAATTTAGATTTATTTTAGATTAATATCTTATAAATTTGATTTTATTTCTTATATATTTTATTTGTCTCAAATCAATTCCAGCTGCTTTTTAATCCATCCAAACTAAAATTTAGTTGGGCTATCCTAACCTAATCTTTAAAAAAAAATTTATGAACAGTACAATGTGAGGATGGTCGATAGATCCAGTACTGTATTCTTTTTTCAACCAACCAAACAACCTTTTAATAAAAGATCAAATAAGATTAATTGTCACTAATTATCAATGAAAAGGTTTCCTCTCAATCAAATTTTTTTTTTAGTACACATACTGATAAAAAAAAAGTACATTACAAAGATAATCATGCTAAGTAATCAGTGGAAAAAAGTTAAAATTCTTTTGGATTAAATTTGGTTTAAAGTCTTCCGAAAAGTTTGTCTTTGTTTTTTTGAAACTAAAACGAACTTGTAAGATTAAAACTGATTTCAAAAGCACTATTCAACAGATCCAAATTAAAATTGATTTCTGGAAATCACTAAAAATTTCTCAAACAACCAAGAAGTTTCTTTTACTTGGTTTCCTCTTATTGATTTTGCACGGTTGAAATGTCTAGTTAATTAAGGGTTTAGGGTCACTAATTAACAACCTTTTTAAAAAGGGATTTATAAGAAGAGGATATATATGAAAATAAGAAAAATATAACCTTTAGTACATGGTTACTCCATTTGATTCCATTATTATTTATTACATTTTATTTCTTTAATCAAAACTTCATAAAGTGAAAGCTTATTATTGCGTATAATATAATCAAATCTAAGAATTTGATAATAACTATGATGATTTTTACAAACAGACTAATTGATGCACACAAAGCTGTTAATTATGAGTTAAGATATTAATTTATCTAATGTATAAAATAATTAACAGATTAATACTCTTAATTTTTCTTATAGTAAAATTAAGATGTTTGAACTCTTCAAGCCGATTGTGAGAGTAATATTGGGGTGGTTTTTTCTAGATTCTCCTTACTATTGAAGCAACGATAGCTTTACTTTTGAAATTAACTAATGTTTCAGCAAGGCTTTCCAGACATTTGCATTAATTGTTTCAGCAGTTGCAAATTCTTTCTTTGATTCTTTTTTTTTTTCTTTGCATGAATGCACATCTATTATATCTTATAAGTCTATATCTTTGTTCTTTTATTAAAAAACTTCAATAAAAATATATCTTTACCTAAGAAACAAGTTGCTTTCTTCTTTAGGATTTATAATCAAAATAATAAAAGAGGATTTTTTTCATGGTGGAAAAAGTATAATCCTACACAGCCATATCTCGTCACTTCAGAAAGTTGGGAGGGGCATTAAAAAAAGTTATTTTTATGAGAAAGTTGCATATTTGGTAGCTACCTTTTTGATAATTACATATTTGGGAGCTACCATATTGCTTGCATGTCAAGCAAGTATGACTGGTTCTCTTAACCAAACTTTAAAGAGTTTAATGTTCTTTACTTCGAAGCGAAGACATTAGGCATTAAGTTGCTCAGAACTATCGAACAAATCGATCCGATGGAAGTGAGAAATTTAAGAAAGCGTGAAAGCAATGTACTAACTAGAAGAGATATGGGAAGAGCATTGTGAGAGTAAATCGTTTTTTTTCTTAAGATTAAATAATTTAATATAGGCCAATAAATGAAAAAATAGAATTTATATCTCTAATTACTACATAAAGTCATATATATATATATATATATATATATATATAAGAAAAATTAAAAATAATTTTAATTTTAAATCAAATCAAAATTAATGAATATACGTGGCTCCAGTCTTTTAATTTATTTTGTAAAAACAACTCCAGTCAAGATTGACTGGAATTTGGTTTGCCTCAAATATAAATCAATTAATTTAAAATAAAATTTGTGGCTGATAGGATTGAATTGATCGAAATAAAATGTGGGTCGGTCCTAATTAAACACGACCACGCAACAGTAAACTCTGGGTTTGGAGGACATCGTTATTCACTTGTCACCGACACACGGTTCATCGTAATATTTGTTTTCGATGCAAATTGAATTATTGTGGTCGTTTCCCGCATTAATCATTCAGTCGCTGAATGCACATCGCCATCATTAATCTATTGAAATAAGGACCGGTGGTTGGAAATTAGAGATATAGGTGTCTCATAATTAATTGAATGACCAATATTTCTTTAATAAAGCAATACTTAGCTGTTTGATTTATTAATTCACCTCAAATTCTTTGAAGAAACAGAGTTGTGTTTTAAAGAGTCAGTAATTAACTGATCTGACTATCTATAATAGCGGTCAAAAAATTATAATTTGACTTATTAAAAATAAAAAAATTATAAATTCATCATAATTTTTTATAATAACTTATATAACAAATTTACTAATATTATCTTAAATAATTGCAGCTGTCACAAAATTTAATCCTTATTAGTATGATCAGTTGCATATGTTGTAAAAAAAGAGAGAGAGAGAGAGAGAGAGAGAGAGAGAGAGAGAGAGCACGCGCACATTCATTGGGATATTCCTCTCCAAAAAAACTTACGCCTCCGGTGCTTTGTGTTTATCACAATCACAATAAATTTTAGAATGAAACGATTTAATCTTCTATCTAATTTAAATGAAACATTAATTTCACTTTCCTTGCTAGGTAGGGGGTTTTATTCGGCGAGCTTATTTTTTAACATTTTGTTATTTTCTATTATTTTAATATTAATACACCCCTAATTTCGTTCATTTTGAATTCATCCTTGTGAATAAAATTATTGGAGTTAACAAAAAATCATTGTTTCGTCCCAAATTAACCGAACTTATCATCATAGGTTCAATATAATTCAAATTGATTAAAAAAACTTTGATTTGGATATTTCGATTTACTTCGATTTTATCTGAAACATAAATTAGATAACACAAATGATTTATAGGCTCTATATTTATGATTAAACATTTACTTTTCCATTTAAATGAATCAAGAAACCACCACATATACATCATATTTGAGATTAATTTAATTCATTCCTATTTTTCTCAACTCCAATTTAAGCCAAATGAACTCAATAACTTAGGGTCTCTTTTGGGTGCGATGCTAGGTAAGAAACAATTTTGAAGAAGTTGTATTATTATAAATATTTTTTCTTTTAAAAAATCTGCAGCTAACAGATTCAAAACAATTTTTTCACTTTTTTTTAAAAAATAGCAAAAATTAAATATGCTTTCTTTACATTTCTTTCAAAAAAGAAGAAAACTGTTTGGACCTTAATCAATTCAAAGATTGAAATTAAATAATTATATTTTTAAATAATAAATATTAGAAAATAAAAAATTACAAAATAATATTGATTCCAAACAAACACTTAAATTTTGCGATCTAAGTGTAAAGGACTTGGAATCATTAAATTTCATTGTTGGCTATACGTGTGTAGTTAAAGTCAGCCTGTCAATTCACTCATCTTGATTTGAAATATAACTTTAATTATGGTCAAACATTATGATTGTGAAACGAAGTTCGTCGCTAACATCGAAATTGATCGAGAATATAAATATCAATCTTATAATCGACGCTTCAGCTATCAATATATATCATATTAGTGAAGGCTGATGATAACCAAAACCCGTTCTACCAATCATTTTCAAAACATCCTATCAAATGAATTGTTTGTTTAATTGACAGTCATCATTCAATAATCAAAATTGTAGCGAATATGAAATGCATTGACGTCACTAAAATGATCAACGACCTCGATCGTGACGGATTTCTCCATTGGGTTTGAATGTCACCTTAATATAAATATTGCCTGATGATTAATCGTTCGAGTTTCAATATATCGTATATTATCGGGAGGCACCGTCAAAAGATCGACAAAATTGATTTGTTAAATCAAAATCTATCAAATAAGGTATTTGTACTTAATTATAGTCTACGCGAAAATCGAAATTAAATGAGCATCTTGGTAAAATTAACATTTCCAAAACTTTAAACGGCCCGATTGAAACATTGTGCGTTGAGTCAAAATATATGAAAAAACTAAGATTGCTATATATATATATATATATTCATTAATTATTTGAAAAAAAATCAAATAAGTCTATTTATGCCTAAAATCTTAACGTTCCCTCCTTTTGTTTGTGTTTCCCCTCACCGAAAGAAAAACTCCTCCCACTCTTTCTCTCGGCTCCAACTTCTCCAACTGCACAGGAACGTGACTGAGAAGAACCAGAGAGAACAAAAATTTCGGCCCCTCTTCGATCTTCCTGCCGATCTCAATCTCCCGTTTTCCTCATCCGTAAGCTTTCGTTCTCCACTCCATGCTCTCTCTTTTCTCTCTCTATACTGCACTCTTTCTCTCTCTCTCTCTCTCTCCCTCTCATTTCTCTCGTTCAAAAAAAAAACACCGCAAAAAGGAACCTCCCATTTTCCCCTAGTCACGACGCCTTGCACAACACAGTGATGCACAGACTGAAAGGCCACCGTTCCTCTCTCTCGTTTTTTTCTCTCCTCCTCCAAGCCAGAAAAAGATGATGGGCTGTTTTCAACATTACAAGTTCGGTCTCCATTTACAGTCTTTATTTTTTTTGGTTGACATTGATGAGAGAGCCAGCGTCCAAAGGAAGGCATTTTGTACCAATCACTGACCCTAATGCTGCTGCTGATAATCTGGGTTTGGTCTCTACTCAGGCGGATAAAGACAATAAAGGATTGCCAAATTTTGTTAATGATGACACCTATGCTGTTCTTTTGAATATGTCTCTCCAACGAATGATCAAGAAAAGTAATGTATCTGGACATGCATCAAATGATGCTTTAGAACTATGGAGTGATGAATTTAAGGGCAGTGGTTTCAGTCAACATCGTTATAGATTGCTGGAACTTATCAAGCTTGTTGCGTCTCAAAAGCCGGTAATAGCTGCAGTAAGGATTTCACATCAACTTGATGTTCTTTTGATAAACTCTGCAAAGACAGCCATACTCTCTGAGGCTGTGCCCTTGATGGAAAGCATGCAAGCTGGACTGGAAGCAATTGTGAGTGCAATATTTGATGGATCCACTTAATTAAATAACAGTACATCTGAAATCAAGTTCCAATTGCATGGGATTCTAGAAGGTCTTCTTCAGTAGCTTCTTTCACAGAAGTGGACTGAACCACCACTTACTATATTATTAGCACATTTTCTGGATGCATTGGGTCCCTACTTGAAATTTTATCCTGATTCAATTACTACGGTTGTCAATAAACTTTTTGAACTATTGACATCACTTCCTTTGAAGCTCAAGGATCCCTTAAACATTGCTCGTCATGCTATATTACAAGCATGTACGTCATTTATTCGAATTGCCAAAGCTACTCAGAAAAGCCTTCTCCCTCTTATGAAGGGTATTGCTGATGCTATGGCAATGCTTCAAGCAGAGGGTCGCTTGCTCCGTGGTGAACATAATCTCTATTAGGGGAAGCATTTCTTGTCATGGCGTCTTCTGCTGGCAACAACAAGAGGTTTTGGCCTGGTTGCTTGAGCCCTTGAGCAAACAATGGATCCAATTGGAATGGCAAAATGCTTACTTGTTTGACCCATTAGGTCTGAAACGGTTGTGTTCAGACCCACAATTTATGTGGAATATTTTCCATGCAGTAACCTTCTTTGAAAAGGCCCTCAAAAGAAATGGATATAATAAAGCTAACTGGAATCCTCAAGGTTCTTTTCAGTAGCCGATGGTTCAAATTCTCCTCATCTCCTCAAAAAATCGCAAGAAACCAGACTTTGCTGTTGGAAGTGCTGATTCCTTGGTTAGCCTGTGGGACATCTCAGAAATGCTGTGTTCGAACATTTACAAAACTCGAGTGGCCTGTGAGAACCATCAACTTCAACCACACAGGAGAATTTATTGCTTATGCCAGTGTGGATCCATTTATTGATATTTCAAATGTGCAAACTGGGCAATCTGTTCATCAGATTCCATGCAAGGCTGCTTTGAACAGTGTAGAGTTGAAACCTAAGCACAACTTGCTTGCTTACGCAGGAGATGACAAAAAACAAGTATCAGACTGATGAAGGTGTCTTCTGCATTTTTGGTTTCGAGAGTACTTAACCTCGTATACAGCCTCTGTTATGAACTGCTGTTCTGTTCAGGAACCCCAACGAGTTTCAGAAGAGATTATTCTGAAGTATTTTCAGCAGTTTGAAGGAGTTTATATGGCGGCTGGATCTTTTAATGGAAGAATTTGGTGATAGTTCTTAAAAGTTAGTTCCAAAGTTTGTGGAAGGAGGATGGGATGATGTTCCAAGGTTGAAGATGATGAGATTAGAAGACATGGATGGACTCAAATTAACACATCAGCACAAGGACGCATTGGAGCTCAGAAAACACTTGCATGATCAATACTTAATGCAATATGCTGATAAGATGGAATCCTCCTCTTTTCTTTTTCTTTCTTTATTCTTCCTATCTTCTTCCATTTTTATTTTCTCTATTTCTTTCTTCCCCTCATAAATCCAAAACCGAAAATCATTTTCCCTCACACTTACAAATCCGGATTTCTCTTCTTTGCCTTACCCTCAATCCGAAATTCCCTTATATTTCTCTCATTTTTCTAATCCGAAAATTCCCTCATTTTTCCTAATCCGAATTTCAAATTCCGCCAATCTAAAATTTTAAACCACCACGGGAAGACACTCTCCTTCTTTCATGCATTCCGCATTATCTCTTCATTCTTCATACGGATGACACCATCAAATGGCTTCTTCTTTTCCTTCAGTTCACATTCCTTGCATCCTCCATCTTGCTTTAAGAATGAGAAGCAACCCGTAAAGGCGGGTTCTTCTTTGGTTTTGGTCACTCCTCATTATCCTTCCAATCTTCACCGGCAACAGAGAACAATCAAGAGGTTCTTCTCTTAGTTTTTGGCACACCTAACTCCGTTCATTACAACGCACAGAAAATGAGTAAGACATTTGATCTGTGAATGGATATATATATATATATATATATATATATATATATATATATATATATATATATATATATATATATATATATATATATATATATATATCTTTTTTTCTTTAGTTTGAAGGCCGTCTCAGAGGCGTGACGAGATGAAAAATCGGTTGTGGTGTCATGAGACACCCTTGCTCGAGAGTCAGTAAGTCAACATCTGTTATATGTGCTCCTAGAAATCTTGACTTTTGTCTAATTTCTAGAATTAGAAAAAAAGGGAGGGAATGGATATATATTAGTATTTGTCTTCTTTAGGTTTGAAGGTCATGATGAGAGAGCATGAGATGAGAAAGCTGTGTGGTGTCAGACACCACTCACTTCGTGAGGCATCGAGAAAGCCAAAACACCCCTCTAGGATTAGGGGATGATCTCAGGCAAAATTTAAATTAAAATTCAAGACTTGAACAAATTCAAATGAAAATTACCTAAACTTAAGTCAAACGAAAGGATATATGATAAATATGAAGATAAATGTTAAATCAAAGAGAAATAGGGGAAGAGCAGTTAAAGAAAACTTTGGAAAGAATAGAGCACTCATTTAAAATGCAAGTAAAATTTGGGGAGGCTAATATTAAACTCACTCTAATTGTAATTCATGGCTTAAATTAAAGGAGTTCTCTTTATTCAAATTCTCAAAATTAAATAAACCTTAATTGAAACTTGGGAGACAAATGTCAAACTAAGAGACTTACAATAAATTTGAAGTCTAGTTTTTAAATAAATATGTGATTTGATGTGGAGTTAAGGATAAATCTAGATTGGGCTTAATAACTCTTATACGAATATGGATGTGATCATTATGTTAGCTAATAAGCATGAGTATGGCTAAAGCAATAAACACTAAAATCGATATAACTTATCAAAAGGATGAAATTGAACATAATCAAATTGAGAATTACAAAACTCAACAAGTAAACTAAGTGCAAGTAATGTTTAAACTATAATCTAAATCAAAATGCCTTCTTCACACCGATCTATAACTTTTGTACAAGCATGAAGGTGATACTAAATCAAAATCTAAAATCATAGAGCTTCAATAAAATTAAGGAATTTCATTCTAATTATGATTTTAAAAAAATCAATGATTTCATTAATTGAAATTATCTAAGCTATAACTGTATGTTCTAATATGAGATTTCAAGTGCAAATTTTAATGTCAAAAGGCCACAGCTAAAGTTGGAATTAAATGAAAATCAAAATCAATCTCATAATTCAAATAAAATTACCTAAATTTTAAATACACAGATGGGCTCGACATATCAATAAATTCAAGTGTCTGAGAGTGTGTTGTTTCCTGGTTTAGTCTTAGACGTCCGGTTAACAAAACTAAAAACTTATAATAAGAGTTTCAAATCATGAAATATCAGAAATTGATTTTGTGTGATAGATCTAATCCTCTTACAATAAACAGAGTTGGATCTAAAGCTCTTAAACATATTCAAATTAATCAATTTTAAATCAAATTAAGTAACAATCGCTACTTAAATGAAATTCTATCATTAAAACTTAAATCAAACTCAATCCATCCACCTTCAGAACTTTTGTCGGGGTGACAAATTAAGAAAACTCTAGCTCACAAAGGAGCCAATGTCAAATCTGTCGCTATGTTCACTCTCAATCAATCTCAAGTGACTCGGTCCTCCGACTCGCATTTGAGCTCAAAGATGAAGCATACCGTAGTCCTCTGACGGTGGTTTGGCCAATCGCTCCATTATATTACGATCATGATATATGTATGCTCCCCAATGGCTCGCCTTTGAGTTGTGAATCATGTGGTATACTTGATAGGCAAACAACTCCCTAAGGGACTTACTTGACAAACACCACCCCGTCTACAAGGATTTCTTGACGATAACCCATGTGGATGAGGATCCTTCCGTCATACTACCTCCTCCGACTAAGTAGACTGGTGGACCGGATGCCCGATGATGAACCATGGGATCTAGATCGGCACGCCATCATTCCCCAACCATCTTTAAGTTGAAATGATGAATTTCATAATCTAAATTCTAAAACTCCATATGCTACTACTATATGCACGTATTAAGTTTATCTAATGACTAGCCTTAATCGAAAGTTCTCTCACTTATTGAGAGGGTAATTAACTATGGGCTCCATAGAAACCGAACCAGATCTAAAGTCCTCACAAATGGGGTGAAATCTCACGGGTAGTGTCTTATCTACTATTCCATTTTCAAAAATTACCAGACACATTTAAATCACTTTTTCAAAATTGTCAGAGGTGGTGGAATTTTCAGACCATTTCTAGCTCATTTGAGACGAGATTCTCTTTCCATCTTTGGTCATATATGTCTTTATAGTAGCATAAAATTTTGAAAATTCAAATTACAAAATAATGATTTAAATGTGTAATAAATTCAATATGAGGCTATGTAGAATGAATCATTCAATTAGTATATCTTTATTACACCATTATTTTTTTAGTCACTCGCATCTTGAAAGTATGGGGTGAAATAATAATTGCTAATTCTTCTCCACTTTTCATCTATAAAAGACTCCTTTCATCATTTGGAGTGGTGAACATCACACTGGCGATCATCATCAACACCAGAGATGTCGGCTACCATTCAATTTGGTAGCTTGAATTTCAATTTGCTCGTATGCAACTCTGATACCCATGGTACATTCATTAGAAACCATCTTTGGAAGCCTCAAGTTCTTAAATCCAGTCTGTAATGTGACCAATACTTGTCGAAGAGTTCTCTAGGCAGAGAACTTCAATTTTTCAAAGAGCTAGGTCAATGCAGGCTCATTGATGAAAGAGCTGTCGGGGAGAAAGCGTGTCTTTAATGCCTCTAGTGCAGTCATTGAACCTTTGTACAAAGCATGATCATGAAGCTTCCTCATCGGGAACAAATTAACGAAGGAGAAGAAGAAGGAGAAATGAGGCGGGGGCTCAAGATCCCCTTTGAACGACCTAGTGAACAAGCGATACTGCTGTCAGAAGCGAGTATTCCTACCCACAACAACTTTGACAATCTGAACTGGGTAAAAAGGAATAGCTCTATCGGTGAAATAAAGTAGTCCTTATGGAACCAACCACGTCAAGCTCCACCACCACGAGGAGACGGCAAAACATATGCGGGATACATAAAGTTCTCAAAGTAGCCAAGGATAGAGGAGTAATGAAAAGAAGATTTGAGAGTGGTGATGAAAATACTAAGCTCCACCAAGAAAGTTGTCATCTCTTCTAGTAACCAGTCATTGCCCGGTATGCTTTGCATGGAGCATCGGGCGTGACACTTGGATTGCGTCCAAGAATCCCACGAAGGTCCGTGAAAGGATAAGCAAATATGGAGGCCAAGGCCAGTAATGAAACTTTGAAATGGAAGAGGTGTGACATCGTCATATACTCAATCGCCTCAAAATAACTCATCAAAATGGATACCCAAAGAAGGGATATCATGATGAAGACATGATGGACACGGAGAATCCTAGGGGATCCCATCATCGATCAAGTTCACCTACAAGAGAAGGTTGACTTTGATCATAGTCCTTTAATAGAAGAAGTATTTGTTTTACATTGAACAGATCCTTTGGAAACGTCGATCAAATTCATGCAAGAAAATAATGAAGAGGACTATGGAAGTGGAAGTTGTTATATGGAATTGAGATATAGATGAACTCCCGCTCACCATCATGACATCCTGAAATCCGAACTGAATTTGATTCTTATGAAGAAGTCTTCCGAAGCAAATAGAGATGGATCTTGATCTTTTCTGAAGATGAAGAAGAAGATCGAATGAGAAAGAGATCATGGGTGTCAAATCTATATGGTTGAACCGAGAAATGATCGACTGGTACACTTTTTATGTCATAATCATAGCCCCAACAACATCTGCAAATGCACAAGGAGAAGGATAGTCAAGTTCTTCCCACGAAAATGAAGAGCAAACAACAAAATAAAATAGAAGAAGAAGAAGAAGAGCCTGTCCTGATTGATGTCATGGTAGCTAGAGAACAAAGAAATGCACGTCAAATGGAGGTCAAAGACAAGGAGATTGCATACTTGGTACCAAAATGAATGATATGATGGTACAAATGAACATCATGATGGAGATGTTAGAAGAATATCACATCAAGTGCAACACTTATTTTTGCTAATCAACAACTAATAATATAACTTCTATACCACCAACTTATGGTTCAAGCTCCTCTAGTACTACGCATGAAGCGAGAGGAAGTTAACCCACTACCTCTTCTGACAATTCAAAATCTTCCACGGAGCGGTAACAAGCTTTCGCTAGATAATAATCAATGAAAAGATAAAGCGGTCATAGCCTCGGGTGAAAAGTTGGTAAGTTAATACCTGAATATGACCAAGTGTCATACAGAAAGGTTACTGATTCAAAATTTAATACTTTCAGCGCTTGGTAATCCAAAGCAACATCTGGCCCAATTTAAGGCTACTTGTGATAACAGGGAGGAAATGATGCACTTACTTTTCTCAATTCATTAAGCGACCTGATGAATGGTATATAGATTATCAAATGATTCGGTTAAAATTTCTGAATTAGAGACTATATTATTTGTGAAGAGGTTACAAGCGAGAAAATCATGTCCGACCTTGCCTTCGAAAGGAGGAAAAGATGAGAGTGATAAAATTCATAAGTCATTGGCATGACTAAGTATGAAGTACACAATTGGAAGAAGAACATATCAATTGCTAATGGGCAATATGGATGATAAAATGACACCATTTCTATGCATGGCGTTGATTGCAACATTCAAGGACTTGCTTTCGATAGGTGGCTAAATTTGAAAAAATCTAAAGTCTATCAGTCAGAGAAAGCAAACCTTGGACTCAAGAAATGAAATTCATGCGCTTCCTATAGCTCAAATGGCAAAAGGGTGATATATATAATGTGGATAAAGGACCAATGTACAATGATGATAAGGAAAGAAAGCACATTCTAATCCACCAAAATTGGTAGGAGACAATGAAATTTGGACTTTTCCAAGTGGTGGGAGCATCCAAAATAAGCAACAAGAGATGATGAGGAATGCGACCATCTCTTAAGGAAAAGATGAACAAAGAATATTCCTTTAGAAGGGATGTGGCTAAATTATTTGAGCGGTCAAAGTACATAAATTAATTAAAGGCGAAGAAGGCGATCAAGTCAAATCCAAATTACTATCCCTATCATGGGATGATCATTATTATTGAAGATTATTATGTCTTCAAAGATTGGCTAGAAAAAGTATCGATGAGGTGAATTTATCCTTAGTTCTAGTCAACCCAAAAGAGAGTCTACAAGGATGATTACATCCTCTTCCATATCATCCAAGACAAAGAATAAATTATTTGCGAAGAATGGCAAGTAGTCTCCAAAAAGACCGTGAAGATGCTGAAGCAGCTAAAAGACGTCCCTAGTGTTAAGTGAAAATCACCACTTGAACCTATATTGGACTTAAGAGATGCCTAAACCAAGTATTTGGGCTTCTCAGTGGCATTCTGATAAGGCTACTTCATCCATGAAGTAGTCTACTAACACAATAAATCAAAGAAGGCTAAGAAAAGAAGATCAAGAAGAGAACTACAACTCAAAAGATCATTAATAATCTAGAGGAGTATCACCGTACAAGACAACCATTTAGGCTTACTTACTTCACTAAACTTTCATTGAATCGGATGAAGAAGATAATGGTGAATCTTGTCCAGTAGACATGAATCATCTGCATGATGTTAAATATTCTTCATAAATTACTCAAATGATAAGGTAGTCAAACTTCGACCAACCCATCATTGTCGAAAGCAAGAAGAGCCACGAGAACTATGAATTTTGTTTAATGACTCAACAAGACAATAATAGTTCAGATGAAGATCTCTATTTTCTCGACGGAGAAGAGTCAGACTGATCGATATCATCACGTATGAAACATATGACGTTGACAAATGAGTCTAGCCATTTTGGCCAATCTTCAGAATAAGAAGGGAACTTGAAGAAACTACCTCTTCAGAAGAATCTGAGCAAGATAAGGTGATTCAAGTTCAGTCGAGAAGTGGTAAAGTCTTAGCACCTTCATCAAAGAGAGGAAATACAAATAAAGATAAAGATAAACAAATTGAAGTAAATGAAGATATCATTCCCAAAATCTAGGATAAAGCCTAAATCAAGCGAAAAGATAGATTATAATATTCTATCACACACGAGAAAGATCCTACAATTGAGTGTATGAGGCTCTCTTGATGTCAAAAGACCTCAGAAACTTTTACATGCTCTCAAAGTTAGAGTTATGAAGCTTACTTTCTGAAAATGCATGGTGAAGCATTATAAACTCAAGATCTCCAGTAATCACATTTTTTTGAGAGAGATCTTATGTTGGGAATGGTGATCACAATCTCATATGTTACTGCAGTGATGACATCTCAATCACCGAATATTGATTGATCAGTTCTTCTATCAATCTTATGAGTCTAAAGGTATTAAGAGGATTATCACTTGATATCCAACATCTTGGAGAGATAAGTTGATGGTTCATGGTTTCAATGAAAAGGGAAGAAAACTTTGGTTCTTTTATTCTCGCTCAAGTTCAAGGATTTATATACGAAGCCAAGTTTCATGTAATCGATCGATACATCATTTAGAGCTCTCTTGGGCGGCCAGGTGGCATGAGTATGGCATGGTCCCATCAACTATGCATCAATGTATGAAGTATCTAAAGATGGAGAAGAATTTTCGTAACTACAACCATTCTCCATCAATGAAGCAAAGATCTATGAAGATGCAAAAATATTTCATCCTCAAAGAGCCTAAGCAAGAGCCTCTTGAAGCGGTAGCATCCACTTTGACTAAAAGTAATTTCACAAAGTGAAGAGAGAAAGAGAGGAAGAAAGAAGGCAATGTCGACTCTCCTAAAAGCACTTGATTCACCTAAATCAAGAAAATCAGTTCCTCATTTGGGAAGTGACAGAAGAAGAAGATATTCTGTCAAACCTAAGGAACTTATAAGCTCTCAAGAAAAGCGAGTATGAAATAAGTGATTCTAATTAGACTATGATTTTGAATCTACTTATGAAAATGAGTTCAGATGGTGCATCAAGAAGGATAGCTCACAGAGTCGGATGACTCACTCAAATTATACCCATCCCTCAACAATGCTTCAAAGAAATCACCAGAGGTTCATAATATTGAAGAATTGATAATATTCTATGTGCCATTGAGTGAGAAGTAGGAACTCTATTTTACAAATCTGAAGAGTCTCAACCTCACATTTTGAGCAGCCTGCTCAACATAAAAATTATGATGAGATAGTGCCAACAAGAATACCAATATACTATCCACAAAAATTATGAAGAATGATGCATAAGCTTGGAATTCATATTGGAACTACTAAACATTAGACTTAAATCTTTAACAAGATGTGGAACCAAAGGAGTCCTCAGGCAACATGAAGAAGTGATAAGTTTATCACTAAAGGTCAAGGGTTCATCTGCAAATCTCATCAAAATAGAGCCTGTTATAATATAATAAAAGCTGAGATAGAAACTCATAGTGATGAAGAAGATGATTCTCATGAAATTCTTCTTAAAAATGATGAAAAAGTAGAAGCCAAGCTCGCACTTGAAGAACTTGAAGATGGTGGACAAATAGCTACTATGGATGAACTTAAAGAAATCAACCTAGGAGGTTGATGATAACTTTTCATTTTACTTGATGAGAAAGTTGAAGAGCTAAAAATGCTACTTTGTGAATTCAGAGATTGCTTTGTTGGACATATTAAATATCAGCTTATCCACGATATAGGTTCATAAACTAACTATTAAAACCGGATGCAATGCACATTAAATAAGCTCCTAGGATTGGAGATTGAAGAATAGGTAATTCTAAAAAAGCTAAAAGCGGCTTCATCGAGAGGAGAAGTATGCATTGGATAATACATCCTAGTTAGAAAGAAGAATAAATCTCATTGACTTTCGGGACTTAAATAAAGGCGTGCCCAAAAGATGACTTTTCCTTTCAATATCGAACTATTAGTGGATAACACTTCCTATGACATGTTCTCATTCATGGACGGATCATCGGGATACAACCAAATCAAAATGACACGAGATGAAAAAACATACATCGTTCAGAACACCTATTGGCATCTATTGCTACACGGTCATGCCTTTTGAAAAATGCTGGAGCTACATACCAAAGAGCCATGATGCATTTTTTGGATGAGTTGATCTATCAGTGGAATGTTATGTTGACGATTTGGTGGTGAAAAGTTTAAATCATGAAAATCACTTGAAGACTTGAGAATTATTGAGAGAATCAAAATATGATCTCAAGATGAATCCTCTAAAATGTGCATTCGGGTATCCTCCAAAAATTTCTTGGGTACATTATACGTCATGAGGTATTGAAATTGATCTGCTAAAATCAAGGCAATTATGGAGATGCCTCCACAAAGAGTTTGTCACCCGTTCTTACAAGACTTGCATTCATCCATCAATTCATATCAAATCTATCAGGCTGTCAACCATTTGCAAGATTGATGAAGAAGGATGCTCTATTCAAGTGGGATAAAGCGTGCTAGGAAGCCTTCAATAGCATTAAAAGCTACCTGTTAAATTCACCAATCCTTGTAGTTCCTACTCTTGGGAAGCCCCTCATTCTATACCGCATTAGAAGAGTCTCAGCATTGTGGCATACAACACAATGAAGAAAGTAAAGAGAATGCTCTTTATTATATCTGAGGGTGATTGGAGCGTAATGAGATACTCGATAGAGAAGCATTATTTAGCATTGATCTTTGCCAAAAGCTTCATCACTATGTTATCTCACAAGATTACCCTCATCTCAAGATGATCCAAGTACTTGACAAGACCAAAGATTGACATGTTGTTGGCAAGATGGGCATTATTACTTGCAATTTGATATCATATCACGTTCCAGAAGAAGTGAAGGACAAGTCTTAGCAGATTTTCTGCACACATCTATCCATGGACTCTTCTCTTAATGACAATTTTCTATGAGCAAATTATGCTCATTCATGAAAGAGAAAAATTACAAATTTGAGAAATGTACTTTGATGGAGCCTCTTCGATTAAACAAGTCCAACATCTAAATTTCCCACGAGCAAGAGCAAGAATCAACATCATTTTTGTAACACCAAAAGGAGGGATAATGAGATGATCATATGGATTGACCGAGCCAAGAACTAATAATGACACTGAATATGAAACATTAGTGGCAGGTCTGGATGGAACTATTTTCATAGGCATTCAAAACTTGCATATTTTTGGCGATTCCCAACTTATTATAAATCAAGTACTTGGCATCTAAAGATTTAACAAGCTTGAGTTAGCTTTCTATCATAATCGAGTTCTCGATCTTATGATGTAGATACCAAATATCACACTAACTCGAGTCTATCAATCCAAGAATAGCAAAGTCGATTGCTTGACAAAATTAGCTAAGGAAATTATAGGTATGAATCATGATTATGTCATGATCGGCATATTTACTTGACGAGTCTTAGATCTAAGAAAGTATCAATCGCAAGGGTTATCAAATCGACCAGATGCGACTCAGTTCCTCATACTCAAAATTAATTATACCAAGAAGAGTTAAGAATGACATTACCTCAAAAGCTAGTGTGAAGCCTTTATGTAAGAGTCGATTGGAGGCAACCCTTCATCGACTACTTTAAAGAAGGCAAATTACCAAATAATAAATCACTCAAATCGAGAAGAGAATGTTGCTTATGCTTTGTCAACAACACTTTATATCAGTAGATCCTTTGAACAAATGTGCTACGATGCCTAAATGATGAAGATAGCAAAGTGATGGTTGAAGTTCATGAAGGACTTTGTGGTGCACATCAGTCCCAAGATGGCAAGAAAGATCAAAATGAGCTATTATTGGCCATCTATGGTGAGAGATCAGATAATCATGCTAAGAAGTGTCATGAGTGTCAAGTACATGGGAATCTCATTCATCAACCTCCAAATCATTACACCCAATGATAGCATCCCGCCATTCAATGTCAGTACGATGTAATTGGACCAATTGATCCACCGTCATCGCGGACCCGCTTCGCCTAGTGACTGATTATCTTTCAAAGGCTACCCCATTTAAAGATGTTGACCGAAAGTGATCAACTTCTTCACGCATAATGGTCTATAGATTTGGAGTGTCGTCAAATAATTTGATAAATGGCAACTTTCAAAAGTGCAAAGATTTATAGATTTGTCGATCGACACAAAATTGATGATACTCTTCAATATATAATCCAAGAGCAAATGGCGATGCCTTCAACAAGACATTAGTCAAACTACTCAAGAAGATTCTCACTAAAAAAAGAGAATGACATACCAAGCTAATAGAGTGCATATCAACCTACAAGACACTCAAAAAGCCACTCCCTATTCATTGGTATTTGGAACGGCAGTTCTTCGCTCAAAAGTTGAGTTTCACTTCGAGTAGCCATCCAATACAATCTAATCAAGATCAAAATGCTCATCTGAGAATGGAGGAACTCCGCTTGATGAAGTTAGATTGCAAGCTCATCAAAATTGAAGTCTATCGAGCAAAGATGTCCGTGGCTTTTGACCATATGTGCGCCTCAAACATTCCAAAAGGAGAATTGGTCCTAGTGCCGAAGACAATTATTCAAAATCAAAATTTGGTGGCAAATTTGAGCCTAATTGGGAAGGCCTTTGTCATTGAAAAGTATCAAGGAGGGGCATACCAACTCATCGACCTAAAGGGTGAAAGACCAATGCGCCAATTAATGGTCGATACTTGAAAAAAGTATTATACTGACGATCACATTCTCGATAATAATAAATCCCCTCGCAAGACAACATTTTTTTAGTATATCTATTTAGTCGACATCATGCTTCATGCCAAGATCCCTAAACAAATATATACTACCCATATGAAAAGATTTTTCATGAAAATTCTCCTATTACACAGGGGGCATTTTAGATTCATATACATAGGCGAAATCAATGTTACATGTTAAACCCTCTTAAGAGCATATCAATTCAAATATTGATGTATTTATGTATTTTTATCTTGAAAATTCTTCTAAATGTTCTTTAGAATTCTACAAGATAGGGCATTTTAGTTTATTTAAGTTGACATCGTTATAAGACGAGATCCTCAATATATGTTGATTTAGGTGACATCGAAGCTATGTCAAATCCTAATATATCTATAATTATCATTGTTAAGTTGCATGTTCTTGCAGGAATAAAAAGAATCTATTTCTATGCATGAAGGATAGCCCTAAATATCAAGAAATTTATCTCTCAGATTTGCCAAATTCTGAGATCAAGAGAAGAACTCGATTTTGGAAGCTTCAATCAAAGGTTGGAAAAATATCAACCTCTACATCCTAAAGTCTAGAACACGGATGGGTTCTAAAGGCCGAACTCAATAAGCCCATAAATGACTGAGTTGCTAACACTATCTTTACTCAACAAGCCACAAGAAAAGACCACAGTGAAAGAGCTCCCGTTCATCAATCTGATGATAAAAATACCAACCAACTATAGCTTAAGTTGAAGACTCGAGTAGGTTCTGAAGGTCAAACTTAACAAACCTAAATATGGCTGAGTTGCTGATGCTCTCCTCACTCAACAAGCCGTAAAAAAAGGTCGCAGTGAAAGAGCCCTCGTTCGTCTGTTCAATGATGATATTTATTCAATCTCAAATCAGATCCAGCTTAGTGACTACAAGCAACCAGGATCTAAGAGATCTTTCTACTTGATCGATAGATCAAGATAATATGAAGAAATGCTCAATTCAGGGCTACCTCAAATCAATCTATATATTGCCTACAGGGTGATATCCCAATTTATTCTCAAATGATCTAATCAAGCTCAAAACATAGATCAAAGACAATCTCCTCATCAAGTTCGTCAAAGCAGAAGGCACAGGACCGAGGAAGCAATTCCATAGTTCAAACAAAGCCGACGGCTGAACAAAAGGAATTTCATGATTATTCAATCTATTAAAGCACACGTTGCTAGACTAATAGCTTAATATTGACCCTATACAAGGTTGGGTCATCCTGTGTATCCTTCAACGAATCGGTCAAACAAAGTGGGGTTCATGGAGTGCATACACTTCCGACAAGTCAATAGGGACAAATCAGTCGCCCCCAAGTTCGTCAAGCTCAAAGCTAGGACAAAATGAATTTCAAATCTGACCAAGTACGGATAAACCAATTCTCCAGTGGAATCATTCATTAAAATAAATAAACCAATTCCTCCATCAAACCCAACTAAGCACAAAACTAGGATTGGAGGAAATTCAAATCTGCAATAACATAAAAGAAAGAGATCTTCAGTGAAGTCATTGAAGCAGATAGTAGATGGTGTAAGAACTCTTATCTATCCGATAAGTCGATTTTGAAAAATCAATCCCGTCATTTAGCATGTTCTAAATAAGACATCATACTAATGACAAATTCGTAAAAGCTCGTAAGCTATTATCGGTAAAATGATCCAAGTTCGTGAAACCCAAATGGTCAACCAATTTTCAACAACGCGTGACTACTCCATGCGAATCACATTTGTTGGGAGGCATTGTTGACCTCCATATGTATGCCATAAGTCAAAGTCAAGCACAAAGAATTGACCGGACTTGAGGTGATAAGGCGCATTGAGGCTCAAAATGCACTAGACGTCACTGAAAATGGTCGAAATGACCTTCGATCGATGAATAGACTTCGCTGTCGTGTTCAAAATGTCAAAATTGATTAGAATATAAATATTGCAAAATCTAACGAGCAATCGATTAAGTGCTCGAGCTATGAATGTGTTGACTCGCATATCAAAGTCGAGAAGCTGCGAAGATGACCAAACGACCTCCGTTCATGAAATTGATTGCGCCGTTAGCTTCAAAATATCAAAAACTATCAAATGAGACTATTCACGTTTAATTTGGACAAGTTTGTGCAAATGTTGAATAATTAGAAGTGACAGCACGCAAATTGAGGCTGAAATACATTGAACATCATTGAAAATGGTCGAAATGACCTCTAATCAATGAACGAACTTCGCCATCGTGTTCAGAACGTCAAAACTGATCAGGATATAAATATTTCATAACTTGATGTTTAACTGATCAAGCGATCGAGTCATCAACGTGCCTACACACATCTTGAAGTTAGGAGGCACTGACGCAAGCCAAACAACCTCCGTTAGAGAAATTGATTGAGCTGTTAGCTTCGAAACATCAAAATCTATCAAATAAGACTATTCACACTTAATTCAGATAAATCTATGTGAAAATTGAGCAGTCGAAAGCGGCGCTGCGCATCTTGATCTGAAATTAACCCAATTTGACGCCGACTTGAAGCAAATGACCTCTGATTGCGAAACAGACCGCGCCTTTGCGTCCAGAAAATCGAAAAAAGCTATGGTTGATATATATATATATATCAATAATATGAGTCCGTTGGTGTAAAATCCATAATTAAGATTAATTAAATATTTAAAAAAAAATCAATCAAACCTATTTATCCCTAAAAATCATAACCGTTCCCTCCCTCTTTTGTTTGTGTTCCCCCTAACTGAAAGAAAAACTCCTCCCACTCTTTCTCTCGGCTCCAACTTCTCCAACCGCATAGGAATGTGACTGAGAAGAACCAGAGAGAACAAATCTGCAATAACATAAAAGAAAGAGATCTTCAGTGAAGTCATTGAAGCAGATAGTAGATGGTGTAAGAACTCTTATCTATCCGATAAGTCGATTTTGAAAAATCATCAATCCCGTCATTTAGCATGTTCTAAATAAGACATCATACTAATGACAAATTCTGTAAAAGCTCCGTAAGCTATTACAATCGAAGCTAAAATGATCCAAGTTCTGTGACAAACCCAAATGGTCAACCAATTTTCAACAAACGTGACTCGCTCCATGCGCGAATCACATTTGTTGGGAGGCATTTGTTGACCTCCATATGTATGCCATAAGTCAAAGTCAAACTGCAAATCAATTGACGGACTTGAGGTGATAGATGCATTGAGGCTCAAAATGCCGGGCGTCCGAAAATGGTCGAAGCGACCTTCGATCGATGAATAGACTTAGTCGTGTTCAAAATGTCAAAATTGATCGAATATAAATATTGCAAAATCTAACGAGCAATCGATTAAGTGCTCGACCTATGAATGTGTTGACTCGCATATCAAAGTCGAGAAACTGCGAAGATGACCAAACGACCTCCGTTCATGAAATTGATTGCGCCGTTAGCTTCAAAATATCAAAAACTATCAAATGAGACTATTCACGCACTTAATTTGGACGAGTTTGTGCAAATGTTGAATAATTAGAAGTGACGACGCAAATTGGTACACAACATCATTGAAAATGGTCGACCTCGATCAATGAACGAACCGCCATCGTTGAACATCAAAACCGAGGATATAAATATTGCATAACTTGATGTTTAAGCGATCGTATCGAGTCATCAGCGTCTACACATCTTGAAGTTAGGAGGCACTGGCGCAAGGCAAACAACCTCCGTTAGAGAAATTGATTGGTCAAACATCAAAATCTATCAAATAAGACTATTCACTTAATTTAATCTGTGAAAATTGAGCGGCAAAGCGTCTTGGCACGATTAACCCATTGTTTGGTGACTTGAAGCAAATGACCTCGATTTAGCGTAAAATCGGAAAAGCTATGGTTGATATATATATATATATCAATTGATTGGTAAAATCCATAATTAAGATTAATTAAATATTTAAAAAAAATCAATCAAACCTATTTATCCCTAAAAATCATAACCGCTCCTCCCTCTTTTGTTTGTGTTCCCCTGGCGAAAGAAAAACTCCTCCCACTCTTTCTCTCCAACTTCTCCAACCGCAAGAATGTGGAGAAGAACCAGAGAACAAATCTGCAACATAAAGAAAGAGATCTTTGAAGTCATTGAAGCGATAGTAGATGGTGTAAGAACTCTTATCTATCCAGATAAGTCGATTTTGAAAAATCATCAATCCGTCATTTAGCAATAAGACATCATACTAATGACAAATTCTGTAAAAGCTCCGTAAGCTATTGCAATCGAAGCTAAAATGATCCAAGTTCTGTGACAAACCCAAATGGTTAACCAATTTTCGACAAACGTGACTCGCTCCATGCGCGAATCACATTTGTTGGGAG
This sequence comes from Cymbidium sinense, assembly GCA_021442155.1. NCBI lineage: Eukaryota > Viridiplantae > Streptophyta > Magnoliopsida > Asparagales > Orchidaceae > Cymbidium > Cymbidium sinense. The sequence continues at coordinate 151,150,459 of CM038222.1, forward strand.
GCATTTGTTGACCTCCATATGTATGCCATAAGTCAAAGTCAAGCCTGCAAATCGAATTCGACGGACTTCAGAGGTGATAATGCGCACATTGAGGCTCAAAATGCACTGGACGTCACTGAAAATGGTCGAAACGACCTTCGATCGATGAATAGACTTATTTGTGTTCAAAATGTCAAAATATATATATAAATTGATATATAAATCTAACGGCAATCGATTAAGTGCTCGGCTATGAATGTGTTGGCATATCAAAGATTGCGATGACCAAACGGCATCTGTCCATGAAATTGATGGCGTCGTTAGCTTCAAAATATCGAAAACTATCAAATGAGACTATTCACGCTTAATTTGGCCAAGTCTGTGCAAATGTCGAATAATTAGAATTGACAAATTGAGAAATGCATTTGATCATTGAAAATGGTCGAAAGCGACCTCGATCAATGAACGAACTTAAGTGTTGAGCCAAAACTGATCGATATAAATATTACATAACTTGATGTTCAAGCGATCAGCGAAGTGTCAGCGTCTACACACGTCTTGAAGTTGGGAGCGGCGCGCCAAACAACCTCCGTTAGAAATGATTGTAGAAACAAAATCAAAATCTATCAAATAAGATTATTCACACTTAATTCAGATAAATCTATGTGAAAATTGAGCAGTCGAAAGCGGCACTGCGCATCTTGATCTGAAATTAACCTGGCCAGCGACTTAAAACAAATGATCTCGATTGCGAAGCAGGCGGCGTAAAATCGAAAAAAGCTATGGTTGATATATATATATATCAATAATATGAGTCCGTTGGTGTAAAATCCATAATTAAGATTAATTAAATATTTTAAAAAAATCAATCAAACCTATTTATCCCTAAAAATCATAACGTTCCTCCCTCCTGTTTGTGTGTTCCCCTAACTGAAAGAAAAACTCCTCCCACTCTCGGCTCCAACTTCTCCAACCACAGGAATGTGACTGAGAAGAACCAGAGAGAACAAAAATTTTGGCCCCTCTTCGATCTTCCTGCCGATCTCCTGTTTTCCTCATCCGTAAGCTTTCGTTCTCCACTCCATGCTCTCTCTTTTCTCTCTCTATACTGCACTATTTCTTTCTCTCTCTCTCTCTCTCTCTCTCTCTCTCCCTCTCATTTCTCTCGTTCAAAAAAAGAAAACACCGCAAAAAGGAACCTCCCATTTTCCCCTAGTCATGACACCCTGCACGACACGGTGATGCACAGACTGAAAGGCCACCGTTCCTCTCTCTCGTTTTTTTCTCTCCTCCTCCAAGCCAGAAAAAGATGATGGGCTATTTTCTACATTACAAGATCGGTCTCCATTTACAGTCTTTATTTTTTTTGGCTGACATTGATGAGAGAGCCAGCGTCCAAAGGAAGGCATTTTGTACCAATCACTGACCCTAATGCTGCTGCTGATAATCTGGGTTGGTCTTTACTCAGGCGGATAAAGACAATAAAGGATTGCCAAATTTTGTTAATGATGACACCTGTGCTGTTCTTTTGAATGTCTCTCCAACGAATGATCAAGAAAAGTAATGTATCTGGACATGCATCAAATGATGCTTTAGAACTATGGAGTGATGAATTTGAGGGCAGTGATTTCAGCCAATATCGTTATAGATTGCTGGAACTTATCAAGCATGTTGCGTCACAAAAGTCGGTAATAGCTGCAGTAAGGATTTCACATCGACTTGATGTTCTTTTGATAAACTCTGCCCAGACAGCCATACTCTCTGAGGCTGTGCCCTTGATGGAAAGCATGCAAGCTGGACTGGAAGCAATTGTGAGTGAAATATTTGATGGATCCACTGAATTAAATAACTGTACATCATGGGTAATTCTCTTCTTTCACTTCTTTTCACAGAAGTGGACTGAACCACCATTTACTATATTATTAGCACATTTTCTGGATGCAATGGGTCCCTATTTGAAATTTTATCCGGATTCAATTACTACGGTTGTCAATAAACTTTTTGAACTATTGACATCACTTCCTTTGAAGCTCAAGGATCCCTTAAACATTGCTTGTCATGCTAGATTACAAGTATGTACGTCATTTATTCGAATTGCCAAAGCTACTCAGAAAAGCCTTCTCCCTCTTATGAAGGGTATTGCTGATACTATGGCAATGCTTCAAGCAGAGGGTCGCTTGCTCCGTGGTGAACATAATCTATTAGGGGAAGCATTTCTTGTCATGGCGTTTTCTGCTGGCAACAAGAAGAGGTTTGGCCTGGTTGCTTGAGCCCTTGAGCAAACAATGGATCCAGTTGGAATGGCGAAATGCTTACTTGTCTGACCCATTAGGTCTGAAACGGTTGTGTTCAGACCCACAATTTATGTGGAATATTTTCCATGCAGTAACCTTCTTTGAAAAGGCCCTCAAAAGAAGTGGATATAATAAAGCTAACTGGAATCCTCAAGGTTCTTTGTCAGTAGCCGATGGTTCCAATTCTCCTCATCTCGTCCGCTCAAAAAAATCGCAAGAAACCATGCTTTGCCGTTGGAAGTGCTGATTCCTTGGTTAGCCTATGGGACATCTCAGAAATGCTGTGTGTTCGAACATTTACAAAACTTGAGTGGCCTGTGAGAACCATCAGCTTCAACCACACAGGAGAATTTATTGCTTCTGCCAGTGTAGATCCATTTATTGATATTTCAAATGTGTAGACTGGGCGAACTGTTCATTAGATTCCATGCAAGGCTGCTATGAACAGTGTAGAGTGGAACCCTAAGCACAACTTGCTTGCTTACGCAAGAGATGACAAAAAACAAGTATCAGGCTGATGAAGGTGTCTTCCCCATATTTGGTTTCGAGAGTACTTAACCTCATATATAGCACTGGAGCCTCTGTTATGAACTGCTGTTGCCACTATTCAGGAACCTCCAACAAGTTTCAGAAGAGATTATTCTGAAGTATTTTCAGCAGTTTGAAGGAGTTTATATGGCGGCTGGATGTTTTTAATGTAAGAATTTATCGGTGATGGAGTTCTTAAAGAGTTAGTTCTGAAGTTTGTGGAAGGAGGATGGGATGATGTTCCAAGGTTGAAGATGTTGAGTTTAGAAGACATGGATGGACTCAAATCAACACAGCAGCACAAGGACGCATTGGAGCTCAGAAAACACTTGCATGATCAATACTTAATGCAATATGCTGATAAGATGGAATCCTCCTCCTTTCTTCTTCTTTATTTCTTCTTCCTCTCTTCTTCCTTTTTTCTTTTCTCTATTTCTTTCTTCCCCTCACAAATCCGAAAATTACTTTCCCTATTTTCTTCTCCTCTCCAAAACCGAAAATCCTTTTCCCTCACCCTTACAAATCCGGATTTCTCCTCTTTATCTTACCTTCAATCCGAAATTACCTTGTTTTCCCCTCATTTTTACCAAAATTGAAAATTAACTTTCAAAAATTCTCATTTTCCTAATCCGAAAATTCCCTCATTTTTCCTAATCCGAATTTCAAATTTCACTTTGCCAAAATCTGAAATTTTTACATGGCAGGAAGAATCTGATCAAGGGTCCTTCTTTCTTTTTCACATTCCTTGCATTACCTCTTCAAATTCGCCTCTCCACAATAGGAGGAAGCAACACTCTCAAGATTCTTCTTTTTTCTGCGTTGCATTCATCCTTCCACCGTCTTTCTTGCTTAATTGGGAGAACATTATCAAGGGGTTTTAGTTTCCGGCGTCCTCGCATTATCCTTCCATCTTGGCCGCCGAAGAATAATACCGTCAAGATTCTTCTTTTCGTTTCACTAACCTGTTCATTACAACACAGAAAAATGTGTCGAAACATGTGTGATGTGAATGTGGATATATATATCTTGTGTTTCTTAGGTTTGAAGACATCGTCGCTCGAGAGCGGCGAGATGAAAACCAATTGTGGGTATCGAAGACACCGCTCTATCTCGAGAAATCGGTAAAAGTCGTTATGTCACAGATGAAATCTTTAAATTTTATATAATTTCTAGACTTAAAAAAAGGGGGGGATGGATATCATTTGTCTTCTTTTAAATTTGAAGGCCATGGGCTCGATGAGATGAAAACCTTGTGGTGTGTGACATCACTCATTACCTTTGAGAGAGCGAGAAAGCCACCCGACCCCACGGGGATATGATTTGGGCTAGAAATTTAGACTAAAATTTAAGACTTAAACAAATTCAAATGAAAATGACCTAAACTTAAGTCAAACGAAAGGATATATGATAAATATAAAGATAAATGTTAAATTAAAGAGAAATAAGGGAAGAGCAGTTAAAGAAAATTTTGGAAAGAATAGAGCACTCATTTAAAATGCAAGTAAAATTTGGGGAGGCTAATATTAAACTCATAAGGTCTAGTTGCAATTTTTTATGGCTTAAATTGAAGCGATAAAGTGAGTTTTCTTTTATTTAATTTTCTCAAAATTAAACAAACCTTAATTGAAACTTGGGGAGACAAATGCCAAACTCATAAGAGATTTACAATAAATTTGAAGTCTAGTTTTCAAATAAATATGTGATTGATGTGAAGTTGAGGTTGATTCTAGATTGGGCTTAATAACTCTTATACAAATATGGAGGTGATCATTATGCTAGCTAATAAGCATGAGTAGGGCTAAAGCAATAAACACTAAAATTGACAAAGTGATGTAGATTGACCATAATCAAACTGGGAGAATTACAAAAAAGACTCAACAAGTAAACTAAGTGCAAGAAATGTTTTAAACTACAATCTAAATCAAAACACTTTATTCGTTACTTGATCTGCAACTCTTTGTACAAGCAGACAGAAGGTGATACTAAACTAAAATCTAGAAAAATCATAGGGCTTTCTTCAATCAAATTAAAGAATTTCATTCTAATTATGATTTTTAAAACCTATGATTTTATTAATTATATAAAATTAGCTAAGCCATAAAAGCCTGCATGTGCTCGGACATAGAGATTTCAAGTGAAAATTTTAATGTCTGAAAAGGCTGCACAGACTAAAGTTGAAATTAAATGAAAATCTGAAATCAACCTCATAACTCATAAATAAAAATTGCCTAAATTCTTAAATACACAGGGCCCGACTATCTTTGAATGTTGAAATTCAGTGTCAAGATGTTCGCGGGTTGTTTCGGTTTAGTCTTGAGTCCGTTAACAAAACCTAAAACCTATAATAAGAGTTAAAATCGGTGAAATATATGAAAAATTTGTCGGTGATAGAATCTAATCCTCTGTTACAGAGTTGATAAGATCTAAAAGCTCTTAAATATATTCAAATTAATCAATTTTTAAATCAAATTAAGTAATAAAACGCTTAAATGAAATCTATCACTAAAACTTAAATCAAACTCTCCATCCACCTTTTTTAGCTTGTCGGGTGACAAATTAAGAAAATTTTATTGAAAAGGAGGTCAAGTGTTATGATATGTTTACTTTCCAATCAATCTCACGCCAATAAGGACGCTGACCCGTGTCCTCGGCCGTGACTTAGCCCGATGGCTCCCACAGCAAGCGATTTAGAGTCCTCTGATCAAGTGGTTTGGCTAGTCAGGCTCTATTATATTACGATCACGATCATAGCCCGTATTCTCTTCAATGGCTCTGCCCTTTGAGTTGTGAATCATAGGGTATACTTGATAGGACAAACAACCCTCTGTCAGCTAAGGTAGACTTAAGATTGTCTTCTTAGACAAACACCATCTCAGGTCTATAAGAATTTCTTGGACGGCGTAACCCATGTGTTGCTGATAAGAATCCTTCGGTCAAGTTGGGATTCCTCCTACGATTAAGTAGGCCAGGGGCATGCGCGGGATGAGAGCATGGAAGGAATGAGGCGGTCATCATTCCCCATTGGTTTAAGGCTGAAATGATGAACTTCATAATCTAATTTTGAAACTCCATCTTTCTTCTTATATACTCGCATTAAGCGATTTAATAGCCTTAATTGAAAGTTCTCTCTCACTTATTGTGAGGATAATTATAAGGCTTGTCTTAGGAAACCCAAGATCTAAAGTCCTCACAAAATGAGGGGTGAAATCTTTGGGTAGTGTCTTATCTACTATTCCATCTCTTACGAAAATTACACGAATTTAATTCTCTCTTCAATTCAAAATTTGTCGAGAGGTCGGTGACGAATTTTCGAAGCCCACATTCATCTATGTTCCTTCAATTATGCGTTTTATGCATCTATATTTTTGTATTTGAGGGAATGTTTTTATCAATTTTACTAATAGTGCACAAATATGAATAGCGCCATAAACTAGATTTCAGGATTGCAGACACCTGTGTTTTAAGTAAATTTTTTCACCATATATATTGTGCATATATAAGTACAATCTTGTCAACTTAATTTAATGGTTGCACTCCCATGTTATTGATATATATATGCAGATATACACTATTTTAAACTTAAATTTAGCATTGCACGTATTTGCGTATAGGCATTTGATCTAGCTCTTTAATCATTTATGTTATATATATATATATATATATATATATATATATATATATATATATATATATATATATATATATATATATATATATATATATATATATATATATATATATATATATATATATATATTGTAACTTTAATTTCAATGTTAGATATAGCTAAATATAATAGATGACAATGAGCACAATGACCATGGATGATTAAATTAAAATTCTACTACATAATCTTTTTAGACCCCTTACAATGTATAGAAATATAAGATATTTATAAACTTCTAAATGAGCCATTATAATCATTTCAACTAAAAATTAATATAATATTAGATGATCAGTGTTGATCACCCTTAATTGCATAGCATTTTTTCTTAGTATTTTAATGATATTGCAATCGAGAAATTTAGAGTTTATATGATTCATCATGTCGAGACGCTCATTTCAATTATAAGTATAATAAAATTGGAGATTTCTTGGCTCCTCAATTACTCTTATGAAATTTTCAACTAAATTCTATATTACTTAATTTATTCTTATTTGAACTATGATCAAGAAGCTCATAGACTCGTTAAGTTTTTCTCATTAAGATGATCACTTCATCTATAAGTTTATTAAAATCAACTCAAAATTCAAACAAAATTCACACAAATCTTACATTGTGACAAATATGGGCAATCTCCAAAATTTTAAATTGGAGCACCACAAAGAGTAGTGAGTTATAGAAATTTTTTAGACTACAATTACAATTAATCAAAAGAGAGAGAAGAATGAGAAAAACACATGCTAGAAGCAATTGAATAAAAGAGTATGATGTGATTACAAATTAGCCAAGTTGATAAGAATTTTAATAGTTAAGGTCAAAATTTTGAATTTAAAACTATTTTAGATCATAATAAAATCTCATCTTCTAAACTTGAGCAAGCAAAAAAGATTAAAATAATAAAAGAGGAGCATGATGGCTTGAATCATGCAATTTTGTCCCACAAATTTGACTATTTGTTCCTATTTCAAGTCATCTAAAGAAACAGAACCGTTCATTAATATTATATGATGAGATTAATTTTGACGAATTTGATCGTACGGAAAAAATCGTATTGTTGTATAGTCTCATGGTCTCTCATATCAGACTAATGAAATGATCAAGAATTTGAATCCTTTTGCCCTCATTAACTAAAGAAGAAAAATGAAGATTTTTCAGAACAGGTTTTTTTTTTTAAAGAAATGCAAGAGAAAGAAAAAACAAAAAACAGAAAAACCTTCTCACTAACACGCGCATCCTGTCAATTAAGGGCTTACATGCCAGCTTCCCCTTCTTCATGGATCCCTATGCTTTTTTCAATATAGATAGAACACCAATGAGAACAATCATATAAAAGAAAAAAAAAAACCAATTCTTTTTAATAACAAATCATCGCAATGCGATTCCAATTAAGTGTTCATCTACAAAAGAATATAATATAAAATAAATATAATATACAATAAATATAATATATTTTAATTATTTTAAATTTAGTTGAAAATACTATAAATATAAGAGTTTGATTTTCTTGTTTATTATTTAGCCGGTAGGGATCGACAGGTGGCAGTAGGCCCTAGCTAGCACTTCTCACTATACACCAAAGTGTATTCGAAATTTTCTCAAAATGAGAAAATTCTAAATACACTACTATAAATCACTCATTCAAATTATTTAAAATACACTCAAAATTCTAAAGTGTTTACTTTAAGTATTCTAAACATACAAAAAAAAAAAAAAAAAAAATTCATACATTCTTTTTTAGAATACACTACTAATATAATCAACCAATAAACCCCCTTAGAGACCCGCATTTACCATAGAAACGATTTGAAGAAAAAGAGAAGCACTGCATTTTTGAAGAACCAAAACACAAGCTTCAATGTCACTGACCTTTTCTTTACAAAATAATTTATTTTGGTCAGAAGTGCGAAAAATCTCATCATAGAAAAGATTCAAAACGGGGTTCTGTAAGGTCCACATCTTCCTCCGAAAATTTCTTGGTTTGAATAGTTGAAGCTAGGAACACGAGTTCCCACATGTACTCGGTTGAAAGAACAACCTCTTGGTTTTTCTGCTTCTTCTCACACAAATTTTGATCAATTATCGATGGCAAAGACAAAATAAGGTTAACTCTTTCCAAGTTCTCTTGATTTTGGTTGTGTCAATGAGCTCTGATCTTGTGCTCTGCTTGAAATGTCTTCAGTTAATTCCACTTCTTCTGTTGCAGCTGAACAGTGTAGTGGTTTTTCAGGGGGCAGTGGTGCTTTGATGCTGCGCCAATAAAGTCCCTACAGAGAACAAACAGAACATGCTACCATGTAATAATGTTGGAAAAGATTATAAAATAGCATAAATGATAATAATTTCGGGTGCGAGTGCAGTCAAATTTACTAGTTGACTGTTCAATAAACATGGTGTAAAATTTAAGAAGTAATTGCAAGGTTGAAGAAAAAAAAATGAGAATGCAGCCAGAACAAAATAAGAAAGAATAATTCTTAAATCTTCAATAATTAGGGCTGTCAAAATAGTTCGTTGTTTGCGAATAGCTCGTGTTCGGCTCTAAAATTAGCTCGTGTTTAGCTCGAAAATTAAACTAATGAGCGAACAACAAAAATTTCTCTTAATTGAAACACTGAACATCGAGCTGCTGTGTTATTTCGATAAGGCTCGAATCAGCGATGAGGGCCGCGCAATTCCTCGATTGCATTATTTCGATATTTATTTTAGCCTATTCGACTTCTCCGAGCGATTTGAATTCCGCTATTTTGCTTAAGTCTTTCCGGCATTTCAATGGAGAGCGATTCGAGCGTTCGTGCTCTAGTTCTTCTGCCTCTGAGTTCTCCAATCTCCATTTCTCCTCATCCCTCGGCTTCCGACTCCGGCGTCGCACTCCACACAATCCCTTCCTCCCGAGTCCTGCCTCTCGGATTTCTCTCGTTCTTGCATCACTGCGTGGCGTCTTGAGCAAGTGGAGAGTCTTATACGTGAATCTGATCCTCGTGGCTCTGTCCCTCTCTCTCGTTCTCGCTTTTTTGAGTCGTCTGATGCTCTGACTCTTCTCTGTGATTTTCTTTACTTTTTAACTCTATTAACTGTTAATCTGGGATTAGTAGCAGTGCTCGACCCACTCAGGTATGTCACAGTCTCACAGATCTTTGTGGCCTTTCACCAATCTATGCTTATTACGATTATGTGATTTTTTTCGGAGCATGGCTCCTCTGTTGTATGGGAGCCTCTGTTGGTTGTGATTCTTGTGAATCTATGAGACTGTGTTGTTGTTTACTGTTTACTGTTAGTGTTTAGTTTCAATGTGTTGTGTATTTGCGTTGTTCGTTCTTTCTGGTTTCTTCAAAGTTCAAAGTAAGTTAGGCTTTGCAGTCAAAGCAATAACAGCCAAGTAGGCAAGTAGCCAACAATTCCAGAAAAAAATAACAACAATGCAAGTATACTGTATTATGTATACAACAACACCATTCACCAAAATATAGAACAGTCCACTAAAAGCAAAGAGGATGTAAAAGAAGGCACTTAATAGTTCTAATTAACCAATTCAAAAAAACTAGTTCTAATCAAAGCAAAAAGGCTGTCAAAAAAGGAATCATTTTAGGTCCACCGAGAAGTGAGAACGGGCTGAACAACCAACCAAGTTGCCAAAGTGTCAAACCTGAAACCTGAAAGAATCAACAAAAGCAACCATCAATGGCTAGATAGAAATGAAACAAAACACAATAATAAGCCAAAATCCTCTAATATCATATCATAGCAAATACTCAATCACATCTAACAGCCAACATGTTATCTGTTATAAGAAGCTGTGGACTTGTAGTCTTGTAGATTTAAAACAACAAAATAACAGTTGAATGAAAACAATAAAATAATAAAACAACATAGAATGATAGAGCGGGCTGGGAAGGCGTCAAGCGTAGGCGGTGGGTAGTGTGTAGTTGATAGTGGTCTAGTGGTAGTGGACAATAGTTGAATATTTGAATGAAAAAATAGGAGTTTTTGTAGCTAATTGTAAGCTTCACAACTAGTAATGCTTGAAGTATGCTTTATATCATCGAGTCCAGAGAAAGAAAAGGATCATATATTCATATGCTTTTACTTTGATATTTGATGATTATTTGTTGTTTCTATTTTTACCAAATTATTTTTGACAAAAAATAGATGATTTAAATAGCCATTAGCCAGTTAACTAATTTTCTAATAATCTTCTTATTTCTATTATAATGAAGCTCACTCTCATTCTATTATAAAATAAATTCATCCTTGCAATTTTGATTATGGAAAGCTTGGTTGCAATGAATTATGTATGTTCTAAACTCTATTATATCTATGAATGCATTATTTTTAACATATTTTTCATTTAACACATGATGTTTAAAATTATTCATAGTTTACATACAACATATGTCATCATTTGAGCATTCTGAGTCTGCATCAACTGGTGAGGTACCATTAGTTGATATGGAACATTTGGAAGACATAATCAAGCATCTCAACAAATTGTTGAGAGTGCTAACACTATACCAGAGGTGCAGGCTAAAAAATCTAGAAAGAGAAAGTCTAGTGTGTTGGTGTACTTTGTAGAGGTTAAAACTATGTCTAAGGGTGTTGAGATTCTTTGCTTGCAATGTATGTTTTGTGGAGTTAAGTTCCAAAAATCAAAAACAGACACAACTTCTTAGATATGTCAAAGATTGTGATAAAATTAAATCAAAAGGTAAACAAGTTATTGATTTGTTAGATAAAAGATAGAAGCGACTAAATTTCTCTCTAATTGATATTGCTAATGAATTTGACATTTCTATTTTTCATGATCCTAAAAATTATGATCAAAGATAGGTCAGAGAAATTATTGCAAGGATGATTATTGCCCATGAATATCCTTTTATGATGGTAGAACACACTTGGTTTAATATCTTATTGAAATATTTGAATCCTAACTATGAAAGTGTGTCTAGAAACACCATAAAAAATAATTGCATGCGAATTTATGATGTTGAGAAAGAAAAATTAAGACTTATCTTAGCAGTGTTCAGAGAGTTTCATTAATATCAGATTGTTGAACTTCTAATCAGACAATAGGGTACATGTGTTTGACTATTCATTTCATTGATTTGTCATTGAAAATCCAGAAAAGAATTATTAATTTTATTGAACTTGACCCTCCTCATACTAGGACTTTCATCTGTGATGCTATATGTGACTGTTTGTTAGAATGGAATCTTTAGGATAAGGTCTCCACAATTACTCTTGATAATGCTAGTAACAATAATGTTGCAGCTTCTTGCCTTAGAAATAACTTTGATTCAAGAGAAAAATTACATTTTGTGATCATTTTTTTATATTAGGTGTTGTGCACATATATTGAATATAATGGTGCAAGATGATTTGAAAGAAGTGCATAACATAATTTATAATATAAGAGAGTCAGTTAAATATCTCAAAAAAATCTCTGCAAGGCTACACAAATTTATTGAGATTGTAAAACAGTTAGGTGTACCTATGCCACTGTCTCTTTGTATTGATGTGTCAACACATTGGAATTCAACTTATATGATGCTTGAGTATGCTTTTATTTATCGTACTATCTTAACTCATTATGCAGCTAGAGATTCAAATTACAAGTGGGTATCACTAGAGTCTGATTGGCTAAGGTATGAAAAAAATCAAAAAGTTCTTATTAATTTTTAATAATGTCACTCAAACAATTTCTAGCACATCATATCCAACATCGAATATTTTTTTGTCAATTGTAATGCATGTTAAGAAGCTTCTTTGAGAAGAATTAGATCACGAAGATAGTATATTAGAAAATGGTCGATTATGAAAATAAAATTTGATAAATATTGGGGGGAGTGTAACCTACAAATGTCTATTGCTGTAGTTTTTGATCCTCGTTTAAAGTTGAAATTCATTTCATTTACGTTTCCTAAGATCAATGAACTACACAAACTTGATTCTCAAATTATATTTGTTGAGAAGGCTCTTTGGGAAATACATGCAATATATGCTTCTAAGAGTTCTTCTATTATTGCAATGAATGAATTTATCAATATGGGGTTTTCTTCTTCAAAGTCTGTTATAGATCCTCTTGACACATCTCAATTTGATTGTATGTTGGGTTTTAAAGATTTTTGTTATGTCATCTAGCTCCATACACTTTTCCTTCTGCGTGTGTATCTTAAGGAAGGGTTATTTGTTTGCAATACTGAGCAATTTGATATTTTGGAATGGTGGAAAATGAACACATTAAAATATCCATGTTTGTCTAGAATGGTTCGTGATATTTTATCAATTTCAATAATGACTATTGCTTTTGAATCCGCATTTAGTGCTGGTGGAAGGGTGCTAAATGATTATAGAAGTTGTTTATCTTCCAAGATAGTTAATGCATTAGTTTGTGCATCTAATTGGATTAGATCATCCCAACTAAATGCTAAAACACTATTGATAAGTGCTTCATTGCTTCAATATAGTACCATGCAATTTAATATTGTTATTTCATTATATCTATTTTGCTTTTAATGTTTTTAATTTTTTTCATAGTAAGAAATGTTGGAGGAGAAAAAATTGAGTGTTCCATTAGGTGGTTCATGAGTAAGAAGCTAGCAATACCTTTTTTTGCTATTATGCTACTAATCACTTGAGGATTTTATATACATTTAATTGTAAATACTTTTCATGTTTTTATTTTATAGATTTGATGTTCGATTGTTAAGTTAATATGAACTTGTTGGTTTGCGATGAGTCCCATTATGGAAGGGCTACAAAAGTTTAGACTTACCTAAGACTTATTGACTCAAAGGGGCAGTGTACTAGCCATATAGTATAGACTATCCAACCTATGGGTTGCCCATCAGTTTATGATGGCTGAACTAGGAAGAAAGCTCAGGGACTCACATCTTCCAAAGCATAATCAACCATCGGGGTGACTCACTGATTGCACAACAAGTCAAACCTGGCCTAGGGAGACTACTATGTGAGGGCATCTAAGAATCTTATCTCAGCTTGGATAATCAAGGCAATTCCCATAGGGAGTTTTGCTAACACTGCCCAAAAAGATAGGATGCCTACTTAATAGGAGGTATTTCCAGGGGGGAAAGGGTGTTATCCTAATCCACAAGTAATGTTGTTTTGTTAGTTTTTGTTTATTTAGTGTGAATTGGGTTGGTTTGCAATGGGACACACTAAGAAGGAGCTATAGAGGTTTTAATCTATTTTAGATTTATTGGCCTAAGGGATAGTTTGTTCATTCACAATACAAAGCTTCCAAAGGGGCAGCTATTGGGAAGGTGGAACTATCCAATCTGATAGTAACCTAGGTCATGTCTAGATGGGGTCATGAAGACATAATCCATATAGAATGCCCATAGGGAAGGTTTCTCTATGGGTCTTATCCTAATCCATGAATCATAAAGCCTGTAGGTATAGAAGCCAACTTAGAGAGAAAGCACAGGGTCTCACATCTTTTTGAGCGATGTTATACACTGAGTGGGTTATTGTCAGCAAGGCAAACACCAGCCAACCTAAGGTACCCATTGGTTTACTATGATCAATCTAAGAAGAAAGCATTACGGACTCACATCTTCCTAAGCAAAATTGATCATCGCGATAGTATGTCATTGGCAAGGCAACTACTACCTAACCTAGGGTGTCTACCAAGTGGGGAGTCATAAAGGAGGACTGAACCCAAACCTGAAGTAATCAAGAAGAAGAGGAGCCACTAGGGGTCTTATCCTAATCCTCGGCTATATGTATTTAGACCCAAGATATGATAGCCAGCTCAAGGAGAAAGCTCAGGGACTCACATCTCCATGAACATGATTAGCTATCAAGATGACTTACTAGTTGTGTAGTGAAGTAAATCATGCTGATAAAGGGGGGCTCATTGGTTTATAATGGTCAAACCAGAGAGAAAGCACAGGGACTCACATCCTTTTAGGTAGAGATAACCACTGGGGTGATTCACTAGCCAAGCGGAATTGAAGCCAACCTAGAGTAGCTACTAAGTGAGGACTGTTGGAGGTTTTATCTCAACTCAAAGTAGTTTGAGCTGATAGAATTTCATGTTTAACTTGTTTGTGTTTGTGTGCAACTTTGTGTTTGTATTATGCCAATAAGGGCTAATATGCCGCTCAGTTCTCTTACACCTACCTTAAACACATCGAGAGTTTGGTAATTAAAAATATTTTAATTTGAAGAACAATTAGTTCAAAATAGAATTTTTTATTGATGGAAAATTATTTGGGACATTATTCTTGCATAATATTTTTTAGGTAAAACCCATTGATTGGGACCATTGAGCATTCCCCTTTATGATTGATGAGTTGATAGGAGCCACCCTGGTAGGCCTTTTTTATGGAAAAAGGGCCTTCCCAAGTAGGTTTAAACTTGCCTCCCATCTTGTGATGGGCTACAATTGGTCTCATTTGAACTAAGACAAGCTCTCCGACTCAGAAAACACTTGGGGAAGACCAACTTATTATCAGCTTGAACCATTTTTTCTCTATACAATTTGAGGTTCTGACATGCTCGCAAGCGTCTCTCCTTCAAACCTTCGAGTTCTTCCAACTACATCTTAACATTCTGTTCAGTCTTGATTTTACCACACTATCCATAGGTGATGGGGCTGAACCTCAAAGTGTAATGGCTTCAAACCCATACACTAAGGAGGAGATGGGAGGATTACGTTAGGATCTGTGAGGCCTAACTACTCGCCATATTATTTATTATCATCGAGCATTTTCTTTACTATTTGGATGAGAGTTTTATTGAAGGCCTCCACTAAACCTTTCATCTGTGGGTAGTAGATGGTAGAGTACCTCCAATCAATGTTCTGTCTTCTAAAAAAATTATTGATCTTGGTGCTCTTGAAAGTGGTACCATTATCGAATATGATTTGGCAGGGTACTCCAAATATATACAGGATATGGCTTCTAAAAAAAAGAGAATGTACTGAGCTTTGGCTTCCCTAAGCAGAATCACCTTCGTCCACTTAGAGAAGTAGTCCGTAGCTACTAGAATGAACTGATGGCCCTTGAATGAGGGAGGATCAATCAGATACACTATGTTGGTACCCCAACACTCAAATGGCAATGAGGCTAAACTTAGATGTAGATTGTTGGGTGGTTGGTGTAGAATCACTACATGTATTTGGTATTAGTGGTAGCACTTCTCCACATCCATG
The DNA here is from genome assembly GCA_021442155.1 of Cymbidium sinense. Taxonomy (NCBI): domain Eukaryota; kingdom Viridiplantae; phylum Streptophyta; class Magnoliopsida; order Asparagales; family Orchidaceae; genus Cymbidium; species Cymbidium sinense. The sequence continues at coordinate 151,166,093 of CM038222.1, forward strand.
CAATCCATGATCATCACCGATTATTAATACCCAAGTCTCTTGATTTTTACTTTTATCTTGGGATCGGATTGATGAGCTCTGCATAATCCTGAGTGTACCTTGGTCATGATCTTATGGTCTTCATGTTTGTCTAAATAGTGTAATCATATATGATTGAAAGACCGTCGGTATAATACACCATCCACGAGGGTGTAAAAAAGTGCCCTCCGCTTTACTTGATGGTCTTGAGATTTCTCTTAGGATAGTTTGCCTTTATTTAAATAATCAATGAAGAGTTTCCTCTAATTAAGCTCTTCATCCTTTTGGTAACAGTAACCTCCCCTTCAAGAGTGTATTTATTAATGAGTTCAACATCAATGAGAGGCATGACTTGTCTGTTGTAAACCTTTATTGATATGGACTCATCTTCTAGACATGCCAACTCTTTGGTGAGTCTGGCTAAGGCATCGTCTATGAATTTTCTCCTCAGGGGATTTTATAAATTGTGACCTCCGGGATGTGGGCTAGTAACTCCATGGTGTATTTATGGTAGTGATGGAGTTTGGGCTTCAAAACCTTGTAAGACCTAGCAATCTGGTTGACAACTAGCTATGAATCCCTAAAGATCCTGATACTTTTGATGCCTAATGAGATGGCTAACTCCAGACCAATGATCAGAGCTTCATATTTAGCTTCATTATTAGTGCATGGTTTGGGTAAATGGTCACGGTCTGGTGTGAGGAGGACTATCCCTACCCTTGCCTTACCTGGGAGAGTGGATTATGGTTCTTCTCTTCTTTGAGAGGAAGCCGTACCATCAAAATGCATCTCCCAAGGGTGAATGTTTGCATCCCTTAAGTTCATGATTTTTTCATCAGGGAGATTATCACTAAGCGGAGAATCTGTAGGAAGTGGATGTGTTGCTATGAAGTCTGTGAGTGCTTATCCTTTCACTGCATGGAGGGGTACAAATGCGATGTTAAATTATGATAAAAATATTGGACCATCATCCATCCATATAGCTTCAACTGTATCATGAGATATTACAGTAGGTTAATTCTAGAAATTAAGTTCACTTTGTGGGAGAGCATATAATGTCGTAGCTTCTAGGCTGCGAAGATCAAAGCTAGGCAATGCTTCTTAATGGGTGGATAGTTCAGCTCAGTAGGTACCAGATGATAGCTGAGATAGTATAGTGCATTATCTTTCCCCTCATCATTGGCTTGGGCCAACAAAGCACCAAGGGGTTGTTTAGTGTAGTAGTGTAAAGTATGAGGGGTTCGCCTGGGATAGGGGCGGCTAGGACTAGCGGTGTCATAAGGTATTGCTTGATATTTTCAAATGCATGTTGAAATTTATCATCCCACTTGAATTTGGCATCTTTCTTGACTAGTGCTAAGAATGGTTGACATCTGCCTTATAGGTTAAATATAAAGCATCCCAGATATGCTAACCTCCCTTGGAATGATATGAGCTAAGTCAGACTTTTAGGGGGTGGCATTTCTAATATTGCTTTAATCTTCTCAAGGGTCGATCAATCCCATGGTATTGGGCAATGAACCCTAGAAACTTTCATGAAGTTACTCCAAATGTACACTTTAGAGGATTTATTTTAAGGTTATATTGTCTTAACTTCTCGAAAACTACTCTCAAGTCAAAGAGATGGTCTTTCGTTCTTTTACTTTTGACCATGAAATTATCGGCGTAGTATTCGACTTGGTGGTGAAGGTGTTCATCAAAAATTCAAGTCATGGCTCGCTAGTATGTGGCAATAGCATTTTTAAGGCCAAAAGACATGAGCTTATAACAATAGATTCTGATCAGAGTCCTAAAAGTAGTGTTTCTTTCATCTTTAGGTGTCATCTTTATTTGATTATATCTAAATGAACCATCCATGAAAGAGAAGACTACATGAGATGAGGTGATGTCCACCATCGGTTCGTATTGTTAGTGAAAATTCATCTTTTGGACATGCCTTATTAAGATCCCTAAAGTCGATGCATATGTGAATTTGGTCATTTTTCTTCTTAACTAAGATGACACTAGCCAGCTAGGTGGGGTATTTTCCTCTCGGATGAAACCAAGATCAATCAGTTTCTTGACTTTAGAAATGGCCTGTTGTTCAATGCCCAATCGTATGCATCTAGGTGATTTCTTGATGGGGGTAGCATCATGATGTATCACTAGCTTATGAACCACTACTTTAGGAGCTAATCTGGGCATTTCTTCATAACTCCATGCAAAGTAGTCCTTAAACTTACTGAGTAGCCTAACTAAGTCATTGGTTTTAGATTCATTCCATAAGGAGCTGACATATGTTGGGCGTGAATTGTTTTCAGTTCCCATGTTGATTTCTTTAAGTTCATTGATGGTTAATTTGATTTCATCTTTGAATTTTGGGGGTGCATCCTTGACTTGGAGATCATTTGAATCATTTAAAGTTTCTAAACACACCTCCTCATATAAGTTAATATGGTTTGAGAAGAACCTATCATCTTCCAAATGATTAGTGATGATCGGACAGTAATTGTCATCATCCACTAAGCCTACCATACTGAAGCCTAGTCCAGGTCTTGATTGAGAATTCTTGCATTTATTATCCCATAATCTTTTGAAGTACTCTAACCTATTCTTAGACCATGTATACAGAATTAAACCTTTCTTTTCTAGATTAAGAACACAAGGAAAGTTCCAATCAATCGATAATTCTATTAATTCTTTGAATGATTCATCTTCAATCTTTACAACAACTTCCTGGCTTGAGGATGTAGCTCCTAAATAAAACCTTTGAGATTTAACATTGGCATATGTCTTGGGAGCTTCCTTAACTACCAAATCCTTAACTATTTGTGAGAAAAGTAAGGACAGAGCTAAAGCACCCATATGGTGTCTAACACTTTAACATAAAGAAGATTCAGATACACTTATGCTTTGCTTGGGGACTTGATCTTCATCATTGTCGGGCTCTAGCATCACCTCCAATGGAATCTGATGTAAAGAGGTAGCGGGTGTGCTCACTACATATGACTCATCCTCTAAACTAGATTCTAAATCTATGTAGATGGCATGTGTACTTCTGGATGTTGGAATGAATCTCCTGGTAGGTGGTAGGTATAGAGGTCTACAACCCCTGAGACTTCCTCTAGACTTGCCTCTTCCTCACCTTGATGGAGGTCAGGTAATCCTCCCCACTTGTTCAAATGGAGTAACAGATTGTGGGTGAAATCTAATATCGGGCTCTATTTCCTCCCTAATATCTTCTTCTCACTCCCTTTTCTTTTCTTTTTTTTTTTTCATTTTATTTTCTTTTCCTTTTTCATTTTGATTAAGTTGACGAAAGAAGAAATTTTGTTTCTTTGGAAGGTAATAGGTCACATCCTCATAAATCCTGACCTCATGTACTACGAATGGTTTGAGATCTCCTTTGACATAATATTCAATCTCATCCCTGATGAACTTGATGCACTAATGTAAGGAGAATAGAACCATGTTATTCTTATGAATACAAGGTCACCCTAGCAAAGTATTGAAAGATGTATCAGAATCTATTATATGAAACTTGGCTTTAATCATCCAATCATCTATCTCTAAAGGCAACAATATGGAGCCTAAGGCCCACTCATCTTATTTATTGAATCCTTTCAGCATCAACTTCTCAGATTGGAGTTTAGAGATGCCGATCCTCAAGTAGAAAAGGGTTCTTAAGCTTATAATATTTACTAATACACCTAGATCAACCAATACTCTTGAACTTATGAACATCTATAGAGATGTAGAGAGAGAGGTTGTGCTCTATTGTCCCAAGTAGTAGGTCTTCATCTGAGAATGTGACTCCTATGACCTCTTTTAAAAACATGCCTCATCTTCTACTAGATTAGTAGCTGAGCTAAGCATATTTTAGGGCCAAGCAATGCTTTGATTAGTGACTCCCTCATTTCTTTAGATAAAATAAAGGTGTCATATATGCTTAACTTAGCAACTTTCTAAGATATGCTAGGATGTTGTAGTCAACTTTAAGTTGGTCCTCTATAAGCATATCCAAGGGTGGAGCATCTTGTGGAGGGGCTATCTGCTCACTGAAACCAATGACCTGTTTACCCTTATCTTGAGGTGCTACCCTAGGAGGTAGAACTTTACCATTAAAGAGGTTAACTTCAATGACTTCTTATGATGAGGAGCTTGTGGAAAGTTCTACCTACTCATTGGATATACTTACAGCTTGTCCTAAAGGATCATCGTCAGATGACTCCAAATCTATACCTTGAAGATTCAGAAAAGGGCAATCTATTTTTGAATCATAATGGAATTGATCAGAACTATTTATGTTACTATTATTATGACTTGGAGAGCTATTAATGGGACTAAAATCATTGAGATCTTTGAAAATAGATAGAATGTAAGTGGAAATATTCTTTTTTATTGATTTCTTCAATTTTGATGGTACATGGTAAAAGTCAAGTAAAGGAAGTAGTATGAGTGGCTTGGTGCTCTCATTCAGAGAAATAACACTCCTGCTAATGGCAACAGAGGTAGTAAATGTGGTAGCTACAATAGTGGGAGGAAGAATATTGGACTCAGAGGGTGGTGTTGTTATGGAACTATCTCGAGCAAGTGGTGGCTGCTACTTCTTGTGGGCTTCCACCCTCCACGAAGTTGTCCCTCAACTAGTAGACCTTCTTTTGGTGTTAGAATTAGTCGCACCCTAGAGAAAGTTTCTTTATTTTAAAACTAATATTTTTAGAGGTACGGGATAAGGAGATGTCCCAACCATCTCTTATCTTAAGAGATGATGTTTCTCCAAAGATTACTTTAATGGAACTAGAAGGTTATTCCACTAAGTATTTTTTGGGGATCACTATGGGTTCTAACTTGTAACTATGCTCAAGCCAATCCTTGAATGCAAAGTAATCCTCTAAGACATGGCCTATCATGTGATGGTAGGGGTTGTAGTTAATATCATCACTCCTACCTACTTCCTCCAGCTTTCTAGGCTCAGATAGCTGGAAATCGCTTCTTAAGGAGGTTCTTGAAGATTTTTTGAACTACCTCCCTCTTGAATGAATATGGCTTGTTGAGTTTATTAGTAAGAGTCAATGGATAGTAGCTACCTGGTGGAGGGTACTAGTATCGATGTTGTATAGGCTATTAGGGTGGCCTTTATTGTGGCTAAGGTAGTGGATGAGGTGAGAGTGAAAGCTGGTGAGCTCTGGGTCTCATAAATTGTGCTCTCATTAGCTGCTTACTCTTATCCATTACTACTACTATTCCTATCTTCTTCTCAAAAACTTTCTGAGGCTTAGGCTCAGAGGACTGGTCTGAGAAAGGTAACTGTTTGGCTTCCTTTTGTAGATTAGTCATCTTGCTGATTAGTTTCTCAAATATCTTAATAGTAAAGCACTTGAGCATGAAGGTGACTGGGCCATGGATATTCTTGTGAAGAATGTTAATGACATGCTGCTCTTGTAGCTGTTGTTTGTATTTCATACTCAAGTTTTGACACCTAAAAATATAATCAACAAGGAACTCATTGGGTTTTTGTTTCTCTACAACAAGATACCATATAGTCACTCTTTACTGAGCTCCTATGAATCTCTTGATAAAAAGCTACTCCAACTCCACAAAAGACTTCACTGAACCATTGGGCAGTTTGACATACCAATTAAAGGCCACTCTAGAAAGACTACTAATAAATTATTGGAAGAGTAGGATGTCACTACTACCGGCATTGTAACAACTACCTCTAAAGTGTGCAATATGATGCCTAGAGTTCCTACTATCATCAAATACTTTGAAGGATGGTGGAACAAACCCCTTAGGGTATTGAACTACATCAAACCCCTCAGGGAAGGGTCCACCCTTTAGAATCAATGAGCTCCTTTGGGCTTATGTTAATGTCTCCTTCACTTACTGTTCTACCATCTACTTGATGTCTTTTCATGCATGGAGGTACTATAGACTATCTTCCTATGCAGGCTATCGGTATCTCATTCATCAGAGTAGTGCTCTTAGGATGATCTAAGATATGTACCAACTTAGGTCTATCGACCTCCATAAGAGTGGTTTGAGGGATAGGTTCTTGATTTTGCAATGCCAATACCATTATCATCAACTCTTTGACTCTCATCTCCATCCTATCAATCTGATCATCATTGAGATTGATTTGTTGGAGAAGGTGTTGAGTTGAATTGATGCCTCACCTTCCTCAACTACAACATCCTAAGCTTTGTAGATGGGTTATTCCCTATGCAAGGATCCTTGGGTATCAACCATGTGTACTTTAACGGTATTATCCAAAAGATCATCCGTATTGGCATTGAAGTCTATCATACCCTCTTCTTGGTCAGAATAGTCATCTCCAATTATCTACCTCATTGCAGCACGATAGTCCTTTAATATCACCTCTAATGATCAATCATCCACTCGAAACCACCAGACATATGTGGGGTGACTCACTACTAGACTGTGTCTTAAGAGGTGATGCACTATATGTTTTGGATAGGAAGGGTGCTATCTTTGACCAGTTGACAATCATAGAAATCAACCCGATATTTCCTTCTTCCTTCTACTCTAGCTGTGGTGGTAGAGCGACTATGATGCTCATGAGCCACCACTCCTTTTTTTCAATCATTAGGGTGAGGGGTCTAGTGGGAGTGCTTAGCCTCACCTCAACTGTTAGAGTGAATGGAGCGTGGTCTTTAGGACGTAATCGTATCACCAAGGAGGATGCTTTTTTTCTCTAGATGCTGACTTTTGGTATTTGGCAAACACTTCAGATGGTGGGACATGGACTAGTGATGGTGGTCGGCAAGTGGAGCGGTATGGTGGTGGCAACACTGGCTATCTCTCCACTGAAGGTCTTCTTGAGGCAAGAACCAGTAAGAACTATACTATCTGAATGATTAGCTCTATCAGCTCGCTGATTAGAATGGTCAATCATTGATAAGGTCGCTGACTATCTGGAAAATCTCCTCTTATCTCTCTTGCTCTCTTGGGCAACAACCTTGGCCTACATGGCCTTTTCTCTATAGATCTGATCCCTTACACTTCTATAGATCACTCATCTTGGGTCATAAATGGTGGCGGACCTGAATCATCCATGGACTCTCTCTACTCTCCTAAGTATGGACCATAGACCAGCATAGGGACTCCTACTCTCCTTATTTGATGTCTCCTACTCTATGAGTGATGGGGTTGATGTTGTTATCTTCCCCACATCCTCCTCTCTCTTTATAACTGAGAGAGGTGAAACCACTACCACCAAGAAAGGGATAGGGCTCACGAATGGACCCCTATTTAGCTACATGGGAGGCTTCCTTAAACCCCTTGGCCATGCACTCATTGTACCTCTTAATCTTCCTATTCCTATTGCAGTGCCGAGTCTTGGTCAAGGGTGCATGGTGAGAGCTATTACCGACCTCAAAAGTGGGAGAAACAATCTCAGATGCTAGGATTGACTTCACCTTAAGAACTAGGGTTGCGGCAGTGGTGGTACTAGTCCTAATAGAAATTGTGGTAGGAAGAAGTGTTACTCGTGGCATGGGAACCTCTAAGAATTTTCTCTTTAGTGATGGGAACTCGATATTTGACTAGAGACAAAACTATAAAAGTGGTTGTTGATCTCATTTTTGGATGAGGTTAACACTTCTTTCAAGGGCATTCATTAAGACACCTAATCTTAAATTAAAAGCCTTTTAACAAAGTACCTAGGTCATTACATTTAGTGATCTAGTTCACTATCCTTTGATTAATCTAACTTAATGGGTTTAGTTAGATCCAATCCAAATCAACCTAAACATACATAATTAATTAATCTTAGGTTATGGTCTAATTAGAGAACTAAACCTAGTTACCTTAATTAAGCTTATTACCACATAAAGAAATTAAAATTAAACCCAAAAAAATCCAAATCAAATGAAATCACAAACATAAAATTAAATGAATCCAAATCAAATTCAAACAAAGGTTGGTCAGCCTTTTTACATGGGTTTGACTTATGTAGTTCCCACCAAGTCAAATGTCAACCCACCAAAGGAATGATAATACAAATACACTTAAACATGAATTTGAAAGAATATAAGTTCAATGTGGTCTTCATTAGACTAATTAAGTTATTCAACTTAAATAGGCCTAACTGGGTCTTATTAGGTTTAAACTCAAATCAAACTCAAGTGAACTAAAATTTATTGTTCAAAATCATTTGAATATTATCATTGAACATAAAGCAATTCATCATTTGATTTAATTTGGCCAATTTGTTCATGTGATCCAAATGAACCCATACTTAATCCATTAAACCTAACTTGGGTCAAATAGGTTCAAAATGAAATCAATTTGGAATTGTTTGATTCAATGCTTTTCAAATTTCTTGGATTGACCCAATGAAAAATTAAACACATCATTATTAAGCCAAATAAATTATTTTACTTAATTAAAATCAATCCAAATTCAATGACAATAAATAGACTAAACCTAGATCAAATGCTCCACAAATCTAAAAATCATTAATACCCTTTTATCCAAAAGTTCATTAACGATGAAATGCTCATACATTAAAAATTAAACTAAGGCTAATAAATTAATTGGGATGACCTAAATTACACTAATGCAAGGAATAATTAAGTGCATTAACCCATAAAGTTCTCAATCCCATCCTTAACCAATCCACCTAGGATGTTAATAAAACATTCCTAGACTTCATTAATAATGGTTTTTAGCCTTAATCAAGTCACTTAAGCACCCTTTGCATAAATCAAAATCAAAGGATGCCATGACTAGTCAAATGGATGAAAACCAAATTCCATTTGCATAACTCAATTCCCTCTCAACCTCTTCATCCTAGGTAGGTGTAAGATGGCTAAGAGGCATGGTAGCTAACTCCCAAAGATTGTGGTTAGATCAGCCGACCAAGAGAGGAAGAAATATAGGTTAAGATCTCACGGCCTAAGAAGGATACAAGCATAAAGAAATTCCCAAGTGCAAATAACCTTCCCATCACCTTCTTGACCTCAAACAAAGTTGAAATGAATTTTCCCCCACTTCCCTTGCCACCAAAAGGCCGGAGAATAACCAACGCCACTAGAATCCAAATTGAGGTTAGTCTAAGGAGCAATCCAGAGGGAGGAAATCCAATTCCTTTGGCACATGAGCTCCTCATATCATTTTGCAACTATTGGAGTTGACCCTACCACTGGAGATTGCCAGGACTGAGGTATGCCATTAACGACCTCTTCTAAGCTTCTAACTTTGGTGTTTTTTGAAGAAAATTTGATCTCAAGTGAGATCAAATTGCTTAGATCCCTTTAATTGTATTCACTGATGGATTTGCAATCAAAATGTGTGATTTTAATAATTAGATGGTCGAAAATCATGCAAAAAAGATGGACAGCTCTCGGCCTCCACCGTCAGGAAAAGAGGCATAATCCCCGCCATTTGTTCCTTTTAAAAGGAACAGACGGTCAAGATCTAGTCAGATCTCTGATTAAATTTGATAAAGGGAACCGCAGATTGAATCAGGACCATCCGATCTCTGGTCAGAAGTTTACGGATCATCCCGTATGGTGCTGCTTTTGATGAGGGATCCACATGACCAAATCGTGCTTCACCATGTGGTGACGGTGCCACGATGATGCCACATTAGCCGTCTATTATAAAATGAGTGAATCCCTTATTTAATTAATTTAAAATCATAAAAATTTCAAAATTTTATAAAAAATAAATATAAGTCCAAAAATTATAAATTTGGGCTCTATGGATTCATCTTGATGAGAGGAATCCATTAAAATTAAAATCCACTAATTATTTTTTTGGTATTTTTACCTTAATTTAGGTTTGAATATAAAACTTCAAACCTTAATTAGTTCTCAATTAATAATCCAATCTAACTGAAACTTTGTCGGATAAAAATTGATATTAAGACACACATCATGTAAATTTTTCATAATTTATTGATCAATGAATCTTAATATTGGAAAATTTAAACCCTAAACCATGATTTTCATAAAATTAATTATTAATAAATAAAATAAATGATGGAAATTTATCAAAATGATTTAAAATATCTTAGTATACTCTAATGATCATGAATAAACTATTAAAATTCTTGAGAACATAATAATTCATAAAAGGCTTTATTAGGTTATTAATTGAATTAATTACTTCAACTAATGAACCTGAACTTAAAAAATATATAATAAATCAACCAAAGCACCAAAAATTATAAATGATCCCTCCTTTGGATATATATTTCAGAGGGGTTTCAAGGAAAAATAAAACTCTTGAATAATTCTCATTAAATTAAGCCTAATTTAAGTTTTAATGAAATAATTAAAACCAAAATTACACTTTAATCACATATTGGATCAAAGCAAAACTTTAGGGAAATTAAATAGAAAAGGAACCCCACTTTCCATAAGAATTTCAGATTCATTTGACCTCTAAACTAGAAGTATTTAAATTTTCAAGCTTCCACATCAATTTAGAAGAAAATTTTAAATCAAAAATTTTAAATAAATTATAAAATTCATAATACAAATTTAAAACATTATAATTAATATCAAAACACTTAAATAAAATATATAATTCAATTGAAAATAATAAAATTCAAATAACTTTACCTTAAAAATCATAACTTAGGGAAATATTGTGAATTGGTTCAATTTGACCCTTTAGGTCAAATTGGGCAAAGTGGGCTAATTGGGTTAGGTTGACCAAATTGGATCCAATCGAAGGTTAGATTATATTTAACATTGAATTAGTGATTGGTTGGAACCATTGATTTTAATCAATTTGGTTTGGTTCAATTTAGATCAACTTGGGTCAAATTGGGTCCAATTGGCTTGATTAGGTTCAATTAATTGTAGTGGAGTGTTCAATAATGATTTACAATCATCAATAAAGGAATTGGATGACTTGATTTGATCTAATGGGAGTTTTATTGGAGTTTGGTTCAATTACCTCTTTTAAGTCACTTTGGGTTAAGTGACTTGGTCAAGCCAACTTGGACCAATTGGGGATATGGATGGTTGTGGTGTGTTCAATGATAAATTTGAAGTTGATTGGTGGCTTTGATTGCAATTGACTTGGGCTCAATTAGGTTTTAGCTCATTTGAACCTTTAAGGTCAAATGGGACAACTTGGGTTGGTCACCTTCCTTTGGTTCAATTGATTTGATTTCAAGTGTTGAAGTGGCTTAGAATGATATAATGAATAATTGGAGTGATTGAGAAAATCAAATTGGATTTAGTTTCTTGAATGAGTTTGGATTGAGTTATAGGATTGTGGTGGAGTTAACTTGGAATAAGATCCAAGTTAGTTTTGCTTGGAGCTTGGATTAGAATATCAAATTCAATTAAGATTAATTGAATAAGTTTGACGTTGGTTTAGCTCCATTTTCATGAGCTTAAGTTTGAATGAGTGAATAGGTATGAGTCTTTATTTAAGCCATAGGATAGGTAGAACCTATTTGTCCTAAGGTGGACTTTGAGCTTAGGGTTATGCCTTCTAAGTCTCTAAGCTTAAGTTCTAGTGTCTTTTAATCACTAGAAGTGTCCTAGCACTAAGAAAATCCAAGTGTCTAGAAAGTTCCAAGATCTAAGATGGGGAGGATTAATCTTCACTCAAAAAGTGATGTCAACAAAAGGACCCCCAATAGATGTGGTGTAACTGACAAGGCACACTGCACGTATTGGCATTGACCGAGATAATCAAAAGCATTTGAGAAGGTTATGAACATCAATGAAGGTTGTCCATGCCTAAATGAAGAGGTAAGAGGAACTAGAATCCTAATGTGATTCAGTTTGTTTCATTTCATGCTAGTGGAATGGGAGATGAATTGTCTAGATTTGATTTGATTTATTTCCAGTTTGGTTTTGTATCAATGACACAAAGGATGATCCTGTCAGGGATCGAGCCATGCCAAGGGCATGAATATTGATTTTCTAGGCATGATGATGTCAGGTACATAAAGATGGGTTTGTTGAGGATTGAATCATGTCGAGGGCATGAATGTAGGTCTTGTTAAAGGTGAACAAGATTTGGATTAGAATTGGTTTAGTTCGATTGATAAAGTTTGGTTAGTTGGTTTAGTTGATAAATTTTGTTTAACTATGATATGACATGAAGCAAAACCCATTTGACTTCAAACCAATTAAAATTAGATTTATATTTCAATCATAAGCTCATATGTAAGCTCAACTAAACTTGAATCAAACCTTGATCAAGCCAATTGACTCATTTAGGCTCACTTGACCCAAAGTGACCTAAAGGACCTTTTTGAGTCAAGTTCTAATCCAACCCAAATTAGATTGAACTAAGCCCACCTAAAACTCAATCATGATTAAAAAATCATCATGGAGTGATCAACCACCTTGAATCAAACTAAGTCAAACCTAGCCTTTGACCAAGTCAACATTTAGCCCAAATGAAACCCAAATTAGCCAAAATCTATCATATGCAAAATTGATTGAAACCATTAACTCAAACCTATCCATAATCAATGATTGAACATGACCAAGCCATCAATTGAGCTAAACCAAGCTCAATTGACCACTTGACCTAAGCTAACAAATTAGCCTAAAAAGCTAAAATGGGTCAAGTCATGATTTAATCCAAATTGATTGCAACCAATAGCTCAAGTTCATTCCAAATCACTTATTGAACTTGACCAAAGCCATGATTGAGCCTAAGTTGATCAATTGGTTAACTTGGACCTAAATTGACCTAAAAGGTCAAATTGAACAAAATCTAAATTAATTCCAAATTAAACCAAACCAAAGGCTACAATCATTTTCAATCAACTAATTTGACCCTTTTGAATCTAATTGAGTCAAATTAAAACCTAGGCCAAACTAACTTGATCAATTTGACCATTTTGAACCAAAAATATCCCAAGTCATCATATGAACCTAACCTAAGCCTTGGTTTGACCTAATTTGACCAATTGGTCAACCCAACCCAACCTAACCCAAATGGCATCCATTTGACCAAATGAAGACAAATCTCCCCAAATCAACTTATGAGACCCTAGGACTTGGCCAAACTTGACCCAAACATATCCAAATCAATTCAAATCAATCACCAATGATCAATTGAAAATAGACCTAATCTATACTCAAGCCAATTTGGCCAATTTGGTTAAATTGGTCAACATGACCCATTTGACCCAAATTGAACCATATGAGCCAAATTAAAATCTAACCCAAATTGAATCAAATTAATTGCACTCATTCACATGAAATGACCAATTGAACTCACCCAAATCATTATTTTGACCCAATTTGTTCAAATTGGTTAACTTAGACCAATTGAACCCGTTTAATCCATATGGGTCAAATTGAGCCAAACCCAAGTAAACCAAGACCATACCTAACAAAAGTTGGCATTACTCATCTTTGGGTTAGCATGGGCCTGCACAAGTGGGCCCAACCCATGGTGAACCCAGTTTGGGTCAAACCCATTGAACCAAGCCACCTAAATGAGACAAAATTCCCATTTGGATGGGTTCTTTACCCCCTTACCCCATGGTAGCCACCTTTGGCTCTTCTTGGACAAGAGGACCACTAACCCAAGTTAAAAATTGTTGGGCTCAGCCTTTGACCAAGAGAGGGTGAGTTCACCCATGGAAACCCATTGGTCCAACAAAGGGAGAGTGTACACCTCATGCCAACCCACTACACTCCTTCAACCTCTCACCCTTAGCCACCTTAGTAGTCCCCTGCCATCTCCGGTCACCTACCACGGTCGGATGGTTGCTAAAGGCTAAGCCAATCCCAACTGTTGGTTCAGCTGGGGAGGAGAGTATACACTTCCCCAAGGATTCAAATCGAGCACACACCTTCCCTAGAGCATTCAACACAGTCCCATACCTTCTTCCAAGCTCTTCATGCACTCCAGTGTAGTGAGACCAGCTCCGATCAAACCCGAGAGCTCCATCCCTCTAAGTTTCCAAAATCTCCACCAAACCCAAATTAACTCTTCCCACACCTTCACCCTACTCCGAAAAACTGAAATAAATCATTTTCTGAGTGATTTGACAACCAAAAGATGTCTGAAGACAAACTCTAGAGAGCTTTACTATGACATTTAGTCCACAGAGCAATTAACAAGGAGGCATCTTGTGATCTTCTCAACAAAATTTCATCTCTCCAAGATGAAGCTGCCTCTATCAGTGGACCACTGGTCTATAGCTCCGACAAGGTAAAAATTTGGCAACCATTTCTTTGGCCTCTAGGTGTTGATCTTTTTTGAAGTGAATCGTGTTTTCATGCAATCTCCATAATAGGATTTTTTTAGATTCATTCTCTAATCATTTTGGAGTCAATTTCATCATCAAATGAGCTCCATTGAGCTCAGATCAAGCAGTGGAAGGTGGACGGTGTTCATCTTCTAGTGCTTGTGGTATGCTGGATCACTAGTCATCCATTCTGCATGACTAGAATAGACAATCTTGATTAATCATAATAGAAATTTTAATTTAACCCCTTTGAAATGATGGGATTAATCTTGACTGCTGATCCAAGATTGAACGACCAAGAAGAAATTGTGTTCACCGCCATTGAGTCAGCTGTCGTGCTAGACAATTTAAGTAATAATACTATGCCACATGGAAAGCACTGTCGCATCAATGTACGCATGGTGTCGATAATTTTAAAGGTTAATTAGGCTTAAAAATATAATTAAATGGGCAAAACTTCAAGAAATCATAATTAATTATAGGAAAAATACAAAAATGCAAATAAACTCATTTTGGAAAGGTTGATAGAGAGGAGAATTTAAGAAAAATAAAATCTCTAATTTATGTCCACTGAATAGTGCATAATTAAGGTTTGAAGCTTAGATTAATTACTTTAATTAAGGCCAAATTACTTAGTTAATTAATTTCAAATTTGGTGGGCTGATTCCATGAGATGTCCTCTCCCTCCCAAAAATTTTTTTGGAATTATTTGCCATGTAATTTAAAGAATTTAAAATTTCAATCATAATTACTTTCATTAATTAATTAAATAATTATTAAAATTGATAAATAGTTAAAATTAAATAATTAATGATGATTAATCATTGTGAACAGTTGGAATAGTGAGAAGAAGTAATCAGGACCACTTTCCTAATTATTTTTCCAAATGTATTTCCTTAAGTGGGTTAATTAACATGTGTAATAATTATGAAACAATTAGAAAAATTAATGATAAAATAGAAATCGAATAAAGTTAATGATTAGTTCAGATAATTCAAACATAATCCATTAATTTCCCTTTATATGTTTAATAGCATAGTCATTAAAGAAATTATGATTTACCCATTAGTATGGGAAAATCATAAGAGTACTTAACTTAGACTCTTTCCTTTTGTAATCTAATTAAATCTTAAGCATGAGTCTAATTACATTAGATTCCTTTTGGTGCATTGCAAATTTTACTTACCCTAAAGTATATCATTAAAAGCTCATAATCAAGTAGTTAATTAAATTAAAGAAGTTTAAGGAAGGGTTATTAAGTTGATGTGTTTAATGGCTTGAATCTAATCAATCCAGTAACCCCAATTAATCATTTTCTTTAAATATATCAAATCACTAACATGGAATGGTGTAAATACTAAGTATCATCTCTCCTCTTTAGGTTTTAACAACTTAAATATCAAAATCAAATCTTATAAGAACTTTGGTTAATCTTAAGGAATATTTATTTGGCTTGTTTGTCCTTAGGGCTTAATGTAATTGAATATGTTATGTTGCTATGTTTAATTACTTCTTTTTAATCATTATAAATATCTATGCCTTTTGTTTCTCATGTTCATATTTAAAAAAAAAAAAAGAAAAAAAGAGAATAAATAGAATATGGTTGCATTTAAGTTGCATGTGTTAGATAAATATTATATAGTGGCTATTATCACTAAAAAATTACAAATTAATTTCAAAACTATAAGCTAATTTTGGCTATAAAATTTTAATAAAGTTTACATTTAGTTATAATTTAAAGATGGTAAAAGCTTGTTCTATTTTCATGGTTCATGTCTATGTCTACATATGTTTGTAGTTGACAACTACATAATCTAGACATCTTGGGAACATGAGCCTTTAAGTAGGCCCAAGGAGGTCTTAGATAATCTCACTTTCCTAGTTTAACAATGGCATGTACTTGCTTAATTTCATTCATGTGTATGCATATGCTAGAATTTGGGATAAAACTTTGCCTCACATGAATAAAGGATTTGCTTTTATATAACCTTTGCATGATTTTCATTTCTATACTTGTGTATATGTTTATGTATATTTAAGTTAGCAAGTATATAGTCTAGACATCTCAAGAATGCGAGGCTTTAAGTAGCCCAAAGGAGGTCTTAGATAATCTCACTTCCGTAATTTGACAATGGCACGTACTTGCATAAATCTGTAATATATTTCTACATATGGTTAACTATGAAAATGAAAGTTCCTTTTCTACCAAATTCATGCATTAAGTATTATAAAATGTGCAAAAATATAAATATATATTGCATGTACAAAAATATATATATATAAAATTAAATATCATGAATAATAAAAATGAAGAACTGTGTATATGATTAATGATGAAAATATGTAGTGGAATGTTATTCATGTAATAGTGATTCAATTTTATTAATCCTAAGATGCATTTATGTTTGAATAAGGCTCCTTAAGACTAACCCAAACTTAGGCTTAATAAAAATGTTTATAAATGGCTCACTAATAAACTAAAGTGATAATAATATGCCTTTAGAAAATAACTTAGGGTTGGGATGAAGGGGTTCAAACCCCTTTCTTCTCTTCATAATAATTAGATGTTGAGTAGACATTAAATGAAACAAGAAAGTGTAAATTAAATTAATCAATTTATTCCAAGATTTGAGGTGAAATCTCTCCTAATGTTTAACTTAAATAATTCTAAACTTTAGATAATCACACTCTTAAAGCTTATTCAAGACACACAACTCTAAAACTTATCATACACATTAGAATGCTAAGTCACCAATTCTAGTCTTAAGTTAGGCCGGTGTAAGTTATGGTGTTGTGTTTTATTTTATGATGTATTATTTTAGACTGGATGTTAGAATTATTTATATGTAGACTTGATGTTAGGTCGCTAATAGCCTAATGATGTCTTCTACAAGGGATTGTGCTAAAGGGTCACTATAATAATAAGTAAATATAAATGTTCTTGTTAGCTGGTGCTGCTTATGCCCCTAAGCATAATCTATTTATGACAGGTCTAAGTCCAAATATGTGAAATATAATTGCTTACTTTATATGTTTATTTAGCTAATGTCTATTTTCTAGGTGTAGTTAGATTTTATTTTTGATAAATATGTAACTTTTGTAGTAGGATTAGTATTAGTGCTATGGGTTTTAGGATGAGCAGTTGCTAGAAGAAAGGACCTAGGAGGCCCTATGAAGCATGGAGCAAACCAATTCAAAGAAGAGCCCAAGATTGAAGACCCCAATGTCATGTATTACATTTGTAAAAATTTAATTGTAATCTAGGTTGTATAAGGGTAGAGCTTGGTTGCCAAACTTTTTCCCTTTTATGGGGTGTATGACTGTACCCAATCACATCAACCTTTTATTCTTTTATGGGAATCTAAATGTGTTATTATTATATTTAGATTGCATAATAGAAATGGCATGCTTTTCATATGTTTCTTAAAGTGTGATGAATTGATGTGTGGCCTGGATGCAGTAGGCTCTTTAGGATAAAATTAAATTTTCTATCGCACTAAAAATCCATAACTAAATTTTAATACAACTCATAATCTCATTTTTAAGCCTAGGCTCTTAATCAAGATTAACATAAGATTTAGAAACCCCTTAGTTGAATGTTGTATGTTATTACGATGTATTTTGTATTGTGACACTCTTGAATAGGGAGGGTCTCCACTCTTGCACGATAAGAGATATACTTGACCTTTTAGGTGATCCCTTGTAGTGGAGAACACCTCCTCTAATTGATTTAGCCATGACTTAATTTTATCATGCATATAGGCATAATTGTTTGAAGCCTTGGTCCAAAATGAATGTGTTAAAATGGTTTATAAAGTTGTAAATTTTGGCATTAGTCTAAGTCATGTTTTCATATTAATCATGATCTAGTCTCTTAGGGAGTGAGTTTAGGATTCTAGATTCCTTCTTAATTAAATAACATCCTAGCTATCTTGCATCTATATAAGACCAGCCTATATGGTTTTAAAGCATAGGAGGTGTTAGCTGGCGGCAGCTCCAGGCGGTTGTATGAATAGAAGAGTTGGGATGCGTCTATTCTCTCTTATAGAGGTAAACCATTATATCCCATTTTTGAGATTAGACTTAGGTCATGCTTCTAGCTTGTGCTAAAGCATTTTAGATTTAGGTTCTGAGGCTACTTCTTTTTTTCTTGGGCTATGAGCATAAGTCCTCACCTCTTAAGCATTTCCATAATCTTATATTGTTGGACTATAAGCCCAAGCATTATGATAAACTCTAATTTAAACAGAAGTAAATTTTATCTTTCAAAAATGTAAAACCTCATTATAGAGTAGATTGAAGCACTTACTAGGTTTCCTAGTATCATGAGTGCTTTTACTTATTCTTTTTTGAATCGATAAATAAGCCTTCCTATTTGAACCTTCCCACTTGATTTCCAAAAGTACCCACTCCTTTGATAGTTTATCATTGAAATCTTTGGAGAAACTTATTGACTACTTTAATCGATAGCATTCTTAGGAAATTCCTATTTTCTAAGATGTAATTAACTATAGAAGCTTACTTCCATAGGGAACTAAAGAACTCAGCATAAAATAAACCCTCCTTTACTTCTCTATGTAAAGTAGGGGAAAGATCTTTGGTATATACGTAGACCCATCTTCCTTAGGACTCCTTGTTAGGTGATTAGGTCCATTAAGGGTGATGTTTCCATCTATTGAGATGGTACATAAAACCTTATTTTCACACTCGATCACTTTAATAAGTACCCCCTAAGATCTGTGTGGTGTCCCTATGACCTCAAATCAAAACACCACAACTAACATCAAAGTAACATAAGATATTAAATTAATAACTAACTATATAACAATTTAAAATAAGTATAAAATTACAAGTTTTTCTCTTCCACTCTAATTATCCAATATCAAAGTGCATCATAAGTAATGATGATGGTATTGTTGGCTAGCACTATGCATGAGTGAGGAGGGCTTGAGAGAACAGATGCTTGGTAATGTTTATCTTGAGATAGGTTGTGTGTACATTAAGGAAAGTATATTTTTTAGGAAATTAAAATTTCTATTTGATTTTTTTTAAAGTAGTACTAAAAACATAAGCCTAACAAAAAAATGAGGTGAGGCAAGCCTTGAGGTGGGCCTCACATAACACCAATGAGGAGAAAACCTCATTGCAATTTTTCCTAAATATCATTGAGGTGAGTTTTGATGCAAATTTTTTATTGCATAATTTTAAAGAAGGCTTTTAGAGGCAAGCACAAAGAAGCACTTCTCCAAACTCTCCATGGAGACATAGATGTATTCACCTAGATAATAACTAAGATGTCAAGCATTAACATCAATGTCACTTTCCACTAACTCAATACCAAGAAGGATACTCGTCCAATTTGATAAAAAATAAGGAAAATAGTCATCATTGTACTCACCAAGCCAATCAAGGAAGAGGTTGCCAAACTACTCAAGAATGACATCATCAAAGAAGTCTAATATCTAGAATAGATATCAAATGTACTTATGGTATAGAAGCCCAATGGTAAATGGAGGATATGCATGGACTTTATAAAATTAAACTTAGGTTGTCCAAAAGAAAGTTAACCACTTCCCATAATAGACAAACCTATCATTTCAGTAGTGGGTTACTCAATAACGAGTCTTTTAGATGCCTTCTCTAGATATCATCAAATACAAGAGCACCTTGCTGGCTCAGAGTAAACAACTTTCATTACTTGAGAAGGATTATATTATTATAGAGTAATGTCCATCCCTAAAATAATGCAAGAGTGACTTATCAAAGGATGCTGCATTGAGCATTTAAATAGCAAAAGCGAAGAAATGTAAAAGTCTATATAGACTACTTGCTAGTCAAAAGCAAGTTGCTTGAATAATACATCAAAAACATGAAGGAAACATTTATCATCCTAAAGAAATATAATATATGCCTTAATCATTTAAAGTGTACATTCGACACCAGGTCAGACAAATTCTAAGGATTTCTAATCACCCCTGAAAGCATAGAAGTTATTCTTGATAAAGTAAAAGTTATACTTGACATGCCTTCACCAAGACTAAATCTCAAACCAAAGTTAGAACTCAGAGAGATTTTAGTAGACCTCATATATGGATTTATGTTTCATATGTTGTATCATGTAGTGATTGGTGTATTTAATTATGTGTAAGTGTTGTATTAAAGTTATAGCTGAAAACATGTGGGCTCATGTGTTTAATTTCATAGGTTTGAGTCTAGCACCTAAGTGCTGCCTTTCTAGTGCCTTGGTGCTACACTCTATAGGTTTTAGTGTTTGGGAACTGAGAAGTTAGAGCCTTGGTACTGGGATATATGATGCAGGGCATTATCATCATCGTCATTGACATCATCATCATAAAGCTTAAATTTATATGTTGGGCATTTATGTTATAATTTAAGATATGAATTTAATGACATTTATATTTTATATCATGTTTTCTCTTATGTGTGTATCAGGCTATTCTTATGTCATGACCAATATAGTGATTTCATGGTGGTAAGTATGATATTTGGGGTAGGTATGGAATGGGTGGTTGGTTTGATAATTGTGGTAAGTATGGTAATAAGTGGTGGTAGGTGTGGTTATGATAGTGGGAGGTTTGAATTTGAAGTTAAATTTGAGTATTTTTTAACTCTTCCTTTCAATCCTATAAATAAGGAGGCTCTTTAATGCTTGGTACTTAGCTTGGGAATAAAAATTATCTTCTTAAATTTCTTTTACTCTTTCTTTATGTACGTTCCTCTCGAGTGATAAACTACTTGAGTGTCTGAGCTCACAACCCTTAGAGAAGGAATTCCAAGGAAAGAACATAATCTCCACAATGACGGATTATTTATAGAGGTCGACTTCAACTTATCTACATTTTGATACTAGTTATTTTAAATCTACTACAGGTTAGATCATTCATAGCTTTCCAATTATTTCTTTGCATTATAAGATTTAGATCTCTAGTGTGGCTAATATAACTTTAGTTGAAATCTTTTCAACTTCATTAAATTTGTAATATTATGAATGTGCTCAATAGTAGTGTGCATTTATCATAATTCTTTTGTGAGGATTTAAGAATTATATGTATAATCAACTTCATATCATAAAAATCACTCTCATCCTACATCATATTTAGCATCAGAGCAAGTATGTTTCCTCATGAATATCTTATTTAATATTGAGTTTTATTTTCTACATTATAGTAAACTTGTAATCCATTATTAAAAATATATAAAAAGTATTATTTAATTAAAACATTTATTTATTATCTTCAATTTCATTGCATTGCATATTTAAAAAACAAGAATAATAAAATTAAATATTTGATTATATCAAAATTTTAGTAGCACATTATTATGTCAACTCATAATGGGCTTAGATATCAAGATCATGCTTTAGATGAAAAATATAATCCTTATGAATTTTTACTAGAAAAAATTAATGTCACTTTTATGCACCAACAAACCTAAAATGAATTCCAAATTAGGTTTGAGCCTTAGAACAAAAAGTTGATAGGCTAGCAACACTTTCACCAAACACTAACATAATCCTAGAACACTAACCTAAAAAGAGGGAAGGTCATCTTGCTGACCCCATTCCTCTACCTCCTCATCCTAATCCTGATTCTCCTATTAGACCCCACTATCATCCTAGGGACAACTTTAATGAATATCCTAAGTTTGATGAGATACTTCCTCTCCCACCTCATTGAATAGGAAGACAAATAAGAAGAGATGAAAGCTATGCTCATCGAACACTTTATGAGAATTATCCTCGACATTATGAGGAGCCTTTATCTGATTTCATTGCCCCTCGATGTACACTTAGAGAACCTAAGTATGATGTTATTCATAGAGTTAAAATTGATCCACCTATTTTTGATGGTTGACTTGATCCTAAAATTTTCTTAGATTGCTTAGTAGAAATGGGTCAATATTTTGATTAGATGTCCATGTTGAAAGAAAGACAAGTTCATTTTGCTTAGATTAAACTAACTAAACATGCTAAGAATTATTAGATTAATCTTACATAAAAAATTTAGCAATTAGGGCAACCACATATTGCTTCTTGGGATGAGATGAAAGAAATTTTAAAGGAAAAATATGTTCCATTAAATTTCCATGATCAACTTATAGATGAAATGACTACACTTAGATAAGGATCTTTGACTGTTATTGAGTATATGGCATGCTTTAATGAATTGATGACCTATTGTGATGTTAGAGAGGATCATCGCACCACAATCTCTAGATTTAGATCTAGGTTACGAACTGATATTCATAATAAACTGTTAACCCAAAAAATTTATTCTCTTGAGGAGGCATTTCGAGTGGCAACTTAAATCTTAGATCTTAACCTTATAAAAAATTCATAACTTCATCTGGAAATAACTCAAAATCACATGTTACTCCTTCTTCCTCAGTAATTCCTAAAAGACCTAGTCAAATAAAAGAAAAATGGAACATCTAGTTTTAAGACATCTAGCATTACTTATTTTACATGTGGTAAAACTGGTCATTATGCAAGTACTTATCTTCATCAAAACCTACACTTAGATCATGAGAATAAGGAAGAATAACAACAAGATTCCTTTATCCCACTATGTAGGATCGGCTAGAAGAATCCTTCTTCTCCATTATGAGAATGTGGATCATCAAAATAAAATTAATGATGATTAAATTGTAGTAGATCCTTATGAAGAGGCTAGTGATGCAGAAAAAGTATTAAATGAGTTATATATAGCTGTTATACATTATCTGCTAGCTACCCCATGAGTTAATATTGAATGGAGGTGCACATTAATTTTTCACTTATTTTAAGAGTGGTGAAAAGATGTATAAATTAATCATTGATACTGACAGTTGTATGAATGTTATTGCTACCTCCATTTTGACTAGGATGAAGCTCACCCCGGAGTCTCACTCACAGGCTTAAAAGGTTGTTTGGGTAGATAAGACCTCTATCTCTATATCTCAATGTTGTCTTGTACCCATTCAATTAGGAGAATATAGTAATAAAAATTAGTGTGATATTCTTCCAATGGATGTTGCTTATATGCATTTAGGTAGATCTAGTTTTTTAATATGGATATCATAAATTATAAATGATCTAATACATATGCTTTTAATTTTCAAGGTAAGAGAATTGTGTTAAATCTAGTGTAATTACAAATTATCACTATAATCAACTTCATATCATAAAAATCACTTCCATCCTACATCAATATGACTCCACGGTGCTAGACTATGGCACCACAAAACTGTGAAATGACTATTCCGACTTGTTTCAATTTTATTAATAGTTTTCTTCCTAAGAGATGCATCTTTTGGAGTATTGTACTTATATAAACACCTATTTTGACATAATGAAGAACTTTTGGCTTTGTGTGTGACATTTGAAGTAAAAACTCTTTGGTTGGAGCTTAATGGCCAGCCGGCCGAAAGATTTGGTGATCTCTCATTAGCATTCTCATGAGAGATTCAAGAAATCCTTATTAATACTAAAGATCACAACATACCCATTGTAGTCTTATATTTATTATCTAAATGCACTGATTTGATCCCTGATGACTTACCTAATGAGCTACCATCATTAAAGGATATACAATATATTATAGATTTGATTTATGGTTCACAAATAACATACCTTATTATAGAATGAATCTAACTGAGCATGCAGAGTTAAAATGACAAGTATAGAACTTATGAAGAAGGGTTTTATAGCAGAAAGTCTTAGTCCTTGTACGGTACCTGGTCTTTTAACACCTATGAAAAATGGAACTTGGAGGATATGTATTGATAGCAAAGTAGTAAATAAGATCACAACAAAATATAGATTTTATGTACTTAGATTGGATGATATGCTAGATTTTATTTCAAGTTCATCATTATTCTCTAAAATTGATTTAATAAATGGATATCATCAGCATAGGATTAGACCAAGTGATGAATGAAAGACAATTTTCAAAACTCTTGATGATCTTTATGAATGGTAGTCATGTCATTTGATCTTTCAAATGCACCTAGCACATTCATAAGATTATTGAACATGATATTTTATTGGTCAATCCTTTCAATCTATTTTGATGATATGCTTATATATAGCCCAAGTGATAAGTTACATCTACATCATTTTAAAATTAATCTTAAAGAAATTAAGGTCAGCAAAATTATAAATAAACCTTACAAAATATTTTTTCTATCAACATGAAGTCATTTTATTAGGATTCATTGTATATGCTAGTAGGTTAAAGGCTGACCCATCATAAATCAAATCTATTTTAGAGTGGCCAACTCTAAAATCTTTTATAAATGTTAGATGTTTTTATGGATTAGCAACTTTCTATAAAATCATTGTAAGAAACTTTAGTATTGTTGTATCACATATATTAAAAAATGGTAAATTTATGTGGACCATAAAAACAAAAAGGTCATACAATGAATTAAAATTCTATGACTTTTTCACCTATTTTATGACTTATAGACTTCAATAATGTCTTTAAAGTGACTTATGATGCATTAGGTACTGAAATAAGTGGAATACTAAGTCAAGAAAATCATCACATTACATTCTTTAGAGAGAAATTAAATGATGCTGAGAAAAAATATACCACTTAAAATCAAAAGTTTTATGCTATTATTCAAATTCTTAAACATTGGAGGTTAATATTTTAGATAAATAGTTTTTTTTGTGAATAGTGATCATTAAGCTTTAAAATTTATTAACTCCTAAAAAAACCTAAATCATAGACACACTAAATTGGGTCAAATATTTTAAGACTTTTCCTTTGTGCTTAAACTTCTCGGGATAGAAAATAAACCAACGATATCTAGAGTATCTTTTATTCTTTGAATTTTAAATTCCTAGGTTTACAACTTTAAAGAAAGATTACAAATTTTTTTTGATTTTCATATAATGTACTTGGAATATGAATCTAAGCACTTAAAATTTGATAATTCATTTAACGCTCTAGATTGATATTGTTGAGCTCATTTTTGAATGAGGTTGACATCATCTCTAATCTTAGCAATTAAGAACTCTAATCTTCGATTATAAGTTATCTAATTAAGCACCAAGAACACTACACTTAGTGACTAAGTGAATAAACCAAAGTAAAATAATAAATCAAATTGAACACTAAACTTGAAATTAAAATCAAATTTGAAATAATATCAAACTCAATACTCTAAAATGAAAGGGTAGGTCATCATAGTAGACCCTTCTAAGGCATGACCTAACCTAATTAGATTAGGTGAACTCAAATCAAACCCAAATCTGATTAAACTTAACAGAGATCTAAATCAAGCTCATCCCATTTGAAATCAGAATTCAAATGAGTTTAGATTTAGGTTGATTAACCCAATTAATCCAATTAAATAAAGACACATGTCCTAAGCTCAAAATCACCTAAGTCCAAATAAATTCAAATAATCAAAATTAAATTAAATAAAGAACACAAAAATAATGCACGCATATAAATGAATCTAAAAATAAATTTAGGTGAGATTTAGAGTGATCAAATAGGTCATTTGACCTAGACTTGATCTATATGGACCCCATGAAGTCAAATAGTCAACTTACCAAAATTTGGCCAAATTGAATCACTCCAAAAACACAAGATCATTAAATGAATATGTTTAGACACAAATCTAAATAAATATGAATCCAATAAGGCCTCAAATGGGTTAATTGGGTCATTTGATCCAAATTAATCTAAATTGACCTTATTAAACTAAAATCCAAATTAAATTAAAATTAATTCAAATTAAATATCCAAAACCATTTGAAAATCATAAATGAACATAATCCAACCTCTCCTTGGATTCAATTTGACCAATTTTATCATTTGACCTAGGTGAGCACAATTTAACTCATTCAAGCTAAATCAAGTCAAACTTGGGTCAAATATAGAATTAATCTGAATTAAAAAAAATCAATCCAAATCATTTTAAATATATAATTGAATTTAAACCAACTCTTTATTGGGCTCAATTTGACCACTTTGGTCCATGAGCTCAATTAAGCCCAATTTTGATTAATTTGAGCCAACTTCAAAATTGAGCACAACTCAATTGCAATTAATACCTTCAAATCACCTTAAAACATAATTAAAACTTAATATAAATTTAAAACCATCAAGAAATATCACTCAGTCAAATTGGTCTCAATTGAAACTAAATTGAGCTAATTTGGGTTTAATCCAACTAGATCCAAACCAAACCTAAGTCAAATATTAAACAACCAACCATGATAGATATATTAACCTAGATGAGAATTGGGAGGAAACCAAAAGTCAACAAAAAATATAAATAATAAAAGAAAACTCCAAAAGCCATGATCTCCCTCATCTCCTCCATACTCCCACTTGTATGACTTAAGAATGCACTCAATCAATGACTCACCTAATGTAGCAAATGGAAGCCTCCAATATCCTCATGGCCAATAATTATTGACCCTTCCCATATCTATCTTCTTGGACTGTAACAACAACAAGCCTTAATCCCACTAAGTGGGGTTGAAATGAATCCTTCATCTCCATTGTGCCTTATTATGAGTCATATTCTCATTTAATTCAAGTATACTAAGGTCATTTTTTATACATCTTAACCATGTATTTTTAGGTCTACCACTACCTTTCTAAACATAAGAAAAATGTAATGCATCTACTCTCCTAACCGGGTCATTGGACGACCAGATGCTTTTTGTGGCCAAACCATCTAATGCAAATCTTAACCATCTTCTGGGACTCCATGAAAAAAAAAGATGTCTCTGAAGAAAAGTGGGAAAGGAGAGTGGCTAGGGAGAGAGTGTCCATCCCAAGGCATTTCGGAGAGAGGAAAGAGCTCGATCAATCCTTTCTCTGGACCTCTAGCCGCCATCGGCCGGATTCCAACCACATCAAAATCCCAATGGCCATAACTCATGGCCAAGCTTGAAGAAAAGAAGGGAGGATATCTTTCCTTATTCCAACCTCACCAACATACTCTTGAAGGGAAGAGAAGAAGAATCGAGCTCTTCGCTAGACTCCTCACCGGTGAGCCAAATTTTGCTACAGCTGGCGAAAAACCTCACAACCAAACATGAAAATAGGGAAAGTGATCCTCCCACTCAATTGGTCGTCCCTACACATTCCTTGGGTGACGACAAGCTCGACCATTTACCGGAAGCTCTCACCACGGGCAAGCCAGAGAACGAATAAGGCTGATGATAAATGGCAAAGCATTGGTGTCCACAATGATTGACAGAGGAAATTTGATTCCGCTTCACTATAGCTTTGTGTCAACCTAAGGAAGGATTTAAAATTGGTAAAATTGTCAGACATCACTCTAGAAAGGTACCCCCTAAACCCATTTCATGTTCACATGTGGTTTTGTCCTTTATAATGGGAATTTATTTTTGGTGATGATCAAGCCATTGGATCGATTAAAAATCAATCTATGATCATTTCACAATTCAAAACACGAAGAACAGTGGATTAGATCACCGTAAATCATCATCCAAAAATGGAAGGTTCTCGATTTTCCAGGAGAAAGTAGGAAACAAAATCTCAATATCCATTTCTTTTAATTGGAATGGACGGTCGAGATCAAGTCAGACTAGTGATTAGAATCTCTATAGGAACCACAGATCATGAATCCCATGGACCAATCCCATGGTGAAACATAATGACTCGGCTTAGATTATAAAAAAAATCTAAGTTTATGGATTTAAAAATTACATAAAATTACCTAAAACTTCAAAAAAAAAAGCATACAAAATAAAATACTCAACCAAAAATGGAAATAAGGGCTTGTTGGATTCATATTTACAAGAGGAATCCAATAAATCCAAAATTCTCAATTTTTATTAGGTATTTTGGGCATAATGAAAGTTTGAATAAAAATTAAATATCTTTAATTAAACCAAAAATATTAGTCAAATTGACTTGAAACTTTTTGGGGTTTAAATTGAGATGAAAACACATATATCATAAAAATTTCAAGTTAAATGATGAATGAAATAAGAGATATTGAGTTTCAAAGATCAAATGTTTAATTTATTGAAATAATCAATTTAAAAAATCTAGCAAATTATGAAAACCATTAAAGTAGTTTAAACATTTTAATTAACATCAAGGAACCTTAAGAAAAAATATAATTCTTTGAAGTTATATAAATCTAAAAATTATTTAAAATTAGGGTTTAATAAATCATTAAAATCTATATTAAGTGAATTTATCAAAGCTAAACAATAGTGAATGAAAATATCAAGCCAAAATCATGAATAAAATAATACTTAAACCAAATCAAACTTAATGAAATTCAATTAAATTTTATTAAATTTCAAATTAAACCATACTAAATGAACTTAATTCATCAAATTATTATGAAGATTATTAATCTAAACACATGAAACTAAATTAAAAGCTTCAATAACCTAAATCAAATCAAACTCTAATTAACATGATAAAAAGATCATGATCAACCCATGATTAAACCTTAATTAAGCTAATCATAAATGAAATAAGTAATATTTAATCAAAACACTCAGGTAATCTTCAATTAAGTTTAATATTCACTGTCCAATTAAATTACTCATTTAAATAAGTTAATCATTTAATTAGAAACTAAACTTGATTGATTATTTATCCAATCTCAATTAAATGAATAACTTAGAACATTGATTAATCAAATCAATTGATCATCAATTAACCTGAAGTTTAATCAACCTACTTGGCCATGATAATCCTTTCTAAGCTAATAATAATGAAACTATACAACCACTAATCAAGGTTGAATCAATTGATCATTAAACTCTGAATCAAACCAAACACCAAATAATAAATAAATCTAAACTATACAGCCACCTCAATTTTTTTTTGGGTATTTTGGGCTTAATTGGAGTTTGAATGAAAATTAAATTTTTTTTAATTAAACTAAAAATATTAATCAAATTGACTTGAAACTTTTAAGGATTGAAATTGAGATTAAAACACACTTACCATAAAAATTTCAAGTTAAAATGGTGAATTAATTCAGATGTATTGAATTTCAAAGTTCAAATGCCTAATTTCATAAAATAATAAATTTAAAAAATCTAGCAAATTATGAAAATCATTAAAATAGTTTAAACATTTTAATTAACATCAAGGAACTTTAAGAAAATTATATAATTCTCTAAAGTTATATAAATCTAAGAATCCATTAAAATTAGGGTTTAACAAATTATTAAAATCAATATTAAGTGAATTTATCAAAGCTAAACAATAATGAATTAAAATATCAAGCCAAAATCATAAATTAAATAATACTTAAACCCTCATTAATCAAACTCTAAATTAAATCTAGCAAATATCACACAATCTTCAAATTAAATCAAATAAATCCATAATCCAACCAAACATAAACTTGAACCTTATTAAATTAATGAAATTAAATTAAATATTAATTAAATTCCATATTAAACTCAACTAAATAAACCTAATTCATCAAATTATTATGAACATTATTAATCTAAACACATAAAACTAAATTAAAAGCTTCAATAATAAAATAACCTAAATCAAATCAAACTCTAATTAACTTGATAAAAAAACCATGATCAACTAATGATTAAACCTTAATTAAGCAAATCATAAATGAAATAATTAATCTTTAATCAAAATACTCAAATAATCTTTAATTAAGTTTAATATTCACTGTCCAATTAAATTTACTCATTTAAATAAGTTAATCATTTAATTAGAAACTAGAAACTAAACTTGATTGATTATTAATCCAATCTCAATTAAATGAATAACTTATAATATTGATTAATAAAATCAATTGATCATAAATTAACATGAAGTCTAATCAACCTACTTGGCCAAAATAATCATTTCTAGGTTAATAATAATGAAACTATACAACCACCTAATCAAGGTTGAATCAATTGATCATTAAACTCTGAATCAAACCAGATATCAAATAATGAATCAATCTAAACTATGCAACCACCTCAATTTTTATTGGATATTTTGGGCTTAGTTAGAGTTTGAATGAAAATTAAATTTTTTTAATTAAATTAAAAATATTAATCAAATTTACTTGAAACTTTTAGGAAATTGAGCCACCTACCATAAATATTTCAAGTTAAAATGGTGAATGAATTAAGAGGTATTTAATTTCAAAATTCAAATGCCTAATTTCATGAAATAATCAATTTAAAAAATTTAAAGAATTATGAAAATCATTAAAATAGTTTAAACATTTTAATTAATATCAAGGAACCTTAAGATAATAATATGATTCTCTGAAGTTATATAAATTTAATAATCATTTAAAATTAGGGTTTAATAAATCATTAAATCAATATTAAGTGAATTTATGAAAGCTAAACAATAATGAATAAAAATATCAAGCCAAAATCATAGGTAAAATAATACTTAAACCCTCATTAACCAAACTCTAAATTAAATCAAGCAAATATCACACAATCTTCAACTTAAATCAAATTAATCCAATCAAACAAAAACTTGAACCTACTTAATGAAATTCAATTAAATATTAAATTCCAAATTAAACTCCAAATTAAACTCCTTCATCAAATTAGAGACATTATTAATCTAAACACATGAACCTAAATTAAAAGCTTCAATAACCAAATAACCTAAATCAAATCAAACTCTAATTAACTTGATAAAAAGACCATGATCAACCTATGATTGAACCTTAATTGAGCTAATCATAAATGAAATAATTAGTATTTAATCATAACACTCAGGTGATCTTCAATTAAGTTTAATATTCACTATCCAATTAAATTTACTCATTTAAATAAGTTAATCATTTAATTAGAAACTAAACTTGATTGATTATAATCCAATCTCAATTAAATGCATAACTTTGAATATTGATTAATCAAATCAATTAATCATTAATTAACTTGAAGTTTAATCAGCCTACTTGGCCAAGATAATAATTTCAGGCTAATAATAATGAAACTGTACAACCACCTAATCAAGGTTGAATCAATTGATCATTATACTCAATCCAGACATCTAATAGATTTAAGGCTTAAATAATCACTAATCCAATAATAGTTGAAATTAATTAAATTAAACATAATCAACTCTTTAACTTCTAACTAAAGCTAACCCTTAATCAATAAAACTTTAAATCCAAATTAATCAATCTATTAACTAAACCAAAATTAAATTAAATAAACTTAAATAAAATCAATAATAAACACTCTTATAAATGAACCCTCATCAAAATTTAGAATTTCTTATAAAGATGCCAACAAAACTTATAATTCTTAAGTCTATAATAAAAATTCTTAAATCAAAATCAATCATGGCTAATTTGGTTTTAATGTTTAATTAAATCTACCAAGTTAAGCACACAATTAAATCAATCATGTTGAACTTAAATAATCCTTAATTTAATTGAATCAACTAGACATCTAAGTTAAACCTAATATGAACAAACCAATTTAAATAAGATAAACAAAGATAATTATTATTCAAACCCTAACCATAAAAAAGTGAATCAAATTAATCATGAATATCCAATTAATCAATAATCATATTTTAATCAAATTAATTATGATAAGATTAAGGAATCGATTAAATCAATCATTTAAACCAAACTTTGGACAAATAAATATAACAATCAAGTCAATCATAAACATCCAATCAATTTAATCATATTATATAAATAAAATTAACGTAATTAAACTTTGAATCTCAATCACATAAAACAACTTAAATTCAATTAAGCCAAATTAAATTGAATCTTGATTTATCATTAAACATGAAATTATTGATCATAAATCAAACTCATCTTGACTAATCATTGAACATTGATCAAATCAAATCGATGAAATTAAAATGGACTTAATAATCTCATAATAATCAATTTGATCTAATTCAATCTAACTAATAAGATGAACTAATTAATCATAAAATATATATGTCTAATAATCAAACTAAAGATGAGTTATTGATTATAACCAAATTGAGGACATTAACCAAGTTCTAATAACATAAAAGATGAACCAAGTTAAGGAAAGCTCTAATTACAGATAACCAAACTTAATTGAAATCGAAGCAAACATTTAAGTTACTTAATCTAAGCAAGCCAATAAATAGACAAACCTTAATTAAATCAAATGAATATAAAGTTAAACATAAACTTCAATCCATTAAATCATATTCAATAATCATTAATCTCGAACAATATCAAAATAAATCAAATTAACATAAAGCTTAAACAAATTAAATCAAACTAATTAAACCATCAAATCAAAGTAAAGATCAAACTAAATTAAATAATTAAATAAAATTAAAATGATCAACATACAAATCAAATTATCAAAGTTAACGAATGATCAAATTCTTGATTGGAATTTAGATAAAAGATCACATAAATCAAATCATAATTAAATTAAAATAAGAATCACAAGATTAATTAAATTCAAACCAAACTTAAATGAAAAGATGATGTCCTTAAATTTAAATAAAGTTGAAATGATTTAATCAATACAAATCATATAAAACTAAATCTTTAAAAGAAACTTGAAGAAAGAAATTGAACACCAATTCAAAGAAGTAAATTAAACATTAAGTGGAGCATAAAAAATTAATTAACAAACTAAGACTAAATTAATCTACAATCAAAACATATGAAGTTAAACAAATGTAAACTTTGAAATTCAAACTAAATTAAACAAACATTAATCAAATCATATCTAATTCAATTAAATCATTCGAATAAATTCAAATGGGTTAATTAGTATATGTAGGTTCTTAGTTCGACTCCTTGAATGAATCTTCACTTAGAGTGGGGATTTCTTTCTACTAGATTAGAATGTTGAATAAAATAGGTTCTTTCCTAAGCAAAATTTATTTTATTTTTCATTCTTTAAAATCTAAATTCAACTTTAACACAAAAATAAACTTAAATATAAAATAAAAATATAATCAATTAAATCACTTAAATTGAAACCATCTAATGGTAAAGTGAATAAAATTTGAACTTAAATCAAACTTAACCTAAAATAAGGTCTAGTGTAATCATACCACACAAGCCCTCTTTTCTCACATTAGAATACTAGGTAGAACTAGGTTAGGTTAATATGTTGATTGTGATGTGATGCTTTTTCTTATTTATGGTGTACTATTTTAGATTGGATGGCTAGGATTGTTTGCTCGCTAGTCTAGGTGTTACGACATTCTTTTTAGGCTAACACTATTTTCTCTAAGGGGCTGTGCTTAAAAGGGATTGTTATAATAAATATAAAATAAATGATATTTTCTTGCAGGTGTTGCTTAAGTCTCTAAGCATAACCTAATAGGATAGGTGAGCATGGAAATCACTAATGTTATGCTCGTATGTTCAAAATATAAACTACTAGTGTGATATATATATTTTTTGACATCTATTTTGTAGGGTTTAGAATTTTATTTTAGAATTTTAAAATGTAATTTGAGCCTAGAATTAAGTTAGGATCTAGGGGGTTTAGAATTAATAAGAACTGATTATACCTATTTGATGGTCCCTAGTGGAGCCTAAGGAGATCCTTAAAGAAGGAGACAATTTTGAAGTTAGTGATGATCTCATAAATTAAATTTTTAGTTCTAGGCGTTGTATAAAGGAGCTCATCTCCCACTTTTTTTCCATGGTGTATAGTAGTATCCAGTTTACCACTATTTTACTTATTTAAATTTAGCTTGATTTATTTTAGGGTGTGACATAGAAACACATGTTCTTCATATGTTTCTTTCTATGATTACTGTGTTCTGTGATGAAGCCTAAATGCATTAGGCTTTTAGGAAAACTAATTTTTTCTATCCCAATAAAATTTAGATAATTCAAACATAAAATAAAAACTCATAACCTCATCTAATTAAAATCTTATGCATAATTTAAAATCAACTAAAAATAATTAACTTTTAAGAATCATGAGGGCATATTATCTGTCTCTCTTGAATTGGGCGTTTCACCCATTGCACAGAAAGAGTCAACTGACCTGTGAGAATAACCATCCTTCTTGGGGTAGTGTGTCTTATCCTTTTGATTTGACCTATAATCATTTTCTAACTACATCTTAACTTAGGTATGAATTGCATACCAAAAAACCATTAAAATGAATTATAAATTAAAATACATAAAATATGAAATTTGTTGCATTAGCTAGGTGCATAACATACCAAACATTTTCTTAAGGTTAGGGAGTGAGTTTAGGCTCTTAGCTTCCTTTATTAAATATAATAGCCAAACCATCTTACATACATAAGATTAGAATCATGATTTTAAATCATTTAGATGGTGTTAGCTAGCAACCCTTCCAAACAAGAATTAAGTCCAGAAGAGTCAGGGATAGGTTTATTTTCTTAAGTGAGAAGAAGAACCAATAATTCCCAAATTCATAAAATTTGATTAGGTCAAGTCTTTGACTAATGTCAGAAGCACTTTTAAGCTTAGGTTTTGAAGCATCTTGTTAGAATAAGTCTTCAACCACAAGACATTTCTATAGCCTTATACTGTTAGAATCTAAGTCCTAGATTTCTAATAAAATATTAAACTCATAACTCTAATAAATTCAAACTCAAAAAAAAAAATATAAAAAGCAGTAGGATAGTTGAAATGCTTACTAGGAATCTTAGTCTCTAAAAGCATTTCCTATTTAATCTATTTTGGCTTCCAAAAGAACTCTTCCTCATTAAAGTGTTTCCTTCTGAATTTCCAAATTAACTATCCTTTTAAGATAAGCTTTGAAATCCATAGAGATGAAAGTCAATTTCTTTAATTGAAAGTATTCTTAAAGAGAATTTCTTTTCTTCTAAGGTGTAATTAACTATAAGGGTTTGCCCTTATAAAAACCTATAAACGATGTTCTACTTCTCCATGTAGTTCAGAGAAAGAATCTCTGATACATCAAAGGCCCATCAATTGTAAGAATCTTTATTATGTAACTGAATTCATTATAGGGTAATATGTTTATCTTTTAGGATAATATATTTATCCCTTAATGATGAATTTGATTACCCAAATAAGTACCCTCAAGATCTGTGTGATGTTCTGATTTTCATATAATATACTTAGAACACAAATCTAAGCACTTGAAATTTGATAGTTCATTAATCATTCTAGATGAATAACATTATAAAGACAAGCAAATATGTATTCTCAAAACATCCCTAAGAGAATTCCTTATTTTTGAAATATATTCAGAAGATATATCAAGACATTTCAATAAATTAAAGAACTAGATATTAGTTGAGCAAATTTTATTGGTCATTTTTATGAAAAAATGTTGAACATATATTAGCTCAATGTTACAATTGTCAAGTTAAAACTGTCAAACAAAGTGCGGGTTGTTACACTTCATTACCCATTGCTTCTAAACCATGGGAATATCTATCCATAGACTTCACATTAGGTTTTCCTATAACACCTCATGGGCATTAGCATTTGAAATTAATCTACTCGTAGGTCCTGACACATTGTTAAATGTCTAAACATAATATCTAAGGGCATTGTGTGGGTTAACATGGAGAAAAATCTGAATATGTCTATAGGTGCTCTAACTAATATGTTAAACATTTAATTATAAAGGTTTGAGAATGTTGCATAGCCAAAATCAAAATTAATCTAAATTCACTTTGATCTTAAAAGATATAAATGTATTTGGACGATCAATATGTATTTATAGCCGATCCCACTTAGTGGGATAAAGGCTTATTGTTGTTGTTGTTCAAAGTCAAATCTAAATATATTGATCACTTGTCTTTTTGATCGAGTAGCCCTATATGATGAAGTTGTAAGTCCCACTTAATATGTCTGACCCTCATCATAAGAATAGAAGTTGACAAGGCTAATTGTAAATCAAGTGTTCTTTCTATAAAAGAATATTTTGATTTTATATTTTCATATGACCATCAATGATATTAATGAAGAAACTTTATATTCAAAACTTAAATTTTGAATCAAATTAAAAATATAATTATGTATCCATAGACCCAATCCTTTGCTAATAGGCTACTAAAGTTGATAAATCCTTTATCCTAGTAATGGATGTATTGATTGAGGATATCAATCTAAGGGATCATTATTACTAGAATACTAAAAATATTAATGTCAAACTATCCCGAATTCAATTTCTTAAAATATAAATGTAAGTCTCATCATCTATTATTAGATTAATAGAGTTGATAAGAACTAGAGTGATAAAGTTAATGATCAAGTAAGTTTAAACATCATAATAATGGTTGTGTTGATTATAAATCTTAACTGGATGGATATCACCTTCAGACTATATCCAAGTTTTAATGTTGAATCAAGGTAGTTCAAATTTTATGAAAATATAAAATATTTAAAATAAATTAAATTTTAATGCCTAACAATTCAATATTTAATAATTTAAAGCTAAAATTCTTCCACTCATCCGTAACTATTTATTAGAGATGACAAATTTAAAAAAAAACTATAACTAACAAAGGAGCTAATGTCAAGTCAAGTGTGTTATTATATTCACTTTTAAATAATCTCATGCTAGTAAGGTCATGGCGTGTTCTCAATCAACATGATTTGGCCAATAAGCTCCACATATGATGCGGTTACAACTAGAGTCCTCTGACCAGCTGATTTACCGTCAAATGACACCATTATATTATGATCATGACTATAAAATGTATGCTCCCTAATGGCTCTACTCCTTGAGTTATGAATCATATTATATACTTGATTGTACAAAATCCCTCTATTAGCTAATGTAAACTTAAAGTTATCCTCTTATACAAACATCAACCCAAATCTATAGGGTTCCCTTAGGCAGCAACCCATGGCTACTGACAAGAACTATTCAGTCAGGTTAGGCTGACTATTTCTTCTAACATAGTAAACTAGAGACCACGATAGCCTGGAATGAACTATTGGATCTTCATCGGGCACATCATCACTCCCCAAAACATACACTTTTAATCAAAATAAGGTGAATTTCATAATTCTAAATTTAAAACTCCAATTTACTACTATTAGACACTAAGCAATTAACAATCTAATGACTTTAATTGAAAGTTTTCTCTCAGCATTAGGAGAGGTGATTAATTATGCTTGCTATAGAAAACCTAGAACCGGATCTAAAGTCCTCACAAAATGAGGGTGAAATCTCTAGGCAAAGTCTTATCTACAATTCATCTGTCTTTTGAAAATTTGGCCAACATAAATTTAAACTCTCTCCATTGAGAGGTCATATGCTAATTTTCGGAGCCCACAATACTATCTCAAGAGATAAAAATATTGATATTGATCTAGATACAATAACAGGAAAGGACTTTCAAAGTTTGCTTGGTTTGCACCTCCAAATTATTTAATTTATTTATTTTTAGATTATGGGGTATGAATTTCATATAGAGGAAAGCTCCTATAAACATCTTAAGAACATGAAAACTTAAAAAAAACTCTTGATTAAAATAGTTTTGAACAATTTTATGATTTCTTAAAGTTATAGTTCAAGAATTCATAATTTGAAAATTTAAAAGATAAGTTCCATTTAGGACAATTACTTTTAAGAGCCGAGGGAAGAAAAATAAGAAGCACATGATATTAAGAAGCACAATAGTACTTCAAACTATTCCAAGATTGAGTTCTATATTATTATTATTTGAATTAATTATGTTTTGAGTTGAACATTTTATTAGAATGTTAGGAATTACAATTCACTAGCACAAGACCATGAATATGCCATGGGGTGAGGATGTATCATGTAGCCTAAGGAAATTAATTAGCCTTAGATCCTAAATTAAGTTAAGAATTATTATTAAGTAGTTGCTTGGATCTAAACTAATGATATGCAATGGGACTTATAGATTTTAACTTCACTTGAAGTTGAAACATGCATGGATTTATTAGACTACAATCCCACTTGGAAGGTACCAGCTAAGCCACCTAATCATTTTAAATCCATGAGGTCCAATCACATGCTAATGCAAGATAAGTAAAGCTATTAATTATTAAAAAGAATTCTAATCCTAAATTTATCCACAAAGTATAAAATATGTGGTATGCAATGCTCCTAGGTTAAATGCATTATAATTTTATTATTTAGGCTTGTTGATTAGTACACTACTCTATTATTTGATGCAATGACATGTCCTAGTTTGGCCCCACCTTAATACACCCCTATCATCTTTAGGCAGCTATCACCCTTAAAAGTTAGGTAGCCACTCTTTGTATAATTGAGATAGGACACTCTAGCAAAAAAAAAAAAAAAATGAATGCATTCATGGTGACTCATCCTCAAAGGATTCCTACTTTATTTTATTCTACATCAATTAATTCATTTTAGTTCCAATATAAAAAATTTATTCTTAAATCTAATGTGACTAATCTAGACACCTAATCACTATCACAAGTCATAAAAGCAGGAAGAAAAATAAAAATTTTATTTTATTCACATCCAAAATGTAAGTAAAGTAAACAAGCATCAAATAAATATTAAAATAAAAAGTAGTCCCAAAAAATTATAAAATAATCAAAGAAAGACTAGCATGGCTAAGTTCACAAAATACAATCCTAGAAAAAACAAAGTGATAATTAAGTTTTGCCTTATATAACCCAGCATAGACATATTGATTTGATAGACTCTGTCTATCAGCTTCCAACTTCAATTTCTTCTTGATCTAATTTTTTTGGCTCTATAGTCCACAAGGATTCACCCTTATGGTGTTCATCCATGTTTCCTTTCTTCACTCCTCTAGAATCCCACAGGTTAATAAAAAAAACTTTTTTAGGACTCTAAAAAGTTATATTTTATAAACAAATTATAATATTGGCCTTACAAAATATATGTTAGTTTAGTAGTTATATATATAAACATTCACACATTCCACAATCAACACATAGAATACACTTTCAAGAACTAAGCCACTTGTCTTAGGGTTTTAAGTAATTTATAAAGCATTTTTTTTTAGCAACACCTACAAAAAAAATTTATCTTTAAACATCATATATCCACATTCACATCTTACTTACATCATAACAATGATCTATTTTAATCATGATCATTTGCAAAAAATAATATTAGTTTGGCCTTAGATGAAATTTTGTACATCATATACCTATTCTAACACAATATCAGAAAACTAGCTTACAACATCACAACATCGCTAAGTACTAACTTAAAGCATCACAACAATCAACATAAGCCATTCCTAACCTAATGGTCTAAGAGCCATGTCCCTATCAAGCTAGTGTGTGACAAGTCATGTGAATGTCTACCTATTATTGTGAATTAAGTTTTAATATTCTAAGTTTTGAAATATTCTTTAATTTAATTAGGGATTATTTCTAATTCAAGAGATTAATGATTTAAATGAACTTTATTTAAACTTAAATTGATTTAGATTTCAATTATTTTAACGTTCTTCAAGAATGCACAATGGCATTGGATAAGTAAATGCTTTCACCTAAGCATCCTAAATATTATGACATACATTCCATAGAAAAAAGATAATAAAAATTACAAAATACTTTCAAACTAACCTCGTGAATATTAAGAATTTTCTAATTATTTAATTTATTTTCATTAAGATTTCTATCTTAATTTTTTTACAGAAATCCAAGAAACTTTTCAAAAATAACCTTTAAATTTTATTTAAAAATATATATAGTTAGAGAACATGGATAGATGATTTTCATTAAATTTTGAAATTATTTTGAATTAATTACTAATAATTATAGATTTTTAATTAATTTTGAGTTAGAAAATTTAAGAACAATATTAAAATATTTCAAAAAATTTTAGGAAGATTCTCTCACTTGGGACAATAAGAGGAACTCCCATAAAAAATTATAAAATATTGTTGTTTTATTTAATTTTCTTATATTTTTAATAATTAATTATTAATGAATTTATAATTTAAACTTATTTTTTATTAAATTAATTCCAAATATTATGGAACATTTTCCAAAGGTTTATATTTACATATGGAATCACCCATAAAATTTTAGAATTAATTTGAATTAATAAAAACTTTTATGATTTATTTTATTAATTCAAATTCTTTTATTATAATAATTCAAATATCATTTATTTAAATTTTATTTTAATTTTCTATAATCCAAATATTATTTAGTTCTTATAAAAAATTTATTTCACATTTTAGGTTCATGTTGAAATAGTTGTAAAATTTTTGAAGGTTCCTCATTATTAATCATATTTTCTTATTAATATTTTCTTCATTTATAAATAATTTTGTTTCTTAATTTAATTTAATCAAGATCAAAATGTTTTAGGATTTACTAGATTATTCATGGTAGTTTTGTAGTAATTTATATGATTTTCTTAATTGTATATGTAATATATTAATCAAGATGTAGATTTTTAATTACTATTAACTAGTCCTTGGAAAGTTTTCTAGAGGTGAAGAACCCCTCAAGGATCTTTCCACAAGTTTTCATAAAATATTTCTTTAAATTTTAAAATTAATTTCTTTAATTAGTTTCTTGATCTTCTTTGAGTAACTAACTAAATTATGTATAATGTTTTAACGTTAATATTTTTATTTTATTCTCCTCTAGATGCTAGTTGTAGAAAATATTCATTAAGATTTTAAATTTGATTTGAAATTAATATAAAATTTTGAAGTTTTTAAAAGATTTTTGTAAGTTTTTAATTCTCTTTTAACTAGGCCACACTTTTGTATGTGACAACCTCTAATGGACCATTAGAATCTAAGTGTAAAGGAGTAGAGATGACCTTAGTTGGATCAAATGCAGCTTTAATTTGAACCATATTCAATCCAACCTCATTAAGACCATTAATTTTATCTGAATAAAATGAATAATATATAATTCTTCTTTTTCTACCTCTCACACAAAACTGCATTCATTAATACAAAGAAGGAATATCTGAGAAATATTACAAGATTTCTCAAATACAATTCACTAGAAAGCATCAATACCCACAAGGTAGCTTACCTAAGGTGTGATCCTCCCATCTCTCAGTTTTCCTTCATAAAGTGTGAAACCCAATTTCAAAATAGGTCAAGTTAGAATACCTTGATGTGAATTCTAGGCTTAAATCAATGGATTCTTGGGCTTCATTTGTGTTAAGGCGACAACCCCATCAAAACTATAGCTTAAATAGTTGGTTGAATGGGGTGTCTATCGAACCACCATGCTTGATTATGTTTGATCGATCTAGAGTTTAAGAGGTTTGGAAGAGGTGAGGAGAGTTATACTCTATCTCAAGAAGCTCCAATGGTGATCATAATTACCTCCTGATTCCGAGCCTTCTCCAGGTTTAATAGATTGAGAGACGGGTTCTTGATGGCAATTATCATAATTCCTAATATTGGATAGGCATGAAGTGATTAAGAGAGCTAGTAAAAATTAGAGATTAATTTAAGGGAAACCAGGATAATTGGGCCGCTTTTGGGTTTAAGCACTTAAACATATTTGGGTTAATCAAAATGGGATGATTTTGAATTACTAGCTTAAGTCATGATTCTTCTTACTAATTATCAAATTTTGATTCTAACAGCTACTATATTTTCTTCTGATAGCTAAACAATTTCACTTATGGGATGAATTGGATCTAGCCTCATATAATTTTAATTGATGCTTATTGCTTATATGAATAATTACCTTACTGTAGTTTGATTCCAATGCATACTCTACAAAATAGATGTCTGCTTGAGTTGTTAAAGAACAGATACACGCTTGATCTAAGATAAGTGATTGAAAAGAACCAAGCTTATATTATTTAGAACAGACAATCACTTGGTTTGTAATGTGTACATTCTTATCATTTCTCACTTGATACATGCAAGTATGAAAGAGTCAATGCAATAGATAAATCTATACTTAACTCATGACAAATAGTTGAAAGAGTCAACTCATGTCTTATAGTCTTATAGAACAGATCTTTACTTGATTTATGATAAACATTTGAAATGGTCAAATTCATATTTGACAAAACAGATCTACATTTGATTTATAATTTTAAGTATCAAAACCTATGCTGTAATTCGACATTTGTCATGTCAAACATTAATGCTTCAACTTCAACATTGCAATGTTCATACAAAATTAAAAAAAAGAACAAATACTTGTATGCATGTTGAAGTATTCGATATCTTAAATACTCAAATAGATATATGCAAGCAATCAAAAGAAATGAAAGAACAGATACGCCAAAGCTTTATTTTAGGAACCTCTAAACCATGAACTTAATAAGTTGCATTAATAAAATCATTACTGTTAAGATCGAGTTCAATGAAATTCATCACAATTTAAATGGTTACCTTAAGTTCTCATTATTCCTCATTATCCAAACTTTATCTTAATTTAAGTCTTAATGGATTTATTAGATCACTAATAAGTAAGTGGTCATTCAATTGTTGCATGCCCAATAATTTAGATTGATCTAAGAATTTTACTTATAGCTTTGGAAGTAAATTACTTAAGATGAATTTAAATTTGGTGAAAGATAAATGTGATTTGTACAAATTTGAGCAACATATTATTTTAATGTGAACCTTATTGGATTGGATTAAGTCAGAATTATACTCAAATAACTATTATAAGTGTTTAAAATATCATTAATCACATTTAATTTAGTTATAATTAATTATATTTAACCACTTGTCACCTTAGTAAGTCACATGTAGGTTAATAAAGAATTTCATTTGATTTATTTGAATTAAGCTTAATTAAGTTTTTTTGGAAACCAAATTTTAAAGGAAAGTAATTATTTTATATGTATGTGGCATCAATTTAGACATCTAAATTTAGTATGGTCAATCCTAGTCATCAAAAGGTCCAAGATATTCATAAATGATCTAAGAAATGGCCCTAACATCATTAGGGCATGATTTTAAAGTTTAATCTTAAAATTTATATTGATTTGGGGCTAATTAAGATATGTAGTTAGAATAAGTCTAATCATGGTCAAAACATAATCTAAATGACTCCAAAATAGCTATGGGTCATATTGGGCTCAAAGGAATGCCATTTATAAGATTTATTATGATTTTAGAATATTTTGAGTTTGAATGAAATCTTGATAATTTTGAAAAACATAGGCTACATTAGTCTTACTAAGTTTAATAATAGGCTAAATAAAAAGATTAAATTTTTATTTGGATTAGATCTATTCTAATTCTAAAAATGAGGTCAACATATGTGGTAGGGACTCCTTAAAAGTTTATTACTAATATGATTAATTATAGTCATGGAGGATATCTTTAAGCTCAATGGAGATAAATCAACATACACTTAGGTGAGTAAGGTTAGCCTTTTTTTGTTAGCATGCTTAAACTAGCTCAAATAAACTTGGTGTAATCCAAATAAATCATTGTAAGGCCAAAAGTTATATATTTTTGGGAGAATATGACTTAACAATTTGATTTGGATTGAGCATGCATACTCAAGGAAAACATTAGAT